>OU426878.1:46277216-48777216 GCA_911387805.1 Cantharis rustica | reverse complement strand
TCTGAACGGATACGTAAAAAAACACAATTTGCGCTTCTGTGGCGGATGGACTAGTGAGCGATACAAAACCATGATCAATGAGTTTTTATTGCCGCAAATTGATGAATTGGGACTGGAGGACATATACCGTCCAATAGGACGGTGCAAGCGCACACACATCTCGCGCGACAATGGCCATGTTGAAAGATGCGTTTCCAAGTTGCCTAATATCTCGCTTTGGCGGTAGAGCCAGCAAGATCGCCCAATTTGACCGTTCCAGACTTCTATATTTTTTTGGGTTTTTTAAAGTCACGAGTCTCTGTGAACAAACCCCAGACTTTGAAAATTTTTAAGGAGACTAACTAACGATAGTGCGCGAGACCTTATCGCCAGAAGTTCCCACCACAATGATTGAAACTATGGTAAAAGGAGCCCAAATAGTCATCAACAATGGCGGCGCTCACGTGAGCGATATTATCTTTAAAAAGTAATAGGTAGGTAATAAGTAATAAGTAATAAGTAATCTGTGTCTTTGTAGATCTGTTATTTTCGAGTACTGTCGGGTTTGGGGAAATTGTCAAAAACGCAACAACGACAAATCTCGAATCCACTCTAAAATTTAGTCAGGGGTAATTTTCGAGTACAAATTATGTCCAAAATTACTTTAATATAATAAAAACACATCACGAGCGGGGTTAATCTATTTAATTAGTACATTTAATATGGATATAGAATGTTAAACTGTTCCACTGATTTTTATAGATACACTAACGTTCTTGTAGAATTTGAAATTAACATTATAATCCTATGTAGCATACAATGTTGGCGTACTATTGGTTCAATATTGCACCAACATTTATTTGCAATATTAATTTCCGATATTGATACAATATTAAAAAGCAATATTAAACCAATATTTCAAAATGTTTACATTTCTATATTGGTTCAATATTGGTGCAATATTGTAAATCAATATTCAACCAATATTTAGTTAAGTTCGGCGGTCAATATTGGTTCAATATTGAACCAGGCGTAAACTAATATTGACACGATAATAATTTTCTATCTTCTCAGTTCTTGGCCCTAGATAAGTGCGTAGTAACCACATCTTCTTCAGAAGGGTTTTCTTGGTAGATACCTCGGTAGTTTGCCATTGCTTTCTTAGGGAAGACGGTTAAAATAAAGTTTTTACTCTGATCGGGCTCGAACCGATGATCTCTGCTTAGCAGTCAACGCACATAAGCATCACGCCGTCGCCATCTATATTTTCTATATTGGCGAAATAATGTAAATTAATATTCATAAAGATGGGCGGTGAATATAAGACCAGTAATGTAGTGTAAGGTTTAAATCGACATACTACGGAGTAGGAGACCGCGGTTTGATTTTTGATCAGATTGCACTGTTGTGATCTAGGGTCCAAGTTTGATCTATGATCTATAAACTCACCAACTCGCTCGTCAAGCGTGGCGTTTTAACTCCCGAACCCCTTTCTAAAACCATTTAAAGAAACGAAAAAAAAGAGGCATGTGTTTAGAAGTGGACACGGATAAAGGATGAAGAAAAGACTAAGAAATAGTCAATATCAGCTATCAATATTATTTCAATATTGCAACCGGCTTAGCAAATATTGGTCCAATCATGATTTTCTATATTGGCATAATATTGTAAAGCAATATTCAACCAATATTAAATAAAGATGAGCAGTCAATATAAGATCAGTAGTGTGATATAAGGCTTAAATCGACATGCTATGGAGCAGGAGACCAAGGTTGTGATCAAGGACTTAAGTTTGATCTATGGGCTATTAACTCGCCAATAAGCTCAACAAGCGTGGCGTTTTAACTGCTGGAATTCTTTTTAAAACCCTTTAAGAGAAGGAAAAAAGGGAGGTCTATGTTTAGGAGTGAATGGATAAAAGCTGAAGAAGAACACGAAGAAATGGTCAATATTAGCTATTAAAACTGGTTCAATATTGCAACAGACTAAACCAATAATCGCGAAATATTACTGCTACCAGTAACCAGTTACTGCAACTGGTTACTCTCAGATAACTATCACCCCGAATTTCTAAATTTCAACTGCACTATAGGAAAGATGACAATTTTCTGAGTATTTCAAAAAAAAACCTTGGACCGTCCATTAGTTTTCGAGAAAATGGAATTTTAAAATTACGAAAAGCAGGGAGATGTAGCATGATACACCCCGATGCGTGACGGCAAGTCGCACGTTGATCTCCCAGCTTTTATTTTTGTTTGCTCTTATGTCTGTTTTATTTTCTTGCTTTACTCAACAACGACCTATCATGCAGCCGTGTTAAAATGTATATCTAAAACACATGTAAATTTTACATTTTTAAATTCGATTTTTTCGAAAACTTATAGATGGTCCAGGGATTTTTTGTTTTAAACTGCTTAGAAAATTGTTCTCTTTCCTATAGTGTAGTTGAAATTTTGAAATTCGTGATGATAGTTATTTGACAGTTCTCGATTTTATATATGAGCGCACTATTAGAAATCAATATTTTTTGATCATTTTACAATATTGCATCAAGATTTAATATTGGCCCAATATTGTACCAATATTGCGTCAACATTGTGTGCTATATTGTATGAATATCAATTATATCAATTTGCTTATTGTGTTGACGGTGCGTGTACTCAAAGTAAGTACATATTGCCCCCTCCCCACACAATGGCAAAGCCACTAAGAAATTTTTAAATTTTTTGTTGTATTCCGAGATCTGTGTCTTCTAGCTTTGCAATTTTAAGTACAATTTATGCCAAGAAATAAATAAAACCAAACCATGGGCAGAGCAAATTTTATTGAAGTAGCGAATTAAACGTAAGCTTGCAGTATTTGGCCGTTTTTACGCGAATCTTTGAATGATTCTCAAGAATTAATTATTATATATTTGTGATTTACGACAAATCCTACCATAAGTTTATCAAAATATTTTTAAATTCGTGGTACACATTAACGTCATATTCCCTGTATATTTTATTTATCACTAAAATGTAAATTGTAAATGCGTATTTAAACTGTAAAGAAGTCAGAGGTAAACAGTAAGTGTTTTTTTTAAATTTACTTACTGCTATTATATTATTTACAATAATATTTGTAAATATTGTAAATTAAAACTTATGAAAACAAATTAATAAAATTTTATTTTACTTTTGAATCCGGCATATTATTCGTTCATTTATTACTGTTCTTCTTTTTCTCATTATTATGCTTCCATCATTATTTAAAGTATAAAAGTTTTATGTAATATTTTAATTCACCTTTAGGTTGCATATTATTTTATATAATAAATCTTGAACAATGCTTGCTATCATAATAATTTACCCATATTTTGCACATCATACTGCGGAAAATGCTCGTCTTTTTTTAAGTTGGTAAAAAATGACCAATTAGAAGTGGCTTAACAGAGATTAGACAAAGTTCTGTATATAATTTTTATGCATCATTAGCACTAATAAAGCAAGAAATTAAAAATTTCCAAGCTAATGTACAAAAATGTTAATATATTTTTTTTTAATTAAAATATCAAAAGAAATTAGTAACCTATTAATCGCGGAAAGCTTCTACTTAAAACAGTTTTATTTTTGTTATTTTGTACTTTATTTTATACTGCTCTTTCGGTTTAAATTTTAATTTCATATTAATTTTCTAGATATTATAATGGTTTCCTATAAAATAATTTTTTATTATTTTAATAGTTAATTTATTTTAATTGCATTCGATGTTAGATTAAAAAAAAAACAGGATCTAAAACGATTAGTAACAATGAGGTGCAAATTGTATTAAAATTTAAATATAAATCAGGTTTTTAAATCAACTCGGGTATATTAGCAAAATGATGTTCTCATTCAAAAACACGTCTTTAGATCTGTTAATATCCTATTTTCAATTTCGATATGATAGATCAGATTTTCACGGTTCGTATAAAGTAATCACAGTTCAGCTCCGACGACGACGACTAGCACAACCAAAATTTTATAAAAATATCGCAACAAGATTTGATCTAGATTTAAAATTTGTTATTAAATCATTTTGTTATAATAAAAATAAAATACATGGCGAAAAAGATAACTTCGTTTTTAAATTAAACTCTTAAAATTGAAATCGAAATAATATAAAAGTAAAAAAAGTTTAATAATAATAAAAACTTGATGGTTTCTATCAACTTGATTGTTATCTAACTTTTCAAATAACACGTTCTTTTAGTTTTTGAACAATAAACTATTTCCTATCGTAAAATTTTTAATTATATTTTGCAACAGAATTTATTATTTCTCCTTTATTACAAACTTTAATCGTCCAAGTTTGTATGTTCTTAAGCCATTTATATAGATTCATCTTGAGAGTAAAATGGAACAAACGGCCATTGGTATTATTTTGATCACCTGTTTTGGGGCATAAAGGGTATAAGAGTAAATATAAAACGTCAAACCAGAATCAATTCATTCAAACAATCCATTACCACGCACTAAGGAAATATGTAATATCTGTAGCAGAATTTAGAACAGAAGTAAGTTGTAAAAATTGGTTGAGTGGAAGATAACAAAATTAAAAATAATTTCTAGTTATGGCCAACGTTGTGTCTTCCCGATAATATTACCCGTATAAGTATGTAAAACTTTTATTGCAGTTTGCCAAAGCGTTTGGTAACTTTGGAAAACTTAAAGTAATTACCTTTCGTTGTAGGTATTGAATAATTCATAAATTAATTGGTCTAGCTCACCGTTATACATGTTAACATATTATCTTTCACGAAGTAATTCTTTAGATAGTTTTCTTTTTGTTCCGCTCTAATGTTATAAGTTTTGAATAGTAAATGCTTTTATCGTAATTCTCAATAATTATTAATCGTAATTAAATTCTTGTTGAACTAAAGTCAAAAGTTAATAAAATGTATTAGTGTGTAATCAATACCTCTATAAAATTATTGCCTAGTCTCAAGTAAATGCGCTAGCAATTAAGAGCAATGGTTTTGGTAGATTAAGATAGAAGAGATTGGTGCTCTCTAAACTTTCGTAGTTTTGAAAAATTTAAACAATTTAAACTTGTCCCTTATTAAGATTTTTATTAAAAATTAATATAATTAGCTTACTTTAAATATTTCAGTTATTTTTAGGTGAAATAGCTCTAAAATTTTGAAAAAATTGATATAAATCTAGATTTCTGTTTAGGAACCTTATTGACTACAACGGGAAGCAATATATTAAAATTCTCGGTGATTCTATGTCGGCAACCTAGATTTGAGGGTGATGAAGCCTGAAATTGCAGCGTTTCTCTGGTACGCATCCTGAAAGTGAACGACTTGTTACGGTGTTATTTGTTCACAACGCATACATCATCTCGCGTTAAAGAAAACTGTCGACTTAGCTATAGCAAGAAGTCGTGGTTTTTTCTTGTCGTTTTGATGAGTGTCCTAATCACGCCACAAAATCAAGAAGTCTCACTAATTTGGAAGGACGCCAC
Source organism: Cantharis rustica (assembly GCA_911387805.1). Taxonomy (NCBI): domain Eukaryota; kingdom Metazoa; phylum Arthropoda; class Insecta; order Coleoptera; family Cantharidae; genus Cantharis; species Cantharis rustica. The sequence goes on along the minus strand of OU426878.1, from coordinate 48,771,750 downwards.
TGTATAACTGAAAAGGATGTAAGTCTCCATCGCTTTAAGGGATAGCTGCAAAAATAATAAAAGATGTTGAAGAAAACACCGAAACAAAATAATAATTAGAAATAAAGAAGAAAAATATAATTGCTTATTTTCATTACTTTCAAGGTTTTAAAATATGATTATAAATAATTTCTTAGTCAATAAAAGTCGGTATCATAATTAAATGTACCTTGTAGAAGAACTGTATAACTAATTTATTTCAGTTAATTAATTTATTATAGCAAGACTAACACTAAATATCGCTATCTGGAATACCAACGGATTAACCAGCCATAACCAAGAAATTAAAATGTTCTTATCCAACCATGATATCGATATAATGTTAATTTCTGAAACGCACTTTACGTCTAAGAATTACTTTAAAATACCAAAATATAAAATATACGACACACAACATCCGAGTGGTAGAGGCGGTACAGCTATCATAATCAAAAATAACATTAAACATTATGAATCTCTTTAATATTCCCAGACACACCTCCAGGCTACAAACATAGTAATTGAAGAAATTAATGGATGCAACACAACGTTATCTGCAGTCTACTGTCCTCCAGGACACACAATCAGTCAAGACCAATACTTAAATTCCTTTAATATGCTTGGTAATCGATTCATTACAGGTGGAGACTTTAACGCCAAACACATGTATTGGGGATCAAGACTTACCAATCCAAGAGGTCGACAGCTGTTTAGAGTAATGCAATCAAAAAATCTGGATCACTGTTCTACCGGCCAACCAACGTACTGGCCCACAGATAGAGAAAAACTGCCCGATCTGTTAGACTTTTGTGTAATTGGAGGTATCTCGCCCAATCATCTCAGTGCGGAGGCTAGCTTCGAACTTTCCTCGGACCATTCTCCAATTGTGGTTACATTTTCTTCACAAATCAATAGAATACCAAAACCTCTAACTCTTTGTAACAAGCAAACTGACTGGAAGATGTTTAGAAGACTACTCCAAGGCAAATTATCACAAGATGTTTCCTTGAAATCGGAATTTGACCTGGACAAAGCAGTACAGCACTTAACAAAAAATATACAAGAAGCAGCCTGGGAAGCAACTCCAGAAAATCAAAACCATCAAGTTGAAAATCTTTGTCCGAAACGTATTCAAAGCAAATTACAAGAAAAAAGGAGACTTAGAAAAAAATGGCAGGAAACCCGGGCTCCCAGTGATAAAGCAAACTACAATAAGGCAATTAAAAACCTCAAAAAACTGTTAAAGGACTATAAAAATCAAGAAATCCAAGACTACCTGAACGGACTGACACCAACTGAGGCAACTGACTATTCACTGTGGAAGGCAACTAGGAAGTTGAAAAGACCTCAAACAACAATACCGTCTATAAAAACATCAACACTGGAATGGGCTAGAAGCAATAAAGAAAAGGCAAATGCATTTGAAGAACATCTGGTCAAAGTTTTTAAACCGTTTCAAGCAGAAGCTCCAGGAGAAGATATCGGAATTCAAGAATTTCTGGAAGCAGCGTTTCAAATGGAACTGCCAGTAAAAAAATTTAAGAAAAGTGAGGTTTCAACCTACATTAAGAAGCACTTAAACTTAAAGAAATCCGCCGGATTCGATCTAATAACTGCAAAAGTCCTACAAGAATTCCCTGACAAGGCAATCAAACTTATAACTATGATCTTTAATTCCATCTTGACATTGAGATATTTTCCCGCACAATGGAAGGTGGCTCAAATCATTTTAATACCCAAACCGGGAAAACCACCAACGGAAACTGCCTCGTACAGGCCTATCAGCTTACTTCCAGTCTTATCAAAAATATTTGAGAAATTATTTTTGAGAAGATTAATGCCTATAATTGAGGAACGGCAAGTAATTCCTGAGTATCAATTCGGATTCCGGCATCAGCATTCCACGATTGAGCAGGTCCACAGAATTGCTAATAAAATCAAGCAAGATTTAGAGACCAAAAGATATTGTTCAGCCGCCTTTCTTGATATTACCCAAGCTTTCGACAAGGTGTGGCATACTGGTCTATTGTTCAAAATCAAGTCATATCTTCCACACAACTTCTATCCGGTGTTTAAATCCTACCTACAAAATAGATACTTCTTTGTAAAACATCAAGATGAGATATCACCACATTTGCCAGTCCACTCTGGAGTTTCTCAGGGCAGTGTATTGGGCTCGCTTTTATACCTAATTTACACAGCTAATCTACCAACTAACCCAAGCACATTTATTGCGACGTTTGCTGACGATACAGCAATCCTGGCCTCCCATCCTAATGCACTAACAGCTTCTACAAATCTACAAAAGCATCTGAACAAATTAGAAAAATGGTTAAAAAAATGGCGTATTAAAGCCAATGTCCAAAAGTCGGTGCACGTAACATTCACTACAAGGAGAGACACATGTCCTACTGTTAACCTCAATGGAAATATGCTACCGCAAAAAGAGGAAGTTAGGTATCTTGGAGTGTATTTGGACAGAAGACTTACGTGGGATAAACACATTTGGAACAAGAGACTACAACTTGGTCATTCCTTTAGAAAACACCAATGGTTACTGAATCGTTACTCACAATTATCTTTAGAAAATAAGGTGCTCATATATAAAATCATACTAAAGCCTATTTGGACGCATGGCATCCAGCTTTGGGAAGCAGCAAGTAACTCCAACATCGCCAAAATACAGAGGTTTCAACCAAAAACCCTTAGAACTATCACAGACGCCCCTTGGTTTGTGCCAAATCATGTGCTTCATCGTGATCTTCAAATGCCCACAGTTGAAGAATGTATCAAGTCGTTCAGCACCATATACCAGGATCGTGTTAGAGACCATCCCAACTCTCTCGCTGTGGATTTATTATCTTCCCATCGAACAAAGAGATTAAAGCGTCACGACCCACTGGACTTACCTCATCGCTTTTCATGATGATAATGTAAGCCATAATACTCGCGTGTGTTAAAATGTTAAGGGAGCGTGCCACTGGGTAACCTCCTTCTATGTCATTTGGTTCAATGTGTCATGCTTTTTACTTATTGTCTTATTATTAGATAGATTGTAAAATTCTAAGATTTCAAATAAAAAAAAAAAAAAATAAAAGTCGATATCATAATTAAATTTACCTTGTAGAAGAACTGTATAACTAATTTATTTCAGTTAATTAATTTATTATAGCAAGACTAACACTAAATATCGCTAACCTGAAAACTTGAGCACGAACGGATAGCATTTAGGGTAGTTAACCTCCTCAAACTGTTAATTAATTGTAAACTGTATAGTCAGCACTGCTGACTTTTACATGAGCACGTGTAAAATTAAATTAATGTATAATATCAACATATTACATTTTGACTTTTATGACAAAGTTAGTTTTGTTGTTAGTTAAATCATAGTTTATTAAAAATTTACATTTACTGTACTAACCTATTTAGTTACATCCCGCCATGAATGAAATGAAATTTCTGTGTGTAGAAACAAGCTGTAAAAATAGAATTTGGCATGTTTTCAGGCTTCCGCCCGTAACGGAAATGCAATCTTTCACATTAACAACGGATGGGTGCATTCTAGCATTAGCAGCGTATTATCGCAATTTTAAGTTTTCAGACAATAACATAGAGGACGTCGCGTCGTCGGCATGAAAATCATGAAAAATTTTGATACGCTTCTTTGCAGTCAATACGGTCACTGAACAAAACTGCACCTTCAGATCAATTTTTTCAAGTTTAAAGTCTTTTGTGATTGGACTAATGGTATTATTACGAAATTTAAACAAAAAGACGGATCTACTTAGATGTTTGTTTGATGCATAATTTACTGACGCCAAGTTTAACACAACTAAAGGTGTGGTATGTACTATATATATTTATATACTATGTATAAACTTAAATACGGTTGTTTGAGAATACTATTCAACATAATAAAATAAATTAAGCAGTGTATTAAGCAGTGTTTACTAACATTGTATTCTAAATTAATTGGTGTGGCAAATATTTCTAATTTGATTTTTCGTTCTGAACCGCCGTTGAAATATCTCTTAATACAGTTACATTTCACTTTTATTTTCAAGTGCTTCCACCTTTCAAAACTAAGTTCGCAATTTCACTTCAAGGCGAAATAAAAAAAATTGTATAAAATTAAATAAATTCGTCTATATTTCACTGAATAATATAGATTTATTTGGATACTCGTTTTCGTTAAATGAGCAAATTTGAATTTCAATATATTTTATTCGTAAAAGAGTGAAAAATGACAATGATTTTGTTTGATGTTACCAATTTTTATACTCACAAATCTAAAACAATAGAATAACATAAAAAATCATACGAAAATAATTTTAGTTGAATTTGTAAGGATTCTCTAAACTCGTATTTGTCTTTAAAATGATTGGTATTACACAGTCTAAGAAAAAAAAACATTTCATTTATATTTGTTCATGATAATTTATTAAATCCAGCAGTGTGGTATGTAGAAGGATTAAATCGACATGCTATGTGATCTAAAGCCCAAGTTTGATCTGTGTATTATGCTATGTATTATCTAGCTAGGTTAGCATCCTACTAGAATATTATGCAAGTGCTCAGACAACCATGAGTGTCAAGTGCAAAACTTGATTTATTAATGCGGTAATAACAGAACAAAGTAACAGAACAAATAGAACAAAAACCCCCTTCCGTTAATTTGTTCGGGATTTGCTACCGCATTCTTTCCGTAATACACCCGCAGTTGCTTCTGCTCTTTCGGGACTTTGCTCTTTTTAATGTTCCTGTGTACTATGTACAGATTCTTACTGTGGTACTTGTACCCTTGTCTTATTTTTTGATCTGTTTTTTTGTTCGTTATTATCTTTCTAGTCAACTTCTCAATCTCCTCCCAAGCCTGACGTGTTAAGAGCATGAAGTTCACCATGTTCTCGGGTGTGAATCTTTATCCCAATCTTATGCTAGATTCTAGTGTCTGTTTTTCCCAGCGCACGCAATGTAAAAACGTATTTCTCAGTGGTAGCTTGTTTGAAACAGCACAAATATGATTCAAAGCAACCATAACCTGTTATATGTTAGCCAGCTATATAAGCCTGAGCCAGCTTATATGTTAGTCTGTTATACCAGCATCTTATTTTGGTATGAGGCAGTGTGTTTATCTGCCCTTATTGCTAGCATTCTATCTCGTCTGCCAAGTGGTTAAAGTTCGCTCTCTAACCTCACTCCTGGAGAGCGCTGGATGACAAAAAGTGGTTTTTCTCTCTTTCGTTAGTAGATCTATCGGAATCCGCCTCCGTTGATGTTGGTTGTCTCCTCTTATGATCTTCAATGTCATTTTTCTCCAAAAGCGTCGGCCCTAATGGGAGTTCTGTAGAGTATAATGGACTCTGCCACCGATGGCACTGATGATTACTCTACGTTTTTTTCAGTAGGGCTTCTGATGTTAGGCAGGAGTCTGACAATAATAATAATAATAATAATAATAATAGCTTTATTCATCAACTCTTAATTACAATATAAAGAAAAAATAATTACATTTCATAAAGCAGAGTCGATGAAGGGGCAAAACAATCAGCAAAGCTGCTTTTCAGTTCCACTCTAGCACGCATTTTGCGCAAGCATCAGAATCTCCTTGATCCCGCTTCTAAAGGAACGGCTGGTTCCGCTGGTCAAGAACACGTCCAGATACCTATTGGAGATCTCCGCCGCTCGGTACTCGAAGGAGCCCTGAAACTTAGTTGTCTTGTGAGACGGGATAGACAAGTTCCCGCTATAACGAAGATCAAGTTGATGGCGTTCAGATCTTTTTACCATCAACTCCAACAGATACCCCGGGCTACCACGCTTATATAAATTGTACAAAAAGGAAGCGAACAGAAGTTCAAAGCTAGCGTGAATCTTGAGGACACCAAATTTATTGTAAAAAGGTGTAACGTGGCTGCCAAACTCAATATCACAGGCAAATCTCATGCAAGAGTTCTAAAGAACCTGTAGTTTGTGTTTTAAGTTGGCAGTAAGGTATCCATAATAAACCACACTGCAGTTGTCAAGGTGACATAATATTAAACTCTGCACCAGCTGCAACTTAATCGTCGGGAGAAGAAGATATTTGTACCTGTATAAGGATTTCAGTTTGTAGTATCCTATACCACAAATCTTAACTACGTGCGCCCCAAAACTCAAGTTACTGTCGCAAATTACGCCAAGATCCCTAACATTCTCACTAAACTCCAGTACGGAGCCATCAAGTTCAACGTCAAGAGATCGAGTGCTGTCGGCTAGAGTACAGCAGTATGTACTTCCCACACGTAAACAAACCGTTTTATTGGGGTTAAGGATTAACCCATTGTTGCCAGACCAGAGCTTAATAGAAGTTAAGTTGTTATTCAAAGATTGAACAACACTGTCAACTAAGGTTGGTGTGTTAGAGAGATATACTCGAGAGTCATCAGCATACAAGTGTACACTGCAGTCGGAAGAAAGAACGCTGGGAAGATTAGCAGTAAAAATGGTAAAGAGAAGCGGACCCAGAATGCTACCCTGCGGCACGCCACTGGTTATGGCAAGCTCACCGGACAAACATCCATTCAGTCTGACCCTCTGAGTTCGACCAGTCAAATAATTCCGCAAAAGAACAATGGCCGAGCCGGCACAACCGTAATACAGCAACTTAGAAAGGAGTAACTCGTGATTAATCACATCGAAAGCCTTACTGTAGTCCAAGAAAGCCACAATTGTTACCTTTGAATCGTCAATATTCCTGGCGATATCATTAGTAAACTTACTCAACGCTGTTGCAGTACTATAACCAGAGCGAAAACCAGATTGAATATCAGGCAAAATACTATTACACTCAATGTGATCTAGTAGCTGCCGGTGAAGAACAGACTCAAATACTTTTGAAAGAGCAGGCAACACACTAATTGGCCGAAGATCAGTAAATTTAGTGGCATTATTATTTTTGGCGATAGGCGTTATGATCGACTTCTTCCACAATGCTGGTATTACCGAATTAGTAAGACAAAAATTAATTAGATCAGTTAAGCTATCAAGACAAAAAGGTAAGGTGAGCTTCAGCATCCTAGCGCTACAGTTATCGACGGATTGTTGTTTAAAAATTGCAGCTGCTACCACTTCCGATGTGACAGGGTGAAATATCAATTCACCAGAAACAAGCGGGAATCGATTTTCATTGAAGTAAGCAATAACTTCCGGTTTAACGTCAGAAGAAGCAAAGTTGGCAAAGTAACTGTTAAGTGAGTTAGGATCGTTATCATCAAGATTAATTGAGTGCTTGGATTTCGTATGGATGTTGGTCTGGTCGAAAAACTTCCATAACTGTTTAGGGTTTCTCGACCTTTGATCAATTTGGAACTTAAAGTATGCCTTCTTTTCGTTTTTTATGGACATCGTAGTGAAGTTACGCAAATCCTTATAATACTCGTAATCAGTAGAAGATTTAGACTTCATAAATTTTTTATATGCTCTATTTCTCAATTTTATTATGAGTCGTATATTATCGGTTAGCCATCCGGGTCTCCTTCTCTTTATATTAATTTGACACAAAAGAGCATGCAGATCAAAGAGACAATTGATCGCAGCATTAAAATAGAATAGTTCATCATCCACATTCGCAGTCCCACTACAAAGTGTCCAATTGATGCTGGAAGCATCGATGGCAAACTGTTCGGAGTCGAAATATTTGAAATTACGAAAAGTTAGAGTTTCTGGAACCAATAATGGTTGCTGTCTTTTCTGCTTTTTCTGCCGCTTTGTGTGGTCCAAAAGTGAGGCTCTTATCCAACCGAATGTCCAGTACTGTGATGCATTGATGGGTTGGATGGCTTCCGTTTACCGCACACCAACACTGCGTCAGTCTTCTCCAGAATCACCGTAAACCTCTTGTTTGTCATTCATTCTCTAATCTTGTTAATTGTCTCCTCCGCCTTGTGTTTTATGTCTTCCTCGGTTTTGCCTACCACCACCGCGTTTAGATCATCTGAAAATTCAAGTAGGGTGACCCTTTGCGGTACAGCTAACAAGAGGACTTGATTGTAACTAATGTTTGACAGAGTTGGCGTCAGCACCGGGTCCTGGGTCACCTCCGATGAAATCTCGTATGTCCTTTGATGGAAGATGAAACTCCTGTTGTTGAGGTAGTCAAAAATAAGATTGTGTAAACTACCGCTTATTCATCTTGTTCTGAGTTCTTTTAAGATGTTCCCCTGTTTCCACTGAACATCTTTTAAGATGTTCATCTGACGGAGTTGAACGCATTCCTGACGTCAAGTTGGATCACCATTACGCACCTCTTTGCTTTCCATCTCCCCATCCTGGCATCATTCACTAAGACTGTGAAATGTTCTAGTGCATGGGTTGTTGACCGCCCTTTCTGAAATCCGCATTGGTTCTGTGCCAATCTCTCAAGGTAGTCGAACTCTGTTTGCAACTTGAACAGGACGACGAATTTTGTATACTTTGCCAAGATGGTTCAGTAGGCAGATGGGTCTGTAGAAGGACGGGGTGTTTGCCGGTTTGTTACTGTTCTTTAATAATATGAGAGTAGCGAATTTCCACTCTCCGGGAAACTCTTCTCTCCTCACATAGTCTTTTTATTTATATGGCCGGTATTTCGTTCAGGGCCGGTATTTGATTAGTTTTAGTTCTCTTTAACACTTTTTTCAGTTTCACTACTGCGAGTTGGGTTATTTCTTCTTCTAAATCTTTCTCATTCTTTGGAAGGGGATATGTGTGAGAAACGGGGAAGTTACCACTCTTTCTCTTTGATCGGAAGCCAGGTCTAGTGTCACCCTTTTTCCAAGTTTCTTACATACTATGTTGTATCCCCTGCCCCACACGTCGCTGTCCAGATTATTTAACAGGTCTTTTCATTTGTTTTTATCGGACGTTAAGATAGTCATCTTGAGTTTGTTCTTGTCTGATTTGTACATTATTTTTAATTCAGCTTCTGTTTCAGGGTGAATTGCTGCAGCTCTGAAGATTTTTTGTTTGTTCTTTTTACATGCTGTTCTTAGTGTTTGTTCACAATGTACATAAACATAAGACGTGCGTAAGCATAACATAAGCTTAAAACATAATTTTGACATAAGCCGCAAAAGTGTTCACAATGAACATAAGAGATATATGAAACTGCGCATGCGTATAACAAAACAATAAACTAAATAAACGAATAAACTTTCAAACACCTGTCAAACTTTATAACTAAGGTTATGTTTATGTCAATTTTGTCAATTTATTTCAACTTATGACCAACCACTACCAACTTTAAACCACAAATTTCACTAAATGTAACATAATTTCAATCTTATGTACGAATGTAAGCCGAACATAAGATCGACATAAACATAAGAATTTCGTGGGCACACTGTGAACGTTACGTTGATTTACTACTAGTTCAACTTTATGTCTTATATATGTGTTATGTTTAACTTATGTCTTACGTACATTGTGAACAAGCACTAAGAGTAGCAATATTGGGGATTCAGGCTCCTCTCATCTTTGCCAGATACTGTTCTGTTGATTTTACTGTACTCGCGTTCAAGATATTTTTTGATATGAATGCTCAGAACTTGTTTTCGCTAGGGTTTCTTCTATGCCCACCTGAATTGTGTTTTGGATATGGGCCTGTCCAAAAAAATCCGAAAGACTCTCTTCTTCTAGCACCTGCCAGTTTATTAAGTGACATATTTGAATTAAGGTAAACTATATTAATTTACAAATATTATGTACAAATGCCTCATTTGTACATTTGAAGACATAGGGCTCCTCTCTAGCGAACCAAATTAGAAGGCGATAAGATTGTGTATTGTATTGTGATTGTATTGAGTATTCGTATAAACCTTACCCATGTATGTAATTTAATAGTCCCCGTGATCAACGACATACAAATTCCCTGTATTATAATTACCTATAAAAGTAACAAATAACAATATTATAAAAAATAAAACATAACAAATCTACCAACAAATCTACCGTCAAATGTAGCAAATATAACCAAGAAATTATAAAACCATCTGAACCATCTTAACGTGTATTATTGTGTTAAGGTCGATTGCTCTCGTGACTCACCAGTTATTTCCAAGTTTACTGCTTTGTACAAGACTCATTGATGACTTGGTTTGTAGTAGAGAATTTCTTTATTGTGCACAACGTGGGGCTCTTGATGTTAGTCAATTCGGGTTGATGGCCATCGGGGTTGCGCGTAGGTAATTTTGGCTATGTTTTGGTGTAGGAAAATAGGGGAAATTTAATTTTACGTTTTGCTAAATTTCAAGTCTAAAAGATCTTCTAAAAAGATCTGCAAGATAAAAGCAATAATAAAGAATTTTTTCTTCTCTACTGCAGTTAAATACATCACTGCAAGTGATTCGTGATTGCTTAGTTTACATTTGGTTTTTCATCGGATATCATACATTATTAATTATTAAATGTATTGGTGACTTTCTTTTCTATGTAAAAACCTACTATCTGTTTAACGTGGGTTCTACCAAAAAAATGTAATACACTTCGTTTTGAGAAGGTTTTATCATTGCTTTTCGAGTGGAAATGGTAAAAAATAAAGCTTTTATATTGTTCAGAGTTGAACCCAGCAATCGGCATGGGCAACTACACTTACCACCAAGTTTCTGATCGTCTCTCATATGATTACATCAACGTAACAAATTACAACCGCAACAAAGGCGATCAACGTAGGGCAAAAAATTGCCGTTTATTCATAATAGAACATAAATTCTTAAAATTAAAACGAAACTATAATATAATGATTTTTCACGCAGAAGCGCAAATAATAACGGATTTAATTTTACATTTATTAAAAAAGTTTGTAATAACAAGCAAGTACAGACAGATATTAATGTAATATATTTTAGATGTTCTATACAGAATTTATTGTATACTGTATTTATTTAACATAATTATTCAGCAGGTCGTAACATTTTGATGTTTTATCAAAACTTTATATTGTATCATTAATTCTAAACCTGAGGATTGGCGAAGTTGCAGTAATGCTACTATATAGTTGTTGTAAAAGGTGCTTTTCGTATGTGTGATCACATAAAAAGTAAAGATATCTGTGAATTCACCATTCAACAGTTCTTTTACGTTAGAATAAATTATTAATATAGGGAAAGCTTACGACTTACTTATAAATTTAAATAAAACGTGCTATATAAAATTTTAAACTGTATCTGTAGAAAAGCACAGATAGTTTATTTGATTTTTTACTATTCATTTCATAATAACATTCAATTTAAACTGTGAACCATTGCAAAGTTCCAATCAAGATAAATTTTATTGCTGACTATTTCATAGGATGGCCGAAAATTGTTACCTACTTGGCACTTAAACATGCAAGTTGAAATGAATTGTTGAAAAAGAAAACAAAAATTTCCACCGCACGAGAATCAATAGAATTTTTATGAAGAAAATCGTGAGGTCAGTAAATTTGAAGTTTAGTTTGGTTGTTTTAAATCTGAACAATTTATTTTACTCTCGGTAACCCTTTAAATTATTGGATTTCTAGAGAGAAAGTTTTGTTACCCAATTTTAAAAGTAATTTTTTACCAAATTAGTTATATATTTCAAATAGTGTTAAATTTAAATTAAAGTTCTAATAAAAGAGAAATTTAAAATTTATATTCTTTGGAAATATAATAAATGACAAAATTATGTGCTACAAGTTAAAAAAAATTAAAATTATGCTGATTTATTATCTTTCGTTGAAGAGGAAAGTGTAGTTTGCAAAATTTAATTTTGTAAAGCCATTTAAGGTGACGACAAAAAATTACTGTCATACATTCTTAACAAAGTAATTAAGCTTGAGCAATATTTTACCGTATAAATGAACGAAAAACACACGAATACAAGAAATAAAGCAATTTGTACCGAGCCGGGGTACTTTTATTAAAAAATAAAATAAAACGTAACGGTTTAAAATTGTAAGACGAAAAACTCGTTGGCAATACAGTATCCATTTGGAAATATTACTTGGATGTAATAAATCAGGTAGTGGATATTCAAATTTCGTATTCAAATGCAGGAATTCCATATTTCGGACTCATAAATATAGTTAGAAGAGCCAATATAATCTTTCCTTTGTTATATGAGGCGCTTTATAGCTGCGGTTTCAGAATGGACCAATGTTGGTGTAATAACATCGTTAAACATTGCTTCAACCATATAAACGCCTAGTTATTACAAATGCCACAAAAGACGTTTACTGCACATCGAAAGCGTCGGGTATTTTTTTATTTAAACGGCAAGAATACAGAACGCTTCGTTGAACTAATTTCAGGAAGGGAACTTCAGATACTTACTGATAAAATATTGACCCAGCCGTTTCCAGATACTGAGCTTGTAAATTGACTCTTGCCTCTAATATTAACTGGCTGTTAATTTTCAATTCAAACAAACCTAAAACATATTTAAAATTACATTAAACTTTTGCACAAAATTATTTATTATAATTTGTAAACTTGTAATTTTTTATTTTTTCTCGGCCTTTTTAAGTTTACCTCTCGTCGATATCATTTCGCCGAACAATATTGCAGCCCTAAATAAGTTGTCTGTATTCCATTATTTAGTTTTATTGCATTTTTCTATGAGTTATAAACTTTCCACTTTCAAATTGTTTGCTGTAAATATCCATAAAGTGGGGCACGTAAAAATTTAATTAAATCGATTTAAATATTTATTCTGTAGGCGTATTAAATAAGTTTTATATATCGCTTCATTAGAAATAATGTACATATTTTATTAAAGAAGTTTTATATAAAATTTTATTGACACTAAAAATTGATTGCTTGTTGGCTAAAAAAACTTTCTTCTACATTTATATTTCTATCATCTTTTTTACTTCTTAAAACATTTTCGGCATCCTTTTAGTTTTTGTCATATAAAAACCTACTTTTACGATAAATATTGACTACTGGTACTCGTGCGTTTTTGTCCATTAACATTCACACACAGATTAGTTGTATTGTTTTGCATTGTAAGAGCTTGCAAGAACTAATCAAATTAAAGCATCTATAGTTTCTCTCTCTCTCTTACTCTTACACGAAAGCTTAATAATAAAACACTATCTCTATATGAATGCTATTTAACTCTGCACATCAAGCTCTCAAATGGTATTATGTAAGTTTGACCTAAGGTATGTAGTTTATGTTTATCGGTTCATTGAATTATCAGGTCATCAGTTCATTAACCCTTATAATTATGTTCTTGTTATTATATTTTTTATAAAACTGTTTAGTATCAAAAATATTTTCTGTAAGTTTAATCAGTTAACTAGTAAAAGTGTTGCTATAAAAACAAAATTGTAAGGTACTCGAAGTTCAATGAAATTTTCTATTAATATTGATTTCCGTATATACTCAGTTTTATTTGATCTTGCTTCTTCAGTGTTTAAACATGACACAGTTCTTTGAACTGGCATCAAGTGTTGTAGAATAAACTGCTGAAGTTTCATCATCACTCATTGGCACCCAACGTGGGGCAAAATTTATTTTTACATAAGCGAATAAATATGTAGCGTTGACTTTTGCCTGTGCGTTATAATTAGCCATATATCACACCTTAACCATTATTTAAATAAAAATTATTTAGATTAGTAATATGAATGCAATTGACTGCTTTTATGAGTTTCAAGTTTTCTCTTATAAATTTTTTCCATCTACCCAAATATTGGTTTATTATAAAGGACTGTGTAAATGTAGTTAATTCGGTTTAATTAATGCTCAAAAGATGAAAAACTAGTTGGCTTTAATAAATTTTTTAATAGTAAATTGACTGTTCAAATAAATTCCCGTTGAACATTTATTTTCATTACAAAGTTACATGTTCTTATGGGAACACTTTGTTTATTTTTACGTAAATTTTTTTTTTTTTTTTTTTATTAACATCCTAGAATTTAATACAATCTGTTAAATAAATAACAATAAGCATTATTACTTGACTAAGAAAATAACATGGATGAAGCTGACCCATCGGTAAGCCTCATAATGATTGCTAAAACATTTACATTTTTACATTGTTTTATTGTGGTCATAAATAAAGTTATTTAGGTCACTAATTACTAATTAGGTTCGCTGGGCCAAGTCTAGAGGGTCAAGCCTCTTTAGTCTTCTAATATTGGGGGCGATAAGAAGATTTGAAGCCAAGATGTTAGGATGAGCGCTGAGTCTGTGTTGATACTTTTCGCTTTTAGATGCAATTTCCTCCTTGACCGTAGCCATGCACATATCACGATGGATGACTTCGTTTGGGACGTACCAGGGTGCATTGCAAATCGCCCGCAGTGTTTTAGATTGGAAGCGCTGTAATCTTAAGATATTTGATGCACTAGCAGAACCCCATAACTGGATTCCATATGTCCACACAGGTTTGATGATGGCTTTATAAATTAGGAGTTTATTTTCCATGCTGAGATTGGAGTTCCTACTCATTAACCACAACACCCTGCGGTAGATAAGGCCCAGCTGCAACCGCTTCTTCCAGATGTGTTTCGTCCATGTCAGGCGTCTGTCTAGATGAATACCGAGATATTTGACTTCATCACTTTGCGGGAGAGGAATGTTGTTTAATGAGACCACCGGACATGTCCCCCTCCTCAAGGTAAACGTAATATGGGTAGATTTTGTGCTGTTGGCTTTGATCCGCCACATCTTAAGCCACCTATCCACTTCACCAAGGTGTTTTTGTAGGTATCTAGATGCCGTGCCTGGGTCCTGATGTGAGGCCATTATTGCAGTGTCATCCGCAAAGGTGGCTATTTCGGTGTTTGTGCTAGTTGGCAGATCAGAAGTATACAGTATGTACAAAAACGGGCCAAGCACACTGCCCTGAGGTACACCAGATGATATGGGAACCAGAGTGGAATATGCGTCCCCACATTTCACGAGGAAGTGTCTGTTAGTTAAGTAAGACCGCAATAGTTGACAATATGGATGAGGTAAGTTGCTCTTGATCTTGTAGACCAATCCCGCATGCCACACCTTATCAAAGGCCTGGGAGATATCCAAAAAAGCCGCCGAACAGTATCGCTTGTGTTCCAGATCTTCTCTTATCCTCCTAACAACTCTGTGTACTTGTTCGATGGTGGAATGATTTTGTCGAAATCCAAATTGATGGTTAGGTGTTAAATGGCTTTCTTCAAGGAGTGGTTTGAGCTTACCCACAAAATTTTTTTCAAACACCTTGGACAAAACAGGCAAGAGACTGATCGGACGATAAGACGCAGCCTCCGCTGGATCCTTTCCAGGTTTTGGTATCATGATTATTTGGGCCACCTTCCATTGTGAGGGGAAGTAACCCAATCTAAGTATGGCATTGAATATGATAGTTATCATTTTCGTTCCCACTGGTGGTAGCTCCTTCAGAACCCTCCCTGTTATCAGATCGTACCCCGGTGCTTTCTTTGGGTTAATGCTGTTCATTATGCACGATTTTACCTCTGCTACTTTCATGGGTTTAATGGGAACATCCATTTGATAAGGTGCTTCTAGGAATTCATGTATGAATTTTTCTTCCTCTGGTAGGGTTTCCATTGGGAATGGTGTGAAAACGTTGCGAAAATGTTCTGCAAAAGTATTGACTTTTTCTTCAGCCCTTCTTGCCCAGTTGCCTTCTCGTGTTCGAATTGGTGGTTGTTTGTTTTGGGGTTGTTTGATTTTTTTCGTAACTTTCCACAGGGAGTAGTCCGTCGATTCTGTGGGTGAGAGATTTTGTAAGAATTTTCTAATACCTTGATTTTTATTATCGGATAACATCTTTTTCAGTTCCTGATTAGAGCGATTTAATTTTGCCTTATCTCTCGGAGCATGAGTAGTATGCCAGCGTTTTCGTAGTCCTCTCTTTTCTTCAAGTTTCTTCTTAATATGATTGGGACAATATTCTGGCTGAACGGTTTTTTGCTTTGATGGAGTAGCAGACCATGCGGCTTGTTGAATAGTATGGTTCAATTTTTCAACTGCTTCATCTACGTCTTCTTCTGTTTTTAATCGGATATTCATATCTAGTTGTTCTGAAAATATCTTACGGAATGCCTCCCAGTCGGTATTTTTGCTTGTCAAACTTGGTGGTGGAGAATTTACAATTACTCGACTTTCATAGGTGACTAGTAGAGGAGAATGATCTGACGAGAGATCCAGACAAGATTCGATTTTTAAGTAATTTCTTGCAATGCCTTTAGTGATGCAAAAATCTATCACGTCAGGTATTTTATTTGCATCAGTTGGCCAGTAAGTTGGATGCCCTGAGGAGAGTTGATGCAGATTATTTCTCATCATTGCTTGGTATAATTGTCTGCCTCTAGGTGTAATCAATCTAGAGCCCCAGTGATCGTGTTTAGCATTAAAATCTCCTCCAGCTATAAATCTGTGTCCAAGAGTTTCAAAGAAAGTTTCGAAGTTTTCTCTTTTGATGGTTACATTAGGAGGGCAGTACACTGCTGCTAGGATCAGTTTACCATTCCAGTCTGCTATTTCCACAGCTGTAGCCTGAAGGTTATGTTCGCTGTAGTTGGTTATCTCATGGTGCTTGATGTTATTTTTGATAATCACTGCTGTTCCTCCTCGAGCTCTTCCTCCGGGATGATTGGTACAGTATATAGAATATTTTGGGATTTTTATATAACTTTTTTCAGTCATATGTGTTTCTGATATAAGCATGACATCCAAGTTGTGGTTTGTAATAAAATATTTGATTTCTTGGCCATGATGGACCAAGCCGTTGGCGTTCCAGATTGAAATTTTTAGTTTATGGTTACTTTCCATTACATCTTTCCAATCATGGCTATTAGGAGATCGAGCATCTTGTCCATCTTCTCCATCATTTTTGTGATCATTTGCTCGAGATTATTTTGTGATTGTTGTTGGATAACCGGTATCATTTGACTCTGCTGCGGATTTTTGAAAAGTTGGTGGAACTGGATGTTGTTTTCAGTTATTTGGGAATAGGAGATTCTAGGTTGGGTTTGATTTCTATTTGGAAGAGGTGGAAAATTTGCTGTCACGAGTGGTTCGTTGATTTGTTTCTTCCGTAGTGTAGGGTATCTTTGTTTTTGGAGCTCCTTATACACCGAGCAACCTCTGTAGTTGGCGGGGTGATTATTGTTACAGTTCGTACACTGTACTTGCCCGTCTCTTTCCTTTCGTGGGCAATCTTCGGTTGCATGATCGCCAGTGCACTTAACACACCGTGGTCTCTGGTGACAGTATTTTTTTGTGTGTCCAAAACGTTGGCATCGGATGCACTGAGGGACCTCCCGTTTAGGGTAAGGAGGCTCTACTGTAACTATAACATTTCCCAGATTTTTAATGTTGTAAATTTCTTTGTTGTTTGGTTTCGTTGTTAGCTCGACATTGAACATAGGTAGCAAATCTTTTGTACCTTTTCGTCTAATACCAGAAATGTTTCTTACTGTATGTCCTTTGGCTTCAATTTCCTCTTTGAGGATCTCTAGGTTTGTAGTAGGGTGTATATTACGTATTACTACCCGAAAGGTACGATCTTCTTTCAATTGGTAGGTATGGAAATGCGTTTTTTTCTCGGTGAGGGCTTTTACAATATCTGTATAGTTTTTAGAAGCATTTGGTTGTATTCTCACCTGGTTATTGTGTAAAGATTTGATAGTGTATCCATTTGGTGCGCACCTCTTTAGTAGTTCAGTTAGAGGTTCTATGCATTCAACGCCATCCACAAATATAGGTGGTGGCTTTTTTGCTTCCATTACTGAGGTTACTTCTTGTTCTTTTTCTCCGTCATCATCTTCATCCTTATTTTCACCGTCATCCTTACTCTCCAAAACCTGGAATGCATTGGAAGTCGATATAGGTTTACTAAGCCAATAATCACTTAGGGTGGTTTGTCTTTTCATTCTTCCTCTAAATTCTGGACTTTCGCTTTGACGTGGTCTTTTTTTGTATTTTGTGGTATTCCACTCATGTTCGCTATGTGGTGCTATTTGCGCTTTCTGAGTTGTAGCAGGTAACCCGTAATTATTAGGATTCATTAATTCCTGTTGGGGTAAATAATAGTTGGCGCTTGCTATTTCATGATGCTGGTAGGGCCCCGGTAGTGACTGATAGTTTTGGTTGTAATACATTAAAGGGGTTTGTTGCGTTTGTGGCAAGTACGGTCCTGGCTGTTGTTGATTTGACAATAAACTTGTACCGTTATCATAATAGGTAGAGGCGTTCGGTAATATTGCTTGATTTGTTCGTAATATTTCATTATGGATACCCACCACTTGGGGTGTATCATTCCTCTTGGGAGGTGGTGTTCGTTGCATCATTCCATTCTAACCTCAATTTAGCAAACCTATGGTAAATATGTTTTTCCACGATCCTGGAAGAAATTAAAACTCTCACCACTATTCCACTAGTTTTTCTAACCAATAAACACTGTATTAACGACTAATAACTCGAATTAGCGGCTATATTTACTAACTTTTTGTTTGCAATAAAATTTTTAGTTATAATAAACATTCATAACCTAACTATAAAAAATTCTTTGCTTTTACGTAAATGCTGTTATTCTGTGAACAAAAAAGCTAGTTTTTTTAAAAGCGGGTTGTTTTAATTTTTAAGCTTTTTTAGTTTTTTTATTTAAAATAGCGAGTTTTGTCAATAAAGCCAACATTTTTAATAAAACCAGCTTTTCTGTAACAAAATTGTTTTTGATTTTAATAAAGTCGTCTAAGAATAAAAGTTGGCAAAAAAGTTCAATTTGAATTTAATTAATACCGATTAACAGAAAGAAACATTAAGAAAATATCGAAAAATTATATAAAGTTGGAAGTAAACGTTTTCTAATTATAAAATATTGTAATAAATTTATTATCGCAATCTATTTAACCTCAATCGGGATCTCGTTAATCCATTCACGAACGCCATCTATAAGGTTTGTCTCTATTATGCGCCAGGGACATACATAATGATAATAATATAATACGTATGGAATCTTTACGGAATAGTTACGGAAATCGGGATTAAATTAAGAGAAAAAAGAAAAAGCCGATAATATAAATCATGTCTGTCTTATTTGAAATATTAATTTTCCATAAACCACTTTTAAGTAAATAAATAAATCATATTTATTGGTTAAGGTTGATTCCAGGTTGTATTTTTATTATTGAGGTTATTTCAAGAAATTTGTAAGTGCTCGAGTTTTTTGAAAAAATAATATAATAAATTGTTTTACTGCAAAATTCATATCTTGTTGCTTTGACGTTTTGCTGAAAATTCTTCTGTAAAACAAATAAAACTTGAATTTTATTTAAATTCTTTCTCTTCTAGGCCCAATTCCCACTAACTGCAAATTGCGAATGTTGATAATATTTAATTGCTAATCTATTAGTGCTTTAATTATATTTCTAGATATAATTTTTTTTACATTTTGATCACAGTCTTCAATATCACAACTTATTTAATTTGATCGCTTTTATGCAGACATGTTTTAATAATATGAAAATTTGAATCTTATCTTGATACAACTCCTCCACTTTGAAATTAAAAAAATAAATATTTTTATAAATTCATTTGAAAATGCTTACGGAATTCTCGTTGTAATTTATATTAAAAGTGCTGGGTTTGTTAAATTTTTATTGACAATTGAAATATTTACGTTTGACGAAAACGTCAAGTTGACTTTTATTTATTTCAATTTTATCGAATATTAAATTTTTCTTTATATTATTTAAAAGTACCTATTCATAAAGTGCTGACGAACAATGCAAAATATTTCAAGATTCTTCATATAACTAAAATTGTAAAAAAATTTAAATATTTTAAAAAGTAGTTAGGTATTGTTTTATAAAGTTTTTTTTTAATTTAGTTGTTTTTATAACAAAAAAAAACAATTATATTTCTGGATTAAACAGAAATTTTTACAATAAGTAATCGAAGTTTTAAACTATTGCTGATGTCTTATTTTTAAATTTAGAAGAAGCCCATAGGTTAATAAAAATTGTTAGAATATAAAATATAAAATATAAAAAATACTATAATTTTCAAATTTTTCCTCTGATCTTTGCAGAAAATTAAAAAAAAAAAATTCAAAATGGTATTTAAATTAAAATTACTTCTGTAAAGGCTAATTTTTAAAATTTATTTTGTGGTTTTGCTATACTCTATCTAAAATTTTAGCCTGCATTGTATAAAGCATTTGCTAGCACTTCATGAGCACTTCTAAATAATTTAAAGAAAAATGTAATATATTGTGGTATTTCAAAGGGATTCGCACCCACCCTATGCATTTTAAAGAAAATTTTGTTTTAGTATATTTAAGTTGTAAGATTGAAAAATGAGAGAGGTGAGGGCGAATCAAAAGAGATAGGGGGCTTTTTGCCACGAGTCGCCGCGAGAGTAAGCGGTGCGACTTTTGGCTTGTTAATTTTTGACTTTGTGAGAATTATATTTGAGAAATTTAGTTTTGAAATTGTGAGTAGTTTTTGATTAAATAAAGTGATTTTTATGCGATTGCATTAAGGCGCAATTATTTTTGAAATTTGAAATTATTTTGAATTTTTTTTGTGAGTAGCTACCGAGCGGTAGTTGATTATTTGGTTGATTGATTTGGAAGAAGAATATTTCGAGTAAGAAATTCAATTTGCATTAGAAAATTGGAAATTAAAATTATTTGTAAGCGCGAGCGTGTGGCCAGATAGATAAGCCGACGTTTTGGATAAGGTTAAAATCAAAACCACGATCCCTTTTAAAATATTTGAAAGTTTTGCGTTGAATTTAATTTGTATACGATTGGAAAATTTGTTTTTAAAGAATTTATTATTTTTTTTTTGATTAGAAATATTTTTAGTTAATTCATGAGAACGATAGAACCCAACTTGAGATACGACTATCTCATCTTCCACATTTAAGAGCAAGCCTGGAGCACTTATAGTGCATGTGAAGACTACATTTTTTTTGATAGGATCACTGCAATATAATAAAATTAAAATAAGAAGAAAGTCAACTTTGTTGGCTGTATATTTTCGTTAAACATAGATATTTCAATTGCCAATAAAAATTTAACAAATTCAGCATTTTCAAAATAATATACTGCACTCTTCAGTACTTTACGAGCACATTGCTTTAATTTCTTAATAAAAATTTAATAGACCCAGCACGTACTCTTAAAATTTAAGCAGAATGTTTAAAATTTTTAGAATTGTATCTATAATAATACCTTAGATAATAGATATGTAAAGTAAGTATATTTTTAATCAGTGAAATTATTGGTAAAATTTAAATTAAATTAAATGATGAAAAATATGTAGCGTCAGGAATAATAATAAGTTTTTGTTTTAATTCGGCTGTAAATTTAATACAAAACAACAATAAGTACAGCAGATAAAAACTTTGAAAAATATTCAAATTTTCCACTCTAGAATTTTACTCTAGTAAAATAGGTGGATTTATTCTGGGTACAACAATAAAAATATTTTCAATTTTATTGTTTAATTATTTCAGTAATACGAGTATTATATTCCATTCTCGAGTCGAGTTTGCTTCTCATTTCTTAAAAAATTTCTAAGAATAGACTTCTCGGTTTCAGAAACATAATTATTATAAAGGATGAATAGTTTGTAGTCAATGAAATTAATTATCCACATCCACACAAATTTTTGATCTTTGAAATCAAAATCCCTTTACTATTTGCACAGCAGACAGAGAGATTTAATACAATTAGAAGAAAACTAATAACATATTTCTATGAATTCTTTTCTTGATTTTCAGGATTTCGTAGGATATTCTTGGATTTCTTCAAATTTTTCTTTACTGAAGCAGAAATTATTGCATATATATAATTAAAATGCAATGATATTTTATTTCAATTAATAAAATTTCAACGAATAAACAAAAATTAACTGTATTTATGAAAATTATATAGCATTATGAAAGAAAAATTCATTGCAGTTATCAAAGTTCCTTAAATAAATCATTAAATAAAATTTGTTTTTAAGTGTTCTACACTGAATTTCCTCAGCGAATCCTAATATTTGTTTCTGTTAGATAGAGTCGCATTTCTCTCTTTTTTTTAACTCTCTAGTTTTAATTAGTTAAAAAATTCTGTCCAGCAATAGATAGAGAAGCTAAATATAATTCGACTTTGGATAATTTTTTGCATCCTGGTGGCACTTTTTGAAATCAATTTTTATTAATAAATTTTCCACGTTTGTTTTACGACTTTAAAAATTTTTAAAATTATTAAATTACAACATTTTCTTTAATAATTCGCCAGTTTAACAATTTTAACTCGTTCTTAATTCGCTATACGCAAAGGGTAGTCTATACAGCGAATTTCTTTATTAATTTTAATAGGAACCATTGTGGATAAGTAGCTAATACTGAACGCCCACTCCCACATACCAAGGTTTGAATCCCGATGAAGGCGACTTTTTCTTCTAGAGGAATTTGCAAACAGATGACTCGTGCTTTTCGAATATTATATTAAAATATTGATATCACGTCAGTTTGATTTAGGTTAGTTAGATTTTTAGGTCTTATTTACCTAAATTTTGGGTAAAAATTTGGCATTACGATGTGATACTGAAGGACTTTTGTAAGGCTCTAGAGTTGCAGACTAGTCGGTTAGTCATTGTAATTTTTGAATTTTATCTTATTGACGTGATAACGTCGTATAAATTGATATACCGACTGCACGCACGAAAAATTGTCACGTTTCGCAAGCAAGAGCGCGGAACAAGGGAGAGAGAAGCACGATCGGCTTTGCATCATACATAGACTCCATTTGAATTATAAAATGCCATTAAAAAAAAACTAGTCCGGCATGAGGTTTGATCTCGCGATCACCAAATGATGCAATTATGTTTCATGCACAAAACGCACTAACCTATTGAGGGTTAATGTAATAACATAGTTTTAATTTGTATTATCTGTTACATAAACATAATTTAATTCATAAAAGTATACAAACTAATTGTTCGTGATTATATTTAATAATAATATAATAATAAATGAACTTTATTTGGTATAAAACCATTATATCATTACATATAAATTACACACAATAACAACACCCAAGCATTTGTATTGCTTAACCACATCTAATTCTACCCCATCCATTAAAACATTAAGCTTTCTACCTGTTCTATCATTTACTATCATACATTTCGTTTAGCTTATCTTAACTATCAGCTTGTTCATTTGAAACCATGCACTGAGGATTTTTAACTCCTGATTAACAATATTTATACAATCAACAACGTTATCACCTGTAACATATAGGTGCGAATCATCTACATATATTACACATTTTGCTCTCATAATCAACTTATTCATATCATTAACATATAATAAGAAAAACAACACTCCCAGAATTGTTCCCTGTGGAACACCCAAATCCTCCTCTACTGCTTCAGAGACTACTCCATTTATCACCGTTCTCTGTTTCCGCATATCCAAATAAGATATAAACCACCTCAATTCATTATCTTTAATGCCATACTTTTCGAGCTTTTTTGTTAGGATTTCTTTATCTACTGTCTCAAACGCTCTACTAAGGTCTAGGAAAACGACCACTATCACCTTATTTTTGTGAACCGCCATCTTCCATTCAGAAATAACATACGTCACTAACGATTCACAACTATGACCCTTTCTGAAGCCCGACTGGTATTCAAAAATTTTCGACTGAATCGATATCACATTTATAGGTCGGAACTCATCACACTTTATCGAATTTCTTACATTTGCATGATTCTTTTCAAGTATCCGGAAAAACTGCTGATTTTAGTGACACACCAACAATGGATAACAAGTTTTCGCTCACAAGGTCAATAATATTCCTAATCATACCCGCATCAACAAAGTTTACATCTTTTTGTTATTCATCAATTTATAAAAAAATTCTCAAAAAAAAAATTAAACAAATAAATTAAATTAATTTTGAAAAAACTGTAAATAATATTTGAAAATTAATGTTTTTAAACAGAGTTTTAAAAATATTTATGTTTTAATGACAAGTTAATGCAGTGCAAAGGAATATATTATTATATCAAGCAGGTTTTGGCGGGCTTTTCAAAAGCATCAGTTTCATGAATTCGATTTATTTGTCCAATTTCATCCTTTTAAATTAACACTCGGTTTACAAACGATAATTTTACGTTATAAGAAAACATAATTCAATTCGATTCATAAAGTATGCAATTTTTCATCAATGTTTTCTTATGACGTTATCACGTAAAATTATCGTCCGTAAACCGACTTTACAGACAACCCGAGTGCCACGTGTTTTTTTATTTATATTATTTATCTAAATTTAAAAATTAAAATAAATATAATTATATAAAAACGCGTTTTTCTTAAAACTATATTATACTAATTACATTTTTCAAATTGGCGTAAGTAATAACTCAAAAAGTACTGATTAATTCCACTGAAATTTTACCCACATTTTCATAATAATATTATTTTGCGTAGTCGGTACTTTGACCCCGGTAATTTGATTCCTTGGTAATTTCACCTCCGATAAATTGATTCCCTGGTAATTTCACTTCCGGTAATTAGTCCCGTCTGTCTGTAGGTTCATGTTAGTTTAAGTTACTTATTTAACGAAACTGTATTTAAGAGGTGGATCCGTGCAAGGACAAAGGTCTGTCAGTAGGTTAGTATTAGTTTAAGTTATTTATTTAGCAAAACTGTACTTCAGAGGTGGATTTGTGCGAAGATATAAGCCTGTCGGTAGGTTAGTGTAATTTAAGTTATTTGTTTAACGAAACTGTACGTAAGAGATCCACCGGTCGAGCTTAGGTTAACTGTTAGGTGAAATTACCGGTGGTAAAATTGCCAGGAGTCACATTACCAAGAATACAATTATTGGAGATCAATTTACCAAGGGAAATTACCTATTAATCCCGGGGACGAAATTACCGGATATCAAATCATCCAGTGCTATTATTCTATACTTATATCTTAAATTAAAAAAAAAATAGTTGTTTTGCATAGATACCTAATCAATTTTGTGCCAAATTAAAATTATTTTAAAGGTGTCTTATTTCTTAAATTTATATTTCCTTTTGATTTTTGCTTCATTGTTATTGTTAGTTCGCTGGCGGGAACTTGTATTTTTTGTAGTCTTCCAACTGATGCGGCTGTATTTCCGCGCTGCTGTATGAAGACGCCTCTCGAGAATCACTCAAGAAGCAAAATGTGTTGGTATCGTCGATTAAAAATGCCTTAGATGCACAAAACACTTTAATTGATAAATAAACAACGTAAACTCGCTGAAGCGGTGAAGTAGTAAAAATAAAAATAACAACCAAAACGTGTTAGTTACCGTCAGCGAGTGTTATTGAGTAAAATGACTTGACTCCTTGAACGTAAGAACTCAACTACTTATTTTAGTCAAAGGGTTCAAGAGGTTAACTAGGTGGCGCGGCGGTGCCAGTATGACCAGGCAGGTAGCGCCAAATTTAAATTCAAAGTATTGCCAGGTCTTACATTACCATTACCGCCGGCCTTGAAATAAAACAGATTTCAAGAAATTAGAAATACAACAGAACAAACAATAAACTAACTAAGATAATTACAGATAATATATACACAGGAGTTACACTATACAATAAAAAATTTAATATTTACAAATTTATAAGCAAGATAGTTTTTCGAATCATCACTATATTAATTTACAAGAGTTCATACATAAAAAGGTTCACTTTTGGAAAAGTCTTGGTGCGCGGAAGAAACGGATAACACAAAATTACACAGGTAACGCGCATAGTTTTGTCACAGAACGCTTGATCACTGAACCGTTTTTTACTCGCACAGATGCAGAACGGACTACATTGTCATTACCGACGTGCACTGTTACGACGCGTCCAAGTGCCCAAGATAATGGGGGTAAATTATCTTCCTTCACTAAAACAAGCTTGTCCACTTGAACAAGGTCGGGCAAATTTTGAAACCACTTTGTTCTTCTTTGCATGTTGGGAACGACTTCTGAACTCCAACGTTTCCAGAAGTGTTGGGTGATCTGTTGAATCCGCTGGTATTTTGATAGACGATTTTCTGTCAAGTTAGTGAGATCCTTTTCAGCAATGGCACTTAAAGGTCTTCCGATAAGAAAATGACCAGGAGTGAGCGGATTAAGGTCGTTGGGATCAGAGGATAGTGGTGATAGGGGACGAGAATTTAAAACTGACTCAATTTGCACTAAAACTGTCGAAAATTGCTCGTATGTTAAGCATGTGTTACCTAAGACCTTCTTTAAATGTGCCTTAGTCGATTTTATGTTGCTTTCCCACATTCCACCTTCATGGGGATTACGTGGAATTATGAATTCCCATTTTATACCTCTGAAGGCTAAGTAATTTTGTATATCATCCTGATTGGTTTTAATACGTAAAAAGTCATACAACTCTCTCAAATAATTAGAAGCGCCAACAAAGTTTTTGGCATTGTCACTGGACAGAGAATATGGCATGCCTCTTCTACTAATAAACCTTTTTAAAGCCGATAAGAAACATTCAGTAGTTAAATCAGTGACCAATTCTAAATGAACGGCTTTAGTGGTCAAACATATAAACAGGCAAATATAACTTTTGATAGTTTTGTGGTTGCGAGTACTACGATCGCGTATTAGAATAGGTCCGGCATAATCAAGACCTGTATTGTAGAAGGCGGGTGACTCAGCCTTAAGACGTTTAGAGGGCAAGTTTCCCATAAGTGGATTATAAGATAAAGGATTGGCTTTAAAGCATCGTACACACTGTCGAATAATTTTTTTTGCAGTGTTTTTTCCCGAAATAGGCCAATATGTTTCGCGGATACAATATAAAAGTTGTAAAGCACCACAATGTTGCAATTTTAAATGAAGCTCAGAGAAAATTAGGTTAGTCAAGTGATGCTGTTTCGGTAATAGTATGGGAAATTTTTTATGGTATGGAAAGTTTGAATTTTTTAATCTGCCTCCTACTCGTAGGAGGCCGTTGTCATCTAAGAATGGATTTAATGACATGATGGTAGATTTGCCGTGTATACATTGATGATGTTGCAACGACTGAATTTCTTTGTTAAAGAATTGCCTTTGACACCTTTTAATTAGAATTTGTAGTGAATGTTCTAATTCTTCCACAGTGAGTGGACCCACGTTTCTCATTGATTTAGAAATTTTACAATTACGTTTAAACCTAAGTAGCCACGCAGTTACTCGTTGTAATCTTGCCAGAGTAGAAAATTTTAATGTGATATCAAATTCTGAAGAGTTTAAGTCAGATTCCGTAGAATTAAACAAACATGTCGCGGGACAGGTGCACAATGATAATAAGCAACTTGACTTTATCTCGGTAGCTTCGACACTTGAGTTCAGAGAGGTTTTAGGCCACTCGGACTGAGGTTTATTTAAAAAGTCTGGACCATTCCACCAAAGTTTGTTTGTGACAATATTCTGAGTGCTGATACCGCGAGACACTAAATCGGCAGGATTGTTCTGCGAGCGGACGTGATACCAATCACGAGGATTTGATATTTCCTGAATTGTAGCAATTCGATTGGCCACAAAAACTTTATATTTATTGGGTGCGGAATTTATCCAATTTAGTACTATGGTCGAATCTGTCCATAAAAAGGTTTCCGAATAAGATCCGTTAAATACGACTTGAACCTTTTGCATAAGCTCAGATAAGAGAACGGCAGCTGATAGCTCTAACCTAGGTATAGTGGCTCCTTTCAAAGGAGCCACGCGAGACTTGGCGCATAGCAATTGCGAAATGATTTGGTTAGACGAGGTTTGCAATCTAACATAAACGCAGGCTCCATAAGCAATGGAGCTGCTGTCTGCAAACCCATGAAGTTGAACTGAGTGAGATTTTACTGGAATTACGCATCTTGGAATTTTTAGTAAAGATAGTGATTGAAGTTCCGATTTAAATGCTTCCCATTCTGAATGAAAATTTTGAGGTACTGCATGGTTTGGTAAAAAATAATGAGGTAAATTTGACGATGGAATTTCTAAGTTCATAGCCTTTATCGTGTAATTGTTGTTTTGCAGGACGTTGTTTGAAATATTAATTTTGGACATGTGTCCCAACGAAATATATTCGTGAATGAATAAAGCATAATTTGATTTTAATTCTGCATTTTTTAACAATCTTTTCTCTAGTCTTAGAAATCGGTCGATCGCGTGAGATTTCGAATCACCCAGATTAGCTAACCGTGAATTAAATGGGATGCAAACAGAGAATCTCCCAGAGGCATTACGAGTTATTGTGTTTTTAAAATGCATTTTACAAAAACGTTCTTCCTTAGATAACAGTGATAGGCTACTTTTAGGATTCACTTCTTCCAATTGCCAAAATTTAGTGAGGCCTTTGTTTAATTGCTCATTTGAAATTGATAAATTTGAAATAGAAATGTTTGGAATAATAGAATTATGATTGGAATTTTTGGTGTTTATGTTGCCAGATATTATCCAGCCTAGTAAGGTTTTTTGCAAAGTGGGTTTATTTTTCCCTAATGAAATTTGGCCAATGCATAGCAACTTATAAAAAATAGATACCCCCAAAAGCAAGTCGATGGGGGCGGACTTGTTGTAACATTTATCAGCTAATTCTAAATTTTTAGGAATATTTAGGCAATTACTATTAAATGATATAGAAGGAAGATTTCCAGCTATCTTTGGAATCACTAAACAAGAGATTTGATCTTTATAATTATTATTAGTTATTGACGAAATATGAACTTTGACTGTAGAATTTACTTGATGAGTTGTTGCAGCATTAATTCCACTTACCACAGTATTTACACGTTCGTGTTTAAGATTGAGCGCTTTAGAAAGCGACTCAGTAATGAAACAGTTCATACTACCAGTGTCCAAAATGGCCCGTGCAGAAATCCATTTACCTTTGGAATCTTTGACTTTCACACACGCTGTGGAAAGAAGAACCTGGCTAGAATTACCGTAGCATGTTAACGAAACTTGTAACTGTTCAGTTGAAGGAGAAAGAGAACTGGGAGCGCTTTCAACTGTGTTTGACTGTGGTGATGCCACTTTCGAAACTTGCTCGAAGTGCAATAAGGAATGGTGCCGTTTATGACAGTGCTTACACGTAAAGCGTGAGTGGCATTTTGCATTATTGGGGTGACTTAAGCAGTTTTTACATTTATTTAAGCGCGTAATAGCATCGTATCTTTGTTGAATGGAATGCGATAAGAATGTAGGACAATTTATGATAGCATGACTACCGCTGCACATCGCGCATGACAACGGCTGACTAGCATTTACTAATGCTACTTTTGGAATATTATGCCCAATGCGCTGATCTCGAAATTTATTATTTGGTTTAAACGAATTGGTGTGATTGATTTCTTTTAATTCTTCGACTAACTGAGATTTTTCTTTGAGAAATGTTTCTATGTCGGAAAGAGAAGGAATTTCCCGAGGCTTTAATTTGCTAAACTCTACTCTTGTATGAGCGTCAAGTTTAGACATTAAAATATGTGAAATAAAGGCATTGCATTGATTTATAGGTACTTCCAAATTCTCCAAAGCCCTGATATGCTTTGCCAACTCATCATACAGCTTATGAATATGGGAATCTTTGGTGAGAGGTTTCAAATCAAAAATTGCCTTAATGTGGCTCTGAATTATTAGTTTGGGGTTGTCATATCTTTCGCGCAATATGTCGAGTGCTATATCATAATTTTCGTTTGACATTTGAATATCGCTCACTAAACGCTGAGCAGAATGATCGAGACTTGATTTTAGATAAATAAATTTTTCAATTGAAGAAAGGTTATTGTTGTTATGAACTAATGCCTCAAACGAATCAAAATATCCTTTAAAGTCCGCATAGTTGCCCGAAAAGGTTGGTAACGTTATTTGAGGCAATTTAACATTAGAACCTCGATTAGAATGATCGTTTAGGGGTTTAGGAGTATTATTGGTCGTGTGTTTTTCTAATAACATTAGCGATGTGGCCTTTAGTTCGATGTATTTATCATCGAAATCTTCAAATGACATAAGTTCGTCATTGTGAACCGAATATGCTTTTAGTTGCGTGGTATTGTCTGAATACAATTTATTTAATGGGGAAAATTGTTCCAGCCTCAACTCTAATTTTTTTAAAATGACGCTTGTAACGCTGGACTCACTTTCGATAGATTTTAAGAATGTTTCAAATCGGTTTAATTGATTGTTTAGTGAGTCGGCTTCTGCCAAGAGCATCTTAACTTGGGCCTTTGCCATTATAATAAAATGATGAACCGTTAAAAGAGCGAGATGTTTAACTATCAAGTATTAAAATTAATTGTAAAATATTGTAAAATAGTACAAAATTAATTGAGGTAATATTGTAAAAAGTTAAAAATTAGAAATAAGTAGCAGTAGGTTTATAAGTTATGTACGTGGTAAATCGATTTTTAGCCACGTGGTAAAAACGTTAATGATTAATTTGGTAAATAATAATATTGGTAAGTTGTGTACGTGGAAAAATAGATTTTTTAGTCACGTGGTAAAATCTATTTTTAGTCACGTGGTAAAATCTATTTTTAGTCACGTGGTAAAAATTTAAAAATACTTAAAAATATTAACACAAGAACATCGACAGTAATAATTTCAATAGTACCAAATTGAATCAGCATAAAATAATAAAGGATTGGAAAGATAAAATAGGATAAATACCTTAAGTGCTCGATGCTGCTGCAACCTAACTTCGTGTCGCCCACGTGTAGCGTGGGTATTTTCAATCAGCTCGTTGACCAAGGTGGAAAATCTTCGACAATCCGGCTCGAAGGACCAAAATGTTAGTTCGCTGGCGGGAACTTGTATTTTTTGTAGTCTTCCAACTGATGCGGCTGTATTTCCGCGCTGCTGTATGAAGACGCCTCTCGAGAATCACTCAAGAAGCAAAATGTGTTGGTATTGTCGATTAAAAATGCCTTAGATGCACAAAACACTTTAATTGATAAATAAACAACGTAAACTCGCTGAAGCGGTGAAGTAGTAGAAATAAAAATAACAACCAAAACGTGTTAGTTACCGTCAGCGAGTGTTATTGAGTAAAATGACTTGACTCCTTGAACGTAAGAACTCAACTACTTATTTTAGTCAAAGGGTTCAAGAGGTTAACTAGGTGGCGCGGCGGTGCCAGTATGACCAGGCAGGAAGCGCCAAATTTAAATTCAAAGTATTGCCAGGTCTTACATTACCAGTTATGAACCAAATATTATTTTATTGGTTCAATAAAAATTACTCATATAATATTTGGTTAAAATTTTATATGACTACAAGATTTTCCTGTGTATTTCAAATCAATACAGAAGAGTTATACACAGCTTATGCCGTTTCACAACTCGCGTCAAAGCTTTTTCATTAACTCATCATTTTAAATTATTTTGTAAAAATAAATAAATTTTTATAAATACTTATTGACTAAAAAATTTTCACTCTTCCAGAAAAGATAGGTATCTGGTAGGGTGTTCTCTAGAATCTGGGGTATTTAACTAATTGTGTTTAAAATGAATTTTAAAATTGTAATTCTAATCTTTATGGACTAAAGAGAAGATCGGTGTACTCTAGATTACTCACTCATCTTCTTACATTTACCCCTAGCAGTAAAATTACTCTGGGGATATTTTACTCTCAATGATAAAAAATAAATAAATAAAATTTTACTAATAAATTTTTAACGAGAGGCAATAAATGTCCTCGCATTTCTACTTCTCTAAAAAATGTTGAAAACATTTGATTTGATTAAACAAAACAAGTGATTAAATAATCATTTTTATAATTTATTGTTCGTGTATCAAATTTGATAATATTTTGCTATGAGGTGCTAAAATATCCTGAAGAATATTTTAAAGAAATTTAATAGCTAAATGGAATAATACAGCAGTTAGATAGAAAATTTACTCAAAAATTATAGAAGCTTGCGTTTTAATCAGGTTCATCTGTACAGTGCATAGAATTTGGAAAGCTCAGCCAAAAATATAGTGAAGAAATATATTATGTCGGCGTCTATGAGTGCTTCAGTGAAAAACATCTCTACATCTGTTCACTTTTATGCTTTTGATATAATTTGTAACACCAGAAAACAGATTAATTTCTGTTTTGAATTTTAAAAATTCTGTTAACAGTTTTCGTATTTTTTCGTGCTTATCTTCACTTCTGGAAAAACATGAAGTTATGCACCTAAAAAACAATTATTACTGTCTGCATCGACGTCTATAAAACTGTGTTAAAAAATGGGTGAATCAACGAATTCCTTGTTCTGAAGTTGGAATTCATAATGAAATAAAAGGTAAAATTTCTAACAAAGCCAGTTTTGAGGTTTTAGATTTATAGGATAACAACAGAATTTGTATAAGTATAAGTTGGCAATTTGGAACGCTAATGGCTTATGCCAATACGCACAAGAAATCAAAACATTTATACAGACTCACAATATTAACATTATGATGATTTCAGAGACTCATCTTACAAAACAACACCATTTTAGAATACCTTATTACCAAACATACGATGCAAAACATCCCGATAACAAAGCACACGGAGGAACTGCAATAATTGTACGTAATACCATCAAACACTACAAAAGAGAAAAATACGCTAAGGAACATCTTCAGGTCACTAGCATTACTCTGGAAGATAAACTAGGACCAATGGCTATTTCAGCAATATATTGCCTTCCTAAATATAATAATAAAAAAGAACACTTTGAAAAATTCTACTATACATTGGGAAACAAATTCATTGCTGGCGGAGACTATAACGCAAAACACTCAGATTGACTACGCCTAAAGGAAGAGAGCTGGTAAAAGTAGTAAAGACGAATAACCTTCAACATATCTCGACCGGACAGCCGACCTACTGACCATCAAACAGGAAGAAGATACCAGACGTCATTGCCTTCTGTATAACAAAAGGTATCGATATTAAAAAAATCGCATTGGAGTCATGTCTGGACTTGTCATCTGATCACTCTTCAGTAATAATAACAGTCTACAGTCAAATAGTAAACAAAGAAAAACAACCCTCATTGTATAGCAAGAAAACTGATTGGGACTCTTTTAGAGAAAATTTGAAATTTGAACTTGAAAAATTGAAAAAAAAAGAAAAAAAAAGGAAAAAAAGAGAAATTTGAACGATCTAATCACACTGAATATATCACTAAAATCAAAATACTTTAAGCTTTAAGCTTTAAAAATATAAAGCAGTCGAAAAACTGATCAAAAATATACAAAAAGCAAGCTGGGCTACTCCTAACATCTACGCGACTAACAAAACATAATCTGTTTCTTGTACAATCCAACAAAAAATCGCCGAAAAGAGAAAACACAAAAAACAATAGCAGCAAATGAGAACGACCGAAAATAAAGCAAAACTATACAAATCAACCAGAGAGCTAAAAAACATGTTATTGGAAATTAAAAATCAAGGCATTCAAGATTACTTAATGAGTCTAACTCTAACAAATGCCACAGATTATTCCTTTTGGAAGGCAACAAGAAAACTAAATGCATCCCAAGCACATAACCCTCCAATTAAGAATAAAAGTAATAAATGGGCAAGAAATGACAAAGAAAAGACCGAATTCGCTAAACATTTAGAAAATGTTTTCCAACCATTCCCACCAATGTCAACAACGGAAGAAGGAAAAATATTGAGCTACCTCGAAACTCCATTTTAACTTAGTTTACCTATTGAGAAGATCAAAGTTCAAGAAGTCAAAAATACCATACAAAAAAAAATGAATATAAAAAAATCTGCAGATTTTGACTTAATTACTGGAAAAATTCTACAAGAACTACCAGAAAAATGCCTAAAACTGGTAACATACATCTTTAATGCTATACTACAAAGATATCACTTTCCAAACTCGTGAAAGATAGCTCAAATAATAATGATCTTCAAACCTGACAAAAAACCTGAAGATGCCAAGTCATATAGCCCCATAAGCTTACTGTCAGGACTCTCAAAAGTATTCGAAAAAATTTACTTAAAAAGACTAAAACTATTATTAGAGGAGCAGAACATCATTCCAAACCACCAGTTTTCATCGATCAGATTCATAGAATTGTGAATGAGATTAATAATGATCTTGAGAGAAAGAGATTCTGTTCAGCGGTCTTCCTAGATGTTAGTCAAGAATTCGATAAAGTCTGGCGTGAAGAACTACACTACAAAATTAAAAAGTGTTTACCTTACTATCATTTGCAAATCCTGTAATCATACTTGAGAGATCGACATTTTTTGGAGAAACAACAACACTGTCACACAAAACTCTACCCCATCTCATCTCATGCTTGAGCCAGTACTCTACCTGATCTAAACATCTGTTCTTCTAACTATTCGTCTCACAACGGTAGCTACTTTTGCAGACGACACCGCTATAATGGCATCCCACATAGATCCGACAAGAGCATCAAGAAATCTCCAAATAAACTTGAACAAAATCCAAAAATGGTTAAAAAAACTGGCGTATAAAAGTCAATGAAACCAAATCTTTCCATATTACCTTCACCATGAACAGAACAACTTGTCCACCGGTTGAATTGAATAACCAACAAATTCCACAGACCGAAGATGTCAAATATCTTGGAATTCACCTGGACAGACGCCTGACATAGAAAAAACCTAATAACAAAACGAAAACTACTTGGCATAAAGTTTAGTCAGATGTATTGGTTAATTGGCTGAAAGTCAATTAGAGAACAAGCT
The DNA here is from genome assembly GCA_911387805.1 of Cantharis rustica. Lineage (NCBI taxonomy): Eukaryota > Metazoa > Arthropoda > Insecta > Coleoptera > Cantharidae > Cantharis > Cantharis rustica. The sequence goes on along the minus strand of OU426878.1, from coordinate 48,737,061 downwards.
GTTACTATACAAGGCAATAATCAAACCAATCTGGATCTATGAAATTCAGATATGGGGTTCAGCATCCAATTCAAACCTAGAAATCCTTCAAAGATTCCAGAATTAGATACTAAGAGTGATGGTTGACGCACCCAATGATGGTTGATTGGCAAATAAGATGGACCGAGGCGGAAACAGGTGCCTGGACGCGGAAGCTCATCCCGGAACTGTACCCGTGGGTCACAAGAACCCACGGAGATATGACTTACCACCTCACTCAAGCGCTGTCTGGACATGGGTGCTTCTGTTCATACCTTCACAGAATAGGCAAGATGAGCAGCAGCAAATGCTTCTATTGTGAAGAGGACGACGACGCTGCCCACACTCTGCTCCACTGCCAGGAGTGGGAGACCCACAGATCGAATACAGCCAAAGCGGTGGGCACGCAAAGATTCAGCCAGGACAATCTGGTGGGTATTATGCTGCAGTCAGAGGAGAATTGGAATAAAATTTCGGCCATGATCACAAACATCATGCGAAACAAAGAAAGAGAAGAACGAGATAGAAAAGCTCAAGATCATTAAGCGGAAGAAGTCCGTCACCATCTGAAGCGTAAAAAACTGCGAGGCGATGATGAAATACTACGTAATACCACGCCTCCAGTCCAACCGGAGTGGGGTTTTAGTGGGTCGGAATAATCCAACCCCACACTACCACCATGTGTGGTGTCTTGTGATGGCGCAACAAGCCAGAGGAAGATTTCCCCACTCCCGACGCACGCAAAAAAAAAAAAAAAAAAAGATATGTGATCAACGAACTCATACAAGAGGACATACCACTACCAACTGTTTGCGAAGTAATCAAAACATACAGTGTTAAATACTAAGATAGACTGGAACACCACTCTAACACATGCAAATAAACTACTCGTGAGTACAAGTGAAGTGGGTAGACTAAAAAGATAGCAACCCACTGACCTTTTTGGTTGATATAGTAGATGTTGTTCATTGGAATGATTTTCTTTACTTGTTATTGTTATTTTAACAAGTTCCCTAGTTTCGACCGTAAAATGTAGTTGCTATTGCTCTGAATTATTTTAATGACGTAAAGTCCTGCATAAAGTGCTGTTGTCAGGCTAATTTTGTGATAATTTCATCTACAATTTCTTATCAGTACTGAATTGCTAAAATAACACGTAAAACACGTATTTGTTACATAATATTTTCAAGATTTTCTTTTAAATATTTTTATTAAATATATATTTTGATTCATCTATCGCTTCAACATATTTTTTATGGCTCTATTTTATCGTTGATTTTTTAACCTTGTAAGGGGTAGAGGGGCTAAGAGGATTAAATTTTTTAGGATATTTATTAGGGATATTTTACCATCATATTTTATTTATTGTGAGGTAAACTTTCTCTAGTAAATTTTTACCAAAGGATAAAATTTCACCGATGTCAATATACCCGGTTACAATTTTTTTATTATTAATTGTATTCGTTTTGATGCACTTTTTAAGTTTTTATTGATTTCAACTTGTTGCTATCATTGTTGGTAATTATTGTACTATCTTTTCTACCCTTGAAAATAATTTAGGAGGTGCCTATTTAACTAATATTCCGACTGCTACAACCGGAAATAAATAAAAATAAATTTTAATAATAAAGTTAAAATCACACACACAAACTGTGTAGTACAAGACTGTTTATGTTGGCAAATGTCCTAAATAATTGGACTCTTGGAAATCCAAGTATCATTTTGATGCTAATAAATAGCTATTAGCTGGCTATTTCAGCTATTGCCTTTTTATTTGTTAATGGGTATTAACGTCTATTGTGGCCAACTAGCTTTGGTTTTCCTATGTGTTTCTCAAAATAATTTAAATAATTTATTACTTGCTGTAGAATGTGTAAAATTATGTTACTGCAAATATTAAATTAAATCTTTTGTTTTAAAATAAAATTAAGTATACTCTAGATAATAATTTTGTATAGTACTAGTACTACTATTTATTTTGTGATAAAATAGCTGGAAAAACTTTAATAGGTTTCAAAGTGCCAAATATTAATTTAAGTTAAGAACAGTTAACTATGTTACTATACAAATTTTGATTGGTTGTTATTAATTGCTATTCTTAGCTTAAATATGAATTAGCTCGATGTAAGTAGGTTAACTGTTAACTTAATTCGATCAAGTGTTATAAACATCCGTTTAGATATCTCGAATTCAAAGTGTTCCTATCGGTATTATCTACTACCTATGTCAGTTTTACCTTTCGATAAGGTCGATTTATTTTAAATTAATTACAAAGCTTATTAATCCTTACTTAATTTCATATTTACCCCAATTTCGTGAACGATATATTGAATTGGAGAGGAAAACTTATTTGCTTAACCACAGAGCTTTGCATAATTCGATTAGTATCTCAGTTTGTTAAATTTCATAACAAGAAATGCTTTTTATTAAATTAATACTTTAAATTTATTGTTAACTGTTTTGTCGATAAGTGGAAACACCAAATTGATATTGTAATTTTGTATGGCATATTTTATAATAATTTTTAGATATAAATGGTAGTGTAAGATCAAAATTTTTTTGATATTCTAACGCCCAACTGATGAAGATAAACAAAAAACAAATATAGAAATATTAAAGAATAGTGTCGGCGAACTTGTTACGGAAGTTAAACATCAGGATACAAAATGCTATAAATGTCACTGTCAGTATGCTTTTCTAAAGAGACAATACAATTTCTAGCTATATTAAAGACAAATTCTAGAATTGCTTAAATTAATTGAACCAGAGTGCTGGGTGTACGAAAACGCTGTAGAAATTTGACGTTTCAGCTTGACGTAGAAACTTATTATTCTTTGTTTCTGCTTTTTTTTCGTACACTATTAATCGAATAGATCTCGGGCTGTAATTTTTAACTTAAACCTATGACTGTTTGTTTAAGGATTGTAGATTGTTATGGTTTTATAAATTAGGACATTAGAAGCGGCGATACGGTGGAGAGAAAATGAGAGTGAAGAGTAAAGCACTTGAAGAGTGCTTACAAAATTTTAGAGCGAACTATTGATAAAAGCTGAAAACAAATGCTATTGCATTAGATTATTTTCGGTGTTATCTTATGCCTCAGTGTAACCCAACCTAGAAATTAATATATTAATTATAACATTAACATTATGATTTTATTTTTAATTTAGGTAAATAATAATGATCATCTAAAAAAATTATAATTTAGTTTACTTCTGTAAATAGTGTGTAAATGTGTAGTACGCGGTGAAAAGTTATTTTAAATAAAAATGACTATTGTGAGATTTGACAAAATTTGTTAATTTCAAAATGTCATAATGCTATAGAAACAGGAATTTTAATTTAAAAGTCGTGTAATCATTAAAAATATACCGTAAATTTTTTTACATTTTTCATTAAACTTCTACATAGTTACAACAAAAACAAAATTTATGTACTGTAATTTAGTAAAATGTAATTCGTACATATGCTGACTATTACCTTACAAGTAAACTAATACTCAAGTAGAGACAATATAACGAACTTTTAATAGAAGTTGATGATTACTTCTGAAATAAGGTAATCAAATGGATTAGTTTACTTCGTGGTTTAAGACATGAAATTCTAATTTCCATAATATCAAACTTAGTAAGTTTGTAGTTCGTGATGTTTTTAGTTTTTATTAAGAATCTGTTCCGTAAGCTAAAGAATGTACGTTGTCATTGATTAGCTGGTTAGCATTAAGTTACCTAGTCAGCATGTGTCAGTCAGTCATGCTACTCGCATGAACGCACCCATTATAGCCGGTGCTTTGTGCATATGGAAAGCTGTTCACATTCAATGTATAATAGATATCTTGGTAAATACTATTACTGAAGATGTTTGATGTTAAGTATCAATTTCATTTAAAACTATTTTATTATCTACACTGTTAAAATTGTGATATTACAATTTTACTTATAGAAGAGTAAGTATACCTATTTACGATTTTCTTTCGTGCTACATAGCGCGACACTTTAAAATATACTAAACTTTTTTGTGCTTTCTGCGTTGTTCTAATCTTTATTTATATTGAATGGAAACATCTTTATTTCTGATTTGCTATGTCGTGACTCTTAAATTTTCAATAAGTGTTCTTGGTTGATCTGTACTTGACGGTTTCCAGGACATTTCGTAAAATAAGTTGATTCTTATTGACAATTTATTTTATAAAAGAGTTTTTGGCTAATATTAAAACCGTACAAAAGAAATTGTCCAATTTTTTCCTTTAACTTAAATAAAAAATTTCAGGATTTTCTCAACATAGTTCATATTTTCAATTTTATAGCTTAAAGGTAATTATTTAGTTATCGTGTACATGTACATTCTAAATTATGAGGTAGCTAAAGCTCATAACAGAAGCGAAGACAAGTTTAAGTGAGTTTAAATGTTACGTCCGTAATGTACTATGTAATTAACTGAAGTTTAAAAGTATTTACTTTATTAATGTTTATTCGGATAAACATTTTTATTTTTTTGATCATATTTATAAAATAAATAAAGGAATATGTTTAAATAACATAAACACATTTAAAGTTGTAGAAAAATTAGTTTGGCCGACTTAAATTGAATTTTTAAGTTTTGTTATTGAGCAGATTCGGAAGCGCGGCCAGGGGTGGACTAAATTGTCACATTTATTTTCATACATATTTTCTGTCCATAAGCAACATCATTTAAATTTTAACTGGTTAAGCTTCGAAGTGTGTTACGCTTATACTTACAAGTTAAAACAAACCTAATTATTTGGCATAAACTTCTTGCTAACTTATGTCGAGAGCAAATTGAATCGACTAACAAAAAAACTCAATAAAAAAGCTATTTAAATAAATATATTTACAAAAGTTTGTCATGGACTAAAGAAATATAAATAAATGTCTTTTTCTTTAACTTAATTTTAGAACTTCGTTCTGTTTTTCCACCTTTAATGTATTAAGTTTTTACAGTTAGCACCCATGGTTCTGTGAGCACTTGCAGAGTATTTTAGTATTCTGCTTTTAAAAAGTAAATGTTTAAGACTGGCTTAACAAAATCCACATCTTGGTGATTTGATCTCGCTAGTTTAAAAACAAATTTGTAATCTGCACCCAAAGAACTGTTATGGAAAATTGGGACTTTGCGGGTTTTAAATTTAAATATCGCGCGCGCGGGTTTAGTAAGTTGAAGAGATTATCGGTAAAGGTCGCTAGTAAGGAGCAGCAGTTGGTAACGATGGGAAAAAATAAAATGAGCATAAACGGGAGCATAAAAGGGAGCAGCAGAGAGTTGTGAAGCCAGAGTTCCAATAGTGCAAGCGAGGAAGAACAAGTCAAGAAGTAATAGTTAGGTAACGAAGCAACTTATTATAGTAGAAAATATTGTGTATCATATAGTGAATTTAGTAAATTGTAAATAGTTGGAAAACGTGTTGTTATTTATTCTCAGTATTTAAACGCATAAATAAGCTTGACCGCCACTGTGCGATATCGCGGAACAACAGGTTATGGGCCCAGCGAATAAATACTGCAGATAAAATCAAATTGATTGTAGAAGCGTGTGAAATACGAAATAGAAAGTTACGATGGACAACAAAGTGGAAAAATTGAACAACGTGAATTATATGCAATGGTCGATGCGAATGCGTGGCATACTAGGACTGAAAGATTGTTTGGACGCCATCGGCTTCACTACAAGCACACTAACCCCAGAGCAAAAGAAAGTTGACGAAAAATGTAAGTCGATAATTTATCTCTCCGTTGACGATGATAATCTAGATAGTATCGAAGAGTGCGAAACAGCCAACGAAATATGGAATAAGTTAAAGGAAATTCAAACAAAATTTGATAGCTACCACGCGGTACTGATGTTAAAAGAGTTTATAAATTTAGAGAAAGGTACCAACGAGAAGATACTGGAGTACGTGAACCGAAGAAATAATTTATACAAGAAAGTGAAAAGTGCTGGTTTCAATTTCAAAAACAAAGTGTTGATGGGACTAATGCTAATAGGGTTACCAAAGGAATACGAATATTTGACAAGAACCGTTAAGATCGACGACGACGCTTTAACCCCAGCCAGTTTAAAAATGAGGTTAGCAGAAGAAGAAAGACAAATAGAGAAAAGCGATAGTGGAAAAAACGAAGAAGAATACAGAGCGATGAACACAAGAAATAACGTTATTGCGAGGAACGACAACCGTCACACGGATAGTGTAAGAAACGTAAAGTGTTTTAGGTGCAACAGATTTGGACATATTGGAAGGGACTGCCAAACAAGTAGGGATGCAAACAACCGATACTACAACAACCAGATCTTATACGTTATAAAAAGCAATTTGGGACACGTTAACGACATGAATAACGACAAAACGGTATGGTTGATAAACAGCGGATCTACCGATCACATGACTGGCGATCGAGAAAAATTTACAACGTTTCACGAGAAGTCAAACAAAATTATTAGCGCAGAGGGGGCCATATTGAAGTCTATTGGTTTTGGAGACGTAAGGGCAAAATGGCACGACATGAACGGCGGAGCAACAATCACATTGAAGAACGTCCTATGTGTACCAGGACTTAACGCAAACTTGTTGTCGACAGTGAAAATGTGCGATAAGGGAATCGTGATATCTTTCAAACAAAGAAGTTGCACGATTTCAAACGATAATAAAGAGCTGCTACTCAGAGCTAGACGGGAAGGAAATTTGCATACAATAAAGGAGGAACGCATTATAAAAACAAGTTCGTATTATGTCACTAAAGGCAGCAAAGAACTATGGCATCAACTTTTAGGTCATGCCAACGAAAGATACGTACAACGGCTGTTAAAGGATTGTGGAAAAGTGGTTGAGAAAGTTGAAGACAAATACAGAAAAAAATGTGACACAAGTGAAACGTCGAAGATAAAGCAAAAGAGTTACCAGAAGAAAACCGAAAATCGAAGAAAGGAAATCTTAGAGCTAATACACACCGATGTGATGGGACCGATAACTCCTACTTCAAAGGGCGGAAACAAGTACGTAATAACCTTCACGGACGATTACTCACGCTACACCAAAGTATTCATAATGAAGACGAAAGACGAAGCTTTGCAAAAATTCGACGAATTTAGAAGAACAGTGGAAAAAAGGTTCGATAAGAAAATAAAAGCCATAAGAAGTGACAACGGGAGAGAGTATACCAGCAACAAGTTTAACGATTATCTAACGAAGTTGGGGATAACCAGAGAACTTACCACACCAAGATCGCCACAACAGAACGGCTGAATCAAACCATTATAAACATCGTGCGGTGCAAAATGGAAAAATCCAACATGTACAGCGACATGTGGGCCAAAGCCACCCTAGCAGCTTGTTATTTAAAAAACAATACCGACAAGTGCGAATGACGGAAAAACACCGTATGAGTTATGGAACAACCAAATACCAAAAATCGACCATCTTCGAGTATTTGGATGTTAAGCGTGGTGTATAAATGTGAAAAGCGTACTCACAAATTGGAACGGAAGAGAAAAAGGCATATCTTCATTGGATACGATACGAGGGCAAAATTATATAAATTATGGGACGAAGAAAGAAATACGGTAGTTCTAGGCAGAAGCGTGATTTTTGACGAGAACGTATTCCCGTTAAAAACGTCATGTGAAAACCCACCAACGAACAAAAGACAAAAAGTAAACTGGGGGGAGGGGCATTCGTCGAAAAGAGTACCGAACACACAGAAGCACCAGAGGCCGACGAAGATGAATTGGAAACAAAAGAGGAAAGCGAACAACCTTCCGAAATCGAAGAAGAATCGGGAACGGACGAAGAAGAAAGCGAGGAATCTTCCGAAAATGAATTAGAAACAAACAAAGAAGAAAGCGAGCAGGAAGGAGAACCCTCTGAAAACGAAGAACCACACCCAGAAACCGATACAGAAGGTCCATCAAGTAAAAAACGAAGACAAACAAGAAGCGGAAGAGAAGTGAAAAAACCAAGTTGGACAAGACAATACAACATGAGGTCAAACTTGGTACGCGGGAAGGAACTGTAAACCGAACCCAGATCGTATAAAGAAGCCATACGCAGCGCTGAAAAAGAGGAATGGTTAAAAGCAACCGATGAAGAATTCGGAAACATCGAAGAAAATAATACTTGGATGATAGTGCAGAAACCCAAATACAAAAGAATTCTAAGAACTAAGTGGGCATTTAAAAGAAAATTGAACGAAAAGGGCGAAGTGGCAAGATACAAAGCCAGATTGGTAGCACTAGGAAATCAACAAATACTGGGAACAGATTATGATCAAACATATGCACCAGTGATACAAAGAAAAACGATGAGACTGATGACGGCATTAAGTGTACAAATGAAACTAGAAATACACCATATTGACGTAAACGCAGCTTATTTGAATGCTGAAATAGACGACGAAGTTTATTTAGAATTACTTGAAGGCTACGAAGAATATTTAAAGGAAAACGTTAATAAACAGGAATATGCGCTTAAGCTAAACAAGAGTTTGTATGGCCTACACCAATCTGGGCTATTATGGAACAAAACCTTAAACAAGTTCATAATCGAAGAAGGGAAGTCACGGAGCAAAGCCGCCCATGTTTGTATTACGACATCGGAAAACAATTGCATGTTACGACGTATGTAGACGATCTCTTAATTTACGGGAAAAGAAATAACATTATAAATTTCAAAACTGCGATAGGAAACAGGTTTAAAATAAAGGATTTGGGCTTGGCTAAGAAAATTTTGTCCATAAACGTCCAGCAACCTTCAAACGAAATCAGTTTGAATCAGGAAGATTACATGACAGAAATATTGACGGAATTCAACATGAACGACGCAAAAGTGACAGAAACACCCCTCTGTGCGGAAACGAAATACGCTTTGAGCGAAGACGATGAAAAACTGAGCGAAGAAATGAAGACGCTATACCAAAAGGAAATCGGAAGCCTTATGTACTTGGCAACAAATACCCGACCAGACATATCATACGCAGTGGCTCACATGAGTCAATTTTGTACAAAGCCATCGAAAGGACATTGGACGGGATTTAAACATATATTGCGGTATCTGAAAGGAACAAAAAATCATCGATTAACATTCACAAGAAGTAATGAAAAGATCACCACTTACACTGACGCAGATTGGGGAAGCAATATCACAGATAGAAAGTCCTACAGTGGTCAAGTCACAACACTCGCGGGGGGGGGGGAGGGCAATAAATTGGTCTTGCAGAAAGCAGAGATGCGTGGCGTTAAGCACCATGGAGGCTGAATTCTTAGCATTAATCGAAGCAGCAAAGTAATGTCTTCGGTTAGCAGAAATAATCAAAGAAATAAATCAAGAAGAATTGATAAATGTACCATCGGTGATAAAAATCGACAATCAGGGGGCAATAAAACTTGCGAAAAATAATACGACTTCCGATCGGAGTAAGTAATAATCCCCCCGATCCAGAGGGGATAATGAGAGAAATTTCCCATATCAGGGAAGGAATCAGGAATAGATTCAGAAGGCATGTTATGGAAAATTGGGACTTTGCGGGTTTTAAATTTAAATATCGCGCGCGCGGGTTTAGTAAGTTGAAGAGATTATCGGTAGAGGTCGCTAGTATGGAGCAGCAGTTGGTAACGATGGGAAAAAATAAAACGAGCATAAACGGGAGCATAAAAGGGAGCAGCAGAGAGTTGTGAAGCCAGGTTTTAACAAGAAAGAGGTCACCGCACTCGTTCTACTCGACGTCTCGAAGGCCTTCGACAAAGTGTGGCACGAAGGTCTTCTTTACAAGATGTTCAACGCCAACATCCAACCAGCACTCGTCAAGCTGGTGGCGTCATACCTCGAAAATCGAAAATTCAAGGTGAAATTCGAAGGCACCCGATCATCCGAGCGCTTCATCACTGCCGGAGTACCCCAAGGATCCATCCTCGCCCCGACCCTTTTCAACATCTTCGTGAGCGACATGCCAGCCCCAACCGACCCGAGGACGAAGATCTCGCTCTACGCGGATGACACGGCCGTGTACACCTCCTCCAGGAGTCAAGATCTCGCCACCGATCGACTGCAAGACACCGTGAACAACCTGGAAAGATGGTTCGCAACATGGCGCATCGGTGTAAACTCGACCAAAAGTACCGCGACCATGTTCAAAAAGAAACGATACAAGATCCGTCCCCGAACCAACATCTTCATGTTCGAGACCCCTATCCCATGGACAAACACTTCCAAGTACCTGGGAGTCACGCTGGACTACAGACTGCTATGGAAGAAACATATTCAAACCGCTGCAAACCGGGGAAGAGCCGTCTTCACAAAGCTCTACCCGCTCCTAGCTTCCGACAGCAAGATGTCACCAGCAAACAAGCTGCGCATCTACAAGGCCATCATCAGACCCACCATGACCTACGCCGCGCCCGTGTGGGGGACGGCCGCCCGCACTCACATAAAGAAGATCCAGGTGGTCCAAAATAAATCTATCCGGCACGCTTTCTCAAGCCCGTATTATGTCACCAATAGAAGACTCCACGCCGACGCGAAGATGGAAACCATCGACGTGCATATCAGGAACCAGGCGGAAAAATTATACAAGACCGCGAGCTTTTCGGACAATCCCCTCATCTCGCAGCTAGGACAATATCAACCAGGCTTCAACCTAGGGCACAGCCGGCCAAAGGACATCCTCATCCGCCCGTCAGCCGGGGTGTAAGTAACCGTAATCTTTACATGTTTGTTTCAGGTTCCCACCAAGCATCGGGTTCATCAAAACTCCCGGATGCCAAGAAACCATGTAAAGACGCCCGGAAACACACCAAATCACTCGCCACGACCCATGGACGGAAAGGAACCAAGCTCTTCGAATGCAAGGAATCACAATTCACGGACACTCGCCCCGCCCCACCGACATCAAGGGACCAAGCTCATCCAACGCAAGGAACCACAATCCACGGACACTCGCCCCGCCCCACCGACATCAAGGGACCAAGCTCATCCAAGGCAAGGAACCAAAATTCACGGACACTCGCCCCGCCCCATGGACATCAAGGGACCAAGCTCATCTAATGCAAGGAACCAAAATTCACGGACACTCGCCCCGCCCCATCGACACCAAGGGACCAAGTTCATCTAACACTGGGGACCCAAATCCACTGATTGCACACTCGCTCCGCTCGCAGAATCCTATCCAAGAGACAAGTTTAAAACCCGGACCAAAAACACACACTCCTCACCGCCGCCTCTGACCCCAAACCACGCAACAAGAAAAACACCGGAAGAAAAAAAAAAAAAAAATAATAATCCAGGAAAAATCGAGGAAAATATCCCATGGGACCAAAATACCCAGCCAGATCAAGCCTAGCGCTCTAAGAAAAGAGGAAAGAAAAACCTCAACAAACTACAACGCCCGCTGCCCACATGAGTTGAAGGAGATAAACGGTAACACGTGGCAACTCCATAAAACCAATAAGTTCATCGTTCATCGTTCGTTGTGAAGCCAGAGTTCTAATAGTGCAAGCGAGGAAGAACAAGTCAAGGAGTAATGGTTAGGTAACGAAGCAACTTATTATAGTAGAAAATATTGTGTATCATATAGTGAATTTAGTAAATTATAAATAGTTGGAAAACGTATTGTTATTTATTCTCAGTATTTAAACGCATAAATAAACTTGACCGCCACTGTGCGAATATCGCGGAACAACAAGAACAGAAAAAAATAATCTAAAATTTTTAAAATGGCTCACTAAAAATGCACTCAATAACATATCTCAGGAATCTAGGAAAAGTGAGTTAAAACATACATAACATGTAAATACAAAAAATAATAAAATTAAAAATAAACCTATAAGATAAACCTGATAAACCTAGAAGAGATTGTTTATATTACAATATACATCGCAGTGATATCTTAAAGGGGGACACACAGTTATTAATAAAGAATACTGGTTTACAAATGTAAGACTGATTGATTAGTCACAATTATTAATATCTTTAACTTAACCAGGTGTTTTTGAATACGCTATTTGTAAACAGCAGGGTTAAATTGAAATGTTTTAATTTTTGAAGACCCGTAAGTCTTCACAATTATATTAAAACATGACCGAGAGATGGCTAATATAATTATCATACGTAATGACACCTAATTGAAGAATTTTGAAGACCGTTTATTTACTTAGCTAATTGAAGAAAAAGTTTTTATATGAAACTAATAAATGAATCAAAGTAGAAAGCTGCTTTGGCCATTTTAAATATGGACGCTATTATAAAATACGGCTGCTATTAGATCTCTGGTACAGAGCCCCCAAATCAGTAATAAAGTAAACCTATCTTTTAACAATGATGCAAACTCTAGGCTGAGTAACTTCCGGTCGCCTAAAGAGTTAAGCCCCTTTGAAGTATATAGAAATTTCTTAAAATCCCCAGAATTTATTGAGAATTCTTAAAAATTCTCAGAATTCATTGAAAATTCTCGAAAAACCTTAGAATTTTTTACAAATTGTTGAAACTGCTGATGTTTTGAAAATTATCTGAATTTCTTGCAAATCGCTGGAATTATAAACATTTTTTAGAATTTCTATAAAATCCATGGAATTCTTTGGGAGTCAATGAAATTCCTTAAAAATTTTTAGGATTCCAAATCTCGTGTATAATTTTTTTTTAGATATGTACTCTGACTAACCATGCATATTTAATTAACTATGGATTTGTATTGTGCATAAGCAATTTATTTAATAATTTCAATTTACCTATCGTAAATTAATTATTTCCAGTTTTACATTTTTATTTCATTCTATAATATGTTCGGCTGAAATTCCTGTTTTTGACATATTTTGCATTACTTTACTACTAATTTGTTTATAATTATGTATTTTTTTAATTGTTTCTCAAAGCTTTTATAAAATTGTTTTAGATACAATTTGTTTTATTTTCTGCCAGGGATGTACGGGTATGTTAATAAATTAGTTCCGTGATTTTATTTTACTGTTTCTAGTTAATAACTAAGTTTCATATTGTTCCAAACTAAAATTTCGCGATAATAATAGAACACTTTTAATCATCTAAACGTCACTTTTGGCTTAACCAAAAGTATTAGTCTGTTAAACTACACTCTAAGACCCTTAGGCAACACTAGCGGAGGTTTTTGTAAAATACATATATTATAACTGATGCCTTTTGACACTTTCGCTAACTTTTTCAGTATGAGACGTGCGTGAAGGTTATATAATTAAACATAACCTGCAACTTTCTAGTCAGAGAAGAGGATAAAAGAGGTTCTTTCCCAGATCAACTAAAAACAGCAAAGGTTGTGCCAATATTTTAAAAAGGAGAAAAAACAGAGGCGTGTAACTACAGACCCATATCTCCACTTCCGACTTTTTCTAAACTGTTCGAAAGTGCAATTAAAACAAGAATGATAAATTACTTAGAAAAAAAAGAACTTCTCTCAGACAATCAGCATGGTTATAGAAAGAAAAAATCCACTACAACAGCTCTTCTGGAACTCACGCACAAGATAATGGAGGGACATGATCAAGGCGATACAATGGAAGTCATTTCAAACGACTTGTCGAAAGCGTTTGATTCGATACCTACTAATATTTTACTTAAAAAGCTATATTTTTATGGTTTCAGAAGTCCAACATACAGGTTACTAAAGTCATATCTAAAAGAAAGAAGTCAGAGAGTCTTTTGGAACGGGAAATTGTCCGGGGAGGAAAAAGTGGCTCTTGGAGTACCACAGGGGTCTATTCTGGGTCCAATTCTGTTCGTTATATATATGAACGACTTGAGCATTGATGTGGAGGATGTTTTTAGTTATCTTTATGCAGACGATACCACCTACCTGATAAGAGCAAAGAACAGAAAGGAACTGGAAGAAAAGCTAATAAATACAATGGAACAATCAAAAAGTTGGTTTGGTAAAAATAAATTAAAACTCAATGCCGAAAAGACGCAATGTCTGCCAATCTCGGGTGAAAAGTGTTCCCTAAGGTTCCTGGGAATTACAGTGGACAATCGGCTCAACTGGAAAGTACACACGGAGCAATTAATGAACAAGCTATCGTCTGCGGTTTACACCGTTAGAACAGTGGCCAGATACAGCACAAGAGATGCGGCTCGTTGCACATATTTTGCAAATTTCCACATTATTCTCAGTTACGGTGTTTTGATCTGGGGTGCTTCTGCGGCTGCAACTGAAGTCTTCAAAATTCAGAAACGGGCGATTCGCGTAGTGTGCTGGATGAAATCCATAGAGAGCTGCAGAAATGCATTCATGGAAAACAGAATTCTAACGCTCCCAGCAGTATACATATTCGAGTGTCTAAAGCACGTGAAGTCGAATCCGGAGAAATACATAATAAATGGACATTACCACAATTTTGAAACTAGAAACAGAAGCAAATTGCAGATACCTTTGCACAAGTTGAAAAAAACACAACAGAGAGGACCCCTACTGGGGTCCCAAGTTGTACGAGTTGCCACAAGCAGTGAAGGATTTATCTGAGAAACCGTTTCGAAGGGTTATAAAAGACATCCTCATGAACAGGCCGGTATACACCATTCAAGAGTTTCTTCAGCAGTAGATAGAGAACGATACTATAGCATTCACTGGATCAAGATGTTTAAACTGTGTTGTTAATTTTACTTATTGTTGATTTGTTGTTGGTTGAGATTAGTGATAGTGCTTTTACCTTTTACATTATTTTAATTGAATTATATACCTTTTGATTGTTGTACACTTTATTATTGTTGACACGCATGTAACTTTATTGATGCAATAAATTTCTATTTCTATTTCTATAAGTCACTAACTAAATAATATTAAAATTAAAAATTAAAAATTAAAAATTATAAAAATATAAGTTAAGCAAACAAAAAACTTTTTTGTTTGAAGAAGAAGAATTGGAAGTATTACTCGATAAAGACCTATGTCAGACGTAAAGTAAACTTACTGAATCATTAGGAGTTGATCAGGAGTTGCCGAAACTTTAAAAGATTTAGAAATGTACAAATTAAAGCCGAAAGACGGCGATCGGCGACGTATTTTATTATAAAATATAATATAAAACACATCGCCGTTCGACGTCTCTCGGCTTTAATTAGTACCAACCAAATTTGGGAACCAACTAATTTGTAAACAGCTGATCCAAAGGCCGAAAAGGAAAGGTTTTCTGCATCATATCGTGACTGGTGATAAAAAGTGGATTCACTACAAAAACACAAAGCGTAAAAAATCGTGAGATAACTTCGGAAATGTACCAACATCAACGGTGAAACTGAATAACCATAGTTCCAAGTTCATGCTCTCTATTTGGTGTTATCAGCTGGGTGTAGAGTGGTATTATTGCTCCTCTAACTCAATGAAACTATCACGAAAGATCGCTATTGATTACAATTGATAAGTTTGAGCCGACCATCGAAGGAAAAACGATCGTAATAGGAAAAGCACGATAAAGTAGTTTCTCATCATGACAACACTTAGCCAGATGTTGCAAAACCGCTCAAAATCTACTTAAAAGTGCTGAAACGGGAAGAACTCCGCCGTATTCCGCCGTATTTAGTAATTTTTTTAAATAAAGCATTATTGTTTTCTCCGAAAAACACTGAGAATTTATCGAAGTCCTTTTATAGCTAAAATTGTGAATAAATTAAAAATTTTTCCCTTTATAATTTCCCATTTCGTGTCGAATAAAAATTTACGAGAAAGATAATTCGAACATATCATTTACAAATGATGGAAATATTAAATGATTTATAATTTACATTGAATTTCTCATTGAATATTATTAAGTGTCCTTGCGTGTCTGTGTATTGACTAAATTTATTTTTAAATAGTAGTATGGTATAATTAAATGGATTTGCAATTTATTAAAAATTAAAAAAAACTGAATTGTGTCAGTTTGAAAAGTTCAATTTTTAAGATTTTGCTAAATAGGGTTTAATCTTAAAAGTAGCCTTAGCGTATAAGGATAAAAGTATACGAAGTTTATAAACAACTTTTCTCGGTTTATGCAAAATTCAACGAGATTAAGATAAAATTAATATGAAAATAGGAATGCATTTTTCGCTTTTGGAATTATTTCAGAGAAAATTGTATTTTTTAAATTATTAAAATGCAGAGTTGGCAAATTATTAAGTGTGGCGCGGCTTTTTAGGAAACAATTTGTAAGGATCTTACTTTTATTTCGTAACTGGGAAGCTAAAGCACCTTTCATCGGAGTATAATGCGGTAGCTTGATGAAATATTTATATTTTGCTGAAAGGATTTCTAGAGTCATTTTCAGAGCTATTCAACCAGCCACTATTATTCCTTGAAGCATTTATTATAAATTTTACTAATTATTTATTTATGTTTAAATATAAATAATTAAAACTCAAGATTATAATTATATTAATTACACAAATAAAGGTTTGAAAAGCACAAATTATATTGAAATGATATAGTAAGTACTTAAATTAAGACATATTCCGTTATAACTATAGTATAATTTATCAGATTTATTAAAAAAGTGTTGAAAAGATTTATTCTTCGCAGGTAAAATAAGAAATAATATTTAAATTAAAATTGATGCACATAATATTCGTACAAAAGAAATTAACCTCAAGATATAGATTATAACCTTTTACCTTAAATCCATTATCATTTACCGTACTTCGTAAATTTGAAGTTAAATATTAAAATGATTTTTTACCAATTCTACAGATTAATTTATTGGCTCATTTAAATACCACTTCTTATTTTAATTGGTTAGTATTAGAAAAATGCTGGAAGAAAACATCTCACATTAATTTTGTAAAAGTAAATAAATTAAAAACAAGTAAAAATATAATATAGGCAATAAATTTTTCTCTACATATTTTCCACAATTTTATATAATATTGAAATTAATAATTAATACTAATGCCTAAAAATAAATTGTTCTCTCTCTCCTTTATGAAGGATTACTACGGATTGGCAGAAAAGTAGCGACTAATGCACTAGTGCTGCTTTTAAAATTTTTAATGTTCTTCTTCTTCACAGCCTTAGTGATTCATCTATCATCAGCTCTTTAGTCCACACCCTGACCGCCGTCGGCCTCTTTCTCTCTCAAGAAAGGTTTTAGCATTTATACCCCACGGCTGCTTAAGCCAGATTCGGATTCCTCAATCTGGCTTAAGCCTGTAACCCTGTTTTTAATAGTTGATAGTGGCAATCATCAACTTAGAGAGACCACCGACTAATGACCGCCTCATTACGGATTGACTTCGGTTGTTAATATGGTTCCTCATCCAAGTGTCGACCGTTAGTAACCTATCCGTCAACTCAATCCCACTCTTAATATTTTTTTACCAGCAAAATTTAACACTTCTACGTGATAAAAAAACCAGTGGCATCTTCCAGGCTTCTTAACCACAGCAGAGAATAGTGATCCGTCAAATTTTTAAATTATATCTAAAACAAAAGAGTATAAACAAAAACTAAAATTAACAAATAAGCAGTAACAAAGCACACATAATTCAGACTAGGATGGATACAAAAATTAAAACCTAATATTATACTGATAAGATAAATAATTTTTTTGTGGTATTTTCAAAGTTTTTATTTGTATTTGTGCAGCTTTTAATTATTACATTCACGTATTTTTTGCATATTTTGATTTTCAAATTTATCAAGTTCTTTTATAAAAATAGTAGTTTATGCAATAAATGGGAAAAGGAATACCTTTACTAAAGAAATTAGAAATTTAATCTAACTTATACTACCCTGAGTTAAACTAAGTTCTTGACTTAATTCAAGTTTATGACTAATAAGAATAATCATAAACGCAGGTAAACTCTTAAACCTGCTTGATTTAAATTTAAATAAAGCGTTGGTAGCCAATCTTTTTGACAATAACTCTAAATTTTAGAAAGAATTTATTTTATTTTTAACTTTTATTATTTTAAAAATAAACAAATTAAACAAAATCGTTCTAATAACAAATTTTAACCGTAAAGTAAAAGAATACAATATTAATATTAATGAATAAAATATTATTTAAAAAAAACAATAAAAAAAGACATTAATTTACATTAACAGGCTGAACAGCCTTTCTTCCGTAATGTAACTCTAATTGTTGTTAGTTTATTACAAGTTACTTTAATATACTAATTATAAATCATTAACGTGTGAAAAATATTTCAAATTAAAAAATTTTTAATTGAACAAGTTAATTAAATTTTAAATATTCCATCTTTTTTGTATTATAATCGACATTTCTTATGTAATTGGCAATTTTAACCACTTAATTAACTTGTTCAATTTAAATCATTTAAATTTACCAACCTGACAAAAAATTAAGTGGTTTTTGGCTCTGGTAGTGATTGTAGACCTCGCTCATGCTGTCACATATCAAGCGATCACTTTACATCCTAGGTACATAAATGACAACAGACAAGAACACCTGATAATACTACATCGGTTTTACGTTTTACTCTACGATGTTTTCTGATATTCAAAAAGAGTTTTTATAAAGTTTAGAGTTTTTATGAGTGATTAACCTGACGCCTCAATACTAATTTTATAAGGGGCTGGTAACAAACTCTTTTTAAAGCGGTCACCCATCCAAGTAAGTAGTAGTGCTTTACTCTCGTAATCGGACGTGAACGAGGTATTTTTCATTCATAACCATTAAAAAAGCTTTTAGGTAAATGTATTCAGGTCGGATGGATTTCCCAATAACTTACTTTTATTAGTCTAATTCATTGTACTTCAATATACTATGTAGGTACTTATTATTAGAATGTAATGAAAACAAGAAAAAAAATTAATTTTTGTAATCAAATATTTTAATTCAATATTATTTTAATAAAATTTAAAATTTATATTTAGGCATAATATATGATACATAATCCTACATCCTATATCAAATATCCAAATCCTATTAAAACAATTTTTTAAGAAATTCATTGTTTTACCGACTTAAATATTGCTTTGCCAATATAAACTATTAAACTATAGGGTGAGGCAGATCACTCGCATCAGGCTTGCTTTTTAAAAACGGTTAGCTATAAAAAGTTTTATGAAAATTTTTTATTATAAAAGTGTTCATAATGGTCGGCATTTTAAAGATCTTGATCTAGAATTACGAAAACTCTAGAATTTTAAATAAGGCGCGGAATCGGAAGTAGTATCATTGATAAAGTCGCGTGTAGTATAATAACTGACATCACAGGTTTTTATAGATATCATCAAAATTCTTGTAGAATTTGAAAGACGACATTATAATGAAGCGATTAAGCAGAGAATCTACATACATTTTTCTGTAAAATTTTTAAATATAAATTTTTCACGTAAAAGTTTTATTGTGTTGACCTTCCGTGTACTTCAAGTAAATACGTATCGCACTTGTATTGTTACATTAGTAACTTACGCCGAATTCTATTATAATTTCATATGAAAATAAAATCTACTCTCATGAAATTAAATTATTTTATTCGATTGAAAATTCGATTAGAAATTTTAAATTTAAATTACATATTTACAAGTCGACATTTAAAATGGCACAGGTGTTCAAATCGACTTCTATTTACTTCTGACAGTGTTGAGCTCTCTGGTCACACTATCAGTGGCTCTAAAGTAGTTCTTCAGCATTTAAATTTAATCGAGTTGCACCTTAATTGAATTTTATTGTACTTATTTATTACTATGTAATGTGTGAAAGCTATGTCTTATAATAATCAATAGATAAGTGGTTTAGGTAGTGTAACTCGATATTAACCATATCAAATTTTTAGAATAAACCAAAAAATGCACAAAAACTTTTTAGAACTAAAATGTTTAAGTTAACACAATATAAATACACCGTATGTATATTATCACATTTGATATGCTACGTCTTATATTTTCATATAAATATTCTTTAACGTCTCTGAACAATAAATAATTTATTAAAATTTGTTTATTTCAGTATTTGAGAGCTCCCATACAAGCGAAACTTAATATTGTATTATGCATGGGTTATATTTATCTATAACTGATATCCGTCAATAATTTTATCTAACTTTTATTTTGTGGATGTTATTTTATTATAAAAGAAATCAATTAATTTAAAGAAAATAGCATATCAAAAAACACCGTTTACATTTTACCAATTAAAAGTACTATGTTAGGTGTGTTGAAATAAAAGAACTCAAATTAATTTTCTAATTTCCTTTTTATCATTCGATTTCATGAAAACATTACCGGAAAATCCAAGAAAAACTTTTATAGTATAATGGAATCTTAAAAACAAATAAATGTAAGTCTTTCACAGAGAATAATATAATAGATTAAAACAAGAAGCTGTAATTGGGAAAACTTTTGAAATTGAAGAAATTTTTCAAAAATTTATATTTGTATTTGCGTAACATTTCTTAAGTAGCTACATACATTATTCTTTAAAAAGCTGGTCGAAAAGGATAAAACTTTGTTGATAATATTAAAATTTTATATCAAGTTTACTTAAAAACTGTTTACATCTACCCATTTTGATATGTGGTGTTTCAACTTGGTGAAACTTTTCTTTTTACACATTTTCTCACTGCATACAACTTTTTATTTCACTGCGAAACGAGCAAAATTTTATGTAACTTCACTTAATATAAAACTTATGTTTTACGAGATGTGTTAATAAATTTAGATACTTTACCAACTTGAATTAATAACACATTTTAAACACATAATTAAATAAAATTAATCAAAAAATGTCTATTTTACTAACTCAACTTGTAAATTCAAAACGTTTTTAAATTCATTCAATTTTTTCGATTGAGATTCTATATCCATTCAACTTTGATGTAAGCCACAGTATAATATTTCAAGTGATTTATTTTTAAGAAATCTGAATTTTGCAAGTTCTTGGAATAAATTTACAAATAATTTATTTTTATAAGACTTGAACCGTTTATATTATGGATCTTTAATTTAAGAAACCAGCTCGAATAATTGAATGATAGATACTAAGTATTTAAATGTTGAACTATCGAAGCAACTATTAATTTAAATAACCACAAGCATGAAAGTTAGAAATTGCTGGATATTGTGAAAGGCACGTATAGTTTACAAGTAAAACTACTAATTTCATATTGACTAGTGCTTTACTTACAAGTAAATTATTGCAACATACCTACAATATGCACATTGAAAATGTTGAGTCAATATTTCAAAACGAGCTAATAACTTAATAAATTATTCTATTTTTACGTAAAATCGATAATAAATTATTAAATAACGAATGGCATTTTTTATTTTATACTAATGGAAATTTCAAGATTTTTATCTAAATGTTTCATCAAATAAATTTAAAAGGTTTCTTCTACTATACTGTTTTAGTTGAATGTTTTGTCATAGCTGATGTACACGCATGTTATAGATAAGGAAATCATTAAACCTATCCAACTTATTCTTTTTTTGATTATTATGCTTTGCTATTTTCAAGAGATTACCAAACTTGAATTCTTTTAGGATAACAAAAAAACCCATAACATAGAATAGAAAAGTATTTATACAATATTAAAAATAATGAGACGAAAAACATTGACCTGATAAAATTAATAATTATTGTTAGTGTTTCTGTGTTACTGTTTTAATTCTTATCCTACCAAGTTAAACTAAAAAAGTTTACTTTTAAAATTTAAGAACAAAGTGACTTTTCTTACTTTAGAATCAATGATGATCGGGATTGCTTTATTGAAGCAATTTTTTAAATCATTATCATCCAGCTATAATATCCATCGTCAGGTATAAGCCTCCCCCAAATTTTTCCAGTCTTCCCGATTGCCTGTTCTTTGTAGCCAATCATAATCTTCTTCGGCCTTGATGTCTCTATTCGATTATTTGCTGATTTGTACCCCAAAAAATAAATCTACCGCGGAAGAATACTTACAAAAAAATATATTATAATGTCCACCAGTATATTTTACTCGGTTCGACCCGGAAGAATATTCAGTTCGACTACCTTTGTCCAAATTCTTTATAATTAAAATAAACGCAAAAACGGTATCGTTGGTGATTTTAATGATCAAATAAAACTAACAAGTTATAAAAGGAATATAAATTTTTTTATGACCTTAACAATGAACTTGTTTTAGTTCAAATAGAAATAATGTAATCAAATCGAGGTTAATAATATTTACGGTAATATTTAATGCAAAAAAGATCATTTAATACATTTAAAAAGAAGTATATATTGCAATGAGATTTTATAATTATTATTTGATTTATCTGCAACTTACCACGGTCTAGCTAATATCAGGAACAACCTCTTTAATCTCAGGAGCCGGTTCTATGATTGTCATACAATCAACTAACTACCAAAATTTTTGTAACTTGTATCAAAATTAAATGATTAATTTGAAAGCAAATAAGACCATTTATTAAAACAAAATAAAATACTTTGTCCACAATCCGGACCTGAACGTAGGTTGTTTTAAAGATTACAAGCATACAATTAAATTGGCAATTATCTCAGCCTTTTTCAAATATTGTAATCTTTAAGTTACAACTTAAAATTAAAAAATGTAAAAATTAATGTGTGTAGTTCATAATTATTAATCGTAGCGTTAAATTTAAATTTTATCACTTTGTTAAATGCAAGTTCTCTCACCCAGTAATAGTTCCGTGATATCACCTAATTTTCTTTCTTCTTTTGGTGACTTTCCAACTGCTCAAACACTCAAAACCACGTGAACTCCTGTTCCTACTTTGCCTTCTTTGTGTGAATAATTAATCGACAATGATCGCAATAACCTCATAACTTTAATCTTCAACAAATTCTAATTTGATTCCATATTTTGGTCGCTATCATCATAATCCAAATTCTTGATTATTCATAAAGAAAACTGCTTATTATTACAAAAAATACTATTTTTCAATTTTCTTCCAAAATTTATTTGTAACCTTCTACTTTTATCACGAATTCTCTATCTTCCTCTTATCCGGAAAATGTTACCAACCACTCTCTTCTAATTTTCTAAATTTCACTTTTATTTTTACAAGGTGCGTTCACATTTTTAGGTCTGTATTTGATACAATTTATTGCTTACGTTCTTATTTAAATTTTTATTTTATAAATGGTCTCACAATTTCAAACTATTGACAGTTTTAATTTTAAATTACTCCAGCTACTGTTCTTATAAGGCAGTTGTCCTATTATTTATTTTATTTTTATTTATTTATTTTTTTGTTGTTACGACACATGACAATATGTGGGAAGGTATCATGAGGGGTCCATCAAGTAATTCTCCAAATAAAATTGCTTTTGCTTGATTTCGGAAGTTAACGATTATTCAGGTGACTTGGATACCGAGGAGCTTGAGATTTGAAGTAGTCAAAATGTCTTCACTATGAGATCCGTGTTCTGACAAACACTTAAAAGTAATTCGAATTACGTGTGCTTAAAGTTGGTCTCCCGATACGAGATAAAATTTTCCGAAACTCAAACATAAGTATCTCACGACGAAATTACCAGCACAACTTCAAAAGAAAATCTCTAAAACAGAAATTACTAATTATCTCCAAATCTGTAAATCTTAACCAGTTAACTTAATTAACCGAACTTGAGAATTTTGAAAAATTTATTGTAATAAATTATTAGTAAATATTTCCGCAGGTTAATACGAAGAAATATTGAGTGATACAGATGTTGATAATCGGCTGACTAAGAATGAACAATACCCAAATGTATAACTTTTCAATAATGAAATGACCAATAATGTAAAGCCAATTTTAAAATCATGGAACAAAATTGTGATTAATTTCCAGGAACAATAATTAGGCCCAAAAATAATACTTTATAAGATATATGGCCGCCCAAAAGTTATTAAATTTATTGTTTTTTCATGGAATTCTTATTAAAATTGGATCACACTGATATAATATTTTTGAAAAAATAACTATATTGGTAAAGATTATGGCCAAATTTAGTAATTAAATACTAATTTTAAAAAGTTATCATTTCATACTTTTAAATAGGAATAAAGCGGTAAACCATTAAAATTAAAATAATGTCTAGGTTGAATTAAAAGATTTTATTAGCTATCATTATAATTATGAACTCTTTTTATACTAAAATTACGTGGTTACTAAAGGGTATTATTCTATACCCCCAAACCTTCAGTTTTAGAAACCGAATATTTTTATGTATTAGTAGATACTGTAGTTGATTTTATTAAATACGAAAAATTTGTTATTTTATTGTAAATTTGTATTTTGTACGACAAGTTGACTTGACAAGCTCATGACAAAATATCTGTACGATTTTTATTAGTTTAAATTATATTCATATCATTCTTTAGCATAAAATTCTACTGCATATTATGTTACGGAGGTATTTATACTAGTTTTTTCTTTTATAATAATTATAAAAAGTGATAGTTTGATTTACAAATTTATTAATAAAATAATACAAAAACAACAATTTATTATGATTAAAAAGTGTCTTTTAACATGATGCAGCATAAAGTTCTTGGGATGCTGCACGCAAAGTGTCCGAACAGGTTTTCATAAATACAATAAAAAAAATTTCGAAAAATGAAGCCATTAATCTATGGGCGAACTCCAAATATAGAATAATTTAAGAAATAATCGATTTTAATGTTTTGGTTTTTGAAACTTGAAATTCCGTAATTATTTAGTTCATTGTGTTGACGGTACGTGCTGCAATGTGTTTTAGTTGGCAAAGCCGATCTCAGCTAACTATTAGCTATGCAGCTGCAAACATTATTTAACAAATTTATGTCACATTAAATTTTTTTAATTATAGCTCAATTTAACTTAAAAACAAAAATCTGCAAGACAAAAAGATTACATCTGTAATTTTTGATAATCAATAGATAAGTGGTTTAGGTTTAATTAAATATTAATCGTTTCAAATTTTGTAGAAAAACCAAAAAATGCACATGTGCA
Source organism: Cantharis rustica (assembly GCA_911387805.1). NCBI lineage: Eukaryota > Metazoa > Arthropoda > Insecta > Coleoptera > Cantharidae > Cantharis > Cantharis rustica. The sequence continues at coordinate 48,712,153 of OU426878.1, read as the reverse complement.
ACCACATAATGCATAAACGCAAATGTTTGTTTATTTTTTGGTGTTTTTAAAAAAACGGTATGTGTAATTTTTGAGTTTGTCGCATTCTAAGAAATCCTTTTAATTTTTTATTTTACTCCAAGATCTGTGTCTTCTAGATCTGCAATTTTTGAATTCGGTTGCGTTTTATTAATTTTTTTATGTTCACCGAGATCTGAGTTTCTCTAGATCAGTAATTTTCAAGTTGTGAGTATGCTGCAAAAAAGATTTACTGGCTAACTAATTTCGCTATTTTTGAGTGCAATATATGCTCAAAAATATTTTTATAAAATAAAAACACTTCATCGACGAGGCTAATCTTAAAGAAACAGCCAATACATAGCCGCTTTCTATTTTTTCCTGTTTTTGGGCTTTTCTGTGCGAATTTTTGAATGGTCTATAAATTTTAATATTTATATTTGTAATTTTCGCCATAATCTACCATAATTTCATCATCAAAATACAACGTTAAGCGTTAATAAATCGGAAGCGTAATTCGCTAATATTACCTTTGCGGGCCAAGTATGGCTACTCTTATTTGTGCATTCATACAAGGCGCAGTTAGCCAAGTTTATCAAAGTACAATAAAATTTTCAAAGTCCCTCAAAATAAAAATTTAGTTTCGTCCAACAATTAATAGTTTTAGTGGTCGAAAAACATTTAAAATGAAGACGCTATAATTAACAAAATTTAATGTAAAATAAATTTGTTAAAAAATTATGTTTGCAGCTGCATAGCTAATAGTCAACTGAGCCAAGCCAAGTCAAGCCAAGCATATAGGTTCTTAGAGCATGAGGCAGCGAAGCTGCCTTGTCTTTTTCATCTGGTGTTGAAACTTTGACCCTGAGAAATTTTATGGGATTTTCAAACTCGTTGTGCATTGAGCAGAGTTTTGAGGCTAAGTGGTAAAGAGAAAGAGGAAGCATTTAGAAGGATTTAGAGGGCTTTTTGTACTCGTTTGGCTACCAGTTTTAGGTTTAGCAAACTGGCTAAGTTATCTTAGAGTTGTCCTTGGGGTTCTTGAGAGATCACAAACGTATGCGTTAAAAAGGGTTGGAGCAAAGGGGGAGACTTGGGGTACTCTTGCTTTAATTGGTCTGCTTGACGAGCGAGTGCCGTTTATTTTGACCCTGAACTTTTGATCCGCCAGGTAGGATGCTAGAAGTTGAACCAACGCAAGTCTGATTTTTGCCTTGAAAAGTTTGAAGATGAGGTCGTTGTGCCATCTTATCGAACGCCTTGGAGACGTTCAGAAACACAGCGGTAGTAGATTCCTTCTTATTGAATGAGAGAGTAACTTGCTCGACGAGTCACAGTACTTGGTGTGTGGCGGAGTGTTCGGGACGGAAGCCAAATTGTTCGTCCTGGATGATGTTGTTCGAATCGAGTTTGTTCTTTAGCCTGGCGAGTATGATGCGCTCCGCGATTTTCCACAGAGCAGGGAGGAGGCTAATTGATCGGTAATGTTTGGGGAAGGTCTTGCATTTTCCTGGTTTATGCAGAACGATGCGGTTTTCTATTGCTTTAAGAAATGTTTCAATTTGAATGACGCTTTGATGATTGTGACGATAGCGATAATGACTTTTTTTGGAAGTGATTTCAGGGCTGCGTTCGGAATACCATCCGCGCCGAAGGCTTTCTTCCTCTTGTCAACTGAGATCGGCTTCGCCAACTAAAACACATTGCAACACGTACCGTCAACACAATGAACTAAGTAATTACGGAATTTCAAGTTTTAAAAATCGAATCTTTAAAATCGATTATTTCTTAAATTATTCTATATTTGGAGTTCGCCCATAGTTTATAGGTTTTATTTTTAAAAATGTTTTTATTGTATTCATAAAAACCTGTTCGGACACTTGCGTACTGCATTCCAAGAACTTTATGCAGCATCGTGTTAAAAGACATTTTTTTAAATCATAATAAATTATTGTTATTGTGCTATTTTATTAGTATATTTGTAAATCAAACTATCGCTTTTCATAATTATTATAAAAGAATAAACTAGTAACTACCTCCGTAACATAATATGCAATAGAATTTTATGCTAAAGAATTATATAAATATAATGTAAACTAATAAACATCGTACAGATATTTTGACATAAGCTTGTCAAGTCAACCTTGTCGAACAAAATACAAATTTACAATAAAATATAGTTATTAATTATATAAGAGGATTAAGAAACCTCTAATCTACGAGAAAAAATGGGCACTCGAGGCGCAGCCGAGAGTCACATTTTTTCGAGAAGATTATAGGCTCGTTAATTCCCGAATGTAATTCAACATTTTATCCACGACCATGGCCAAAACCACAAGAAAAAAATTTGGTTTTGAGAAACGTCAGATTTGACAAATTGATTTTGACCAATACCTACTGATTTTGAGCTGAAAACTAATCTACTAGTGTATTATGAATTCTAATCCACTAGTGTATTAAGAGGCCTCTAATCCACGGAAAACGGACGTATTAAACCTTCCTAATATAGTGGTCGTAGATAAACAAATTTTTCGTATTTATTAACATCAATCACAGTACTACATAAAAATATTCGGTCTTTAAAACTGGAGGTTTGGGGGTATAGAATACCCTTCAGTAACCACGTAATTTTAGTATAAAAAGATAGATAGCATAAAAATGATAGCTAATAAAATCTTTTAATCCAACTTAGACATTATTTTAATTTTAATCATTTACCGCTTTATTCCTATTTAAAAGAATAAAATAATAACTTTTTAAAATTAAAATTTAATTACTAAATTTGCCATAATCTTTACCAATTCAGAAATATTCTATCACTATGATCCAATGAACCAAATTGTTTGGGCCAAATCTCACCCCAAATAGTACTGGGATAAGACGATTCCAAGTGGACTGTAAATTATAGGTTCCCGATTGTATTTACGTTGTTTTAACAGGTATAGTGACTTACCAGGCTTATCTTCCTAATCCTCTTTCCTCTTCGGATGGGGATCAGCATAAGAGGAAGGGAAACGAAGGAATAGGATCACTACTGGTAATCACTACTACGGTGGCGCTAGGTGTGATCAATTATTCATCAGGTGGTATGGTCGACTAGAAAAAACGACTTGAAGAAAACCAGAAAAGGTACACACACTCACTTCTTACACACGTTGGTCGGTTAGTCGTCTCTTTCCGTCCGCGCTTGCCCACAACCTCTTGGACATGGTCCCAATCCAAAAAGTGGCGCAAACATCTTGCCGGCCCGGGCTTGAATTTTTAATTCAAGAAGAAACAATATCAAGAAAAAACAAAGGGTAATATCATCAAAATAACAAAAAGGGAATTCGAAATCAAATTAAAAGAAATTCAGTATAAGCAAAATAAACACATATTCATAAAAAGATATAAAACAAAAACTAAAATACTGACTTGAATCATTGATTAGGAAGAGGACAAAGTCTAACCAATGGGCGGTTGTAGGTTCCAGATTTGATTCGAATAGTAGCTACTCGGGCAATTCCATCCTGACCCGGATGCAATTTTTCGATAATAGTTAATGGCCACTGCAATGGAGGAATATTGTTTTGGATTAAAATGACTATCATGCCCTCTTTTACTGGATTAGTGTTGGTATTCCATTTCATTCGGACTTGGAGCGTGCGCAAATATTCGGTATGTCAGCGTTGCCAAAAATGTTGGAGCATTGAATCCAACAACTTATAACGATTCAATCGATTAGGAAGGGTATCTGATAAATCTTCGGTGGGTAACGAAGATAAAGGTGTACCATACAAAAAATGGGCCGGAGTTAAAGCCTGCGGATCCTGAGGATCATTCCCTAGTCTACATAATGGTCTGGAGTTGAGTAAAGCTTCAATTTAAGTTAAGACGGTGTTAAATTCTTCATAAGTTAAAATTTGAGCGCCGATTGTTCGGGTAAGGTAAGCCTTGACGCTTTTTACATTTGCTTCCCAAATTCCTCCAAAATGGGAAGCAGCTGGTGGATTAAATTTCCATTCAATTCTTTTTAAACTCAATTCACGCAACAGTTCATCTTTGTAGGTACGGGAACAAATTAACTGATAAACTTCATCCATATATCTTTCGGCGCCCACAAAATTTGTACCACAGTCGGAAAACAAAGTTGCGCAACTTCTACGACGGGATAAGAAGCGCTTAAAAGCCGCTATAAAACACTCCGTAGATAAATCGGAAGCCAACTCGAGATGAACTGCCTTTGTTGCTAAACATACGAAAAGGCAAACGTAAGCCTTTTGGGTTCGAACACCGCGACGACGACTTAAGGTAATTTGAAAAGCTTCAGTAAAAACAACTCCTGTTGACAAAAAGGCCTTAGCTTGGTTGACTCTTTCAAATGGCAAATTTGCCATCAAAGGGTAGGTAGGCTTTGGAGACAATCTGAAGCAATGATGGCATCTCCAAACAGATTGACGAATAATACTTCTAGCAGACAAAATCCAATAATTTTGCATTAACAAAGATTGTAGTAAATAAGAGCCTGCATGATGATGTAGTTTGTGGTAATAGGTAATTAACAAGATTACGAAAGTGTCAGATTTGGGTAATAAAATGGGATGTTTGTGATCGTAACTAAGATTTGCATTAGATAACCGCCCTCCTACTCGGACGAGTCCATCCTTAATAAAAGGACATAAACGACGTAGATTGGATGAAACCATTTTATTATTCTTCAAACTATGATACTCGCTTCGAAAGTAACGTTGTTGAACGGCTCGTATCAGAAACATTTGAATTCTTTGAAAAAACGATAAATTTAATAACTTTTTGACGGCCATATCTTTAAAAAATGTTATTTTTGGGCCTAATCACTGTTCATGGAAATTAATCACAAATTTGTCCCAAACCAAGAAGCTTCACATTATTAGTCATTTCATTATCAAAAAGTTATACATTTGGGTATTGTTCATTCTTTCAGCCGATTATCAACATCTGTATCACTCTGTATTTTTCGTATTAACCTGCGGATATATTTACTAATAATTTATTGTAATTATTTTTTTACAATTCTTAAGTTCAGTTAATTGCGTACCTATTCGGTTAAGATTTTCAGATTCGGAGATAATTACTACTTTCTGTTTTGGAGATTTTCTTTTGAAGTTGTGTAGATAATTTCGACGTGAGATATTTATGTTTTGAGTTTCGGAAAATTTTTCTTCAAATCGGGAGACCAACTTTAAGCGCACTTAATTTGAATTACTCAAAACTATTTCCAAACAAAAGCATTTCAAAAGATCATCAAAACCCCGAAGAAGGAAACACTGCAACTCAAGAAGAAGTTCGAGAAAAGATCTTCACGCGACTTGGGTAAAATAATAAATTTTTAAGACTTTAAAAAATACAATAAAACTCCAAAATTCCATAAAGACAATGGAAGCAACCCTAAAATTTTGATTAAAAATTTAAAACAAATCAGATGATCAGCTAATTTAGAATATTATTCGGAAAACCATAAAAAAAATTTTAAATTTAAATTTAATAATGTGCGAATAGCTGAAAAATCGCGAAAGATAGTTTGGATGATTTTTAGTATGGTTGTAGTTTTAGAACTTCACGACGAACGAATATTTTGGAAAATGTATTGGAAAATAGTATTAATTTAAAAAAATTTATTCAAATATAAGCAAAAGAATGATTAAGTCGTGATAAAAAGCTTGCGGGTATGCAAATTAAATAAAAATGCACATGAATTGCATTATGTAAATAATAGTTGTATCTATTGCTTTGTTTAGTTTTGGTAGTTCTGGTTCAAGGTTCACATTATATAATTGAAATCTTTATATTGTATAAATTTGTATTGTTGAAAATTAGATTTGTGTATAATTTTGTGTAATATAATTTGTACAATTTGTAATATACAAAAAAATATCAAAATTTTTTACCACCATACCCGATGAATAGGTAGAATTTTCATATTTTAACAAATAATATTCGAAGAGATGACAGAAAACAGGTATTCGGTTATGATATTTTTAATATGGTATAATAAACTATTATGTAATATTATGTAGATTAAATAAAATAATCAAACTTAACAAAATGTTAAAATAATAAAATTTTAACTGTTAAGTAAATAATACATACTACGAAGAAACATAATATTTAAAGAAACCAAAATGACAATAGTTCGCATTTAACAGGGTTGAACTTAAAATATTTAATTTTGGTTAATTAATAATTATGTTTCTTCGTAGTATGTATTATTTACTTAACAGTTAAAATTTTATTATTTTAACATTTTGTTAAGTTTGATTATTTTATACATCACATGCTACTAAATACCACAAAAATACTTAAAAAATTCTGAACTTTTTTAAGTTGTTTTCTATTTATGTAGATTACTTATATTATAGTAAAAAAGCTATTGTTCATAATATGAAATACATTATTATAAAGATTATAAATAAACTATTGTAACTCAATTTGCATATCATAGAATAAATCCTTCAGGTTTTCAGAAATCAACGAGTTTTGAGTTCACCGATGTACAACATTTTTTGTTTTTTTTGCTCGTTTTTGGAACAAATCAAAACGCTGACAAAGCCGCTGTATTTATTTCTATTGCATTTAATTGTAATTATTTAATTATTACTTAGTTCAATGTGATAAAGGCGCCTAATTCTTTTAGTCTAGCGCTTAAATTTCTTGAGATTGGCATTGTAATTAATCTTAAATTGTAGAATCAAAATCGATTACCGATAAGATCCAGTAAGTTCTAATTTATGCCACGTACTGCCACAATATAATTATGGTAATACCATAAAATTATGGGCTCCTATAACGCTTTGAACAAGTATCACTGCTGTGCAATCTTATAGTACATATAAGCGACCTTTCGCTCACTTTTTTACAAAAATTTAAAAATGCCGATGATACCACAAATATCAGCAAAATTAAGAAATCGCCACTTTGGAAGACACCATAAGCGTCGATGTCAAACGTCTTAATTAATATTTTAAGAGATGTATAATACCATAAGTCCAGCTGAACTTAAATTGAAGTTCTAGTCTGCTTCTACTTTGAGAAGACTTTAAAACTGCTTTCGCACTTCTCTCGTTCATTTTGAAAACTGTAGTTTGTGTCTTTCCAAAATTCACAAGAATTTGCCATTTAATTTCATTTATTTGTCATGGTGTATCCTCTCGATGCTCAATATTTTTGTTCTTGCTATTTTTTTATTTTTCAAAAAATCATATCAATGAAGTTCCGGGCATACGAAATACCGCGTTGATTTTCAAAATCCATACAAAAAGAAATTAAAATTAAATTTATTTACAATTTTTAAGCCATTGTTAATTCTTATCTTTTAAATTTATTTTACTTTTCTGTTGTTAACAATAGAATTATGTCTGGTTTTTCGTCCGAGTTTTCATGGCAACAGGTGTAATATATTTTAGAAATTCAAAACTTACTTATACTACTGCAAAAAATATATTTGATGAGGCTACGAAAATAACATAAAATTAAAAAAGAAATCAGAAAACATTTCTCAACTAAGAGTACAAAATTAATATTCGAAAAAATGCATGAACATTTTTTAAAACATGCCAATTTCAAATATAATGTGTAGATTTAAAATATTTTTATGTTGCAGAACAGAAGACTTCTGAACGTCATAATTTGAAGTTTTAATTATGCTGAAATTATTTTCATTGAATTAAATCTACTTTAACTTTTTACTTTTAATTAATTTTAGGTCTACGTTAATAAAATCAAAAATATATTTTACTCGATAAGATCCAGTTGTTCAACCAACAAATGTACTCATAAAAAAATAGTTTTTCAGTGTATTTCATTGGTTAACCCAAACTTCTCGGCTTAACTAGCAGCATAAAAACCGAGCACGAAAAAAACAATTGACAATTTAGATTGATCTCGAATTAAAAAAATTAATTAATAATTTTTTATTAATTGCTAACAACTCCAAATATATTTAGTCAAACGAAAAGAAATTGAAAAATGTTAATAATTTTATGACTTCACGTTGACTCACATACTACATGAGTTATCTTCTACATGTTTTGTGTTTTAAGTGATTTATGGCAATGCAGTTATTTTTCTTTTAATAAAAATAAATATTGTTCTGCATTTTATCTAGTTTTACTTACTCTTTCTTGTGTAATACTTCAAGTTTCTGAAGTACTATATTGGCAATAAATTCTGATTTTATCCTTACAAATTCCGCTCTCTCAATATAATCTTTTTGGGGTTTCATGTTATTTGCGGATAAGATTACTAATAAGCAGAGCACAAGTTCTTTGAACTTAAATGAAGTGTTCACCTTAGAAATAAATTAGTATTAATTTAATAATAAGTAAGAACATATCCACAAAATATGAGAATTACCGTATAAATAGGAAATTCTCAATTATAAGTTAAGTATATTGAAGGAATTACTTCAGTTTGAAAACCGCTATATTTCTGGCAAACCCTACTACCTCGTGATTAATTAATAATTCTTTACTTATTAAAACCACGACTTTCAACTAGCTTCTCAATAATTTACTGGTTTATTATATAAATATATTATACAAATATAGTATATACATAATCTGAAGTGGATTTTAAATAATTTATAATCTGTCCTATATTAAGTCTTAGGCTTCTAAGAAAATCACTCGATTCAAGATGAGAAAGTCATACTTGAGTAATCATAAAATTTAGCATTTACTTTAATAGAGAACTTATCTACTTTGACGTCAAATTTAAAATATTTCAAAAGCTTTCAAAATAACTCATTTAAAATTAGCAAGTCAGCATTTGCAATGAAGTTGATTAGTAGAGGGGTCGACCGTCGCGGTAAATTTTTATTTTGCTGACGTACATTTAGGTCTTTTATTATTTTATTCATCCATAACGAGAGTTAAAAAGTTATAGCGTAAAGAAACAATGTCTTAGAGACATTATAGATGATTAATTACATTAAATATTTATCTAAAAAATTTTATCCTGCTTTTGCACTCAAGTCGCATTTTTGCTTAAGCAATTTAAATGAATAATGAACTTTATTTTTTGAATGCAAGCAATTTACAGAATATACAAAATTGACCACATTTACTATGGGTAATTATTTTTTCTTCTCCTACTGTGTAATTATGTTACATCAACGATAAGCTCTGAACAATTAAGTTCATTACATTTGTAATAGTAATTGAATTATTATCTGAAGTATGCTTATTATCATCTCAAATGTCTCATAATTTTAGTTGCCAAGAAGATAAACCAATCAAAATTTTTTAGAAACGCATTTGAAGAATTAAGATCTCCGTATTTATTCCATTTATGCTACGATAGTAGAAAACTTAAATTAATTAAAGTGTATTTATCTACTAGATATTTTTTAAATTCAATCATACTGCGACTTGCCCCATCCATAATTACTTAATTACCTTTTAACGTATCCTTGATGCTAAATTAATTGGTTTCATTAGCGTTCAACGATTGTTATTAAAACAACATTATATTTTTGTTGTTTTTGTAATAATTTGATAAACAGAACGCTTCAATCAGTGGGCGAAGTTAATGGAATTGGGCGAGTTGTCATGCAATGATACGCGGAGTCGACGTTAAAGAAAACTTTTACCATAATATGACACGGAAAGTTTTTAAGCTTCTTCTTTATGACTGGCGGAAATGCAATTGCAGCAAAATATTTATGTAGGTTAAGTACGAGGAAAATCTTTCTATGTGCTTGTCATGTAACATAAGACGGAATCGAGAAAATTTCAAAATTTCATGTTTACTACGTCATTTTCTTCTTAAACTGATGTGGTTTCGTCTTTTCGTGTTAAACTTTCAGGAAATTGCTATAGAATCTATTTAATGTGATAATAAAACTCTCATTTATAAGTTAATTTGTTTTAGTTTTAATTTTGTTGCTTTAATTTATAATCACAAAAAATAAAATAAACTACAAAAGCACCACATGTAACTAATTAACACCTCCAAATTTCATTGCTAGAAAATTGGCAATTTGCGCAATTTGTATACATTAACACAGTTATTTCAGGCTTATATTATGTAGTGAATAGTTTACCAAATAAATTTAGTTTCATATAGTGAAAACATTATAAAATGTTGTCGGAAAATTCATTTTTTACGGGGTAAAATTACTATAACGTAGCAACTGTGATGTACCGATTACTTTTCGCACTGCAGTATACTTAAGAATTAATTAAGTTAGATATCTATTTTTCAAATTATTATACAAGTATGCAACTTTACAATAAAATTATTTCAAACAACATTGTAACAAACCTGATGTACATCTAAACTGAAAAATTCCACAATAAACGGACTGAAAAGAGGAATTTAAGAAATAAGTTGCAACTACTGTAACGCAAAATACATAGGATTATGTAGTCAAATTTTTTTCAAAAGCACACAGCTTAGTGAAGAATTAAAAACTAAGAAAAAGTCAAAATTTTAGACCACAATACAATCAGAAAAAGTTGAAATTTATTTATTATTTAATTATATACCATTATTTGATTAATCGGTTAATTGATTAATAAAATATTCAATTAAAGGCTCATTTGATTGTTCGATGATTTATCATGATAATTAGTTGATTAATCAATTTTTTAATGTTTGATCATTGAAATAATTGATTAATTGATTATTTGATTAATCGATTAAACGATTATTTGATTGATTAATGATTTGATTAATCGACAATTTTATTAAAGGATTATTTGAGTAATTAATTAACAAAATATTTGTTTAAGTAATTAAACAAATATTTAATAAATTTATTAAGTGATGGATTAATTTTTTCATCTATTATTTCATGAATTAATTTATGGATCATTTGATTGTTTGATGATTTTATCAATTTATTACTTGATTAATCGATTATTTTATTGTCCAACTAGTCGATTAATTGATTATTTCTTTAATAAGCAAAAGATTTGATTTTGATTATATGATTATTCATTTGTTGAGACATTCACAATTTGCTTGATTATTTCGCCCATGAAATATTTAATAAATTAATCATTTGATCGATGAGCTATAATTTATCATAAATTAATTATTTAATATTGTTTGATGATTTGTTTAACATATTATTTGATTTTTTGATTAATCAACAATTTGATTAATGGATAATAATTGATAATCGATTAATTTTTGATTTATCGTTTATTTGATTAATCTACAATTTTATTAATCGATTACTTAATCGATCAATTAAAATCTTTTGATTTTATATGCAAGATTGATAAAGAGATTAAGAATTGTTGGTGTAATTTCCAATTACCGAACTTTAATTATAATTCCAAAAATATTTAAGACTATGTTATTCTTTAATGTTCTCGAATTTCAATCGCATTTTTAAAAATTAAGTAAAAAATATAAATATGACAGTATTCTATGCGTGTTAATGTTTAAAATTCCTTAGCTAATGTACTACACATCAATTAAAATTACGTGAGAAATTTAATTATGGAACATTCGTCTGCATCCGGTATTGTACCTGCATAAGTCTTCTTTTAGTTTCTGCTGTTCCCGGGGCAACTTTCCGTGTTTGGCTCCCACATTAGACCAAATACCACTATATTTATCTCGGTAAATTTATCTCGTAAATTTAAACTCTACAATGTTACTATTAAGTGAAATAATAATGGTTTCATTCTATTGTGAAATAGAGAAATAAAGAATACAGCGTCTGACCACTAAAAGCGACCATCAGCACTTTACGGTAGACTTGTTTCGTTATTTTTGATATACTATATTTGACTAACTGTTAAATTGTTAAAATTATAATTATTTTTCTAAGTAGGTGCATCATAAATAAATTCTTCTCAGTATGTTGAATTATTTGTTTGATTGATTTAATTTTATTACAAAAAGATAGACGATTGCCTCGAAATTGTCAACAGCAACAAATTACTATGTAATTATGTAAAAATTTAAGATTAAGCAAAAATTACATAAAACTTTCTTGTATTTGTTTATGGTGTACACTTGAACTCTCTATTATTATTATTCTAATTATTATTAACTGGATGTGGTTTATAACCCCCACTGCACTGAAGCTCAAGCTTATTGTGCCCCCATTCCAAGTGTTACTCCAGTAACTGCGTTTCTTCGACCAGATCGAGTACGCGGTTGAAGGGTGTTTGTACTATCTCCTCGGTTGTTGGGTAAGGAGTCCCGAGGTGACGCAGCCTGTCCCAGCTAGAGCCGGGTATTCGCATAATATGTGGCGAGGAGTTTCATCCTCCTTGCCACACATCCTACAAGTAGGATCTTCAGCCAGCTCCATGATGTTAAGGTGCCTTTTAAAGCAGCAGTGTCCTGTGAAAAGTCCCACTAGCCTTCTCAGTTGATTCCTACTGAGCATATTTTATTCCTTTTAGACTCACTCGATGGTGCTCTAATGAACATCCGCGATTGCTTTAGTCCATCCAGTGAGCAAGGTGTTGTTCTCTAAGTATGTCTCTTATCTTTCTCTTTACGTTTGTATTGCGATTCCGCAGGAAGGCTCCGGGCCCACTAGCTTTGTGCAAGCGGCCTTCTTGCGTAACACTGTTGCGGAGAGCAAGCCTTACCAGAGCATCTTGGCATTGTTTAACAGCCTTGGAGTGTGATTCAACACTTTCCAAGGCTCTTAGAGCTGCCTATGGCTATCAGTCATGATACAGATTTTCCTTCTCACGTAGTTTCTCCATACCAGAACCTCAGCACAGGCCAATATAGCATTTATTTTTGCCTGGAATACCGTAGCGAGGGTTCCCAGGTTAATGCTATAAGCATCCGCCGGTCTTTTGCCTTGCACCGCTACTCCAGTGCTTATCTCTGTCTTAGATCCATCTGTGTACCAGATGGTGTCGTATCGATTTATCTTATCCCTCTTTGGTATGATAACCTTAAAGAGCTTTTAAAAGTCCCTCACGGTGCTGGTTCTATCCGATTGCATGCTAAGCACTCAACAAAGGTTGAAGACCCAGGAGGGCCTCTGTAGAAGCGGTGGCTGTTGATGTTATTACCTGCGTAAAAATAATAATAATAATAATATAATATATAAATAATATATATTGGGCCATAAAAAATTGTACATTAATAGGACAAGTCACAATACAAATAAACAAATAAACAAACAATGACACTATATTAAATAAAAACAGAAACGCAATAGGAGCAACAAAAAGGCTAAGCTCAGACAATGCTTTATGTCTCTCAAAAATTCGTCGATGCCATAGACACAGCGCTCTAGCAGAAAGCGTTTCAAATTGCATCTAAACAATCTAGCCGAACCGCAATTAATTAAGACTGCGAGAAGTGCATTAAATAACCTGGTCCCCATCGCCTCAGGAGATCTCCTCGTTATATTAAGAGAGGTCAAAGTTGGACAAAAATCAAGCTTACGACGAGTGTCATGGTCATGAACCTCAACGTGACGCTTAAACCTACCCTTGTTTCGAAAGGTGTATGTCAAAAGCTCTAACAGGTACACACTGGGCAAAGAAAGCATCTTTAGACTCACAAACAGTGGTCTACATGAGTCACGACCACCAGCACCCACAATACACCTAACAATTCTCTTCTGTGCAATGCAAACATTCTCAGCCATCGCGGAAGAACCCCAAAAACAAATGCCGTACGATATCCTTAAAAATATCTGCCCGTAATAAAAGAGCAGAAGCGTATCGGTGTCAACAACCCTCCTCAAGCTACGCACCTGATAACACAGCAAGTTAAGGCGGCCAATAAAAGATACACAATGACTCCTCCAGTTCAAGTTATCATCAATATGTAGTCCCAAAAATTTAACATTGGAGCTTCTCTTTACTTCCCCGGAATTTAATCGGAGGTCAAGGTCGAGATCTACACGATTCTGTGGATTATGAAAAACCATATAATTAGTTTTCAAAAGATTTAAGTGTAACCCATTATGGCCAAACCACAAATTCAACTGTGTCAGAAGTTGATCAGCACAGCTCTTAACCAACTGTATGGACTTAGACGAGACAACACTAGAAGTGTCATCCGCATACATTAACGTTAGAAAATCAGTAAAGGCTACAAGATCATTGACAAAAATAATAAAGAGAATTGCGGCACTCTCATGATCACAGGCAAAAACGAGGACGTATAAACATGTTGATTGCCGTCCGAGTCCGTATACGTAACACCAACAAACTGCGCCCTATCTGACAAATACGAATGGAACCAGTCGGCCACCACACCACGGACTCCGTAATTCTCCAGCTTACCCATCAGCAGAGAGTGGTCCACGCAGTCAAATGCTCTACTCAGGTCACAAAAAAACCGCTGCAGAGCGCTCCCCGGGGCCAAATGCACCCACAACCGCTCCCACAAAAGCGTGAATTGCTGTCATGGTAGAATGTGAGCATCGAAACCCATACTGCCCGGCAGAAATGATAAGATGTTTCTCCAGGTGATACTGCAATATGTGCAGCATTGCATATTCAAATATTTTTGACATGCTTGACGCCAGACTTATGGGACGATAGTTAAAAGAACAAGTCCGCTTTCCCCTCTTGTGAACGGGAAGCACCGCAGATAACTTTAATTGGCTAGGAAAGGTGCCGCCAGAAAAAGACAAGTTTACAAGGTAGGTAAGGGGCACGATGATTAAATGCAGAACCCTTTTCAAAACACTACAGACGATGGCTTATTCTTGATCTTATTAAGAACAGAAAGCAATTCGCGTTCATCATACGGGAAAGCGCACATGCTGCTAGCAACACTAGGTATCCGTGGAAGCGCGCCAGACGGTCGAGGAATTCCCGATACGGTATCCCTGACCACGTCTAAAAAATAAGAGTTAAGCCGGCTAGATATTAACCCAGAATCACTGACTGCAACCTCGTCAAAAATCAAAACCATATTCCTATTTGATCGCGACTTTATATTATTATTTCAAACCTGAGCTATAACAGACCAGGCAGCTGCACATTTGTTATCAGAGCTGCGAATCTTTTCACTATAAAAACGTCTCCTGGTACGTTCAACCAGAGCACTATGTTTACGTCTGGCATCGAGAAATGCAGGCTTCAAAGTAGGAAACCTTTTCTGTAAACAAAACCAGTTATGCAAATCAGTACTGGACCTCTTAATAATATCGGTAAGCCATCCCTTAGGAGGGCGTAGTCTTCTCTTTACCAGAGGAAAGCAATGATTAAAATAAAACATAAAAGTGTCATAAAAATAGTCAAAAGTACGTTGCAGATCATCGTACAGATATAAATCAGACCAATTTATAGCTTTGAGTAGGTGTTCAAAACGTTTAAAATTTTGTTTATTAAAACCAGTGCAGGGTGATGAGTTTCACCCGCACGACACGCTAAAACGTACCGATGATCCGAAATCGTGCAATCCATTACATTAAAAATAGAATAAAAATCCAAACTACAAAATACATTATCAAGTATGGACGTATTACGAGTAGGCACATCAATAATGTCAGTCATATTATAAGACAAAAAATGCCCAAACATGTCAGTCTTTGCAGCTTATTGAGCCGATTAGTGCTTTCCCTTTTACTGGCTTTGTGCCACCAGATCAGGGCTGGGTATGTGATCGTGGGTATCACCACCTTGGTATACAACCAAAGTACCAGTTTAGGGTTTAGTCCCCACGTTTTGCCGATCGTGCTCCTACAGGCCCAGAGAGCCTCATGCCCGTTTTCACCAACAAATTCCTAACGTTAAGAGTTTCTTAACTTGAGATAAGAAACTCTTATGTCAAATTTGGTTTTCACCAAGCGCTAAGAATTCCTTAGTGGTATTAAGAAATCCCTAACCTTAGGGATCCGATTTACCGACCCCTAAACTGTTAGGTATTCCTTAGCGGTTGTATTATACTATTTATAGGTTATAAATTAGTGTTTGTGCATGTTGATTTTGAATAGCCGTGCATTATTCTACACTCTTCTCTAGCCATGGATGCTATTCGACTTTTTGATAGATTAGAAAGATATGATGATTCATCAGATGATGAAGTTGTACACTTCATCACTTCACTTCAGAAAATAGAGCTGAAGAAAATTATAACCGTGCACACATTCATACCAGAAATACAGTTGAAAGACAATATGGTGTGTGGAAACGAAGATTTCCTGTATTAGCTATAGGTATACGTTTGAAATTGCAAACAGCTATATCGGTTGTGATAGCTTGTGCTGTATTGCACAATATTTGCATTGAGGCGAAGGAAGCACTTCCACCAAATGAAGTTGAGGGAATAAATCACTTGATCGAGAATGGTCAAGTGACTGCAGAAATTCAAAATAATGCAAGATATGGTGGAACGCGAGACATTATTGTAAATAATTATTTTAATCAACCATAACTTCTGTGTGTTTTTATAGTTTATTAATTACATATTTGTCAAGTTTATTTTTATTTTATATTAAGAAATAATAAATGTAATATTAACAATTTATGGTTTATTTATTTAACATGGTCGTTACTTGTTATATTTTTGAAGAGTGCAGTTGCCATCACTTGAGGATTTACATTGTTATCTTATGTATGTACACCACATATTAACGGTTTATATAATCCTTTACAGTACCTGCTTCATAATTAACAAAATTAACTACATAATAATCATACACAACCGTAATGCCGCCATTAAATATAACCTACAAATTCAAATATGACATTTATGACCCTCATTAGTTCATTTGTCCTCCTTAAAGAATACCTAGCAAGGGAACTGCTGGTTAAGAAACTCTTATGTTGGTGAAATGCAAATTTCACTTTATGGAATACCTAGCGTTAAGAATTCTTTACTAAGGAATTCTTAAATAAATGTTGGTGAAAACGGGCATTAGTCGCTTTGTTCGTTATGTGGCGGATGTGAAGTGTAAACGTCAGCCTGTGATCCAGTATTAGACCCAGGTATTTGACCTCTCTCTGCAGAGGCAGCTCTTCCCCCCGCAATCTGAGAGTCCTCACATTCCGTAGTTTTGTGCATCGTGTGAACGCCACTACAGAGGTTTTACTCGGATTGACCGATAGACCCTCTCTTGTGCACCATCTTTCGACGATTCTGTGAAAATTTTGCATCAGTAAAAACACAACTTTCTCGAATTTCCCCGTGACAAGAATTGTTATATCATCAGCAAATTCCTTGTCTATGTACTCCCGCTTGTTCTAGCTTCCGCAGAAAGCTATCCACCACCAGGCACCACAGCAGGGGTTAGAGACCCCCCCTGCGGACACCCCCGTTTGACAGAAACCTCCACAGTCGTCTGTCCCAGGCTGGCTTTTATTTTCCTGTTTCTTAGGGTGGAGCCAATTCAGCCCATTATGGTCCGTTCGACTCCACGATTTTCGACTGTTCTCTCTATGGAGTCAAAGGAGGCGTTGTCAAAAAAGGCACCCAAACCAATTTTTTTGCTTCCAAAAGCCTTCGCTATCCTGTGAGTTAGTTCATATATATTAATCTCACACGATTTCCCCTCATTGGTAGGCATATTGGTGTCTGTGTAAAGGCAAGTTCACCTGTATACTATCACTGATATGCCTATCTACCAGTGTCTCTAGTGTTTTCAACAAGAAAGACATCAGACTGATTGGACAAAATGACTTTGCTTGGGCATATGAGGCACGCCTTGGTTTGGGTATAAATACCACTCTTGCCATTCGCCAGCTTTAAGGTACGTAGTTTAGAGCCACACTGGCTCTAAACATGGTACACAGGAAAGTGGCTAGTGTTTCCAGCTCCTGCTGTAGTAATACGGGGAAAATGCCGTCTTCGTCTTGAGACTTGAATGGTTTGAAAGTGTTTATCGCCCATTCAATTCTCGTTTTGCTAATAATTTTATCTGCTACTTTTTAGTAGTCTCTGCCCGTCTGACGAGTCAACGGCTTGGTGCCCCTGGCAAGTAGAGTCGTTATTAAGTTTGTGAACACATCCCGAAAAGTGTGTCCGGAGCAGGAGCCCCAGAGTTTCCTCCCCCGATGAAGTGAACCCTCCTTGTGGTTTTCTAATGTGCCCACCTTTCCGTGACCAACTTTATGAAGAGCTGTTTGGAGTCTTGCGCATTCTGGAGTTGCCTCCACCTCCCCGCAATATTTTCTCTATCAGTCTTCCTTTGCTTTCCGTATTGCATTCGTATATTTTAGACGGGAGCTTTTGTAAGCTTTCCAGTTTCCTGTTCTCTTAGCTTTGTTAAAACACTTTCGAGGCGCTGCCCTGAGAGATTCAAGTTCGCGGTTCCACCAAATGGTCTCCCGCTTACCTTTCGTCTCTTTTAAAGGGCAGTTTTCTTCGAAGGCTGTAATGATGGCCGACGTAATAGCGTCGTTCATCACTTTCAGCTCCGCCGTGTTGGTGACCATTGACGGACGTTCCTCCACCTCCTGTCTTAGACTCTTCTTAAAATGAGTCCAGTCATAGGTTCTGACATTTCTGTACGAGGCCCTCACTAAAGGCGGGGTTTCGATGTTAAACCTTATGTATTTATGATCAGAGAGTGAATCTTCCCGAGAGACGTGCCACTCCCTGATCACTTGACTAACATGGGAAGTACCTATCGTTATGTCAATTACCTTCTCCCTACTGAAGACAAATTCAAGTAAGAAGTCACTTTTGCTGTTCGTGTTCTTGCTTCCCCATACTATGTGGTATGCATTGGAGTCACAGCCGATCAACAGTTGTGTTTTGCTGCTTTCGCAATCCAGTATCAAATTCTCCATCTCCTTTGATGGAGGTGGTCCCGGTTAATCATATGGAAGGTATGCTGAAGTAACCACAAGGTCCCTCAAGCACCCATCCATAGTTATCAAAGTCTTTATGAAAGGTAGCTTCTTGTCTCTGCTCTTCTTGTAATAACAGCTGATATTCCAAAGATATATCGATAGGTTTTTGAAAGTTTTGGTTTCTGTAGCTTAATCAAGGGGCAATTTTCAGAAAATTTGAAAAAAAATTGTTGTAATATAAAATTACACTAAATAGTTTTAATTTATGACACTTACAAATGGGTATGTTGTGCATTTCCGGTTTTACTCTATTTTAATTGATAAAGCGAAGCAACAAATTATGACAGAACCAAGCAAGAAAAAAGTAATTACAGATCATGAAATAAGAAAATTAAAAAAGTCTTTATTTTGTTATATTGATATTTTCTGTGTAATTTATTGGTTTATAAATATTTATTATACATTTATTTTTATACGATTGTAGGTACATATAACTTCTATATTTTCTGTTTGGTCGAAGTCACTTTTTTAAATTTAGTTTTATTTTTTGTTTACAACCCAGTGTTTAAGTCTTCAACTTATCACTGGTTTTATTACATTAGTGTGAATTTTAATATTCTTTATAAGTTTGTTTTATTTCATTTTATTTTTAACTAGTAAAATTTAACTAATTTTAAGTTAAACCTTATGCAATGATATAAACTACTGGAAAATATTTTATTTTTAAATCTTATAATAATATGAAATGTATAATGCAAATTGATTGCCAATGTTCATAAAATGTTTGTTATAAAAGCGAAACACATAATTCATCGAAAGGATCTATGGCATTTCATATTCAAGCGTCATCTTCCGTAAATATGTAACATAGATAAGCATAATATATTTTTTATTTTTAAATCTGTCAGTAACACATGACAACTAGTTTTATTATCAAAATGATATGAAATTGCAATACAAAAAATATAAATGAACTTGCGGAAATTGTTCTGCGATCCTAGCTATTATGTAACGTTAATTAAAATTTATAAAACTATTGAAATTCTGGATTTGTTAAATTGCGCTCTAAATCAAGCAATTATCGAATACCATAAAATGAAGTACAAATGAACTCGATTTAAAGCAAATTTTATTTAGATTTCTTTTCATAAAAAATGACTGATAAATCTCGAATGAATATCTGAAATTATATATAGTTTAAAAAATGTTTGTAGTTTACAATTTCTTCAGAGCTACAAAAACCTGACGAAACTTTTATTTGCAAGGAATATACTTGTAATTTTGCGGGACCACAAACTAACCATTATTTTTATTGATTTAACTAATAGTGGCATTTTATTATAAGGGTATGCTTAAAGTATATAAAAACTAGAAGAGAAATTTATCGTCATTTTTTGAGATACAGTCTACTGTACGTCGGGTTTCAGTGGAACGACCAATTCAAGTGAGATAAGCTCTCCATTTCAAGTTTACGTCTAACCATTGCATTGCTGCTACTATAATATGATTGATCCTAACTAAAAACTGTAAAGATAATTTCATTGTTTTCAATAATAGTCTTGTTTCAGTATAGAATTTAAAAAATACCTAGATACGTACTTTATTATTGAAACATTATAATTAACTTGCAATAAATATTAAATTTGCTTATCAAATGTTACTTAATAGTTTGTTAATCATTAATTGTTTTTTAATTATTTACTTAATTTAGGTTATAAAATAAAATAACTAACGGATATACAACTAAGTTATAATGGAATATGTACTCCCACTGGTGCATTTCACACAATTGCTTTCAAGTTTAAACTACGATTCAAATTATAAGCAATAAACTAATATGCAATATGATTAATAAGTCAGTATTGTGTTCCAAAGTGGAGCACTTTATACCACGAACTGAACAAGTAAGTAGTAACTCCTACCGTCAGGAGCGTATGAAAAATATTATAACAAGTTTAATAAAGTTTAACCAAAAATATTCTGTTTTCGGAAGACTGTACCTTATCGCCATCTCCGTACAAGCCGCCACTGAATTTCTATCGATATCTAGTTTTAGTTACGTGCTCATAAAAAGGTTGTGCAAATTCACTTTTATTGCTGGTTGTTCTAAGACTTTTCGACTCGTGCAGTAAAGATTAACTTTGCGACCGGTTACATAAATTTTATTGAAACTAACGAAAATATTTGAAATTTTATTGATCATCAATCTTTTTAATTTAATTCATTATTATATTTGTTTTTAATTTAAGCTAAATAAATAGATGAATTGTGCCAAACAATAATTTCAATTCAATTAAATTTTTATTTTTGCATTGTTTTAATGAGCGCAATTATTAATGTTTAATTAAAAAAAATACTAAACAATTATTTTATTTAAAATATTTCGTATTTAGTTGAGCGAATATCTGCCTAAGGTTTATGTTTTGTTCAAAATTTTAATTTAATTTAATTTTTGGTTTGTTATTATTTTAACTGACTATAACTTAATTTAATTAATAATAATTTTGTAATAATTTTTTATTTTCAAAGAAAATCACAATATAAATTTTCTACGAAAGGTTGCACCAGAATTTAATATGTAATAATATAGTAATTACTAGTTAAATTATTTAAGTGGTACGTAGCTAAAATGTCATTTTTTTAAATGTAATTAATAAATTACAAATTTGCTTTTAAATTTGAATTTATAAATTATAATAAATTTTATTACTTAAATTTAACAATAAAAAGAACCTATCAAATAAATGTTTTAAGGGGATAGTGTGGTATGTAATGTTAAAATAAACAAACTAAACAAATTTTTTGTAAAAAATAATTTTGTATCACATTTTTATAACGTAATTGTTCGTGAAGTTAGCCTAGCCGTTTTCGATAATTAAAAAAATGAATATTGTGCCGGATTGTGCTCGAGGTGCGCTGCGTTGTGCCATATTTTATTTTCTTTTGTTTTATTTTTTTAGGATTTTATGGCCATTACGTATTTTGCCAATAAAAGTTAGCCTAGCCATTTTCGATAATCCTAAAATTTTAAATTGTATTGGATTGTACTTGTTGTATGCCGGTGTGTGCCGTAAATTATAAAATTTTATTTTAAAAAATAAATTTTTTTAGATTTTTGGTTTAGATTTAGATTTGCGAGATTTACAAATCTATTTTTTGAGATGGCTGAGTCCTAATTTTTTACATTCTAAACTAATTACAATTTACCATTCAACCAAACCGCTAAATTCCCAAACGAAAACAACAATTCAACAAAACCAAATACAGCAAACTCAGGATTAAATTCTGCTGTCCGAAATCGCCTCGCGATTCCTGTCGATTTGCCACTTTTGTCCTCCAATTTCTGATTCCCATATTCCCAATATCTTTGAGCACCTGATCATGTCATGGGATCATTACATTGTGTCTTTCTTGTTTCCGAGTCTCCATCGACGCTTTTCTCTATACTAATGTTCAAACCATGTTAACCTTAACGACTTCATAACCCTCACTACATCCTCATTTCCTATCAGATAAAAAATTTCATGGTTCATAATTTTTTGATTACTTTCCTGATTGTCAGTTTTTACTGATCCCAATATTTTTATTAAAATCACTCTCATAATATTCTCAGCTTTTAAGTTCAAACTAGTTTGCAAATATCATTAATAAATTTTGTTGCTTAAAATGTTTTACTTTTTAATATGGTTTATCTTCTTGCGCGTGAACGTCGGTACTCACGTGCTCACAGCTGCCTGCTTCATCAAAATTTTTCAAAATTTAGCTAAAATCAAAATTATATTTTATATCAAAATCATCAAAAATACTTAATTTCGTGCAAGCGCAGGCAAAGCATGCTTGCTAGTGAACGTTAACCGGGCATTAAGAAATTTATTCCTACAGCACAATTACCAACATCGTAACCAAATCAAATAATTTACAAAATTTTTGTATACAAGACGTCACAAAATTTTAAATCAAAACGAAGCAAACTTTAAAATAATTTAAAAAATAAATAAAAACAGAATTTTTCATTTTGAAACCACAACATTATATTCTATTCTATTTGATATTTCTATTTTTTTTTCTACAGTTCTACTATTATTCGCGTATAGCACAGCACCCGACTTAACGCCTCGAAGGTATTGTGTTATATTTATCACTGGGCGGTGTTTGTGTTTAATTTTTCTTCGATGTGCAGCAACACTTTTTTTGCTTATTAGAAGGTTGGGATCACACAAAACTGACAACCGTAGTTAACTTAAAAATTTCAATCAAATTTCAAAAGTTTTAATCCTGTACAAACAGTGCTTTGATCTCTCCCTAACTCCTGTATACGGCTTTTTGACCTCTCTTGTTTGTTTCTGTCATTTTAAAATCTCAGATTTCTTCCTCCCTTATCTCAATTTCTTCAACTCCAGACCACAGTCAATATCCATAGTTTTGTTCGCACGATTTCTTTCTTTCAATTGACTATTATCAATCGTAATTAATATTTTGTTGTCAATATTTACAATTTTTTTTTGAGAAATGTCATTTTTCGACATGGATAATAGTCAATAATAAAGACATGGCAACATCGCATTTTGTGCAATAATGATGATAACCTGCAATGGATCGTCTATTAAGCCAGCTCTATAGAAGGATAAAAATTCAACTTTAAAGTTGTGTGAACTATAGTGCTCTATACTATTCACTATATAGTAAATATAGTGACTACTTAAGTTTTCAAGGAGGAAAACTGTTAGTTTCAATTTTTATGTAATAATTTTGTTAGGTTTTACATTTTTAGCACATACATTATTTATAATATTGAAAAACTGAACGCTATAGGGATTTAACATTAACCAAACGCCATCATACGACAGCAATTGTAACTACTCAAACGAGTATACCAAAGTGTTTTTTAACGTTTATTAATACTGTTCGAGTTTGTTTTTCTGGAATTTTTTAATTCAGTGCAGTGTTTAATCTAAAAAATACAACCAGTTTTGTTTTAGATAATTAGTTTAGGCAAGTTGTTAATAACTGGTTATAATAATAATTATTATCATTCTTAGTTATTTGCAGTGGTAGGTATCTAACTTGTTATCAATAAATGCAACCTATTGTAATTATTAATATTTTATCAGAATATTTTACTTCGTGTCGAAACGAATCATCCATTTAAATGTTTGCTTTCATTTAAGGATCTATTTGTTTACTTAGAAGAAACCTCACGTTAATTAAAAATGCATTTCAAAAAATGTTAGAAAGCTTTAAGTTAAAGGTTAAGCTAATTAAGCTTTAAGCTAAAAATGCATAATTTTAGGGAGATGGTGAAAATGACGAA
The DNA here is from genome assembly GCA_911387805.1 of Cantharis rustica. NCBI lineage: Eukaryota > Metazoa > Arthropoda > Insecta > Coleoptera > Cantharidae > Cantharis > Cantharis rustica. The sequence continues at coordinate 48,688,141 of OU426878.1, read as the reverse complement.
ATAATTAATAAGTTTATTTTTACAGTTTCCGAAAGCTGTAATGATTATAATATAATTGGGATTGAAATAATAAAAAAACTGATTTCATGTGGAAATTTATGTAATTATTATTAAAAACAGTGAATTTACGATGAACAAAGAGTTAGGTATTTAAGTTATTTTCTAATAAAAGTAAAATTTGGAAAAGCGAAACTTTTTCGATTAATTATGAAATCTGGTATTCATATGTGGGCTTACAAAAGAGAAATAGCGAGAAATCACTACAAAGCTGAAATTTTTTTATCTATTGATTTCACTTATCTACATTTTGTTTTACAATGTTGGAAAATATATTAAATCAATCTCTATTTGTAGTTCTAATTTTTTTCAACATAAATTTTAATTAATTACGGAGATTGATGAACAATTATCCGTAAATTTAAGTCTACTGTTAAGTACTGTCAATCTGAACAGCTGGTGTACCCTACTTGCTTACTGTCAATCGGTGCTTGTTAAGTTTTTGCTACAAAAATGTTGTCCTGAATAGCAAAATTGTCAAGATTGACTATTTTCAAAGATTCTTGAGAAAAGTTTTGTCAATATTTGATAAGGCTGTCAATATTATCAACGCCGACTTGAATGGCACATCATTCATTTATTACAAGCGTTAGCTAACTTTGAGATCTAACTCGCAGTCCTTGATAGAGTAAAGTTTCAAAAAACACAGGTAGATTTTTTAGTGAGTTTTTACAACACACAGAGGTAAAGATAAGATGAAACAAAAAAATATGATGATGTGTTTATAAAACATATACATGCGATCTCTGTGACAAAAAAGTTAGAGGATAAGAATATTTTTTAGTCAGCAATAAAATACATTATAAATATAAATATACTTTCATACACCTAGTAAAATTTCTTATTTGTAATTAGGTTCTTTTCTAAATTGTCCTTCATTATGAGGTTTTGAGCTCAATTGGAACATCAAAGCTTTTAGAATTTATTGCAATTGCATTTTTACAGGTACCTCTATAAAAACTACTTAATCCTAAATAGAAACATTCATATTGATTGCAATGTGCAAGAATTGCTTCATTTTTGATAAAATATGTGCGGCATTGTTATTTTACCAGTCTACCTAAAAACCCCAGTAAGCGCCATGATACATCTAACTGGTGATTTATTTTTCCAATAAATTGAATCGCTGCTTTGGTCGCCCGCAAATATTCCTTTCCGAAGCGATGATATATAAAACTAGTAGATTATGGAAATAACACCTTAGAATAAATTATAATAATATATTATTATTTAATTAACATTTTAAAATATTTACAAACTAACTTTGTTTCTAAAATGTTAAAAAAATTTCGATTTGATATTTGAATAATATGTAGATAATGAATATAAAATGTAGTTTTAAAACAACAAATATGTAAATGTATCATGAATAGAAAAGCATTGCGAAAAACTATACAAAATTTATCATGTTTAGTAAAACTAATTTAAAACTATTTTTAGTAAGACTATTTTTCTGCGAGCAATAAGTAAAGTATAAAATATAGTAAAAAATTCACATTAACTATGTTTTAATATTTCGTTAATTTTTTTACAATTTCTACAATGTATCAATTAAAAGGCAGAATTAAGTTACTTTACGAGTTTTTAAATAACCCATGCAGGGGTAGTTTGCATATTTTAGAAGAGTTTTATTTAATTAAATGAAATACATTGAAGATATGGCACTCATTTACGTACAAAACATACATTACATGGAAAGGTAAGCAAACTTATAATTTCATTTTGTGTTAACTAAAATTACGAGAAATAGTATAATGCTGTTCGTAAATGTATATGCTCGTGAAATGTAATAAACAAAACGAATATAAATAATGTACTACAATTTATTAACTCAGAAGATATTAAGATACATTTTGAGATCTGCTAATAGTAATTACTATAAAACAAGTTTAATATCTAAAGTTTGGATTCTAAAGGCCAAAGGACTCCCCATGCAATACAAATAAAATAGTACTGTACTTTCTTGCACTTCAATATATTACATTCCGCTTGAACGAATTTATCTGCATCGGCTGAAACTAAAGGTGCATTCAAAAATGGATGCAAAAGTTTAAACAATTTGCACAAACTTGCGATTCAATTGCTTCATAATTTTTTAACTTTAAAATTTTCTACCTAAATTTTAATCTACATAATATATTTTACCTTTTTACGTATTTACGTGAACCCAACAGAAAATCCGCTTTCAATAAATTAATCGTTCTGTATTTACTTTGTTTTAATTAACAATGTCGTTAGTCTTATGAGCATTAATTGATTTTCAGTTGGTGTTTGCATAATTTTTTTAAACTTTAATTTAAAAGTCCGTACGGAAATATGCTTAAATTATTTTTGTTTTATTACTTTGCAAGCTGTAAAGGCTTTAAAATTAATTTTAAAGTGTTAAAACTGCTGAAATTGTTAATACCTAGTTAATAGAATTAAATTACAGAAAAAGTTTAAAAATTTCAATCAGTCTAATTTTTTATTATAGAGCAGATATAAAATAAACTGTAATATAAAATTCATTCGTTGTTATCTATGTAAGTATAATGGAGATTTCTTTTAATAATAATACAATTATTATGATAAAAGAATATTTTAGTTCATTTTATAATAGTATTATGTATATTAAATTCCGGTGATATTATCATTTGTTGAAATAGTAATAGTTCACTTCCTAACACTGATATGATCTTTTTATTTTAGTACTAACTCTAATTTACTTTTTCACTGTTCTTTGTTATAAAATTATCTGTAAGCTAAAACTATTACGTATTAATTTGTAAATAAAAATTTTGTTAGGTTTCAGGTTGTGCAGGCATTTCCCCATGGGGGTTAATTTTTCAGAGAAACATCTTGATTTTATTATGTTTAATTATTAAAAAAGTGAATAAAATTTCTATTTTCTATTCATGGAAAATTTGCTGTAATTAAAAATAAGACAGCAGTTACACAACAAAAGTGGCTTCAATAAATTAGAATAGATTTAAATTGTCAAGAAATTAATACGAAATAAAAAATAAAAATAAATGTCAATTAAGAGCTGCTAAAATGTTGGGGAGAAAAGATAAGGGAGAGATTTAAGAGAGGTTACAGTAAATTAATTAAATTATTTAGATCTTTGCAGAATTAATTAACAAGAATTTTGTGTTAATTGTGGAAGATAAATATATATAAAAAGTTGTATTATAAATTATATATGAAAAACAATGATCAACTAGAGTCAGACAATTAAAAACAAATCTAGTGATTTTCAACGTTACATTAGCGAATAGCGAAAAAAACATAGAAAGGTTTATAAAGTTTAATTTTATAATCTTGAAGTTTTATAGTAATTATTAAAATTAATAATTCTATTTGACTTAAACTGGTGTTAGTTAATTTTGTAATTTATGTATTTAATATAAATTGTTTTTGCACTAGTGTAAAATAATATATTATTTATATGACACAAATAAACTTTTTAACATGTATAAAAACAATTTTAAGACAAAAACTATGTAATTAAATAGTTTTTGTCCTTAAATTAAATTTTAATTTCAATTTCATCTAACATTTGAAAAATTTAATCTTTTTATAAGATTTTATTCTTAATAATAAAATTATCGATATTATCGATTATATTAGCGATAACATTTATAATAAAGAGTTTTAATTTTTACATGTTGAATTAGTAAATTTAATTTTTTAGCAATCACTTTGATTTTAATGATGAGTTATGAAATTATGTTATACTTATTTAACAATATCAAAATTGAAATCATTAAAATTTTTTTAAATTAAATTATTGCCTTAGCACTTAATCAAAATTTAATTGGCTTGAATGAAATTTGCCATAAATATTTTTATGTATAATACAGATCTTTCCAACAAAGAACTTAATTTTAAATTTTAAATAAAGCACATGCTTTGGGCTGAAAGTTTTGTATTTCTTTTTCGATATATTACGTAGAAAGTCCATCATTTATGAATGAAAAATAATAACGGAAAATGTCTACCAATATCACTCATACAGACGACGATCTTTTCGTTAAATTTTTCTATTATATTTTTGCATAATTGCGGCTCTATTACTAATTACGCGTTGAATGTTGGTTTTCAAAGCTTCAAGAGATTGTGGATCATCTATTGAAATGATAAAAATTATGAAAATATTTTTAATTACTTAGTTCTTCTTAAAATAGTACCTCGGCATAGCCCCTCAATGCGGGAGATAAGAATGTCACACAACCGGAAAAATAAAATAAATTCAAAATCAAAAAATGTTTTTCTCTTCCAAATCTGTCATCCAAATCTCTTGTTCTTATTTATTTTGCTTTTCTCACCTTCCATAAAATTATTTTCTCACTAGGTGTCTAATTTGCCAACATCTTCTTCTGCCGTCCCCTATTCGACCAAAACTTCTAGATCTTCTCTTCCAGTTCTCGCCAAAGTCAACCATTTTTCTTGTAAATCTGATGATTTCTATTTCTATTTCAATTTCTTGTTCTTCTTTATCCAATGATTCATTTTCTTTTTGCTTTTTGTCATGTTTCTTCTTTCACTAATAATTGTTTGTTTTGTTCACCATCTAGTTTTTCTTGCTCTTTTCTTACCAAAATTTATTTTTCCTCTTCATTAGAGACCTTTTCTTTTAGCTCTTCTTTTTTCACCAATTTAGTTTGTTCCATTAGTTCTATTTATTTATTGTTTTGCTTCATTATTTCTTTGAATAACTCATCCTTTTCCTCTTCATTGGGCTCTTTTTCTTCCAGCTCTTCAATCAATAATTCTTTATGTCTGGTTTCTCTCTATCCGTTTTCTATGCATTTATTATTTTCCTCTCTCAACTTCTGCAACCACTCTTTCAGTATCTCTTTCACCCTTGAATAAACTCTAATTTTTTCAGTTTTTTGTTTTCTTTTTTCTTTATTTTCTAGTTTTTTCGTTTTCTCTTTTTTTCTCTATTTAAGTCTTGTTTTCCTATACTTTCTTGCATGCTTCTTAGTAATTGTGCTATTTGTTTGTTTCTATCTCCGACATTTTCATTTTCAACGCCAAACTGATGTTATGATTAAGTTGGGGTAATCAAATCAAGCAATAAAGTCGAGCGAAAAATAGGAGTTAATTTTTTCCTGGGAGCATTCAATTGCAAATTTTTTCATAAATTTTTATACCTTGTCGAGATTCGAATCTTCGACTTTATTATAGCAGTCTTACCTACCTATACCGCGTTACCTATCCGTAACACGACACTATATAAACTTATAGTTAACATAGTTTTACAAGAAATAGTCTAATGACGTTAAATCACATGAATAGAAAAATAACTTAAAAAATAAAATTTTTAAGTATTTATTGTGGTATATTTTAGTTTATTTATTTTATTTAATCAGGTATACATTCCTTAGGAATGTTCCTACTTTATAAAAGTCTTTACAATTCATTTATTGAGATGAATTACTCCCCCTGTTCTCTTCTTCGTTGTTCTAAAGTTTCGCATGTGTTTTTGTCTCATTCACTATTTTTCTCCATTCCATTCTGTCTTCGCATTTCTTTGTCCAACCCGTTACTCCCATAGCCTTAAGGTCGTTTATCACCTCGTCTAGCCATCTATCTCTTGTTCTTCCTCTAGGTCTTGTCTCACTTGGTCTCCAGTCCGTAATCTGTCTCAAAACACTTTGTGATTCTTTTCTTGTTATGTGTCCCAGCCATCGTATTCTCTGTGCCTTATTGTGTTTCACGATGTCTCCGTCACCCAATATTTCTTTTACTTTCGTGTTCGTTCTTTGTCTGTACACATTTTCTTCAATCCTCTTTAGGCCTATACTCGCTCTCAACCACTTTCTCTGGAATACTCTCAGTCTTTCTTCCTCTCTTCTAGTCAGGTTCATTACCTCTGCAGCATATGTGACCACCGTTCTCACAAAAGTCTTGTATATTCTCACCTTGGTTCTTATAGATATGCTCTTGCATTTTAACATTTTCTTGTTTACGTGATATGCTCTCCAGCCTGCTTGTATTTTCTCAAGTATCTCTGTTGTTCTGTTGTTGTTTTTGCTTAGCTGAATTCCCAGATACCTAAATTTTTCCACCTCTTCAAACGTATATTTTCCGATTTTTAATTCATCTTGTCTTGGCTCGCCGTTTCTATTAAAGTTCATAAACTTTGTCTTATTCTCATTGATCTTTAGTCCCATTTCTGCCGCTTGTTTCTCCATTTCTTCAAAAATTTCGACCATTTTCTGTCTTGATCTGGAGATAATTACCATATCATCAGTGTATGCTAACATTTGCCATTTTTTCGTTACAATCGTTGCTCTGTTCTCTAATTTTCTAACAATTCTCTCAATTACCATGTTAAACAGAGTTGCCGACAGCGCGTCACCCTGTCTGACCCCGCTATTGATTGGAAATTTGTCAGATTCGCTTGTCCCGATCTTCACTGTTGCGTTCGATTCCTTCATTGTCATCTGTATTAGATGTCTCAACTTCCTTGGTATGCCCAATTCTACCATCACTTTAAATAGTTTTTCGTGTTTAACCGAATCAAACGCCTGTTGAAAGTCGATAAATAGCAAATGTAGCCCTATATTGTGTTTATAAGCTTTTTTGGTTAATTATTTCATTACATATAAGGCATCTATCGTTGATCAATCCTCTTTGAAACCAGGTTGATATTCACCGACTTTGTTTTTAATCTCAATTTTTAGTCTGTTATGAACGAGTGTCGACAGGTTCTTGTAGCTCACCTGTAATAGGGTTATTCCTCTATAGTTTCGGCATTCTTCTATATTTCCCTTTTTGTGGATTGGTACTATTCTTCCTGACTTCCACTCCTTTGGCATTTCTTCCCTTCTCCAAATTGCAAGAATCAAATCGTATATTCTTTGGTGTATTTCTTCACCTGCATTCCTTATCAGCTCTCCGCATACTTCATCTCTTCCCGGTGCTTTTCCATTTTTTATCTTTTTCAGTATTGCTTTCATTTCGCAGTATGTTGATTCTGGTACTATTGATCTTTCTGATTGTTCTTCGGTTTCTACCAACCCGTTTTCGCCGTCTGGCTGGTTCAACAGATTCTGGAAGTGTCTCTGCCATATTTCCTTTACTTCTTCTTCATTTTCATCGATTTTTCCGTTCTCATCTTTCATTGTTCTAGTGTTTACTTTGCGTTTTCTTATCTGTTGTTTCATTCCAAGATAAAATTTCTTAACGTTGTTATTCTTACACTCCTCATCTATTCCATTCATGATGTCATTTATCCATTTGTCTTTTTTCTTCTTGTACAATATCTTGTTTGCCTCCTTCATTTTTTCTTTATATATGGTTTGATCCTCTTCTCTTTTTGTTTTCATCCATGTCAATTTTGCTGCTTTTTTTACGATCTGCCATCTCTTCGCATTCTTCATCAAACCATTTTTTATGTACTGTTTGTTTCCGAAACCCTATTGTTCTTTCTGCACTTGTCTGCATTGCCATTTTAATGTTTTCCCACTCTTTGTCAATGTCCTGTTCTTTTTCTATGTTATCAACTATTCTGTCTGTTTCTTCTGCGTATTTTGTCTTAATCTTCACATCCACAAAATTTTCCAGTGCTAGTTTTTTGTTTTCATCTCTTCTTCTTTTGTGAATATTCATATGCGCTAACTTTGCGATCACTAGGTAATGGTTGGAATCCACATTTGCCCCGCGGTAAGTTCTTACGTCTTTGATAGATGCTGCACCTTTTCTCGATATACAGACGTGGTCTATCTGGCTTCTTTCTTCATTTTTATTTGCTCCTGGTCTCATCCATGTTATTTTGTGTATTGGTCTGTGGTTAAACTTCGTGCTACCTATAGTCATTCTCAGTGCTGTTACCATATCACACAATCTTTGTCAATTGTCGTTTCACGGTCATTTCATGGATCGTGAATTTACCTGCTACTTCGCTAAGATAGTCTTCTTTCCCTATTTGGGCATTAAAGTCTTCTAGCATTATCAATATATCACGCCTGGGTACTGCTTCAGCCATTTTTTCCAGTTCTAAATAAAATTGTTCCTTTTCGTCGTTACTTTTATCTTCGGTTGGTGCGTATGTAACTATTAAGTTATATTTACCGGACTTGATTTTAATCTCAGATATGCGATTCTGCCGTTAAGTGGTTTACATTGGATTATATTTCTTTTTAGGTCGTTTCTTACAAAGTAGCCCACACCGCTTGATCCCTGCTTCTCTTCTCCAGAAAACAAAAACACGTACTCCCCAGCATCCACCTCTTCATCATCCTGTACCGCCGCTATGTTGACTCTGTATTTTGCTAGTTCTCTTACTGTTTCGTACATTTTTCCTTTTTTCAACATCGTTCTAACGTTCCATGTACCAACTCTCCAGATCTTAGACTCTTTTCTTTTCTGTTGTTTCACCTTTATTCCTTGTTTATCTTTTGGTTTTATATTCGTTATTCCATTTTCTCGCCGTTCCGTGTCACATATCATCCGCCTGGTATGTCTTGCTAGTTTTTTGGTAGCTGGCCCGAGAAGTCAGTTCTCTCTTCTACCAATCTTCGTTTCTGCTGGTCCCAGGTTATCAAAATTCCTGGCATGCTTAGTTTTAAATGGCCTACTTTCACTTTTTTACCATTCTCCCGCTCTGCTCTTGCTCTGGCTCTGATTTCGTTCATAACACGCCTCTCCATATTTGTAAGATCTTATCTTATCTTATCTTCCCATTTGCTCAATTCTACCACACATTTCTTGTTGCCTATCTTATATGTAGTCTTAATTTCTGTCGACACTCCCATTTTTTCTCTGATAAAATTATTTACCGCTATTCTTAGTTTGTCCGGCTCATTTTCATCTATCGCAATTCCAGTCATAATTAAGTTGTTTCTTATTCTTTCTCTCTCTCTCTCTTTCTCGATCCTTTCTATTTGGCATTCTAATTCAATATTTTTCAACTCCAGTCTTTCTACTTCCTTTCTTACCTCTCTTACATATTGGTGGTTTTCCGTTTTTACTTTTTGCAGGTCTTTACTTGACTGTTCAGTTCCCATCTTAATATCTGCAACTTCTTTTTTTAACTCGCCAACTTCCTGTTTGATTGCTTCGACGTTCGACTGCATATCTGACATGAATTTTGACATCATTTGTGTAAGGCGGTCTAGTTTGTCTTCAATTCTTGAATTTTCCATTTGCGTATTACTCTCTTTGGGTAATGCAATAGTAGTATGCAATATATAAATAATCAAACTAAACAAATGTTAAAATAATGAATTTTAACTGTTCAGTAAAGAATACATACTTACATAGAAACATAATATTTAAAAACACTAAAAAATGACAATTATTCACTTTTAACAGGTTAGAACTTAAAATATTTGAATAAGCAAGAAATAAAATTCTGAAAAATTACGTTACTATAGAAATAATAAAAAAATTTTTAAATAAAGAGTTTGTAATACGATAAAAAACGTGGTAAAATTTGAAAAATTATTTTCAAATTTAGTTTTTGAAGTGATTAGATGGCGCAGTTCACATCCTATAGTATAGCTTAAAGATTCATTTTCATTTATTTAACCTAAAAATTTCAGTCAGACACGTGACATGTTTAGTTTCTGGTTATTTGGTAAGCACACACATTCATTTTAAAGTAAAATAAATTTCTTGACTTTTTAATTTTTAATTTTTTCAATTTTGTTTGGTATATTTTCTCTTGCTTTTCATTATTTTTACGTTTTTCTTATGTTACATACAACTGATGATCAATAATAATTGTGAAATAAGAGCGTTTATATCGTATTACAAACTTTTTATTTAAAAATTTTTTATGATTTCTTCTTCTTTTATCAAAAATTAAATTTTTTTAACATTTTTTCACTTAATTTAATTCATAATTCAAAAGTCGTTGATTTTCGACAATGAAAAGTTCAGTTTCTAGATTATTTCACTATGGCCATGTAAAGGTAAACATTTAATAAAAATTTCTTAACGAGGCAAGTTTCGACGGTTTGAATTTATAAAAAAAAGTTTGTTAAATATTTTTCGTAGAAAAGTGTTTTTTATCGCCATCTAAGCAATGTAAAGTGTACCCGTGACATTCTTATATGTTATATGTATTGAGATGACTGCAGCTGTACATATTGTAAAATTTTCCTTAATCCTTGAAAAACATCTTCCCTGGGAGTACATTCATTATTTATAATTAACATGAGACTCTTGTAGGTTTTTAATTGAATTTTTAAAATTAAAATTGTAAATTTTTGTTACCTTACATGTGGAATTGGGCTTGCACGTGAACGTTCCACATCTGCCAGCGCCAATCTAACAAATTTGGTGGGGCGCACCTTAATAAACAACTAAAATTATCACAAAATCTTCTAATTTTTAAACAATCATCACTTGCACTAATAAATCAAAACAAAAGTAACCCTTAGTTCAAATTAATTTACTTTTTATTTTTTTACCATTAAAAAGAAAACCATAATTTACCAATGCGGGAGTAATGATCATCCGCCCGCCAAGCTGCCGCAACGGCAGCGTCTTCTGACTACAATAACCTACTCCCACTCTACCTTCACGTTGCTAACCTGAATTTTTCAAATGTAACTTTATGTACAGTATAGTATTCACAAATAAATAATTTACAATAACAAAAACAAACTTTAAAATAATTTACAAAATAATAAATAATGATTTTATGGGTTCAAAACACGACAGTATATATAAAGGTATTATACTTACTATTTAATTATAATTTATCAAAAATATTTACAATTTTAACGGAAGCCAAAACTACTTTGATCTATAATTATTATTATTCTATTCTGTACGTATGTATTTTTACAATCTTATAATAATGTTCGTTCACATGCTGCAGTTTCGAATATATGTTCACGCAAACCAAAAGTTATTGTTAAAGTACAAATTTTCAAGAAGTACAGCTTTTGCTTCGCCTTCAGGCTGTGGAATTCTTTAACCTTATATTTTATATTTCAACTTCACTTCTAGATTTAATTTAATTACTAGAGGTTAAGCCTGTTCATGTTCTAAAATGTTACAAGTTTACTATAGGAATCTTGTTAATCCATTCACGACCGCAACCACTGATGATGAATTCATCCCCAACGGAGTAATTTTTTTGTAACCATCATATTGCTCATCACAAGAAGAGCAGTAAAATGGATTGATAAAACAAGTAGTGTATACACTTGAAATGAAGAGGAAACACTATTAAAAATGACAAAGCGTAGAACTTCGTTCGATTGGCTATAATTGTATTGTTTAATAATTGAGTACTAAATTTTTATAAATAAAACAGGAACAAACAAATTTATTCACAATTTTGTTTGGTTTGCTGGAAATTTAGATGGAAATTAATCATAAAGTTTAATGGTAGATATACAATTGGTAGATTTACACTATACATTAGGTTGAACAACCGTACCTAAGTTAATAAAGCGTCTTGTTAATTCCAGCTTGATACATTCATCCTCAGTAAACTAAATCGCAAGTAAAGATGTGCTATTTCAACCCTTTACTTATAACATAGCTGTAGAAAATTGTGCATAATAACAATTTATCAAATCCTGTTCCTGGTGCTTTTAGCTGAAATTAAAATAAATGCTTAGTTTGGTTCAACGTCTTTAAAGACGTCTCTCCTGTTTACCCTCTTAACTTGGGGATAGTAGTATTTGAAAGGAATTTCGAATTAATATAGGACAAAAGATGTTTGATGTATAACAATTGTTTGCATCGTTCTCAATGGTTAAATTTAAAATGCAAACAATGATATCGTTTGATTAAAGCGACTTTAATCTTGGATTTTGGCGGATTTTCCAAATGCGCACTTAGTGTCGCTACTTACTCGTTAAGTGGCTTACACGAGTGCTTCTTTGTAATTAAATCGCAATTATTATGGTTAGAAAATGTACAATCATTTAAAAAGCGTAATTATTGTGCTCTCTCAGAAAACATTTTCAAGTAAATTTCTCACATTATCAGATAAGTTTTCATGAAAAAATTCAAAAAATTCAGAATTTAGATTAAGAATTTATTTAACAATTAAAATAGAAGAATCTTAATTATCGCATTAAAGAATACTTTAGTCGTTATTGTGTTTATAACCATTTTCTTTTGTTTACTATTACCATAAAACGTTCACTCGGTTGCAAGAACTTTTTAATCTGTTTTTATTACTACTTCTTTAAAATAATCGTTCATTTTTAGAGTGTTGCTGAAATTGGTATTAAAGCTGAAAGCCGCATTATACATGTATATTGTTAATATCAGCTGACTAATAAAATTTACAAATTACAGCAAGTTAAATAAATAATTCCGAATTGCGGAGCTTCATTATCGAAGAATGACTTTTAATTGATACAAAGCATTTTATATTTTTTACCTAATTTTGTTTGTGTTTATTTTGTAATAAATGTATCACAATATGCAGGCTTACTTTAACCATAATTCAGATTAATGTTCTCTATGTTTTTATATTATTTTATGAATTTATGGCTAAAAGAACTAAAAGAATAATGAATAGAATATTATACAAGAATAATAATATCAAATATTCGTGAGTTAAAAATATTATTTTGTCACACTGTTTATGTATGTATTTTGTTGATACTCGGCAGAGATTAACGTATAACTCTTCCCTAAAACAATATAACAGCTAAAATGAAGCTTTCTAAAGCTCAAGTAAAACCCAAACAAGTTTTTCTGGAATAACTCTAAAATGCTACAAGTCTTTCACTTTTTAGAATAAAAACTTGGTTGCAATCTAAATTATTTAGGTTGTATGCTGTAAATACTTTTCAGGATAAGTTATCTGTATTTCATGTAATATGAAGGAATTACTTAAAATAAAATTATAAAGGTAGAAATATTTGGACTTATACAAGTGAACAAGGTAACTTGCTAACTAAGAGTAAATAAAAATACTTTGTTTATTTGTTATTAAATTTAGCAATATTAAGTTTGTACAAAAATAACGATTTAATTGGTTTTTAACCAACAAAAGTTCACTTTAACTAATGAAATAAATTGTCTTTCATATTACGAAATTCTTGCGTAGGTACCTCAATATTCTCATATTTATAGTAATTATAATATATAACGTAATCAGTTGAATAAATATCTGGTAAATACCTATTTTGAGTAAATACTCGAGTATTTATTTTGAATATTTAAGTCTAAAATTAAATATCTGCAATATTGCATGATATTATAATTTATAATAGATTAAAATATATTAGCCTGCCTGGGTTGCGCAAGTTCATGTAAAATTAATTTTGGATTGATAAAATTATTTTGTTATTTTGCTTCATATAGGTATCCACTTGAGTTTTAGTTTGAGTGACAACTATTTTGTTAGAGATCTTAATTACAATGAAAGAGTAATAAAATTTTGTGCCACTTCACCTAGAGAGTAAATAAAACAAAGTTGCGTTTGAAAGTGATTCCAATAAAAGAAATTAAAATAATATAAACAATTAGAATACTGTGCTTATTATTGAAAATTGCTTGAAGAAATAATAATTTTTGTTCGTAAAAGAAAAAATAAAAGGTTATTTTATAATTTTAAGTGATAATTAAATATAATAATTAAATATTAAATGGAAATTTGTAACTATAATGTTATATCGGTTACACATCAGAAGAGAAATCATTTACATAACATCACAAAATCTATTAAAAAAAATTTTTTCAACCAAAAATTATTAATTCCTAGATATAACTTATACAAAACACAGAAGTTCTTATAATCATCGTCGATGATTATAAGACACATGTTAACTCACACATGTAAATTCACATACGAATAAATTCACATATAAATATGAAAAATTTAAAGAAAATTAATTTGTTAATAATAAAAATAAGGAATTTAATAATTTGATTTAACCTAAAACTACATTTCCGTTTGTATTCTCTTTCTCATTTCGTTAATTCTATTTTTATTTCGGTTTGTATGAATTCCCAGATAGTTGAAACTCTCTTTTTCATAGGTTTACTCTTTTATTATCAAGTTATTCTGTAGACATGGAGGGTTTCTTCTACCGCAGCTTTCGCTTATAATTAATCTCATTTTTTTTGCCTCTATGTTTTTGAACTTTTGTATCATTTCTCTTACAGGTTCTTGACATAATAAGAATATCTGCATAAGCGATAACCTGTCCTCCTCTTGTAATTAGTCTCTCGACATCTATTCCTTTAGTTATTTTTTATTAATATAGTAAATAGTGTTTCTGACAGCTCGTATCCTTGTCTGACTCCACTATTTATTTTGAAGGATTCCGTTTCGTTCTCTGCGGTTATAATGCATACTTTTGTGTTTTCTATTGCGATTCTTATTAATCTAATCAATTTTGCTAAAACTTTTATTTCTTCTATCACCTGATATAGTTTTTCTATGTTAACTTTGTCAAAAGCTTGTTGGTAGTCCTCGAACAGCATGTGCAAATCAATATTGTATTCATGTGTCCGTTCTATTGCTTGTTTCATCACATGAATCTACTGTCGATCTTTTTTGTAGTAACAAAACGTAAAATTAATTTTTCGAACATAATCGTATCGTCTAAAACAACGACCCTCCACGTTGTCACAAATAAAAAAATTAACTACTACAATCCAACTCATTAATGAGTTTCGTACAAATCAGTAAACTTGAAAGTAACTGATGAGTGAAGAGATTAATTGAAATTAGACACAATCATACACAGTAAGATGGTTTTATAATTTGTTGGTTATATTTGTTACATTTATCATTTTGATGAACTTGTTATTTGTTGCTACTATGGGTTTGTTTATAATAGCTGTATTCTTTTTATCTATTTTATTTCCATCTCAGTTGCACAAGTGAGATGAACTGAGCTGAGACAAACTGAGATTAACTGAGTCAAAGTGAGAAAAAGATAAGTTAAAAAAAACAACGAAAATTTATTAAATGAATTTTGAATTTAAATATTTTGAAGTTTGGCAGTACTAACCAAATTGTTTTTTTTTTAATATTGTATAATGTCAACATAAACTTCAAAAAGACGAATTAAAAATTTAAGGTGCAGTAGATATTGAAATGATTTCAATAAGTGGTAAGTTTAATTCAAATCAACCAAACCAATCATGAATTTTTATTTAACAATTTATTAAATTATTTAAATTTAATGTAAAAGCTCTTCAGTGTTTAAAATTGCTCCTGCAAAGATGAGAGTCCAGAATTTTAATTAAAAATGAATGATATGTTGATTTGCTAATTAGTTCTAAAACAAAAAGTAGATTTCAGTTATAAAATTATTTCAAAATAAAAAAATTATTTACCTGAAAATTTGTTGAACACTACATTTATTTAGAAGAAAGATATTTTTAGACAAAAAAATCCTCAAATAAAAGGACAATAAAAGTTAATGGTGAAGAAAGGCTGAAAATAATGAATCAATTAGAGATTAAAAGGTTATAACAATTTTAAAGTGCTTGAAGACATTAATAAAACGGAAAGTGCACCAAGCAACATTAGGTTGGTTTACCATTTGAATTTCGCGCTGCTAAATCGTTTCTAGGAGGGGACAATTTTGGAAAATTTTTGCAACAATACTGTGTAAAGGAGAATTCATAAGGCATTGCTGTATGATCGAAAGTCTTTTAACAAAGCTAAGAGAACAGGAGACTGGGAAGCTTATAAATGCTCCCGTCTGAAATACACGTACGCCATACGTAAGGCAAAGAAAGACTCATGGAGGAAGTACTGCGGGGAAATCGAAAGAACTCCCGAATGTGCAAGACTCCAAAAAGCTCTTCTCAAGAGTGGCCACGGAAAGGTGGGCACAATAGAAAAACCACGGGGAGGGTTCACATCATCGGGGGAGGAGACTCTGGGGCTATTGCTCCGGACACACTTCCCGGGATGTGTTTCCAAACCCGATGATGGCTCTAATGGCCAGGAGCACCAAGCCGTCCCGATGAGTCGGGCGAGCAGGAACAACTAGAAATTAGCAGATAGTATAATTAACAAAACGAGAGTTGAATGGGCGATTAACACTTTCAAACCATTCAAATCTCAAGGGCGAAGATGGTGTTTTCCCCGCATTATTACAACAGGGGATGAAAGTACTAGCCACCCCTCTATGTACATTGTTCAGAGCCAGCCTGGCGCTCAACTATGTACCCCAAAGCTGGCGGATGGCAAGAGTAGTATTTATACCCAAGTCAAGGCGTGCATCATATGCCCAGGCTAAGTCATTTCGTCCAATTAGCCTGACGTCTTTTTTATTAAAGACACTGGGAAAACAGACACCAGTATGCTTATCAATCGGGCAAATCGTGTGAGCTTAGTCTACACGAACTAACTCACAGGATAGCGGAGGCTCTTGGCAGCCAAGAAATTGCTCTGGGAGCCTTTCTAGACATAGAGAGGGTGTTTGATAACGCCTCTTTTGACTCTATAGTGAGTGCTGTCGGAAGTCGTAGAGTCGACCCAGCTATTACGGGTTGGATTAGCTCCACCCTCAGAGACAGGAAAGTCAAAGCTAGTCTGGGACAGACAACTGTGGAGGTGTCTGCCGCGCGTGGGTGTTCGCAGAGGGGGTCTTCTCCACCCTGCTGTGGTGCCTGGTGGTGGATAGTCTTCTGTGGGAGCTAGAACAGGCAAGGGTACATGGACAGAGATTTGCTGATGATATCACAATTCTTGTTATTGGGAAATTCGAAGAAGTCGTATATTTGTTGATGCAAAACGCACTCAGAATCGTCGAAAGATGGTGCACAAGAGAGAGGCTATCGGTAAACCCAAGCAAAACCTCTGTTGTGGCGTTTACACAACGCACTAAACTTCAGGATGTGAAGACTTTGAGGTTGCGAGAAGAGGAGCTGCCTCTGCAGAAGGAGGTTAAATACCTGGGTCTAACTCTAGACAACAGGCTGACCTTCACGTCTCACATCCGTCACATTACGAACAAAGCGACTAGGGCTTTTTGGGCCTGTAGAAGCATGATCGGTAAAACGTAGGAACTAAAACCTAAAATGGTACTTTGGTTGTACACCAAGGTGGTGATACCCACGATCACATACTCAGCCCTGATCTGGTGGCACAAAGCCAGTAAAAGGGAAAGCATAACCGGCTCAACAGGCTGCAAAGACTGACGTGCTTGGGTATTACGGGGGCAATGGCATCAACGCTCACCGCTTCCATGGAGGCTCTTCTGGGTCTTCGACCTTTACACCTAGTCGTGGGGTCTGAGGCTCTACTTGCAGCCTACAGGTTGAAAATTAACGGTCATGGTGAGATCAATCCTAGAAGGGGGCACCACACCATGATCCTAATCTCAATTAAGGGTAACGGCCTGCTTAGCATGCACCCTGATAGAACTAGCACCGTGAGGAACATTAGAAAGCCCTATAAGATCCTAGTATCGGATAGGGATAAAATTGAAACCTCACAAACGTTAGGGCTTAAGTATGATACCACCTGGTATACAGATGGATCAAAGACTGAGACGAGTACTGGAATAGGCGTGCGAGGCAGAAGACTGGGGGATGCTTATAGCATTAACCTGGGACCTCTCGCAACTATATTTCAGGCAGAAGTAACTGCTATATTGGTCTGTGATGAAGAGCTGGTATGGAGAAACCTTGTAGAGAGGAGAATCTGTATAATGACTGACAGCCAAGCAGCTCTAAGAGCCTTGGAAGGAGTTGAATTACACTCCAAGGTTTTCAAACAATGCAAAGATGCTCTGGTAAGACTTGCTCTCCGCAACAGCGTCACACTGATGTGGGTGCCGAGACACCGGGGCATCAAAGGCAACGAAGAAGCGAATTCTCTAGCTAGGAAGGCCGCTTGCGCAAACCTAATGGGCCCGGAGCCTTCCTGCGGGATTGCTTACTCTACCGCAAAAGGAAGAATTAGATATATACTAGCAGAACAACACCTTGCACACTGGGTGGACCTACCTGGACTGAGGCAATCGCGTACGTTCATAAGGGCACCGTCCAGTGAGGCCAAAAGGAACAAAATACTCATGTTGAGTAGAAAACAACTTAGAAGGTTAGTGGGTCTCTTTACAGGGCACTGCTGCCTCAAAAGGCACCTCAGCATTATGGGGCTGGCGGAGGATCCTAGTTGCAGGATGTGTGGCGAGGAGGATGAAACCCCACTCCACATACTATGCCAATGCCCGGCCTTGGCCAGGAGCAGGCTGCGTCACCTCGGTTTGCCCTACCCAACAACCGAGGAGATAGAACAATCTCCCTTCAACTGTGTTCTCGACCTGGTCGAAGAGACGCAGTTGTTTGAGTAAACTCGGATGGGTGCACAATAAGCTTAAGCTTCAGTGCAGTGGGGACATGTACCACAGCCCGTTACTAATAATAACAATAATGATTGAGTAAACGAGAAAGTCATTTAAAAATTTTGTAGTTCAACAAAATTTGGGCATTAGTAATCTAAAATTTAAAATTTAAATGATTATAATAAAACGTACCGCAATCAAAAGTGATATAAAAGTGATGACAACTTACCTGAAATGGATGGTGAATTACTTGAATGAAAAAGATACACAGAATCAATAACGGACAGCAGCAGGAGAACCAGATGCGACTAACCAGAAATCCACACCAACGTTTAACGACACATGGTGAGAAAATTATAGTGCACGCACGTTATTAAAACTTTAACAACGAACATCGTATAAAAAATTAAAATTTAAAATTTTTATATTATGTCATTCAGTAATAATTTTCTAAAGCACGTAAAATAATTCCAAATTAAATATTAGAAAATAAAAACTAACGGCAAATTTGTAAATCATTAATTTATCACATGTAAGAAAAAGTCTAAAAACATCAGCTATATTTGTTTTTATTAAATCTTGAATTGTGATAAAATTTTATTTTGAAATTTAATAATTGTGTTTTTAAATATTAGAAGTTACATTGACGCATATCATTGGATTTTATTAAAATTAAAGTAACAAAATTAAAAAAAAAGAGTTTTATCTAAAATAATGTGTGCATCCCAACTATTGCACCCCACCTTATTGCATTCAAGAGTGTAGAAATTTGATAAATTTATAAGGTTAGGGGCATGGCAATATAGTTGTAGCCACCTGTTCGTCCTTATGTACTGTTTATATGTGTGCCTATTGTGAAAAATTCTTGTAAATAATCACAATTTTTTTCTTGTTTTCTTTAGTCTCTTTTTGTGGTGATATGAAGCTCAGTGGCGTTTAGCTCAACGTATTTTCTTGATACGGGATTTAAAATACTACCATGGGCGGTTGTTTGATGACGTAGATAAAGCGCTAGATATAAATTTCATTTATATTATTGCATCCTATAGTGCAACCAAACTGATACTGTCCAATCAATCCTCTTGTACAGTTTACACAGTCTTAATTAATTTTATACTTATTTCCTCTTTTCCTAGAGCTTTTCATTTTTTAATATTTCAGCATTTTTTTTTACATTAATTTTTTAATTAAAAATTAACATTAACTATTATAAGTCAACTGACATTGATTGCGAAATTATAAAGTTTGTTTTTAAAATTTTCGTGAAACTTGAATATATTAAAGCATAATAGTGATATATAGAGATACCAGATATCGTCTTCTCTTCACCTATCGAATATTGAGTGAAATTCAACAGGCTGAGAGTGCTTTTAACAATCCTAACCTCAAAATGTGGAAATAATGGCGAAGCAAAGTATGAAATTCGCACAACCAGAACAAACTATGCACCCGATACAGGAAATGCAAACACTACAATAACCCCACACATGCAAACTTCAATTCCAAGTAGTCTAACATATTACAACCAGCAAGTAGCAGGAAATCAACAAGTAAGTCAACCACTGTATGCACCTGTTTATCAATATGCTCCAATAGGAAATTCTAACTACCCACCGATACCTGTACCAGGACAAACAACAGCACCTGCACAACAGCAAGGTATTATTGCGACTTCAAATGCACCATTGATGCCAACAATTCACTATGGAAATCCGAATCAAGTAACAAATGTGACTTACTTAAATGCCTAAACAAACCCCCCAGTATCAATTACAAATATAGAGAAAGCATGGAAGGTGGTCTAAGACAAGAAAAAGAAATCGTAGCCCAGAACAGCAGGTACATAGTAGGCAGACAAAAATAACCAAATACTGGCTTGAAAAAAATGTAGTAGAGATCAAAAACAGATTTGAAGGACTAACAGAAGAAGAGAACGCTGCAGCTGACACCAGACAAGATACTGAAGAAGAGCAACAAAATAATGAACACCAGTCATTACCTAAACCGCCACCAATAACAATTTACCAATCTGAGAACATAGGCCCAGCCCACAAATTATTAGCAAAAATTGCACCAAAAGAATACACAATTAAAACAGTGGAATCAGAGGAAATTAAGGTGCAGCTTAAAACTCCAGAAGCATTTACGAAAGTTCTTGAAGCCCTGAAGGAAAAAGGAACTCTGTTTCACACTTACAAACCCAAAGAGGAAAAAAGCTATAGGGTGGTGATGAGAGGCATGCACCCAACAGTAAAAGAGTCGGACATCAAAAATGCTCTACTGGAGGAGGGACATGAATCTACAAACATCTGGAATGTTAGACACAGAGAAACCAAACAACCTCTACTACTGCACTACATTGATCTTAAAAGGAAAGACAATAATTAGAAAATATTTACACTAAAAGTTCTAGGAGAAAATATAGTCCGTTTCGAGCCGCCGCACGTGAAGCGAACTATCCCACAATGTGCAAAATGCCAAAGCTACGGACATACCAAAAATTTCTGCTACAAAACTGCACGATGTGTGAAATGTGCAGGGAAACACATCACCAAGGATTTTACCCTCGTAAGGTAAGGGATGATAACGTAAAACGTGTAAATTGTAATGGAAGTCATCCAGCCAACTACCGAGGATGCCTAGTGCATACACAGCTGCAACAACGAATGTACCCTACCCTCAGAAATAAAGTAAATACACAATTGACTCAAAATACTTCAAATCAACAACAACCAAATAGTGTATACTACCAACCACCGAACAATTATAATACTGCTTTCCCTCACCTCCCAACACAAAATGAGACCAACACAAACCAACTGAATAGCAATAACCAACAAAAACCAGCCTGGCAAACTACTATGTTAAACTTACTAACATCACTCGTTAGTAAAATGGTTTAATGAGTGTACAGCCAAAGTATAAAATGGCAATTTGGAACGCCAATCGACTAAACCAACACGCACATGAAGTTAAGACATTCCTAGAAACCCATAATATCGACATCATGATGGTTTCTGAAACTCACTTCACAAAAGATCACTATTCAAGACTACCAAACTATCAAATCTATGATACAAAACATCCTGATAAGAAAGCTAAACTGGAAAGGAACTGCAATAATTATTCAAAATAACATCAAACATCTTGAAAGAAACAAATACGCCAAAGAACACCTGCAGGCTACTAGCATCATTCTAGAGAATCGACAAGGTCTAATAACCATCTCTGCGATATACTGCCCACCCAAACATAACAACAAAAAAGAACAATTTGAAGACTTCTACAACACATTGGGAAACAAATTTATTGCGGGAGGTGACTACAACGCAAAACATACTATATGGGGATCTAGATTAACTAATCCGAAAGGAAGAGAACTAGCTAAAGCAATGAAAGAGAATAATTTGCATTATGTCTCAACGGGACAACCTACTTACTGGCCATCGGATAAAAAGAAAACACCCGACCTTATTGACTTTTGTATCACAAAAGGCATTGACACCAAACGAATTAAAGCTGAATCGTGCTTGGATCTGTCATCGAATCACTCCCCAGTGATAGTCACAATCTTCAGTCAATTAGTACAGAAAGAAAAACAACCCTCACTACACAACAAAAATACAAACTGGGAGTTATTTAGACACAAATTAGACAGCAGCTTGGTATGCCACTCCTAACACTAACACGACACACCAAAAAGAAAGAGTCCCACCCAATATCCAACAAAAAATCGCTGAAAAAAGAAGACTTAAAAAGCAATGGCAGCAAATAAGAACAACAGAAAATAAAGCCAAGCTTAACAAATCTAGTAAGGAGCTAAAAGAGATGCTAATGGAAACCAAAAACCAAGGTATCCAAGATTACTTAGAGAACCTAACACCAACCGAGGCTACAGATTACTCTCTCTGGAAGGCAACGAGAAAACTTAAAAGACCACAACTGCATCATCCACCAATTAAAGATGAAAAAAGCAACAAATGGGCTAGAAACTATAAAGAGAAGACTGAAGTATTTGCCAGACATCTAGAAAAAGTTTTTCAACCACTTTCTTCGCTGTCAACTTCAGAAGAAGAAAAATAAATATCAGATTACCTCAAATCTTCCTTCCAACTAGATCTTCCCATCAAAAATTTTAAAACTAAGGAAATTAAAAGAACAATACAAAAAGAAATTAACATCAGAAAAGCTCCTGGCTTTGACTTAATTACGGGAAAAGTTCTACAAGAGGTTTCAGGAAAGTGTCTAAAATTGATCACCTTTATTTTCAATGCAATACTACGGTTACACTACTTTCCAAACTTGTGGAAAGTTGCTCAAATAATAATGATTCCTAAACCTGGCAAGAAACCAGAAGATGACAAATCATATAGGCCTATAAGTCTGCTACCAATGCTCTCCAAAGTATTTGAAAAAGTATACCTAAAAAGATTAAAACCCCTACTCGAACAACAAAATATTATACCAAATCACAAATTCGGTTTTAGAAACAAACATGGTACTATTGAGCAAGTACATAGATTGGTAAATATAATTAACAACAATCTTGAGAAAGAAAGGTTCTGTTCAGCTGCATTTCTAGACGTGAGCCAGGC
Organism: Cantharis rustica; assembly: GCA_911387805.1. Lineage (NCBI taxonomy): Eukaryota > Metazoa > Arthropoda > Insecta > Coleoptera > Cantharidae > Cantharis > Cantharis rustica. The sequence goes on along the minus strand of OU426878.1, from coordinate 48,665,259 downwards.
CTTTGATAAGATATGGCATGAGGGCCTATACTACAAAATTAAAAAACATTTACCATATCTTCACTTTCAAATATTAAAATCTTACTTGAGCAATAGGCACTTCTTGGTAAAACAGCAGAACGACTACACAGATTTATATCCCATCACATCAGGAGTACCCCAGGGTAGCATTGGGGCCAGTACTTTATCTAATCTACACGTGCAACTTACCAACAACTCGTCTAACAACAGTAGCTACATTCGCGGACTATACAGCGATATTGGCATCACACTCGGATCCAAACAAATCGTCCAGAAATCTCCAATCCAACCTGGACAAAATCCAAACATAGTTGCGAAAATGGCGCATTAGGACTAATGAATCCAAATCTGTTCACATCACCTTCACCTTAAACAGGCCAACATGCCCACCAGTTAAGCTAAACAACCAACAACTTCCCCAGGCTGAAGATGTCAAATATCTTGGAATTTATTTGGATAGGCGTCTGACATGGAAAAAGCATATACTCACTAAACGGAAACAGCTCGGCATCAAGTTTAGCCAGATGTACTGGCTGATTGGCAGAAAATCGCAGCTAACTTCAAAAAACAAATTAATACTCTACAAAGCAATCCTCAAGTCAATTTGGATCTACGGTATACAACTGTGGGGTTCAGCAGCCAATTCTAACATCGAGATTCTGCAGAGATTTCAGAACAAGGTCATAAGAGTGATGGTCGACGCACCGATACGTGACAAATGAAGTGATACAGCGTGATATACCATTATCTTCCGTTAGGGAAACAATTAAAACATTTAGTGCCAAATATAGTGAAAGACTGCAACATCATCCTAACGTATACGCAAACAAATTACTGGTGAACACGGACGAAGTTCGCAGATTAAAAAGATACCAACCTACGGACCTAATAAACAGATACCTATAAATGAAGTTAAATTAAAACATAAAAACTAAAAGTGTTAAAATAGATATTGTTCAATGGAATAATTTTCTTTCATGTTATTGTTACATTGGAGTTAATAAAAAAAAAACTATCATTAAACTATTAAAAATTAACGTTGCAATCAATTTTTCAAAATAAAGCAATGACGATACCGCGTCGCAGATGTTAGTATGGCTATCAATTTCGTCGTTCCTTTAATTATTTTCTTCCAATATTTCTTAAACTTTTACCAATTCCAATTAAATAATATCTAATAAAAAAAATCAAACAAATATTTCATTCAAAAATAAACTCACCTTAATTATAAAAATCTTACAATTAAAATTCTCGCTAATAATAATATTTAAAAACTTTAAAATTTCAAACTTAAAAGTTCAAAAAATAACTCAAAACTCATAGGACCAAAAATCTAGGCATCCGCCGTTTTCACCATCTTGGCAAAAAAGTTCTATTTCCGCAATCTTTATTGCCAACCTTAATTTTACAAAACTACAACTTTTCAATTCAAATAAAATACAAAATATTCAAATTTAAAATTCAACTAAACAAATAAATTATTACAAAATTCACCCTCTAACACAACAATATATTTTCGTTTTCATTTTCTATAATATTCTTATTCCGTTTGTATTGTGCTGCCTAAGTATGCATCTAACGTTCAATATTTGAAGCTTCCGGTTAAGATATTCCAGTTACTCCATTTTCAGTTATCCATTTTTTGGTTTAATTCTTGACGCTTTTGCTGGTACCAGTTTAGCGCTTCTATCTTTCCATATAAAAAAATTTTCTTCTACGGTCAGTTTGCGCTACCCCACTTTTGCTTTTTTTTCATTCGTGACCTCTTTTTGTGCTTTTTTTCTTTGGAAAAATTTTTTGAAGTAATCTTGAAACCGTCAATAGTATGATAAAATTTTGCGGTCCATGTGATGAAATTGTAGATAGATTTTTTATGATAGGTTGTTACGACCGTAAATCAATTTTTTACTTATTCGTTTGATCTACCTTAATGATGTTGAAGTGTCTCTAAGCATTATATGTAGACATTTGATGTGATTGGTTGCAAGCTATTGATACTGCAACGTGATGAAATATCAATCATTATAATACACCAACATTATTAAATACAAGCTTTGATTAAATTCACTATGCACTCGTTAAGGTAATTTTATTATTTTAAACGTTAACACTACTACTCGCTTTAAGGGTGGTAATAAATAAATAAACCAATGCAAACAAAACTGACATTCTATAAATAACATGATAACCAGTTGTATGTACTAAATTATTCGTGACATAAAGCATCTCTTACCTGATGATTTCAACATTTCAATATATTATATTTTTAATATATATGTAAATAAATTAATTTTTAATGTTTATGTTAAATCATATACAGTAAATTGTGCACGCATATCGACAGTTAAAAGTAGACACTGTGCTTAAGGGTATTTTCTGAGCATTATAGCCAGTTCAGGATATCATCTTTGCTAAAATGTCAGAGACAAATAAATTTAAAATATCTTTTGTAGTTACCATGGAAATAGGTATTTATTTAAGCTTGTTTGAACGACTGAGATACTAATCCTGAAGTATTTGCTTATGTCTAAAACGGCGTGAGTCTGGAAAGTTTTGTCTGGTAATGTTTGCAAATAATGTATTATATATTGCAATGATCTACCCCTTATGATAAAGTAGTCACTAATCACTAAATTTTTAAATTTCATTTCTTTCTTATTTTTAATGCAATGATTATGTCGCATAATTTTACAAATTAATTAAATTTTAAAACTTTAAAGAGATGAATCAATTTGAATCGTCTACTGTTAGCCCAAATTTTCACGAAGATGAAAATGAGGTTTGGCTTTATTGCAACAGAAAGTGAGATTCAACTAAAATAATTTTAGTGTGTGTCGGATATTAAATTGTCAAATATTCAAGTTGTTCTGAAATACAATAGGCGCCACCAATGATAAATGTTTAGGTTCGTAACCAAAGAAACGAGCTCCCACTGGTAAACAAATCTGCAGCAGAAATAGCGTTCCAATTTTTAACATAAAAAAATTACTAGCCAGATCTAGAAAGAATTTAGATCGTTTACCTTTACACTAAATTCTTTAAAAAAACAATAAACAAAAAAAACAGTACAGTTGTTGATTTTATAAAAATAATGCAAAATTAACTACAATGAACAAACAAATATTTTTTTAAAAACTACAAGTTCAAACACAAATGACGTAATAAAATCGATGTTAATAATTTTTATTCAGTATTGAATTATTTAATATAGAGAAGCCAAAATAACAAAAGTATTAACACAAAATTTTCTGTCTATAAAATTATATTCTAATTAAAATTGCTGTTGATTAATTTTGACGGTTAAAGTTTTTTCAGGTGATGTTAAAAATTTGAAGTGGTCAAATGTCTCAATGCGAGATTCCTATTCTGAGACCAACTTTGGGTTATTTAAACTCAAAGTTGGTCTCTCGATTTCAAAGTAAAATTTGCAAAAAAACTTCACAAATACACAAAAAAAACAACATATGTAAGTGTTAAAAAAATCTCCAACACACAATAACCAATTTTCACCAAACTTTAAAATTTTGGGAACTTTCATTGGAGAACTTATAAAGATAATTGTAACAAATTACTGGTTTCCAAAAAATATTCCGGAAGTTATCGCGAGAATACATTGAATAATTCAGATATTGGTGATCAACTCTTAATTTGTCAAAATTTGCAGTTAATGCAAGTGAGTCATTTTGATGGTGGTAATCAACTGGTCAAAACAATACCGAAATTTATAAGTTATCTGGATGATCAATAATGTGAAGCATTCTGTTCAAGTTGACATATAAGAAAATTTTAAAATTGCGTGATCAATTTCTGACTAATTTTTCTGAAGTGGAAGTAACACTTTAACCTATTAACTTTCTTGGATCTTTAAGAAATTCTTATGAAAATTGGAACATACTAATGTAATATTTTTGCTAATATATTCGTAAAGAACCAAGTTTAGTAATTAAAACATAATTTTATAAGGTTAGTTACCGGGCGCTATCAAAACTTAAAATGATAACACAGGGCTGAGTAGTATTCAAACCTTGAAAATGTTGCTAGCACCTTATGAGAGAGACACTGCTATAAATTCCAAGTGTACTTAGCAATTTAATACTCTAACTGCTAGTCTACTACCATGTTAATATACTACGAGTACTAAAAAATTATTGTTGAAACTATAGCGAACAGCATTATTTATTTTACTTTGTTTTGAGGTTTTACAAAAATCTTTTACAAAAATTAATACTACAAATTTATAATTAAAACGTGCTTTAAAAGTTGAAGTAAATTCTGTACTTGCAGATTACAGTTCACCACTAAACAAGCTTAATATCAACGTTATAATTTAGTTAAAGCGAAATAAATTATTACACAAATAAAAAAAAGAGAAATAATTCTATTTTATTAGATATATATTCCATCTATCTTCAATTTTTGGTAATAACTGTGACATTTACGGTTCAAACAACCAAAATGAGAATTTATTAATGGTCAAGAGATGCTTAAATTGATTTGGATAAAAGAATTTTTTGTAAAAAAATCATTTTGAAAGTTTAATATTACATTTCTTAGTTTTTTAGCGCTTTAGCGCTTCTTTAAAAGTCATGAGTTTATTATAGTATATAATACTGCGAGAGGAGGGGTTGCTATACCCAAAATTTACTGCAAACAAAAATTTTGAGAATTCCTAGAACTTCTTGTAGAAATTATACACAAAAATTGCAAAAATTATTTTTTTAATAATAATAAATTTATTAATTTATTTATGAAAGATAAATAAAGTGGTCGTTTTTGAAAATGTAAGAATTAATTTCATTAAATTTATTTTCCAAGTATGTAACTTGATATAACAAATTTAAATTAAAAAAATATTTAAAATGAAAGTAAACTCGACACCTGTAGATTAAAGCCTGAGTATGATCCAAGCTTAATTCCCCTGTTGTAATTTAATTATATACATTTTTATAAATAGTGGAATAAAAATGTTATTTCCTGGCGAGGAAGCGTAAATAAAATATTAAATTCTAAAATTATTCTGTTACATTTTGTTACAACACAATATAAAAATTGAATGCTATCTGTTCAGTACTTCCGGCAGGATGTTAGTCTTGGTAAAGGACAATTTCCATGAGATACAGTAATCCCTCTGGCAGGATTTTACCTTATGTTCAACTATCTTACCGGAAGGAACATCTAGAAGGACAAACGCTTAACGTTCTATCATTTTGATGACAAACTTAAGCTTAATGTTTGGTTTCCGGGAGATGGCGTTATCAAACAACTTTTAAATAGTAATCTAAGCAATTTTTATTATATCATAATTAATATGTTAAAGTTTAACAATGTGTTTTAATTTTTTTATGGTAATGAACATTTAGGGAACTGAATATTTATTAACGCATATTAAAATTAGCTAAATTTTAGAATGAAAAGAAATAAAGCACCCTTAGAAGTAACGAATTAATCTATAAAGGGTAGCCCATCAATTTTAACTCGCTCTTGCAATTAAAATAACATAAATTAAGTTTAATTTGTTTTGTAGCGATTTTGAAAGATGCGTACTTAATTGCAGGCTTATTTAATTACGAAAGTGTACTTTCATTGAATAAAACAAATATTGTTTATTCAAGAATAAGCGAAACGTTTTAGGTAATTATTTACAAATTAATTATGGCAATTGCCCCACATTTAAAGAGTTTGTAAGCCAGAAAATCTTCACACAAAATTGTTTTTGAATTGAGCTTCAAGAATTTAATAATTATATTGCTTGATTTTTCTCTCATTTTCGATAAAAAACTTTTATTAATTAACATGTTAATTCGCTGTATAAAAATATTTAAAACTTTCGTTCGATGCACAGAGGATTGTTTTATTAATTTTGAAAATTTATATAACGTAGCTTCGATTGACTAAAGAAATACTTTCACTTTTGTTATATTTTGTTGAAGTTGAAGTTATAATTAAAATTGTTATGTATGTAGCAAATTTTTAATTTATTATTAGTTCATTCAGTTAACTTTTTTTAATGAATGTTCCTGAGGTATCGTCGGATCAAGTTTAATTTGTAATTACTCTTTTTTATTCATATTTGCGCAGAAATTTATTAATAATAGAACCCTGGAAGGTAACATAAAATTGCTTTAATAAACAAGCAAATTAATTATAATTACAAACCTCCTAACAAAAAGTAGTAAATTAAGAAGGTAGTAGAATCTTAACATTGACCGAGAAGCCGTAAAATGCATTTTATAGACTTAATCATTCATACCCTTTAACAAACGCCCTTAATTTTAATTAAATATAAAATTTTTAGTGTTTTTCATTTACAATAATTCAAAGAATAAATTTGGCTTTGTGGATAAATTAATCAAATGTATTGTTTGAAATTTAACCTAATGTAGTTAATGTTTTAGATTTTGTAGTACATTATCAAACATGGTAGTGAAATTCAAAGTTTTCCAATAATGTGATTTACTGTGAAAATCTATTGTAGGTAGATGCAATTACTTTTTACTTTTACAATGCAATTTCTATTGTTAGTTTTACATTACCTATAGGTAGGAATTTTACCACGCAGTTCACTCAATTTAGTACCAAGTCGATCTCTTCCATCAGGTGCTTTATTAAATTACTTCTTTTCTATTATTATTTTTATATCAAGATAATGAATTAATATGTTTCGAACTTTTATTAATCCAAGTGAGATTATATTGTAGTCAGCTACAAGCATTTCGTGCATAGTTGCGTTAGTTTAAATTAGCTAAATTCAATTATTTTTATTTACTACGTATGTATATCAACTTTAAATTCAATTAATTTGTATTTGTATAATATAATTGTGTGGTTAGAACTACAAAGTATCGATAGAAAGAAGTTTTTAAATTTGTTTTATAATTAAAACTCGAAATTACTTTTGTTACGCGAATGTATAACATTATAAAAACATTAACTTGTTCGAATGCTTATATATTAAGGTTAGAGATTTTTAATCAAACGTAATAAATCGTCAAAATGTTTGCACTAATTTTTTTATGAAAAATAATTTTCCTCTTGGGAAGGAACTTTTATCAGTCGCATTGCAAAATCGAAGTTGGTACACCACACAACAATTTTTAACACATCGTTTGCCGTTAATTTTGTTCAAATGTCTTGCAAAGATGTAAAAATGTAGAGAAAATCCGTTTATATTGCTTTAAGCAATCAATATGAATTTCTCGAAATTGGAATTGCAGGATTAAGTTTAATTCCTTGCAGATTAAATAATGTTCAGGTATAGACGGTTATAGATCATTTAGAATATTAAAGTGGAACATAGCGAAGGTGTTTCTCGATTGCATCTAAATTACTCTTTTAATAATTAATCGACATTTAAAAAAATCAATTTGGTCTACAAAGTAAGTCCATATATATTTTTAATACTTTAATATCTGCAACTTGCAATTGGAGATACATAAAATAATAAATTATCAAATAATATTTATAGCAAAAGCAATTTTCCAGTTAACCAACCCCATGAACATTTATGTATAGAGGTTGTATTATTTTTTTCTGCATTAATTTAAATGGGAAATTATTGTAGTAGAGGCAAGAACGGTGACATTAGTAATATCGTTGTCGGCATACTAAGTTTTTTGGGCTCTGTGTATGACACACACAGTCGTGTATCGCCACTGTATGGACATATATTATAATGCCGCCATCATCCAGTTTTAACACCTTCTATGGTCACAAACTTTCTTAGGTATAGAGTTGCGCAGCTGTCCGGCTCATTACACACTTTTGTCGTTTCTTCAACAAATCCTCAAATCTTCAAAAATTTTATTTTGAAAAGAACTTTAATTTAAATCATAATTACTTTTTATCCTAAGTAATTATTAAAGATATCATATTAATACGAGAACGGAACCAACATATCCATTCGCTTTAATACTTGCCTGACATAAAGCCTTGTTTCTACCTCCTCCATGCTCGTAACGAAAACGAATATTTACAGATTTTTAAATGTATAAGACGTTCCAAATGTTTAACTCACTCTTTGAGATGATCCTCTTCATATGCAAAACACATCATTTACTAAAAAACCACAAAACTCAATATTTGATTACCGATTGCGAACAAACGATCTTCGAAATCCTTAGCAATCCTACTCATTTGTAACATTGTCGTTGGTTTTTAATAAACTAATTTTGTAAGAGTAACTTAGTGTACCGAGAGAGAAGTACATAATCTCAAAATTGCGTACATAGACTTGGAAATTAAAAGGGTTCAGTGCTGCATCGTTTTTAAACTCTTTCTAGCTTTTATTTTGTAATTAACTGTTTTCTACCAAGCGCTTATCACTGCATCATCTTTCTTTTTATTATAATACAAACTTACTTAAACCTTACACAATTTTATTAACAATTTTTAAGAGCTTTATTTCTCAAGCAACCTCCCTCTCTTCATCCTGAATTTTAGATTGAAATTAGTTTCAATCGTTTGTGCGTCGTTTGTGTACCTTTATGCAATAATTATCTTTTTTTATGCTAGTGCCGTTTGCAAAGTATAGACTTTCTAAGTTTTATAAACATCCGAGCAGCAATCGTCAGGTATTGAGATTACAATAATCCGCCATTAATTACTTTTTAAGTTTTTCCACTAAATTTTAAAGATTAACAAATAATTAAAATAACGACCAAGAAAAATTTTCCGAAGTGTCAGTTAATTCACCTCACGATTTTAACTTTTTCCTATGCACTATTGGAAAGAGGACACTTTTATAGTCAGATTGTAATAAACATTTTGTAAGGTTAGGCATTAGTTTTCTAAAAAACGGCATTTTAAAATTTGCAATTTAAGGAACGCATAAAACTCGACATCGGAGTTACACTGGTTGACCTAAGAGTAATCGACTCGCTAGGCTCCTCGGTCTGCATGTTCGCGTATTCTGTTGACGGTGCTTGTGCTCTAAACTAGACATCCTGATAGCGATTAAACTGGTATTATCTGTCGTTCACCATAAGTGATGGCTTGCTACCCGGCGTAGACAGGAAAACGGCCCGGCTCTTTTCAAATTACAGTTTTGCGTGGATCCGAGATTGGGCTCGTTGCGCTTGTCAAATTTGACTCTCCGCCTTGCCAGCTCCCGTCTATGACCACTACGGGTCATTTTGACAAACTCTATACTTTGTGGAAAATAAAAGTGATTTTTGGCGATAAATTAATTAATTGACCTGTTTGGATTGTGGCGGACGTGTAGTTTTTGGGTCCGTTAAATCTGAGATGTTTTTTGATGCGAGTTTTTGATTTTTATAATAATTAAATTGATTTTCTTTATAGTGAACGATTATTTTATTAAAATTTACAATTGGATTTGGTAAAAACTGGTTTAATATTTTGAAAAGTTTGTCGAAGTTTCAGCGTGACCATTTTGGAAAATTTAAGAGCAACAAACGTTACAAATTTATTGTAACAAAAACTTAAAAGAAGTTGAAAATGATTTGAAATTAAAAATATATAAAGAAACCACGAAGTGTGGCATAAAGGCTATAGCAAAGGAATGCAAATTTGAAATTGAAGGTTCGATCGTCGACAGATTTATAGAAAGAAAATAACTGAATAAATGAATTTTTAAGTAAATTGTGGTAAATTTGTGGTAAACTAAATACCACAAATTATTTAAAAAATTATTTTTTAAGTTATTTTCAATTTATAGTAAACTTGCCTTTAGGTACAAAAACGTGGTAAAATTTGAAATTTTCTTTTCAAATTTAGTTTTCGAAGTGATAGATGGCATAGTATGTCTCTACTTCTTATCCTATAGTATATGAAAAAGGATTCATTTTTATTTACTTAACCTAAAATTTTATTTAGACACGTGACGTCGTTTAGTTTGGTTATTTGGTAAGCACACCATTTATTTTAAAGTTTAGTATAAAGGAATGTCGTCAGGGTTGACCACCCTTTTAACTTTTGCCCATAACTTCCGTGTAAGAAAGAATTTTGTTGATTTAAGCACATGATCAGAAAGATCTAGGAATAATAGTTATTTACGATATTTACGCGATGGAGAAATTGTCCAACAAGCCGAAAGCGAGTCAGATAATCCATCAAGTATCGTAGAGACACATTACGATACAAATAATGTACAACGTTTTATCTACTTTGATAATAATTAGTACCTATACACATGTATTTTTTGTTTGTAGTTGAATTTTTATTAAAATTACGTTTATGAAAAAATAATAGGGCGGCTAGACGCATAGTTACGAAATTGTTTAATTGTTTCCAATGCATTTAGTGACAGCAAGTTTCAGTGTACTCGTAAGTGAAAAATGAGTGATTCAGAGGAAAGTTTGCCTTCTGATGTAGAATTGGCTGCTCAATCTGCTATAGATATATTAATTCCTGCCAAATCCAAAAAGCGCTACGAGATAGTGTACAAATATTTTGAAGATTGAATGGAAGCAAAGAAAATTCGTGAGGTTTCTGAAAAGGTGGTTTTTGCCTATTTTTCGGAACAAGCAGGGAAGCTAAAACCATCTTTGTTGTGGTGCCGGTATTCTATGTTGCGAACGTTGGTTTCGATTAAGAAAAAAATAGATATTAGTCAATATCATCAAGTTGTGGCTTTCTTGAAGAGGAAATCAGAAGGATACCGACCTAAAAAGTCATGTATTTTTCGCAAAGAAGAGATTTCTTAAGGAAATGAACAATAAGGATTTCTTATTTACGAAGGTAAATTAAAGCTTAAATAATAAAAAATAATCTCAAACTTATAATGCTTTAAGGTCATTTTGATCATAGGAATTTTTGGTGCTTGCCGACGACGCGAGAAGATCACAAACTTAATGAGGCGAGACGTTCAAGACGAAGGAGAATTTATCAAGATCACCTTGCCTAATACAAAAACTAAAGTTATGAGAGAATTTGCCATAACAGAAGGAAATACTCCGGGAATAAGTTGTTTGGATTTATTTAGAAAATATAAAGATTTACGTCCCAGCCATACAAAGTACAATCGTTTTTTTCTTACCTACAGGAGAGGTAAATGTACCCAGCAACCTGTTGGAGTGAACACAATCGGAGGAATTCCAAAGAAAATCGCTATTGCATTAGGATGATCTGAATTGGTGAACTATACAGGACATTGTTTTCGGAGATCTTCAGCATCATTATTGGCCGATGCAGGGGCAGATATGCATAGTTTCAAGCGTCATAGAGGCTGGAAGTCTAACAATGTTGCAGAAGGATATGTCGAAACATCAATAGAAAATAAAAAATAATTGCAACGAAAATAATGGGTTCTTCAGTTGCTGTGGGTTCAACAAGTAAAGTTATGGTGATATATTACATAATCAAAGTAGATAAAGCTACTTTCAAGGCAATCGCAAATTGATTGAGTAAAAATTAGAGAACTTATGCGAGAATTAAAAAAAAATGTTCTCAAGGTTGACCCAATGCTGTCTAGGTTAGCCCATCGTTGCGAATTGCCAAATTCATGCAAAAAAATTGACTGGATGAAATAATAAACCAAATTCATTTTATTTTTATTCGATTGAGTGAAACTTTAAATATAATATCGCAGAGAACTGATTTACATGACACATAATTCCGAATCAACATTTTGGTAAATAAAATAACTCCTTGCCATTTTGGCACATTTCAAATGTATATTTTTCTTGCATTTAATGCATGCAATAGAGTTGTTGCGGTTCAGGCGACGAAGCATTCGCTTCCAAACAGATTATGCATTTACTAACGTGTTTTTTTTTGCAACGGTCCAACCTTGACAACAAGTTCCATCTCCACATCGCGTCACACTACGTCCAAACAGGTAGCGAAATTAAATGTTTTCCTTGAATAATTTTTAAAGACTACCCACATAACACATTTTAGATGCTTATCTTAACGAATTAATGTTTTTCTTCCAATTTTTCATGCTCTATTTGCAGCTGCTGGAAAACTTTTTTTGTTTTGGTTCAGTGAATGAGTGCACAACACGTTTGAACATTACACTCCGAAATCAGTAATGACACGAAAAGTTCGTTGTCATTGAGGGATGTTTTGCCACACTTGCACATAGGTGGTTTCAGTGATCTACACTGAAAAATCGCAGTGGGCCGACCTAGACGACTGGCCAACCTTGACAACATTCCATTTCTTGATTTTGTAAAATTTTTTCAATTTTATTTGATATATTTTCTCTCACTTTTTGTCATTTTTAATGTTAAAAATAATTGTGAAATAACATAAATAAATTACAGAGTTTTTATTTTTAAAGTAATTTTTATCATTTCTGTAGTGTAATTTTTTCAGTATTGAATTTCTTGTTTATTCAAATATTCTAAGTTCAACCCTGTTAAATGCGAATTATTGTCATTTTAGTGTTTTTTAAATATTATGTTTCTGTGTAGTATGTATTCTTTACTTAACAGTTAAAAATCATTTTAACATTTATTATTAACAAAGGTTAATAATAATTAAATAATTTGAAAAAAATTAATCATCGTATTCTAATTTCGGCCCCAATACGTAGGCTGGATTTTATTATATTGCTGGTTATAAAAGACACTTTTCGAAGAAAAATATTTAACAAAGGTTTTTTAAATTTTATATCAAACTCTCAAGAGTTAGGCTTTTAAGTAATTTTTAAATTTCCACTTTTACATAGCCACAGCCCCGAAAATATTGATATTTCAGTAAAAATTATTTCGTGCTTTTTTAAAAATCGTGAAATAATTTACAAACTAAATTCGGATAAATCTAATTAGTTTTATAAAAAAGCATACGCATTTTAGTTTTAATAAAAGACTTAAAAAAAATTAATGGCGAATTGTATCTCCACCCCCCTGCCGATTGTTGCTCGGAAATTTATAAAATTAATAATATTTATATCGCCATTTTAATTCCATTTTAGAGGTAAGTAATAAACAGAGGTAAGTAATAAACAATAAATTTGTCCTACTTTTTGAGTCTTTATTAACGCATTATAATATGAAGGCTACAAAAATATATACAAATAATTAAAAAAACTTACATAAATTACAAAATTGAAAAAATATAAAAGTAGTAAAATCTAAAAATACAGAATTCAAAAAATTTACAAATTTTAGATAACTGAAAATATCAAAGTGAAAAATAAAAACTGAAAATATTTTAGATGAAACACTACCCTATATAAGAGATAAGCGGAGGTAAGAAGTCCAATATATTCCAAAAATTACGTCCTTTTTCGAAAACCATACAATACCTCATCCCTTTTGAAGTTTATAAATTTTTTAAAGTTTATATTTCGCAAACGGTACTAGTACAAACGAAAATAATTATTACATAAACACACACACAAACAACGTACAAGCTTTTTCTACCATTTTCTTACCCTCTTACCTCCCCCCCCCTTTTAAATTCACAATATTTTGTGACCCAGATTGGCACATACGAAAAAAATCATTGCACAAATCTAAACAAACGACGCACAAACGATTGAAACTAATTTCAACTCAAAATTTGGATGGGATGCGGGAGGGAAGCTAGCATTTTCTTAACCTTTAACAATAAATTTGCAATATTTCTCAAGATCCGCATAAACGAAAATAATTATTACACAAACGCACACAAACGACGCACAAACAATTGAAACTAATTTCTACCCAAAATTTGCTTTGGGTGAGAAGGAGAGGAGCTGTAGAAGTGAAACTATTTTTATGACAATTTAAATAGTAGGAAGTTTAAAGTCCTGTTTAATTTAAAATAATTTCTTATACATATTATTTGTAAATGCATATTTATAAGATTCAAGTAATTTTTAAGATTCACAGATTTATCAGTAATAAATAACAAATAAGGTAACCAGAATGATTTTTATTAAACTTGGGTACCTTGAAACCGCTATTCTGTATGTATACGATAGAAAAGCCAACTGAATTGATGATGTAATGATGTAATAAATTAGTACATATTGCGATGCCTCCCTGTATATTTTTTAAAAAATTTTTTTAATACAAACTTAATTCTAACTTTTAAATAATTTTATCATTGGTTTAGAAGAGGCATGCAATTAATTATCACCAAGAGACTCTTTTTATTGTTAATATTTTTTATTATTTAGTTTCGTTAAAATTTATGGTAATTTTATATTTAATGTTAATCGTGTAAATTTTCACACAACGACCAGTCTTCACGAAACTTTAAAATTTTCAATTTTTAAATACTTTAATCAATAATCATCAAAAAAATTAAAACTTATTAAATTTATTTGCAGAGGATACAATTCTGCGACCCGCTGCTTTGGTCACCTCAACTTAAGCTATCTTCTTATTTACTTGCATACAGCACGGTTACCAACATAATCTTATTTAAAAATTTTTATTTACAGTATGCTTACAAATTAAATAAATCAGATTTTAAAAAAATTTACAAACAAAATTAAATTAAGATTCTAACGTTTCAAAACACGACAATATATATGAACTACGATTACGGACCGATCTACAATTTAATCTTTTACAATTGGAAAATCTACAATCTAATTGTAAGCTGCCTAAAATGGATTATTAAAAAATTTTAGTTACATTAATGTGCTTTGGAACTGTGCTCTAATATAAAAGAAATACTTACCAACCTATTATTTCTCTTACTTTTATAGTTATTTCAAAATGTCATATTATGTCATGTCAGAAATTACTGTTATTTGTAATATTTTCTAAATTTTACGTATTTAAGTTTAATAATAAGTGCTTTAACTATTTATTACGTTTAAAAAACAGTTTTTAGTTTGTGATGCGGTATTTTTATTATGGGATCTATTAGTTGAATTTATAATTTTTGAACTCAGTTCTTGATTTTCAATTTGTGTCGAAAAAGTTAAATCAACTTCGTTTACTCCGTTTTATAAAGGAAACTGTGCTGCATCAATAATTGTGAATTTTAAATTAATCTTTTTGTTGATTATTTTATCTGGAGATATTGAACAGAATCCGGATCCATTTGGGTATTCTCAAGATTCTGGTCCATCTTTCGTTGTTGCAGCAACTGCTTTGTCGACTTGCCCTCATTGTGGAAAATCAGGATTCAAACGCTTAAAAACACATATTACTCGTGCCCATAGAGAATTTTCTAGTAACTCGATTTTAAATGAATCTAATAATTCAATTAATAATACATTAGTTAATGAAGATGAAATCTCTTTCTTAGATAGATTAAAAAAATACAAATCTTCAAAGGCAATAGTCAGAAGAATACCTCGTGGAGCTCGTGAATCTGTATCCAGAAAATTGTCTAATATAATTGAAAGTTGTGTGTCATCTAATGACTTTATTAACTGGCAAGAATTGTTTTATTTTTCATATTCAGTTCTGCACGTGGATAACAAGAAAAATAATGGTAAAAAAGTATCCCTGACCACAAAAATAAAGATTAATTTATCTCATTATAAATTGCCAAGCATAGATTTGAATCTTCACAGTTGTAATACGTCTATTTATAGAAAAGCAGAACTAAAATTATATGACGGGGACGTTCGAAGAGCAGTACGCCTATTATCGTCGGATGATACTATAGCCCCCGATAGCGACAAAATATTAGATTTTTTGAAGGACAAACACCCTCTTCTTTGCGTCCTTCTATATTTCGTGATGACCTAGCTGACACCTGGCCACATGTAATTATATCAGAAAATGACGTTTTAGAAGCTGTTATGTCATTTCCTAATGGGTCTGCTGGAGGCATGGATGGAATTTCACCACAACACCTAAAGGATTTGCTTGTAACTTCTAACGGTGAATCTGCTAAAAAATTACTTCAAGCTTTATTGAAACTGTCAAATTTAATGGTAAAATTAATAATCAGTTCATTCTATATTTATATGGAGCAAATTTAATTGCGCTCAAGAAAAGGGAAGGTGGAATAAGACCAATTGCCATTGGCTGCACATTTCGTAGAATCACTTTAAAAATTGTGTGCAAAGCTCTAAAAAATCCTCTTGTGAATATACTAAGTTCAATACAATTGGGTTTTGGTGTTAAGTGTGGTTGCAAAGCTGCGGTTCATGCAGTCAGATCATTCATTCAAAATGACAGTGAAGTTGAAGTTATTTTAAAAGTAGATGTTAGCAACGCGTTTAACTCTTTAGATAGAGACTCAATTTTAAATTCAGTTAAAACCAAAATTCCGCTTGCATTTCCTTATATTTATCAAAATTATTCGAGCCCGTCGGTACTTTTAAAAGGAAATCATATTATTTCATCTGCCGTTGGTTGTCAGCAAGGGGACCCTATGGGTCCTGCTTTATTCAGCCTTACAATTAATCCTACTGTAAGTCTTCTAGAATCAAGTCTTAATGTTTGGTACCTCGATGATAGAACGATAGGTGGAAAATCTGAAGATGTTTTAAAAGATTTAAATATTTTAATTCATAAGTTTGGTGAAATTGGCTTAAAACTTAATCCAACCAAATGTGAGGTTTTTTTCTCTTCGTCGTTTTCATTAGCCAAACAACACCATATCATTAGTCACATCGACAATCTTATTCCGGGATTTCGTGTTGTTTCCAAAGATAATTTTTTTTTTGGGTGCACCTTTATTTGAGGAATCAGTGAAACCTCTTTTTGAAGAAAAAATTATTAAAATAAAATTTTTCATTGAACGACTTCACAATATCCAACCACACGCAGCATTTTTTCTTTTGCGTCATTGCCTTCTAATTCCACGCTTTATATACTTTTTAAGGTGTAGTCCTATTTGGTAGAACACATCTTTGTTCATTAAAATGAACAATTGTATTAGATCCGGAATCGAAGAAATTTTAAATATTCAATTAAATGATGTTAATTTGTGGCAATTAGCCAGCCTTCCAATTAAGTTTGGAAGAATTGGCATTCGACGTGTTTCGGACGTAGCTCTACCCGACTTTCTATCTTCATCTCATAGCAGCTATAATCTCGTTGGTAAAATTCTTTCTCCGTCACTTCACAGTGGCTTTGAGATTAGCTCTATGGATGAAGCAGTGAACGCTTGGAGGACGTTATGTCCAGGTTTAGATTTACCTGCTTTTCCAAATTTGCAGAGTAGTTGGGATAGCCCAAATATGGAAATTCTTCATAAAACCATTTTAGAGAGCAGTTCGGATGTTAATCGAGCACGAATTTTAGCTTCTTCGCAATTTATTAGACAAAAATGTGTTACGTATTTGTCTCGCGTTAAGAGTGGGTGCCAAGATTTGTCAACCGCATAGATGTGTTTGCGGAATAATTGTCAGTTCCCTCGGAATCCATGGCCTCTCATGCCAGAAAAGTGCCGGCCGAATTTCGAGACTGGCAGTCTCAATAATATAATCAAAAGATCTCTTGCATCTGGCAACATTCCTGCTGTGTTGGAACCGCCGGGCATGTTTCGCGATGACGGGAAGCGTCCTGACGGTATGACTCTGGTGCTGTGGTGTCGTGGAAAAGCACTTGTGTGGGATGCCACGTGCGTGGACACGTTAGCTCCAAGTCACGTTTTGTCTTTATCTCGGTCGGCAGGAGCAGCAGCTTTGAATGCTCAAAATTTAAAATCAAACAAGTATGCTGGTCTACGTGACAACTTTGAATTTTTGGGCTTTGCGGTAGAGACACTTGATACGTGGTCATCTGATTCTAAACAATTTGCTAATGATATTGGCAAAACTTTAATTGAAAAATCCGGTGATCGTCGTGCCAAGTCTTTTTTCATTCAACGTATTAGCCTGGAAATTCAAAGGGGTAATGCGGCGAGAATTTTAGGAACGTTTGGTAATCTGGCTGAATTCGACGAAATTTTTTATTTGTAGTAAATAATTTGTATGTGTATTATTAATATTATTGTGTTATATAGTTAAAATCACGACAATAAAAATTAATTTGTTTTGATATAAACTATGTAAGTGCAGTTGAAATAACTTACTTAAATTTTAAGAAAAAACGTTGAAAATTGTAAAATGATAATATAATCTAATTCAGTTTTTATTAATAATTGAAGAGAAAATAAAATTATTCAAGACTCAAAACAAATATAATAAATATAATCTATCTAAATTTTTACCATGTGTGTATTGCTGAGGAACCTAAATGCTTCTAGGTAAATTAATAGACCTATTTTTATAAATGATTTTATTGAAATATGATGAAAAATTTAAATTCTGTTTACCACGTTTTAGATTATTTTGTTGGTAATCTTCTAGTTTATAGTTATTTATAATTTGTAGGAAACAGAGCACCACACGACTAAATTAAACTCAAAACCTATGTTTGTGAAGAAATTTGACATAATTTTTATTTTAGTAGTACTACATAATAATTTTATTTTTCAAATTATATTGTAGTAAATACTACTACTACTAACAGCTATATTAAGATTTCCGATTACTGATATTTTTTATTTATGTAGTGAATATTGAATGATGTACATACGAATAATTATATACACAACGTAAATGTTACACAACAAGAAAGTTTCGAAGCATAAATAATTTTTGTATGAAAATAATTTGTGATTCTGACAAATTCAAATAGTAGCACATAATTATATTAGATTGATAAACTCGTAGGTGTTATTTTCAATAAAAAATGTAAATTTAAATTAGAAAGTTTCTATCCTGTAAAATTTAATGATATCGGCGGCAGTAAAAATGTTATGTTTTCTGTAATATGAAATTGCCGAAGAAAGCTGCCGTTGCTATGGATATAAAATAATAATATTCAATCTATGTATACAGTCTTATACTTTTACTATATCATTTTACTTGTAACCTTTACTTGGAACCATTAAGTTTAAAAAAGTTACATATTGGAAAGAAAATTGAATTTTTGTGTTATTTGCACGTAAAGCCGTTATACAATTCACTGGAAAAGAATATTTAATTTAAAAAAATCTGGCGGTGTTAAAAGTACCCCAAGACAATGACTGGCATGAAAATAAAATTTTTCCCGTAGGGAAATGCAATAAATAGGTAGTGTTTACGTTCCGCAATCTGTTGATGTAAAAATCAATAATGCTTTTAAAGAAATGTAATTGTTGTCTGGTGTCGATTCTACACTGTTTACGTTTACTCTTTTTATCTACATGATCATTTATTACTTCTCCATTATCATTTATTCTCTTTTCTTACGTGATTGAATTGAGTACTACACCTATCTGCTATCTTAACCAGAGGTATATACGTTCACAATACCGAAAGAAAATTGATTTATCTTAAAATGAGATACGTAAATATTTTGTTCTTCTCTTTCGATTTTTACTGTAATTTATTCAAAATTAAAACAAACATTGAGATATTTTCTTTTCCTTACATTTACATCTTTTTTGGTTTCTAAATAAATAATGCTTTTTTAATACTACGCATGTTTTTGTAGACCATATTGAAAGCTAAATGTTAAGAAGATAAAAATTTCGGATTTTCTGAACTCGAAAAAAAAAGTTGAAGTGAACGATACGAAATTGTTGCTTGATTAGATTAGATAGGTCACAGGTTTTATCGAATAAGCTAAGTGATGCACAGAGACGTAATATTAAGAAAAGTGTTAATTCATGTGAAATAAAATATAATTTATGAAATAAAAGAAAAGTTACATTTAAATAACAAAATTTAAACTAAGTGAATTAATGTGCAACTTGGAAGAATAAAATTAAAGAAAAAAGGAAGAAATTAGATAAAAAGAAAAGTGATATAGTCAGAGAATTAAATAATGTAACTAACACAAAGTAGTGTAAAAATAGAGTTTAAAGACTAAAATGCAATAAAAACATCTAAAGATACTTTTTATAAGATGATGTGATGAAGTTCCGATGCAGAGAAATCACCAAATCCATAAGATTTTTAAATAAAATTGTCTTCTAATTGGAAGTTGCATTTGGTGACCTGTTCAATTGTTTTTCGAAGATATGAAGTTTAATGCCGAACAAACTGAACAAACATTTGTTGAACAAATAAAATGAACAAGTACATTTTATTAACTTAATAATTTTAAAGAGGGCATTAGATTTACATAACTTTGGTAATGTAAGTTATCACTACATAATTTCACTATAATTAAACGGAGCTAGTTTATAATTTAATTATTATCTCATTACAGTAGAAAATTAATTAGTGAGAAACTAGTAAAATTTACCATGTTAAATATTAGAGTTCTCAATATTATAATATAAGTGTTAATTAAAATTTAGTACTCAAGTGCCATTTTCAAGCTGTAAAATAAGAAGTTGGCTGACATGAGACTCCTTTCTGCCAGACATTTACCTACAGAAAATTAAACTAAATCATATAAGCAGCCGTCAAATGCAAAACAATTTAAATACAATAAATTAACAAATAACCGTGAATTGAAAAAGTTACTTTGTTTACCCTACCCTACTCTGTTTGTCTCACCGATGTACAGGGTTGGTACCTGAAATTGCTGAAAGGTTTCGTTTTGCTACTGTAGCTGGGTAATTAAAGAGAGTCACGGCCTGATGTTTATGTGCATCGCCTACTAAGCCGAGATCCTCGTTTACATCCTCAGCGGACTAAAAAACTTTATTCTGACCATCTTACTTCCACAGGCAATGGCAAACCACCGAGGCATGTGCCTACGACATTAAAGTCTTAACTGGTAAGATATGTGGTATTTAACGGTATCAGAAACTAAGATTTTATATTAGATCCCCGTTTATGACCATTATACTTTGACCATTTTCGCAGTCTTGGGGTAAAAATTAATTAAACCAAAACTAATCAGCACGTACCAATTCTATGCTGCATAGTGGTATAATAATAGTGGTATAGTGGACCATATCCGAAAATTGCAATTGCACCGACGTTATTCAAACTGCGAGTCACATAATTTGTTGGTGGCTTTTGAGATCTTTTGTCATAGCTTGAAAGCACTACACTCCAAAACATCTACGATGCTTTAGTTTGTATATTGCGTAGTGTCTTTGTTGTTCTTCTACTATAGTAGAATTCTACAGGATTCGTAATTCTATAGGATTACGAATAATAATACAGGATAGTTTGCCGTTGTAGTATCTTACATGTCTATATTATATTGATATAATATTTAATAAATAGTTAAATCCTTTAGCATTGTTCAAATATCTATGGATATCTATGGAAATATAAAAATTGTTTTAACTTTATTATATTTTTTGCAAATAGCTTAACAAAGAGAAATGGTGTACCTCAAAAAGTAAACGCGTTTAAAAAGTTCTTCTGTTATGAATGACAAACACGTTGTCAGTTTATTGCATAAAGGATATTAAGGACAACATCTAAAATAAACTGCTGATAAATTTACATTATGCATTACTTTTTTTTAGTAAAAAAATTTTGAACGTGCTTTTGATACAATATTGTCGAATTTTTATTGCGTAGGTATTATTTTATTTTAAAGTTACTACTATAAATTTTTTATAATTATATAAGAGATTTCCGACCATATCCAATTTTACTTACAATTTTTTGGAAGACTTTTACATTTATTCACATTATAAATTTAAAATATATAAATTTTTATTAAAGTAAATAAGTTTTTTGATAAATATTTTTCAGAATACCATGTAAATTTTTATATTTTATTTACTATTCTGCATTATCTGTTATTTCCCTCATTTGATTTTCTGGATGAAATTATTATTCCCATGAGGTATTATACTAATTTTAAAAATCTAATAATATTGTAAAATTTTATTTAAAACTGTAAATCATTTTTATGGTTACTTGCAAAAGCGTAATAAAAATTTTATGACTAAAATTTTACAGCCTCTTAAGAATTTAAACCTCTACATTAATTTATTAAAGTAAATAAAATTTATAATTAACCATATTGGTTTATCCATTTTGCGTATTTAACTATATTGTAATTTATTATATAATGAATAGATTAAATATTAGAGCATTAAAAAAAGCACATCGGTTTCATAATTAAATCAGAGGTTTCGAACCTAGTACGTCCAATCGAAAACCCCAAATTTATTTTTATTTATTTTTATATAGTAATATATTATTATATTATTTTGAAATATTCGCTCATCGAATTATTATAACAGATTTTTAAATATAGACTTTGAATATTATTTACTTAGAACTTTATTTGTACTTGTAAACTTGTATTGACAAATATGTAAGTTTTCTTTGTTGTAATATATTTTTATTTTGTTCTACATATTCGTACAGATACGTTTGCTTAGTCATCTGCATACCCTAGAAAGAGATTTACAGAAAAATTCGTATGTTTATATCATTTTAAATTAAAATAATAAAATAAAAACTTTGATATTAATATAGGCATACTTACATTAGACATAGATTGCGAGGTAGAAAAGTGTAAAGTCAAAGTAAAACTAACCTTAATACGTTACTTTGAGGTTTGAAAAGATAATTTTCTTAAATAATAATGAAGTCAAAAATTACAGTAATTGTGTTCAAAGCAACAGGCCTATAAAAGCAGTAGGGTGCATTTCCATTTTTATGACCTTAAGTTGGCGACGTTAACAAAAAACATAAAAAAATTACTTTTCAGAAAATAAAAAGTGTTCTAAAAAGATAAAACTTCAATATTATATCTGACTATTGCTGGTTTTCAATCAAAAAAATTCCGGATGTCAGCTATAAACGAAAGAGCAAAGCAAAGTTTTTAAATTAAATAAAGTATAACATTTTATTTTACGAATTACTGCGCGTTTGATAAAAACTAGACACTGTCTATTAAGTTTTTCATAAATTTCTTATTTTTAAATAAATACCTAGGTAAAATCTAATACCACAGGTTAATATCAAGTTTAAATACTTTATATGATATTAAAAGCTACTCCGATATAATAATCATTTTTAAAGTATTTTAAGTAACTATAGCTGTATTCTTTTTACCTATTTTAAGTGAGATTGTACTGAGATACTCAGTTACTCAGTTGAAAGGTTGTTTTTTTACCGTTTTGACATAAGTACTGTGCCGTGTCGAACTGAGTTTTATGTGACAAAACTATCCCCTTCCATACCCAAACTGATCTTGCTGTTTTGAAGTGTTACAACTGAGACAAATTGGAAAATAGTCCGGATTGGTTGATTTGAATTAAACTTGTCACTTATTACAATCATTTCAATAATATCTACTGCACCTTAAATTTTTAATTCGTCTTTTTGAAGTTTATGTTGACATTTGGTTAGTACTACCAAACTTCAAAATAATTAAATTCAAAAATCACTAAGTAGTAAATTTTCGTTGTTCTTTTTACCTTATCTTTCTTTCACTTTGACTCAGTTAATCTCAGTTCGTCTCAGCTCACTTTATCTCAGTTGTGCAACTGAGATAGAAATAAAATAGGTAAAAAGAATACAGCTTATATAATACGTTAATGGTAGCATTACTGTGAATTGACATAACAAACAAATAATATAAAATCAAAATCGATAAATAAAAGTACATTAGTTAGGAAATAATAAATATACGTTCGAAAATGCTACCAATATTTTAAAATTTATAAGTTGATGGTCATTTTACGAAATTTTACGAATACTTAATAAAAATGCATACTTGTTTGTTCATGACTGCATTTCAATTATTATTGAGCATAACTTGTTAGTATTAATATTTATTGATTTAACCCAAACATTGTGAAAAAATTTAAAAAAAGACAGAACGATGTTTAACTAACTAACGTAAAGATTAATATTAACTTAAAAATATCGAAATATAAGTTCGTTTTCTAATTAAAGCAATCAAAAATCGACAATAGTTAATGTTATTAATATTACTATAATAATAATAATGAAACCTTATTTTAATTTATAGATATGATAATTGTTAGCAGTCAAATCCTAAAAGAAATGTTAGCTCTGCTTAGTAATCGGTTTCGCTCAGCTTAATATATAGTGCGACAGTGTAAGTTAATTATGTCTTTAGGCTGTCAATTTCCTGAACATTAGCAACTTGATGAGTAATTAATGATTGATTATTATTATTTTTAAAGAACATGCATGGTACTAACATATTTTAACAAATTTAAAAAAATATTTAAAGTAACAAACTAATAGAAATTACAGATAGAGCAGCCTTAAAATGTTATTATTATGAAATAGGTTATTAATTTGATATCGGTAAATACTTATTGGAATTGGTTAATAATTGTGGTCGTTTGTAAATATACAAGCATTAAATTGTTAAGATGCCGAGAAAGTTCTACTTGATGTAATTATTTTTGTGGTCAACAATTTGTTGTAATTTCACAACAAATTGACTTATACTATGTCGTGAATGTTGTCTCGAGTTAAAATTTACTACATTATATCATTGCTCTATATTATATTAGTATGTAAAGTTAAAGCACGTATGCAATAACCTGCAGGATCTTCGGAATAATAATAACCCATACGTGTGAAAAGCTCAACTTGTAATACTTTACAAAGAAAAGAGATTTTTTATAAAACTTATAGAAAAATTTGATTTAAGATAAAAAATTTTATATGAATTCTTGTTTACAAAAAAGTTTAGTTTTGTAAATACAAAGTTTGTAAGCCTCAGGATACGCTATCAAAGTTTACAGATAGAGCTTGAAATATAAATTGCATTTGAGTATTGAGACATTAAGTTGAGAAATTTTCCTCTAATCTTTTAACAAAGTTATAATATTTTTATTAGGTGTTAACACTTACAAATCTCTTATTAAATTAAAAGTTCTTCGTGAAATTTATTTAAATGTTATCAATTTATCTTTGCTTGCCTCGTAATTTTTTATTCAATAAATATATAAATTTGAAATGAACTAATTGGAAATAATATCTGTTTAAAAGTTTATTAAAAATAATAATTATTATTATTGTTATTAAGCATTGCGTGATGTACTTACAGTACTTGCTGTTCCATCATATTACCAAACATTTACTCCTCATTACTTAAATTGATGATTTATTGACAAAATGATTATTACTGGTATTGTGTGAACCTATAAAGGTTGTTAACATATCGTGTCTGCCTCGCCTAAATTTACCCAATTAATGTTTCTTACATAAAAGCATTGTTGATTTATAGATTACGAATATAAGGTAAGAGAGATACGCAAATTTCAAAATACTTGTTTGGCAGTTTATTGCTATATGTAAAAATTATAATTTAATCCGAAGAAGATCTTGTTTAATATGAAGAGGTAAGAAGATGTGAGTTCGGTCAAACAAACTTATCCATTCTGTTTATTGCTATAAAAATTTGATTTTTTTGTGTTCTTATGTGTCAGTATCATTTTTTTTTATTACAAATTACCTTTTAACTGTTTGAAATGCTGTTGTAACCCGATATTTACGAATATCATAATCATAAAAGTATTGTACAAGGCAAACAAACATTTATATACATATATTTGGTGCATTTAAAATTGGAGCTTGTAATATTCAAGCTTAAGGTTTTACAGGTAAATTTAAAAACATTTTGGATTTTAAAATGTAATACCTAAAGCTTTTTAATACGATTCAAATATTTTTTTATAAATTTTACCTGCATTGAAAATTAGGTAATATCTTTTTTAAATTTTATTTCAACAAATGTATAACGCTAAAGCTTTTGGAATAAAAATTTTTCCGTTTTTTTTTATGAAATTCATATACTGGGTAAATCATAACAAACAAAATTTTTTAAATAATTTATTAAAAAGGTTACTTTGAGCAAAAACTTTAGATACATTTATATCAAGATAGAATATCTTATTAAATTAGTTAGGTGTAACTAAAATCTCAGTGTGTTATGACGAACTGGACTGCATCGAAGGCTATAAACTTTTCAATTGCGTTATTGAGCTTCTATACCTTCATCTAGAATCTTTTTCTACCTTTTATTTTATTTATAAAACGGACTTTCTTTGACACATTCTGTAGCTTGCAATTTTTTGCAAAATTAATATAGGGTAAAAGCCGGATAGTTGCCCTAGTTTTGAATACACTATGTTAGAGACGTTGGTGGCGATAGGGCTTTACTATAATTAGAAGTGACCCTCCTACAGGCTTAAATGCCATCTAAGCCATCAAAATAGCCGCACGCGTTTTATCCGTGTGAACAAAAATCCGCGGCGAAACTTTGAAGGGCGTCGAAATTATATTGGTAAGTAATTTCTATTAAATATTTTTATTACTGATTGTAGTTTCAGTCAACCTTTTGTTTTTTTGCATGCATTAGAGTTTAAATTACACTATTTCTTACGTTTTATTGTTGAATAGTTTTTATTTATTTTGCAAATAAAAAGGGCAAGTATCCGTATCAAAAAAGATAGTTGACCTATTTACTTATGCGGATAGTTGCTCTTGGATCAACAAGATGATTATTGCGCAGAATGTTTTAAGAATTACAATTTTACTAAATCGAAATGTTGAAATCGAAAGTTGATTGCCATATTGTTCTATTTTTTAGATAAATAATAATATTTTACTAATAATTTTATTAATTACTATTACTATTATACCAAACTATTATTAATTAAAAATTGAAAATTGACTTTTCATTAAACAGTGCACCCACGAGTCGCACGAATAAATTTAATACGAACCAAAAGTATGAAGCCTATATAGAATATGCAAACGTTGGGTTGTCTATTTTTTTCTTGGCAGAACTACTGGGTTGTGGCAGGTATAAACAGGTAAGTCGATTCCAGTTACTTCACCCATTTCCAAAATAAATAAATTTTATATCAAAATAAGCGCTGTTTCATTGCGAACACGATGATATAGGGTTGTCAGCAAAAAATCTTGCCTGAATGAGGGTTGTCGAGTTTTAAAAAGTAATATTTTGATGCAACTGAAAACTTGCGACAGAGGTCCAAGCCAAGTATCCCGTGCGATTGAAAAGGACGCACAGCATTGTAGCTGCGTGGCGTGCTACCCACAGAACATCTTGGACGAAAGAGAGTGTGCATGCTATTTGTTCATTCAATAGAGAAGGATAGCGACACACTAGTAAATGGTACCATAAAATGGTATTTTTGGTCAGAAAATGGCGACAAGACCAAAATTAAAAACCACAGACCGATAAGTTTACTGTGACAGGTATACAAACTTCTTGCTAAGTTAATAATAAATCTCTCAACACAAAAACTTGACTTCTACCAACCAGTAGATTTAGAAGAAGTTTTAGCACCACTGACCATCTGCAGACATTTTTGCCTACTAATAGAAGAATGCACAGAATACAATGTTCATGTGTATTTTGCTGTTGTCGATTATAATAAGGCATTTGACTCCATGGAAAAATAGACATTCCTGCAGCATGAGTCAGCACGAGAGTAG
This sequence comes from Cantharis rustica, assembly GCA_911387805.1. NCBI lineage: Eukaryota > Metazoa > Arthropoda > Insecta > Coleoptera > Cantharidae > Cantharis > Cantharis rustica. The sequence continues at coordinate 48,638,021 of OU426878.1, read as the reverse complement.
AAGTAAGATAAGTATTCCAATGTCATCAGGAATATTGTAGAAAAACAAGGACACCAAAACAGCAAAAATTACTTCGGGAAGAGGAGTCAGGCAAGAAGATCCATTATTGTCACTAAACTTTTGACCTTTAAAACTCTTTCAAGCAACTGTAATGGAAAGAAAGGGGTATAAATATTGCGATGTACAAATTGTGATAATGTCACTATATCTGCGGAAAAACGCTTTGCTGGAGTGCATACATTTTTGTAGCATAAGATTCTTTGTTTTAATAATGTAATAATATGCTCATACGTTTTAAATTTTAATTTTATCAATAATTTTCAGTTTTCAATTTTTATTTAACTTTATCAAATATTGTGGTCATAAATATGCTATTCAATTTTTTTTACCTTATGTGGTATCGTTAATGTTTCTGATAATCTGATAAATTGATGATAATTATTCAAATTATAAAATTTTACAACGGGCAACAAATGAGCCTAGTTTTCACTTTTATTACCAACATCGTAACAAAATAAAATAATTTACAAAATTTTCATAAATAAGACGTAATACAGTTTAAAATCAAAACAAAACAAATTTTAAAATAATTTACAAAAATGTCGGTTTTAAAACCCGACATTATTTTTCGCTTAAATTTTATAAGTGAATAAAGAAGTTTCACGATTCAAATTTACAAAGTTGTTGTGATTTAACAAATAAATTTTAAATTACAATTACAAAACTAAACAATAACAGCCTTACTTATAAACGTTGTGTAAATTTTAAACAGAGCTTATACAAGGTTGTATAAGAAAACATTACTAATAAACCGTGTATAACGCCTACTCTGTATAAGCTTGTGATAACTATTTATAGGTATACTAATAAACCGTATATAACGCTTGTATACATCTTGCATAAGGAAATGTTACTAATAAACCGTGTATAGCGTATGACGTTTCCAAGGTTATCAAGCAAATCTTACACAAAGCTTATACAAGCTAGAACCCTTGTTTAACGAGTGTGTAACGTTCAGAAACGTACGTGTCTACCGTTTTTGCGTATCTTTTGGTATCTTTTGGAGGGTAGTACGCATGACAGCCGAATATTTAGAAAGAACTTGATTAAGCAAAGATATGAAAGAAGCAAATTTAATGAATGTCTGCTAGGAAATTCGGGTTATGCTGGAACTTTTTTTTATTTACTCTTCTGTTGAATCCGTCAACTAAGAAAGAAGAAAGGTACAACAGAGCACACGAGCAAACTAGAAATGTTGTGGAAAATATGCTTTGGAATCAACGATTTAGGTGCCTATTGCACGGTTTTTTTAACAAATTTATAATATACCAAAACTTCCATTGTGGCTTTGGCTGTGCTACACAATCGTATACAGTAATTTGATCCCCAGTAATTTGGTCTCCGGTAATGTGATCCCCTGGTAATTTTATCCCCGGTAACTGTAAACCTTTAAAACATTAAAGGTAAATCCACGCGAAGACATGGATCTGTCAATAGGTTAGTGTTAGTTTTTGTTAAGTATTTATTTAGCAAAACTGTACAGTTACCGAAAACCAATTTACCAGGGGATCAAATTATCGGATGTGAAATTACCGGGGGCAAAATTACCGAAGGTCAAATTACCAGAGGATCAAATACCCGAAAACCAAATTACCAGAGTTTAAATTACCTCGAGGATCAAATTACCGGGGACTAAATTACCAGAAACCAAATCACCTAGTGTCCTACACAATAGAGCAATACAAATGGAAGAATAATTTGTTGTGTATGAGAAGAATTTGTCTATGCCACCTGAAGACAACTTGCCACATCAGAAGACTTACTACAGGATTATATGCGTAATAGTGACAATTGTATACAAGAAAAAGCCGTTAGAGTTGCTTGTATTAACGATTTCTTTTAAAAAATAAACTAACTTTAAATAACTTATTATAGCTTATCATATTTATTGTTCTATAACAAATAAAAATTAAAAAGAAGCGTCACTTGAATGTTCCAAAAATAAATAAATGTTTTCTTTAGATGTTTTACTTAGGTACCTCGAAAAGTGGTAATTTTCGTTTTCAAACCTCTTTTTTCTTCTTAGAATATGACAGTAGAATATGAATATGACTTTAGATTATGACAGTTGTACAAAAAGTCACACTTACATACGAAAAATTTTAATTCGAGTGTTTAACACACTTATAACTTATACAGCGCGTATACAACGCCTACACAACGTTTATTAGTAGGAAAGTTACACACCCCTTATACATACCTTATACAGTGTATAACTAAACAATTTTTCAACGCGTGTATAACGAATTTTTATTAGTAAGACTGTAATTATATAAACAAAATTAAATTTGTTTTTATACTCTCAATCAATAAATCAAAAATGAAATCTCTTTCTTCTCTCGTTAAATAAATGTTTACAAACTTCAATCTTAAATAAACTTTTCAAATTAAATTAAAAAATCAAATATTTTACAAATCAAAGCATATCAAATTAAATTTTTATACATAATCGTTCAATTTTTCATACCATTTTTATATGTAAATTCTTGTTTTCCTTTATTTTCTTCTTCTATATTATGAAATATTCCACCAAATAGTATGAAGGATCTGGTGATAGGAGATTATACCTTCTAAGAAGTGAGAAGTTTCAACTACCTTGGAACACTTATAGAAAGGAACGACAACAGAATGAAGGAAATCCGAAGAAGAGTCCAATCAGGTAACAGAGCCTGCTACGCCAACAAAACAATACTCAAAGATAGAACATTGTCGAGAGAGACCAAACTAAAGATTTATAAAACACTGATTAGACCAGTAATAACCTATGCCGCGGAGGCAACGTGCATGTCACAAATGGAGACAGAAAAACTACTGGTGGTCGAAAAGAACATATTACGCACTATCCTCAGCCTAAAAAGAGACAAACTCGGCAAATACTGACAAAGCATGAAGCACGAAATCAAAGAAAGTCTAGAACGAGATGGTGGGACCAGGTGACAAGCGATTTAAGAACGATGGAAGTTAATGAGTGGTAAGAGAAAGTATAAGACTGAACATTATGGAGAGAAATAGTAAAAGAAGCGTTAACCCACACGAAATTGTAGTAAAATTGTGATATGTTATACGGAGACTAATCCTCCTCATTAAATTTGATTTGTAAATCCTAAAAATTAGGAGAGCAATATTCTTACGGGAATGTAAAGCTTAATAATAATAATAATATTTCCACCGATAAATTTTCTGATTTGCAGTCCACATATCCGAAACACTTACTTCTGCCACCCCCTATTTATCCATACCTTCAAACTTCTCTCCCTTCTATCATTCATGTTTGTCCTCTTCGATTTTGAATTTTTTTTTCTTCACATTTTTTTGTATTATTACCTCCGGTGGTCCAATTCTAAAATTTCTTCTTTCTAACTAAGTTTTATTCTTTTTGTAGTAAGTCTTAATTTCCCATCATTTATTGTCCTTATTTTTCTTTTAATTTTCTTGATTTTGTTCTTATTTTCAATGCATCGTTATAATTTTTTCAATAATTTACCAGTACCAAAAAATTTCAATCCAAATTTGTCTTTCATGGTTTTCTTTTAAATTACTTTATTGATTTTCGGTTTTGCACTCTTATTTTTATTTTTAAAACCTTGGTTTATTTTTTTTCTCAGTTAGTATCTCAAGTTCTATATTCTCTATGACTACGTTTATGTTCTCTCCAGTATCATTATTGCATCTAATCTTATTATTATACCTTTTTCCATTTTCCTGATATCTTGTATTACTTCTTTTTGTGTTTCTCTTTACATGTCCATTACTTGTTTAAACATTTTTTTTTCTTGACAGTTTAGTTCTTTCAATTTTTACGGCTTTGTTTACAATTTTTTTTATTTTAACAATTTTTTTAATTTAAAAAGTGAGTTCAAAATTATACGAGCACTACGTTCGGGATGCCAATTAAATGCGATGCTCCTCATTAATTAATTTAAAAAAAGTACAATTTATAAAATTTCAATTTAATTCTGTGGCCTCAAGATAACATGCAAATTCTTAGAGAGCATGATACTCTTCTGTCTTTATTAATTGTTAAATCTTAATTTTTATTATTTAAAACTTTTGTTCCAATTTAATTTAAATGTGGTCATAAATTTTTGTTATACTTTTTATGAGGTTTTAAAACACGACAATATAGATGTATTCGCTGGCAATAAATCCTGATAAGTAGCAGACTTAAAAAAAACTAGCCTTACAAAATATAGAGCTGCAAATAAACCTAAGCTAACGAGAAAGACGACTAAAGACGAAAGAAGCCATGATAGAAAACGTCGAAGAGTACGTAGACTATAAAATTATAAGTTAGGGAAAGAAAACAAAGTAGCTAAGATCATAAGAAGAAAGAGTCTTGCAACAGTAGCGTACAAACCACAAACACTGAAATTCCCATAAACTTAAAGCACAAGGTGTTCAACTCTTGTATACTACCGGTGATAATGTATGGACTGGAAATAATGTCTTTAATCAACAACAGCACTAAAAGATTAAGAGTAGTATATCAGACGATTGATAGGACAATGCTCAGGGTGAATTTCAAGATTGAATTTGAAACCAAAAAATAACAAATAAGACGAGAAAACTGAAAGTTGAGAATAACCAAAAGAAGTATAGACAGTCCCCAAAAGCGATTGCTCGACAATATTAAAAAAGTTGCAGGTTGGGAGTGGCTAAGAAAGGCACAGAAGAGAGAGGTTTGGGAGGAATTGAGAAAGGCCTATGTCAAGGAGTGAATAGTTATAGGCTGATAAAGAAGAAATGATACCTCTTATATTTTAAAATACGTCGCTGCTCTTCATTTGAGCATCATTATCAGTAATAAAAATCTGCAGAAAAACGTTAAATTTGTTTTGCAAAAATTAATTTTGAAGTTTATTTATTGTTTTGTAAATTATTAATTCTATAAATTTGTAAAGTACATTGTACATAGAGTAAATTTTGGAAATTTTGAGTTGGTATCCGTGTGGAAAGAAAAAAGAGAGAGGCTTGGAAGGATACTTAAGTTGTTGAAGTCCAAGAGACGCGGTTGCGTCAATAAGGCAAGTGGATGATCGTTATTCCCGTAATGAAAAGTTTAAGTTTAATTGTTTGAATATTAATAAAAATTAAAAGTAAGTTAATTTGAGTTGATGTTTTGTTTTGTTTTAAAAAGTGCGAATGAAAATAATTTAAAAAATCGAAGTTTTGGATGATGTTTGGATTTTTGTTAAAATTAAATGCACAAACAAATTTATTGGATCGACGCCGGCGGATGTGGACGTGCCAACGAAAATTTATAATTTAAAATTAAAATTAATCAACTACAAGAGTCTCATGTAAAATCATTAAATAATGAATGAAGCCAAGCGAAATATTTTGGATTAAGCGAAAATTATAGATTTGTATAGTTTGTATATTGAAGATAGCTGTTACTTACGTAGATTTCCTTTTAATGATTGACTATTTAATCAAAAAGGATGTTTTGTTAAATTTTTCAAATTATTAAGTCACACTAAAAGCGCACGATTGCTTATAACAGTAAAAATATACTTTTACGGTCAGGTAACAAAGTGAGGACATACCGTGTAGCCTATAAAATGAGGACTACTAGAAGGAGTAGATTTAGAGCATCCAAAATCAAGTAAAAAACTTACTTTCTCGTTGGGAATCATAAAAGCATTAGTATACTCGAAAAATATGAAAGAAAACATTTCTTTTTTTTTACGTGTATATTAAACGTAGCGAGGACCGGCCGTTTATCTATTATAGTGAGGTCTGTATAAATTGTATTCCTTTCTAACAATGTGAGGTCCTTTATACAATTATTTAATCATGGAGCAGACAAAGTGAGGTCCGACGGTGTTGCCATGTTATCATAATGCTAAATCAGCATTTTTTTTTTTAAACCGTGTTTTCGAGTCTGCTTATTTCGCAAAAAACGTTTTATATTTTATAATATAAGTGGTAGTGTTAATCCTGTAATGCTTGATAAAGGAAAGATTAATAAGGTAAGAAATGTTATTTTGAATAATTTTTATTATTTGGTAACAAGGGGACCTGATAATTTGATTATTTTACCTAAATTTTTGTTTCAAGTGCACTCTTTAATTTCATTATATGAAAGTTTAATTTGATCTTATTCATAGATGAACAACCGAACTTTAAAAATTTTGCAATTGGCAAAATGCAGCAAGAAGAATGATGATTCTGAAATTCTGAGAAATTTAAAAATTCCAAATTATGAATACAAAGGACTAAATAGAAAAGAGATTGACATACTTTTATCGAGTAAGTGCATTTTATTAGTACCCGTATTTTTATAAAAATTTAATTTATCAATTTATTTGACTATTATGATAACTGATTCCGAAAATTGAAAGTCTTAAGATTTCATAATTTTTTTAATTCCGTATGCTATTATCGAGTAAGTTTAATTAATTTCTAGAATTTCGCAATTTTAAGCCATTAAATTAGGGATTGGTTTAGCTTTTGTTGGGGTTTTTGGACCGCTCTTGCTCGTACTATCACACAACTCCAATGGAAGCAACACGCAACCTAGTTCAAAAATCACACTAAAAGTTAAGCAAATTCAACTATCGGTTGTAAAAGCCTTAATTCAATTTTTAAGTTACTTTAGTATTAACATCCAGTGGCGTTTTAATCAAGAAACAATAGAAGCTTGTGCTTCGAGTGCTAAATTTTAAAAGGCGCTTAATTTTCTGTTCTCATGTTATAATTTTATTTAAAAATTATAATGCGAATATGATTTTTTTGACAAAAAACAAATTTTTGCTATCATTTGATTTAGTTCGTGGATACTATTATACTTATTATAAAACAAAAATCTGGACAATTTTTTCTCGTTTTTCTTTATTACCTAATAATGGTAGTTAAAAACATTTGTATGGCAAAAGATTTCCAAACCATAAACTTGAAACTTCAAAATTTGAAATGCTTGTTTTTTCTTCTCGATTCCGACATTTGAAGTTTTAACCTTTCAAAAATCACTAAAATGTATTTTGATAATATTTGGTTGTTTAATTTTTTGAGTATCTAATAGTTTTTCCTGCTATTAATTGAAAATAATTCATACATAAAAAGTTCGTAAGAGAATTTACATTTTTGAAAAGTGCGATTTTTAGGGAAAGCAGGAATGTGCATAAGTGCGTTTTTCTTAATTCTTTGTGTTTCATGGTGACGAGCCATACACTGTATACCTAAACCCAACATTTATTTAAAATAACTAATAATCTGATTCTTGCAGATTTTTCAAATTTATTTGATGAAATTCCATTACATAAAAGTCCCGGAAGGTCAACCTTAGAAGCTTTGCAATGCCAAAATGTTTCTACAACAAAACTTGATACAAATTATAATATGCGGCTGAGGGAAGTTAGAAGAAACCTACATTTTGAGAAATTTGATAATGTTCACGTTAAAGAAGATATTAACGCGGTATCATCAAGTATTAACGATTTAGAGGATCCATTCGAAGATAGTGGAGAAGAATACATACCTAACTGGGATGAAGTGTCATGTAGCGACGAAGAGTTGGATAGCTCGAATGCTAATAACGAATTAGACAGCAGTGTTGATAACCGTGCCAAAATTAAAATTTTAGATGTACACGTAAGTTGCTATACTTTAATTGCAAATAACGTTATTAAAAATATTTTTATATTTAGATTATTAAACCTTCACGATCAGCAAAAAATTATAAAGAAGTAAAAGAAGATGGTAGGATTGTTAGGATGCCTAAAAACTTGATAGTTGAACCGTTAAACTCTGTTGAGAAAACCAAGAAAAAAATCGAATCTAATACAGAAAGAACAAAAACGGAGACTGAAAAAGAAGTAGAAGATACCGTTGAAGAAAAAAGTGAAAATTTCAAAGAAAAAAGAAATACAGCAAAAAAAAGATCATGGAATAAAAGAGATTTTTGTTTTTACTGTTACAATGAAGTATTAAAATTTTCGCGACATGTCATTAGGCATCATAATTCAGAGATAGAAGTTCAAGAAATTTTGGCTTGCTCAACCGGTGATAAAAAAAGAAAATTTTTGTTTAATAAATTAAGGAATAAAGGTAATTTTCTTAAAAGTACGACAGAAGAAAATATAATTCCAATTAAAAAACCAAGGTTTATGAACGCATCAGAAATAACTTCAAAATCACATCTTCCATGTAAATTTTGCTTGGGAATGTACCAAAAAGATTATTTAGCTCGCCACATGAAAAGTTGTTTTTGGAGTACTGACGAGAAGTCAACTGGGCAAAGAAGAAATGCACAATCGGAGGGTCAATCTTTGTTTTCTTCATATAAAGATAATGATATATTAAAGAAAGAAATCTTTCCTAGGATGAAAGCAGATCAAGCTTCTTTCGCAGCTAAAACTGATACCCTTATATGTGCTGTAGCACAAAGATATTTAAAAAGTCATCCTGAGAAAAGTTTTCATGTTGTTGCGTCACGAAAAATGAGACAATTGGGATCCCTACTGGTACAATTAAAAGAAAAACTGAATATCAAAACTTTATTAGAAGCTCTAAATACGACAAATTTTGATATTATTGTAAAATGTACACAACTAATAACTAGATATGACGAAGAAACAAAGTTATATGGTGCACCAACGTTAGCGATGAATATGGGCACACAGTTAAAAGAGTGCTGTGATGTAGCCATTAAAATCTACGGAAAAAAATTTAAAACTAAGACTACTGAAATAGAAGAACTACAATTATTAAAGGAGATGATTACCAATGAATGGCGTTACGAAGTTGCGACAATAGCAAATAAAAATTTAAAACAAAAGAAATGGAATAAGCCTTCTGCCATTCCTTTAGCAGATGATCTCACTTTATTAAAAACGTATTTAATTGCAGAAAATGAAAAATTGAAGAATATGCTGACAGCTAATCCTCAAAATGACAAAGCTTTCAAATCACTTCAAGAAGTATGCTATGTTCAGCTACTTTTACTTAATAGAAGGCGAGTAGGGGAACTACAAAAAATGACAGTGTCTTCTTACACTGATAATATTAACAAAGAGACTACTAACGAATTTGACAATTGTATCAGCGAAAGTGAAAAGCTTTTAATGAAATCTTTTAAGAAAGTTGTGATAAGAGGTAAGCGAGATCGTGGCGTTCCAGTTCTTTTTACAGAAGAAATGGTGAAGACCGTCAATCTGTTGCTAGAAGTTAGAAAAAATTTTGTGAAGCTAGAAAATAATTTTCTATTTGCAAACACCAAAGTCGTGTCTAGCATATGTGGTTCTAGAACGATCTACAAGCATGTAAGATTGGCTGGCGTTAAAAATCCAAATGCAATTACTTCCACAAAACTACGTAAACATTTAGCCACAATGTCACAAGTTATCAATCTTTCTAAACAAGATTTAGAACAGCTAGCTAATTTTATGGGCCACACATCAGGAGTCCATAAAAATTATTACCGATTGCCAGACGATGTTTATCAGATGGCCAAGGTGTCTAAACTTCTAGTTTTAAACGAAAGGGGAGAAGCGTCTAAGTATAAAGGCAAGAGCTTAGATGATATCGAAATCAATTTGGATATGATAGAAAACTCGGACAACGAAAGTGAACCTGAAGACGAATTTTCCCAAGCCACAAAAAATAACATTACGGTATACAAAATAGTTTGCAAAATGTGTTGCTTAATACTAATATGTTTTTTTTATTCAGGAAAATCAGCAAAGCGCAACTACGAAAAAATCTAGAAATGTTCGCAAAAGGCGTACTGCAGTTCTAGAAGATATGACCAATAATGAACGGAACATTTCTAAAAAATCTAATTGTGTCCAAAAGAAAAAAACCCGTGTTCTAGAGCGGTGGACAGAAGATCAAAAGAAAATTACTTTAAAATTTTTTGAAAAACATTTAAAAAATAAAACTGCACCTAAAAAAGAAGAGTGCATCGAATTAAAAAATAAAAATCCAGAATTAATGAATAAAACATGGCAAAAAATTAAAATATTTATAGTAAACAGCTATCAAAATAACAAAAACAAATAACTTTCAAATTTATTTTTAATAAATTATGTTAAAGTTTTTTTTTATTTTTATAGAATTACACTTTAAGTTTCTGATTTTATAAAATATGTTTTAAGTTTGTTTAAACTTTTTATTACTTGAAATAAAAAATGAAATAAAAGTAACATCGTGTTCTTCTATGTTTTGGTCTTACAAATACTCAACTTTTCCTTACACATGCGATTAGTTTCCTTATTTTAGTTTGAATTAGCAAAATAAGATGCTGAATTAAAAGTAGAGCTCGGAATTTTCTATAAAATGGAAGTCGACCAGTCTAGTAAATCGTAAAAGTCCACTAATCGAAAATTCAATTACTTTTTCGATCCTTCTTTCTAAAAAATCCCTATGTATAAAGAATTATAGAAATACCTGAAATCTATAACGAGTCTTATATTGTGATATAGAAATGATTCATCTTATCACGAGTAGTAAGTATATTAATTGATGCAAGGTCATACTAAAGAAATTCGTACAAAGTGAGTACCAGGCGCTATTGCCAGTTTTCTGGACCTCACTTTGTATGGTACACTTTTATTTAATGTTAACTAAATATACATGTATGGAATATATACACTAAAAGAGCGCCCCCAAGCGTTAAACTTGAAAACTAACAATATTCAAAATTTTCGTGCTCCTATCAAAGTAAGGTCCGTTAAATTTTAGTACGAATAGCAATGAAACTGATAGAGGGAGCTAATAAACAATTATTCAAAGTGAGGTCCGTATATGGACCTCACTTTGTCGTGGACCTCACTTTAAACGGAATTTTTGCATAGCCGGTCCTCACAATACACGCTCGGAAAAAATATTAGAGATAAAAATATAGAGAAATATTTTAGTTTATATTAATATTAATATTATATTAATATTAATAGTTTATATTTTTATATTTCACATTTATTTAAACCGATCAAGTGTTTCGTTTACTATACTCCGCACATTTTTATGGTAAGGACTATGCCTAAATAAAATTTAAAAGATCATTCAGCATCATAAAATTAGTAAAAAACCAACAAGTAAACTTGTTAAGTTAAGCTTTTTTTTAACCCAGTGGTAGAAATTTAAAATTATTCTATAATACACAAAGATAGTCGATTGATTGCTTCCAGATATTAATAATAGATTAATTAAACAATAAAATTCAAATTATTTGTATTGTTACCTAGAATATTCTCTAGAATGAATGCATCGATATTGTACAATCAAACATTTAATATTCACAGCTTTTAATGATTTTTACTTATTTTATTTCAACCAAAATTAACATTTATTTGTTAATTTAGATATTTTTTGATAGAAAATTATTAATACTTGAAATTTAATAATAAAAAAAAAGTTTTAGTGAGCTACAGTTCTAAACTTTTTTTTATCTTTTTTTATATCTCTTAAAGAGGTGCAACAGTTTAATATTAAAGTAAGATAGGTATTTGTTTATATTTTTAGTTATTTTATTAAATAGATATATTATATAGAGTCCGATGACAGTCCCGAAAATATAGATATTTACAAACATTATTACTAAAATGAAGCGAATAAACTATAGAAAAATCTAAACTATAGATTAATTTATGAAATAATTATAAAAATAGTTTAGTTACATGGTTTTATTTGATAAGTCATATACAATTTTAAAGTAATTTTTTTTAGTTTTTGATTTTTTAATTTTAATTTTTTTCAATTTTTTTTGGTATATTTTTTCTTGCTTCTCATTATTTTTACGTTTTTCTTATGTTATATACGACTGATGATCAAAAATAATTGTGAGTTAGCTATATTACATAGTTTTTAATTTAAAAAATTTTTTTTCATATTTTTATAACGGAAATTTTTTGTATGTTTGTGTGTAAATATGTTGATAATTTTTATGGATAACCTGTCCAAACCTGTTAAATGTAAATTATTGTCATTTTTATTATTTTTTAAATATTATTTAAAAAACAAAAACGCCGTTTGATTTTTTGATTACAGATAAGCTAAGAAGCCGGAATCATAGAGACTGTCAGCCAACTTTTCTTCGACATGTGTGCATTTGGAGTAATTGTGGTAAAGATTTTAGTCTGAAAATATTCTGATTTACTGTTAAAATGTCAATAAAGATATAGTAAAAAGTTCAAACTTCTATATTTTTATTGCTTGTAAAAAAAATCCCAAAACAACTTAAAAAAATGACCGTCACGCAGGGTGACTGTCTTAATGGGCTAAGCGTTTGTTAAAACCCCGGCTCGTAGCGGTCAAAGTGTTTTATTCACAATCAGTAATCAACACATCCCCGACTTTTTAAAAAGTTGGGAAGCAGTTTATTATTTACATTTACTTGACAACCAATCAGAAAGTTATTTTGTTTTACTTCTCAACCTTAGAGTGAGAAGTGGTCACTTCCTGACCTGCAATGTTGCTATGTCGGTAAGCTAGAAATGGAACTAACAAAAAATGTGTGTTAATAAAATGAAATTTGATGATATTTAATTATTTACAAACTGATTGTGAATAAAATTGTATACGTATCTCGGTGTCAAGCTTCATTCCAGCCTCGCGCTTACAGTTAACTTCGGCGCTTCGCACCTCAGTCAATTAACTTAGCGCTCGGCTGTAACAAAACATTTTCCACCTCGGCACTTAATATATTATTAATAACCACAACCACGGCGAATCACGGATTCACTTCATGTCAATCATTCGGTAAAAAAATTCATTATTTTAACGTTTTGTTTGATTTTGTTTAATTTATATATTTGAGATGACCCTAGCTATGCAAATCTTCTAAACTTGCTTTATCCCAAAAATAAATCTAAATAGCTGGGCATCCATTAATTTTTGTGTGCAATAAGATTCTTTTTCGTTTTTAAATTGTCAATTAAAACTGCTCAAATTTACCTTTCATGTGTGGTATTGTAGCGCACATGTTATCCTGTAGCTGTCCTTACAAATTTGTTGCTATGCACCTTTGCATCGACCAAATTTTCACAATTTCTTCCAATTTCAAATTTTTCGACTCTTCACTTTAATAATTAAAACAAAAACCCAAATCAATTTATATTTTTAAAAACCAATTTTATAAAAAAATAGCAATCAACAATCAAATTATTGCGGGTATTGTTTTTCATCCGCCTGACGCAAAGAGCGTCGCCCCTCAGTCTTCTTGCATCGACCTTCTAGCCGTACTCCCGCTCTTACTTCTTCCATCTTTATTTATACAGCAAAACTTAACAAATCTATACAATGTGATTACAAATAAATAAACAAAATCTAAACTTTAAAATTATTTTACAAAATAATAAAATTAATGTTTTTTTTGCATTTCGAAACACGACATTTTACCCCCTTAATTTTTATAAGTAAACCAAGGTGTTTACAACTAAAAATTACTAAGTTGTCGTGCTTCGACAAATAAAATTTTAAATACATTCTAAAATAAATAGTTTTTACAAAAATAAAATCAAATTTCTTATAATACAATAGTTAGTTAAAATCAAAATCAAATCTCTTCCGTCGTTAAATAAATGTTTTCAAAATTAAATCTCAAATAAACTTTCCCAATTAACTCAAAATAATGTTTAAATAATCTCTAATAAATAAAATTCATCAAATCAAAATTTTCATTAAATAAAATAATCATGAAATTTTTTCATATCAAAATCAAGTTAAATAAAATTTTTAAATTAAATTGTTCAGGTACACAAATCATCATCATATCAAATAAAATCACATCATATCAAATAAAATCATCATCATATCAAATAAAAATCATGATTAATTATCAAGTCAAATTTTCATGTTAAACAAATAAATTCAATAAATTTTTAGAAATAACAAATCATTATACTTTTTATACCAAATTTTCCGAGTTTTTGTTGTTCTTTCTTTTCTTCGTCGGTACTTCCATAGCATAAATTTCTTCCTTAGAATCAACATGTCCGACACCATTCTCGTCCACCCCCAACTTTTTCAAATCTTCACACTCCTCTCCGATTCATTGTTCTTTGTCCTCCTTGTCATTGTTGAAATTTTCTTATCTTCTTTCCTCATCTTGTTCTTGTTTACTTTCTTTGATGTTGAATTTTTTGTTTTGTTTGTTTCTTCAAATTTCATAATTTTTAGTTGTCCAATTTCATTGTTTTCATTTTTTCGTTCAAGTTTCGTTTTTTCTGTTGTAATCGTTAATTTTTCATTTTTTTCCATCCAAATTTTTTTTTTTTTAATTTCTTGATCTCGTTTCCGTTATTAATGCAGCGTTTTAAAACATTTCTCATCTTTAATAATTTTTGTGGAGCAAACATTCTAATAACTTTAAATTTTTCTTCTTTAATCTTTACTACTTTATTAAATTTCAATTTTTTTACCTTATTTCTTTTTTTTAAAACTTTTTTATCAATTGTACCCTCTCCAATTTCCATTACTGACTCTGATTTTCTTATTTTTTCACTTGCATTAATCTCTTCTTCCACTTTTTCATCTATTCGACTCTTTCCTTCGGTATTTTCTGTGTCTATTTTATCAATTAAATTTTCATTGTTTTGATCGATTTTTGTTCCATTTGAGTCGTATTTTTGTGCCTGCTTTTCTTTATTAAATTTATATGCATTCGTTAATGTTTTGTTCCATTTCATTTGCGCTTTTATTTAAATGTTGTTTTATTTCACTCGTGTTTTTGTCCATTTTATTGTTCATATCACTTTACATTTGGATCATTTTTTTCATGCTTGATTTTTATATTTCTCCTGCCATTTTTATACGTTTTTGTTTTTATTTTCCTTTTCAAGTTAATTTTTAATTTATAATCTCAGGGGCAAAAAGTAGGTTGCTTTTTCGTGCCCCACGTTGGGCGCCATTTAATGAGATGACCCTAGCTATGCAAATCTTCTAAACTTGCTTTATCCCAAAAATAAATCTAAATAGCTGGGCATCCATTAATTTTTGTGTGCAATAAGACTCCTTTTCGTTTTTAAATTGTCAATTAAAACTGCTCAAATTTACCTTTTATGTGTGGTATTGTAGGGCACATGTTATCCTGTAGCTGGCCTTACAAATTTGTTGCTATATGCACCTTTGCATCGACCAAATTTTCACAATTTCTTCCAATTTCCAATTTTTCGGCACTTCACTTTAATAATTAAACAAAATCTCAAATCAATTTATATTTTTAAAAACCAATTTTATTAAAAAATAGCAATCAACAATCAAATTATTGCGGATATCGTTTTTCATCCGCCTGACGCCAAGAGCGTCGCCCCTCCATCTTCTTACATTGACCTCCTAGCCGTACTCTCACTCTTACTTCTCCCACCTTTATTTATACAGCAAAACTTAACAACTTTATACAATGTGATTACAAATAAATAAACAAAATCCAAACTTTAAAATTATTTCACAAAATAATGAAATTAATGTTTTTTGCATTTCGAAACACGACAATATTTAACAATACAAACTAATAATTACCTTAAAAAACCACTTAAAAATTTATTTGTAAGTTCATTTATTATTATAAAGTTGATTACTTTAACACAAAGTAAGAAATAAGTAGATAAAAAACTTTCAAAGACATATATTTTTGAGTCCGCAATTGTATGCAATAATAAAAATAATTTAAATTTTATGGGTTTTTGATCAGTTTATTTTTAAATTTTAATGTATTTCTACTATTATACACAGTATAGTAATATTATATTCTACTTCTATTTAAAATTGTAATTTCGGAGCGTGTAGAATGCCGCCAGGCAGAATTTTTTTCATTTGTTTTTTTAATATATAAAGCTAGGATCAACAGTAAATCCAACTAGTAAAAAAAATTTGAAAACAATTTTAATAACATGTTTGATGTTGACGTTGGCGTTGGTCTGATTAGTTGATACAAATCCACGTAATTTATATTTTAAATAAAAATGTGAAACAATAGACGCCAATGATTTTATTTTAATTTTTTTTTAAATTTTTTTATTTTTTCCCACGAATTAGTAAATTATCAGAATTATTTGGAAAATTTTCATCTTTCCTCGATTCTCGTCGTGAGTATTTTATACCGAAATAGCCAAGCTTTACTTGGTTTTTATCCCTTTCAAAAGCCCACCTTTTTCCCCACTTGACGTTTTCATAGAAACTGATTATATTATTTTCTTTAGAACTACTTCAGGTATTCTCTCCTACCCAACCCCCCAAACCCGATGAACTGATTTTCATTCTTGGAGGCGCCCTACTTCAATGTAAGGCCACGATGAAACATTATATACATAATTTGGTTGAAATCATATTTTCACATTTTCATGAAATCACTTTTTGGATTCCCGCTGTTTTCGAGTTTTGTAAGATTTTGCAGGTTCTCTTTTAAATTAATTATTTTCCAAGAAGAGGGACTTTATTTTACTTCGGGGTAATTTTAATCCAACTTAAAGGTTTTATACTTGATTTTATTGTATTGATTTAAAAATAAAAAAATAATTAAACTTTTATTGTTGTATGGTTTTTTTATGCTTAAAGCACTGTTAATAACTTATTCTTTAATTTTTTAGTATGTTCAATCCATAATTTTTGTATTAATTTACTGGTTCATAATATTAGGACTGTTAAAACAATAAATTAAATAGAGAAAAAATAATATTTATAGATGTTATTTGATATCAATAATAACATTATGTCTAAAGATAATTTACGTGCTGATAGTTATAATACATTTATGTAACTTGTAAATGTTCTGTAAGGGAACTTTGTTTACTTTATTAATAAGTATATGTGTATTTGATATGCTATCAAAGTGACCACTACGAAGTAGGTATAAATAAATACTCAACAAGTATAATTTTATTTAGTTATTTTATTATAAAGCTAAGGTTTCAGATATTCTCATTTGATTCAATATTAATGAACGACGAAAATAGTTTCTAATAATAATAAATATAAATATAATTAAAATTACTAAACAATTGTGCAAAGAGTTAACAAGTTTTGAGCTTGATTTCCTTAGTTCATGAGTTTTATTACGTCGAAAAATTAATAAATTTTGGAATTCAGATTCTGAAAGATTTAAAATTTTTTGATATGTAAAAATAAGTCTACTGACAAAACTAAAAGCTATTTCGGTAGGGCTATTGTTAAACTTCTATGTAGTATACACGAAATATTTTGAAAATGTTAAGTAAAACAGATTTTCCTGTGCATTATTCTTTTGGTATGTCCAGAGAATTTTAAAATGCTTTGATAAGATACAGAGTACAATTTTACAAAGTAATTACTTCATTAAAAAAAACAAACTAACCGAAAAACAAATAATGATATTTAAATAAACATTCGTTTGTTATATTCAAACTATGCAGTTAAACGACGTGAAGGTTTTTGTACTTTTATTAATAATAATATGTTATTGATTTTATGCAAAACGTACTCTACAGGTTTACAAATTTGATGTAGAGAAATAACTATAACATTCAAAGGTTAGTTCAGTTGTCGGGGTAAAGTATTTATTTGAGGTTGTTAAGAATCAAAATAGAATTGTTTACCTAACAATGCTCGTGTTTACTATGGGTGAACAAACGGAAGTATTTGTATTTGTTAAATTTTGTGCATATTGTAGGAAATAAGCCTGCTACGAGAGTTTCTAATATAAAGTGATTCAAATACAAGTTCCTTTTTTATAATTTCCCGAGGCAGTTTTCTCTTTGTGTAGTTATTGCGTGCAATATATGTAAGTGAATCTATTGAAACCACCTGAGGTGCTTTTTCTAGCCGGCTTTAATTGAATTTTTAATATTCATTGTTTAGCTGTATACATTTCTTATATTTGGAAGTTTCGAATTTTAGACTTTCGATAACAAAATACACAAACGGTTAATTATAAAGCCTTTCTCTTATACTGCACCATTGTTTAGCATTAAATTTAGAAGCTGAGAAAGTGAAATAAACAAATTAATTTGGAAATTTCAAGAAATCTTATTAAAACAATGTTAAATTTAAACACGATACACAAAAAATTAATTATTTTAATTATAAAAGTTTTACTCCTTACGGAATAACCAATTTTTCTTAACGGAAGGGAAGTTTGGATAACACTTTGCGAAAACAAATTTTTGCATTGTGTCTACCCTTTATCGTTAAAAGTTTAGAATTTCAAATATCCTACGGGATTTATATAGAACTTATGTATTGTATTTAGAATTGAAAAATAGAATAGAACATCTGTAACAAAATAAACGATTTCTTTCAAAATTAATATAAATTTTGTCATTCAATAAATCACCAAACTAACAACCTTTTTTTTATTTTTTATTTGAATACATACATTTTACGTGGCTACGAGCAGTTATTATAGGTTGAAGAAAAAATGTATTAATAATTTATTAACTTATGGAAGGTTATTTTCAATCAACGAATTTGTTGGAAAATTTCGTGATTACTACTTTCAACGTTGTAAATGCTACATTGAAGTCACGCATACTTACTTTTGATATTTTAATGTCATCATATCAAGGGTTCGTTCCAAAATATAACACGAAAGAGAAAAGAGAAAAAAAAAATGCAAGTGTGTATAAAAAAAATGCTTCCTTTCATGTTTAGTTTTTCGCTGATAGAATAATGAGGACGGAAAGTTCAATAGAAATGTGAAAGATATTCTAATCAGGTTTCAATGGGATCGTCTTAAGACAATAGGGACGCAAGAAGGGGCATATCAGAAAAGTGACACGTAGTACGAAAATGGAAGGTAAATTAGTTTTAGAATCGAACCGCGGAATAAATCACACAGCTCTCTTCTCTCGGGATCACAAAACGACGTCGGTTGTCTAAATCATACTTGAGTTGTTTTATAACCCTACGCGCTTTTCTCGTACAGAGTTTTACACAGATAATACTTTTAGGAAGATAAACGTGATATTTCTATTCACACAAATTAATCATTAATTTACGTTAAGCTACTGAAATTTAAAGTTGCTAGTCCAAGTTGATATTTTGAAGGTGATAATCCGGCGTCTTTTATAGTAACTTATTTTGTATTTTATTTATACAAGTCTCAACGCCATCGGGGAATTAATTTCATTAAAGTTGATTATTATTTTTGTCAGGAAATTGTGTTGATAATTTATTAAAATTTCGTTATGTTTCTCGAGGGTAATTAGGAGATAATTAACCCGAGTTAGGACAAATGAATTTTATTTTGCATACAAAATTGCTGCAAAGTATTTCGTTCGGCTTTATTTCCTTATTTCCTTGAAGTAATAATAATTATGTACATGTTAATTATATAATCATGAGACACATCTCTGTACATTGTGGAAGTTTATACAAAAAATTACTCTTTCAGTTTATAACATTTTTGTTCGTATACTTTTAAATAAGCACCAAGAAAGAATCCTTTCAGCTATGTTAGATTTTCGTTACATTGAAATTTTTATTAATTACATTTTATTTTATTTTCGAAATGTTCTCTTTCAAACGGACTATATAATTTAGACGAAGTAAAGGTTTATATTAGGTACTATATAATTTGTGCAGAAAAGATATGGACGAAGCAAGTTAATTGAGACTAGCACTGGAGTTACAATTATAATAGCAAGAGGTCTTGAGAACCCCAAGCATCCTTTCATCAATGCATGCACGATTGGTAGATGGGGTATTGAAGGATTATAACCATACTGTAGTGAAGAAGTCTTGTAAATTGATGACCCCATTGCAAATGATATTATCTTCGCTAAAAATGCTGATCGGGCTGTTCTAAGTGGTCGTCGATGACCTCGATCATACTTAAATATTTAACGGCTACTGAAACTGACAGTATAGATATTAAATTCAATGCAAATTTTATATCACCCAGCGAATTTATTAACTGAAGGGTCACTTTAGTTCAAAAGTGGTGTAAAGTACTTACTCAGTTTAATTCTATTTGATAAAATTATCTTTTTATGCTGGAATTTTATCGTTCACAAAAAACACGCACCCAAGGTATTAGTAATTTTTTATTTAATAAAGCGGAAACCTTGAAAAACGTTTGTTTTAAAATACATACATGCATGGGTTCCTTCATAAATCCTATAATGCAATGAACTAACGCTGACGTATAGCGTTGCAGAATGAAAATTTTATCAAACAATAAAGCTGTCAATTCCTAAACTTTCACACTTTTTATCTTTTTTATATATGCTCTTCCAAACTTCTTTAGTTTAGATTTATTTTCGTTTGAAAAGTATATATCGTTGACAAGTCAAAAGTTTCATCTAAATGTAATTATAAAATTCGAATATAACAAATTTTCATCAAAAATAACGGAAAACTCAGCTTCAATAGCCGAGATTTACTGAAGAAGCTCTTATTTATCGCTTCAAGATTCAAGTGATCTAATAGTTCATTTTACAAGTTAAGTCATCAACGCTCTTTTCACTAGATTAATTCAAGAACCCGAACTAAAATCCGTCTTAAGTTTAAACAAATAAACGTTGAAACTGCTAAAATCTCAAAGAGGAATGCAAATCACAATTAATCGTTTTTCAAAAACACACTAAGACCGGTCTTTCAAAAATAAAATGAAAAAGTGGCGGTGATTTAAGCTGAATTAACTAAAATTTATTTTCCACTTTTCAATAAATTCAGCTTGAACCTCGTAACTAATGAAACGAAGGAAATTTCCTTCGATCACCACATTCGAAGTTCATGAACGTACAACTTTTATATAAGATTTAATCAAGATAAGAAATGTTTTAGCAATGTTTTGCATATCTTTCACTTTAATACTTATTGAAAGCTAACAAGCAAACCTTTTAAACTAAACTTAAAATAAGTTTCAGTTTAATCACCCTGATTCATTAATTTCGTTACTTCTTTACAAAATTATACATTTATTTTCCATTACCGAAACATGAAAAACAGAATTATATTCCTTTGCTTCTTTTATTAGGGTCGGTTTATCAATGACAAAATAAATAATTTATCTTACGACGGTTTTTATATATCAGGACAGTTTTAAATTCCGATTTTTCGATGGGCTATTTTAAATGTTCTCGAGTTAACGGCACCCTTTATGCGATATTTACATTTTAATAAATAAACCCGTCTTTAAAATTACTCGAATAAGCAAAGGCTTTATATTAAATTTATGTACTGAGACAATAAAACAATAAAACTTCCATTGTGCAGTTGAAAAGGGTATTTAAACTTTTTTAGATAGTTTTTTTTATTTATTTATGCTTCAATGAAAATGAATACGAATATTTAAGATCCTTATTTTAAATTAAAAGCAAGCTGCTTTACTATAAATAAAATATAAAATCGACGCTTGTTGCAAAATAATCCGTTTTAAGTCACGCAGACTAGCGGTGCTTGTGTTCTAAATAGACTTACCACATTTTGAAAGCCTCAGAGTAGAACATTTCGAATTGTATATCCGACGCGCACGAATATATTAACGAGATTCCATTTATATTAGACACTTTTAATATTTTAATTAATTTTATCAACTAATTCGTGCAAATGAGCGGTAGACAGATGACAGATGACATAAAAATACAAAATATTTAACTTTATAATTTAAAAAAAGTGTGGTATAATGTTTGCCTAGTGATCCGGCTGAATCAATATGTTCTAAAGCTCAATATTTATCTATATGCGGCTTATTATAAATGTATATTGCTATTTAAGTGCTTACAGATCAAAGTTCCAAGTGTAAACTTGGTATATTAATTGTAATAACATAACAAAATCCTAAATTACGAGAAAGATGGAGAAAAAATTTAAATTTTTCATAAAAGGAGAACAAATTTGTGTTCTACTTAAAGTTTAATAGAACGGATAACCTTTAATGCTAAAGTAAGATTATCCCACCAAAAGTATGACGGTTGGTAAACTTAATTTCTAAATTTGTTACTTTTAAAATATATTGTATATGGAGTTCGACAGAAACGGTATTCAACCGCCTTAAAAAAATCTTAAAAAATTTATCAACTACGGTTTGGAAAAGCAAACTTCCAACATTTATTTGTATTGTAAAATAAACTACTTTACATTTAATTTTAAATGTAATATACTGATGTTTAACTTAAAATCGCCACTAGACACATTTAAAAATCTCGTTAATCTTAGTATGAGCGTCACTTATAGATTATTTATGAATATAGTTCGAAACTTGAACATTGATAATGTATAGGTAGCAGTAATCCGTTTATAACTTCTTTTTTAAACAAAACATTGTAATTTACTTTAGACAAAATCCTACAAAATATATTTTACACTAAAATCAAAATTATAGAATCGTGGTGCTCCCTTCTTCTCCAAGAGTTCTCGCTAAGTTTTTTGCTAACTACTTAGCGAGTAATTCATTATTATGCTTAAATTATTAAAGATAAGTATATTATGTTTTCCCAGATTTTCTTGTAGGAAATTTAATTTTTAAAAACTTGTCAATATATAATTTTTGTGTTTTTTGCGACCTCCAAGTTTAACATGAATGTAAATATGTTAAAATTTAGCGATTTGAAAGTTTGACGATCTTTATTTTTCTTGTCTTACCTTTGTTTAAAAAAAATGCAATAATATTCAGGGATTTACAACGACTTCTAAGTGATTTATTTACTTAGGATTACAAGCAGGGCCGGATTACGTCTATTTGGCGCTCTAGGCTAATACAGATTTGGAGTTTATTTAATACTTACATATTAAAAACTTAAAACCTAAAACATCTGCTTAGAAGTAAGCTGTGCTACAGTGACTACACAAAGCAAGTTTTTGATTGTGATTATGAATTATGATATCGTTCGATCTAAGTATATTATGATGACTTCTGTGTGGATAATTACTACACTATGGCCACGGCGTTGTTCTGTTTTGACAGATGTAAAGAAACTTTGTACACAAACACGGTACAGTTAACAGCTCGGCTCTGGTGCTTTTCTCTCTACTAAATTTAATGTAATTCCGTGGAATTGCTGCAAGATCTTGCTATTGGTATTTGGAGTGTATGTAATTGACTTTCCTATCGTAAACGTGATTATCAATTAAATCGATAAGTATGCTTCTCATTTCTTAACGACACATGTGCTGTCTTTATACAAATTTTCAATATGGCTAACACTTTATCAACTTTCTTATCTGTCAGGTGTAAAGAAACAATTGAAACTGCTCCTGAATACTCTCGAAAATCGCTACTAAAAAATTACTCAATAGTGAAATAACGCCAGCAGATCGGCAAGTTCTCTTTTCCAAAATTTTATTTTTATCCTTTTGAATATTTAATAATCCGATGCGTGAGTTTTAAATTTGATCTATCACTGATACTAGCACAAATCTTTAAAAACGTTTATAATTTCAACCCAATTACAATGTCCTTGAAAATTTTGTTTTGTTTAATGTGTAAATAGCAACAAATTGCTTCCCATTTCAGATATGAAAATGTCATCCATACAGAGGCACGTACCCTTTCATTCCAAAAACAAAGCTTAGCTTAAAATACTTTATTGATTTTTTAATTAATTTTTAATTATTTAAAAAATAAATTTTATATAATACTACATTATTTTGTACTTTATACCAACAAACTATTATATAATACCGTCACGCAAATTGCCACCCAAATGTTAGCTGACGCTAGTACGTAAGGATATCTAGGTACTACCTGGCAGATAGTGCAAAATATTGCGTAATATTATACCAATATTGAAAAATAGCGCAATATTGACAACTTCTAGGCAATGTTCGTGCAATATTGATTAACATTTATGCGGCAATATTGTATAATAATATTGGTATAATACTGCAATATAGTATATCTATAGATAATAATGGTTAAAAACTGCATTAATATCTAAACAATAGTGAATATATTCTCCCAAATAACTTCCAAGTTATATTATCAGTGATTTGTATGAATGGAAAAGACATTGCTAACATGTAGCTAAAATATTCATATTTTATTGAATTCAATATTGAGCCATGACTTCGTACCATTATTGCGCCATTATTTTCTATCATTCTTGTCTTATTGTCTAAAATGCACCAATTTTGAATGCAATATTGTCCCAACATTGAAGGGAATATTGTGCGATTTTGACACAATATATTGTGCTATATTTCGTTAATATTTAAAGTATAAAGTACCAATATTGACTCAATATTGCCTGCTACCTGGGCAATCAAGTCTATTTCCTTCTGCTGTTATGTTTGTACGTACGTACGTGTAAGATGCAATTTTCAAGTCGACCGACAGGTTGAAAACGAGTCACAGTGTAAAAAACTCTTATCAGTTGAGTTCATAACACCGGTAGTGTTATTAAACAAACAAAAACAAAATGAAAATGTAAATAAAAATAGACATATTTTATAACGTCTCATCACGTGCAGAAAATTTTGAGGAACTGTTCCACAAAAAAATCTCAACTCACTCAAAAAACAGCCTCCCAGGGCTACGGGCCCTGGGCCAAGGCCAATCTACTGACAACGAAATCTTCTGTTAATCAAACTATGTTTTCCCGCTATTAATTTAAAATTTACCTAATTTTATAAAAATTGGTTTCTTTAATTTTTCAAATTTATAAATACGCCGTGGTTGTGGTTAACTAACTTGTGGTGAACTAACATATTAATTTGTTTGGTTTCTTTAGCGCTCTTCGCTATAACGCATCGTTCTTACCTTCGTTATCAACCTCGTAACCGAAACTACAATTTTTGCAAATTTTTATAATTATGTACAGTATGTAAAAAAATTGTAAATTAAAACAAAATAAACTTCCAAAATTTACAAAAATAAACAAAACAATTGCTAACTTGAATTTAGAATGTTTCATTGGGCCGAACACACCAGGATAAAAAAATCTCGTAACGTACAGTTCGAACTCACGAGTAAACACTAATGGTGGCGTAGAGCTGTATAATTCAGTAAGGTTTGCTGGACAACTAAAGAATCATAAAAAAATCGTTTACATAGCATTTGTACTCATTAAATTTATTAACATACCACAACATTGGGCTATATTTTTAGGAAATTAAATAGTTACGATAAATTCAGAACAAGTGGAGAGAGCCCTATGAATTAACGATGCTATGTGAAGGATTAATGAAATTCCGATGAAATCAATTCTTGGTCAAAGCAAAATTTATCGAAAAATGTTGTATAAAAATCTAATTTTAAACAACAAAACAGTTCGAAACACAAAATTTGTCAATAATGTCGGAAAAATGAATTTCATAGCAATTGGGGTATTCTACACCCCAGTGTGTCAAGTAAGGGTTAAGATAAAAAAATTGACAATGGAAAAAAGTTGTTAAAAATTTGAAACAAAACTTGCTTATTAGGTTGCGATCGCTTAGATTAGTTTTTTGATTGGATTGATTAGATTGGAAAAGTTTTTGCATTTTCATCCGTGATATGGAATCCACGTTAAGCTGTAGGCGTGGCACGTATTAGCAAAAATATTACAATAAATCGTATACATAATATGAATTATTCTGCATATTTTCACAACAATTCGAGTGTAATAAAATTCAACGAAAATGTTTAAATTTTAACGCATTTCTTAAATTTTTAATAACAATTACTTTTTCAACTAATTATTATTCAAATAACACTGATGTGTTAAATTTAATAATTTTTAATTCAATAAATTCTAAAATTCATTAAAATTTAATGATTTTAATACAGGAAATTTCCTCGAGATAAAATATTAAAATATGTTAATAACTTTTAAATTTTAATATTTATAATATTTTATAACGATTGTTATGTTTTAATAAAAATTATTAATTTTATAAAATTTAATAATTTTCGCCCAAAAATCTAACTACGTAGGATCAACTTTTACAATAACTTTTAAATTGTGATATTTTTAAAACATTTTTCAAGTTTTGTAATAATTTATTATTACTTTTATAAATTTTAACGCAAACATTCAGTTTTTATTTGAATATTTTCAAAAAACTTTTGCACGTGTTTATATGCATATCACATCTACCCATGTTGACATCATATTTGCCCATAGTCACCATATCTGTCTATGGTCATATCGAGTGCCAATAGGTTTTATCATCAAAAGGTATGGAGAAAGGATGAACATGATCATGGGCACGGATGGAAACATTTCAATCAGGAAGTAGCTGAAAGCTTTGATGAAATTACGTATTAGTCATAGTAGACTTGATAAACGGATTAGATTTCGCTACCTTTATAACTCGATCATATTAGGCTCACTAAAGATCACTCAAATTCTTCGACATTTTTATAAACTACTATGTATTTAATAAATTAAAAATTCAGTAATTTTTAACTGAACAAGTTAACTAAACAATAATATTTATTAACATTTTTATTAAGCTTTCAGCAAAGTTTATCGCTTCCATCAGAATATTTATTTATACAGTATTTGAATATAAAATATTCAAATATTTCACAAGTTAATAATTTATATATTAAAATACGTATTTAATAGTAAATACAGCATTGTGATAAAGCTATGCTGAATTCCTTCAATTCGATTGATATCGGTGTCATATAAAGGATACCAAACCGTGGTGCAATATTCCAAAGTTGAAGAAAAGCGCAAAATAAAATATATTTTTAAAATAAGTTCCAAGACTTTTGAAAGACAGTACTTCTTGCGATTTATAACTACTGTATTTGTTTTTAATGATCATTTTTGTCTGAGGATAGGGTAACCTAAAACATGTCAGAAATGAAGATTTAAATTTTTAATGCATTTAATTATGTGAAGAATTTTATTTTTTATCTATTTTAACAATATTAAACCAAAAAATGTAGTATACAGGATTTTTTATTATTTCTTGACGAAAATGTGAAAAATAAAATAATTTCAATTACTTTTGCATTTTTTGTCGGTATCTCGGGCAATTTTTTTTATATCCATAAAACCCAACCGCGACCAAACTACAAAATAACAATAGCTCCTTTTTGTTATATGAAGCTGTTATGTGAAGTACTTGGTAATAATTATTGTGGTTCACGACTAAGTCTAAAATTTTTTTATTGACACCTTCAACAGACATACTGTTTAGTTTTGTTTTTGCAGAAGATCGTATGTAACAACGTTTGTATTAATCATTGAAAACAGTTATATTTCAATGCCAAACTTGGATACATATAAAACTTTTTGCCATTAAAATAAAGCAAATAATTACGAAAATTTTGATACTAACCAACGAAAAATTTACAAATTATTACATACGACCTTCTGCTTTTAGGGGGACGATCTGAACTTGCACCTAAATAAAATTTATTTTTGGCTCCCACAAAAAATTCACAGCGTTGTGTTTTGAATCCCGTAATTTATTCAAATTGTTTTAAAGCAATAGCTTCATGGTCTATTCCGTATTTTGTTCAAGGCCGGATTACCACAAGCGCCAATAGGGCCGTGGCTCAGGGGCGCCGGGTCACGCGCCGCTAAAACTTTGACTTTCATTGTTATAGCATTTTTTTTTCAAATTTATGGCAGAGTTATCAGTCTGAACTTGACAGAGATTTTGCAGAAGAATGTATTCAATTTAAATACTTTCTAAAAGCTTGAAAGGAATAAAATAAAGAAGAAAACAACAATATGGCTGAGATACTACTAGTTCTGAGAAGACTAAAAATACTTGCAACATATTCAAATATCGACACTGCTTTAAAAATCTTTTTATCAATACCATCAACCAATGTTTCGGAAAGAGTTCCTTTCCAACGCTACGTAGAGTCAAGAACTATTTTGTTAAAACTATTTTAGTTTAAGTTTAAATCTTTGGCGAGGGAGGGGTCATTCTCTTTAAATTGAAGTTGAGGGAGGTTTTAAAGGAAATAGAAAGATATAAAGTCGAGGTAGCCGCACTGCAAGAGATTAGATGGAGTGGATGGTGGTGGATTTAAGTTTGTGAACTCTGGAGAAACTAAGCAGGGAAAAAACGGTACGGGCTTTATAATCATGAAAAGATGGTTTAAAGAAGTACTCTACTTTAAGTCAGGGACTGGGACTGGGATAGGGATTGTCCTATCTGAGAATCAAGACAAAACCAAATAATCTTTCGGTGATAAATGCTTACGCACCAACTGAAGGCAACACAGAAGAAGAAAAAGAACAATTTTATAATGACTTAGAACGAGTGTATGACGAAATACCGAAACATGACAATATAATTATTATGGGCGACTTCAACGCACAAATAAGAAAAGAGAAATATGTTAAAAATGTAGCAGGAAAGTATACAATACATAAAAATACAAACGACAACGGAAATAGATTATGTGGCCTAGCGGCTTCACTCGATATGATTGTTAGTAGTACCAAGTTCTAGCACAAAAAATACACAAAGCGACATGTTTGTGGCCTGGATGCAACAATAGCGAATGAAACCAAATTAATCATGTGTTGGTAACAAGAAGAAGAGCCACTCCTGTAAGAGACGTAAGATTTTATAGAGGTGCCAACGCAGACTCAGACCACCTCCTAGTAGTCACAGAACTTAAAATGAAGACAATGATAGAGAACACAAAACATGAAGAAAAAAAGTGGTTGGCAACGGAGAAATTTAAAAATAAAGAATGCAGAAAACAATGTGAAAAAATGGTTAACTCAGAAATGGAAAGTAAAGAAAAAGACAGTGACATAGACAACACATGGAACAATATTGCATAGAGTCTAAAAACAGGAGCAAAACAAATAATACAAAACGTGGTTTGATGATAAATGCGCTGAAGCAAACAAAAAGAAGAGAGAAACAAGAACTGCATGGCTATCAACTAATGAACAAAATGACTTGGAGCAATATAATAAGATGCGCAATAAAACAAGAATAAATAGATAGAGGCAAGAATGAGTGAAATAGAGACGAGCAATATTAACAACCATGTAAAAAAGTTTTACAAGCAGATTAAGAATAGTAAGAGAAAAAATAAGATAAAAATAGAGGAATGAGAAATGAAGAAGAATTAATAGAAGATAGAACTAAAGAAATCAAGAGAATATGAAAGAATTACTTCCGTAAACTATTATATACAAATCAAGAGGAAGAAATAAAACAGAAAAGAAAATACACCAAACGTGAAGAACATAGCAGACCCAACTAATGACGAAATTATGAAAGCAATACATCAGTTAAAGAACGGAAAAGCTCCAGTCAATGATGAGATAATAAGCGAAATGATAAAGAACGGAGGAGAAAAAGTGCACAATAAAATCTGTGAACTAATAAAAGAAATATGGCGACGAGAGGATATGCCGCATAAGTGGAAGGAAGAAGTAATTGTGGTAGTAAAAAAGAAAGGAAACCCGGAAAAATGCAGCAACTACCGAAGAATATCTAGCAACATCCACAACCACAACGAAATAGCAACATCCTAAATGTGGCTTATAAGATTCTGTCTACGGTTATACACAGCCGCCTAACTGTTTACGCAGATGAAATAATAAAAAAATATCAATTCGGTTTTAGAAAAGGCAAGTCGACGATAGATGCACTGCATATAATTAAAGCAAATCAAAGAGAAAAGCTACAAATATGACATAGAGATACACATGCTATTCGTTGATTTCAGACAGGCATTTGACCAAGTAAGAAGATATCAGATGTTAAAAATAATGAAAAAGCTTGCAATACCAGCCAAGCTCATAAGGCTGATCGAGAGGACTTTGGAAGGTACAACATCTACGATAAAAATACCTCAAGGAGAGACCAATAGTTTTCAAGTGAACAGTGGAGTGAGACAGGGAGATGCCCTGTCAGCGACATTGTTCAACATCGCTCTGGAAAAGATAATCCAAAGTACTAACTTTGAAGAATCAATAACGACTACAGAAAACCAAATAATAGCATATGCGTATAATCTTGTGATAGTGTCAAGAACAGTGAGGGGCATGACAGAGATACTGAGAAACATAAAAAAAGACATATAGAATGGGACTAAGTATTAACGAAAATAAGACGAAATACATGAGATGCAGTAGAAGAAAAGGCGATAATAATAGCGAATTAATCATTGATAACTGTGTGTTCGAACAAGTAAAAAATTTTAACTACCTAGGAGTCCCGATTAGTAATAGAAATGAAAAACAGACAGAAATAAAACAAAAAATTTAAGCGGACAACAGAGCTTACCAAGCAAATAAAAGTCTTCTGAGAGATAAACAACTAAAAAAGAAAACAAAATTAAAACTATACAAAACGTTAATCAGACCGGTACTTGCATATGTATCTGAAGTTATCTGTAGCACTAAAAGAGACGAAGAAGAATTAAGAGTTTTTGAAAGAAAAGTACTCAGAACAATCGCCCTACGCGATTAAACAACGGTCAATATAGAATGAAAACACACATGAAGCTTCGAGAAGAAATAGGTGACTAAGACATAGTGAAGTATATTACGGCCCAGAGATTAAGATTGCTGAGACAGGTCATGAGAGCCGACAAGGAAGAAACAATAAATGCGAGAGTGATGTGGAAACCGACTGGAGAACGCGCCGGGACCAGACCAAGAGCTAGATGGTGGGACGGAGCTGAGTAAGATGGGAGTGAAGGAATGTAGACAGATGGTAGTGGACCGTACAACATGGAGAAGCGTCATTAACAATACAAAGACACACAAGAACTTATACTAATAAAATGTATTACAACAAACATGTAAATTAAGAGGATTAATCCATCTTAATAAAATAGATTTTTAAAGTCTTCAGACAGCCAAATTTTAATAGAATGTAGCGCTATGTAAATAAAAAAAATATTGAAGCGCAAATTTTTCCAAAATTAGAAGCAGTTACGTATGTATTTTGAATTTTTAAAAGTAATAAAGATGCATTTTATAATTTTATGACCGCTTTACAATCTTTGGGTATAGATAAAATGCACTGAGTGTACAAGAATCTCGATCCCAAAGCATTTATTTCTAGGTTGGAGGATAATTTGAATCATGCGTCATGCATTTAATTTAAATAGGTCTGTCTCGCTTAGAACTTTACATATTTTACTGGCTTAGAAATTGCATTTTACCCTTCTCTTGTCCTTAATTTCAGACCATTTTTTTTGCTGTAATCTATCAATATCAGCCTGAAGCAGCATAGAATTATTGTTAGATATTGTTAGTTGCTAGAAAAAAATTTTAATTTTGTTTAACAAGGTATAGTATTTATTAAAGCTGTATTAAAAACACAATTTATTGAACATCTTAATGGAAAGTCGACGGTTATCTCCAAGAGCATAGTCAGAAGAAAAAAAAACATACTGTGAAACGGTGTTTATTCCATATTCCACTTATGAGTTATGACCTTAGGGGTGAAACTTGCGTAGAAATATATTTCTATGGCCTAATTTACAATAAAAACTTAGGTAAAATCATCTACCTTAAATTCAACTTAAATAATTTAGATTGCAGGATTTAACTTTAACTCTTGGCATATGAAATTCTATTTTAAGAAGTTAAAGACGACTTGTCAACACAAATATTTTTAGAATTCGATGGATTTCTGAATGGTTTTAGGTTGTGCTGAAAAATAAACAACCATGCATGATGAAAACGGCTCTCGTCGATTGACCAAAAATTCCATCCAGACAAAATGAAGGTTTCTCCCAATCTGAATTATTCCTGAAGATTTCCTAATTCTTCTTATATAAAAATATTTTAGATTTTCAAGCTTACTGCATGTACATGTAGCTTCAAATGACTTGAAGAAGCTGACTCCAGCTTTGGTTAAAAAGCGTTATGATTGGGTTTATGCTAACAGGTATTTAACTGTTGAAGACTGGTGTATAGAAAAAAAGTCAATTCATTTGTGTTTTTATTTTAATAATTTTTTTAGCTTAATAAACGATATGCTTTATTGATGAAACTACGTTCCATATCCAAGATGGTAAGTCACAGTTTATTAGGCGTTGACCAGGTGAAAAATATAATACTAATTTTGTTGTGAAGACTGTCAAGAATGCTGTGTCAATCATGATATGTTCAGTAATGAGACGTTGATATGTAGGCAAAAAGACCATAGGATGGTTTTGTGGCCTTAGGATGGTTTGGGATGGCCCAAAAGTTTTTATGTAGAATGGAGCAATTTGCCACACTGCAAAATTAATAATCAGTTTTTTGAAAAATATCAAATATCAGTTTTGCCATGAGCAGGAAACTATCCAGATAAAAACCCCATCAAAAACGAATCATGAAGGTACCAATTCTTATCACGAAGATTCAATTGATTTCCAGAATCACCTCGCACAGGAATCATAACAAAAATGTAAAACAAATTTCTCTAAATTGCATTGAAAGCATATTACGTAGAGTAACTACTTTTCATGCTACGAAGAGTGGTTTAACAAAATGTTAAAAAAATGAAATTCTCATGGTTCTGTACTTTTCATGTGTAAGATATACTATGTGGTAGTTCAACAAATGTTATTTAGAAGCACTTATTATGCAAATTTACAAAAATTTAAAATTTGGTTGGTGAGCCTAATAATTTGGACAAGAACTGTAATTGTTTTATAACTTTTGGTATTTACTAAAAAACGATAAATAATGAGCAAAATACTAATTAATTGTACTTTTCCTAATATTTACAAACAACTTTCTCAAAACAACATTTATTTTATATTGCAAACAATAAAACGTACTTTTATTTATTTAAGTTGTATTAAATTATATTTTTTATAAATTATCTGTATACGCGACCCTACTATTATTATTAGATTCTATTTGTGTTGTAAACAACCTAAAGCAACGTAGATGTTTGGTAATTTTATCATGAAAAACTAGAGTTCTTTGCTATTAGGGTCTGATGTAATGCCCGCGGTAATAAGTAACCTCAGAATAAATGGACGTGTTTTTCTCGTCAGATCTTTTAACTTGGCAGCAACGGTTCTAAGCGAAGTAAGTTGGCGGGTTTAGCTTAAAAAAGAAAAATTGCCTCAAGGTTTATAATGACGTTATTAGAAATTTTTTTATTGGAACGTGTTAACTTTATCACCAAATAATATGTGGTAGTTTAACTTGATTCAATTTTAATAATAAAGATTCATGTGTTTGTGTTATATTTTTAATTTGACGATTGATCTGCACTACATTTTTATTGTTAATATTTCACCGAGTTTAGTATGTTGATCATGAACATACTGCACTCTCTCCCTTTGGTGTAGCCTCGATTAACATTAACACATTGCTACGATTACGATATTTGTATTTAGTATAAATTTATAATACAATGGATAACGTTTCTGCATATAAATTGCACGTTTACTTGACAGCAGTTATTTACTTGCATGCTTGTGGACATGTTTTATTATGATGCTATGTAATATTTCGATAGTCTTTTTTAACATTACTGCTTTTACAATTATGATATTATGTATATGTAGTGATTTACCAAAGTCTAGAAAGACCTACGAAGTTTTGAAGACTCGCTCAATACTGTGGTAACCAGCAGGCGTGTTAAAAAAGTCAGAAATAAATCAATTGAGAAAAAAGTTTTTGAATGAAAGGGATAAATAAATGGACGTAATTGATAAATGCAAATTAAAAATTGTTAACTTATCAAAGAATTTAGTATACCTACTACATAATATCAAATATGTGGACCAATACATTGTGGTATCGTAGCGTTGTATAATAGTAGATAGGAGTATTATATAAGATTAACATAATCTACTTGTATAAACAATTTAATTTAGTTACGATTAAGAAGTGTTTACGTGAGCATGACTAAACGATCAAATCTGTAATAAGATCTTGGTTAGATAGGTGCTTACTTGGAACAATTAGCATGTTTATATATTATATCAAGGTTTATGATGGTTAGGGTAACTTTCAAGTTAAAAATACTATCTAATACTTTTGTTAAGCCCAGGGCTGACCGATAAAATACATAATAATTGTAAACTTATAATTTATGGTATAATCATTTTAGGATTCGCACTTCGATGCGAAAAACTTCCATTGCAAGGAATAATATCAAATAATTCTAAACTGAATTTGATGTCCACGTAGATACCAAAACCTCAATTTTGAAGCTAGTATGAAAAGGTTAACTAGCACGAAAATCTCACATTGCTATGCAGCCTCGCTACACATAGGAAAGTTGTTGACATTCAACTTGACATAAATCTTTAATACGGATGAAATCGAACGCGAGAATCGGTGCGTACTAATCAAATTCCCACAATCTAGCACGTGGCACAACAATAAAACCACCAAAACAAACTTGATAGCTACTTAAAATAACTCTGCATTGTTTACAAAGATTTACTAATTTAGTATTTGTATTTTACTTGATGACATGATCGTGAAGCTAAGCATTGCGGCCGCAGGCCACTCAGCGGATTCCAACACTAAACCATCTTTAACTAAATTGATTGAAATAAAACAAAACAGATAAGAAGGAAAATTTTAACAATTTCTACGAGCCTTGAAGTTAGAAGAAGTGGAAGGAATGGAAGGAATGGAAAATTATAGATAGGTAATCATGTTTTATATCTTGGCAGTGTTTACGTAGCCCCGGTGACAATATTGATAACCGGCAGTATTTTTTCATTGATCGATGTTTAGCCGGTATCGATAATTATATTAAAAGCCGGTGGTGTTTTATAATATTTAAATGTTGTACATCTTTCACAGAGCTTTTCACCCTTCTCGAAAGTATATTATAGTCTCCAAGGAAATAAAGTGTATACTCTGTCTTCCACTACGGACTCGTTCTTCTAAACTTTAGACGGAACAGCACAGCTGATTGGTCACGATGAACTAGTCCGGATTAGTGACCTGATTTTCCGCTATCGCACATTTCGCATGCGGATAATTCTCTTCCGGACATTTCGCTACCGTTAGCACGTTAGCTTCTGAAATATTAAAGTTAATAATTACAAAATGTTTCCATTATTTGTACAATATCTACCTTAAAAGTTTATTTTACAATAAAATTAAAAAAATTCCTAAGTGGTATTTATTGCGATCCTTGACGAACATGCGATATGACAATAAATATCTATTATTATATACTTTTTATATTTTATTGAGGAAACAAGTGAACAACTATTGTATTAACAATATTCATCGGTTGTATGATTTTCAACTTCAGCAATAAAAGTTTTATATTAACTCGATCAAAGAGCTTTTGTGAAGTCGGTGTAAATGCAATCAATATTCACACGAGACTTCAAACTATAAATAATAATATTTAAAAATGAATAAACTGCAATGTACTTTGTAGTGGTTTAAAATCTTTTAATTGTAGTAATACAAAAGCTATACAAATTTAAAAGTAGATAAAAGCAGAGCTGGGTTCGCAATTGCTAATATTCTAAATAATTAATTCATTGACTGGAATTTCAGAAAATATTCCGTAAAACTAAAAAATTATGTCATGTTATTTACTCACGGAATTAAAAATTTAAATATGATTTTTAAAATAACTCTCTTGATATCCAGCAAAGTTTATTTAAAAGTCGATATCTTTAATATTAACCTTTTTTCAATAAAGAATTGAATTTTGATTTAATATTTTCCTAAAACCGTTTTAGTAAATAAGATAAGATTTTGGCAAGCTGCTCATATTTATTTAGTAAATTGATTTTGTTAGCTACAAAAATGCCTTATATGAAGTAAAGGTGCTGAATAAGCATTTATATAAAACAAATAATATTTTCGAAATTTTACAATGAACTACTGAAGATATAATATAATAAGCAGCTTAAAAATTTGAATACGTGAAAAATCTTATAATTTGATACTAATAATTAGTTTTTTAAATATAATCAGCTATATTTTTATAAAAGCATTAAAAATATTTTTGCCGACAGGTATTAAACCACGAGAATGTAGTTCGAAGAGAATTTTTTGTAAATAAAACGTTGAGCCTGTGGAGGTGAAACTATTTAATTATTTTGAATTTATCGAATTATACACTCGAATAAATATTTTCAAGTTTGCACATTTAAGAAGGATGAATAACTTCACTGAAATCTAAAAAGGATATCATAAACACATTAATAGTACAATAAAAGCACTTTCGTAATTAACGTCACCAATAAATTTTCTACAGGGCTAGGCACAAACTGAAGATCTTAATAAACAGTTTAAAACTTTGTTAATTTTTACTACTATGTAATCATACAACTACTTAATAAAGATTATTAACAATAATCCTATCTATTTGAATGAGAAAGCTAATCATCATACTTTTTATAAACCATGTGAAAAAATAATATGGCATGAATACTTAGACCTAAAAATACTAGAGCAGCTCTAAAATAAATATTTATAATCTATGAAAGAAGCCAGTTTGTCAGCGATTGTTTTTTGTATAAAGCAAGTACAATAATAGAATCGATATCCAGGCAGATCCCACGATTAAATTGACTACTTCTCGTCTGACATAAACTTGCTTTGGGTGCCAACAATTGTTATTCATGATATCAATATATTTTCTTATTATCAGAAGCTAATAAATAAATTGAAATAAAATGATCAGCATATTATATTAATACAATATACCTATTTTTTAATATACAATGGCATAACAAAATTAAACACGAGTAGCTTATAAGGGATGTTATAAAAGCTACGTTAAGTGATACTGAAAAATTCTACTTTCAACAATGTAAAGCTTGTTAATATATTTTTATATTCCAGTATTTACATAAAATTATCTTATTTTAGGGTTTGTCTTGTAATAAAACTCCTTACAATATAATCTGAAAGTTATTTCAGTTATTGGAGTGTTTTAAAATTTAAGTTTCCTTATTGCAAAATTGTCCCTATAGACGCATAGTAAACCTGCAAATTTTTAAAAAATTTCCTGCGACTCATAAAAGTAAATAGCAAGCGCTTATTTTCATTTGCTTATTTGCGTTTAGAATAAAAGTATAGTACGTAGGGGAGATCAGTAGATACTATAATATTATAGTTCAAGATATCAACGTTGAAGATAAATCATTATTGGAAAGATGTGATGTTTTCATAACGAGGCTGTAGCCGAGGCAAATTTGACATTTAATAATTGAATTTAATTTATTTAAATTGACACTGTCAGTTGGAAATTTGACATAATTTTTTATGATTGATTGAATAACAAACGAGCGGACCAACGAAATGTGCGTGATTACGTTTAATTTTTAATGAATCACATTTAATACCAGTGCGTGAAAGTAACTCATTTTCTAACGCATGTAAGTATTGCAACTATGGTATTTCAAACGGTAGTAAATGAATAGTTTTCCAAAACCTGGCTCAGTACGATAAATTTTCGAATTACGAATTTTCTTCTTTAAATTTTGGTCAAGTAGAAATAAAGATAGGTTATTGGACACAGCAGGTCATAACCATATTAAAATATTAAGTTCTTTTAAAAATTCAATAATGTCGGTGAATTTTTAGCGTTATAAAATATGAACAGAATATCTGCTGGGAAATTGTATTTTACGGACGCCTTCCTTAGGTACTTGAAAGCAAAATTCATTTAGTATGTTTTCTTATTATCGAAACATTATCTGGGTAATGAAAATTTGTCTAAAATTACTTTCAGTATGGCATGGCGCTACCAACTCCTTTAATTTGTCATTTAATTTGTAACTTAATCTTGTTCAAATATATTGCGAGCTCAGCAAAGCATGAGGTATAAACTTAAATTTGAAATTTCTAAAGCATAAAAAACAACGTTAATGTCTCATATGTTAAACTCATTAAGAAATTTTGCAGGCAAAAGGACGACTATACAAATCGATAAGTGTTTTTATTACAATTTGCAAAATGTGTCTGTAATAACGCAAAATTTAATAAGCAGCAAAATAAATTAAAATTACGGGTGCCCATTATATTACCATAATAACAGCAGAACGAAAGTCATAATTTTACGATTATTACATATTGAATGAAATATTTCGCCATGATGGAACATGCAGGCACTATAGCATTGTAAAAGGTTTGGTTACATTTGTTAAAATTTAGAACTTTAATAATTATAACGTTACAATCCATCTATTAATTAATGGAACAACATATTATAATAGCTGAAGCTCATTAGCGAAATTTTCAGCATAAAATTCAACAAATCAAAAATTATAATGAGATAATATTCAGAGCCGTACATTTTTATAAAACTTTTATATCTTTTAATATTATCAATATGCTACAGTTTTTTCTAAGAAAAGGTTATGTAGAAAACCTTATCTTTCACGAATTTTTCAAGTAGAAATTTGCAGACCTAACCTACAAAGACGTACACAAATTTTTCACATTATTTCAGAAGTCATTTGATTTGGAAGCTATTAACTACAACTGTTGGCGTTGTTTTAAAACTAGACTGAAGTTACTTAACTGGAACATCTTTAAATCACAGAGTTCCACCTGTTTTGGAATTGTTGCAATCGCCCAACTTGTTCAACATTCAATTAAGCATTAAGATGTTCTTATTGTTTAAGAATATTGAGTGAAATTACACAATTTTACAATCATAACATTGCTAGAAATAATAAACCTTGTTTTTCCTAAAGAAAAAGTTAAATTGTTTTCTCTTTTTTTCTCTTCTTTGTTAAAGTTAAATTTTTATATAATATATTATTTATTTTTTAGAAATACCGTGCAATACAAATTATTTTGAGCAAAATTCAAGCTACAAAGAACAATTTTCTCAAAAGTATTTTTCTGTTATTTTATTTTAATTTTATTATTTAGTAGGCAAATTAAAAATTAAAATTAGTTACAGTCTTTAGTGAGCATTTAATTTTAAATTAAATTAAAGAAATAATTTATTTTTTTACTTGAAATTATAATTTCAAATAAACGATTGAAAGCGTAAAATATGTGGAATGAGGTCATATGCCAAATGGGTTTGTTCATTTTTAAAAATGTAAATATAATCGCTGCAAAAATAAAGAAAAAGAATAAAATGATAAAAATTGAATAATTTTGATGATTAGTTATAAAGTGAAATTGATGCAATATTGATTTTTTATGAAGAATTAAAAATAATTAAATAAAAAAATTCTGACCGACTAAAAAAATTTAATACTTTTATTATTATAAAAACAAATGTAAATTGAAATATTTAAATAAATTTTAAAAAATAAATATTTATTGTAAGAAGAATAAATTAAATGGTGAATATATTTGCAACGAAGGCAAGGACGATAAAGTTGTATTAGAGCGGTTGAGTGTAACCGCATAGGATTCCGAATATTTTCCTATCAAAGTGAAATTTAGAAGATGGAGAGTTTTTGACATATAAATTGAAATTTGAAAATTAAAAATACAAAAATTTTTAATTAAATTTCAGAATAATATACGTATTTCAAACTTACTTGAACTGAAAGCTACAGACATTAAAAAATTTTTTTATGAGTAATATTGGTAGATATCAGGATAAAACTTTGAATGGGTAATTAATATTGGGTAAAACTATATAACAATTTGAAGTATACGAAATTTTATTAAGATCTATAACTTAAAAAGGTTCTCTTAAAAAATTCATATACTGTAATATTTATTGTTTTTCCTCTCAGGTTTTCATTAGCTCCAAATTCCCTATTGCTTAATTTTTTCCGAAACGTTTATTAATTAATTTAGTTATTATTACAGGTATTTTGCATATTTATTCAAATTTTTCATTTTAATATTTTTTACTTCAATATATTTCGTACATTTTTATTAACAAGAAACTAAATTACTATATTATAGCAAAACAGTTACAATTATTTTGCACAATTTGGCAGTAATTGAAAAGGAAATTGAACTATCACACTGAATGTTGAATGATAAATATTTTATGGTAATAATGTTCCATATGGAGTTCGGTAGTAACTAAAAATTAATGAAACGAAGAATATCTTGATATAATAAATTGATGAATTAAATTTAATCCATTAGGTCATAATCCAGCCAAGAACTTCTAAAACAAGTAATCCAGAAAGTGCAAAACTTTATGATAATAATTGATTGCACATAAAAATGAAATACATTTTTTTTATTCTCAACACATAGATTTCCGCAAGGTCGAAACTTTGTCTAATCGAAAGTTAATCAAATACCTATCTCAAAAATACATAATTAGGTACATAAATGTTCCAACTTACAACTATTTTTTTAACCTTCTTTATGTTACCTGCAAAATTTCACAACTAGATTCAACAAATATAATATAAACTTAGTTATAAGCCATAGTAAAAATTTTTGGTTAAAGTAATTACAAGTAGCGAACCAGCAATCTCCGAAGAGAGCCAACTCTAAAGTTGAATAAGATTTCAATCAATTCGCTGAAAAAAATTTACTAATTTCATACTGAAATTAAGAAAATTTCTAAGACCAATCTCAAATTTGATTATTGCCTTCGCAATAGATTGTTGTTTTGTTACATATTGAACACTTTAATCTAAAAATTGCTAATAAGGTTTACAGTGAATTTTTAATTTGAAATGTTTTTGTATATAAATATCAGATTTATTTTCTGCAGAATTAAATTAATTAACAATTTTTAATTTATTTCAAAAGTTACTTTGCAAACTTTATAGACTTTAATTTCTTTAATACACTTTGAAACATCATTAAAAATTAAGACGAGGATTTATTTCAGAATTAATTCTTTCTTATTTCAATAATTCCTTGTAGCTCAAAATAAGACAGCCAACTGTTTTTTCAGTTTTAGATTATCTAATTTATATAATAAATAACAAAGCCTATAATCAAAATATAATGTGATTGATTTGTATTAAGTATTTTTCTAGGAAATAATATTCAAATTTATTTATTTCTTCTAGGTTAAAAATTTGCAATGGTTTGTAAATTCCTTATGCTAACACAAATTTAAATTCTTTATTAGCATATTTTAATTTTTCAGAGTCGAATAATATTAATTTTGAAAATACTGGAGATTCAGTAACATGAAAAAAAAAGTTAAATAATTTGTTTTGGAGTTACTTTAAAAATTAAAAGTCATTTTAATAGTGATAGCTAAGGAAGAATGTTTTCAATCAGTTGAACTGGGTCAGATTTCAACATAACTACAAAATAATAGTAGATTGTCACTAAATTAACTTTTTATTTTAAAATATTTATAATAACGAACATTGAGAAGTAAATAAGATTATGAAAACTTAATAATAAAAAGCTAAATCATTGCTTTGATTGATCATACTTTTAAAATAATTATAATATAAATTAATTTTTATTTATAATTTAAAAAGTAAGCAAATAAATTCAAAAGAACAATATTTTTAACTTTCTGTGAAATAATTTTTAGAAAATGATCATTTTCAGTACACAATGCTTTTTTTACTCCGGGGTAGAAATCTTTGTGTAGAAAATTCTTGAAATAAATTCTTTCAAAATCTACAAAGACAAACCTTAAGTTAAAATAATTCAAGTGTACAAATTAAAAAGGTAAAATGCTAGAATATTTAACAGTGATATAAAACAATTAATTACCTGCAACTATTTTTAGCATAAAAAAGTTAATAAAACAAAAAAACAATAGATTTTCACATCAAACGAAAGTCAAAGATGATTATAAAATTATGATCAAACCTCGAAATGTACAATTTAAAAAAAAATTGTAAAATATAATAAAAATAGGTGTTAACAATTTTTAGTAATGTTTGACTGAATAATTTCTCTTTTGAAATTCATTCATGCAAAAATGCACGAAAATAATTCATACATGTTAATATGATAATAATGAAAGTTTTCAGTTTTCATAATCGTTTATTAAAATATACTGTAAATTATATTTTTTATTATTATAATTATTGTTTATAATAAAAAAAGTTCTTTAATTTAAATTTTTTAATTTGTTATTATTTTGACTTGAAATTTTCAAATCCTGTTTTGTTTCTTAACTTTGTTAATTATATCTGCCTGACC
Organism: Cantharis rustica; assembly: GCA_911387805.1. NCBI lineage: Eukaryota > Metazoa > Arthropoda > Insecta > Coleoptera > Cantharidae > Cantharis > Cantharis rustica. The sequence continues at coordinate 48,596,172 of OU426878.1, read as the reverse complement.
AGAACGTTGGAAAAATTGTCATAAGCTATCATTTTTTAAATTCCTTTAATGGTTTCTCCTCTTTAGTTTTAAAAAATAAATTTTTATTTTTAACTAATTGCTTTAATTTATTATTTTAGTGTTTGCATTCTAAATTCTGTTTCTCATTATACATAATATGAAAGATGGTAAGATGATAGGTCAAAAAGTAAAGCGATAACAATAAAAAAATAAATTAGTGATTTCAATTTAAATTAAAAATCAATTTTAATTAAAACAGAACAAAACATACCAAAAAATGAAGTACAAATCAGACTATTTGATTTCAATTTTTGCTATATCTTTTATAGACTTTTAACTTAATGGAAGAGTTTTAACTTCGATAAAGTCGGAATTTTATTTCTCACCTTTTTGGAAAAAATTATGCGTTTTTAATTCAGACTTTGGTTCCAATTTTATATAATAATAAATGGTTTAGTATACCAATAATCATTTTAATAGAACTTTATAATCAATTTTTAATATAAAACTATCAAGATGACATATGTAATGACAAACTTGATAATATCTTAGAGGATTCAAAGAAGTAACTAAAGTAAATATTTCTTTTATTAACAATTACTTTTTTTCTGAGACAGTTTTACTGTAATCAGAATAAAAAATAAATAATTTTTATCAAAAAAGTGAGAAATAAAATTCATAGTTTTTTCAAAGTTGGCAACGTCTAGGAAACTCTCTCATTGTGTATTTTGATTATCATGGTTGTTCTTAGAACTGTTCAAATAATTGTTCAATTTTCACTTTTGTTATATATATGTAGTAGGTATGTATTGTTTATAAAAGGTCATACTTTGGAGTCAGCTAATTTGAATTTCTCTAAATGTAATTTTATGATACGTAACTACAGAAGTACTAAGTCAATATTTCTAAAGTAACAAATTTCAATTAATTTTAGGTTTTAGAGCAATAATTGATAATTGTCCTACAGTGCTGGAATATTAAAAAACTTAAGTTGATTATATTGATTTACCATCAATTTCTTTCATTCATGAATATTTTAGATATAAAAAATGTAATTGTATTACGTATTATACTCACAAAATATTTACTAATATTTGTAATTATTTGTTCAGCACTTTACACGCAACAAGAAATATAATTTTAGCGGTTTTGTAAACAAACACAACTTTTAATTGTCTTTCAAATCGAAAAAACACGAGAACGTAAAAAAAGCAAATTACTTCTATAAATAAATGTAGAACAAATGTTAAGAAATCAAAAAGCAATAAACCTTTCGAATAGAAGCAAAAAAAATACGAATTGGTTAAATGAAATATACGAATCTTTCTAAAGTAAATAACTTAAACAATAATCATACATTTGAACAGCAAAACACTAAATAAATTTTTATTAGTTTTATATTTTAATTAAATTTAATTTAAACACAAAATTCTTATGAATGTTTTGGCATTAATATGTAAATTTAACCATAAGCATGATTAAAGCAATTAAATAATTTGTGTATTTCATTTATGGAAAACCAAAATGTTCCAACTTAATAACATTTTAGCTTCGCGTTAGCTCAAATTATAAGTATTCAACATTTATACCAAGATAACATTAAATTAATTAATAGAGTTATTTAGGGTACCTACACACCTTTATCATCATTGAAGTAATCATAAGTTATTATTTTGGGAAATTTCGCTTATATTTAGTTAATGGTCAATGTTACGTTTTATTACAATTTGTGTGTTAATTGCGTTCTCTACAGCAAACTTAACTAATTTATAAATATATTTTGATAGTAGGTATATATATTTTTTTATTGTTAACAAACTCTAAATTCAATATCCTATTAGTTCGTCCGTTAGCAATTTTATCTTGATTTTACCACTTTAATCTTTTCTTATTATCACCAGCTTTTTCAGACTGTAGACTGTCGTGTAAAATACCAGCTGTCTATGATAATTATACATAAAGTTCTTTTTTAACATCATATTTAAAAATGAATAATTCTCCTTCAGTTTACTTAGTGATTATTCTATCAATTGGCGCCCTGGATTTTTTCATTTGTTTTTCCACTAGAGGACTGCGAATAACCAAAAGTCAATCAAAAACTCACTCCCTGAGGGTTTGTTTCGTTGTTTTCATAAAAACTTATTTTACATTTCTGAATTAACAGTCACGTAAAGAACAAACTACGGATAACTAAAAGGGCTTATGTATTTACAAACAATTTAATTTGGTTGGATTTACTTTACAATTTTAAATATTTTAAGTTGATTGTTTTGGAAAAATTTAAACAATAAAGCTCAGAAAATTATTTTCTGAATGTTTTGTTTGATTATCATGAATAATAGTTTATTAGATAACAAAAACATAAACTTTTTGTGAAGTAAATCACTTTCTGTAAAATTGCTGTGTGTACCATCTATCTACAGGCGTAGTCATTCTATACCACTAGAGAGTTTAAGATACATTAATTAATTATTGTAAATAAATGATAACTTTTGTTGACCATAACAGGGAGTAAACTTGGTAAAATGACGTGTATAAAATTTTATTATACTTTTTTCTAATTATGCAATCCCACCTATTATCCAAATTAATCCCACTGATTCTAATTTAAATAAACATAAATAAAAGACTTGCTATTTTTATATAACAAAAACTTTTAAATCTAAGATTTCAGAATTTAAATCTAGAAAACCAGATCTGCGTGGGATTTCAACTTATCTAAATGTGTTGAAACAATAATTTTTCAGTAAGTTGTTTTATAACTATTACAAATTTATTTTTATTTATAGATTACTATTGCATTACTTTAGATTACTATAACATTAAATACAAAATACCAAATTAAAAAAATTATATATACATAAAGAGACCCGGATTTAAGCGGCAGTGAAAAAAGAAATCAATTATTATGCTGCTACATATTTGATTTTCATTTGCTTTATTTGTTTATTTATTTATTTGTACGTCAAAGTGAATTAATTAAAAACAAGGATGAATAACTGAAATTTAAATCACTGATTATATTTTTATGAAGACTATAAACAAGAGTCCTTTTCAATTACGGTATTAAAATGTAATAAGCAGAATTGAGAAACAGTTAAAAGAGGAAATAAGAAAGTTTTCCTTCAACGATTTCTTTTTTCAATTGACATTTAGAAAGACATTTTGTTAAGATGACTGCTGCGATGTACAAAAATACTTTTAAGTTCATTAATAATATAACTTACTGCTGTTACATTAAGAGTACGTAACTTAGTTTTAAAATAGCTTCAATATTTTATTAGCATAATCTCGTTTATTTGCAATAATTTTTGGGGCGCAGAGGTGGTTGAGGGATTAATGTAATGGCGGTGTCTGAGTGCTATCCGGACTGCGGCAGTAGTAATTAGCAGGGAAACGAACGCAGCCACCGGTAGTTTACTAGATTACCCTAGCGCTGATTGGAGAAAAATGTGCTTACTTTTGGCGTCGCTACATCTATAAAATATCTCATCACTTGCAAAATAAATTTCGAGCACGAAAATGTTACTTATCATCATCGACGTACCATTTTTATAAGAACATTACTAAATTTAAATGCAATTTTCATTTTCTATCAATAATATTTCATTTCCAGTAGAAAGTATTCTAGCTAATTTTAAAGGACGTGACTTTCTCCCGGTCTGGGTGAAAAATGCCAATTAAAATTTGCATGTACTGTATTCCAATACATTTAAAGTGGAATTTGACAATAAAGATGAATTGTATTGATTCGATTTTATTAAAAAAAGAACAAAATTACTTCGTTGTTGAATAAAAATAATTTAAAACTCATGCTACTAGAAAGATATTCAATTTTTTTGTTTTTTTGTATTCAAAGAAGTTGTTCTTTTTAACGTCAAAATAATACTTATTAATATATTTATTAATATACTTCGCCTTTTACGTTAAAGAATAATGAAGCCACGCTTCAAAACTCGACAATCAACGTTCATTCTTTTGAAGAAAATTGGCGTTCAGGTAATTATTTAAAATTCGTAAGATGTAATTTCGTGTAAAATCAGTAATTTAACACAACTTTTTTTCATAATAGAATTTCCAATTTAATTTACAAGATACAAATAAAAGAACTATTGATTCAAACGTGGGGAAATCTCGAGACAATGTAACACAAAAGCAACAATGCAAAAGTGGCCGATGTTTAAAAAAGTTAACTCCTCAATTGTTCATTATAATTGTAGTTGTTCTAGGTAGTAATGGATATTTTTTTTATCCTTTAAATTGTCACGTAGAAATTCAACACACAACATTAAATAATGTGTACGAGGTTTTATCAAAAAATAGCAGGATTAAAGTCATAAAACATTATTAATACATTTTTTTAGCGATTTCTTCTTAATAACCACCGCTACAAACGTTTACTTTTCTCTTTGTGTTTAGAATTCTTTGCTGAATAAGATCCTTTAACAAAGCAGGTGTGTAAATTGAAACACAAATACAAACGGATTTAACATATTTGACCAATAATAAGTTAAGAATAAAAATGTTATATTACCAATAATTCAAATCAGTCAATTGCATACAAATAAATTGAAGAAGGATGATCTACCAAAATCCACCATGACGGATTTCCACCGGACTGCTTGTCTTGTAATCTTTCACGCGCTTCCAAATGTTCTCGTACAAATCCACTTACAAACTGATAAGAAAACTGTTTGATTTGTTGAAATTTTCATAATCTTAAAAACTTCGTAAAATTATCTAAATGTATTGTAAATAAAAATTGTAAAAAATACGAGTGGGTAACAGGTTAATTCAGAAAATAAAACACGATTCAAATAAATATTAACAAAGATTCACTAAAACCAAAAACTTCCTGCCCCAAATCAAGTAAATGTGAGGTGAGGATAGAAATCAGAAATTGACTCACTTAAGAATAAGGATTGCTTTATTTCACATTTACATGTACTATAATGCTAAAATGTCATTAATTATTATAAAGGGCTGTATTATTGCTATCACAAACGTTTGTCTGACACCATCAGAGGCACAGCACGGCTTTGTACCTTATAAATCTACTATAACCAATTTATTACGCTTTACAAATTTTGCTATAAACGCTTTTGATCAGGCAACTAAGTAGCCATCATAATTAATGATTTTCCAAAAGCTATATTTGTTCGGTTCACCATAATATACTGGTTTCTAAGTTGGAAAGCACAAGTTTTTTGACTGCACTACACTGCTGGTGTTTTTCTTATCTTACACGAGAAAACTCTACTCAATTCTGTTTTTACTTTTTAACAAAAGTAACGGTCGAAGAAATATTGTAAAAGAAAAATATAATGTGTTTATTTGTTACGCCGGTGCCTTCTGCGCAAGAAAACAAACATTTTGCCTTCAAGCCTTTTAAATTTTTTGACTGTTAGCTGTAAAACAATGGAATATTTTTATAGTCAGGTATTTTTCGATGTAACAAACTAAGTAAATTTAATTAGTATAATTTTCAACGTGAGAAATGACTTTGAAATACAAGAATTGAAACAAAATTGTTTAATATATTATTTCAAAAATTTATTTACTGTTATCAATCAATTAAAAAAATAATCCATCAAAAGGGTATTCATTTTTCATTAAAGAAATACACATTTGAAATAGGCCGGACTTAACTGTACTCTGTTGATCGTATGTGCATTTCACATAAATACCGACTTATAGTATTATGCTAACTCTAAACAGTTGTTCATCTTTCTAAAAGACATCAATTTTTACCTTACTACTTTTCTTTTCTTTTAAATTGCTATTTCCAAGAACTTCGTCTATTCACAGGTACCGGCTACTGACTTGAATGACTAAACAGATGTCGTAGCGCCCCAACTGGGCTATCGGTAGTATAAGCATGTGAAAGAGAATTATTTTCGCTACAATTTTACTTCCAAACAGGAGTCAAGGCAGCAGCAAGACTCTACCGAGACCTATCGCATAGCATATACCTGTGTTTTGATTGAAACATATCTAAGTAAATTATATCAGAATTTTAATTAAGAACAGAGATTTATGTCTTTCTAGTCCCTTGACTTATTACATCTAACTGTTTCGTAGAATTTTTTTATTAATTATAGCGGTTTAAGAAAACTATTTCGCTTCATGTTTCTTGACTGTCTTAGATTTATTGTTTTCTGACTATCTTCTAATAATTATTAAAGTCCTAGCAACTCGATATTTTTAAGAAGTTTAGTAGTTGCACAGACATTTTCCGTTCAAGTTCTGGGATTTTTTTAGATACCTATATCGTTTTAGATGAATGTATTTACTAAAAATAATAAAAACTACAATTTTATTAAATTAGTAGACTTGATAATATCGCAGTACAAACTGAGAATATCATATCGAATCCTAAGGCTTTTTATTGGATCTCTCTGCAAGTCAGATTCTAGGTTGTTTTAAGGTCAATGAGTTAATACCGTGAATGACAACGGCGGACCTCCAGCCTGGAGAAAAGAGAAGAACTCTCTTCAGCCAGATGAACGTCGCCGCCACAACACAAGATGCTTGTCAGGAAAGATGGCAAAAAAGATTCCAAACATCCACAAGTGGATCGCCAGAAAGCACTGGGCTTCCTGGCCCGTTAGGACACGGGTGCTTCCAGTTCTACAAACACCGGATCGGCAAAGCCTCTGCACCGATATGTGAATTCTGCACAGAGGACGATACGGCAGAGCATGCCTTGTCCCACTGCTGGAGGTGGAAGCGATGCAGAGTCAAGGCATAGCTGTGGTCACAAGTGTTAAGATAACTTTGTAAACATAAAGCTGAAAAGCCCGCAGCATTGGGCGGACAGTGCGGAGATGGTCACAAATATCATCATAATCAAAGAAGCAGTGGAAAGAGCGGCAGAAGCCGAAGCCACATGAACAACTTAAAGCGACAAACCTGCTGGAATGGAGAAGTAATGTCGAAAGACAAATACCATGCTCTGGCAGTTGACAAAAGCGGAGAGAGTTTAGTCCATAGGAGTCCAAACGAGAATTTACTTCTCCCCAACGTCTGAAAAAAAAGTTTGTTTTATGGTGAAGATACTCTATCACGGGATCTTATAGAGCCTTATAGGCGAAATATCCTACTTTACCCCATTCATTACCCCTATCGATTTCTTTACCCTAGCATTATTGACCGACAATCTTTGGCCCACCTATCAAGAACAGATCATTTTGGATGCAACTACTTTTGTTGCTTTTGTGTTGCTGTAACATAAGAACTTAATTTTTCCTGTTTTATTTGGTTGCAGCATTATTTTGGGTTCCTTATATTTTAGATAATCTTTAAGTTGGTAGTTCCCACTTCTCAAATTATCGAGTTTTTGAAGGTTTTCGCCAAATTTTAGGTAACTCACTGATAGATTATAATTTGGAGTCCTCTGCAGCCATTTATATAATACTTGCTATAAAGCTTTTTTGACACTTCTCGAGGCAATATATTGCAACACTTGAAGCTTGTCGGTGTGTCATTTGATCGAGAATCTCTGAGCTTATGCAAAGTATGTAAAAATCCGTCTGACAGTGGTTTTCACCAACATCAGACCGTTCGTATTGTTTAGTTTGCTTTATCAGTTTAACTAAAGATTTCTTAATTTTCCTGAACTTTCCATGATGTAGAAGATCTACCCAAGTCCTCTTGATTGTACTAAGCAGTAACATAGCAACTATAACAAAATGAAATCGTTAAAAAATAGACAATATAAAAAATTGTACATAGCTTTTTAAAATTAAAAATGTTTCTAATTATAATTTGTTTAAAATGAATTTTGTACATTTTTAATAATCAAGTATATCTTATCAAATTTTTAGAATAAACTTTTTAGAACTAAAATGTTTAAGTTAACAGTCGATTAATATTGAGTTACACTACCTAAACCACTTTTCTATTGAATAAAAACAAGTATATGTTTAGCAGCGTATACTTTGGTTTTGACAAAAGAACAATAAATATTTTAAGTAATAAGTCACAAAAACCCATCAGAAGACATTATTGTAATTTAGCATAGTAACAAATATTTGCATATTAAAAAAATAGTTGATATTATATTCTATTTTAAAATACGGTTTGAAATTGAAGTGCTTTTACAAATAATACAGATCCTGTGAATTTTTTTATAAATTGAATTATTCAACAAAATAAAAAGTTACATTCGAAATATTAAACTTTATTCAATCAGTCAACTGTTCAGAACTAGCTAATTCTGAATATGTTGAGACATTCTCAAAATATTCTCCTGTTAAAGGCATAAAAAACAAGTTTTTCCAATATGATCTCCTTTTTAAGGATTTCATTCCTCTAATTGGCAACGACATGTTTTTTTCTTAGTCGTCAATATATGTTTTAAATTTTATATATTTGTCGTGATTCTTTTTTAAAAACCTTCTACTAGTAGATTTAAAAAATAGCTATTTACGGGAGAAAGACCGAAACATAATTATGCTTTAGGTAATAAGTTAACACATAGTATCACAGAAGTTTTTTAAAGTTTATTTCTATTATATTGTAATGCAGTCTTTGGGTGCAAACAAGTGATAACATTTTAAAATATCTTCTTAAATTTACTATTTAGAAACTATATTACAGGCTGAATAGCAATCTACTTCAAACGGGCAGTGCCGTTCAGAAATATTTTCATTTATTTAACCATCAAAAGTTCATTAAAGCACGCAACATTAGTAACTAATAAATTGTTTTGGTTTTCATCATAAGTTTTATTAAACCAAAAAATTTTTTACGTTTCCTTTACTTACTTTTATTTTTACAATTGTTTTGAATAAAATTTCTTGGCGGTATTATTTTTAGTTTTTTTCCAGTTATATGCGACTGAAGATCAAAATAGTGTTATATCACTAAAATTTTTATTTTAAATTTTAACTATTTTCATAACGTAATATTAATTTTTCTTTTATTTAAAAGATATTCTTAGAACTAGATGTGATAAAATACCTTTTCATTGTGTTTTTTAAAATAATAATTTTCTAAATATATGTTTACGGTTAAAATTTTACTATTTTAACTGTTTAGTTTTTGTATGTATTGTGGTGTTTCAAAGGGATTCGTACCTACCCTGTACATTTGATGAAAATTTTATTTAAATAATTTTAAGTTGTAAGATTGTAGAATTGGACAGGTGGGGACGAATCGACGAGAATATTGGCTTTTAGCCGACGAGCCGCGCAAGAGACAGAGAGCCGACTTTTGGCTCGTTAATTTTTGACTCGAGTGAGTTATTTTTGAATTTGTTATCTAATTTTTGAAGAATTGTGAGTAATAATAATTATTTTTGAATAAATAAAGTGAATTTGATGCGTATGCATTATTGCGTGATTTTAAAATTTTGATATTTGGATAATTTGGATATTTTATGAGTTGCTACCGAGCAGTAATTGATTGATTTGGATGATTGATTTTTGGAAAAAGTAATAAATAAGTTATAAATTTTGATTTGGTGTAAAGTTGGAAAATTTGAAATTGTATTTGAACGAACGAGTGTTGCAGTTGATAAGCCGGCAATTTGGATAACGCGAGAAATCAAACTTTGTTCCTTTCGAATAAAATTAAGATTTTATTTTATTTTACGTTGAATTGAATTGTGAGTAATAATAATTATTTTTCAAATTTGGAGAGGCTGGATTCATCGCAGTATATACCTCCTGTATATTTTTGTATACTTACAAAATAATTCAATTTTCAATTTTATTGTTGGTTCGGGTGGAGAACATGCAAATAATCATGAGCATGAGACTCTTTTTGTAATAATTTACAATAATTGGTTGTCAAGTTTTATATAGTCAATCTTTATAATTTACCTCATGTGAGGCAAATTATATATCGTACCTGCGCGTCGAACCTGCGTTTATCTTATCAATCACCTTCGTCGTGAAATATTTCACAATCAAATAAATCTTCAAAAAATTTTAATTTTGTGATACTTTCAATTAAATTAAACAACTTTTTAATTATGAACACCCCCGCTCTTTGTCAGGCGCTCCCACTAAGCGCTCTACTCACTTTGTGAGAAATTTTGAGAATACATTCGATTTTAGTAAACTTTCATAATATTACATCTTAAAAGAGGTGTGTTATACAAAGTGAATTAAAAATTTGGAGATGATGTTCTTCGAAACCGATGAAATCAACCTTACTTTTTCCACCGAAATTTTTTTAATTATTTTACCAATGATTGTGTTTTTTTCTGAAAGTTACATTTTAAAAGTATTAGACTTTTTACCATTTGTTGTGAGTTGGCAGCGGTGGCACGAAGAAAACGTAGTAAAGGGGTAAAAAAAATTAGTACTGTGCCGGTCGGTAAGAGAGATCGTATCTAAAGAAACACATAAAAGTGTGCGGATGTAGTGGTTCTGTTAAGCTAGGTCAATAAAGTTTAATTGTGTAAATTTTGCACATACGTGACCGCTTGTGTTAAAAAAATTTACGCAACCGGTCGACAGTTAAATAGGTATGTTATAAAAGTGTACTAATTTTTTTATAATTTTTTTTTATATATTGCAATGATATTTTGTAGAAACCCACTTTTATGTTTAAACTTTGCAACCCTCCTCGGCCTAGCTCAACTCGGAAGCAACATCTTTATCTCAGGAGTCGGTTCTATATTGATGAGGGCAATATTTCTTTAACCCTGGACTGCTTACGAAAATCGGTAGATGACCTAAGTTGTCTCAGTATTATCCTATGAAGAAACATACAGAAACAACCAAATCAAAACCAAGTGACAGATATCACTTGTGGAAAAAAAAATGACGACTCAAATTTCTGCTCTAGTCAGAAAACACTAAAATTATTTGTTCAATAAAAGTTGTCCGCCAAATGCGACCAACTGAGAAATACTGTTCGCAATTGCACAATAAAATAAATTGAAAATTAAAATTCTTTGCGAATCCAAACCATCGTCAATCATTCAAAAAGCAAAAAATAACTCACCAAGCAAGTCATGGATCACTTCCAAAACAAACAAAAAATCACTTTTCAAAAATAATGTATCCTTGCTCTCTGTGAATTTCAACTCGGGCCACGACTGACTACCCGCGTGCGCAACCTCTCTTGCTCTTTTCTCACGATCCTCGCCGAGTCACTCACGAGGAAAATCAAACCGTAACCTGCTGAATTACTGCTTTACTATAAAATTTTATTTTATAAAAATTTCTTTTATGTTTTTTTTTATTTTATTTTAATCTTTATTCTGTTAGAAACATGACAATATATGTAATTCAATATAATATAATTCGTCATACTAAGTTTGAAAATTTGTTTTAAAAATTCCTCGAACTAAAGTATAACTAAACTTTAATTGAACTTAAGCTAACTTACCTAACTTTGAAAATTAGGGATGGCATGAGCATATCGCTCAAGTTCAGTATTTCATCCAAAAATTATTTTAAAAAAATACAAATTTAGGTGATCAACAATTTATTGTAAGAACTTACAGCAATTTTAGCATATAAACTAATGACTATTATTACAATTGGTTATGCCGTTTTTATTATAAGAAAAATGCTTATTTCTAAATATTATTGTACACATGTTTACAATGCACATAGTACATCATCACTTAATCTAAGGAAGAATGATAATGCTCTTGTAAGGATGTTGAGAATACAATTATGTCATTCAGGTATACTAAACACATTTCATTTTGGATGCTCTTCATTATGTTATTCATAACGCGTTGAAATGTTGAAAGTGCATTATTTAACCCAAAAATCAATCGTTTGAATTCGTAGTGTCCTCGTTGTGTACTGAAGGCTGTTTTAGGTGTATCTTGTGGGTCCACTTTAACGTGATGGTAACCTGATGCCAAACCAAGTGTTTGGCTGCGTCCCAACTTGTCTAGAATATTGTTAATATTGGGTATTGGATATTTATCGGATATCGATTTATCATTAATTTTGCGATAATCGTTTACCATTCTCCACTGTATTTTCCCATTTGCGTCTCTTTTTATTTTTTTAGTGTCCTCGTTGTGTACTGAAGGCTGTTTTAGGTGTATCTTGTGGGTCCACTTTAACGTGATGGTAACCTGATGCCAAACCAAGTGTTTGGCTGCGTCCCAACTTGTCTAGAATATTGTTAATATTGGGTATTGGATATTTATCGGATATCGATTTATCATTAATTTTGCGATAATCGTTTACCATTCTCCACTGTATTTTCCCATTTGCGTCTCTTTTTATTTTCTCTTATAAGAAGTTGGATTTTTGAGTTATGTCTTTCCTTAACATTTCCTTAACTTGTCTATCTATTTCCTGCGTTTGGAAAGGTGGTTGTCGATAAGCTTTTGTGTAAATCGGTACTTTATTTAATTTGCTTAGAGAAACTGAAAGGAATATTTTGGTGATGAAAAATATTTTTATATTGAAATCAAAGTTGTTTGATTATTCATATTAATTTTTTTTAAATTTCTCTTTAGTAGTTTTTTATAGTTTTGAGTATGATCAACTTCCATTGGTTGGATATTATTTACTTCGATCGGTTTGTTAGTTAATTGTTTGACATTCAATGGTGTTGTAAATGTGATTTGCTGAATTTTTACTGACGCATTTGTAACTGTTGTGCAGTGCACACTGCAAAATTATTTGTACACTTACAAAGCTTCAGGAAATTCAATTCCATTTTTAAGTTTTCGATACCTAATTATTCCTTCTTCATTTTCTAAATTTACTAGGATTTTCACTACCTTCTGTGTATGTGATTCCACTGTAATTTGATAATTTTATTATTATTGATTATTTTCGAAATGAAGAGGAATATTACCAAATTTTGTTTTTAACATTTTGTTTTCGATATCGATCTCTGCATCAATTAATTCTAACAAGTCAATTCATATTAGTCTATCATAATTTTTATTGAAATCAAGAATGTAAAATTTATGTTTGAGGTTTGTTTCTAAAAGAGGTTTTAAATTTACCATAGCTACTAGATCGTGTGTTGATTTTTGATGTTCTGTTTGGATTTGAAAGAATTCATGAAATAATTCAGAAGAAAAATGTTGTACTGCATTTTCTTTGTTCAACAATGATTTTGTCGATCTTGTATCTATCATGAGCTTAAAATTAAATTTTGGAAATTTTATGTATGCTAATTCTCATTGTGATATGAAGTTAATATTGATTTTTGTTATAATCTCATTTACGTCTAGTTGTTCGTGATAGGATCCTCGTAAAAATTTAAGTTATTAATTGCGGAGTTTTTGAATTCTTCCACGGGGCTTGATCCAATTAGTGTTTGTGAAAATCGTAATTTCTATACCCTTGATTATAGTCACAAAATTCAAAATTATTATAGTAATTTTCTTAAATTTAATTTTTATTACACACATCCAAATTATTGCATTCTTGGTCAATATTTTGGTGGTATAATTCTTCTGATGCCCATTTGCGTGTAGGTTGACTCGTTCTCCTGGTATGTGCGGATGACGTATCCATTGGTTCAGCTGCTGGAAGACTAGGTCGTTGAAACTGTTGTGCTGGGAAATCAGAGCTTTGCTGATAAGCATTACGTTGACTCGCAGGTTGAAAGTGACGTTGATCTGATGAAGTTGCTTGATGCGGAAATTGTTTATACGTCGAAAAGTTTTGTTGAGAAAACGACGTAAAATTTCTGTTTGAATTAAAAGTAGCTGGTCTAATAAATTGTAATCTTTGAAAATTTTGAAAATTTGGTCTATAAAGATATGAAAAATTTCGGTTTGAATAATTTTGATTTGAATAATTTTGATTTAGATAATTGTTTCTGAACGTTGGATTCACTATGGGTTTAAGTTAATTGGCCGGTTGCTTGATTTCTATTGGGTTATAGTGGCGTTGACCGTTATTAAATGAATTAGATTTTGACTGGGCATACATAAAATTTTGTAAGTAATTTTCATCCCTTTGATCCTCAAAACGTCGTATATGTAGATCTTTAATATTACCCCAAATTGTTGCATTTTCCCTATTTGCAATTAAGGTTAATGCACGACCTTTTAACTTGCTGACTATAATTTGAATTAATTGCCTGTTATGTCCGATGGTGTTGTAGTACTATGCAGAGATAATAAATGCTCACATGCATTTGTAAAGATTGATAAGGTTGCTGCATTACCATCGTATTTTGGTATGACGTCGATGTATAATTTTTCTAATTTTGCCATTGTGCTTGTATTGCTTAATTCGAGATATTGGTTTAATTGTTGATTTGTATGATTTCGTTGTTTAAGGATAATTGTGATAGTAGGTTTGAAATTTCGTATTCTGGCATAGAAGATTATAAATATAAATTTGAACAAAAACTTACGCAATAAATACCAAAAGCGTTGTAAATCTCTTCATCACAGGTAGTTTTCCTCGTAGTTGGGTTGAATTATTTTCTCGTTGTTTCTCCTTGATTCGGTAGGCTTTCTTCTTGTTACACTTGTTTTATGTTGATTATTTTATTATCGTGAAACCGTGTTTCTTTTTATTTAAATTTTAAATTTTACTTAACACTAGGTTTGTCAGTTAATCCTTGATACGAAAAGGTGCTTTTTTAGAAATATTATCTAATGCTCTTCTGACATCCGTCCCGACTGCGCCAGTTAAGTATTTTACCCAAAAATTATTTTAAAAAAATACAAATTTAGGTGAATAACAATTTATTGTAGCAACTTACAGCGATTTTAGCATATGAACTAATGACTATTATTACAATTAGTTATGCCATTTTTATTATAAGAAAAATGTTTATTTCTAAATATTATTGTACACATGTTTACAATGCACATACCGCATCACTTAATCTAAGGAAAAATAATGTTTCCAAGCTTCAGGTGGATTCTTGGGAATGTTTTTGGTAAACTCATATTCGGTTCACATAACACTCGCGTAGCAAATATAGAATAATTTTGGTGTCATGATAGAGTCTAAAGAGCTCCTGCTTTGATAGACTTCTTGGTTGAGCAGAAGCCCTTCTGTTTTACCCTTAATTTTTGGCATGCCAGAAATTACATTATCAGCCGTATAATTGTTGAGTCAATACAGCTTTTGGTAATTTTATGTCTCTTATGCACCACGATGCTCTCTAGTAGCTTTAGCAATTCAACTTTCAACGACATGAAAAGTGCTCAAATTGCAGGACGACATTGAAGATGTCTGTAATTACTGCTTGCTTTACTCTGAGTAGTTTTTTGATAACTCTGTTGGCAGATCAGGTGTTGTTTTTCTTTTGAGAGTTTTGATAAGTAGGAGCAGCTTCTAATGATGGGGGCCTGTCGACAGATTTATAGCACCTCCCAATCTAGACAATAAAAATATCAACACTTTGCGTGGAAGTACATAAATATTTATAAGCTTGCTCCATAAAGGAGGCTGACCATACAGAATTACCCAATACAGTATTTGCATTACTTATTACTTTTAGCCATATTTTTTACCAAAATTTCTAGGTTTTGTTATCGTACTTTCCTCGGATAGAATTTGTAGCAATTCTAATTAATAGCAAATATTTTAATAATAAATGTTATCCTTTTTCTGCTATATTTTTGGTTTACATAATATGGCTAACATTGATTTTTGATTTATAATACTAAGGCCGATTTGCAGATTGATTATTATTTTGGATTATACTGAAACTGCAGTATGTTTTGCGCGCGCGTGACAGGAACTTCTGAGTTAACCACGTAGAAAGGTTCTTTGTGTCAGTACATTTCAGTTGTAACAACTAAGACATTAAGGTTCGGTTTCATAAAACTTTTGAAAAGCTGTTAAATTTAACTAACCAATGAAAATAATCTCTTAGTACTAACAAGCCAATAGAAATCATCTGTTAATTTTAACAACTTTAAAGATTAGCCAGATAAGAGCTCTGACTAGTGTCAGAGGGTTAACACCCTCTTCATCAGTTTCAAAAATTATGGGTATGTTCTCTAAATTTGTTTCATTACGGTCACCATTTGGAAGTATTATGTTTGGTTGTTCTTGTACTTCTTCTTTTTCCACTTAAATTTGTCAAATGGTATATTTAAGATCCTCTTCAGATTGAACATTCTTTAAAGCCTCGGTTGGTATATTAGACAAAGTCAAAATCAGATTTTGATAAGAAGATAGCTTTATTACACTATGTAGAGTTCACTGTTCTTCATTAGCTGAATGTACCTGAAGCCTTAATTCCAGTGAGAAATGTTATTGTCTGGCATCCAGGTAGTCAACATGTTCTCAATATTTTTCGTAAAACATTATCGCTTTGTAGAACTGCAGGAGCTTCTAGTAGGGTAAAAATGTCAATAATATTATGGCAAACCTCTTCGGCGATTTACATATCAATGACTTTGAAATTGCAAATTTTGTGAGGTGTTTCTGATAAATCATTATAAATTTGTAATTGTAGTCAGGTTGTGATTAAAAATTAATTAGTTAGATCAACTTGACATCTGGAATTTAAATTCTTAAACTACATTGACTTTACTACTAATCCTTTTTTCCAACTCTTTTTATTATGCAAACAGGGCTCACACAAACTCAGAAACAATATAATATCTTCCATGCTTAGTGGAAATATGAGAATGTTGAAAAATTTTAAATAACTCATCACCGGGAACAAAATATTTTAACTTTTCTAAGTTAGCATCAGGAAAGATTAACTTAGCGATTTATTGACTTAATCTTTTTAAAAATTTATAATCTTTCCTTTTCTTGTTTAGTTTCACTTTAAGTTTTTTCACTTTTTTACGTTTTTTTCGTAATTTATTCTGGTAAACAAACACTATTTAACGCCCATGTTCTACATTCAATTCAAAGTTTTCGATGAAAGATTTTACAAATTGGAGGTTAACTATTCATAGTACTCGTATATGTGTTACTTCTATTATAAACAACAATATACACAAAACTTATGGAGAATTTTAATTATATAAACTATTTTAAATTTAAATTTTAAATTAAAATTTTGAATTTTATTTTTGTGAAACTAAATTTGTGGAATTTTATTCCACATTTCTTGGATGGTAAGAAAATCAGTGAAAGTATACCTTCACTAGGAATTGTATACATTTCCTAACAATACATTTTCATGATAACATTGTACACTTCAATTACACCGAAAGGTTTTGAAATTTAATATTACAAAAATGTTGCCTGAACTTCGTAAAAGAAACATTATCAGAGAAATATTTGAATTGAACTCACGACTGCGACATAGCAATTTAACACTTTATCTGCCAGTGTATGGTCGTATTGTAGTGGTTATTTTAGAGAATGCAACAAATAATGATAATAATAATAATTAAACTTTATTTCTGAGAAAATCTTACATTAAAAATGTAAATTAAAAAAGAAAATAGCGTCCTTACAAATCAATATGATTTAACAAATAGTAAAAAAAGTAAACAAAAATCCGTACAACGAAGCGTATATAATTCTAATGAGTTTAAAATAAAATTCTAGGTTGCTTTCTAGGCATTATTGTAAGCCTCTTGTCAGAAAAACTTTGATCTTACACTTATCTTTAGTTAAGTTGACTAACATCGGTAAGCTGACTTTTGATTGGTTTAAAAATAAGTTTTCTTTCAAGTTAATACAATCTATTTGAATTGACTGTGGTTTATTACACAGGTTAGTTAGAATCGAAAGCTGCATTAGGTGAGAACTGTAACGAAAGAAATATTGCGGTGGTTGTTTGACTTGAGTTTTACAGATACTGGTTACTAGACTGAGCTTTCAAAATTACTTTGGAGTTTGATTAAGAATATGTAGAACATCGAAAGTATTCAATTGTTAGACTTTCACAAGAAACAAACGGAATAATCTTACATCTCAGCTTGATCCATCAAATCAACATCTTGATTCTCCAAAAAATCTTTTTACTTCAACTACTTTGTCTGTGTAAAGAAAATGTATGCAATTCTAAAGCTGCTTCGGTCAGAAAAAGCAAAATTTTTGTTTTGGAATTTCAGATATTTTTGAAAACAAAAACGGTTTTGTTAAGTCAGGAAGTAGTAATACAATAAATTGTCTTAATAACTTGAAAGGTTTTTGATTATTGAATAATTTGACTCGCAAAGGTCTTAAAAAAACACATTTTTAAGTTCGAAAATCGTGTCTCTTAAAACGTTTACTTTTTACACTGACTGTAACTAAACTTAAATTCATTAAAATTATTTATTTTGTTTGTTTTTTGATTTACATATTTGCCCCGAGGGTCTACACCAAGTCGGTATTTAAATTTTCTTGACAAAATATGAATATGAACTTTTCTTAAAACGAATGTTGTCTTTACAAGTAGCTGTTAAAAGTTTAAAATTAAATCAGGTAAACAGGTAATCTTGTATAATTCAGATTGTTAAATATAAATTATTTATCAAAATAAATCAATGCCTCTACGAAATGTACTGACAAATCCCCGTGATACTTCCTTTATTTATTTATTTATTTTGAATATTATTTTTAATGTAATTATTAACAAAATACTATCGAATGACTGACTTAAGACAGTCCAAATTTATTTTAGAAAGATCATTCAAGTTTATTGTATTATGGAGTTGCTGATTTACATACATACAATTTGACAAAAATATTCTCGTATGTAATAAATTCCATTGTTTAGGCAAAATTATAACAGAACCTTATTACTTCCATCGGTAAACAATTCTAGAATTCGTTCTGCATATTTTTCAATTCAATATTATATAATTTAGAAAAATTCCATTTCATTCAGATGAATTGTTAACTGAAATGTTTACAATCACTTCATAAATTATGTAAAAGACAAGCCAGTAGAGAAAGTAAACACCTTCGAAATCAGAGAAAGATATAGGGCTAAAGGTTTTTAATAAAAAATTTCACTTTTTATTATTTATTTAGATTTTTTAGCATTTTCAATGCAATATAATATAATAACGTAGTATTTGGTTAATTTTTGCCTTATTAAGCGAGTAATTTGCAAGTATTTGTTTATAAATAAAGGATTTATAGGAAAAGGTTAGATTAAATTTTGTTGGTTTACAAACTTCCAAATCTACGAGTTACGATTATTCCATATACTTAATCCCTGCAATGTATTTAAATTCGAGCATTTGTGGTGACATAAAATCATTATATTCATTAAAAGTAAAAATTTTCTTATTAAGCCGTTAAATTCGAAAGCACCGTGCCAAATGTTGAGTAAATTATTATAGTACTAACTTTATTATAATAAATTATTATTTAATCTACATTTTTTAAATATAAATTTACATTATTTGAAGATTTCTATTCGTGCCACTCTATTTGCTAGCCAATTTTTCTTAAAAGTATATGACTGAATGCAGGGTTCTCAGGAGCATATAAAAACTGAAGATTATAAAATACCAATAAATATGCTGCCTTAGAAAATAGAACACCAAGAATTTTCGAATTAACGTTACTTTCAGGAAACGGGTAGAATATGAAAACAAAAAATGCTTAGATTGCTAATAACTTTTAACACTTTTATTTATTATACGTAAATGAGTTTATTCCGAATAATTTGCCAAATACTTCGGTTATATCGTAATTGTACTACTTGGAAACACTTCATACTTTTTACTGGCCTGTACCTTTTTCAGACCTATACCCGCAGTGTGGTTTTCGGCCACCAATCAGAAGACGAAAAACGTTACTGGTCTCCTTAGATAATAAAGCACAGTTTCTGTTCGAGTTTCATCAATTATTCAACTATTACGGCCGCAAAAGCTCTAAATTCTTGATGTTTTGTGTTTTATTAAAAAAAAAAAGAAATTACTATAAAAATGTGTACAAACGACAAACTTTTTGTTGTCGATTAAAATAACATTTCTCACGATCATTTATAATTTATGCAAGTTGGAGTTTTATTGTTATTTTTTATTAGGTATTTCAATCTATAAAAGTTATTAATGATCGGAACACCATATAAAAGCGGTGTTCATTAAAGATTAGTCTACTAATTATTTTTCTATATCAAGCATAAACCGTCTAAATTAATTATCGAAAATTCCGTTATATCAACTAGTTTATATCTGAAAAAGGAAGTTGGAAATACAGACGAAACAAGTGAGTTGGGTTTAATAAATGATCGGCTAGCAAACTTCGTTATGATTCTGGTTATTCAGGCCAGTGTCGTAATCCGTATTCTCGAATATATTAGTCGGTGACTGGACGTTTGGCAAATAGGTTCTGTACATCATTTTCATTAAACTTAGAAAATTAATCTTCATCATGTTTCCTTGTTGAAATTTTACGCAATATCGCGTCTTTATTTCATTATTTTTAATTTTACGAGTTAGGCTTACTTGATTAAATGAGCACTAATTGCTGACACGTTACTACGTTTACGTTTATTTTCTTTTCACGTTTTCTTTAGCCTTCTAAGTTTTTAACATACCTAATGATTTTCATTGTTATTAATGATACTCATAGATACCGCAATTTAAAGAAATCATTATTTTCATATGATGAAATGAGATTATATACCATACAATTATTATTTTTGCATAGAGTTATATTATTTATTATAATGGTGATTTTGTATTACGATAGTGATTAAAATCTGATATTTATACCATTAAAAATTTTCATCTTTAATAAATTGATTCATTGGCTATCTATTATTGCCGTAATTAAAAAGAATTAATTAAAAACCTTAATTACATGATCATAGCACTGTTGAGTAGGATATTTCTACCACACAATTACGTGGTAGAAATTAGTGGTAGAAAAAAGATGTACATTATTAAAGAATTCTCGAGTTAAATCACTGAACCTCACGTAGAAGGCCATACAATATTAAACCCATTTTCTTTTGGATTTAAAAGTTTTAATAATAACTCACTATGATAGCATTCAATATTTCTTTGAATTTTATTATAAAAATTATCGATAATAATTTAGCTTTAATAATTAAAAAAAAATATTAAAAAATAAATTTATTTTTACACTTATGGTATTTTATGTTTATTTAGCTCAGGTGATGAAATATATTTGTATAAGCTCTTATGAAAAAAATGGTTGACTGGGACTCTTTAGAGAATGCCCAGCAATTTCTTCCTTCCCACACGGTTGAAAATCGAAATTCTCAACCTTTTATTTTGTGAAGATACCCAAGATGAAAAAAACTAACTCTTTTCTTTGCGGAAGTTAGGGGTGAATCCGGCGTAGCCGCAACAAGTTTGCACTCTCTCCCGTAACAAAAAAAATGCTCCTTCAATGGGAAGCGAACTTGGAAAGGACGTTCGCAATGACCGACGCTCTAATAATTCACCCAGCAATGTTAACTAAAATACTTTCAATAATTGGAATATTTAAAAAGGTGCTCGAACTCGAGCAATTATTAAAAATAAATGGGTGTTGTACAGCTTGCAGATGAAGGAAACAAAAAGAAGTAACAAGGTAAAAAAACTTATCTTATTGCTGCTGTCAAGTAGTCGCTATCGTTTGATCCTTCAGGTGTTCAAAGAATCCAATGGGGAAACAAAATAAACCCAAAGAACACAATTTCCTTGAAAGAAAAAGCGGTGGTACTCCAGTAATTTTTCACTACACAAAAAATTACCAATCACTACCCCCAAAAATCAACTCAAAACCAACTTTCTCGTCGACCCCATCTGGCTTTCTTTTCTCTAATCCCCGCACCTTTTCCTTTTCTTTTATCTCCTGTCATGCGCCTTAAACGTCTTGACTCGCAATATTCTCGTATTCTTAAAAATGCAAATACGAGGTGTAGCCAAAAGAAAAATAACAAAATTCAAAATTTTGTTACACGGCCCCACCCACAAAACGTTTGACCATAGCGAAAAGATTATCGATGAGTAGCATCGATCATCGTCGACTAAAAAAATATTAAAAGTGGTACATTGAAAAGGTTTGAGATATTTAAATCGCTATTTTAAGAAGGTAGTAGGAATATGGATGGAACAAAAAAATGATAAATTCTAACGAGTGTGTGACCCTACAAAACAGTTCTGCTAAAAGCAGCTAATCAAACAACTGAACTTGAATATCCACAGTCTCCAGGCAAAACCTTTGCATGAGATCTGCAGTTACCAACAACTCTAAGAGTTCCCAATGGACCTGTTCTTAAAGCTACAAAAAAACAACGATGCTAATGCTCGGGCGAGAATCTATGGTCCCGCCCGGCTTGGACTGTGTTTCCGTTTAAGTAAGACTATCCCTTAATTCATAGAAACTCTCAGAATATTCCAACAAAACTCGGTCAACAATCAATTTCCTACCACTTCTAAAAATGCGTTAAAAGGATCGCGAGGAGGGAAACTCCTCGGT
The DNA here is from genome assembly GCA_911387805.1 of Cantharis rustica. Taxonomy (NCBI): domain Eukaryota; kingdom Metazoa; phylum Arthropoda; class Insecta; order Coleoptera; family Cantharidae; genus Cantharis; species Cantharis rustica. The sequence continues at coordinate 48,573,910 of OU426878.1, read as the reverse complement.
GTTACAGGAAGAACTAAGATAGACAGATTCAACCTGAAAAAAACATAGACATAATTACATAATAAATAAAACTTCACACTCCACGAGAGTCAAATGCGGTTGAGAAATTAGTCAAAATATATATAAATGCACCGATACAAGTTCATAATATCGTGTTTTTTCTCTTCACTGTTAGTTTAGATAAACGCTACCACAGCTACTGTGTATAAAATAACAAAATGTATCCCTTACAGATAAATGAAGCTAAGCTACAAAAAAAAACAAAATAACCAAAAATAATATAAGTATTCTGCCCTAGTAAGGTAAACGTTACCATTATTTCCGCCGAAGCGTGAACCTTAATGACCGAGCGCTAATGCGCTGCTATGAGCCAGACAGAACAAGTTGCGATCTACCCCCGTTCTTACAACGTGATGGATCGACTTCTAGTAAATACAGCACCACATAGGATCTGTACCAATAATTCATAAAAAAACTAATAACCACATAGTTAAATAATAGTGGTCTTAAATGCCAATTATTACAAAATGGACCACATAGGACCCAGCTTTACGGCTCGGAAGTGTATCGATATCTAGGTTATAGGATAACACATCCAGCAGCAATCTAACTGCTTCAGACCAAGGCAATCATTGTCCTTGGAGCGTAGAAACTTTTACAATAAAACAAAATTTTTTCTAAATTCGATCGATAATAGATCAAAAAAATCAATCAGCAGTAGCAGTATCGTAATCAAGTAAAAATTGAGAAATTAATCTCTGGTGTCGCAATTTGAAACCTACGATCTTTTGTTTCAAAATCGCTAACACTAAAACAAATGAAAAAAAAATAATAAAAAAATATAATAATTCAAAAATTCGACGAAAAGGAGTACAGGTATCTACTCATCCCCTTGCGTCAATACACACCCTAAACCATAATTGAATGCGTCGCATTGAATGTAAAATCGTTTTTCAAAGTCCGGAGCTACCAAAATTAGGGCTGAGACCAAAAGTTCTTTAAGCTGCAAAAACGACGACTCCGCTTCGGGAGTTCATACTATCGACTGTCGCTTAGCTCTACCTTTAGTTAACTCCGTTACAGGAGCCGAAAGAGTGGAAAAATTGGCACGAATCGGCGAGAAATCAAGAAATCATGCCCAAAAACCTCCTTACGGCCGTAACCGTAGTGGGCCTTTCTAGCTTAGTGATAGCCTCAATCTTAGTAGGATCTGTATGTAATCCGAACTTATCTACAACATGTCCCAAAAATTGCAAAGAGGAGCGACAAAACTGGCATTTTTCCCAATTAATTGTTAGGTTAGCTTCTCTCAAACGCAAGAATACCTGATCCAGTAATTGCAAGTGTTCTTGAAAATGACTATAATATCGTCTACATAAATAAAGATGTTCTCACCTAACAAAGAACCAAAAAGAACTTCCATGAGCCGTTGCAACGTACTAGGCGCATTAGAAATACTCAACGGCATTACCAGGTACTCAAATAACCCTCGACCAGGTACCGTAAAAGCAGCCTTTTCGCAAGATGATTGCGTTAAGGGAACCTGGTAAAATGCGTTTTTTAAGTCGAAGTAGTGATGTAACGAGCATTGCGCAAGCGAGACAAAACATCTTCTAACCGAGGAGTCAGCTTTCTTTACGAGTAGCATCGGCGATGACCACGGGGACATACTAGGTCTAACAATGTCTTGCTCCAACAACTTATCTAGTTTCCCATAAGCAATCTTACGCATTGCTGGAGAAAGGGAATAATGGCGTTGTTTAATGGGAACCGCGTCTCCAGTATCAATATCATGCGTTACCTTAGTTGTTTGAGATAACTTGTCGGACGTCAACATTTAAAATTAATATCTAGTAAGTTGATGGTTATTATTTTAGGTAACTTTAAATAGTAGAAATGCTGAGTTCTTTTACCTTACTTTATTTGTCATTTTTACAAAATGGGTTTTTTGGACTCCCCTGTATCAAAATACGTCGATTTAAGTAATAAAAATCCATGGAAATTAATTATTAAATTTGAAAGCATAAATTTAACTTTTATCAAGGTTTTTGAGCGCGAATTGGATATTTATTACACTTTTTCTAACGTAGTTTGAACAGAAAAATCAAATGGCGTACGCAAAATATTCGTAAGTATGATATTTTTTATTTATGAAATTTAAAGTGAACGAATTCTATGTTTAGTTTGTTGTCCCATTTTATTTCTCATTTTCACGAAGCATTGAAGCTTTGAAGCATTTTGAGCACAACATTTTAGACGTAAAAATAATAAATTTTTTATTTATAAACGAATTCCTTGGATTGTTCAAAGAATACGTGTGTTTGAGGTTTCGGCGGTTTCCATATAATGCAGCATATGGTTTCTATATAACTCGGTATATGATTGGTCGTACTAATACAGAGTTTCGTATAACGCGGTACGTTAGTGTAGAGCTGACTAAATACTTAGTCAAAGTTAATTAAATACTAAATTTGGTTAAAAATTTACATTCACCTTACATAATCTTATTTTATGATTATATTAGCAATAAATTTCTCAATGTGTAGGGACTTAAGTTCACTCGTTTATTACAGGTACCTAAGTAAATTCTTTAATATTGCATTCAATTATCAACTGTTTCAATTATTGATGAACTACAATTTTCAAAATACTTTTACTATTCAATCAAAATGTTATATATTTGCGTGTTTTTTAAATGCTTTTATAAAAAATTATATGTATTTATTTAATTTCGAAAGTGATATTGTGAAAAAGTTTAAAGTTTAAGTTTGTTTTAAAATAATAAAGTTGGTAAGAAGGTAAGAGAAGGGGCTTTTTGCTAAAGATAGGCGATACAGGAAACGTGTAATTTTGTGATTTCGCTGAATTTAATAAAAAGTTATAAGTTTAACTGAATTAAAAAGTGAGTTTTGATAAAGTCGTTTTAATTGATTTTGGAAGTAATTTTGAATTGTTAACTGGAAATTTTATAAAATACTCTTATTTGAAATTACGTCAAAAGTTATGACACTTGGGCTCAGGTATTAAATTGAATTCAATTTTTCTATTTTGCGATTTTAAATAACTACAATGAAATAATGCAACATTTATGTCACCGCAACGTGGGGCTTCCAAAATTGCAACTTACTTTTTGACCCTGAAAGTAAAATTTTTAGATACTTGGTTGAAAATTAAAAAAAAATTATAAAACATTCCAGGACCAAAATAAATGATTTGCTTTATTATAATAACGATGATCAAAGCTGATCAAAGATATAAAGAAAACAAAAAATTTGAGTTTGTGGATAAGGTAGAAGGTGGATCAAATTGATTTCTGAGACGTAGACTCCCATTGCAAAAATATTTTTATTGCAATTCAAGAAATAGAAATAGATTAAAAATTCAAATAAAAATTAATTAATGGTATAAAACTGAATCATTTACTGGGACCTGTCAGCCGACTTCCCCCCGATTTGAACATTTTTCTATGCACTATTGGAAAGAAGACACTTTTCTAAGCATATTAAAACTAAAATTTTGCTGGATGATCCATTAGTTCTCGAAAAAATCGAATTTAAAAATCTAAAATTTTAGATAGGAAAATGTTTGTTTTTACACGGTTCCGCAATTGACCGGATTCGGCGCTTTCCGGGCTTGTTTTTTGACAAACACATAACAAATTTAAAAATATTTCTGTAGAATAGCAGAACTCGCTAAAGGTAGAACTTAAAGCTATAGAACTCGTCCAGGTGTCAACCGCATCTGACTGCAAACAGTAGTTTAAACTACACGCACTGCCAGCAAAATAAAAGTGGGGAACATACCGTGCGAGTTCTCGAGGCATCGGTATGTATCTCGTATTCAACTCTCTGTTTCTAAATATTTTAAAATGCCGTTTATTCAAAAACTAATGCGTTATCCAAAATAATTTTTTTGCAGTATGCTCAGAAAATTGTTGTTTTTCCAATAGTGCATAGGAAAAAGTTCAAATTGTAGGGAAATATAACTGACAGTAACCGATTTACTTTATAAAATTATTTTTCGTAATTATTTGTAAAAATGGAAAAGAGAAAAACCGACGTAATAGACGGATAAATTTTGTGAGTTTGTTAAATTTAATTAAAAGTTGATTAGTTAATTAAAATTATGAAAACTATGAAGAGATTATTGATTGGCATGAATAAATAAAGTTAGTCAGAAAACTGATTAAAAAATTAATTTAAAAAACTTAAATTTTATCACATCTGGCGCACAACGTGTGACATAAATGTTATAGCAGTAGATTGCTAAATTGTAGTTGTAGATTCGATCCTCGACAAAACCTACAAATTAATAAAAGTTTATAATAGAGTAATCAAAAATTTTAAATATACTATATAAATTAAGATATAAATTTTCTAACTTAAAATATTTTTTTTATAAAGTTTTCTATATGATTTCCAAAATCATCTAATTTTAAAATATTTCTTTAAATTTTCATTTACGTTTCTATTAAATATCAAAATAGTAACGTTAAAACTTTACGATACTGGTTCGCAGTTGTCTTCTTATCATCAAAGTAATATAATTTTTAGTTTTATTTCTTTTTATAAATCCAATCCAATTATACTTCAATCCAATACATTTTATCCGAAAAAAATCACTTATGTTTAAAAAATTATATAAATTAAATGTTGACTACGTCGGCCATTTTTAGCAAAAAATATTTCTATCATACAAAATTTAAATCAAAATTTAAATTCAAAATGACTACAGGGGCGGTCAAATCATTTCGTAACAGGACAGTATATAGGTAAGTCCCGTAGTCCCAGGACTGAGAACATTTAATACCTTAAAGGTGTTGCCAACATGTTAGAAGAACTGTTAAAATAAAAAGAAGTATTTGGTCGAAGAACAAACCCACAGTTATGACATAGCAATCTAAATATTATTCTAACTGCTAGGTTACGACAGCGCTTAAATAAAAGATTAAACTTTGTAATTTCAGTTCTACTGAAGATTTCTCAAGTTTTTCAATCAGGTCGGTGCTTTCTGTCTACAAATTCAATTTTTTTTTTTAAATATTCATGTTACAAGTAACACATATTTACAATTTAAATCTTAGAAAATGTATCCTAATACACTGAGAGATATATTTTGGCATATAATTATACATTAGTGTTCATATTTTTACTTTTTTATATCATTACATGTTCCCTTACTTGTTACGGTCTCGAATATTTAGTCACACGAACCAAACGTTATAGTTAAAGTACAAATAAATACCAAAGTAATTTTACTTTACGTTCCCGCTTTCATGTGTAGTTTTTTATGAGCTTTTACGTATCACCATAAATCCATTAAGGGATTTCTCCAATTCTCAAGAGAATTCTCAATCCAATATATAGGTATATGTAAGTTTAACTAACTTTATGGTCTATGAGAGAGAGAGAGAGAGATAAGTGATTGAACAAATACGAGTTAAATTTTAATTTTAGATTAAATCTTAATCTGCGATTAAAATTTTACAACAATAAAAAAGCGTTGTTTGTTACACAATTGTAAAATTTTAATCTTAAATTAAATTTTAACTTATCGCTGTGATGCCGGACATAATGAATGTATGTATATTTATGCATAGTTCTGAAGATAAGCAAAGTATAAGTTCAAAACGTCGACAAAAAATTATGGTTTCATTTTGACTTAGTCCAAATCTAGAAAAGAACTCTTCAATTTATATTTTAATGATTACCTGATATTATTTAAAGTATTATAATATTATAAATGAAAGAAGTTATGTAAATGGTAAGGAACAAGATGATGATAATAATTAAGTTGAAAAGTAAGATCATAATGTATTAGAAGGAACTATTTCTGCAGATAGTAATTTATAATAAAACAGTATAAAAAAATGAGTAATGATGATTTGTCTTTTATATAGATGCTTCTTTCGCAATTCATATTTAAAATATGGTTAAATGCTTAGTAAGTTATTAAATCCAGATAATATAAACTTCCTTACAACCGCCAGTGTACTTTTAGAGCACGTAAAGCTGTTGGTATTGCCAGGGCCGGCGCTAAACACTATGCACAAGCACAAAAGCACAAGCACAAAATCAAATGTCTTGCGATTTAGTAGCATGTTTTTTAGTAGCAGACTTTTTAATAGCAAGGCGGTATACACATGCTACTAAAAGACATTTGCTACCTAATAGCATGCTTTCGTACTACTAAGTAGCATGTCTATTCCCTGCTTAAAAACAAAAAAACAACTCACAAAACTCAAATACTTTCAAAATACTCTTTCAACAATTCTTTCCAAATATGTAATATTTGCAAAAATACTCTCAGTAAATCTCAGAAAACACTATAGAAAATTAGAATCAAAACCCGCAAACCGGCTCGTACGGCCATTTTTGGCAAAAAGCTATCATCTTTTGTTTTACTCTCCTCCTTGCATTTTTTAAATTAAGCAACTTTCAAAATTGAAATTTACAAAATTAACAATTAAGTACAGGGTGGGTCAAAATCGTTTTGTTTCATGGCAATATAGGTATATCAGTTACATAGAAAAGAAATATAGAACATATTTTTTATAGAATAGGAACAATTCTCAATGCCAAATTCGAAATAACTTTTAACAACTTATTCCGCAAAAAAAGCTAGAATACAATACAATATATAGTCTTACATTCCCGAAGGGAATATGACTGTCCATTTTGGACTTAAACAAATCCGTTTGTTGAGGTGGATTAATCCTCATTAACTTTACATTTTACATCCATATATTTACAACTTTACACTTGTTCTTGCGTCCATTGTCATTGCCTTCCAAAAAGTCCTATCCTTCACCTTCTCTCACCAGTTCACGACCCCCATATTTCGCAGATCCCTTAATACTTGGTCATACCATCTTAAGTCCGGTCGTCCTCTCCTGCGCTCCTGCATCGGTTTCCACTCCGTGATCCGCCTTATCACATCGTTCTCCTTCTTCCGCATGATGTGACCAAACCATTGCAATCTATGCGATTTGATTACCTTGACAATGTCTTCACTTCCAACTGCTCTCAGTATCTCATGATTCATCATGGGTCTGGTTTCTTGTTCAGCAATTTTTATTGGTCCCAGTATTTTACGCATTATCTTTCTTTCAAAAACCCTCATCTTTTCTTCCTCTCTTCTACTATAGCACATCGCTTCTGTCGATTACGTAGCCACCGGTCTAATTATTGTCTTATATATCCTGATCTTTGTTTTCTTTGACAGCTTCTTATCGTTCAGAAAGATTTTGTTCGCGTAGTAGGCCCTATTTGCTTGTTGTAATCTTCTTTCTAATTCTTGTTCTCTTTTGTTTCTGTTATTTAATTGTGTTCCCAGGTCTACGAAGTCGTTTACCTCTTCATATGTGTGGTCTCCAATTTTTAGTTCACCTAGGTCTTGTATTTCTCCTCGTTGACATCTCATATATTTTGTTTTCTGTTCATTTATTTCCAAACCCATTTGCTTCGCTGCTTCTCTTATTTCTTGAGTTCTGCTTGTTAATTCACCTTTCGATCTTGATACAATAACCACATCGTCCGCATATGCTATCAACTGTGCTTCCTTGTTGATTATTGTGCCGTTTACTTGTATCCTCCTCATAATCTTTTCTAGAAGTATGTTGAACAGGGTTGCCGACATAGCATCTCCCTGTCTCACTCCACAATTTATCAAGAAATCTTCAGTCTCTCCACTTGAGGTTCTAATACAAGCTGCTGTTTCTTTTAATGTCATGCGTGTAAGTCTTATTAGCTTGCCGGGTATTTCCATTTCTTGCAATGTTTCCATCAGCTTACCTCTCTTAACCTTATCAAAAGCTTGTCTAAAATCGATAAAAATCATATACATGCTTATATTATATTCTCGGCTCTTCTCCATAATCTGTCTCATTACATATATCGCATCTACGTCGATTTACGATTTAGATTAGGTAATCTCCTATTTTATTTTTCATCGCAAGCTTTAGTTTTTTGTTTAATATCGTTGACAGCACCTTGTATGTTACATTCAACAGTGTATTATTGCTATATTGATTGAAGCCGGTCCTGTATCGTGTTATAATTAATGAATTAAATAGTTGTGAATTGAGAGAGAAAGTTAAGATTGAAAATTGAGAAAAGGCTACTACCTGTATTGCCTGAACTTGGAAAAGTGGTAGAAGTGTTGGTGACACGGAAAATCAACGAGGTGGAAGATTTTTAAGAACACCGAGGAACTGCGGGTATTTGAGGTTAGGCAGCAATACAATTTTAAGAGTGGAAAAGTAGTAGTGCGAGCACTTCCAAGGGGTCGACTCGAGTGTTCGTACTGACGCTACCGAAATAAGAACAAAAATCTGTTAAAAATAAGTTCCAAATTAACAAGAATTTCTAAGCAGTAAGTTGGGTTGCCTAAGTATAAGTATAAATATTTATACGAGTATTTATAACTAAATTAAACAAAGGCAAATGAGTGGTGACAAACATAATAGACCAAGAGCCAATACTGTACCATCAATAAGGGAGTATATTAAGAAAAAAAGAGAGGAAACAAATATAAGTAGTGAAGAAGAAAAGATTTTTCAGCGAAGCAAACTAACAGTCAAATCCCCAATCAAAACAACCGAAGTAGAGAACCAGACGGAAGACATGGAGGAACTAAAAAAAATGATGGAAAATCTTGCAAAAACGGTAAAAGATGGTATTGAAGAAAGCAAAAAAGAAAGTAGAGAAATCAAGAAAAAGCTAATTGCAATGGAAACCTCCTGGAATAATCGAGTTCAAAAGTTGGAAAATACAATTGCAAAACTACAAGAAAAAACAGATAAACAAGAGGAAAAATTAACAGAATTTGAGAAACAATTGGAGCGGGAGGAAAATGAAAAGAGAAGAGAAAACATAATTATTAAAAACCTTCCAATAACGGAAGAGGTAACCCGAGAAAATGTTGAAAAATTTTTGAAAGAAAAGATGCAAATACAGATTGAGGACACATTTAAAATAGGAAGGAATGTGGAAAAGCAAGTAATTGTGGCAAGATTGAAAGATTTCAACCAAAAAAGAGTGGTAATGGAGAATAAGCACAAACTTAAGGGTACAAGAACTTATATCGAAAGCGACCTGACCAATGCAGAAAAGAAAATACAAAACCAAATATGGGCAATAGCAAAGAAGGAAATGGAAAAGGGAGAAAGAGTTAAAGTGGGTTACCAAAAGATGATCAAGCAAGATGGATTGTATGTGTGGGATAACAAATACAATGACCTTAAGCGCGAAAAAAGCTAGAAAGGTTAAAATTAAATTAATTTTTTAATAAAAATATGTAAATGTAAGTATTTTTTTAAATATAAAATATGTTTTTTAAATATTTTTTTAATCTCACCCCCCAGCTGAGTCCTGCTATATAAATGGAGGGAAGGGGCACTGATAAAGTTTTGCCTAGGGCGTAAAATATCGCTAGGTTGATGATTGCTTTTATCAAATAGTAAAAATCAGAGTTATAAGCATTCTCCAATCCGATTTAAGTAGTTTAAGGACGAAATGCTGTTACTTTACTCGAAAAAGTAAGAGGTTGATGTTTTAGGAGGAAGTTAAAAAACTGTCGCCGCGCCGGTTTTATTGTTGATGATAGCAATTATTGATTAAGAGGACTTATTGCTTTACATGTCTTCTGAAAAACTTTAATTATAAATAATTAAAGACAATGATTAATTTAATTAAACGTCGATTTAGAATATATAGCAACGAATTTTTGTTTAACTGAAATTTCTCTCTCAGAAAAATAAAATACCTCAGTCTAATAACATCATTATTTCGGTTACAATTTAACCTAAAATTTTTTTTAATTCCTGAAAGAAATTGTTTTTCAACCGTCACTTTTTGTTTTACATATTTATTTGAATAAGTGGGAAGCACTAAATTGAATTTGTCTTTCTAAGATAAAACCATCTTCCTTAAAATGAATAATTCATTAGCTTCGTCTACAAGGAACTATGTACGTAGGCAATGATTTAATAGCATACCGGTATGTTCTTATTTTCTTCAGAACATTTTCATAATTATTATGATAATAGCCATTCTTGAGATTACAGAAATAAATTTCAATTAATACAACTCAATTCTCTTTAATTTTGGGCTCATGCAATATTTTAAAGTTTGAGTACACAATCAAAGTTTATATTAAATTGTTACGCTTTAAGGACGCGAATGTTGTGTTTTGGAGTGATTTCGGGTGTAACTACTTAATTTAAAGAAGATCAAAGACGATTTTCGACATCATAATATTAAAGGAAACCGAGAAGACATTAGTAAAAGTATTTACATTGTCATCTTATTGCCAATGCATTTGTCTTCTTTACGCTTTTGTGCTAAGAAATCTCAGAACTTTGCCTTTGTTTTGCAAATCTTTTAGCTTCTTACTTTTGAAAAAGCTTTATATAACGTCTTTTTGCTAAAAGTGTTCACTTAACAAGAAATAAAACGCATCAAGTATGTTACAGAAAAATTTTAGTCCGATCATTAATATTTTAAATATAATTTTTTTTGTTGGAACGTGAAATTGAGGTATAAGGCGTAAGTTAAGAAACAAAGCTATTGGGAATGAATTTTGAAAAATCCTTTTGAAACCGCGTTTGAAAAAAAATATTAGGATAAAAATTTAATTAATATTATATAAGGTAAATAAAAACAATGGTTGTTTATTTCATGCAGAGCACGCATTTTCAGTCAGTCGAGCGAAGCTAAAGTGTTGTTGATCCATGCAGGTACCAGACTTAATTAGATAAAGTTTGCTGTGCTATGTTAATATTAACCCTTGGGGAAATTGCAAGCGGACACTTTGTGGAAAGAAAAATATTCCCAATTTCCACTCATCACGGTAACTTGAACTAATTTTGTGCATATCAAAGCGGCAAAGAGGAGCAATCCCACAAGCTTCCGTCTACATCATTTGCAGAGTCTCCGATCTTGAACTTCCTTCATTGCTTTGTATAACTCTGATGTCATTTACTTTCTTATTACGGCTGTGTTTAATGAGAATTTATATGATATGGTCTCATTTACTTCTTATCTCAAAAAATATTTTTGAATTGTTTGCTCTATTCGACTTTCTCGACTTTTATACATTACTATTTTTTGTTTTGGTGCTGCGTTGAAATATCATATACAATTCATTTGCTTTCAGAAAATTTATTATTTATATGACCTTATAAATTACTGTTATGTTTTTACGTTTTTACTAAAACGTCAGGGATTTGATGGAGCGGTATCAACATTTTTCTCATCCTCCTTGGATGATATGTTCAATATCCGAGTTTTACGCTTTTTAAGTAATTTATAACAAATTAAGTTTAAATTTTTATAACTTTCACATTACTTAACAAAGTATCTCGAGTACTCTAATCAGTGAACGACGTAATGGTTTCTGTAAAACTTTATTAAATAAACCAAATAAGCTTGAATTGAAACTAAGTTTTTAATTTTATTAGTTTTGGAGCAAGCTACTCAGTTTTGACGCATTTCATTTCTTTCTCATTGAACTTACGTAATTGATTAGCTACTTGCTTACATTTTATACAAGTTGGGAATCTTTTCTATTAAGCTGAGCGTACAGCAATTTAGCTGCTCATATTTTAATTGACGGTTATAAGTTATAACTAGAGATAATTTAAAATGTATATTTTGTAAATTGAAGTCTGTAAGATATTCTTATATTCGTAGTGGGGTATTTTGTTAATTGTATACTTACATTAATTTATTCTTTAAGCAGCCTAGTTTTTCTAACTTAAATCCAACATATTGGATTTGTCGATCTTGAAACTACTTTAAATCAACGTATAAAAAATAAAATGAAATTTTTTGATCAGTAGAAATCTCTAATCAACCTTTATTTCAGTAATAGGATAATTGTTTCAGTTACAGTTTAATTCAGTTTAGAACATATTATGAATATTATTCATAGAGGACATCGCAAAGTAATCAAGTCTTAAGTTTTAGATCAGTGAATTTATCAATACGATAAATTTCTTATTTGATGTTAAGTTTAGATTTGTACCTACTGATCAAATAATAATTATTTTTCATGACGACTTCAACTTTTTCCTGTCTTGCTAAAGATTATCGTAATGTAGGATTTTACAAATTACATACCAAAATAAAAATTAGATAAATTCATGGAATTAAAACTTCACTATAATTTAAATAGCAAACGGGTTAATTCGCAAAGTTTTTCTACTCTTTCGTAAATTATAAAATTAGAAAGTTTACTTTTTTTTTGCTATAAAAAGGTTTCTACTGCAGATACGAGTAATTATATTGGATCGCGAATATTTTAGATAAAAGCTTTGTTAAAAAAATTTGTATTGCAGAAATATAATAGAAAGCGTTCGTTACAACACTTATTTGATTTTAACTGAACGAAGTCATTCAATATATAAGAAGTGTGCTAGAGTCAAGAAGGTACCTAAAGTTCTACTCGATAATTGCTGGTTTCAACAATGATTTAGATCAAACTTTGAACAGTTGGAGATAATTGGAAATAAAATTAAAAATATTTGATGCTATACGAGTGCCTGTCTTTATCTAGGATCACAATAATAGATTTTACAATGAAGTGCAAGCACTGTAAATATCTCTAGGTGAGTTCCACTATTTTATTTGTATACAATTAAGAAGCTTTCAAACTTTTTATTTAATCTTATATTAGTTATTTCTTATACTACCTAACTGATTTTTGTTTTTGAACTACTACGAGTAGTACTTATATTTTATAATATTATAATATTATTTCTTGATATTTAATTTTATTTTTTATTGGATCTTTATAAAATATCGTAACAATAATATGAAACAATATATAGTGTGAATATTAGTACAATATTTACAATGTTAGGTCAGTAATGTTACTCACAACTGACAAAATACAGTAGTTTTAGAATAAAAATGTTTTCTCCTCTTGTAGGAAAAGACAATTTTTCTCTACACGCCGGAAAACTGACCAGCTTCTCCTTTATGTAGAGAGCTATTTGCTCTAAAACTAATTGCTGTTAAAACTAGCTAAATTTTTGCAGAAGCAACTATGAAATTCAAAAAAATTCCAAGCAAATTCAGCTCTTTAGAAATAAAACACACATAAATATGTTATCATCCCGGGACTGTAACTATAATAATCACCACCTAAAACTTCCCAAAGATGTTGAATAAAAGCTCTAGAAGTATTTGTCTAAATGATGTACAAAAATAGAAACGGCTTTAGAAAAATTTTAAAAACTGTTTAATCGCTTGAAAAATGTAGAACCAATAGTTTAAAATTTATATTGTGCTTATTTTTCAGAATTTATTTAAAAAGCTTTATCGTATAAATATATCTACCATATACCAGGTGTGTAAGTATGAAACCGGAATTTGCCTATAGGTGGTGCTAGATGTCGATGCAGTTACCGACACATCACGTCAGCAGTGTCTTGTTATTGTTTTGATATCCGACAAAGATTTCCAACTCACAATAACACGAGTTTCATTCAGTAGCATTAGTTTATTAGAGATAAACATGTCGAGTTTTGTGCCAACAAATTACGATTTGCGGACAGCACTACTTTTCTGTTTTCATCTGAAGAAAACCGCAGCCGAATCGCATCGAATGCTTGTGGAGGCGTTCGGTGAGCATGCTCTCGGTAAAACACAGTGTTTCGAGTGGTTCAAACGGTTCAAAAGTGGCGATTTTGACGTGAGGAACGAAGAACGTGGAAAACCACCAAAAAAGTTTGAAGACACTGACCTGCAAGCCTTGTTGGACGAAGACGACGCTCAAACACAACAACAACTGGCGGATCAGTTAAAGGTGACCCGAGAAGCCATCTCCTTTCGGTTAAAAGCCATGGGAAAGATACAAAAGGTGGGGAAATGAGTTCCACATGAACTCAACGAAAGACAGCAGGAAAACCGCAAAACATCATGCGAAATGCTGCTCGCCAGGTTCAAAAGAAAGTCATTCTTACATCGAATTGTGACTGGCGATGAAAAGTGGATATATTTCGAGAATCCTAAGCGCAAAAAGTCATGGGTTACTCCGGGTGAACCATCAACATCGACGGCAAGACCAAACCGCTACGGACGAAAGACAATGCTGTGTGTTTGGTGGGATCAGAAGGGCGTAATCTACTACGAGCTGCTGAAACCTGGGGAAACTGTCAATACTCAACGCTACCGACAACAAATGACCGATTTGGATCGAGTTTTGCGTGAAAAACGACCAGAATACCAACAAAGACAACACAAGGTGATTTTGCTGCATGACAATGCACCAGCACACAAAGCAAAACAGGTCCAGGAAACGATCGAGTCGTTCCCTTGGGAGATTCTTCAGCATGCGCCTTACTCACCGGACCTTGCCTCATCCGATTACTACTTGTTTGCATCGATTGGACACGCACTTGCTGAGCAACGCTTTACTTCTTACGAAGATGTACAAAAATGGCTCGATGATTGGTTTGCCTCAAAAGAGCAACAGTTCTTTTGGCGCGGAATCCACAAATTGCCAGAAAGATGGGAAAAATGTATAGATAGCGACGGACAATACTTTGAATAAGTTACTTTGTATCATATCATTACAATAAACGTGTATTTTCTGTACAAAAATTCCGGTTTCATACTTACACACCTGGTAGATAACTTATGGTTTTATTACTTATAATAGATAAAAAATATATCTACCAAATTATTATACTTATCTATGAAAAGATAGCTAATTATTTAGATAACATTTAAAAAATTATTTTTTAAAGTAAAATTGTTGAATTTTAAATGACTCAAAAATTGAAATGTCTTTGTATAAATTGAATAATATTGCAATCTGATAATGAGTGGTCAGGCTCCACTTAATTAAATTATGAATTACAAAATTACACAATTTTAATGAGGAAAAGGGATAGAGAATTGAGATACAGGAACAGTTTAATCTACTATAATTTTCCGATTAAAGAAAATAAAATTTGTCTTAAAATTTATTCTATTAGTAGCAACAGCCCAGTGACTGATGAAGTTCACAAATACGTAGCCCCTCACATTTTTTATTCATACAACACATTTGGATTGAATTGCATAAAAAATCTGAAAAAGAAATACATTTAAGAAACATCTGTTTATTGTTGTAGGATTTGGTAACACGCAATTTCCAGTTCCTTTGCATCATAAAATGGTTAAATCTTCTCATTGATCCGTCGGCATTAATTCGATGAATTTGAACAAATGCAAATCTTCGATTATTAATATGTAGTAAACTATAAGGCGAATTTTACAAATTAGTCCGACTGTAAAATATTTGTAAACAAAGGTTTGTCTTCTAAGGCTATCCTTGGAAATTCGTTCGAAATTTTCCGGTTCAATATTGAAACATTGCTTCGGCACAATTTGCATTAGATAAGTAGCAAGTGGTGTTTTTGCTAGAATTCGTTTGATGCGGTAACTAAATTTATCATGGTTTAACTATTGGACAATAGACAAGTATAATCAAGCACTGCTTGCAAACTTCAACAATTATGCTTTCTAGAATTGCACTGATTAAGGGTTGGGTTTTTCGTCAATGAGATTAATGTCATTTTTTAAAATTGCACGAGTTGCAATTGGAGTTGCACGGTGGTAAATCTCAACTCAATTGCTCGTGCTATCTTTTATCCTCTTTTAACAATATTGTGTTAAATATTGAGATAAAAATAGAACAAATAAACTTTATTTGAGTATAAAAAGTTATTCTTAAATGCTTACTTTAAAAATTCAATTTAATGTTCATAGAAATCAACTACAGAAAGTATAATCTTGCATAATTTGAATTTTAAGCTAAAGAATTTGAATAAAGAAGTTATTAAGTTTGAGTTGAGCTCGAAGAAAACCTACATAATATATTAGCTTTCTTCAAAAAAACTGTTTTTTTATAAAATTTAGACTTCTACTTAAATTACTCAAAAGCTATACTGCCCAAATCGTTGTTTTTGAAAATGCTATTTTAGTGCAAATTACTGTAATCAAAAACGATTTATAGAAGGGAGAAGTCGTCAAGTAACCCCCGCCCCCGTTCAACGTATTTATAGAGTTTTAAGCCAATGTCGTTTCTAAATAATATTATAATTAATATAAACCTATTAATTTTTTCAATAGTTTGATTATTTTTAAGAAATGTCTGCTTCCTCAGAAAGTAAAATATATTGCCGCATCAGATTATCTCAATGCGATGGATCCTAAGTGGTTTTATATTTTTATCACAGTCAAAAGAAGATAAGTGTTCCCTGCAAAAGAGATTCCATTAAAATTTTTCGTAGGAATTAAAATAGAGCACAGTGTTGACAATTATTGACTATAATTAAACGTTATCAAAACGTTCGTGTTCTTTGTACAAAGACTTTTGAATTTTACAATGCCGTACTTATCGGATTATAATTATCGAATTATAATATTAATTATTGATTGTAATTTTTGATTGTCTCTACAATGTACATATTTGTGCACGCAAAGGAGTACTGGTAGCAGTTAACAATTATCAGTTATCTTTGGTTCGTGTACATATATAATTCTGTCAGAGAGCAAAATTGGGTAAAAATAAACAAACTAAACAAAATATTATAATAATGAATTTTATAAAAAGTTGTAAAAATGATGGAAATTTAAAATAAAACATAAAAACTTTGTAATACGATAATATACGATTTTATTTTAAATTTTCATCATTTTTATAACTTAATTTTTTCAAAATTCATTTTTTTGCTTATTCAAATATTCTTAGTCCAAACCTGTTAAATGTTAATTGTTGTTTTTATTGTATTTTTAAATAATATTTTGCTATATAAGTATGTATTCTTTACTTAACAGTTAAAATTCATTATTTTAATATTTTGTTTAGTTTGTTTATTTTAACATTACATACTACTAACTACCATACGATCGACTTAAAAAATTAATTTTGGGTTAATTTTCTATTACCACTCCACTCGCAATCAAACCGCTCCATTTCGTAGAGCACTCGCTTGGAGTAGAGCGAGTTCGGAATCGCGGCCCTGATGTAAATATAAGTAAAACTGTAGCTTTAAATAAGATAAACTCTATTTGTTCATCAAATCTTTATCTGTCCTTTGTCTATAATCTTTCGAAATACAATGACTTTTGGATCGTTTCTCATGGCTTGGAAACAATCGAAGTTGTTCGGATACGCAAAATTGATAATCGCAGTAACGTTGAAAATCATCGTGCAGTCTGCATCCTTGTTTGACAAAATATTGAATATATTGTTGCTGATGCCATTGCTGACCATATTAAAGTCTTTATAATTTTACCAAACACTTGCACTATTTTCTTCTTTTTTACTAGTAAGCCGGTAGACGGAAGAGCGGGAAGATAGTAGATTGAATATATACCGATCTATTAAAGGCATTTGATCAGATTCCCGTTAATCTGCTACAAAGCTTAATAAATGATATTCAATTTCTCATCTTTTGATTAACTGGTTGGAGTCCAACTTCATTCCTTACGCGACTCAACCCAGAAATAGAAACCCACAACATTATTCAGAATAAACAATTCGGATTCGGTGCCGGACACTTCACTATCCATCAGCTATTAAACATCAACAAATCACGTTATCCTACATAAAGTAGAAATTGACGGGTGTGTTATTTCTGGAAGTTTCAAAAGCGTTCGACAAAGTTTGGCTCAAAAGATTTACCTTTAAAATGTCCTAAGCCAAAATTCAACCCGCACTGGTGCAACTAACTGCCTCTTACTTAAGAATAGAAAGTTTAGGATCAAGTGGAAGAAATCCGCTCCTCCAAACGCAGGATCAATGTTTCTTGCTGTCACTGACCCTCTTTACAATTTTTGTAAGCAACCTATTAGAGAACGGAACAACACAAGCATATCACGCGAATGTCTTGCAATAAGACGTATTGAAGAAATCCTTGACGCTATGGAAACTTGGTACCGTACTTGGCGCATCGAAGTCAATTCGGACAAAAGTACCGCTGTTATGTTTACAAAACGCCGTCAAGAATTCAAAAATGTGGATAATTTCCGTGCCGGACACTCTACGACCCATCAGCTACTATTCAGACAATTTCACCTGCATTGAACACATAGTAGATGCCATATTTAGCCAAACAAGAAAAGCCATGGCATCTACTCATCTCTTTAAAAACTAGCCTCAAAATTCGGTTATACAAAACCCTAATCAGACTGTCCTAACTTACGCAGCCCCGACATGAGCCTTCGCATCTAGAAAACAGATGAACTACCTTCAAGTAGTACAAAACATCGCTCTGCGCAAAATCATCAAAAACGTGAATCCGAAGTCAATATCGAACTTCCAGACAACTTCATACGGAAGCTAATCCAAAGCTACACACTAGCTGCCAAGACTTCAAGAACCGTCTCATTTCAAAGTTAGGCCAATACGATGTGGAAGACTACCCCCTTCCCCAGAGACCTAAGAGAATTCTAGTTTTACCTCAATAAATATTAAAATTATTCATGACAACTATACTTACCCGCTTATGTATTAAATCATTGTCGAGATTTATGTAATATTTTATAAGCAGTGTTTTTTTATCCATTACCAATATTTACTGTACAGTATTTTGCATTCATAAATTAATAGAAGTAATTTTTCCTTAAACTTTTTCTACTTTTAAGTCATAGATCACAACAAACTTGGAATGTGAATATAGAATAGCAACGTTTACGCCGTCAAAGGTAGTTGGCCATCTTTTCACGCAGTAAAAACGCTTGACACCGTCCATTGTATAGAGGCAAACCTGTTCATATGTATTTCAATTTTTGTTTTACACATTAGAACTATGTTTTCAAACCCTCCAAAAGAATTTGTTATTCTAAGAAGTTCGGTAAGTTTAAAATATGTATCTTTATTTCCTGTACAAACTAATGTTTTCTACACTGGGCCTATTTTTTTGAAATTCCAGCAATTACAGTTCTAAAAGTATAAGTGATAAGAAAAAAATTTATAGAGTCATTTTAATAGAATATTTTATTAACTTCAAGTTACAATAACTTAAATAGTTTTGGAAGAGGCGGAAAACTTGAAGTACACGTGGTGATAGCCATACAAAAACTTTTAAACAAGTTCCAAAGCTCTATAATTTTTTTTGTAGTTTTAATAATTACTAGTCCACTGAGATAATCGATATAAATTTTAAAATAGATCATTCGAGTAAAGAAATGTACAAATACTATTTATATTTTAGAAATATAAACTATAAAAATCAGATACTGCTAATAATTTATTGTAAGTTGGTTGTTATTGTTAATAGTTGTAATTGTTAATAATTGTAACTGCAGAACAACTATCGAAACGTATCACGTGCAATTGTCTTTTATGATTAAAAGTCTTTCGAAGAGTGCTAGCCAACGATGCATCTGCACCAGAAACCAAAATTTAAAGATATCGATTGCGTTTAGGTGGAGACGTGCGATAAATCATAAATTATAAATGATATAGTATATAAATAATCATATACTACTCTCTTACAATGCTATCTGATGAACAGTGAGGCCTTCGTTACTGTATGAGAAATCTCTTCGGTGTAATCCCGAAACCGTCGCGTCGGTAGTACGATAAAATGGACGCACCATGTGCATCAAATAACATTATTACAAAAACAGAGAGATGAGCAAGATAACTGTTTTTATGAAAAGATTGATTTTTATATGTTACTTGGATAGCTATTTAGTCATTTGAGTAGTCTGAATTCTGCAAAGAAAACAAAGTAAACTATTATAAGTTTTTCCCGAGCTCAATCTTTACATTTGTCCTTTTCAAACTCCTTAGTTAAAATTAAAATTAAACAAGGTAAAAGTTTCCATAACCGATTTCTATAAATAATACATTACATTTTTAAAATAACCACTCAAGAATGACTTTCTAAAATCGTTTCGTACACTTTTGCATAATTACGGATGAACGGCATACACTTAGTTTCTGACTCATTGAATTTTCTCAGTACCGTATAAAAGATAAAAACTTTTAATTGTAAAATAATTTCAAAAATAAATAAGTAAACTTGATGATTAAATAAAATTCTTTTGTTGTGACAATATCACTTGTTAAAAAAACATAAAAGAATTTATTGCAAAAATATTTATTTATCCAATAACTGGTTTGCCAAACGCACTAACAAATCCGCCATGCATGAAAATTTGCAAAATTTTAAATTGAATGACCAAACCATGGAATTTTTAACTTCTTATAAATCGGTGGTAACCATAGTCTTGCCAACATTTCTATTAAAAAAAATTGAAAAATAATTCGAAAATCAAAAAAAAAATACCTAAGGAGAAAATACGAGAATTGTTTTATTTATTTCTTCGGTCGTGCATTTTGAGATCGCTTTTCGTAATTTGAAAGATTAAATTTTTAAATGTATTAAAATAACATTTTCTTTATATTTGAAATCTTTTTGAAACCTCTGGACATCATCACATAGAAGAGCAAGATCACGTCAAGTGGACCTCTCATTTTCCACTTGATCATCGAATTTTAATATTAGTATTTTTTCATGAAGTAGTCACTATCAACAATTAATCCCCAAAACAGTTTTTAAAAATTGTTTCATTTTAACAACAATTTTTTTGTTAATGAAAATTTTTATGACTTTCAGTTAAAAAATCGATAATTAAAAAACTATTAGAGATATTTCAATGAAACTTTCAGCATTTATAATTCAATACTTGTATTTTAATGAAATATGTAAGAGTTCAAATTATTTATATATTTTCATAATGCTAATTAACTTTTATGTTAACAAATGAGAATTTAAATGACTTCTCCCTCAAAAAACAAAATTTTTTTTTCTCGATATCTTGCATTGAACATTTAAGTAACAAAATCCACGAAAAAATTTGACTGCTCGTGATTAGATTAAGTAAAAAAAATTTATTTATGACGGGCGGTAAGCGCTGTTGATACAGCGCCTTGCCGCGCGTCATTAATTTACCTTTAGATCTACTCAGTAATTACAAATAAAAAACTATACTTTATTTTTTAAATGAAAAAATATTTTTATTTAAACACTTTATTTATAATAATAATTGTAACATCTTTGAAAAAAAGCTTGCACTCGAGTAATATATTGTCTCAAAAGTCTGCGTTTTTCTAGATCTGCCATTATATCGAGTGCAATTTAAACCCAAAAAGACACGCCATAGGTGGGGTTAATCTTATGGAAACTGTCAATCAAAAGATTGAAACTAGATGCTTACACGAAATTTAAAAGTATCCATACAATTTAATGTTTATATTAGTACTTAATTTTTTATAATTATTTTCGTAAAATAATTATAATATAAAAATATAAAATATTATAAATTATAATATAAATTATATAAATTATAAATAAATTATAAATAATTATAATCGTAAAATCGTAAATAATATAAGAAACTTTGTCTTTCTGTTCGTAACGTACCTTCGATTGATTTATTTTAAGTTAAAAACCTATAAAAATTGAAAGGTCGTTTGGAATCAGTGCGGCCTTGAGGCAGCACAACTTGATGCATTGAATTACCCATCAGTTAAGTTTGCCATATTTGCATATTTTATATAATATTACGTTAGGATAAAAGTTAAGTTAGTGTCAGCTGTCTAAGGCTCAGACTAAAATTAATCTAACTCAGCTTTTGGCATTCTGATTTTATAAGCACTGAGTTGGGTTAGATTTAATTTTAAACCAAGTTTTATACAACTCACCCTAACTTAATTTTTAACCTAACTTAATATATTATAAAATATGAGAATTTGGTCGAAATTAATTGATGTGGTACTTAATGGACCAAATTGTGCAGCCTAAAGGTCGCACTGATTTCTCATAATTAGAGAACGGATTATTTGCATTTGCATATTTTGGTTATTTCTTTAGGATATTGCATATTTTGACTGAAATCTACTGACCGTGCATATTTTGGCATATTTTCTAGAATTAACAAAAAAGAAATGCATAAGATCCTGCTCTGACAATTTAACATAGCTAAATTTGGTGGTACCAACAAATTAAATTTTGAGTTGGCAATGCAAGACCTACCTAAAAATATTAAGTATTAAATATAATGAGATGTAATTTTTTTCAATATAATTCCAATCCAATATAATCCAATTCCAGTTCCAATCCAGCATAATAAACTGTTGTCCAAAAATAGTTACCAAATATAATTAAAAATAAACAAATGCTTTTCCAAAAATTAATTAATCGCATTCAAATTCAAATTAAAGTAAATGTAATGCAAATGTTTAATAAATAAATTAATAAATAAAATTTTAATTTTATTTAAAGGGAACAAAGTATCGATATTTGTCCTTATCCAATTCGACGAGTTATCAATATCTCGCACATTCGCTCGTACAAATATAATTTAATTTTCCACTTTTATGTGCAAAACGAATTTATTATTCAAAATATTCTTTTTCCAAAAATTAATCATTTGACTACTGCTCGCGCTCGGCAGCGACTGATCAAAAATATCCAAATTATCAAAATATCAAAAATAATCATTCAAAATAGCGCAATAATGCATTTGCATCAAATCACTTTATTCAAATCAAATCAAAATACTACTCACAATAATTTCAAAATAACAAAATCTCATATCAAAAATCAAACTCAGCGGGCATACAAAATTTCGCACCTGCTGTCGGCCATAGTTGGCCAAAGAAGCCACGAATTTCCTGTTATTGATCCCCACCTAGCAAATCCTACAATGTTACAACTTAATTTATTATTAAAGCCAATATTTCACCAAAATGCATAGAGTGAGTCGCAATCATTTTGAAACACCACAATAAATATTACTATATATAAAAATATAAAATTATACATTATCCCATTAAGTACTAATGTCCTCATTTGATGACAGTAACTTATATATTTTATTTAAGGCCTAAAAAATAATTCATTTTTATAACAAAAATTTTTGTTCACATCGGTAAACATCACTCATCGTATTTATATTTTGATTTTCAAAAAATATCAAATTTCAAGTACCCCAATAAATATTTTTATGAGAGTGTAACTTAGACGAAGTTTGTAGGCTAGACTATTGTTTTTTTATCGTTGAAGAAGGTCATTGTAATAAAACAAAAAAAAATATGAAGGATATTTAAAATGTTTAGGAATTGCGCTAAAAATATTTCCGATTGTAAATAAAGAATAATTTACGTACAATTTGGGTTTAAATTAGGGTGTCCTCAAATGAGGACACCCATTATTGGGATATTCCATTATTGGGAGAATATGGTAGTAAATTGAAAATATTGTATATCGTGACGACAATACTAATAAATTTTAACATAATTTATTTCAGTCACACTATTTATAAGATTTTATTGCTTTTTAGGTTGGTTTTTAAAATTTTTAACATTCGTGTATGCGTTTAGATTTGGTGTAGTTGTGTTAAAAAGAGTTCTTGTTATTACTTCTTATTTCGTGAAAGTGATAATTTTCTTTATTTTTACGCCTGTTTTACTTACTTCTATCGGTAAGTTTTATTTTTATAATTTGTCAATAATTGAGTAATACTATTAATATTTTATGCAGGTATGTCGTACCACATGAAAAATGCTCTATCTTTAGCTGAAGTTGAAGAAATCATAAATGCTGATGACTTCTATCGATCAGATGAGGAGAACAATCTTGATATTATTTTGATACCACCAACTGTTGATGAAATTACTGATGAAGAAGAAGTCGATGACGATACAACGTTAATTGACGCACCTGAAATACATGACGCTGCAGGTACATTTGAAATAAAATGCCATTTAGAAGAAGAACAGTCAGAAGCATCTTATTTGGAATCGCAGCTTTCTACATCTAGACAATTAAGTGCAGTTCAATGTCGCAAAATATCGAAACAATCTGTTTCTAAAAAACAAAAACTTTCAAGAGAAGAAGCTAAGTAGACTAGTGAGAAACCAAATTATAAACAGCTACCTGAAAGAAACAGTAAACATGTAAAAAATACGATGAATAATATAAAAGAAAAATACAAAAATTGTAGTCCAGTGCAGATTTTTGAATTATTTTGGAATGAAAAAATTTACGTTCACATTGTGAAAGAAACAGTTCGCTATGCTTCATTTAAAAATGAACAAAATTTTGTTTTTGGCGTGGACGAATTAAAAGTTTTTTTAGGAGTTTTACTACTATCTGGTTATAATAATCTACCCTCGGAAAAATTTTACTGGTCTAATGAACGTGATGTCGAAAACGTTGTAGTTAAAGAAGCAATTTCAAGAAATCGGTTCCTAAAATTTAAATCCATGATTCATTTTGTTGATAATAATACAGCTAATGCGAATAAAGAAGATCGTGAATTTAAAATTAGACCGCTTCTTAAAATCCAAGATAACGTACTCATATTATCCCAATGTCATCATTTGAAGACGGCATTTATCTCGGACATCGAGCCCTAAAATCAAAAAATGATAAGGAACATTTTTAAATAACTATTTTTTTGTAAACTATTTCTAACAAAACAACTGTTGAAATCTAAAAAAAATATGCTTGGTACTTAATGGGTTATTATAGGCTTGTAAATTCCCGAATGTAATTCAACGTTATATTCACAACCATAGCTAAAACCACAAGTAAAAATTTTAGTTTTGAGAAACGTCAGATTTGACAAATTGATTTTGACTAATACCTACTGATTTTGAGCTGAAAACTAATCCACTACTAGTGTATTATGAATTCTAATCCACTAGTGTATTAAAAAGCCTCTAATCCACGGAAAACGGACGTATTAAACCTTCTTAATATAGTGGTCGTGGATAAATAAAAGTTATTTATTAAATTTTTTTTAAAATTTTAAAAAATATTTTTTTTAAATAAAGTTTTTTTTTTGTAAAATTTATTACCATAAATAAAGTGTTTAAATAAAAATATATTTTCATTTAAAAGATAAAATATAGTTTATTTGTAATTACTGAGTAAATCGTAAGGTAAATTAATGACGCGCGGCAACGCGCTGTACCGACAGCGCTCACCGCCCGTCATAAATATTTTTTTTTGCTTAATCTAATCACGAGCAGTCAAATTTTTTTCGCGGATTTCGTTACTTAAATATTCAATGCAAAATATCGAGAAAAAAAATTTGTTTTTTGAGGGAGAAGTTATTTAAATTTTCATTTGTTAACTTAAAAGTTAATTAACCATATGAAAATATATAAATAATGTGAACTCTTACATATTTCTTTAAAATACAAGTATTGAACTATAAATTCTGAAAGTTTTATTAAAACATCTTGAATAGATTTTTAATTATTGATTTTTTAATTAAAAGTCATAAAAATTTTCATTAACAAAAAAATTGTTGTTAAAATGAAAATTTGTAAAAACTCATTTGGGGGATTAATTAATAATAATAATAATAATAATACTTATTTATTAAGAACTAAATATACAAATTCTTAATTGGATGGCTTCTAACAAGGTTAGTTTTTCAAGCCACCCGTTTCAGCTCAATAACAAAATCAACAAATATTAAAAAAAGATTATGTAGACATTTCTGCATAAATAGCAGCATCCAAATCACGGCGGAAGGACCTTACGCTAGTGGAGTCGTCAAAAAGGCTACGGTGTCTCTCCACAAATCTGGGCGCCAAACACGCAAAACAACGCTCGAAACCTGCCATGGAATGGGAGGGCACATCGAAATTTCCCAAATCCCGCAGAACACGTGCATGGCAAGCTGAACGGGGCCTAATCATTTGTCGATAGTGACTGTTGATAGTGACTACTTCATGAAAAACTACTAATATCAAAATTCGATCATTAAGTGGAAAATGGGGGATCCACTTGACGTGATTTTACTCTAAAATCAGGTGGACACAATTTCAGAAAAGAGTAAATGCTACAAAAAAAATTTCTTAGTGAAGGATATACGTAAAAGGATAAAGGTAAAAAAATTGGTATTTCTTTTCTTAGAAATTGTTAATTATAATGTTTTATTTTTAGATTTTTGTTTTATTCGTAATATTAATCTTAAAAATTTATTTTTAGATATTGTATATTACTTGCTAATATTCTATTGATTGGACGTTTGTAATAAATTATTCTTAGTTTAATTTAATTTAATTTTAAGTTATCTTAAATCCGATTGCAATATTATTAAATTTATAAATATTAAATAAAAATCGTAAAACATTTTTAATATTTATATAGAGTCGATTTTAGTTTCTTATTCAAAAATTTCTTATTTTTCAGTTATGTATTTGTTGAAAATTCGATCAAATTTTATGCACTTGTTCAATATTTATAAAGGTACAAGCAAACTGACATCACATCTTAAATGTATGGTATTATGGTATTACCCCATGCAATGTACATGAGAAAGATTTTACCGGATTATAAAAATAAAATAAAAATAAAAAAGTTTTACTGGAAAGTTATATCGATTCTGTAATAATCAACATACCATCAAAAATAATTCTTTTATAATAAAAAAATTAATTTTAACAATATTCGAAAGCGAATAATTAGTGATGTATTTTCCACTTTTGATGTTTTCAAAAAAGCATCTTAGTGAAAATTTTTTTAATTACATAAATTATAGACAAATATACAAATAAATTATATTTTAAAATTATTTATTTAGTGGCTTCGTAAAAATTATTACACTAATGGATTACAACACGATTTTCGATAAAAAAAACTGAGTATTATAAGATATTTATTATTTTTACGAACATTCGAGATGTATTATAAAAAAAGTACTTATTAATAAAGTTTCCAGTTTCAATATGAAATTAGATATAATATAGGTAGCTCTTGATAACATCAAATGTTTATAATATCTTCTAATTTAATATATTATGCATAATATTTTGTAGATAATATTATGTAATTTTATAAACTGGATGAATTTCCTTACAAACTCTTGATAATAATCTGTTTTTAATCGGTTCTATATCCAGGTTTAATAACATTACGAGTAAAATGGTATCTAAAGTTCCGAATCGTTGGCGAGCAATTTAGTTTGATGAGTAAGGAAGCAACAAAAAAATTCAGAATTGATTAAAAATGTATCGTATTTTGAAAATCAAAAGTTCAAAGTTTTAAAAAAACTGCCGAAATCAACTGCAGTTCAAGATAATTATTATTTGTTGAAGGAAGTTAAGTCTATTTTACCAAAAGCTGAGAAATAATCAATCTAAAAATTAAAAAAGTTTTAATAATTTCAGTAATGTAGTTAGTTGGTTAACCCAAAATTTAAATTTCTTTTTTTTTAAGTGAAAATGTTCGGAATGTGGAAATTTTATCAACAGCTTGATTACAGCTTCACATCGAACTCACGTTTAGTGAGGTGTAAATATTAATGAAAGTGGCTCCACGTTTTATTGTTTGTAACTGATTGTAAACTTGAAAAAAAGTACACGAGTGCAGTCTTGTTCTGAGTTTTCAGACGTATGTACGTTGTTTGCTTGATTTATTTATTGTTGTGCAATTTTGTTATCACAGTATATTTCTTGTAATCTACTTTTTATCAAAATTAAATATTTAGCAAAATAAGAATATGAAATTATTTTTATAAATTTTTATAATAGAATTCGATTCAATATTATAAGCATTCTAGTGGTCTTCTATTGGCAAAAACTTTAAAACAGGAGTTTAGAAAGCAGCATAACTATGGTATAAAAATTAATTATTATTTAACTGTATTATTATTATTAATTAAACAAATAGTTTGCTAGAAAATAAAAACGAAATCACATTTATGATTTTTTTAAATATCAAATTCGGTTCAATTTTTTACATTGAAGTAAATTTTAAAGCTGTTATTTTGTCCCTTGAAAGTGCACACGTGCTTTATATGCGATGTCCATTCGATTGATTCACCCCAATTTTCGATCCCAAGAGACCGGTAAGAATATTATTTAATAATGTTGATCTTTTAAAAAAGATTTTAAAAATAGCGGACTGCTTTATTTTGTATGTAAAACAATGAACTTGATTCTCTTTTAAATTGTATGCTACATATTTTTACATTACGGTCTTCATCCAAGAATAGCTAAAGTGTTTAAAATTTAAATATTGTTGAATGATTACAATTTAAGCAAAGTAAACTTTCAAAATAACAATTTTAAAGAAGTACGGGCATTTACATCTATTTTATGATAGTCATTATTAATGTAACCACAAAGCTGAGATTTTGCTATATAGAAAAATTCATAAATAACTAATATGAAGCTTGTGTAACTTTCACCTTTGTCTTTTACAGAATCGTTTTAAATGTTAATGCATTCGTGTTTAGATTCTTTGTCAAAGCAATTGTGTTTCAAAAGCTAAGAAATAGAATCTGAGATATTGTGGTACCTACATATGTATAGATCAAGAAAACAATGTGATATGGTGCATTTCCTAAACATTCAAAGGAATATACGCAATTAAGTAATTTTGGGAAAATTAACATTTGTACATCCTTAGTAATTTTACATATACACGGGAGATATCAACCGCTTCTACCTACCCCTAACTATCAAAGAACCAAAATCTGAACTAAGTAATACAATGTAAATGTTCATTCAACATTATTTATTTCAGTGAGCTGATGCTTCCAATATTTAGAAAATATTTAACAAACTCACCACATTTTATTTGCCATTATAAACGACGGAATTTATAACTGAAAGTATTTGATTAATGCATTTTCAAAATTTGACAAATTTATCGGAAATTGTTGCTAAATTTACGAATATTTCGTTTAAAATCAACAGGGTTTTCATTTTTATTCGTCAATTTCAAGAAGTGATATTTTGATTACGTATATAAAATTTTTTATTTTATTTGGCTTAGAAATTGTAATAAAATGCTGTCTGTTATCATCCTCTCTATATTGCAGTTTCTTATTAAATTGAAGTATTTTGTACCTTTGCAGTCATATTATTATACTGTAATAAAATGTAGAGTAATATAGAGAACTAAAATTCATTAGATAAACAAATGCAATGAAATTCAAAAAATTATTTTTAATCAAATGCTAGATCAATTAAACGTGAAAAGCATTTTTCATTTCTTTGTGATCTCGTGTAGCGTGTACATGTGATGTTACAGTCCCTGTGATTTTCGGAATTTATGGCAAAATTTTAGTTTCATAATCTGATGGCTTAACGAACTGATTAATGATGCACATAATAGTTTAACCTTCATCCGGGCGCGTGGGCGGTAATTTACCGCTTTATTTATAATAACGCGCAAACTTTTGCGTGCAAGTGTTAAGGAGAGTGGAAGTGCTTTGTATTCCTAATTGACTTAATATGACACTAGATAGAAGTGTCGTTGTTACCTACTTTTCATGTTTAATTGTCTCAGCCAACGCCAAACTTGTACAGTCGAATATCGGCGGTAGATTACCAGTTACGCTCCCATTTGTGATATTTATTTTCTTCAGCCATTGCAACGAAATATAATTACCGATTTTATATTTTTCGTAGGTATTCACAATTCAAATTACTTTTTTCACAATTCAGTAAACTATACTCCAAATACGTCACTATCGTGACGTCACATATCAGATTTCACATTTTTACTACGCATATTGCATGTATTGGTCTCATGTCACAGCACGTTTTAAAAATCCGGAAGATACATATACATCGACTTCTTGAGATGGATTCGGATGAAGAAAAGTAAATTGACGATCAAGACGATATTAATTTTGAACCTGAAGTCATTAAACAAGATGAACACAGCAGTGACTGAGAGGAAGATTTGCATAACTCAATGCACGACCTGATTGACGAAGATCAGTGTGACAAGAAAGATCGGGAAATGCAAGATTTGAAGTTTTCATTGAGAGGGAAAATGATACTATTTGGGCTAACAAACCAGTTTCAATAACATCGAGGATCAAATCAAAAAACATTATAAAAACTCTTCCTGGTCTCAAGAACCAAGCTAAGAACTGTAAAACAAGGCTTGAATGTTTCTTCCAAATCATTTTTTTGGAAATCATAATCAACATAATCAAGTACACTAATATTTACATTGCTCAAAAAAAAACTGAAAATGAAAAGTCGTTTGATACTCCTATTCGAGATAGAGATTACAAATTAATCCCTATCCCTACTGTGTTAGCTTATTTTATTATTCAAATTTTAATAAAAATGATTTATCATTTAAATAGTATTATAATGTTTTTCATCGTATTTATCCCGATTTTAAAGATTTTGGATGAATGACGAAAGAAAAACCGAAGACGGTAAATTATCGTTGCGCGCCCGCTAATGTTACGGAAAGGGGCGCGCCCGGATGAAGGTTAATGATATTCTAATACAAAATTTTTTATTGTTAAAATTATAATTAGATAATAAATAATAACTAATAATAATTACATTAAGATTTACTTAAATAATATTTAAATTCCCACATAAAAAAACATAAAAATTACATTACAAATAATGAAATGAATACTGCTACATGCAGTCACAACAATCTGCAGTCAAGAATCATCTAAAATTTATTTGTTTAAAATTTTGTTAGATTGTTTGTAATGTAATCAATATTACTGGTTATTTTAAGTTTTTACATTATTATGGTACTTCAATTTATATTTTAAAAATCAATAGTTGTTATTTAAATTTAGATTTAAAATGTTTGTATTTTTTATATTATAAATATATTCTAAATTCTTTTGCTATAAAAAGAATTGTTTTGCAGTTTGTACAAATTTAATAAAAGAATTAATTATTGGTAAGTCACACTTAAAAATGAACAAAAAAGTGTAATATACTACATTATACTCGGAATAGGTTTAGAAAAGAAATAGGTTAAGTTCGAATTTTGAAAGATCAGACTTTTGATGGGATGGGATTTAACTCCGTTCTGTTGACTGTGCGTGTAATTCACATTATTTTGATCCTACTTTTTGAATATATTATAAATATATTCTAAATTCTTTTGCTATAAAAAGAATTGTTTTGCAGTTTGTAAAAATTAAAATAAGAATTAATTAATTATTGGTACGTCACCCCTAAAAATGAACAAAAAAATTTTTAATATACTACATTATACTCCGCATAGGTTTGGAAAGGAAATAGGTTAAGTTCGAATTTTGAAAAATCAGAATTTTGATGGGATGTGATTTAACTCCGTTCTGTTAAATGTGCGTGTAATTCACATTATTTTGATCCTACTTTTTTAAACACAACAGATGAGATATGTTAGTTGGCTAACAACGTTGATTCCAATGCACGTACACGTGCGAAATAAACAAGGAGGAGTATCCTTCCACGATTTTCCAAATTTTTCAAATAAGAACAAACAAAGTGTTCTGAAAACATCAATATAAAAAGCGTGGAATTGTTATAGTCATAGCTATCATAGTCATAGCCCCACGCTTTTTATATTGATAAGAGAAAATCTTCTTGGGTAATGGGGCGTACTCAATAAAACACAATTACATTAAATCGACATGTTTCGGTCAGAATTTCTGACCATCTTCAGAACTACAATAAGGAATACAATATGAGCTAGTTACAAGTCGACATACAAATTACGTAATTACCTCTTAATGTAGATGTTATGCGTGTATATACAGTACATACAATACTCGACAATACTTTTTATATTGATGTTTCCAGGAAGCTTTGTTTGTTCTTATTTGAAAAATTATTTTTTAATTTTTAGTGCAATTTCTAGAAGAAGCTTTGTTTAAAAAGTTTTTTAAATTTTGTTTCGGATTTATTTATCTCTTCGTACCATGCAGTCTAGTTAGGGGGAATATCCTGAATTTTCATTTTAAAGTTCTTTGGGTCTTGAAACATTTACAATTGATGGGTAAAGATAATAAAGCAGTGACAGTTAATAAAATAAAAAAATTTTGAATTTTGGACATGTACCACAGCCCGTTAACTAATAATAATAAAAAATAATTTTTTAATTAATAAATTATTTCAGTATTCAATAATTTTGGCATGTTTACGGATATTTTAAACCTGTGTACATAAAAATTTATAATTTTTTAGATAACTTAAAATTTTTCCGAAAATAACGATATTATAAGGATTATCTAAAATTGCGTTATTATAAAGTATCAATCGATTAGTAGTTTAAGGGTAAAATTACACATACCAGGTAGCATCCCCTTATTTACTATAATCCCTTAGGTCATTTTTAAAACATATTAGAATTTAAGTTTGTTCTTATCTTTTGCCGTAAGTACATTTTGAATTTTGTAACGTACTTTATATTGTAAATTATGCTGTTTCAAAAAATTGACTAGAATTATGGAGCTTATCAAAAAAGCCTTTAATTGAAACACGCACTATCATTGTTGCCCATCGTGAAACCGGTAAAAGTAATCGAGAAATATCAAAGTTAATGAAAATTTCACGACAAACAATTGATTATAATGTGGAAAAATTCAAAGAAAGTGAAAGTTTAAAGAGTAAACCGACGTCTTGCAGCATCGAAATAAGCATCTAAAGCAAATTTGCTTCGAGACAAACCGATTAGTGTAAAAACTGTCCCACGGCGACTTCAAAAAGCAGGTTTTTATGATAGAGTAACTTGTAGATAAGACTGGAATGAGCAAGAAAACATAAAAACTAAATATTAAAAAATTGAAAAAATGTATTGTGTAATGACGAATCGAAGTTCAAGATTTTTAGTTCTAAATGTTAGAACAATGCTTATTGCTTTCTATGAAACATTGTGGAGGATCTGTTATGATTTGGAGATGCTTTGGTAGTAATTAAGTAGGAAATATTTATAAAGTTGAAGACAAGAAAAGAGTCATCCTTGAAGATCAATAATGTTACTTGCTGGAATGCGAATTTTTGAAAAATTATTTACCTTTCAACATGACATAGACCTGAAGCATACGTCAAAACTATGTAAAGAATATTTTAATGAGTTGTCAAGAAAAGACATCTGAGAAACTATAATTTTGCCTCCACAGTTTCTCTATGTAAACCCATTGGAATTACTGTGGAATCAATTAGATAGGCAGTTCGGGAAACTGTGCCATTCAAGTACAAAGCAGTTACGGAAGATTTTAGAATCAGAATGGAAGAAAATAAATTCTATCAACAATTTTAGCAAAGCTATAATAGTATGACATAGTTGTGTCAAACAATTATTAAAAATAAAATTTAATATAATCGTTATTTTGAAGTCTATTTTTTATTTCTTTTGTTGAAATTTTAAAAATTGCTTTTTTTAAATTTATTAGGTAGGCAAATACTTACGAGCGGTAGTTTACATACCAAGTAAGTAAATAATATAAAATTATTATCTTGCTAACTGCAGGTTCTGCAGTTGCAATGTAAAAATTTATATAACGTGAAAATGTCGTTGAATTAACATCGCCTCACTGCTACGGTTAGAAAAACTACGAGTTGCCACTACTGTAGTTAGTTTATAATATTGAAAATAATTATTAGTGATTATTTAAAAAAAAAATTCGTAATTATTAAGCGTTATCAGTTTTTACCAACCAGAAACTATAAATATGCAATACGAGTTGCTTCAATTGAAATATTAATAGAAAATTTGTAGTATATATCTTTTAGTAGAGAATAGAGATGCCACCACCCAACCACGAATTTAAAAATGTTCTAACAAAATTATGGAAGATTATGGCGTAAATTGCAAATATACTGTATGTAAATACAGCGTTTGACAAACCGACCCGTCCTCAGGTCCTCTCCGCTCCGGGCCGTTTTCTCAAACGCTGTATTTTTAAGTCAAATTCGGCCAAAATTAACGGATTTCTACTTAAAATATATTTTTATTAAATGACTTTAACAGCTGCAATCTTCACGATGAACTGAGATCGACTTTTCCTACTAAATACACTACAGAACCTATTTACGTTAAGCACACGTGCCACCCACAGAACTAGCTCTTTGCGGATTTTCTATGCAAAAATCGAAACTTTAAAATCAACTAAAATTATTCGACATATAGGCCCAGTTTTTCAGTCGTGGTTTAAACCAAATAAAAATAGTTAACTACAAAATTTCTTAACTACAAAAAGCGGTTTTTCAGTCTTGGGTTAGCAGTTCTCTCTAACCAATTACTTAAACCAGCACATGTGGTGGTTTAACTAAATTATTTTAGTTAACTATTCCAAGCAACTAAAAGTGACGTTGACCTGCATATTCTCCCAATTTGTCATAAATACCAGAAATACCCACACGTTGTTTGTCAAATTGTGAAATTTTACTGAGTTCCGATACCAATTTAGCAAATATTTTGGTTAGCTAACTAAAATATTGTCTAATCACTGCAAAACTCATATTCGGCTTAAACTAGTTTAAGATTTTAGTTACATTTTAAACCAAATTAGCTAACCTAAAAGTTAACTCACGACTGAAAAACTGGCCCAGAAAGACATTCATAACTATGGAGTTTATTCGCTTTACTTTAATGTTATCTATCAAAAGCAGCAAGAATTTTAATCGTTGCTATAATATCTTCGGGTAGCATTTTGGCTACGCTTCCGTTTTAGTAATTTAAAACTTATTAATTAACTAATAGAAAGTAAAAAACCTAAAAAAATTAAATTTTTAAGTATTTGAAATACAAATACAAAATACTCGAAAGTTGAGTATTTAAAATACATATACAAAATACATTAGCAAAATTTAAATTATTACAAAATTTACAAAATATAAAATACAGTATTAAAATATATTATTAAAATACATTATTTTACGTAATAATTGCTGTTCAGCTATAAATTTATAAATAAAATTTATAACTTTGGCAGTAAATTTATAAACTTATTATTTAAATTTATTATTTAAATAATCAAACTAAGCAAATGTTAAAATAATAGAATAATTTTAACTGTTCAGTAAAGAATATATACTTACATAGAAACATAATATTTAAAAAACACTAAAAAATGACAATAATTCACGTTTAACAGGTTAGAACTTATAGAATATTGAAATAAACAAGAAATAGAATTCTGAAAAATTGCGTTACCAGAGACATGATAAAAATTTGAAATAAAAAGTTTGTAATACGATATAAAGACCCTTATTTCACAATTATTATTGATCATCAGTAGTATTTAACATAAGAAAAACGTAAAAATTATTAGAAACTTTACTAATGAACTTACTAAGTTCTTATTTTATATTTTTAAAACGCATTTTTTATTTTGAGAATTCTTAGACAGTATTTAAAAATTTGTATCAATTTCCACATAGTTAATTTTATTTTTCTTGTTTATTCAAATATTCGAAGTCCAAACCTGTTAAATGTAAACTATTAAATTAGAAAAAAAAATCTAACTAAAAAAAAAAAGAAACAAACTTTTCGTCAAAGTCATTACCAACAAAAACTTTTCGTCAAAGTTATTACCAACATGAAAAATAATATAAATCTTTTTTAGGATTATCTTGTAAATTGCAGGCTTTTATTAACCGACTTAAAGAAAAATGTCATAACTGATATTTTACTAATCAAAATTTAAGGACTAAAAAGTTGAAAATAAGAAAAATTATATGGTCATATTAAAAACTAAATATTATATAGTCATTTCATTATATTCATAGCCCCGCGTATTTTATATTGATGTTTTCAGTGAGCTTTGTTTGTTTTTATTTGAAAAATTATTTTTTACTTTATAGTGCAATTTCTAGAAAAAGCTTTGTTTAAAAAGTTTTTTTTTAATTTTTTTATTTAATGTTTTTTAAATATTTTTTGAAGTACGTATATATTCTTTACTTTACAGTTAAAATTTATTATTTTATCATTTTGTTTCATTTGTTTATTTTTAATTTAAAATTTTTTAAATGGCGACAAAATGTAATTATAAGTAATAGTATATTTTAAATACAAAATATATTTTTATTTGTATTTTAAATACAATTACAAAATGCATTTAAAAATGTGTTAAAATACATGATACAAAATACATTTATATTTTAGATACATATAATTGAACTACTGCCCAACTCTGGTAATGTTAAAATAAAGAAACCAGGTGTGTAAGTATGAAACCGGAATTTTTGTATAGAAAATACACGTTTATTGTAATGATATGATACAAAGTAACTTATTCAAAGTATTGTCCGTCGTTATCTATACATTTTCCCCATCTTTCTGGCAATTTGTGGATTCCGCGCTAAAAGAACTGTTGTCTTTTGAGGTAAACCAGTCATCGAGCCATTTTTGTACATCTTCGTAAGAAGTAAAGCGCTGCTCAGCAAGTGCGTGTCCAATCGATGTAAACAAGTAGTAATCGGATGGGGCAAGGTCCGGTGAGTAAGGCGCGTGCTGAAGAATCTCCTAACGGAACGACTCTATCGTTTCCTGGATCTGTTTTGCTTTGTGTGCTGGTGAATTGCCATGCAGCAAAATCAGCTTGTGTTGTCTTTGTTGGTATTCTGGTCGTTTTTCACGCAAAACTCGATCCAAATCGGTCATTTGTTGTAGGTAGCGTTGAATATTGACAGTTTCCCCAGGTTTCAGCAGCTCGTAGTAGATTACGCTCTTCTGATCCAACTAAACACACAGCATTGTCTTTCGTCCGTAGCGGTTTGGTCTTGCTGTCGATGTTGATTGTTCACCTGGAGTAACCCATGACTTTTTGCGTTTAGGATTCTCGAAATATATCCACTTTTCATTGCCAGCCACAATTCGATGTAAAAATGACTTTCTTTTAAACCTGGCGAGCAGCATTTCACATGATATTTTGCGGTTTTCCTGCTGTCTTTTGTTGAGTTTATGTGGAACCCATTTCGCCACCTTTTGTATCTTTCCCATGGCTTTCAACCGAAGGGAGATGTATCCTCGGGTCACCTTTAACTGATCCGCCAGTTGTTGTTGTGTTTGAGCGTCGTCTTCGTCCAACAAGGCTTGCAGGTCAGTGTCTTCAAACTTTTTCGGTGGTCTTCCACGTTCTTCGTTCCTCACGTCAAAATCGCCACTTTTGAACCGTTTGAACCACTCGAAACACTGTTTTACCGAGAGCATGCTCACCGAACGCCTCCACAAGCATTCGATGCGATTAGGCTGCGGTTTTCTTCAGATGAAAACAGAAAAGTAGTGCTGTCCGCAAATCGTAATTTGTTGGCGCAAAACTCGACATGTTTATCTCTAATAAACTAATGCTACTGAATGAAACTCGTGTTATTGTGAGTTGGAAATCTTTGTCGGATATCAAAACAATAACAAGACACTGCTGACGTGATGTGTCGGTAACTGCATCGACATCTAGCACCACCTATAGGCAAATTCCGCTTTTATACTTACACACCTGATATATTCTTTATTTAAAAGTTAAAATTTATTTTTTTAATATTTTGTTAATAGTTTGTTTATTTTATTAATTATACTTTTACATATTGTCGTGTAACAACCTACAGATCGGAATAACCTTTGATAAAGCTTCGAAAGTCTTTGGGGATGCATAAACTAAAAAAGAAATTTAAATTAAATAATAATAATAAAAATTTAGAGATAACAACAGCAAAATACTTACCAGACAGGCGAAATTTGTAAAATAACTAAAACACCACAAAAATTGGGAATAATTTGAATAATTTAAAAATTTAAAAGATGCTCAAGTTTCAAAACCAAGTGACATTAAATATAAGTGGAAATAGTAAATTTGGAACAAAATGCGCAAGTTCTAAAAAAGCAGCAAATTGGTGGTTTTGGATTATTGTGTTGACAATCATAGAGACTGGTTAAGCGTTTCACGCTATCGACACCTTTTGTGTGATTTTTGAGAAAGAATTGCGGTCCGCAATTACGGACGCTATCCACAGAAGTAAATTGTTAATTGACCAATAAAAGAGAGAATACGATTTGTAGCTGTGCAGAATCGGATACCAGGCGAAACACATTTGTACATTTCTGTACCTGGTACACAGACTGGAACTGAAAACTAGATGAAAAAAGATCATCAATCATCAACTATAAGCGGCTAGGACTAAGGCTCACAATAAAAATTTTTAAAATTATGTGTGGACATAAATTTTATCACGCTTAAAAGACGATATTAGTCGTATTATTAATTTTAAAAAAATTTTAAATTGTACATAAAAACACACACATAAAACACCACACCTGTCGAGATCATCTCACGATTGTGAAATGAGGGAAAAGTTTATAAGTTTCAAATATATTGTTTCATTACTATACAGTACAGATCAAGAACACTGTTACTGGCAGCAAACACTATAATATTATAATCAATGATATTGATTTATATATTAGTAAGTAATTAATATGTACATACACTCTTCTACATATAATGTAATATATTTACAGACGTAATACATAATTAAAACAATGTAATATGTACAATGTTTACAAAATATAATATTTACAAAAAAATTATAATCTAATATTATGTTATCAATTGAAATTGTATAATTAGTAAGTATAGAAGTAGCAAATTTTGGACCAAAATTTGTAGGCTTGATAACAAAAATTTACAAAATTAAAATTGAACGATTTTATTTCATTTAAGTACAATTAATCATCATTCATCACCATTTAACATCTAAATTAAATTTCTTTTAATGAAATCCTTGGATTATTTTCGAAATTGCACAAGATTTTGGGGTAGATAGAATGATTACTTCTTTGTTTCAACAAAATATTGTTAGGCTGATTGTTATGATATTATATTATCACCTATTTAGTGGGTGGAAAGTAACACCGTTAAGATTTGAAATACCATACTTATTAATCTAAATGTAGATATAGCAATAAAAACATTCTGTGTGTACTATAAAAATTCTACATTTTTAGATATATAATAGATTCTTTTAAGGATTTCATAACAACATTCCGAATTGTTATGTTTTATTGCGTAGAAGTAGCTTTAAATTCCGCAAAACAGGCGAAACGTCAAGTGAACAACATGCAGGATGCCGTATTCCAATTGAGTACTTTTATTTACATTTGTGCCTAAAATAAGTTCTACCTGTATTTTTTTCATGTTATTGAAAAATTTGATATTGATATTATTATTTTGACTATTTTATAGCTAAAAAATTATTGATTTTATTTAATAAATTTAAAGTATGCTTACAATGTAATATTATGTATTATTGTGTAAAATACTCAATAATGTTTCTCCTTCTATTTTAGATTTTTGTTTACTAATATTTTTAATAACAAAAATGTAACACTTTTTTTGTTTAATAAAACAAGATATCCACGCAGACTTTTTAATTAACAAGAACGGATTGCTAAAAGCACAGAAATGCTAACCAGGAAACTTTTAATTTTGTATTGGTGAGTTTTTTTTAGAAAAGCTTGCAAAAGTTCGCAATTCTGATCGTTAGAAGATGTTGCATCTCTATAATTTTTAATGTTTTTCCAATATTATAGCAGAAAACTTAAAGTTTTTGTTTTTTTAATTTTCAATCGTTTGAACATTTTTTAACAATTTTACCGCTCGATTGTTCAAGTGAGACAATTAAATATTATAGGCATATGTCGTCATAATATAAGATGGACTGTAGTTAAGATATTTGAATAAGACGAAGCCTAGTACGAAAGCTAGCAATTGATAAATTTTCACGTTTTTTACCAACTGTTTTTGCAAAGTTAATAATTTCTGCAGTTAGTTGACCTTTTATTTGAATTATTTTGCGTGAAACCTCAGCAAGCTTAAATGTATGGGTAAAGCTTTACCTCGAACAGCAATTTAGCTTTATAAAGCTTCACAAAAAGTAGGTAACCTATGTAATTGTTAGCCTAAGCACAATTTTTATTTAAAGCAGTTCTTCAAACGGGCACATTGAATTAATAATTTGAGTTAAAAATGCGGCAATAATATGGAAAATTTCGTATTATTTTTGTAGTGGATTAAATTGTTAGGGTAAGTGAATTTGACTTGATATTTTAGATTTTCAGTGCTTCCTTGGAATATTGTTGTGTCATGTAGTTATTATATTAAGGTTGGTATGTGTCATAGAAACATAGTAATAAAGATGGAAAGTTAATAGATATGTAAGTTTGGCTTCTAAAGATCAACTTTTGCTAATGCGGTTAGCATCTCTAATTAACTACTTAGTACTTAAGAATAAGGAGGGAGGAGAAAAGCGTTTCACACAATCTGATGATAACAGCGGTGTTTATCTTAGCCAATGTCTTATGTTAACAAGCAGTCGTGCGTTCACAGATAGTGCCTGATCTGAATACGAACGGCCTGTGCCTTCATTAGCCCATTCAAAGCACACGTCACTTAACATGCACTTATTAGACATCCTGTCACGTTGATGAAAATTGATTCACCCTTCTGATCTACCATAATATTATCTCGCCTCGCTCGCGCACAATAAGCGAAGCTTTAACAGGGTGTTTAACAGCTGCAATGCGTCACCACCAGCTAGTTTTCCCAAGATTACATCAAAGGAGTTACAAGTTGAACAGGCGTATAAACTAATTTTGACGTCGACCGCTGCCGTCTCAAATATGCTCTAAGTCGTCGGCGTTTGTAGTTATGTAGGTAAATCATCCTCCGTGTTCAAGAAAATTCACAGCGTTAGTTAATTTTACATTTTCATCATAAATTACAACTTATCTCCCTATTTAGCAATTCCAATTAATTTATTCCACCTTAACTGATTTATGCGATTAACTTTTTTACAATTAACTTTTCAACACTTTAAAATGCAATCAGGCGTAAGAGTCTAACCAAAT
This sequence comes from Cantharis rustica, assembly GCA_911387805.1. Classification (NCBI taxonomy): domain Eukaryota; kingdom Metazoa; phylum Arthropoda; class Insecta; order Coleoptera; family Cantharidae; genus Cantharis; species Cantharis rustica. Next base: position 48,533,268 of record OU426878.1, on the reverse strand, counting down.
TGAAATAAAATAAAACTCTACCAACAATTCCGCGTTTTGTGCGTAAAGTCGCCACAAGGGAAATAGCACTTTTTATTTGTATATTGATCGAACGTGATGGTAAAGAATCCTTTAGAAAAGTTACATCTATAGCCTGTTGCTGACCCCAAGGAACCGAACCAAACATTTTCAACAAATCGAACGTTACTCCAATCACACTCACCATAATCGTTGAACGCGTTCAACCCAGACGATTGTTTAGCAGATCTAAGTATCCACCTTATTGCTGACCGTTACACTTTTTTTACATATTCGAATAACACTTTCAAACTACACTTTCACACTAAAGTACATTTTCTAACAACATTGTTATTTCTTCTCTCTTAAAAAAACTCTTTCGTAAGTTTCCATTTTTAATATAGAATTCATGTTCGATTTATTATAAAAAATAAATTAGTTAAAAAGTTTGAAATTGGAAACTTTTTGTACGAAAAACTCAAACTTGGAATAAAATTTAGTATTTACAGTTTAATTTTTTTTTATTTGGAAAACAAATTTATAATTATTCGTTTGCATGTTGTATATGGCTCAATAATAGAATTTCACATAATGCGACCAACAATAATAATGATATTATCTAATAATGGTATCGATAATGGTTCAATCAAATTACATAATGTGTACACATAAATGTTTAGGTATTCGAGTATTGTTAACATTTATTAAAAACAACATCATTGTAATATTTTTTCATAATTGTTTAAATACTTCATCTATCAGTTATAATTGTGTTTTATTAAATTTAATGCACCGCCCATACTTTTTCAAACAAATTAATTAATTGCAAGTATGTTAGAAATTGACTCAAGGTGAAAATTTGTAAACTTTTATTAGTAGAAGAAACGATAAAGTTTGAATAGGCGTGTGGTCGGCTGGTGCACCCCATAAAAAATTAAAATCAAAGAGCAGAAATGAATTTACTAAAAATTTAAAATTGGATTGCGGAAAATTAATATGATGAATATAATACAGAATTTGAAGTATAAATTTTAAGTATTTTAAGGGGTCGTCATTTTTATGTTTCCCAAGTGAATATTAAACATAAAAGACCAATGCAGCTTTTCAATATTACTTCAATAACAACTTTAATTTGATGTAAAAACATTTATTTGGTTTCTTTGCAAAATGGTTCTGAATGGCTGCCACAACTTCATCATTGCCACAGAATTTATATCTTTTAATAGTTATTTAAGATTAAAAAACAAAACATAATCTCTGAATGCCAAATTTGGTTCTGGTACGAGGATCTCTCAAACGATCTTGCACTATACATTTCCAAAACTTAACAATTATTGCGATATCCTGCGATAACCAAACCACTCGGCAAGCTTATGTTATCTTAACTTCAAGTCTAAACTTGCAAATTTATAGTGATGCAATCATTCTATATTAAAGGCATACAAAATTTAAATTTTATACAAGTTAAAAAAATTAAAATTTAAAACAGCCCTCCCTGACAATATAAAAGCATTCACCGATAGTACTTAACAAAAAAAAATGTATTAATAATCAGTTAATCTTTGATACGATTGTAGAAGCAATAGACGGAAAATTGAAATTACGTCAATACAAAAAAGTTTATTTGTGTTTGAATGTTATAGAACTCGATAGTTCAGATTGTGCGATCTACCGTCATTCCTCCGTAACCTTACAATTCTCTACGAGGAAAGACAAATAGAAATAGTTTCTCATTTAAAATGTATAAATATATTATCGTGTTATCGACAATATATTGACAATATAAACACAATATATATTGTCGTCAACAAAGAGACACTTTTACACTCAAACCCAAAAAATCTGAAGTTTATCTGACAAGAATAAATTCTTTACGCGCACTAATTATAATTAAAACTTTTTATTTTAACACGAAAATTTTGCATTTTATTTATCAATATCACCAAAACACACTCCTCTGAACAATCCTATGCTCCCGACATTATTTGTGAACTAATAGAAGCCTTTTAAAAATTAGCGTAAAATTAAAATAAATTATATCACTACAATATTTGTCAAATGTATTGCTATTATCCACTCTCACAAATTGAGTGCGTTACCAAACTTTAATTTTTAATGTGCCGCCAATGTAAAATTAATTTTTTATAATAGCGGAAAAAAAACAAACAAACTAAATGTTAGATAAATAATATAAATGCTACATTCGAATAGTCACCCAAATACCAACATGATATTTTATTGTTCTATTGTGAAAAATTTTTTTTAATTTCTGTTATTATAATTTATTGTTTAATAATAACATTCATAAAATTTTATAACAGGATAACGCGATATCCGGGTCACTAAAATTAAACTTTTCTATAAAATTATTATCACTGGAGGCATATATGATCCAAATAAACAAAATTTTGGAAAAAAAACAAGCATAAAACAGTGAAAAAGTAATGCAAATACTGTCCTCTCTCCACCTATCGAGTAAATGTGCATTTCTTAAAAAAAATTTTAATTTTTATGCTACCCCGGTCTTTAGAATAGAAAATATATCGAAATCAGTATATTTACTTTTTTAATACAAAAAATCCCCGAAACTACAAAGCTAAAAAAGCTATTGATCTAACTGCCCAGGAATCTGTTAAGTACATTTTTTATTAAAAATGTCTCTGAAATCGACAATCTGACTCAAAATTTGAACCCGCAATACTATTCTACCAGTAGCTGCTCGTGAAGAACATACTTGGTGAGGCACGCTTGCCAAACCGGGGGATTTGTGGGAAACTTCGTACTCCCCAACCTAGAGTGGGTCCGGTGAAATTTTTTGGGGTAATTTTGTTTGGTACAAATTTAACATATTTTTTAAAATCTATTTTGCTTATTTATCTCAGGTATTTTACATCTTTAATTCTTCAGACTCGACTAGACTCGACTAATTATATAAATTATTGAAATTTCATTGAATCAATGAACATTTCCATAATATTTATAGATTACGAACGGATTTTAGATCAGTTTTCAATCTTTTATTTGAAACAATTAATTTTTTTGAGTATAATTGGTAAATTTTGAATCATTAAATAAATCAAGAAAATGCAATTTCTCTAAATCGGAAAATCTAATTTGAATTTAATTAATTACGGTGTCTAAAATTTAAAAAATAAACCTTTCTTAACTGCTGTTGCTTATCAGGTAATTGACTTTGACGACTCGAACATTCGTCAACATTAATTTTAATATAAATGCTGTTAAAAAAATCATCACATCTTCGAAGTTCGCGTAATTTAGATAAAAGTGATTGCAAATGTGTTCTTGCTTAAATTAAATCTGTTAGTCTATTTTGTAAAATAGAAAATATTACATCACTTTGTTCAAATATCTAAGTAAACGTTTCGAGAAAAATTTTTTTTTTTTTATTTTTATTTTAACTCCTTTGAATACAAGCAATCTGTACAAGTACAATAAGCTTTTCTTTTGAAATATAAATAACATGAAGAGTTTTACTTCAATAAGTAACCTCTATAATAATAAATAATAATATAAGATTACATTTATGTTATTCTGAATCTATGAGATAAGTCTTCCGGTGTGAATCTTTTCAATCTACGTACTACTTCAATTTCGTTGTTGGTAAATAATGTTGTTGCCAGTGGATTAGGATGGTCTGAAAGTCTTTGCCGGTATTGCATACTAAAGTTTTCGATCTCTTCTTTTATTGTTGGTAGCGGAATGTCATGATGTATGACACTGTTGGGTACAAATCTAGGAGCGTTAACAATCATGCGGAGTACCTTATTTTGAAACCTCTGTAGTATTTCGAGGTTGGAATTTGCTGCCGAGCCCCAGAGTTGTATTCCATAAGTCCAAATGGGTTTTAGGATTGTCTTGTACAGCAGTAACTTACTTTCTATGGAAAGTTTGGATTTTCTAACAATAATCCAGTACATCTGTCTAAGCTTTAGCCCCAATTGCTTCCGCTTGGCAAAAATATGCTTACGCCAAGTAAGTCGTTTATCTAGGTGTATGCCAAGATATTTGGCTTCTTCTGATTGTGGCAGTTGACAATTGTTAAGTTTGACAGGTGGATAGGTATCTCTTTTCAAAGTAAAAGTGACATGCACCGATTTGGCTTCGTTGGCCTTAATACGCCACTTTTTTAGCCAGTATTGAACTTTTCTTAGGCAGATCTGTAGGTTTCTGGATGCAGATGAAGGGTCGATGTGAGAGGCAAGGAATGCTGTATACAGATACAGGACTGGATCCAGGACACTTCTCTGAGGAACCCCCAGTATTGATGGTATGTAATTCTGTGTACTCATTCTGATGTTTAACCAAGAAATGTCTATTACTCAGATACGATCTGAGTAGCGAGTAGAAATGATGGGTTGATTTCCTTAGTTACTCTCTCTCGATTTTCTTTGTTTTGAAGTTCTTAATAGGAAGGTCCATTTGAAAAGGAGCTTCTAGATACTCTTTTATTTTGTCTTCTTCGTCGGTTGTTATTTCAGATGGATGAGATTGGAAAATGCTCGATAGATGTTTAGCAAATATACATGCCTTTTCCCTATCACTTCTAGCCCATTTATTGTTGTCATCTTTGATGGGTGGTATTGTCAGTTGCGACCGCTTCATGTTTCTTGTGGCCTTCCATAAAGAATAATCGGTGGTTTGTGTTGCTGTTAGGTTTTTCAGGTAGTTTTGAAATTTTTGGTTTTCCATTTCGGCTATCGTTTCTTTTAACTCCCTGCCAGCTCTGTTAAGGTTGGATTTATCATTAGGATGCCTTGTTATTTGCCAGCGTTTTTTAAGTTTTTGCTTTTCTGAAACTTTTTGTCTTATTATTAGTGGCACCGATTCTTTAATTTCGGATGTGTATGCATCGAGTGTGGTCAGCCAGGCAGCTTGTTGAATACTTACAATAAGGGCATTAGCTGCATATTCTAGTTCATGCTCTGTTTTCAGAGGTATCTCCAGCTCTATCATCTTGTCGAGCTCCTCTCTGAATGCGTTCCAGTCAGTTCAGTTGCTAAATAATGATGGTCATTTCTCCTTATTTTTAACTTGCACGAGTATATTAAGAATTACACTAGTCAACAAGGTTTTTCTAACATATACGAAAACAATATTTTTTAGTTTACTTTGGTACCCTGTTTCCAAATATGAAAACAAAAAATTTCTATCACATCACAATTTTTAGTTATTCATGAAATAAATTTTATCCTAATTATTTGTATTATTGGCGCTCCTGCCTGGAAGAGAAGGGATAGTTTTAAGGTTTAAGGTAGGGGAGCATTGTGTATAGTCTCTTTGTTTTACTTGTTATCTTGTAGTTCATCAGTATTAGTTTAAACTTAATGCAAATAGTGAAAAAAGCAGCATAAACTGTTCATTTTATATAATTACAATGAAGAGACCTTATCGTAGCTGTGTTAATTTACCAGACAATTTTTGTTATGTGTGTGGTAAATTTTACTATAAAAACTCAACGTAGAATTATAACAAACCTAGTAAAACAAGTCTATCATAATTATTTTGGCTGTCATATTGGAGATCAAGAGAAAACCTGGGCGCCACATATATGTTGTATATCGTGTTATGTAACTTTAGTTCAGTGGTTTAAGGGAAAGAAAAGTACTATGCCATTTGGGGTACCAATGATATGGCGTGAATCTACAAATCATTATACCGACTGTTACTTTTGTATGACAAAAATTTCTGGATTTTCAAGGAAAAACAAACATAAAATTAAATATCCCGACATTCCTTCTGCTATAAAACCGGTGTTACATAGTATCGAAATTCCAATTCCTAAACCACCTTCTGATTGGGAACAATATCTAAATTCATCAGATGAAATTATAGAAGAGGGTATAGCAGGTCAATCGACTTCTTCTGATTCGGATTACGACTTTCGAAGCAATGTCGAACCACATTTAATAACTCAAACTGAACTGAATGATTTAGTGCGAGATTTAAATTTATCTAAACAAAAATCAGAATTGCTTGGATCAAGGTTACAAGAATGGAATCTTTTGGATAAAAATACCAAAATTTCAGTATTTCGAAACAGGCACCAAAAATTGTCTACATTTTATAGTAAGCAAGATTTACTATGTGTATGTACCGATGTAGATGGCCTAGCACTTGAATTAGGATTTCAACATAAACCATCAGAATGGCGACTATTTATTGATTCGTCTAAGTCAAGTCTAAAGGCAGTTTTGTTACATAATGGAAACAAAAAACCTTCAATACCTGTAGCACATGCTGTCGATATGAAAGAAAGTTACCAGTCAATGTCTCTCATATTGGACTCTATAAAATATAAAAACTATCGATGGCAACTTAAAATTGAACACTAAAGAATTGGCTGCTTGGACATCTTTCAAAATAGTTGTAGATCAGTTTTTAGGCAACAAAAAACATGTTCACCACCAAAATATGATAGAAGAACTGTTACATAACTATAAGGAGTTAGGATGCCGTATGTCGCTTAAAGTTCATTTTCTACATTCTCATCTAAATTTCTTCCCTGAAAATTTGGGTGCAGTAAATGACGAACAAGGAGAAAAATTTCACCAAGACATAAATATAATGGAACATCGTTACCAAGAAAGGTGGGATTCTACAATGATGGGAGACTTTTGCTGGTTCCTGCAGAAGGAAGATGATAGCGCTCATAAAAGAAAAAAATAATTTTTTATTTTAATGTTTTTTTTATGATTTTATGATTTGTTAACCTTACAGAGAATGTCTTTATTTGTAGAATAAAAATTAATTTTCATTAATGCAGTTGTAAATATATTTTTTAAATGATCTCCATGCTATAGGTAACAACGATTTTTGTAAATTCGTGCAAGTCGAATAACAAAAAATCTGAGGGTGCTACAAACTTTTTAAAGACATTTTCTTGAACAATAGGCATTGTTTATATAAAAATAGTTAAATTTACTAAAGTTATAAAAAAAAAGTTTAGATTTGTTGACTAGTGTTATTGGAGTGTGGTCTGAAGAAAGATCTATGCAGGATTCTATTTTGTTTTTTTTTGGTGTCAATACCTTTTGTGATACAAAAGTCAATAACGTCTGGAGTCTTCTCTGTATCGGTGGGCCAATAAGTTGGTTTATAAGTAGATAAAATTTCGAGATTATTGGTATGTATGGCTTTCAGTAATTCTCTTCCCTTCGTTGTGATCAATCTTGAGCCCCACATGTGGTGTTTCGCATTGTAGTCTCCACCTACTATAAATCTATTACCAAGTGTGTTGAAAAAGTCGGCGTAATCTTGATTTTTGCTGTTGTACTTCGGTGGGCAGTATATGGCTGCAACGGTCAAGTCTCCTGAGCTGTCTTCTAATACAATACTGGTAGCTTTGATGTTTTCTTTTTCATACTTTCCTGCTTCGTGGTGCTTTATGTTGTCGCGGATAATGAGTGCTGTATCTCCATGGGCTTTACCTTCTTTGGGATGTTTGGTGTAATATGTTTTATATTTATGTATTTTTATGTGGTGTTTATCAGTTATATGTGATTCCGATACTAGCATAATGTCGATATTTTGATTTAACAAAAAAACTTTTAATTCCTGTCGGTGTTGATTTAGCCCATTGGCGTTCCATATGCCTATTCTATACTTACATTGTGCTGACATTATTGGATTTATTAACGAGTGCAGTCAGTAGATTTAACATTGTACTCATGTTTTTGGCATTTTCCTTATTTTGTTCGATAAGCTCTCTTATCAAGTTTTTTAATTCACTGATATCGTTTGTTGGCTGTTCGTTGGTATTGTTAAAAGATTGGTTTGTTTGCTGGCTTTCAGTCCTCAGTGGTATTATATTATTTTGGACTTGAGCATATGTTCTTCCGGCTTGAGAAGGGAGTGTTGGGAAAGCTTGATTGTAATTGATTGGCTATTGGTAAGGTGTCACGTTTGGACGTAGTTGTTAGTTTACCATCATGTTTTGTTGCGGGGTTGCTTGTTTTTTTCTAAGCGTCGGATATAACCTTTGTTGAAGTTGCTTATAGATATTGCATCCTTGATAGTTCGCCGGGTGGTCACCACCGCAGTTAATACATTTAACCCTATTATCACGTTCTTTGCGTTCACAATTTTTAGTGTGATGACTTCCCGCGCATTTCACGCATTTTTCTGGTCTTCTGCAGAAATTCTTGATGTGTCCAAAACTTTGATCTTTTGTGCATTGGGGTATAACTCTTTTAGCACGTGGTGGTTCAAATGACACTGTATTTTGTTTTATCAATTTTATTTTATAGATATTTTTGTTGCTTTCATTAGTTACAAGATCTACATAATGCATTGGTAGTTGTTCTGTGGCGGATATTCCAAATATTAGTGGCTTCATGGCCAAGTTTTTTTAATTCTGCTATTAAATACATCTTCAGATTTTATGGAATGGTGCATTCCTTTCATTACCACTCGGAATGTTCTGTCCTCTTTTGGCTTATACGTATGGTATTGCGTTTTGTTGTCATCCAACATCTCGATTACTGGCTTAAAATTTGTTACATCAGCCAACTGGATCTTTACTTGACCGTTTCCGATTACTTTCAGCGTATAATTCTCTGATGCTATTTTTATAAGTTTTTCATGCAATTGTGCGATATACACTGCATCATAGATTGTTATTGGTGGCGGTTTTAGTACCTTTTCTTCCACCTCATCAGTATTTACCTGATCAGTATTTTCAGATTCATTTAATAAGTTTTCAAATCTATTTTGTGTTTCTACAGGCTTGGATAGCCAATAGTTGGTTATTTTTGATTGCTCGCAAGCTTTCTGTACCTCGGGGCTTCTAATTCTTTTTTTGTTATTTTGCACCGTTTGCCATTCGGTTTGGGGTACATATTGCTGATATGGTATGAATAGTAGGGCTGTAGCATGATCTTGATACTGCACATTATCTTGTGGGTTAATCCCAGTTTGGCAGTACATCGGTGGTTGTACCGAAGTGGTTGTTTGTAGTTGTAGAAGTTGTTGATTTTGGTATTGTGGCAATTCGTAAAAATTGTCAGTTGACAGATAATAAGTGATTGTTGGCATGGAATTTCCTGACGGATTCAACAGCGATCCATCACGATATGGTTCAACCACTTCGGGTGGATTAATAGTCTCTCTTTTAGAAGGTGGCGTACGATGCATTTTGAATCATAACCTCACTTATAGTTGTACCAGAATTAATGTAAGTACTCACAGTTTTCCACTTACTTCTTACTCTATCTGTCTCCTTTTGGCAATAGATGTATTATTCACAGAATTAATTCACTAATCAATTCAATATCTCAACGAAATAAACACAGAAATTTACAGTATGTAAGGCAGTGTCTACATTACCACCATGTATAAGAAAAAATAAATAAATTAATTTATATTAAAAATAAATTTATAATTTTGTAAACTATGTTTTAATCCCATGGTTTTACTTTAGCTAAATTTTCAAAATCCTTAGGTTTGTCAATAATATAATCAAAAACTTGAATTAATTTGTCTCTATGAGTATTTTTTACAGTAAATATAGCACGAGAAGTAAAATTCTAACTTTAGCATACATGTGCACAAATATTGCGTGTGGCAGCAAGGCACTTTAATACACTTGTCTTTCATGGCAGTGCGTAAATTCAAGCATCTTGAACTATTAAGTAAACTTAGATATAAATTTGTACAAACGCGCACGGGATCAAGCACGGTAGGTATTGATAAATCTTGAGGCAATTAAAAATATTAAAACCAATGTCTAATAATGGCAGTGCCCTTATTCACGAACGAACTGTTTATGTTGACCGTGAAATCACAAAATTAGTTACAAACATACATTACACAAAATTAAATTTACCAGAATTTATATTATTTTTAAAAAGTATATATGTTTTCAATGTCATTTAATAATATTATAGCAAATTATTATAATAAAAATATATAATATTAACTAAAAACATACAAAAATGTAAAAAAAAAATTAAAAATTGATCAAAAAATAATATAAGTAAATATTATAGTTCTAATTAATTCTTGCTATAACTTACATTATATTTTAAAACAGAGAAGTAATATTTTTATATACTACCGAAATATTATTTTATATTCAAGTTAATCTTTTAAACATTAAACAAACCTTATAAATTACTTTTTTGAAACTTTAATTTAAATCATAACTTGGTGGTTATGAGCTATCATAATCTTTCGTATACAACTTTATAATATATACATTATACAAAATATATAAATTACTATTTGAAAAACTTGGCTTGTCGGTTTGGTGAGGCTCTGCCTACCCTGCCTACCCCGACAAGCCGCCACTGCATTCTACGACATATTTGTTCTACAACAATAATTGTTGCCATTGTCAAACACAACTGTAACGTTTAAAAACATGAGCAACGTTATAAATTTAACTCCATAAATTCTTCGGAAGAATAAACAATTTTCTCCGTCAGAGTTTATTTTAATTTTCTTTTAAAACTTCTTCCATTTATAGTTTTTATTTCATCTGGTAATCTATTGTACATTTTAATTCTCCAATAGGTAAAGTTATTCTGCAGCTTCTACAGAGAAGACTTGGAAGAATTATTTTTTCTCTTATACAAGTCTCATAATTGTGGTTGTGACTATGTTTAATGTATGTACCACTCACCTGATGAATGTGGCACAGTAAATACTGAGTATTTTCAGCTTTTTGAAGAGCGGTCTACAGTTTGTCTGCTGTATCACTCCAACGATAGATCTAACAGCTTTCTTTTGTTGCCTTAATATTCTCGTGAACATTGCATTGTAAAAGCTTCTCACATCAGGATTCCATAGGTGGCCACACTATGAAACTGTGAGTAGTATATTATTTTTATTACTGTTTTGTTTACTTTATAACATAATTCGGTATATTGACAAAGCTAGCTTACTGCATGTGTGCTGTATATGTCTACTCCAAGTCCGAGCACGGTCGAGATGAGAATCCAGAGGAGCTACTTTTCTTGGATAGATGACTTCCCGATTGTAAACAATAACCTTTGCGTCTTTCTCATATTTGATTGTAGTCTATTTGCTTTGAACTACTCTTATGCTTCTTTAATTGTTTCTTTTGACTTCTGCTTTAGTGTGCTTTTTTCTTTGCTCTTATTTATAATTGTTGTGTTGTCCGTAAAAATACATATCTTGTGGGTGTTTATGTTTGAATGTAAGTCGTTTAAGTAGATAATAAATATAATTGCTCCACCTCCACCTCTTCACTCCGCCGCCTTTTCTACTCGTGATTTATTAATCCTACACGATACTACTTGAGTGCGATCATTTAGATACGGTCTGATAATATTACGAGCGATATCTCCAATTCCATTAAATTCTAAATTGTTTAGAAGTATTTAAAGTTCAGATATAATAGTTCTATCTCTTATCTTCCTTTAGATGCCTCGAATATTCTGATTCTATGACTTCCATCGTTGCTATGACTGTACATCGATTTAATTCGAAGAATACAAAAGCTTGCTGTCTTCTATAAAACCACAAATTGATCTTTGATGATCACTTCAAATTCTTAGAAAACACTGATAAGATCGAAATGAGCCTATAATTTTTATACATGTTTGCAATTTTTTTCTTGTGTAGTGGTACCACTTTGTTTACTTTTAACATTTTTGGAAATGTTCTTTAGCTAAACATTTATTTATAATGTCGTTTAAGGGTTCAGCCAATTCGGAAATGACGAAGAATTTCGTTGGTTTGAGTTTTGTTACCACGTCAATTACGTCACATCAAATGGAACTTGACGACCTATGAGGAAAATTTTGCAATAGCTTTTTAAATTTTTTTTTATCCTCTTTAGTGAAAAAGTCTCTTCCCACATTTGCATAGTAGCCAGGTGAAAATTGAGTGATATTTTGTGTGGTAAAGCCACATTTTAGGCAGTCGATAATAATAATAATAATAATAATAATAATAGGCATTTATTAAGAGAGCTACTTTACAAAAAAAAAGGTCTCTTAAAAGGACGATTTCTAACAAGTTAGATTTTCAAATCACCCCTTTTAACAATGTAACCAATATATAATGCATAACAAAATTTAAATCGCATGATTCCTACTGCTCCAATTGCAGTGCGTCGGTTAAACCACGGCGGAAAACTGTTAAACTCGGAGATTCCAAAAATAGTCGTCGATGCCTTTCAACAAGTCTCGGTGCCCAACATGCAAAGCAGTGCTCAAACTTGGCTGTAAAATGAGACAGGATATACGTATTCGGGAATCGTCCGCATACAGACAAAGCAGTCTGGATCCACTGCTTTCTCCAGATCAGATGTGTATACTATAAACAATAGCGGGGCAAGGATACTTCCTTGTGGAACACCCCGAAAAACCACTAATGGCTGAGATACATTCCCAGAAAAATCAACCACCTGAGACCTATCACGCAGGTAACTCGCGAACCAGTTGCACAGTGACTCATTGCATCCATAGTAACGAAGCTTAGCTAAAAGACGCTGGTGCAAAACGGAATCGAAAGTCTTGGAATAATCGAGAAGAACTAATAAAGTTACCTCGGAACGATCGGTTGCTGATGCAACATCCGATGTGAGCTTCAACAAAGAGGTCACAGTACTGTGGTGGGGCCTAAAACCAGACTGCGACGGCGACAGAACTTTGTAAAGTGCCAAATGATTGTCCAACGCATTTTTGATAAACGACTCAACAATTTTTGCAAATGGTGACAATATACTAATCGGACGAAGATAGGCAGGCTCTAAAGCTAACGGAACTTTGGAAAGAGGTTTCACACGTGACATCTTCTAAATGGCTGGCACCTCGCCTGTTTTGAAAGAGAATTTAAGAATGTTGCAGGGCACCTCACTGCAGAACGGAAGAACGAGCCTCAGCATCCGAAGACTAATACCATCTAGCCCAACGGCATCGGAGCGCAGAGTCGCGACAATCTTATACAATGCAGCTGGCGTAGCTCTCGGAATAGAGAGTGATCCAACTCCGGGAAACAAAGCGTCATCGAAATCCAACTGTACCTGACCAGAAACATTCGGCACAGAGCTGAGAAAATAGAAATTTATATAGTCAGGATCCTCACATAGATGTCCAGAAATCTGACCATTAGGGCGAGCATGTACGCTCCAAGATGACAGGTATCGGCATAGTTTTTTGAGATTTGAGCGATTTACAGAAAGCTGATATTTGATATAGCTTGCCTTTTCTCTTTTCACCGCGCCCGACAAGTAATTTCTGAGATCCCGATAACACTCAAAATCTACTGCAGATCGCGAACGTCTGTATTTATTGTACGCCGATGCCTTCAACTTAGCCACCTGTCTGATCGTCCATGTGATCCACGGCCTGTCTCCCTCCCTGAGAACCCTGGTCCGAACCGGAGCATGCACGTCAAAAAGTGCAAGAATAAAAGTATTTAAGCATTTCACCCGTGAATCGCAATGGTGAAACTCATCAACAACATCCCACGGTAGCCAAGCTGCGTCAGCAGAAAAGGCATCATGGTCAAAGTTTCGGAAATCGCGGTAAGTGAAAACCCTAGGTCCAGCTGACGGGGCACGCAAATCCAAATAACAATACACCATGAAGTGGTCGGTGGATGCAAGCAGATCGATCACGCCGCTCCGTGGGGAAACCCGATGCCTGCTAATACAAACAACATCAAGTAGCGTGCTACAAGTCGAGGTGACACGAGTGGGTTCCGCTATAACCTGACGAAGTCCGAACAAATCGAGAATTCCCTCAAATCACCTCAGCTGAGGCGATGGGATAAAGAAATTAATATTCCAATCACCCAAAATAATCAGCTCTCCACATTCCGTACTCAGTAAGGAGATAAAATCCTCAAACTCTCCCAGACAGGAAAGAGTAGCAGTGGGAGGTCTGTAAACCACGCCATCCCCAATCGCCAGGCCGCTGATCTTTAGTCGAATCCAAAGGTGCTCAAGGCCACTAGGAAAACGATGACCGTCGTGCAAGCGTAAAAAATGCAACGATTTACGAACGTAAAGGGCGACCCCTCCTTCTCGAGATGCTCTGTCTGCTCTAACGATTACGTAGTTTTCCAAATCAACAAGGTGCGACGGAAAATCAGGAGTAAGCCATGTTTCGGATACAGCGATAATACTGAAGTTGCTTTTGGCAGTAAAATCAGAAAACATGTGGAAATCTGAGAGCAAAGAACGAATGTTAATGTGGGCCATCGAAAACCCACCCCTCCCAATCGGAGCGACCGGCTCACAATTATAACGATCATGATCAGCTGGCGAAGAAGACTCGCGTACTACCCTGTAGTGGTCTCCCCCAACGAGCGATGCGCTAAAAAATTTTCATTATTAACTTGGGAACTGCGATCACCAGCAGCCGGTTTCCGATAATAAAAATTGCGGACAGATGCCTCCTTGGGCCAGACCTTATCGTTTAAAAATTTAGGGATATCAGCTTCCGGTATACAGACCTTAAATGAGCAGTATTTTCTGTTTGAAGTCAAACTCTCACATGTCGCATCCGAGACACCCACAACATTCCTGACATGCTCAACAACCTGCTGGTTCGTAGTGTTAGGCGCAAGGCTGTTTACATGGAACCACCTTCGGCGAGCAGTTCCCGATATAGAGAAATTCCCACCAGAACCCCTAATGCGAGGGCGACGGCGGCCACTTTGGCCAGAACGATCCAAATTAAGAGCCACGGGAGGCTGCCCACTATTAGAGACATTCCTGCGATTCCGCAGGAAATTAGGAAGATTTATTTTATTTGTCAAGACGGAACGTACTGTGAATTTGCTTACCACATGGTAAAGAATTACATTATTTTTATTATCAATAAAGTGAATGTATTTGATAAACCCATACACCACATTTTGTTAACATTGGGAACACTTTTATGTACACATTTGACCTGAAACAAATGGGAATTAATTTTGAAAGTTTGTTTGAAGTAATAATTAAAAATTTGTCTTTGAACAAGAGCGCACTTCTATACTCGAGCTTTAAAGATCCGAAATAATAATTAACAAAACTGGAAAGTTACTACCAATAAAACGCGGCTCTTACATTAAAAATAAATTTTGAATTTTAATTGTTAAATATTATGTTCGCGTAATCAAATGTTACATAAATTAGATTATTAAGATATTATGGCCGCAAAGCGTACGTCTTATGTCTGACCGGCGTAAGCAGCTTTTAGTCAGTTAGTGTCACTGCAAAAAATATTGCAGCAAGGTAAAAGGCTAAAAAATATCGAAAAAAACGTTGGTTTTGAAGTATTTTGATATATAAATAAATTTTACCTACCGATTCCACACTAATATTCATCGTTTCCAACAAATCATATTTGATAAATATTATTAAAACTTTTTATTCCTGTAATCAACACAAAAAATCGAACAAAATTTAACTGTTTTACATTTCACATTTGCTTTAAAATTGATAAATTTTCATTAACTACAATAAGATTGCATTTCAAGTTATAAATAATAATTCCAACTCCTATTAGAATTTTCAAGGAATATGACATAAACTTGTGCATTGCATGCATTGTGAATATTCAAAGAAGATAAATTGATTTTGATTTATTATCCTAAAATCCATAGTAATACAAATAAGCCACTAGAAATGTAAACGGAAGCTTTAAATCAGAAATTACTTTTCAATATATTTTTAATTTTATTTTGACTTTTATGTACAAGTTATTGCTTCTTTCTTATTGTATATTTGAGGATAAAATTTTAATTTTAAATTTTATTTCAATAAAATGTTATTGCGTTATATGTGTAAAGATTAAAATAATCATTTTCGTGGAATATCTTAATAACTTTTTAATATTTTAATGCGAGCTTTTAATTAAAGCAAACATTGGTTTTTCAGTTCAACACATCAACAGTTTTCTTTTTTAAACTTTTAAGCTAAAACGTTTAACATTTTGAAAACTTTTAATGCTATTTTGCTATGAACTTTTGGAATTGTTTACTGAACCATTGCGCCAGATTTTTTATTAGGGTTTAAAAGCAAAATGCAAATAGAAGTGTGCCTCTTCAACAGTTTAATTTATCTTTTTTAAATGTGTGCTGATTGTAAAATTATATTCAAGTTACATTAGTAAAGTCAATTCAGCCAGTAGGCAACATTATTCCAGTTCACTGGACATCCACAACCTTCTAAACGTATCATTTTTGTAAGGTACCCAAGTTATATCAACTTTTGTATTATTTGGTAGTACAATTCAAAATCCATCTGATTTATATTCTGAAGAAGTTTTAACTTTTAAATGATGAATTTAAAATTTATATTGGGAAATCTTTTCGGCTAACAGTATTTTTACATCAATCGTGGTGAAATTATTTAAAATAAAATATCTTGGTTTCAAATAAAAGAGCAGAAGCAGAGTGTTTTTTTAATTTTGTAAGCTTTAGCTTTCTAAGGCAATTCGTCCAACGAAAAACGTGCTGTATTTACATAAATAAATGTAACTAGATTAAAGTTTCAAAATGCTTTGACCGTTAATGAAGTAAAATTAGAACTTTTAATACTGTTAAATGTTTAATAATTTGCTATTTATTAAACTGGCATCATTAAACATGCAAAATTTATTCTCTACCTTTTTATACTGCATTCGAAACTAAGCTGACGACTCAGGAAATTTGTAATTAAAAATCATTCAAAAAAAATCACTTCGTATGAAATGATTTCTTTTATAATTTTGTTTTAATTGTTTGCAATTCAATCGATAATAATCAAAGAGTAAATTGAGTACAGAATTTTTGGTCGTTAAAAAAGTTGTTGCTTTTGTGGCTGCCATTTTCATTGTTCAACCGTTACAAAGAGAAGAAAGAATCTTAAAAAACTTGATTGAAAATGTTACTTCCTTATATTTAAGATCAAAGGTTGTCACCAAATATTCAAAGCTGTATGTTAATCATTCCACGGATTGTAACATGCAAAACGACTACATTCTAAATATTAAACATTGCTTTACTCAATATCTATGTAAGCCAGAATTTTAAAATTCACAGTTAGTATTATAATTTTATGTCAACTTTTCATTTTCGTAATTAAAAAGTTATTCATTGTTTGTAAATAATAACTCTCTGATTTTTAAATAAAATATTATGTTTCAGTTGTTTGATCTGTATTTTTATTTTAATATTTTATTTCGTTCCAACAAAAATCTTCATAGTGTAATTTTGAAGGAAAATTTTTGCGTTAGACCTCATTTTGATGGCGGTAATAGATTTGAGTTGGAAGTGGTTTATTTTCTGAGATTTTGATAAAAAGTTATATTCGATGCGTGAGTCGTAGCATCAAAGACTTTTTTAAGATTAGGTAACAGCGTAGCGGCCTGTTTTACCTATAACGAATCATAATTAAAAAATTTTCCAATTGCAATACTCATATAATATATTATCGGCTAAACCTACTGTATGCTCAAATAATGGTAGAATATAGAAGAATCGCATCGGATTATGTAAGCTGTGGAGTTAGTTTAATTTTACAATTTTATTTATAGAAGTTGATTTTACAATATTTATTTACATTTAGCACAATGATTTATTTATTGACGGGGTGTTCTAGTGCCGGAATTTAGTTTTGATTGAATTTACCTTTTCAGAGTAATTCAACAGTTTTTTAAAATTCTATTAGATTACTTTTTCAAAATGATCTTAACTTTGTATTTTGTATATTTGCATAACTTCAATTTGCCTATACATTGCAGTTTAATACCCCCGCTTATTGTTATTAAATCTAATATCAGAATAAGCGAACTTTTTTACTTGTATTATAATCTAGTTTTATCATTTGCCACCAATCTAATCCAATATATTTTTTTCCACAACTAATAGTAAGGCGATTTTCACTTTCAGTAATAGTAAAGATTAGTCGCTCTTGTGCACCAATGAGTCTACGATGTACACATAGTAAAGCTTAGAGCGAAGTTATGGGGATAAACATCCATCTATAAATTTCTAATGAGATTTAAGATCGGTTTTGGAATTTCTCGAAGTGATTTTAAATTTTTTATCTAGAATTCGTTTAATTATGTAAAATGCTATCGATTACGATTAACAAATTACTATTAAAATTAATACTCTGAATGCGACAAATTTAGGAAGTTTAGGATGTGTATTTTGAACTCTATAAATAAAGATTTACAATTGAATCACAGCAGTCTTCGACGCGACCAGGCAATAAACAGTAGTTTCCTGCTTTCTAGTTTGTCGGTGTAAGCTTTGATCCACACTACTAAAGAAAAAAGCCTCTGAAAAAAAAGTCCTTGCAGTTATTAGGATTCCAAGGGTTTTAGTTATATTATTTTTAGCCTACATTTAGTTTGTTATAATATAAAAATAATATTTTTTCTCGCCAGCTTTATAAATAAAATTAAAAAAAAAAAATTGATTTAATCACTATTGAAATAACATTTAGGACTAAACTGAAACATGCCATTGGTAGGTTATTGAATTTTAAGTAATCAAGTTGTAATAGTTGGTTCTTCAATTTGAATTACCGCCTTCTCAAATCAAAGTTACAAACCAAACCAAAGCTGTGATCGTCAAACAAACCTTGCACGTTGTGATCTCCCCTCAATAACACTTACAAGTCCTTTTAAATCTGCGGATGGCTCTTTGAATGCTAGCATCGTTACCTTGCTTACTGACCTCAAACTTAAAACTTACATCTGTCTAGTGGTGTAACCACTGCTAGGACACCTGAAGGAATAATTAGTACACACAAATTAAATAAAACACAGGATTCGGTTTAACGATGAATATATATTTTAACCGAAAAGAAAAAAGGTAGTCCGACAACCAATTCACCAGCAAAGTTAATCTCCTTGATATCATGTAATTCAGAATACTTTAGTTTGAAATTTGATTTAATAACTGTTTGATAGTTAATCCCTCTGATCGTAATGTTTTCTAATCGATTATTCATATTTAATGACCAACCACAACCTATAGTACTTTGTAAGAAGCTCATGTATATATATCAATTGAGAAGCTCAAATATATTTCGATGCTCAACTCAATTGGTTTTATTTTATGTAAGACCATTAAATAATAAACTCTTATATTCTAAATTATCCGCTCTTATATAACTAATACCTCGTCACTTAAATCTAAGATCGTCACCTTAATTATTAATATGTCGTCAGCTTAAAACTAGTACGTCCCTCTTATCGCTAATTGGTCATTTTCTTAAATCTAAAAAAGTCGTATGTAATTAACTAGATAAATTCCCCATACTTAAACTAGCAAATAATCATAGCCGCAAATAATCATAAAGAACTTTGTTAAAACAGTTCTTTAATATTGTTTTTCAATTTGTATTAGCTTATATGTGGTTAATTGTTATTATCTTTATTTGGTTGCAAATAATCATAAGAAACATTGTTAAATTTATCAATAACCGTCCTGAAATATCATAATTTGGTAGGATATCATTTAGATATTTGAAAAAAGAAAAAATCAAGCAATATGTTCGCCGAAAATGGCTGACGATTTCTGGTTCTTTTGCGGTTATCCTTGTCAATGATCACCCATTACTACGACATATTGCCATCGTCATCTTATGATTTTAAGCGTCCACTTAACCTGTTGCGCAATTCATCTAAATTAAATTATCTACGATAAATATATTTTCCACTTCAAACACCCGCCTTTGTTAAATTACCTTCGACAACTCCTCTTACGTCTTAACCAAAGCAACCACCGCAATGGTACGCCATTGGTAAAAAATTATATAACTAATCAATCTCTTCCATTACATAATTCCACTCCCGTTTTAAATGATAATAGTATTAAATCACAATCTCGAACAGTAATTAAATCTTAAAAACTGAAGATGAAGTAAATAAAACTTAGATTCAAACTCGTATGTAAAAATTATCTAACCGCGTGGCTGTGAAATTATTACTTGAATTTTAACGTAATCCTGTATTAAATTCTTTTAGAAAAATAAATCAAATATTTAAACTTATGTACTTTAAATCTGTTGATAACTAAATATTTTGGAATAATTTTAAATTCAATTATTTAATAACCTATTCTAAAAACTCTGATGCACCAAAACTACAACCGTCTCTCACGACGTTCAAAAATGTAAGGGGCTTTGTTCGATCTCTAACGGTAAAAATCCTAACGGAAACTCCTACTTCTAGCGTTTTTAAACCCCGCTGTTGCCAAATCGTTGTATTTTAAAGTAACCAAAAATGAACTAATTATATTCAAATTCAAATTTACAATATTACAAAGTTAAAGAAATAATCACAAAATTATAATCGTGACGCAGTCATGAACGAACCAGTACACACTTTATTTGTGGTTGTGATATTTTAATGCATGCTTTGAAATTAAAATCCCAGTGCTTTTTGTATATTTGTGAGCTTGCTAAAAGCTTTTGCAAAATTTTAGCGGTCTAGAGGTTGTCTAACATTTTAATGAGTTAGTCAATTAATCAATCGGTCAAGAATTGTAGCTTAATCTTGTTTTTTATATTAATAGAATAAAATGAGCACGTTAATTATTTTATTTAAACTTTTAAATCCTCCGCAATATTTATAGCTGGAATAAATGCTGCTTTAAATTAAATCAGTGGCCTCCTTTTTAAATGCTTTCTACTAGAGATTTAATCACAAATTTTTTTATTATATAAAATCTTGCGTAGTCTGGAAATAATTTAAAACGAAGAAATAAACAGAGTGAGTGGGTATGCTTTTCACATAACTTGAAAACTTCAGAAATACAAACAAAATAAAAGTAAGGCACGTACCTACCTATTTTATGCGATTCAAATTTAATATTGTTTGAAAATTGAAATTAATTTTTAGCATATTGCAGTTTACAGTTTAATGAGAAAAGTTTGGTTTTCTTACTAAATTTAATTATTATAGACATTATCTTTCATTATGCAAAATTACTACACAAACATCTACTTTGAAATTAAAACGCGCGGTTACAGTAAAACTAATTAGATAAAATATTGAAGATAGCGTTTATGTAAATTTATAAATATATTAAATATAAAATGTACGAACAATGAAAGCTACCATTTAAAAAATTTTATTTTTCATAAAAAGCAGAAAAGTGATAAAGGATCATTTTTTACAGTACTACGTGTCTACTAATTAAATTTTTTTTAAATATTAATCTATAAATGATTAAACTGTTAAGTCAGAATTAAATAAAATGAATTGTTTTTAAAACACACAGGACATTTAAAATATAAATATTTACATATACAGAATTAAATCTAAAAAATAATTAAATGGTTTTTTAAACGCTGAACCAAGGTAATACCGAAGATTACACCTTAAGCCGCATAGATTATGCTCAATAATAAAAAATTTTAAAAATATTTTTAAAAAGGTTAAATTGATAAAATGGTTAAGGTTATTAACATGTGATAATATTTTTTAATAAAATTAATTTTTACATGTTACAGGAAATTGAAAAATAATTTAACAGGGTGGCGCAAGCTATATTATTCATTTAAATAGTTTTTGAACTATTTTATGTAAGTTATGAATTAAATTATTTTTCAATTTCATGTATCATGTAAAAATTAATTTTATTAAAAAATAAAAATATTTTTACATTTTGCTTATGCAGATAATTTATTGGTTACTATTGGGCAACAGTGTACTTTACAGACTTCAGACTATTTAATTAATGTATTTCAAAGTTTCAAATAGATTACCATAAATATTGTAAGATTACAATATCTCAGATAGTAAGCTTGTTGGGTTGCCTATATATTAATTTTGTTTCGTACCATGGTTTCGGGATACTTCGACTCGATCCGTCGAGGGTCTAAAAACTAAGTTAGGAAGGGACGCTTTGTTAAGTTTGAAAGGTAGAACGGTTTGAGAACCCAAAACAAAAAGGTTGTAAAGTCAGTTAAGTTTTAAAACAAATTTAGGTAAGAATTTTCCAATTAAACATAATATTGATATTAATTATATTTGTGTACATGTCATATCAAAATTAGGTGAATTTTGGTAATTAACTTTATTCTTTAGTTTCAATTGTTTAAAACAGGGACACTATTGCATATTATGTTATCAAGGGTTGAGTTGATTATATTTAAACAATTGAAGTAAAATGTTTTAATTATTAGATGGGTTATATTTCGGTAAAGATTGAAGTAATTTTATATTATTAACATTATTAAAAGTTGATTGCAGTATAATTAAAATAGGTGTAATTGGGTAATTTTGGTTGATAATAATTTAAACATATTCATTGTTAGTGGGAATTTTGGATGATGGTTGAAACAATATTTTACTAGTGGTATTTCTTTTTTGTGACCGTTAAATTATTTTAAATAATTGAGTTTAGGGTGCGTGTTCATTTTACGAGCGTTTCAAGGTTACCGTAGGCGGTTTCTTGAGATTGTCCTTTGTGTTAACAAGTGAAATCGACACCGATTAGGGGGTTGGTAAACAGCTGCATTTTGTTTCACAAACCCACATTCGAACTGGAATTTAATATTTTATTACTTTAAAACTATACAAAGGAACCGTGTTTTCTAAAGTATCAAATGTTGCATTTTTAATATAAATTTTAACAACTGAAGAAATGCCATATACAGGGTGATTACTTTGCAGGTGACTTTTATTTGTATGTAAATTGATTGCAATGGTTTTTCTAGTTATTCTAACGATCACAAGTTGAAAATGATTTTAAAGCCCATGACAATTGAGATGCATATTAATAATTATGCTTAATTGAATTGAACATGATTGTAATTTATATTTGAACGATTTGTCTTTTACTCTCGAAGAACTCTAGAAGAAAATTCACAAATCCCTCCGACCCTCCTTGAAATATTAGAGTAGATTGTCTAAATTGTCTAGAAGAAAAATCTAGAAGAATGCCCAAATCCCACCCAGACGAGAGTCAAAACACTCTGAGTCTAAATACATCTTTAAACCCCCCCCCCTCCCCTGAGACTTCAAATCTAAATTACGATCTCTGCTTGGTTTAATTGATTCACATTTGCAGGTGTAATTTTAACTAAAGAAATGGACTTATAGTTTCGACCAACAATAATATAATTATATACAAAGTATAATCTTGACCCAACCGTGCACAATTAAATTATATAAAATATAAACTTTTGACCCCTAAGAATGCAATTTTACATTACTGAAGTTACACAGGATTCCGATATAAAAATAAGTACCGTGATCACCAAATTAAGTAATTATTCAGAGTTGTTAAAATACAGGGTGTTTGGAAATTAATTATGATTTTATCATTGCTTCAGACTTGATCCTCGAACCTAAATTTAAACAGGAAATAAAAGATTTGACATAACCCAAATATATGTAGTTTTATTTGTGTTGTGCGTTTATGATCGTCTCTTGTTTTTGGAGCGGTCATCTGTATTGTTTCAGCTATGTTAACAATTTTGTTTTGTACAACGGAAGAAAGAATGGGTTACTAGATGGCGTGCGGTAGGTAATTACACAACGTGGTGGTTCATGGCTATTTTTCCTTGTCATCGATGAGTAGGTGTTGGCGCTAAATTCAAATTTAGAAGTCGCATCTTACAATTTGGTGCCGTGACCAGGATTCCGAAAAGACTAGTATCCCGATAAGACCTGGATTCCGATGCGATTAGGATTTCGATTTGACCAGGAGTGCCGAGTCGATTGATTCCGATGGTGGTAACCAGGGTTCCGATTCGAAAAGATTCCGATAGTCACATTTTGGTATTGTGGTAACCGAGGATGTCGATACGTACAAAGCAACCGTTAACAGCTGAATACAATTAGTTACCGTGACGAATGATTTCGAGAAGTATGAAGTAATCGTTAAGACAGCTAGGTGCAATTTGGTTTGTGGGAGCAGCATTTCCGAAATTCAAAGCAATGTTTAGAGCAGTTTGGGTTTATTGATGATGATGTTCAATCGAAACAACCGATGAGTGTAAATTAGGGTGAAGTATCTTAATTTGTTATGTTTTAGATAGTTTCGTTTGTGTTTGAAAAACTGAGCAAGGATGTCTAAACAAATTTTAAAAGGCAGTGGAAAGAAAGGTAGTTGTAGCAAGGAATCAACTGACCAGACGGTAATGGAAAAGTTAGATTTACTGATGGAGATGGTAACGGACCAGAAAAAGGAGATGGTTGAGATGAGGAAGCGAGAAAGGAACTTGACGAATTTGATCAATGAGATGAGAGAGGATAGGGTTAATATTCGAACAAGTTTGGAGGACAATGTACCGGTGAGTCCTGTTCTTGCAAATTTAGTTAGTAATGATAATTACAATTCGGTTAATTCTGTGATAAATGAGGGAAATTTGATTGGGAGCAATAATGTGAGCAAGGATGTGTCTTCGGAAATAGATTGGAGGGAATTAGCTTTAGGATGTATGGCTTCACCATATAATATCATTACGACCGTGAAACCGTTTTTTAAAGGGGGAATAGAGAATCCGTGCCTATTTTTAGAAAAGTTTGAGGAATTTTGGGGTAAAAGAAAGATAATAGGGGATAATAAATTATTAGCAGTGCTATCAACAATGAAGCATGGTGCAGAGGTATGGGCTAAAATAAATAAGAGAAACTGGGATGATTACGATAAGTTTAAGGCCGATTTTCTGAGTTACTTCTGGAGTACTGGAAAACAAATGAATTGTTTAAAACGTGTCATGGGAATGAAGTTTGACCATAGGAAACCTCTAGGTATGAGCGCTTATTTTGGGATGCAAATAGCAGAGATCAGAACGCTAGATATGATCGATACAGAAGAAGTTGGGATAGATGCCATAATGAAACAATTTCCAAGGCAAATTCGAACAGCCTGGCGAGTGAGTCGAAGGAAAACAACAGAGGAGGCACTCGAACTCCTAACCCAAGAAGAAGAGGAAGAAAATAAGGAAAAACAAAAACTATATTATCAGAGACCGAGACAGTTAACGAGCAATAATCGTAACATTCGACAGCTAATGGCGATTGAGGGATCAAATAACGAAAACCAGAGAATGCAAGGTCACTATTCGGGAAACGAGTAAACACTGTACAGAAAAGGGTTGTACAGTTGGTAAAAGAAGAAAATATCCCTTTACCGTTCCAATTTAAAAATTTTATTGAAGAAGGTGCATTGGTAAAATTCAAGAATGGGGACGAGCCACAATTTGAAGGTATTAGCAGAATTTTAGAACAACAGCAATTAAATGATCATGAACTTAAAGTTAAATATGGGAAAGGTTTTAAAATTTTAGCTAAGCAAGGTTGGAAAAATAAAAATTGTTTGGGAAAACGAAATACGGGGATTCGAAATGCTTTATCGATGTGTGAGAATAGGGAAATTAATTCTAAAGGATTACCACATATTATGTTAATTTGTCAGGGGATTAAAATGTTAGCATTATTAGATAGTGGGTGTGAGCTAACTTGTATCGAAGAATCTTACTTTAATGAAATTAGATCAAAGGGAAATTTGTCAATTTTACCAGTTACTTGTACTCAACTTAGAATGGCTACGGGACAACAAAGTCAGCGAATTAGGATTCAAACGTTATTAGAATTCAATATTGAGGGAGTTCAAGGTAGTTCATTTCAGGTAGCACTTGTTGTTAAAGGTTTAATTAGACCTGTAATTTTGGGGGTTGACTGGATTGATCAGGTCAAAGGCATTATTAATTTTGATGATGGGAATTATCATTTTGAATTAGAAAAGAGGAGACAGAAAGTTAAATTTATAACAGAGATTGTTGAGGAAAGAAAAATTGAGGTCAATTTTGTAGGGATAACGTTAGGTGATTCAATTGGTAACTATAGTAGCAAGGTATTGAAAGGAGTTGTCACTGAAATGGCATTGAAAAGTAAAGCGTTAGAGTCAAATTTAAACGATGTGGGGACGAAACAATTATTTAAATTATTACTAGAATTTCGATCAAGCTTTAGTAGTATTCCGGGACGTACATCGAAGTACACACACGTTATCAAAATGCACGACGAAACACCTTTTGTTCGGAAACCTTATCCAATACAACATCAGCTGCGACCCGAGGTTAGAAAAACCATAGATGAGATGCTAGAGATGGGTGTAATTAAAAGAGAAGCATCCGATTTTGCTAGTCCGATGACTGTGGTAAAGAAGAAAGATGGTGGTGTAAGAATCTGTTTAGATGCCAGATGGTTAAACCAACAGATGATTGCTGATACCGAAGCACCTCGAACACCAGAAGACATTTTCCAATCATTTAAAAGGGTGAGATTTATGACAACGATAGACCTCAGATCTTCGTTTTGGCAAATTCCACTAGATTCAAAGAGTACGAGATACACAGCATTTCTCTTTGAAGGAAAATCGTATACGTATCAGGTTCTTCCATTTGGTTTGAAAACTTCGGTAGGAACATTCACGAGGGCAATGGATGTTATCTTAGGTCCAGAAGTGAGAGAGTTTACAATAAATTATATCGATGATTTACTTATTGTATCGGAAACTTTTTGTGAACATTTAGCACATATTAGGATGGTACTTCAAAGAATTGCAGATGCAGGAATGACCATTAATATTGAAAAAACATGTTTCTTTAAAGAAGAAGTAAAATTTCTAGGACACATTTTATCAATAAGAGGTATAACTACTGATCCAGAAAAGATAGCATCGATCCAAAATTTTCCTCAGCCTCATAATGTTAAGACGTTACGTGGATTTTTGGGTTTATGTAATTATTACCGAAGATTTGCAGCTACATACAGCGAAGCCACTACACCACTTATAAAATTACTAAAGAAAGATAGTAAATGGAGTTGGGGAGAGAGAGAGCAAAGAGCTTTCGAAGAAATAAAGAAATTATTTCTGAGCACTGTTATGCTAAGATTTCCCGATTTTTCAAAAGTCTTTTATCTCCAAACGGACGCTTCAAATTTGGCTTTAGGCACGGTTATTTATCAGATTTTAGATGATGGGGTAGAACATGGGGTATTAGGATTTGCGAGTAGGATTTTACATGGGCCAGAATTAGCATATACGGTTACAGAAAAAGAATTATTAGCAATTATTTTCGGTTTACAGAAATTTAGGACAATTTTGTTGGGACATAAAGTAATTATTAGGACAGATCATTATGCATTAAAATTTCTTAAGCAGTGTAAGTTATTGAATGACAGGTTAACAAGATGGTCATTAATTTTAAGCGAATTTGATTTTGAAATTGAACATGTTAAAGGTTGCAATAATGTAGTACCAGATATACTTTCCAGGTTTCCAATATCAGGTAGTTCTCATTTAGTTGGGTTTAAAAATCAGCCGATAGTAGCTTGTGTTGGGAAGTCGGTTAATTTAGCTTTATTCGAAGTTGATAGTTGGGGAGAACTAGAAATTTCTTTTAAGAGTTTGAGGGAAGCGCAACTTGCAGATAAACATTTAGGGCCTATTTTTATGAGTTTATTGAATGGGGACGACAATATAAGGAATAAAGATTACTGTATAATTAAGGACATTTTGGTTTATCGATGTGAAAATGATTTAGGAGGTAAATTAGTGGTGCCGGAGGTATTTTCAGAACAGGTAATAGAAAATGTACATCAACTTTTTGGTCATTTTGGTATTACTAAGATTGTACAGGTTTTGAGGAAGCAGTTTCATTTTAGAAAGATGTTCGATAAGGTTAAGAGATTAGTTAGATCATGCGATATTTGTCAAAAGGTTAAGCATCCAAAGAGAAGGTTAGTTGGGACAATGCATCCAGTTATAGCAGATAATGTGGGAGATTTAGTTACAGTAGATTATTATGGACCATTGCCTGTCAGTAAGGGGAATGTTGTGTACATTTTTGTGGTAATCGATTCATTTTCAAAGTTTGTTAAATTGTATCCGTTAAGACGTGCAAGAGCACAAGAATCAGCTTTAAAGATTGTTAAAGATTTTTCAAAATTCATAAAACCTAAAGTAATTCTTAGTGACCACGGAACACAATTTATCTCACAGAAATGGAAACAAATTTTAGAGTTGCATGGTATACGTCACACGTTTTCATCAATACGTCATCCAGGTTCGAATCCGACTGAGAGGGTAATGCGTGAATTAGGTAGACTTTTTAGGACATATTGTCAAACGTCACATTCGGGGTGGGCTAATCATTTACAGAACATTGAGACACTTTTCAACGTAACACCACACAGATCAACGGGGTTTTCACCATTCGAGATTTTACACGGGCAGAATCCTCCGAACGTTTTGTCTAGATTAGTTGGGAGATTTATTCCTAGGGTGATGGGAAAAACGGTAGATCAGATTAGATGTGAAGCTAGGAGCAATTTGATTAAAGCAGGAGAAGAAAGGAAGAAGTATTTTAAGACCTACAATGATGAGTTGGAGATAGGTGATTTAGTTTTGTTGAGGGAGAGTCTTATTTCTGAGGCTGCGTACAATATTGTTGGGAAATTTTGTAGTTTATATTCGGGACCTTACAAAGTTACACAACGACCACATCCGAACGTGTATACAATTAATTATGAGGATGGTAGTTTTAAAGGGAATTATAATATCAATAATTTGAAGTTTTATTATAGTAGGTTAGGAATTAGATAAATAGGATTGTGTGAGTTTTGTTATTCAAGTTAAGGATGAGAAATTGAATTTTAGTAGTAATGAGGTGTAATATTTGAGGACGAGATACTGCTGGAGTTTATGTTTTAGTGACCTAACATGGTATACAAAGGAGACGATGAGGTCAATTTGGTATCATTGTTTGGAATAACAAGAACGAAGGACAAGGTAGAAAATGGTAGTAAAAGGGTTTTTCTTTTGCATGATAGCTTATTTTATTTGTGGTTTTGGTTTTAAAATTTTGGGGTAAGGTTTATTTTATCTGTAAATTTGTGTTAGTTAAGTTATGTGCTTCATATTACTTGTAAATGGTACCATATTTATTTAATTTTAGTAATATTAATAGTATTAGTTAAATTTAAGTGGTGTTCGTAATTTTAGTTAATTTTGTTTTATGTTTGTTTTGTTATCGATTTTGTTAAATTTTGTTAAAAGGAAAAGATGGTATGTCAACATTTGGTTCTAAGGCGAATATTTTGGTAGTTTTGATTCGTCTAGCTGCTATTTAGTTTCATATTTTAAAATTTTGGTGTTGGTGGCATCGTAGTTATGCTTTATTAATCATATGCAGTGGTTTATTTGCTTATACTAAATAGTAGTTGCCTTCTGCTATGAACTATCTACACAAGGTAGAGACTGAAGCAATGTTGAAATTGTAGGGGAAATAGGGGTAACTCGGTGTAGTAGATTTTGTTACGTAAAGTTAGGAAATAACATGGTGATGGTAGTCAGGAAAGCTTTATGTCAGTACACTTTATGCACTCACATAAAACTTTGGGGACGAATCTGTAAGATTACAATATCTCAGATAGTAAGCTTGTTGGGTTGCCTATATATTAATTTTGTTTCGTACCATGGTTTCGGGATACTTCGACTCGATCCGTCGAGGGTCTAAAAACTAAGTTAGGAAGGGACGCTTTGTTAAGTTTGAAAGGTAGAACGGTTTGAGAACCCAAAACAAAAAGGTTGTAAAGTCAGTTAAGTTTTAAAACAAATTTAGGTAAGAATTTTCCAATTAAACATAATATTGATATTAATTATATTTGTGTACATGTCATATCAAAATTAGGTGAATTTTGGTAATTAACTTTATTCTTTAGTTTCAATTGTTTAAAACAGGGACACTATTGCATATTATGTTATCAAGGGTTGAGTTGATTATATTTAAACAATTGAAGTAAAATGTTTTAATTATTAGATGGGTTATATTTCGGTAAAGATTGAAGTAATTTTATATTATTAACATTATTAAAAGTTGATTGCAGTATAATTAAAATAGGTGTAATTGGGTAATTTTGGTTGATAATAATTTAAACATATTCATTGTTAGTGGGAATTTTGGATGATGGTTGAAACAATATTTTACTAGTGGTATTTCTTTTTTGTGACCGTTAAATTATTTTAAATAATTGAGTTTAGGGTGCGTGTTCATTTTACGAGCGTTTCAAGGTTACCGTAGGCGGTTTCTTGAGATTGTCCTTTGTGTTAACAAGTGAAATCGACACCGATTAGGGGGTTGGTAAACAGCTGCATTTTGTTTCACAAACCCACATTCGAACTGGAATTTAATATTTTATTACTTTAAAACTATACAAAGGAACCGTGTTTTCTAAAGTATCAAATGTTGCATTTTTAATATAAATTTTAACAACTGAAGAAATGCCATATACAGGGTGATTACTTTGCAGGTGACTTTTATTTGTATGTAAATTGATTGCAATGGTTTTTCTAGTTATTCTAACGATCACAAGTTGAAAATGATTTTAAAGCCCATGACAATTGAGATGCATATTAATAATTATGCTTAATTGAATTGAACATGATTGTAATTTATATTTGAACGATTTGTCTTTTACTCTCGAAGAACTCTAGAAGAAAATTCACAAATCCCTCCGACCCTCCTTGAAATATTAGAGTAGATTGTCTAAATTGTCTAGAAGAAAAATCTAGAAGAATGCCCAAATCCCACCCAGACGAGAGTCAAAACACTCTGAGTCTAAATACATCTTTAAACCCCCCCCCCCTCCCCTGAGACTTCAAATCTAAATTACGATCTCTGCTTGGTTTAATTGATTCACATTTGCAGGTGTAATTTTAACTAAAGAAATGGACTTATAGTTTCGACCAACAATAATATAATTATATACAAAGTATAATCTTGACCCAACCGTGCACAATTAAATTATATAAAATATAAACTTTTGACCCCTAAGAATGCAATTTTACATTACTGAAGTTACACAGGATTCCGATATAAAAATAAGTACCGTGATCACCAAATTAAGTAATTATTCAGAGTTGTTAAAATACAGGGTGTTTGGAAATTAATTATGATTTTATCATTGCTTCAGACTTGATCCTCGAACCTAAATTTAAACAGGAAATAAAAGATTTGACATAACCCAAATATATGTAGTTTTATTTGTGTTGTGCGTTTATGATCGTCTCTTGTTTTTGGAGCGGTCATCTGTATTGTTTCAGCTATGTTAACAATTTTGTTTTGTACAACGGAAGAAAGAATGGGTTACTAGATGGCGTGCGGTAGGTAATTACACAACGTGGTGGTTCATGGCTATTTTTCCTTGTCATCGATGAGTAGGTGTTGGCGCTAAATTCAAATTTAGAAGTCGCATCTTACAATATTAACAACAGAATATAAAAATCGAAGGTAATAAAAATGTTTTGATGGTTTAAAAAATTAGAGTGGTTAAGGGAGCGCTGCTGTTAATCGAAGTTATTGTATGAAGATTTCCATTTATTTGGGCCAATATCTCAAAAAAAGAATAAAGCATGGAAAGCAATACTCTATTGATGACAGACACTTCGCCTCACTTACCTTTCCAATAAGGATTGAATTAAGGATTCGATTGAATTCTGTAGTTTGCTAACTCGAGGAGTCTAGCAGAGCAAACTCAATCAACCTCTTGCTAATTCATCAAATTCTCTCAGGAGAAGATATTATAATTATAACTAACCTTTTCGATATCTGAGGGACTGCTTCATATCGCTTTATAATAAATTAATTAACCAAATAAATTAATCCGACACGTTTACCTATATTCCCATACAATAGTATGATAGAGCGCTCAACATGTTAAGTTTATTTAATTTAAATGGAAATGTTTGCGTTGAAATTCCTTATTTGTTTTTTTTTAAGAGACGCTTCATGACTCCATAAAATATTGCGGAGAATGTTACCTTAACACAACAACGATATACGTCAACGATAAACTTAAAAACTTTAACTTTTGATACTGTTGAAACTGAAAATTAAATTTTGTATCCCACATAATATGTACCTACCTTATGAATTCCGAACCGCTGATCTTTACATTAGGTTAGATAAAATTAATAGATCAAACGAAATTATCTACTTACCTTAGTGAAGTTCGATTTGAACTATACGAACCATTCGTGAGGTAAATATTTGTAGAGTAATACTCTCTTATAGACCACAATATTCAGAGATTTTAAACAAGTTGTTTCCCTATTTTAGTATTTAAATTTGTTAAGTCGGTAACAATGCTTTTGTATATATCATATTAGTCATTGTATTATATAGTTGCAATTAGATTTCTGACTATCGCAATGAACCATAATTTAAAACTCTATTTGAATTGTAAAATTCAGTAATTTAAAATAACATTGGTTGCTACCTATTACATAAATAGAATTATTAATTAATTATGCATAATGGTAATTTACCAATATTAGTAATTTTGAATATATTTCCAATAATAAATCTATTAAATTCAATAAAACATTGTGCGTTAAATAATAGTAGATAGTGTATTCAGAGTGGAAAGGTTTTTTGCAAACAAACTAAAATTCAGACAACATTCAATAATTTCAACCAATTGGTATCCAGTACTTATAAAAATCAAATTTTGTTTTTGATATAACCGATATGTTATTAATATTGATATTCAGTATTTGTGTTGCAACTGCATCTCTTGTTTTCTGTTAGACCGATAATTTATTTGTACTTATTTTTAATCTATCTAAATTGAAGAAGAGTTGCAATTGATAAATTGTAAAAACATGGATTACATTTTAAAGTACCTAAGTCATCTCAGTAAATTACCTATGTTTGTTTATTGATAAGTATTTGTATAATTATTTTCATTAGTTAATTTTTTTTCAAGATTTTGAAATGTATATTTTATCGTACACTTAATTTACTCTTCAGGCTAATGTCAGTTTGTTAACTTCGTTGTTTTATGTTTGCTTACTAGTTTTACTAACCTTATTCAAGGTTATTAATTGTTAAAATATAACTTAGAAATATTTTGCTAGATTCTACGTGAACTTTATTCACTTCGACGAGATATTTATAAATATCAAGATTGTTTTAGTAAGTAATGCTGTAACAACAGTCGTATAAAGTTGAACCTGCCCTTGTTGCAGTTTGATCTACATATATTTGGTATCGAGTAAAGTATTAGTTATACTAAGTTGATGATTCATTAGTTCAGCTCGTTTAGCCAATCGTCAATAGGATAAAAGAGTTTTGTGTAGCCTTCTGATTGCTTCGGTACACATTGTATTTTTAATGCATTTAAGCAACTATAGACACCTTAGATCTGTTTGATTTTTAACTTTATGAATTGTTTTGATATCTTTTAATTTGCGATTAGAACGATAAAAAATTGGTTACTACGGGAATGGCAGATGTGGTAGCACTTTTGCTAGAAATGAGAAGGAAAACAGAATTAAAGAATGAACGAAACAGAAGAGAAATGAATGAAAACTTTAAAAGATTAGAAGAAAAACTAGACACATTTGAAAAGAACCAAAATGAAAACAATAAAATAAATATCAGTGTAAATTTTGAGCAAATAACGACAAAGTTGGACTCAGTGATGAACAAAAGAGAAAACCAAGATAATAATAAAGTTTTGATAAAGAAAAGTAAGAATGCAAAACGGAAGAATGGTGAAGTGATCGAAAAGAAGGTCAAGAAAGAAAAATTTGGATATTGCAAGGTAAGAAATTGACAGTTAGTAATATTAGAAAATTATAACTTGGACAAAAAAATAAAAATTTTGGAACGGTACAAATTAAAATTATAAAAATTAAAACAAATAACGAAACGGAAAATACAAGATCAAGCAGGACAAACATGGATAATAAAATAGAAAAGAGTTTGAAGGTATGAAAGAGTAGGGAGGAAAGAAGTTAGTACCAGCCGTAGATTCCCAAGAAGAAAATTTATTTGTCGAAATACCAGAGAGAAAAAACCAACAAAAATTCGGTTTAATAAAAATTAAACCGACTTAAAAAAAACTATTGTATTAAAAATGCACTAAAAAGTAAAAAAAATTACGTTATTTAGTTACTTCAACTAGATAGCACAGGCGGCCAATTATTGTAATCTTTGCAGTTGGTGCCAGCCAAAGCGTTTTAGAAATTTTTGGAAGTTTCCTAAAACTTACAAAATATATTTATACTTACATTAATACGATATAGTACTTATAATCAGTATGTACTGATTATTTTATCCTTTATTTCCTTTATACCTTTATTTCACACACTTATATAGTTCAACCTATTTCGATCTGTTGACCATATAAGTTGACCAAAGCCGTTTATCTATTGCTTTGAGTTTTCACTTAGATGTAGCTATGAAAACTTCATTTCTATTAAGTCGATTTTGAAGAGTTTTTAGAAGAATTTTAAGAGTTAAGAAGGAGTTGAGAAGGAGTTGAGAAGGAGTTGAGAAGAAGTTGAGGGGAAGTTTGAGAGTTTTCCCCGTATATCTTCAAAGTTCAAGGTCCAATACCAATGAAATTATAATAGAACCAACCAACCAACAACTGGGGGAGGTAACAAACATTAAAAAAAACACAACCGAATTGATAACCTCCTCCTTCTTTGAAGTTGGTTAAAAAACAACAAAATTTGGTTTGTATTATTTGATTTGTAAAACATTTGAGTATTAGTTTTAATTTGATTTAAAAAGTTTGATTTGAGATTTGATTTTGATTTATTGATTTAAGATTTAATAATTTTTAGTTTTATTTTATTCAAACCACCACAACTGTATAGATTTCAATCGCGAACTTCTTGGTTCACTCATAAAATCTATAGGAGGTATAAGATGAAGTGTTTCAAGTTAATTTTACCACCCCCTGCACTTATATTTGTAAATTATTTTAAAATTTGTAAATTTACTCTTAAAATAAAAAATTTTTATTTTTCTGTAAATTAGCCATTGTGCTAATGCTTCTAGCCGTTTCTGTATGTGACTTTGTCAAGTCGATATTCAGTACAAAGTCTCCTGGAACTACTAGTCGGACTAGGTAGTATTGCTGGTAACTTCTGTCTCGTATTAAGTTTTCATTTGCTGGAGTTATTGTGTGATATTTTATGAGTTAATTAGGATGAGAATGAGCAAGATTTTATCACACTATATTAAAGTTTTGTAATTTAGATATAAGTAAACGGATATTTACTTTATGTGGAAGTGCTTTCTCACTGTCTAATGATTCAGTACCAGTGATTTACAGATGTGGAAATCTACCCTCCCGAGATCAAATTACCAAATTTGACATCGTTCTTGGAATATTAAATTGATGTATTTTATTCGGCTGTTTACTTTAACTAGGAGGTTCTACGTAATGTCAGAACTCTCCGCAGAAAAGGTCATCATCGAGGTTTTATTTCTGTAATTAGCTCTTCCTTTATCTAATCCCTGCCAAACTCAGGGCACATGACTCAGACATAAGTCCTCTCCGGGCGATTTCGTTAATCGAAAAATCACCTAAATATAATCTTTATCCTATGCATCTTTGCATTGCGTAATCGTAAAATTGGTGCCTAAGTCGATAAACTTAGTTTATCCACAACACTAACATGAGGTTGGCACTCACTTTTGTTGTCGATCTGAGTTTTGGGTTTTTTTTATAAATAAATTAAATTTAAATTTATTGATTAACTATTATAAATTCCTGCAAAAGAAAATAAGGAGATCAAAATAATACCCAAAAAAATAATATAAAACACCAAACACATAAAAACAAATTATATTAAAATTTAAAGGGTAAAAACAAGTAATATAAAATATAATTAAAAGCATTGTTTTATTACAGGAAAATCATATAAATTAGCTTAGAAAAGAGCAAAACAGCCTCTTATGAGGTTGAGTACTCGGCTGGTGAAGTGGAAGCTAACGTGTTAACTTATGTTAATCCCTCTTAGGGATTATTTCTGTGCGTTTCAGCTAAGAGGATATACCAAATTCCTAGGTAAAACAGAAGAGAAGTGGAAGGAGAAGGGTGCAGAGTTTAAGTGAAAAACCGACATTGAGCGACATTACAGTAGTATTATAATAAGATTTTCTTGTATCCCATTCCTTCTTGCATAGTATTACACATTAAATATACTACAGATAGCTAGCGCTTATGGGAGAACGGGCGTCCGATATTATGTATTTGGAAGCCAATTATTTTAGTATGAAAGCCATTCACTATATATCGTAGAGGCGCTGGCAGTTTGTGTTTTTTCGAGGTTAGTACGTTTCATTTCTTTTTTAGCCACGGTTGAGGTCCAATCGTGCTGCCAGCCATTTATTATCATGCATAGACATTTTCAATAAGGCATCTTAGAGAAAGAGCGTTGGATGATCGGGTACTTACGGAAATTTACTTCTAGTACTCCACCAGCAACATATTATAAGTATAGGCAGCCTACTAGAAACGAGTAAAATACATTACGCAAGCTATCTGTAGTATATTTAATCTGTGATAGTATGAACGGTGCATCCAGAGCAAAAACAAACAGAACAAATTTTGTTATATATTGCAATGTTTCCAGCTATTGAAATTTGTAAAGTTTTTTTAATCCAAAATATCATCTCGCCTGGGTACATCCATTATTTATTTTAACACGAAACTTTACAATAGTATTTTAATTTCAGTTTCAATTATTTATTTTTATCCAAAAATTGTAAATAAATCGATTGTCAAGTTAAAATTTTATCTTGCATGTGGTCTTGCAATCTCATGTGCGTTCCGCAGCTGTTGACATCTAGACGCCTGGTCAAACTCGTTGTGAAACAACTTCACAAATAACCAAAATTTTTTTACATAAAGACCAAGAATCTTTTTAAACTTCCAGCTTTTCACTTCTTAACACTTCACAAATTAATTAAACAACTTTTTATTTTTTTAACTCATCTTAATTTTTATTTATTAAAATTATTAAAATTAAACTACTCTATTGCCAGTGCATTTACAAATAAATAATTAACATTTACAAACAAAACAAATTTCAAAATAATTTACAAAATAAATAAAATATAATTCTTATGCTTCAAAACACAACAATATTTAGGGATGGTGAAAGATATCAACCCTGACAATACGCTCTTAAATACGAATAACACCGGACTGTAGTCCTGTTATCACTACTACTCAATCCTAAAAACACTGTACTTTAGTCCTGTTATCACCAGGTTAAACGCTGACAATACGTACTAAAATAGGTACTAAAACCTAAAAAAGACGTACTAATAAAAAATTTTTAATCAAGCGTCTGAGATATCTGGCGAGACCCATAAATTGCCTGATTCTCTTTATGGTTTTTGGAGATTTAGTATTTGTTAATGTCTGAATTTTTTGCACACCTGGTTTAAAGCTCATGTTTCTAATAATAGCACCAAAATACTCTATTTCTAATCTGAAGAAAGTGCACTTTTCAAAATTTAACAAAAAACCTACTTTTGTTAGTGCTTCTAGAACCACCTCTAAGCGCTCGAACCTTGCTCTATATCTTCGAAGAGTATCAATATATCATCTGGATAGACTTCGAGCTATCGAATCTTTTAATTTTCATATAACAGTATTAATTCGTATTGAGTGTCGCGATTAACAAACGCGGTGACTTTATTTTCTTTTTGAATCATTTTTTTTGGTGGAACCTAGACAATCGAGAGTCGTAAAGTAGTGTGCTTTATCAGCCGCATCTAATTGATCGCGTAGGTTTGGTAGTGGGTAATAATCTCTAATTACTTCTTTCTTTATTTTTCTATAATCGATACATAATCGTAAAGATCCTTCTTTTTTTTACTAATACGATAGGGCCGGCATATACGTAACTAGATGGGCTGAAGGGGTTAAATCCACAAATCCAAATATGTATCGACGGTGCGTGTGCATGACGTAAATAAGTACTGCGCTTGTTTTAGTAGACGGAGCCACCCACAGTTAGATTCCGAGTTCTGTGTCTTCTAGATGTGTCTTTTAAGTTCAGTAGCGCTGTACAAAATTTTTTAATTTTTTGAAGTTTTGTATTTCAGCCATTGAGGACTACTACAATAATAAAAAACCTTTATTATTGTGGACTTTAATAAGAACCAGTGTATTAATCTTAAAGCATGAATAAAATGCCTCAGAACGAGTATCGTTCTGTAATTTGCTTTACGTTATTAATGCGTATTTTTATACATGGTTATGCACACGAATAGATCCAGATAACTAGAGAACTAGGATAAATATAAAACAACTGGTAGACGGCTATACTATATGCAGAAGCATTCCACCATATTTGTACACACCCCGGTATCAGAGTCTATAAAATTACTAGCCTCCAGTAATTTGTAAAAAGTTTTCTTCCAGGTTTAATAAATTTCAGAATCAGTGGATTTAACGATAAGGAATTACGGTTTTTGACAAACACGACAATAGCACGGTTTTCAGTGGTACTGGACAAGCCCAAAAGTTATTTCTGGCTTCCAGTAAATATTCTACCAACTTGGTATTTTCTTTTCGTTATTTTGCTTTGGCAATTTGTACAACCTGACACGGACCTCCGAATAGAAGAAGCTTTGAATTATTTAGGGGCTTTCAAGAACAAATATCCCCAAACTAAAAATGTAGCCGGTAAACAGGCTACACCTGACTCGAATTGTATCTTTTTCTTCTACATTTTGAGTACCTGAAGCAATGTTATGTTATGTTTAACAATTGAACCGAAACTCTTACAGTTATTATTAAAACATGGTTATTTTTAGATATTAAACGCAATCATTGCAGCAAATTTAATAATTCTACATTGTCGCAATAGAAAAGTATTACAAAGGCTTCGATATCAACATTAATAAAATGGTGAATGTTGTTAACATGTGATAATATTTTTAAATAAAATTAATTTTTACATGTTAGATGAAATTGAAAAATAATTAAATTCATAACTTATATAAAATTGTTCAAAAACTATTTAAATGAATGATATAGTTTGCGACACCCTGTTATAACTGATGTTTCGATTTTCAGAATCTCATCAGACAAACCTGGAAAAATTATTGAAATGATTGAAAAGTTATGCTTTTAAATTAAAAATTCAAACTTGATTTAAAGTATAATTATTTGACTTTTGTAAGAGGATTTAGGATATTAAAGTGTACCACAGAATTTTCTAGATACATTAAAAATTTTTACAGATTTTGAAAAAAGATTAAACAGAGAGTCTACATAAATTTTTTCTTAAAATTTCAAAATAATTTAATTTAAAATATTGATTTTTTTAAAAATCGTTAAAATTCTTATTGTTTTCTGTGCGTATACTGTATGTAAATAGGTACCGCACTTGTTTTAGTGAGAGGAATCACACACAGTTGGATTGCAGCAATGCTACTTAAAAGAGAAAGTCATACCTCACCGCTACGTAATTATAGCATAAAGAAAGAGATAGAAAATTATGAATAACAAAACCTACCCTGTAGTTTAGTGAAAAGCACGCCGATTTTAAATGTAAGAAATCGATATGCCATCACTACAGCTAACGTTTTTTATTTTTTAATAGAATATAGAACAATATTTAAACATTTAGAATTGTGCATGCACAAGATAGAGCAAGAAGTCTTACGATAGATTGTGTCATTTAAGCACACATGCGTGCACACATAACACTAAAATGTAAACAATAAGAGATGGAAAATAACGTGATCAAAACTTTGTGAGTAATAATTTAGTTTTTTAACCGAAATGTAGCACTCGATAAAGTAAGTAAGGAATTTAATTGAAAGTTTTAATAAAACAGTTAATGTTGCATTTTGAGCCGCTGTATGTCTTTTGTAAAATTTATTATGAGATAAAAGCCATAAAACTTGCAGACAATTTTTCTATGTCTTATAATTTTATAATGTTTATGCTATAGCTTTTTATCTTATTTTTTCAGAGGTAGTAGATGTAAAGCAATATGAAAGTCTTGATAATGCGGGATTGGGATGTGTCTGCAGTGCGACAGGCAGTTAGTGGCAATAATCGGAAGGATAAAGAGCGACGTCATAAATCACATGCGGGTGGCTAATGCATATATCAGTCTTGTCACACCCCAGGTATCGAAAGCCTCATCTACCTCGTTTGCGTCAAATAACTTGAGCAAAGGTAATAAGGGTTGCAAAGTTGAGAATTTATAAGCACGCACAGATGGTAGCTAAGATGATATTCCTTAAAATAGTTACCTACCTTTGACTTTCAACGCAAACTTCTTGATTCTTTCATAGATGATAAGCATCTTCAAAATATTTCATTTAAATTTCCATAAGTCTCCAAATTTAGCAAGTTCCTTATTTGAATGACAGACCGCAGATAAATTATCGTCATTGATATTACCCACTAAAATCATAAACTTAAAATATATAAATTATTTGAGCACTTAATTAATTAAGTATGACACCAATTTATTAGATGTGTCATTATACCTAGGCTTTATGAAATTAAAATTTGGATCGTTTAAAATATTAAATGCACAAGAGATTGATTTATAACAATGCAGCACATAATAAATTTCAAACGGCTCTTTCAAAAACTTGTTGGTAATTAATCAATATTTTAATCCTTTTATTTTGTATAGCTTAAATTTTAAATTCATATTTTACTCTTTTATAATAAAAAATAAATTTTGAATAATCTCAAAAAAAAATAACGTCGAGATTCATTCTTTTCGTATTGACTTTCTACAACATATCCATTTGATTTACATCGCCCCACATTCTAGCTG
Organism: Cantharis rustica; assembly: GCA_911387805.1. NCBI lineage: Eukaryota > Metazoa > Arthropoda > Insecta > Coleoptera > Cantharidae > Cantharis > Cantharis rustica. The sequence goes on along the minus strand of OU426878.1, from coordinate 48,492,705 downwards.
ACCTAAAGGTGTTGTAGAAACTTTATTACCCTGATAAAATACAAAAAAACTCAATTCATTGAAATGTCATGTGTTAATAAATTAAAATGTAAAAACCGAATTGGGTTAAAACACAACAAACAATCAGTCCGTGGTTGTCCGAGAACAAATTAGGTAATTAAGTTAATTTGTTATTTTTGCTCGACGTACAAACTTATCGTTGCAGTAGGTACCTATTCTAATTTTTAGGTTTGCAGACATTTAAGCTTTTTTAAAAATTATAAAAGTTACTCTAGTAATCCCAAATAAAAATAATTTGGATGCTTTCCATACCACAGTTTACGTATAGCAGATAATATCTGTATTATACTTGTAGATATTAACTTCTAAACTAATAGAACAGGTAATTATAATAATAAAAATAAAATAATTGTTAACTTGATTAGTTGTGCACTATAAAAAGATGAATGCATTGGTAATTTAAAATGGTAATGAGTTATTTGTATGTAAAGAAACCAGTAAGATCTGGAAAGTATAGAATAATACCTTCCAGTTTTACTACCCAGAATATCTTCCGTATAGGATACCAAATATTGTATAAATAATAAATTTAAAAATGCATAGGTACATAATATTACTATTCTGTAATTCTGTGATATACTATATTTTGTGAGGTTATCTATTAATTGCTGAGCGTATCAATACTTAATATAATTCAGATAAATCTTACCTTAAACTTGTTTCCAACCTGTCAAGCTTATTGAGACTGTAGTAAGATTTACAGCAGACACTTGATTGTTTGGTCTTTTAGGGATATTGCCGGTAAGTTCTCTTGACCAATTTCGAAATTTTCAGATTCTTTAATTACATTGAAATTTTAGTTCAGTAAAGTTTATAATATAAGCTATCGATTATTTTTAACATAAATATTCTCTGTTCATGGAGCTTTATTGGGGTCGTCTGAAAGAAAGCTCAGCTTAGTTTACAAATTCGAGCTTAGTTTAGTTTAATGTTAGGATTTTTATAAAAGTCATCGTTTACATAAAATATATTCGCGAATAAATTTTAATTCACACAATTTCAATTAATTTTTTATTTGCAAGGAAGCGATTTGAAGTAAAAAGTATCTAAATTATTATTTTGTGTTTCTTATTTATATTATAATTTTTAATTAAACAGGTTTAAAATTTATTTTACAATGCATTGAAAAACATAAAATTGGCTTATATTTAAATTAGTGATCCGGAGGATTATGCAAAACAATGAATACAATAATATCTTTTGTGGTACATATTATATTAATATATCAAACATAAAATAAATAATAAAAAACAGTAAAAGTAAAACATAATAAAATTGTATTTTCGAATACATTTGTTATAAAAGTTTACCGAATGATATACGAAGTCTCATTATTAAGCCATTATGGTATTAAAATAAATAATATACATGTTTCTTTTTCCTGAACAGAAATTTGAAACAATATTGTTTATCATAACAATTTTGTTAATAATTATAAAGAAAAACAATGTTATTACAGTGAGATATATCTCAAAATATCAATATCAATCAAAATATCACCAAATCTCAAATAAATAATTCTCTCAGTCCATGTCGATACCATCAAAACTAAGCAAACCGAGTTATCTAAATATAGTAAACTAAATAGGTAATCTGAAGTAAATTCGATTTCAAATGGTTCACCATCAATTAAACCAAAATGTTGCTCTAAACTCTAAAGTATAATTCATCAACATACAAGAATATTTTCTTATACATAAATATTAATTTCGTTTAAAATTTTAAAACATTTTTAATACTGAAAAATCCATTATCTGCTGTATGCTAAACAATCTCTGTAATTATGGATGAAGCTCTTTACCACAACAAATCAATAGTAAAGTTGAACGAATTTTTCGTTTTATTTTTGGATTTATAGATTAGTAAATTTATTTTTACCACTCTTCACTCTACACTTACTTACTAGGTTCGTTAGGATTAAGCATTTCAATATTGTAAAGTGTCACAAAGTATAGAAGTTAATTCCTTTCATTATTAGCCACTTTTAATAGCTCAGTGTTTGTTAAAATACACATGTATGTATTTATGCAATAAATAGAACGTCGTATATTTACAAACAAAATACTGTTTCCTTTTTGTATTCCAAACAACGCATGAATGCTTTCAATTTAGAAATCAACGCTGGCAGGTCTAAATTTATTATTTAAAATTGGTATTTGATATGACACCAGGCTTTCAATACATTAATTCTATCGGTAAATGTATTCAAAAAAAGGTTATTTTGATATTGGGACTGATTTAGTATATCGACATTTATCTCGTTAGATTTCAATAAACGCAACGCTTTTACAGAATCCGTAAAATATTTTGTTATCTTAACAGTTTGCATTACTTTCTGTTATTTTTTTGAGCGAAAATAACATCAAAAAATGGTTAACGTTGCAGCAAAATGTTCGCTATTATGAGACGATACATTTAATTTTAATAACAAGTTAGAAAAAAAGATGAATAAGCAACGTTACAAAATTTTCGTTACTGCCTGTTGATAACAAAAAACCAACTCAATGCCAGAATTTCTGAGTTTTAATGCTCTGTACATCTAAGTCAACTAACAACAAACTTATCAACGCTGTACGGAAAGGAAAGCAAATTAACAATCATACAATAACTTCCTGCATCAAATTAATATACGTAGTGATAAAACAAATTACACCTTCGCACATTTGATTACTAATTGGTTCATGATTTATATTCGTTAAGAATGCAAATGTCCTGTCCTTTTATCAGTTTTGCGATAACGCCTCAGTTGATCACTAACAGACAAAGCAGAAATCATGTCAGAAATCAAATTTGTTATCCATTATTACATTTTTAATTCGTAACCAAACAGATCGTAAGGAAAACAAAATCAACCACAATCTCAAATGCAGAATTCAATGTTCACAAATACTTATATAAAACTGGACTGGCAGAAGTTTTGCATGCTTTAGCTTTTTGCCTACAATAATGAATAAACACGACGAATAAAACGTATATTTAATGTCTAGTAAATTATTTAATATCGGTAATTTAATATAAGCAGAGTGGTAAGTACAAAGTTTGCTTTAATTTAAGTTATCGACATTAAGCAGCTTTAGCTTATTTAAAGTAGAGAAGTAGAACATTAAGTGGGCTTACGATTTTAAGAATTTTCTAATACAAAGATGGTAGGAAATGTGTAAATATAAAGTGCATAAATTAATTTTTGAGTATTATTCAAAAATACGCATAAAAAAGGCATAAATGTGAAACAGCTCATTCCATCGATTGTTTCCATAAAATTAGCTTCTCCAATGGTGTGCTTTTATTTTATTAAACTACTTTTGAGCATAATTTTCATTCGAAAATTAACCCTAACTAGATTTTAGGGTGGATTCAAGATTTGCTGTGGTTGCGTTTGTCAAAACGGCCCGTAGTGGCTGGAGCGGAGGAAATCAGATTTTCTTTATGTTTCAGTCTACTTATTAAACAATTTTGATTTTAGGTCTTTGAAAAACAAATTGTAATGAAGAACTGCCAACATTAGTTGGGGTAATAATAAATAACTTTTGAAATCTAAGAATGATATTTAAAATAACATTTCATTTTTCAACACACTGGTTTTTTGTAAAAATAAAACAAATAAGAAATATAATAAAATTGAATTGTTTAAATTGATAATGTAATTTTATTTACTTGAGTGTTTGCACCGCCACTGTCTTCCATTTTTTTAGTTATCGAATAAACAGGATATACCAACACTTGTTAGACCAATGGGCTAAAACGGCCATTTAATTTTTTTTGTTCTTTCTGATCTTTAAATGTCGCAACACAAATATTTTGACATTGGGATAACCAGAAATATGAATTGAATGCATAAAATAAGCAAAATAAATTTAAAAAAATTGTTTAGTTTTTACAGTCTTCTGAAAAAACTGTTAAGTAATTGTTATGTATATTGGCCTATGAATAATCCATATTATATTAATTTTTAGGTTATCATTTGCATTTGATTAGTTGAATAATAAATAAATATATATTTTTGTTTTTATTCATAATAATTTAAGTCAATTTATTGTGTTATCAGATATTAATTTGACATCATAAATGCGCTAAGTATCTATTAACAAAGCAATAAACAATTAAAAGTGCGTAAAAATTAATTAATTACTTTCAGTACCAGTAAATTTTTAATTCTTCAATTTTCTTTTTCACTTTTTCAAATTCTAATTGAAAATATTTAAGTGGCCTCTCAACATTATTCACAATAAATATAATATTATGTATATTGTTTTAAAATTAATCTACTAGTATATAGATCAAGTTCGATGAGGTAATTATATTATAATATAATATTGTCCGGTTTGGGTCATTCAAATATTATTTTGCAAACTGTGTTAAGTTACCTCCTGTTTTGAAGTATTCATCGTCGACGGTACCTGTGTATCACTTTCAACATAAATTCTCGTAAATTAAGTAATTAATTTTTGCATTAACAATAAATTACATCAAACCCACGAATGCTTTAAAATGTGATGCAACGATGATAACATTTTTATTGTATTAGAAATTCAAACCACGTAGTATATAATATTTGTGACCTAAAAAGTCGAAAGTCTATTTATGATAAGGTCAGTACTGTTTAAGCTTCAAGAATATAAATAATATACTAAAAAAATATTTACGTTTGAATAAATTGCTAATGTCAATTATTAGACATTTATTGAGCCCGATATCATAAATTAAATAATTGGTAATAAATAATAATATAAAAAAATCACTTTTTGGTGATAAAATCTTTTATATGTTTTTATAGCACTTTATTATATAAATTAATAAGTGATTATATTAATAAAGATAAATTAATCTGATCAGTTTATCTTTAGGAACATAACTTTATACTTGTAATCTTTACACAGTTTCATCAGACACCGCGAATGTTGTTATTAATAATATTATATGTCATTGCAGGTGGTAAAAATGTTTGCCGTATATTTTTAATGTATGGGGGGGGGGGGTTAGAACATAGTAGGTACACAGATCAAATAATTTTATTTCAATTTATGAAAATTTATAATTACAACTTGAACAGTCGGGTAAGGCCAGTGACTTAAAACATAATCAAAACTTGATAAAATTGTAAGGTATTAATTATTTTGAAAAGAATTTTGAAATTTATAGGTAGGAGTAATGGAAAAAAAGAAATAGCAGTGCTACATGTATACCATGTGTTTCTACTGACATAAAAATGATGATATAAGAATTTATAGATCAAATTAGAATAAATTATAGAGCTTTCCTTGATCTAGTCTAGATAAAAGACAAGAAAGTATAAATGTCTAACCCAGATAACAATAAAAACTACTTTTCAATTTGAAGAAGTCAATTTATAGCTGTAATAAAATTAATAAAATACGTATTGATAAATCTTTTAAAATTTCTATAGCAAACTTTAGTTGTAATACTTTAGAAAATTTTTCGCTCAATATTTTAATTTTTTTAGTAAATGGTAACAGTTTTCTATGAAAATATAAAATTAGTTATAAACAAGCCTTCAATAATTTTTATTAATTTTTTATTTCTTAAAGTAACAAAACCATATTTTATATTGACATTTAGAGTGAACTGTAGTAAGAATGTATGGATTTTGTAGTTGGGAATAGAGAAACTACTAAATGTGGATTATTTATGATGTGTGAAATCTACTAGCAACTATTTCTGACCAAACTGACAAAAAAAGTCATACTTGACAGATAATAAACTAGAATAAGGACAAATGTTGTGGTAGCAACACTATTAAACCTTGAAAAAGTATTAAATAGATCTTGCACTGACGAAGTAATACACAAAATCTTAAATTATAGATTCACTAGATATTCTAGTTATATAATACAATAGTTAATTAAACGAAAACATCTTATCAACCAATACAATATAGTGTAGTGGTTCAGTGAATAATAAATAATGATTTAATTTACTTTTTTTTGCTCATATGGGTCGTATGATTCTTTGAATAAAATGGTTACTTGGAAAAACAATAAAACAATTAACGATATAAAATTATATTTATTTTAAAACCTGAGTAATAAACAACAATAAACAAAAACAAGACTCACTCTCTCTTGCACGGCATTTCTTCTTCGCCAATCTTGACTTTATCATAGGTTCTTACTTTACTGGATTGTTTCTGGATCGAAATATATTTTATTCGCCTTCTTGTTTTCTATATAAACGCGGAACTCTCACTTTATTTAAGCGCGTGGCAACTATGATTTTTACACTCGGAAACAAATTGGCCTCTTAGTCTATTGAGCAAACTTCCCAAACAATTCAACTTCTTCACAAACTTTTTCGACACGCACTTAATTAATTTAATTCAACACGTCAGCTTTCGACCGCGTTTGAATGATAACTCATCTCCATGTCTGTTTGTTTATTATTCTATTCCCAACGTTTCTTGTTGCTAATCTATTATTTTATTGGTTCTTCCATGATTCTCTTTTTTCAAATTTAATCTAGATTTGAGATTTATTTTAATTACAGAAAATCAATGTTACTGCTTGTCGAGTTGTGCTGACTTGCTTGTTGGTGAGCCATAACAATTTCAAACAATTAAAAATAAAGAATAAGAAATAAATAGTTGAGATAGAGGTTGTTATAATCTACAAAGTAGATGAATTTCAAAATACAAATTTGTAGCAGGACATCGGTAGTCAGGACCGTATTAGGAATCAATAACGAATGAAAAAAATAGAAAGAAAAAAAAATTATTAAATTCACAACGCCTAAACGAACGACATGTTTCGGACTTATTCGTGGTATTACCCAACGAAATTGCCCTCATCAGGCTCATATTAACAAAGAAAATATAAAATTAAACTTACCATTCTCTTCAACCGATCATGTAAACCTTCCACGTGCTCTAAACTAACCGAATGCCATACTAAGAAAATGTATTTTGAAAGTTAGTAAGCGTCCACTAGGGATATCTAAACTTACAAGTCTGTTATCTCACCAAACTAACAAATATCCATTATGGATATTTGGTATCCAATATGGATACCAAAATATCCTTAAGGATATTTGAAATTTTATTTCATTTACCTTTAATTACTTTTTAGTTTGGTGTAATACAGCATAAAAGTAACACAGCAGCTGTAATTAATCGTACGATGTTATATCACAGCAATATTGCTGTAATATTTTATAATATTTATTCATAATAATTCTCCAGCTACATGTAAATTATAAAGCAAAAATATTTTTCTAATTATGTTTCAAAAAGTGCCACTTTTTGACACTCAAAAGTGTGTGGAAAAGTACTACATTTCCGCCCTAGTGCGGAAAAGTAATACTTTTCCGCACACTTGTGAAAGTGTGCGGGAAAGAAAAAAAAGTTCTAATCTACTTTATTTATAATATACATTAACGGTTACATGTAGTTTGTTTTGCACATCCGAACATTCCACATATCAGACATATTTGCTAGTATTCTAAAAACACAAATTGTATAACCATAAAAAAAACGTGGTCACTTACCTGTTCACGTTGTAATGGCTACTATCTATGACCTACCTGTCTATAATGGGCTACCAACCGCAAAATACAAAAATTATATAGTTAAAACGCCTATTATCTTTTTTCTTGAGAAATGGGAAACGTTATTGATTATTTTTGAAACATAATTAGAAAAAAATATTGTTCGATACTCGTGGAAAACTACCTTTTCCATTCTCGGCTTCGGTTTACGATCTTGGCCTTCGGCCTCGATCGTCAACCTCCGCCTTGAATGGAAAAATGTTAGTTTTCCTAACTTGTATCGAAAATATCTATTTCCTAAGACTTTTTATATTATCGATTGCAATTATGCATATAGTTTATGAAGTTTATGGCTTTGTAATTTTCAGCGAAAATGAATATAGTTTTACATGACTATGTATTACAAATCTTTGAAGATTATCAATATAATTGCAATGTAATTTTAAATTAGAATTAAATTTTACAATTTCGTGGTTTAATTTTTATGCTTAGTTTCACTAAACCACAGTTCACAGTGGCCAAGCTTATGCATAATGACAAATAGGGGTGTGATCAATTAAAGGCGAAATGTTCGTCTTCTAAATTTCAGAAAAGAAAAAAATAATTTTGTTTTACTAAAATACCGACAAAACAAAACAAAATCACTAATCTACTCTTTTAATTTCAACGTAAAAGAACATGATATGAACATACGCTTCAAATTGCAGACAACAATTAAACATCATTTTCATTTTTATCTTTGCAGATAGCATTAAAATATGCAGCATTTATCTAAAGAATTAATTTCATAAGTTTAAAAATTAGCATTTTTGATGTCAAAGCTGAATAGCCGCCTGATGAGCTCATTATGTTCTTTACTTTTTTAGATTTCAAAGTTTCTATACATTACGTTTATTATATTATTATTTATATTACTGCATTTCCATCATAATGATGGAACACGTTTCGATTGAGAACACGTTTCGGGAATTTATTTTCCATTATGTAGTCAGTCAATAACAAATTAGTAAATCTAAAAGATTATCAAAAAACATTAAAATTAAAAAAAATATGTAGTAAACAACTGTAATAAATTAAGGATATATCAACTTGCTGAACGTGATTTTTGTGTTTCATTAAGTTATTGTCAGAAAAAACTGACAACCATCGTTTTTATCCGTGTATATGCAATATCTTTGTAGTATTTCTACGGTTGCTTCAAAATAATAAATTGAATGCAATTGAACTTTAGATTTAATGTTGTCATTTAGTAAATGAAAAAAATTGAACAAAAATAAATTTACTTTAAAAAATTTTCTATACATGAGGGCTATGGCAAAAAAGTTACCTACCTTAATACTTACCTTCCTTGTTTGGGTTTTTTGGGTTAGTGAATTTAGTGTTAATAATATATTGTCATGTTGTTTTTTTACTTATCAATTGATTAGTTTGAGTAAAGTATATTAGTCAAAATTATTAAATATAAAATTTAAACTTGAAAAATCAAGGATAGATAATAAAAACCAAATGTTGGATATAAAATGTTTGGAAAACTTAATTACTGCCCTAGCAATGAGGGAAATTTTTAGAGGTCCGGATAAAACAACTAGCTCAAAAAGGAAGCAACATCATAAAAACAACTGACGATTAGAAACTTTAATTGTGAGCATAATAAAAAAAAATTCTATTGCTTGCTTCATCATCAAAAATTTGTGAAATTTTGTATATTTTTTTATCAATGCAGATGTTGAAATAATTATAATTAAAAAAAAATTTAAAGTTTGATGATATGAAATTGTGATTCATTAATTATTAGTCAAATGTATGACAAATTTAAAACATCTTAACAATTTATATGCCTATAGATAGATTAAATTAATTTTTAAAACATTTTTAAAATGTTAAAATGGTAAAAACATAAAGAAGAATTGCTGTATGGTACTGGAATCGCAGATTAATAGGTAAGCATTTTATATTATTATTAACTTCCTTGAATTTCTAGTTTCCGAGAATTTATTTTTCAAACGCGTTTATCTCGAAATGAATTTTTTTCACATTTGCGTACAATCTAACTCGAAAAGTATATAACCGATCATTATGCAAATGAACAGTATAATTCTTTATAAAATTACGAATTATATAAACCAACTTGTGAAATGATATCATGATTTTAAGGGTATTTTTCTTTGCATAATTAGAGAAAAAAAATCGTAAAAATCGAAGTAAATTGTTCCAACGCCTGCAAAAATATTAATTTTCATTATTTTCACCTACATATTCATATTCTTAGAAAATAAGTTATTAATATAAAATCAAAACCTTTTTGATTTCAGATGAAAATTGGAATGGCTACAATGTACGCAATTGGAAAACGAAACTCACAACCTTGTTAATCACCAACGTTGTTATTTTTGGATCAAATTATGTAAAAAAAATCATAACAATAGTTCGAAATATAAATAAAATGATGTCAAAATTTGATTAAATTCTAATTAATTCTTCCTACCCAAAAAAAAATACCAAAAAATCAGTTTTAAACAGCCTTTTAATGTGGTTTCCCCCCTTAAATGCAATAAGCTTAAGAAGTTGCCAAATTTTATTTAATTACAATTTAACATAAACTTTGTATGAATTAGAAATTAATTATATTTTTAGATTAGTAATATGTTACTCTTTGTATTTAATAAATTGTATATTTTTTATGAAAGTGACAAAAGTTCAGAAAGAAGATTTTCTTCCATTGAATTGCCGTTACAGAATTTAAGAGGTGTCCGAAAAAGCGTCTTTAGAAACATTTTTGAAATTTGCAAAGGAAGATACAACCGTTTTTAACTAAGGCATTCTTTTATAATCGTTAAGCAAAATTATAACAAATACTGAAACTTAATTACTAATCACTTGTTCACTATTACATTAATAAATTAAAACGTTTTCAATAAAGCAAGTTAATTATACATTAATAATATTAAATGTTATTAATATAATTAAAAGTTAGATAAAATTTTCTATTTTTTTGGATTTATAAAAAATAGTTTTTAGTGAATGTTGAATAACTCTTTTAACCGGTAAAATTATAACTATTATGAGAAAATTATGAAATGCACTTGCAAATTATTATAATATTACGTGAGCCATTAGCGCTCAGGAAATTAATTGATTCAGTGACTTGAACTCCTATTAAAAATCAGATATTTTATCATATTTTACAAAAAGTTAACTTCGTCAACCTAACTAGCCAACCGTGTATCTCCATATTTATTCTTTTTTTTCTTTGTCACTTTAAGGATTAGATCCTATGACTTGTTCCGGTGCCCATCGCTTTCTCGGCCTCACGACATTTGTTCTTTCCTCTGGTCTGCAGGGCCATTTTCTCGGCAGTCTTTTTTATGTAGATGGTCGCTCTATTTTAATCAACTTTCTATTTGTTTGTTAAGTATTTTGATTTCTTACTTCTCGTGTAGCGATGTTTTTCAGATTGCGATGTATGGCGCCGCAGATTGTTCTAAATTTAGCTATTTTTTTGTTTATCTCTAGGTTTTCTTCGTATGTTATATATTGTAATAGTATTATCATTATTCAGGCAGAACCCTTTACTATCTCAAAAGATTTTACTTTGGCTAGCTTTTCTTACGTCATAGAGCAATGAGATCTCAGAAGTTAATTCATATGACAATTCCCTATTGTCGAATTAGAAAAAAAATGCTGTTTTTAAAGCAAACTGAAATTAATTTATTTTTGAAAGATGAAAATTTGTTTGGTAACAATCTCACTTTTAGCAGATTTAAATATTGGGTGTAATGTGGGAACCCGTAAATTTAGATGCACATTTACTATCATCAAGCGTATTCGTACTAGCAACTAATTTTATTTGTTTTTATGGTGTTAAAGTGTAAACATAAATTTGTACAAAATAATTAATGTTCAATAAAAATAAAAATGCACTTTTGAAATTTTATTAATGTTTTCATCAAATACCTTGTCACTAGTCTTGGATGATCTTGTTTGTTCTCGTTCACTGTTGGTGACAGTTGATGCATTTGCCATCCATTTGCGCTGTAGTGTAGCTATTACTCCCGGCTACCGTTTAAAATTTATTATTTTCTTACCAATTGTTAAATAAATTCGCTCTTTGTGTTCTATAGAAAACTTAAGCGTGTTGTGATAATTTACACAAAATATTTCTTCTTCCTAAGGTAAATAATTTCAATTTATAATATTAAAATCCAAGCAAAAATCTGGCTTAAACTTGATAAAACGAAACTCTAAAACGTAGCTCAACTTGTATACACTGCCGAACATTTTAATCCCACTTCTATTTTTAAATCACTGCACTTCTTATATTAACGTGTTGAAAGTAAATGTGTACTATAACCGTTTCTAACATGAAATTATACTGCTTTCTTATCTCTCAAAATGTGCTACTTCCATCAAACGTAGCGGTTATTGACTGTAAAGAATTCAAAAATCGAGTTTGTCACAAAGTTAGATCACAATATGGTCCGAGATATTTGAAGTGACTTACTTTGTTCTAAACTTTTATTATCTATGACTATTTTACTCTCCTTGGATAATTTCCATTGAATGCCATAATTTTTGTCTTTTCTATCGAGATCTTAAGGTCATATTTTGTTGTTATATTATTTAATGTAAATATCTCTCTTAGTAGTCGTCTTTGTATGACTATCAGCATACAAAATGAAGTTAAATATAATATCTTTTTCAAGTTTTATTCCTTGTGGCGTCTGATTTTTCCATGTTCTGAATATGTTGTCCATTTAGATATTAAGCAAAGTCGGTAAAATACTGCAGCCTTGTCTCACTCTGTTATTCGTTTTAATGTCTTTTAAGTCATTTTTCAGGTCCAATACGAATGATGTGTTGCTGTAAAGATTTTTTATAGTGCGTTTTGAGGTTATTTTCTACTCTTTTTTTAATTATTTGTTGTAAAGTGAAGATAGCATCTATACATGATCGTCCCTTCCTGAATCCTACCAGTTCTTTTGATATTAAAGCGTCTGCTAAAGTTTTGAGACTTTTGTTTATTAATCTTGCCTAAATCTTATATAAGACGTATATTATACTATTTACGTCTAGTAGACTTATGCCTCTGCAGTTGTTTGAGTTAATTCCATCTCCTTTCCTATGGATATATGACTTTGGCTTTTAGCCATTCGGATGGTATTGTGTATGATTGTCAGAAGGCATTCAGGAAGAAAACCCTTAAAAGAAAAAGAAAATTGCTATATTTAATTAATTTGGCGTTTATTCCGTTCAGTCCCGGGGCTTTCTATTTTTTACATCTTTGATTGCTTCCGCTACTTCTTCAGTTGTTTTATCGTCAATATCTCGGTGTGTTAGTAGTGTATCGTCATTTTCTACTTTTGTTTTATCATACCACAAGTTCTTATAATGTGTTATCCATTTCTTGTTTTCAATAGTTTGTATCGGTAGTTGTTCTTTCTGTTCTGTTTGTGTTTGCATTACTTTATAGGCAATATTTTAACAACCATGTACATACATCGTGTTTGATTCTAGCGATAAATCTCTCCCAAGATTTTTCGTGAGATTTTTTGCATAATTTTCTTGTTTCGTTTCTTATTATCTTGTATATTCTTTTGTTTCCTTTTGTAAGGTTTGAGAGATATTTCTTGTAACACTTTTGTTTTTTGTTTAACTGCTGCTTATATTTTATCTGTCCATATTTTTAAGCCTTTTTTCCTTCTAACTATATTTTTTCCGTTTGCCAATAGTTTCTTCGACCGCTTGAGTTACGATATTCTTGAGGTTTTTCCATTCTTCTTCTACTTCACTTTTTGTAGATTTGGTTAGCAAATATTGATTTATTCTGTTTTGGTAAAGATCTATCTATTCTCTTCCAATAAGTTCATTGTAAAAACTTCTTCACATTGTGTTTCTTTGTGGATTGTTCTATTTTTCCACCTTGTGTAAAGATTTATTTTAGAGATAACTAAATAGTGGTCTGAGTAGATATCAAACCCTCTGTAAGCTCGGGTGTCGGTTACTTGTGTGAATAGTCTTTTATTCACTATTACATAGTCTATCAATGATTTTAAACCTCTTGCTGTACACGTAAATTTCTGATTGTCTCTCTTGCCATAGAGTGTGTTTGTTAATTTTAATTCGTTAAATGTTGTAAATTCTCGCAAGGTGGGTCTATTTTCGTTAATAGTTTTCTCTCCAAGAGATCCAACAATTTTGGGGATAATATTATTCCCAACTCGTGCTATTATTAAGATAATTATATTGTTAAGATGACGTTATTTTTGTTATACTTGTCAAGTAATAATTGTTTTAGATAGTTTCATAAAAGGCAGTCGTTTTTTCATTTTTTTTCTTTTCTGGAGCATATACTCTAATTTTATTATTATATGTTGTCTTTATCATGTCATATTTTGATCACTATTATTCTTTTGTTGGCGAAGAAATAGTCTTTAATTCTGTTTTCCCATTTTCTGTCCACAAATATCGCAACCCTTTCTTTGCTCTCGTCGTTTCATTAACTTCACTGAAAAAAATTGAATAGTTTTCTACTTATTTAGATTCTTACACTTTCTTTTTTTTTCCGTTACTACTACGATATTTATTTTATTTTCTTCAACTATATTTTAATTCAAGTTCGATTCTTTTCTTTCCAATTTCTCTGAAATTCCAGGTAGCGACTTTGAGTTTCTGCAAAATTTATTTGCGTTTTTTCTTCATCTTAGCTGGGTTGTTATAATTATTATCTTTCCGGGTTCTGAGGCTATTTCGAGCACTGGAAGTGAAATAGTTATTCGTGGATAGATTACTAGCCTTTCACACAACCTCGAGCTTGGAGGGCCAGGTTTTTCTGTTAGGGTTATCTTTCTTAGTCAAAGGGCTCCAAATTTTCGGCGTTGAAGACTTGCCGTTCATCTTTTCCCGTTAGCTACAGTTTATTACGACTACAATCAGAGATATACAAACAAGAGATATACATAAGCAGAGAATAAAATTGACCAATGAAAACCTTCAGTTTTAACTTAATTCTCCGCTTAAGTTTTAATGCTACCTTAAAATTCTTTATAACATCCGTCCTTAAAATTCTGTTATTTAATGTTACGAGTTTTGCTCATTAGGCTGACGAAATGTCGTTTTATCAATCAGGTCATTATGTTTTGCTCTTCTTGTCGAATTCCTCATTAAGCAATATTAAGAAACTTAAGTAAGGTGCTTTTAGAGATTATTATCTGAGCAACTAACTTTGTCTCTTTAGGGTACAGTTGTTAGAGCTTCAATTGCAAAAACATTTATCCAATTTTAAAAATTACGTAATTGTATTACACAAATTGAAAAAATAGATTTAAATTTTTTTAAATAATTTTTTAACATTACAAATGTTTCAAGTAAATTGAAGCGTACTTGTAAAGATTAAAACACGTGGTGGAATAATGCTGTTTAAAGCTGTTCTTGCTTTATTCATGAGCGACAGTAGAAATGGAAAAGCTCGTAATCGCTATATTCCTTAAGGTCACCTCCGTGAAGTTGGCATCCCATCTGAAACATTTTGATATAAAAAAATATGGAATCGTTAGGTCATCGTTAGGTCTTGAAAGGTCACCCGGTTTTATCGTTAGGTCACTTTTAGTTTTATCAAAAAAAAATTATTCAAGTTTTGAAAAATTTTCTTGGTAAGTTAGCCTCCCCATTAAACGATTTCGACGAAATAAAAGTGGAAACCGGTAGGAAATACACTGATAAGGTTTGGTCACGTATATTTATCGTTAGGTCATCTTTTATTTCTTTGAAATTAATTAATTTCAATTCTATGTCGCTATTGCGCATGCGCTAAACAAAAATATAGTTGTGATGAAATTTTTCTTACAAAAGTAAGAAAAATATAACATTTTGATATAAAAAAATATGGAATCGTTAGGTTGTCGTTAGGTCTTGAAAGGTCATTTGGTTTTATCGTTAGGTCACCTTTAGTTTTATCCAAAAAAATTATTCAAGTTTTGAAAAATTTTCAGGTAAGATAGCCTCCCCATTAAACGATTTTGAGGAAATAAAAGTGGAAACATGTAGGAAATGTACTGATA
The DNA here is from genome assembly GCA_911387805.1 of Cantharis rustica. NCBI lineage: Eukaryota > Metazoa > Arthropoda > Insecta > Coleoptera > Cantharidae > Cantharis > Cantharis rustica. Next base: position 48,477,091 of record OU426878.1, on the reverse strand, counting down.
ACGATTGGTCACGTATGTTTATCGTTAGGTCATAATTAATTTGTTTGTAATAAATTAATTTCAATTTTATATTTCTATTACGCTTGCGCTAAACAAAAATATTAGTGTGTGCAAAATTACATCTTGGAACGCGTTCTTGTCAACTCTTGACTTGGGGTGCGTTCTCGCCAACACTTTTGTACATAACGTGCGCTCTAAATGGTTAGAGAAGCTTCGTAAGCGCGGAACTTGAAAGCAGCTATAAAGCATAGAAAATTTATATATATCAAACGATGCGTTCGAAGTGTGAGAATCTTCTGTTTTGTAGCATTTTACGGTGGATTTGAATATTATACAAACACTTTTTAGAATTAAAATATTTTTAACTTAACACAATTAAAATTCGCAAAAAGTATAGCAAACGTTATCACTTCAAGAGATGAACTAGAGAGAAAAGCGAGCAAAATTCTGCTTTTATCGTTCAAAATGCAGGAAATGGGGCGGGGAGAGATATTTTTGAAGAATTGCTTTTTTTAAGGGGGAGGGCTAACAGTTTAATAAGACCATAAAGTCTTTTTTAATTATTGAAAAATATTTTTAAATTAGGAATTAGTTGTAAGAATTCATAAGCTCCTGGGCTTTATGGTCTTTTTAAATTGCATAAGCCGGGACATCCTGTTTAGGAATTATTAGAAAATAATAAAAAATAAAACCAACTCGGTAACTACTCAAGAAATTGTTATTAAAAAATATTTTTTAATTAAGAATTAGTTGTAGGAATTCATAAGCTCCTAGGCTTTATGGTTTTTTAAATTGCATAAGCCGGGACCGGGACATCTTCTTAACATAATAATTTTATCTTCAAAAGGATTATGAGAAAACCCATATTTTATTTTAATTAACAAAAGAAATAGAAGTTAACAAGAGAATCAATTGCCTCGATCTCATAATAATTAAAAATAATAACATGCACTCTTTTGATTTTTTCCATAAACCTACTGAAGCAACTTTTTCAAATTTAGCAATAAATAATTATTTGCTTCAAATAAAAGCAAATTTATTGAAAACATTATTAAAAATAGTGTTAATGTTAAAAAAGAACGAGTTATAATACTAAAATCATTATTTCTCATAAAGTGTTTTATTATTTCTAATAAGAAGATACACTGTATCTACAATGTATACTACATATCCCACATATCTATATCACATATCATATACTACATATCTATATGCTGTATGGATTAAGTGTTTTGTTTCAACACCCAGTGCATTAGTGAATTATAATATTGTAATTGTGGATCACCGTCAAGTACATCAATAATAGACACTACTTAAATAGAAGATCTTCGCACTATAAACGTTTTGATTACGCTCTATAGTTGCTTTCGAGATCCGCGCTTACGAAACTTTTCTAACCATTTAGAGAGCACGTTATGTACAAAAGTGTTGGCGAGAACGCACAGAACGCACCCCAAGTCAAGAGTTGACAAGAACGCGTCCCAAGATGTAATTTTGCACACACTAATATTTTTGTTTAGCGCAAGCGTAATAGAAATATAAAATTGTAATTAATTTATTACAAACAAATTAATTATGACCTAACGATAAACATAGGTGACCAATCGTTAGCAGTGCATTTCCTACCTGTTTCCATTTTTATTTCATCGAAATCGTTTAATGGGGAGGCTAACTTACCAAGAAAATTTTTAAAACTTGAATAATTTTTTTTGATAAAACTAAAAGTGACCTAACGATAAAACCAATTGACCTTTCAAGACCTAACGATGACTTAACGATTTCATATTTTTTTATATCAAAATGTTATATTTTTCTTACTTTTGTAAGAAAAATTTCATCACTACTATATGTTTGTTTAGCGCATGCGCAATAGAGACATGATATTGAAATTAATTAATTGCAAATAAATGAAAGGTGACCTAACGATAAATATACGTGACCAATCCTTATCAGTGCATTTCCTACCGGTTTCCACTTTTATTTCGTCGAAATCGTTTAATGGGGAGGCTAACTTACCAAGAAAATTTTTCAAAACTTGAATAATTTTTTTTGATAAAACTAAAAGTGACCTAACGATAAAACCGGGTGACCTTTCAAGACCTAACGATGACCTAACGATTCCATATATTTTTATATCAAAATGTTTCAGATGGGAGGCCAACTTCACGGAGGTCTTAAGGTCGCAGTCATCTTTTCTGGAAATTACTATTTATTTTTAATGTCACGCTAGTACAACATGTTAATATTTAGTAGTGTGCGTTAATGCAAACGACGCTGGCGTAACAAATTTGTAAAACACCGCGATTTCCTTTTACTTTGTTGGAAGAATTTTTATAATTGAATTTTATACAAACCGAATTTATCGAAGATAGGGTTAGGGATGTTTAAATTTGTTTATCAAAGTCATAAAGCTTCCTTTGATTAAATTACAAGTATCTTATATTGTAATAATTTTGGTTGATTGATGGAGAAAATTGTGTTGGTGTATCCAGGTCCGTATTTAAACGATTTTCTTTGGATAGTTGACAACGTCTATTCATCATTCCCGATTTTGTGAATATAATTTAATTGTTTTCAGAATTTACGTTTACAGTGGTTTGAGTATAATCCCGGAAAAATTTGCACTACGTGATATCCACGCTATTTCTACTACTAGTTTTGTGCTGTAACAAATTTTTAAAGTATACAATATTTTGCAAATATATATTTTTTTAGAAAAAATATTCGGTAGTAGTGGCCATAGGATCCTAAATTCATTCACCTTATTAATAATTTACTACTTGTAACATGTAATTTGTAGATTTGATTTTAATGTGTTGCAGAAAACAGTAGACGGGTTTATTATGATTACTTTGGAAGTTTTAATTGAGATCTATTAATTCGTTTAATAGTAACATTATAGTTTTATGAATCATTATAGCAGTATATAAAGTATAGCTAAGTTGAATTGTATTCCAATGCTGGGCACAATTGAAAAACTTTCGTAACAATAGCAATGGTTTTTGCGGTGTGGTTTATATGGACATCAATCATATTTTATTGTGCACTTAAAAAACAGGTATCTGCGTTACTTTGTTTTTATACGTCTATAGTACAATGAGTGTAAAGTTGAATTTAATTTATATATTCTCTCCACCTATAGATACCAAATTAACAATAAATTGAGTAATTTAATTTATTATTATTACCCAGTTTACTCTGCGTAACTTAAACAAGAACTTCAATATGTAGGTAATTTAACAACGCAAAATGAAACAATAAATACAAGGTTCGGTGTTATGTGCTTCTAAATTGTTTCAATAGTATACAACCAGAATCATTTGCCGACATTTATGTGACGACTATGAAGTTGATATTACTGCAACCAAATCCATGTGATTTCAATAGATGCATCAATTTATAAAATTTGCCGCAACACGCAGATTATGAAATTACAATCAAACAATACGTAACAATGCAGTTAAATTTTGGTATCAGGTTTTTAAAGTAACGGAAGTTATTTGATGTGGTAATGAATGTTATAGAACAGCGTTACAGTTTAAAATCAAATAACGATAAATATTTGAATCATTGGCAAAAGTGAACATAAAACAAAATTTTAGTGGTTTGTTGAGTATTTAGTGTAAATTTACAGCAAACTAAATTGCTTTTTTACATAGCATATCAGTGTACTGTAGCGGTGCCTGCAGCTACTATTTACATTTTGCGACAAGAGGAAAAAAGCGTGCACTATCTACAAACAATTTTAAATTTTCTTATTTTGCTTCTTCTTTTTTCTGCAAATTTATGCAAGTTTGGAATAAATTTCAAAAAAGTTTCAGAGTAATAGGGAAATTTCTTTCGTATACTATTTCCTAAGTTTTATTTGTATTATTATCATCTTTCATGAAATCGTCTCGAAAAGTTTATATGAAATGTCTTTATTTGATATGCATTGCAGAATCTGACGATGGTTGAATGTGAATTTCGAAACCAATCGTTTATCGAATAACTGGATTTTGTTTTCCAATATATTATTCGCTTTATATAATTTATGTATTTAAGAGTATTTAAATGCAAAACATATTTTCCATTTATATTTTCTATTTATATTACAAAACTAACTCAATACCTACCAATATTTCTTACCAAATACTATCAATTAAGAGTAATAATAAATCTAAAATATTGAAATTTGTTCGAGTTGCCTATAATACTGACGTGCTATTAAATATATACTAAAAACTAATGTATTGAATTTTGGAAACCTCGGCCATTTACACAAATAGAAAATTAAGCTAAAAATGAATTTTTAAATTTAACATTTAGAAAAAGCTTACATTCACATACTTTCTATATGTTTTGTTTTGCATTAGTGAATTTGCATGTTACAATCAATAATTAATACCAAGTATTTAATAGTAGTTTACATGACAAGTTTGTAAAGAAAAAGTTTACTGAACAAGTACACAAATACCCCACAAGAACATTAATTTGTTTAAAACAATCGTTGGTAGGTAAATTTTTAAGTTAATTATCAAGGGTTTCCGGTAATTTTAGTAAATGTAATTAATCCGTAGTATTATTGGATCAAAAGTGAAGGTTACCTTGACACTAGCTATTTTGATATTGAATATATTGAGATGGCCCTAACTATTCAAATCTTATGTAATTTGCTTAATTCCAAAATTAATCTTTAGCTCGGTTTCATCCATTATTTTTAGCAATGAGCTCTTCAAAGTTTGTAAATTAAAATTTAAAATGCTTATTTTATTACCTTGCGTTGTATTGTTGGAACGCACATGGCATCTTGCAGCTGGCCTCAAACAAATTTTGCTGCGTTGTTATGCATCTTTGCATCGACCAAAATTTTACAATTTCTTTCTCTTTTTCAATTTTTCGGCACTTCACTTTAATTATCAAAATTAAAGCAAACATCAAATCAACTTAATTTATTAACTTAAAAAAACAATTAACAATTTCAATTATTGCGGAATGGTGTTTTTTCCGCCTGACCTTTCGACGCTAAGGCCAGAGCCTGTCTCTTTTTTCCTCAACCTGCTAGTCCCACTCTTACTCTTACTTATTCCACCTTTTTATTTACGTTTTTTATAGCAAAACTTAACAACTTTATACAATGTGCTAAATAAATAAATAACAAAATTGAACTTCAAAAATTATTTACAAAACAAATTAATTTGTGGTTTTTGCAGTGTTTCGAAAGACGACAATATTAATAAATTGCTGCAAAAATGGTTTCTCACTAGTTTGAAATAAAAACTCACTTGAATCACGTTTGTTTATTAGAAACTATACTAAGTTCCTTGTCGAAAATTAAAAATTTGTTTTCTTTGAATGTGAGAATTACTTTACTGATGGTGTTTTGCACAGGTTAACAAAAATTGAACCTGAATTTTGAAGACAATATCGTGACCGACAGGTGCAGTCGGTTTGTATTACATTATTTTAAGTACTCAAAAATTTAGGAAGAAATCGAGTTTTTTTTTTCATTTTTCTCCAAATTATAATTTAGTATTGATGGTTTTTTTTTCAAGATCTGCTATGTATAACCTTGACCAAATAGGATTTCTTTATAATATTCTTACAAAATATTATTTTGTGTACCTACTGTTTAATAGGTTTTAGATTTGTTTTGGAAGACTGGGATATTCCTATATAGCAATTTACAATACATTATCTTAAAGTATATATGTATATTCAGATAGATAGAGATATAAGGTAGCTCTATTTGAATATTTTATAGTATATTACTAGCTCAGAAATAAAACTAAATCGTGAGATTGCAAACTTCCTTAAGTGACTTTTAAAAATTAGTTACAAAACATTATATAATTCAACAAGAATATCTCGGTTTAGGTCTTTCTGTGATTAAACATAAAACGCCGAAATAAACTTAAAAAGACCACAGCAATCTCTGGTAGATCGTAAGATTGACATATGATTAATTTTGGACGTTGTGAAAGTGGAAGTACCGACGAAGAAAAGAAAGAACGAGAAAAATTCGGAAAATTTGGTATAGAATTGTAATGATTTATTATTTATAAAAATTTTATTGAATTTATTGATTATGTAAAAATTTGATTTGATAATTATGATTTTATTTGAGATGATGATTTCAATACCTGAACGATTTATTTAACTTGATTTTAATTTTGAAAAACATTTGATTATAAATTTATTTAATTGAAAACTTTGATTTGGTGGATTTTATTTGTAAGAAATTATTTGAAAAATTATTTGATTTAATTGAAAAAGTTTATTGTTGATTTAATTTTGAAAACATTTATTTGACAACGAAAAGAATTCTAATTTTTGATTTTGATTAACTATTGTATTGTACGAGGGTTTGATTTTATTTATGTTATTATTTACTTTAGAAAGTATTAAAAGTTTTATTTGTCGAAGCACGACAACTTGATAATTTTTAATTGTAAACACCTTGGTTTACAACAAAAAATTAAAGGGGTTAAATGTCGTGTTTCGAAATGCAAAGAAAGCATTAATTTCATTGTGTTGTAAAATAATTTTGGAGTTTGGATTTTGTTTATTTATTTGTAAACACATTGTATAAAGAGTTGTTAAGTTTTGATGTAAATAAAGGTGGGAAAAGTAAGAAAAGCCTGGCCTTGGTGCCAGGGGGATAAAACACCATTCCGCTATAGTCAAAATTGTAATTATTTTTAATAAATAAATTAAGTTAATTTGAATTTTAATTAAAGTAAAGTGCCGAAAAATTAGAGATTGGAAGAATTTGTGACAATTTGGTCGATGCAAAGGTGCATTACAACGCAACAAAATTTATGTGACCAGGCGTAATTGGGCCAGCTGCATAACACCACATGACAGGTGCGCTCCAACACCACACATTAGACAAACAAAAGTGAGCATTAAATTTAATTTAATGCTCACTTTCGTTTGTTTAGTGTATAAATTTTATAAATTTACAATTTTGAAACAATTTGAAGAGCTCATTGCTACAAAAAATGGATTCCCAGTAATTTGCATTAATTAATTAGCAAAAACAAATTTTATAGGATTTGCATAACTCTCGGGACATCTCAATATGTATCAAAAATTGTCAAATTGTTATTGCATGATTTTGATTCCAAACATTCACTTTAATCCATTCACTTTAATCCAAAACAACAAAATGGTCGGATATCACTAAACATAGGAAAAAATCATGAATTCTGAGATTCAAATTTCTGTGACTATATACTCAACTTAACTTTTGTCGACTGCCTTCAGCTTGGTTATCAAACTACACAAATTAGTTTGAAAAAAAGTTTAAAAGGAAACCCTGTTATTCTTTCCTTTATGTTTATGAATACTTTCTGTTATCAAACCCTAAATATATAATTAATCGTATTGACCTTGATAATGGTGTTCGAAGACCATAATGTCTTGATGAAAATGTTTTCTTTGTTTTTCTGAATACTCTCCCATGATATTTTTATATTTATCTAAACGATCATGTAGCATATTATGTACTTTCAACTTTCACAGCACAACTTTCAACTAATTTTTGATAATTTTTGACTTTGTTATTTTCTAAAAATCCAGATACTACGCTTTGAAACTATGCTATTCTCTTTTTGAGCTCTAGTGAGTAATTTTGGAAATTCGTCACTATTTCTTTAATTTAATTTTCGAACGTTTGTTTTATTTTTTTATCGTTAAGTTTTCATACTTGACACTTATGGTTCTTTAAGTGCTTACATATTCTGGTAGGGTGCTAACCTTGCCAGATACATAGATCAACGTTGGGCTTTACATCACAACAGAGTGCAGTCGGCGCGCCTAACCATTGAACTGCGTGATACCGCTCCAAAACATGTCTATTTAAGTCTTACGCAGCACTGTTGGTATTTTTTCAATTCCAGCTTTAACCTTTACTTTTGACAATTTTGGAAAAATATTTGTTTTTAATTTGAAAGCTTCAGATTTCTCATCCACTAGTACTTTAATAAACTGTTTCATTAGCCCTAAATTAATTTGTAAAGGTGGAATTAGCACATTTTTAGATTCAGCAATGGGTTTACATTTAATGTTTTGCTTTTCCACCCAAAATTTTGTTCTTATCGACCATGATTATCGAACACAGTGCTGGGCATTTGCTCTGATTGATATTTTATATATCAATCCTGTGGTTCTATTAAAAATCTCTCCATTTTGAAATCTACAATGAACTGTCACATACTCTTGATATTTTAAAACCGAGTAAAATTTTCACTCTAACATAGTTTTATTTGAGATGTACAGAATAAGTGACAGAAAAAGATGGAAATTTATTTCCATTGTGTGGTAAAACAGCTTTCAAGCTTTACGTAGAGCTGTTAATGAACAAACGTCATTGACTGGAAACACACAGTATCTCAATTTCTTTAAATTCAATAGTTTTTAACTGAAAAAGTTAACTAAACAATAATATTTTTTAATATTTTGATTAAGCTTTCTGCGAAGTTTATCACTTTTATCGGAATATTTATTTATACAAAAAAAAAACTTTGCTGAAAGCTTAATAAAATATTAGTAAATAATTATTATTGTTTAATTAACTAGTTCAGTTAAAAACTATATTGAATTTTCAAATTTTATAAAATATATCGTTACAGAAAAAGAGTCTATTTTGTTTTGCGAAAAATGTAGAAAATATTTTATTTTGATTTGATTGATTAGTTATATCGACATCAATAACACTAATTCTATTGTTTCAAATTTAAATCTAAAATGTCGGCAAACTTAAATCTCTTATTAGTCATTAAAGTCTTCTGCGGTAATAAGATGGGGCATTAATTGTTCCTGTAAGAGTAAAAATTTTTTACCTTCTTTAAGCTCTTGAGAGATTAACTGAGATTGAAAATTGTGGATTGTGTAAAATTGGAGCAGAAGAGGAAGCAAATTCAGGATATTCAATTGGTTTCGTATTTACCAGGGTTATTACTATGCAAAAGTAGCAGTCATTAACGTGGTTGTTTGGTTCCGGCTAAATTCTCGATACTGTAAATTTCATACTCCTTTTCTCGCCTTGATATCAACCTAAAATAAATATATTGTAATTATATTTTACTTTTTCTTCTGCCACGGCGTAGCTCTGGTATGCAGGAGCGGAAAAACCTATTAGGCTTATCAAAATTATTTTAAACTTTAAAAACTTCATACATTGTTCGAGGATGGAACTTACGATTTTAAATTATCAACTCAACGTGATATCAGCAACGCCACACGTTCGCTCTTTTAAACGTAGTTTTATAATATTAATTCTTCCAATTAAACTAACAAAAGTTCAAAATTATAATTTTATCCAAAAAAATAGTTCATCCAAAAATAAATCGCTTTAATAATCAAAAATCTCCAACTTACAAAAAAATGAAAAATTTTAGCTGACGTAAAATCAAACCAAAAATACTTTAATTTGAATACAATTCAAATCATAATATTTAAATTCAATTCACAATTTTACAACTATTTCTTCCAAATCATTCTCAAAATTTACGGAACCAAAAATTTATCGACCGTCTCTGCGACCAACCTTACATTTATAAAATTCACTCAGCAACTTCAAATTCAAACCTAAGAATTTAGTTTACAATTTTCGTCAGAGACGGCTAAAATCACTGTTAGGATATTGTATTCGTCACTTACATAATGCGCACGACGCAACCCCTTGCTCTGCGTGGTAGCTCAAGTTAGTTACTCAAGTTAGTTATAAGTCTATTGGTTAACATCGTTTAAGTCACGTTCTTTTATTTGTTCTTACTACCAATTAAATACTTACTTTATAAACTTTGTTTTTATTCAACCATTTCCTTAACAGGTTATGGGCCCAGTGTACGCGAATAAAAGTAATAACGGATAAGTAAAGGGTTAAATCGGTTTCTTTGTTAGGCAGACTATTGTTTTATTTGTTAATTCAGTAAAGTGTCAACATCAAGATGATGACCGATAACTTAAATTGTGTAGTGAACAAGTTCGATGGGAGAAATTTTCATCAATGGAAATTTCAGGTTAAATGTGCGTTGAAGGCTAAAGGTGTCTATGACATAGCTACAGGCGTTGCGGAAAAACCAGCAGCCAATAGAACCGCTGACGAAATTTCAGCGTGGGTGAAGAGAGATGCAATAGGAATGTGTATCATTACAGCAGCCATGGAATATTCGCAAGTAAGTCTAATTGAAAATTGTGAAACCTCAAAAGAAATTTTAGATAAATTAGATTCAGTATATGCGATAAAATCGGAAACTAATAAGTTGTTGGCTCATGAACAATTTCATAAGTATTGCATGTCACCAAAGGATTCTGTTATACAGCACATCACTAAGGTGGAAAACTTGGCTCGACAAATTAAAGATGCGAAAATCGTACCATAGTGGAAAGCGCGCGGTCAATGCTGTACACGAAGGATTTACCATTATATTTGTGGGCAGAAGCGGTTAATACTGCAGTTTACATTTTAAATAGAACACCAAATGTAAACACACCAAATACAACACCGTTCGAAAAATTGACAAATAAAAAGCCCATGTTAGGTCATTTAAAAATATTTGGTAGCGAAGCCTTTATGCATGTACCAGATAATTTGCGCAGGAAACTGGAACCCAAAAGCAAGAAATTAATCTTGGTCGGTTACGAAAACAAATCAAATAATTATAGATTATTTGATCCTGTAACACGAAAAATTAAAATATCACGCAATGTAACATTTAATGAAAACAATGAAATTGCAGGTACTAGAACAAATACAATTTTGATTCCGGTAAACGATAATGAAGTACGTGAAAATGCAGTTGAAAACATTGGTCAACAAGAACATGAAACTCAACAAACTCATTCCTATGGGTTAAGAAAGCGCGATAATTTAAAACCACCGGAACGCTTTAATGACTTTGAAGTCAACCTAACAGAGGGTGTGGTTCCCGATACGTATGAAGAAGCGACGACTTCAAAAGACGCTGACAAATGGAAAATTGCAATTAATGAAGAACTACAAGCACTAGATAAAAATAAAACTTAGGAAATGGTTCCATTACCAGAAGGAAAAAGAACAATCGACACAAAATGGATTTTCAAAATTAAAAGAAACGAGAAAAATGGATCTATATTTATACACATAGAAAATTTTATAAACAGAATGTTGAAGCGATTCAATTTAGAAGACGCAAAATCTCTAAAAATTCCTGCTGATCCAAACGTAATATTATCGTTGAATACAGAAAAAGGTAATGAACGAATACCTTACCGTGAAGCAGTGGGCTGTCTATTGTTTGCTGCAATTTCGGCACGTCCTGATATCATGTTTGCGGTAAATGTAGTGAGCAGATATCAAAACAATCCAAGTACCGCTCACTGGAATGCAGTTAAACGAATAATGAGGCATTTGAAATCTACAAAGAATTTCGGAATAATGTACTCCAAGGATGAATATGCACCTGTTGGCTATTCGGATGCAGATTATGCGGGCGACGTGGATACAAGAAGATCAACCAGCGGTTACGTATTCAAAATGAATCAAGGAGCAATAACTTGGTGTAGTCGTCGTCAAACTGCTGTTTCGTTGTCTACAACAGAGTCCGAATTCATAGCGGCTTCCGAAGCGACAAAGGAAGCAGTTTGGCTCAAACAACTAATAAGTGAAATTAGCGAAAGGGCAATTAAAAATTTGTGTTTGTGCATTGACAACCAGAGTGCAATTAAATTAATTAAAAACCAAGTGTTTCACAAACGGACTAAACACATAGATGTACGCTACAATTTCGTGCACGAAAAATTCGAAACGGAAGATATCTGCATTAAGTATGTGCCAACACAAGAACAAATTGCAGATATTTTCACGAAGGCATTGCCTTACAAGCAATTTGAATACTTGCGAGCTTGTCTTGAATGATTGTTATTTGAATTAATTTTTATTTTGTTTGAAAATTAGACAATAAGTTTATTGTTGCTTGTATTCAATCATTAGTAGACAGTAAGTTTTTTTTAAATTAAGTAATATAAAATTTATTTTTATTTTTAATTTTGTTAAAAGGCGTAAGTTATGAATATGAGGGAGTGTTAGGATATTGTATTCGTCACTTACATAATGCGCACGACGCAACCCCTTGCTCTGCGTGGTAGCTCAAGTTAGTTACTAGTTATAAGTCTATTGGTTAACATCGTTTAAGTCACGTTCTTTTATTTGTTCTTACTACCAATTAAATACTTACTTTATAAACTTTGTTTTTATTCAACCATTTCCTTAACAATCACAAACAGACAAATTAGTCTGTTCTCAATGTCTTCTATAAGATTAGCATATTAATTTAGAAACTTTAGAACTCTATCAAAGAAATCAAAATTAAAAATATGTTGTTAAAAGTTATTTTTTATTCATAAAGAGTGGTGGGATCTATCTTATTAGAATAAGTTTCAAATAATTATTCTGTGGAAGCCAGTGATTTGAATGGCAAAAATTGTTTGAATAAAAAAATCGGCATTTTTCAGGAATAGATGCCAAAATATAACCACGAAAATTTTCTAATGAAATTATGGTAGATTATAGGGTAAATATCAAAAATTAATTTAAAAATCCCTGCAATAAAGTCAAAAAATCGTAATATTAAAAAGTTGTTACTGTATTGGCCGTAAGATTCTATAAGTAATTCCATAAGATTAGTTCCGCCCATGGTATGTTTTTATTTTTTTAAAGTAATTTTGGGCATAATTAGCACTTGAAAATTACTTCTGTCCAGATTTTATGGTGGATCCAAAATTTTCCGTGGTTGCGTTTGTCCAAAACAACCTTACGCAACATTCGCTTTGCTCGGGCGCTTCGAACCCTCCTGACAAATGATCAACTCATTGAGAAATTTACCCCAGTCGACAGAACTTAAAAGTAATAGATCTACAAAGGGACAGATCATTACTTTTAAGTTAAACTTGGCGAAAATTAACGTTCACCTATTTATTAACATGATGATACCAGTACAGATGCTACAATCCAACTGTCGATAGCCCGCCCACGAAATGAAGCACAGCGCATGCACCGTCACAGAATCAGCTTTTTAAGAGTTTTCTATGCAAAAATCGAAACTTTAAAATCAATTATGATTTTATGAAATACCGCAAGAATTTTAATCGTATCTATAATATCTTCAGGTAGGATTTTGGTATCTGCTCACAATTTTTGTTGAAGAAATTAATTTAAAAAAAATTTTATAATTAATTTTGGTTGTCCAAATCTTGTAGTTGAAGCTTTCCAAACTACTTCGTAATAAAAACTGTAAAATTTAATGAACCTATACCAGTAGTAGCTTTGGCTGTTAGAGTTCTTTATGAATATTTTAAATAAAATTATTAACTTGTAATAAATTATATTAAATAAGTTTAAAATAGAACACGTTACAGAAATGTTAAATTATGAATTATTTATTGTTTGAGCTTTCGGCGAGATGTATCGCCTTCGTCGGAATAATAATAATGATAATGATAGATACATCTCGCCGCAAGCTCAAACAATAAATAATTCATAATTTAACGTTTATCTAACTTGTTTTATTTTAAACTTATTTAATATATGAATATTTTATAAAAATATAAAATAAATTCCAAGACCTGTAATTTAAATAAAAGCGTTATGCTGCTATAGAATTATTGATATTAGAAGCAGTTGCAGATGTTTTGGACAGCATGTATGCAACGTTTCAGATTTACATTAGCTACTTATTTGTCAATTATGTATTATGAAATACTATTACGTTCAGAATTGCGATGGTGTTGTTTTGAATGGATGCAATAATATATAATAATATAATTATTATAATTATCGTCAGAATTCTGACGAAGACGTGTACCAAACGTTGAAAGCTCAATAAAAACATTATTATTAAACGTTTTATTAACTTGTTTATTTCAAGATTATTTAATTATATTTCACAAGTTAAAAAATTAATTTATTATATAATTTTTATAATATGTGAACTCTATTGTCAAAATATATATAATGAAAAACAGGTTTTCAAGAGCAGTATTACAAAATCCCACTACAAAGGCATTAAAACGTAACCCATAAAATGCACTTACATTTATCATCAATATAGCAATCTGTTATCTATCAAAGTGTCGCAATTGATGTTCCAATATATCTACTTTTTTAAACTAATAAAGAAATAAAACTAAATTGTACCTACATTCGTGATAGAATTACAATAATAAACGTAATTGGTGCAATATTGCGGTATCCAAAAAATTTTGTTGCAATATTAATTATCAATAATGTATAACAAATATTGGGAAAATGTTAATACGATTTTGGTAAAATATAGAATTGATATAATCGTCTGCCGATATATCTCAGTCAATATTGCTACAATACATTATACAGTATATACAGTATATAGTATATAAGTTGTCATGGTAGCCAACAGGTCGAAAGACTTCTTAGTAGGAAAACGGCAGGATTATTTTTCAGGTATAAATTTTAAATTAAAAAGCAAAGCCGGAAAACTTCAACTATAACAAAGGAATAATATTATTTTTTTAGTCAGTACGTATACAGTTTTTGGTTCACGACATTTGAACGACGGCATTTTTTTGGCACATGATATATCGGCGTCACCATTTGGGCGCCTTCATTCAAGCTCTAATATTTTTAGCGCCGTAATTTTTGAGCGTAGCTGTTTGCACGCGATTACTTAACTTATAATTATCTCCGTAATCTTTATAATCATCAAATATTAAGAATTCCATAACATTTTGAAGTTTTCTAAATTTGTGCTAATTTTGCAAGGTTTGATTCATGATAATGGAGTCTTTTTTCTATAAAGTATGTTGTGTAAACTTGCTGGTCGCAATTGTACTTTACTTTCTTTGGGTCATTTTGTATACAGTGTTTTGCTAAATATTGTCACCGACCACCTGATGATCATTTCTTCAGCAACTTCAAGTAGGTACATACGGTGAACATCTGTTTGATTACATCCATTATTTTACAGAAAGATATTATTTATTTTGTGATAATAAGTTATATTATCTTAGATTAATTTGTTTCCCTTTAGGAAGATTATCTTACTTACATGAAAGGGATCTTGCTCTCGCTCACCGTTAACATCCAGTTCGTTGCAACACCACTTCGAAGTTTGCTTGCTGCAGGGAAGGCAAAATTCATCATATCCTTAGTATTATACAATACAGTGATTCGTAAAGTTTGAAACTAATTAAGTAGAAGAATTCAACTTCAATTTTTAAGTTTTAGGTAAACCACATCTTTCTGAATACAAAGGTACGTAAAAACATTACCTGAAAAAGAAGCGTTTTTGAGATCATCATTCTCAAAGTATATTAAGATTATTATTTATTAATTATTTATTAGGAAGTGCTTCACTAAATTAAAATTTAAAAAAAACTAATTTAATTACAAATTCTATCCTTTAGATAGTCAATGGTTTATTAAAATAAACTTTTCTTTTTAGAAAATAGAAAACAACTTAAAAAAGTTTAGAATTTTTTAAGTATTTTTGTGGTATTTAGTAGCATGTGATGTAAAAAAATCAAACTTAACAAAATGTTAAAATAATAAAATTTTAACTGTTAAGTAAATAATACATACCACGAAGAAACATAATATTTAACGAAACCAAAATGGCAATAATTCACATTTAACAGCGTTCAACTTAGAATATTTGAATAAACAAGAAAATAGAATTCTGAAAAACTTACGCTATAGAAAGGATAAAAATTACTTAAAAATAAAAGACAAAAAACCTGTAACATAATAAAAGGCCTTTATTTCACGATTATTGGTGATCGGAAATTTTTTCAGAATTCTATTTTCTTCTTTATTCAAATATTCTAAGTTGAACCCTGTTAAATGTAAATTATTGTCATTTTGGTTTCGTTAAATATTATGTTTCTTCGTAGTATGTATTATTTACTTAACAGTTAAAATTTTATTATTTTAACATTTTGTTAAGTTAGATTACTTTCTTTTTATGGTGATTTTTTTCATATTCATAATCAGCAAAATCTGGTCTATTTAAATCGGTACAGAAAAAAAAAATAATAATAATAATAATAATATTTATTTTACGGATAAACCATTATACAACAAAAATTTTGTACAAAAAAAAAACAGCAATTTATTAACAGAACAAAAAAAAACTACATAATCTATACAATCAGACAACTCCCCTGGTGATCAAAACACCAGCGAAGCGTGGAGCGTCAATGCTCCACAGACCCCTCTTAAATGCTACTAGCGACACACTGGTCAAGTCGAAAGACTCCTCCACATTAAACACATTTGTCAGCCAAATCATCCTTAAAATGGGACTGTGTAAACCGTAATTGGTAAGTATGTCGCCTCACCTCGAATGTCCTATTTGATCTTGTGAACCTGTTCGGCTTCCAAGAGATGAAATAAGCAAGCAAATACCTGCAATTAACTTTATTGTTAAATAAGCCATACACAAAACACAGGTCGGAAGTTAGTCTTCTGTGAGCCAAGGACCTTGTACCACAAAATGCAAGGCACTCGTCATCAGAGAAGTCCGCATAAATTTATCTACTTGAAGATGTAGGTTTCGCAATGCGTCACCTACTGGGAAGACCAGAGCATACGCTTCGTGATGCATTGATGAACCACAAAGCGCCTCGGCCGCAATACTAACCGATACATCGAAATTAGCAAAAACCAAATCTAGCAACACATCGCGGCTGTTAGGAATCTCATTAAACTGTGAGAAACCATAAAATGAAAAGCATTCACCCAATACCAGTGCCTTAGGGCAATTATTGTTAGAAGAAATAACATTTAAACCGTCAGAAGCCCACTTAGCATTGGGTACATTAAAATCTCCACAAATAGCAAGTTTAGATTGCGGATAACCATCACATACATCATCAATGATACAGCAAAACGTCTGGTACTGGAAAACACTGGTGACAGGCGGCAAGTGCACTGCACCAATAAGAGTGTCATATACTCGAACAAAACATTTTAACGTTAACTACTTAACGTTACTACTATATCACTAAGTTTGGTTCTTATGCCACCACAATTTTGAAAGTATGTATTAACACTGTTTATCCTTTTACCAGTGCGTCCTCTGCCATGGGAAAATTGGCAAGCCGGTTTGTTTTATTGTAAAAGGCAAACTCTCTGACAGCAATGCCACATGGTCATAGATCTTCGTTAAACAACGTATTAAAGTCACTTTCAGACACACCAACTTTAAAACTGCTTCTCAATTTATTTGAAGAAAGCTTGTAGCAGCTTAAGTTAAAATTAAATTTATCAGAAATATATTTGATCAACGAACGTGGAGACGTATTGACGCAAAGTCCAGAAACAAACGCCCAACTGCGTTTACTGATAACCGCAGCTGCTATGGTTGAATTCCCACCGGCAGATGTAACAGATGGCGATAGTAGTAGTTGCAATATGCTCGGTAGTTGCAATGCTCGGTAGTTGTAATAAAAACCAAGGTAGTTCAACTTGAACCACAACGTTGGTAGCTAGACGCTAGCACTGAAGTACAATAGATATAATTTCAACATTTATAATATTGTTTGATTTAATAAGCGCTGCTTATTACATGGTGTTAGAAGTTAAAATTACGATCGAAAATTAACCTGTAGGAGTGAAAATTGCTCAAAAATAGCGAACACGTGGTGCAAACAACGTAACTGGAAATCAGCACAACAAAGGTAACATAAATAATATAGCTAATTGAAAAAGTTTGCAAACTTTACAATTTTATGAAAATGGCACCGAACGACAGGCTACCGCCTGAATTAGAATGCACAGACTTGGCAAAGGAATGGCCAATATGGAAACGCACATTTTTAATGTATATGATGGCAAATGGAAAACATAATTTAGGAGAATCTCAAAAAATTGCAACATTTTTATGGTCCACGTGCAATGGACATATACAATACATTATATCCAAATGATGGAACATCTGAGGATATTCTGGGAAATCAAACCACAGCAACGAATAAGGAAGCAGAATAAACCGTTCAAAATCATCGTAAGTTGGACGAAATATTAAAATCATTTGATGCATATTGTACCCCGATGAAAAACGTGGCAATGGAATCATTCAAATTTAATACAATGACGCAAAAAGAAAAGCAATCGTTCATCGAATTCGAAACAGAATTGCGCAAGCAACTGCAATATTGTGAGTATAAATGTGAGTGTGGTAAATCGTATGAAGAAATAATGTTACGTGACCGCATCATAATCGGTGTACACGATGAGAGGTTACAACTGAAATTGTTAGATGGCAAAGATAAATCGTTAAAAAAGGTTATCAATACAAGCAAGATATTTGAAGCAGCAAACGCAAATAAAGTATTGTTAGATCGAGGCGCTGAACAATCAATCGTGCAAAGTATATCCGAACAACCTGATTTGGTAAACGCAATAACTTGTCAATGTCATAAATGTGGGTTAGCATTCACACCAACTGACTTGCGATTGTGTAAAATTAAAAATGTTGGATGTTACTCATGTGGTAGAAGAGGACACTTCCAGAAGTTTTGTAAGCAGTCGAAACCAAGACGATACAATCAGGAAAGCAAACCAACTAGCAGAGATACGGAAAGTAGTAATCAAACGACAAACAGCATCAAATGGAACAACGCAGAGGGTAACTATGATTTTAGGATAAATACAACGACAAATGGCTTAGGACAAACAAGATGGATTAAGGCATACAAGATTAATAGCGGGGTAATCAATTTCAAAATTGATACAGGATCAGATGTCAATTGTGTCCCATTAAATCTGATCAGAAAATTAAATATGGCCATGGAAAACCAACAAAATGATTTTCCTGTTTTTGATTATAGTGAGAACAAGATAAAAATTTTTGGAACCGTAAAATTAGAATGTTTAGATTTAAAATCACACAGTGTACAAGTTGCAGAATTTCTTGTCGTAAATAATGAGTTTGAACCGTTGTTGGGATTGGATTCTTGCATAGAATTTGGATTAGTTAAGCGAATGGATGTGCACAAAATCACTTGTTTACCGCAAACAAAAAGAGAACTAGTAAGACACAATCGTGACATATTTGAAGGATTGGGTAAGTTTCCTGGAAAATTTTCAATAAAATTAAAAGAAAATGCGACACCGGTACTACGTTATAAAAAACGAATACCTTTAAGTCTGATTGAAAAACTTAAAGTGGAAATTGACTGTATGGTAGAGACCGGAATAATTTCACCTGTCGACTATCCAACAGAGTGGGTCAATAACCTACAAATAGTCGAAAAACACAATGGCAAATTGCGAATATGTTTAGATCCAAAGCCACTCAATGAATGCATACAGCGGGAACATTTTCTAATACCAAAAATTGAGGATTGCACTAGTCGCTTGGCTAATAAACAGATCTTCACAGTTCTGGACCTTAGCTGCGGATTTTGGCACATGGAATTGGACAACATAAGTGCTGAATTGACGACATTCATGACTACATTTGGCAAATTTAAATTCAATCGTGTTCCGTTTGGTGTTAATTGCGCACCAGAAATGTTTCAGAGGAAAATGGTGCAAATATTTGGTGACATACCAGACGTGGTGGTGTACTTTGATGATATTGGAATCGCTGCAGAAAACGAAGTTTAGCATGACAAAACATTGTCATTGGTCATAGAACGTGCAAGAGCAAATGGCATCAAGTTCAATCCGGAAAAAATTCAATAGCAGAAATCTGAAGTTCAGTTTATGGGCCATGTATTGTCAAATCAAACCAACAAATAAATACCGAGATGCGATTTTGGAAATGAAAACACCTGAAAACAAGCAAGACGTCATGCGATTATTAGGACTCTTCAAGTATCTAGCAAAATTTATTCCTAACTTGTCGAAACAGTCAACGGCTTCGCGGAACCTAACAAGAAAGGACATTGGGTTTGAATGGAAGGTTCAACATCAAGAAGAATTCAAAAATTTACTAAGGATTATTTCGTCCGACCCCGTATTGTCAGTATATGACCCAAAAAAGGCTGTTGTTGTACAAACCGTTGCATCAAAAGATGGATTGGGTTGTGTGCTGATGCAAGAAGGACACCCGGTAGCATACTCTTCGCGCACGTTAAGCAAAAGTGAACAAAGATGGGCTCAAATCGAAAAGAAGCTGTTGGCAATTGTATTTGCATGTCAAAGGTTTCGCTTTTATTTGTACGGTCGCGAATTCACTGTTGAGAGCGATCATAAACCATTGGAGACTCTAGTCAAGCGAGACATTGATGGTGTAACTGCACGATTACAGCGCATGTTTTTAATGCTCCTAAGATATCAAAAAATGACTGTAATATATAAACCAGGGAAAGAAATGCTTGTGGCCGACTGTTTATCGCGAGCGCAACTGAAAGAAAATACGGAGATCAATGAATTATCAGGAATCATGCACTCGGTAACAAAGTCAGCATGTTTATCGGAAGACAATTCTAAGTTGTATTGCTCAATCATGGAACGAGATGAACGTTACATGCGGATATGTAGCTATGTTGAAAATGGGTGACCAACGTATCATAAATTGGATGACCTAAGTCAGGAATTTTTCAAATATAAAGTAGAATTACATTGTGAGAATGGATTATTATTCCGAAATCATAAACTGGTAATACCGACGGAACTGCAGAATGAAATTTCTAGATGGTTACACGCACCACACTTAGGCATTGAGAAAACGCTTGCGCGCGCAAGAATGCATTATTTCTGGCTCAAAATGAACAGTCAAATCAAGGAAATTACGTCAAAATGTACCATCTGCAAAAAGTTCAAACGCAACAATTAAAAAGAGCGACTAGTGCAGGAAGAGACACCGAAGTATCCGTTTCATAGAGTGTCGATGGATATATTTGAATATGCAAGACGAGATTTCATTGCGTTGATTGATGCCTATTCGAATTACTTAATCGCAGAACCAATCAGAAGTAAAACATCAAAGCACGTCATTGAAGTGATCTGTGGTAAATTCAATACAATTGGATATCCAACAATAATAAAGTGCGACAACAGTCCTTTCGGATCGGGTGAATTTGAGAAATTTGCAAGTACCGCCAATATTCAACTGAAATTTTCAAGTCCCCGATATCCTCAAAGTAATGGGCTTGCAGAAAAGGGTGTGGCCATTGCGAAAAATATTCTCAAACGATGTTACGAGGCACAAGAAGTCCATCAATTTCAATACCGTATACTGGAATACAACACAACGCCGGTAATAAGTCTGCAGTTGTCCCCTACTCAATTATTTTTTGGTCGAGCAATCAAAGCAAAATTACCAATTGCAGACTCACTGTTGTGCCGTAATAACGTGAGCGAAAATAGCGTTCAGGAAAAACTGCAAGATAGAAAGGAAAGACAAAAATACTATTATGATCGGAACGCAAAGAAACTGTCGGTATTGAAAGCAAGCGATCGAGTCATTTTTAAAAAGACGGGAAAAGAATGGAACTATGGAACAATCGTTGAAAATATTAATGATCGGTCCTACATAATTAAGGACAGTTTTAATAATTTTTTCAGGCGAAATCGGAGGTTTATTTCCAAAACCAGTAACACCAATTTTAATGCCAGTGAGATGATATTAGACGACAACATAAAAAATCAGGTAGACAGAAAGGAGGATCTAAAGGAAATTCTAATCATGCAACCAGAGTGTCGGGGGACACAAGAAAGCGTCAATATTGAACTCCCCGAACATAGGATGAATGAATCAGATGCACCAGTGAATATCGAAATGAAACTTCCTAGCATAAACGAACTAGTCCCACCAACAGAATTGCAGATCGCAGAACCAACACATGGTAGGGACAGAACGGATGCATTCATAATCGAGGAACCGCAACAATACCAAACACGCAGTGGTCGTCTTATAAAACCACCACGAAGATATGGTCATGATTAACTCGTACATTTGTTATTATTTTTTTTACTGTTATGTTACAGGTTGCACAGCACATCTTGTCACGTGTCTTTTTTTTTTGTAAATTTTGTTCTTTCTGTAAAATTTTGTTGTTCCTGTAAAATTTTATAAGTTAAAAAAAAAAAAGAAGCGTGTAACAGATGGCGATAGTAGTAGTTGCAATATGCTCGGTAGTTGCAATAAAAACCAAGGTAGTTCAACTTGAACCACAACGTTGGTAGCTAGACGCTAGCACTGAAGTACAATAGATATAATTTCGGGATCTGTCGGAATTCCTATAACACGATTTTAACTTTTTCCTATTGAATATTGGTAAAAGGACACTTTTCTAAGCATACTAGAACAAAAATTTTCTAGGATTATGCAAAAGTTTTCGAAAAAAATTGATTTTAAAAATGTAAAATTTACATGTATTTTAGATACACCTTTTAACACGGCTGCATGATTAGACATTTTTGTGTAAGGCAAAAAAATAAAACAGACCCTCCAGACGCCTTCGGCGCCCTCCGGGCCTATTTTATTTTTTCACCTTACGCAAAATAATTAAAAAAATCCCTGAAGAATGACAGAACTCGCCAAGGGTGGAACTCGAAGCCATAGAACTCGTCCAGGTGTCGACCTCGACTGACAACAAAATTAAGAGTATATCAAAGCACACGTACCGTCAACAAAATGAGACCGTCACCGACGAGACCGTACCTCAACGTGAGACCGACCGTCACGCATCATATTACATCTCCCTGCGTTTCGTAGTTTTAAAATGCCGTTATTTCGATAACTATTGCATAATCCTAAAAAAATTTTGTCTTAATATACTCAGAAAATTGTCCTCTTTCTAATAGTCAATAGGAAAAAGTTAAATTCTTGTGATAGGAATTTCGACAGTAACCATAATTTCAACATTTATAATATTGTTTGATTTAATAAGCGCTGCTTATTACAGCAGATCTATCCGAAATTGGACCAGTAGCCGTACCACCCGAAGCACCGCCATCGTCGGTGTCCGAAGTTGGTTTCAATAAATTTCAATAAATTTACAGTGACATACCAGCTCAAATAAAATCAAAATAAAAATATTTTTTGTGAGAATTTTCTGAAAAAATTATTGCACACTATTATTTGTTTGGTTCTTACTTGTACTTCAGTAGTAGTATAATTAATAGCACTTTAGTGCTACTCATAAACTAACTATTTAATTTTTTTTTAACATTTCAACTATTTGATCAACTGACAAGTTGATGGAATTGGAATTTATATGTCGTTTTATGATAACCGTTGATCAACGATGTAAACTACTTCTCCCTGTTTTTGCCAGCCTACAGTAACGATGCGGATAGACGCACAGAGAGGTCTTTGCTACCATAGTTTAGTTTTACCTTTCATTTAATACAAAATATTGATAAAATAAATAAGTAAACAATTATTTTACATCATTAAATTTTATCAACTTTAATTTTCATAGTAGCAGTTTTGCTCATAAAATTATTAATTCTGTAGATTTCTTAAGTGGAAAATATTACCCAGTTTTGATGATTTCTATAAACTTTATTTATTGGCAAAATAAAAACACGTCGTATTTTTATTTGTTTGTTTTGTTTAGTAAATCTAAATAAATACATACCTACCTCGTGTATTATTTGCAGTCGAACGTATTGTAGTTCTGAAGTTGGAAACCATAATTGCCGCATTAAATAACACAAAGCAGGTAACTTGTTGACAGTTTTCTTATTCTTCTTGTAGTTTGCTGAAAAGTTTGATTGTAAAGCTGCTTGTAGCTGTATTTTGAAATAAAGTGATCTTACGAATAACCTACTAGTTTTTACGCGGATAGGAAAAGTTTTCTAGCAGTTACTAACCAAAAAGAATAAAACGCCTTTTTTCCAATTTTGTTGGTCGTAAGGTTTAGCTAGATCCTCCCTTTGTACAATTCATGCTTTATCTCAATCAACAGCAGCATAGAATCGTACCGTGTCATGTAATCACATCGTAATCGCTTCTTTTAAGCAGGACAATTCAGACTGATTCCCCTTTCCCAACTCCGAAAGTTAACAAACGTGGAAGTTTTTACACTTTTATTCGATTTTTTATCAAAACGATTTTAGCTATTTAACTTTTAAATAAATTTTTATTTGTTTTGTTGTCACATTTAGAAAAAACATTAAGGAAATTACAAAGTCCTGCTTTCAAATAAGAAAAATTATCTTACATAGTAGCTAAAGAACAAGTTCGGTATCTTGAAAACTTTTACTGCTAAAATATTATTTTCATTTTCTTTGAGAAACGAGAACGTTAATTTCAGTTTTTCTTTGGTTACATCCGTTAAAATAAATGGCCACTTAGTGGATCGTTCTTGTCCTGTAATGTAAGAAAATATTGGAAATCTGTCATTCCGGCACCCTTAATTATTTTAAGATGTTAAAAACTGTAGCACAGAAAATACCCAACTGTCTTTTTGTCTTTTCTTTTAAGTTCATCACAATTAATCTTACATTTTTATTTTTCTTATTTTTCAGATAAACTTAACGAATTTGTAATGATTATTTACAGTTTTTTCTGCGGGAAGTAAACATCGCAACTAATTTAATTTAATTGACAAAATAAATTTTCTATAGTCGCTTTCGGTAAAGTTGACACTTAACTCGCTCATGATTGGTTAATTTTATAAACAGGCGCGACAAGCTCACACAATTGACAGCTTTCAAAGATTTATCGCTTTTTATTTATTTAAGAAATATAGCAGTTACTTCTGAAAACGTGTATATTATTACAATAATATATCGAAGATTTTCTAAAAATGGAAACGCAAAAATGTTGTTAAGCTATTGAAGTGAAGTTTTGTAAAAATTATGTTAACTAGGGCTTTGTAGATACGTTTAGCCTAAGTATTAAAAACTTTTTGAGGGATAGAAAGAAAAATTTACATATTCCTCTTATCCTTTGATATTATCAAGCATTCACACACAAAAAGTGCTTGCATAAAATATATTTTGGATCTCTAACCTTTTATATATTTGTTATCATTAAGACGGTTTAATAAAATTTATCAAAGAAGGGATTAGATTCAAAATTAAAATTTGCTAACCAAAGATAACTACCGAATATTATTTCTGAATAATTACTTCATATTTATAATCCGGAACCGAAACGCGCTTAAGTTGCAAACAAATATTCTAACAGATAA
The DNA here is from genome assembly GCA_911387805.1 of Cantharis rustica. Classification (NCBI taxonomy): domain Eukaryota; kingdom Metazoa; phylum Arthropoda; class Insecta; order Coleoptera; family Cantharidae; genus Cantharis; species Cantharis rustica. The sequence continues at coordinate 48,451,990 of OU426878.1, read as the reverse complement.
AGTCATTAACCTAATTAAACAAGTTTTCAGACTAATTGCCTACAATTTGTTTAATAAAGTAATTAATTTAAAAGAGGACTACACTCGAAACTTAATAATTTAGAGTTTAAATCAGTGTACCAGTATTAGAAGTTAGAAGAAACAAGTCCGCGAAAATGTAACAACAAATTACAAAAAAATTTATATGCCTTTTGTATTTTATCGAACTGAGTTTGTAAAATTTTTCGTGTCAACTTTGCTGAACATGTTTTGTTAAATTTAATTAAATATATCTGAAATTGTCGACTCGTTCCTAGTTCGGTTTTTGCTACTAAGTATAATTGTATCGAATCTGTTTTGTATTTTCTTGCTTTGTTAATTGTTTCATTGTATCATTCAACCTTTTAACAAATCCTTCTTTGTTTCTATCTTTTGCAACGAATAAAACTCGAAACGATTCATCTTATATTTTTCTACTTTTTGCTTATCGATACTAAAAGTTATCTATTGAATTTTTCTATTTTCCACAGTACATTATAATGATATAAGGATGTAACATAAGCTTGGCTGATTACTTAAAAAAATTAAATAGCAGTCGAAATTTTATAAAAGCACCTCGAGTACTTTCAAAAAGATATCTTGTGCCAGTAAATATTGCTGACGCATTGTTGAGTCTTTGACCTAGAGTTGCACATAGTATATCTCACAATTCCTTCAGTGTTGTAAACTTCTTGACATATAAAATGATTAAATGCAATGTATGTTGTAATGTATTATTGTGTTTCTATCAGTTTATACAAAAGGTAGCATTTGTAGACATCATCTAACTTCAAATATAATCAAATTTGCATAACACCTGTAAGGAATACTATAAAAAGTATTGGTTGTTAATAGATAAACTAACCTGCGTTTAGACCACTTTAATGTTACATTAAGATAATAAAAGTTTCGTTAGTAGACGTAAATTTTCTTGTGAAAACTTGAAATTACAATACAATTGAAAGGAAACTATTATAAAATTATTGGTATAAAAAAATTAATAATATCAAAAATGTTAACATTAAAGTGGGCTAGAAGATTTAGAGGTAAATCTTTTTAAAACTGAATTGCAGGTCACTGAGTTTACTGTTGATAAAACTTAGATCCATCACTAAGTCATCGAATAGTTAAAACAATAGATTTCAACCGGCGAGTCTGTTTCAAGAAAAGTGAAAATGCTTTTATCGGCCGCAAAGTCATGGCTACTGTTTTCTGTGATTAGCAAGACATTACCTTCACTGATTATTTGGAGAAAAGCTTCGCTGCCGAATTAATGGAAAAACAGCCCATTTGCAGAAAAAAAATGTGATCACCGAAATAGAGATTTATTTTTCGAAGTTTGACAAATTATATTTTGTAGATAGTTTAAAAAAGTTAGAAACTAGCTGGACTAAGTGTATCAAGCTTAAAGAAGACTATGTGGAGAAATAAATTTTAAAAAAATGCGTTATTTTCCATAACATGGAAACTTATTATACATCCTTTATATGTTCGTTTTGTCATCGATTTTTCAATCACTTTGAAATGAGCAATAGCTCTGAAATGTGACATAGTTGTGTATTTCTGCTGACAATACAATAATCACTTCGGTTTTCGGTGTAAAAATGTGAAAATCGACTTGGGTGAAGTAAAAATTACTTATTGGGCTCAAGATTGGGAAAATTCAAGTAAAAAATACTATAATTAAAAATTTTATCGTTTTTCATGTAACTTAAACTATATAATATGAATTAAAATAATACAACCAATAAAATATTGAACATAATATTGTCTTTACTGTCCCTATAAAGTTCATATAATAATTATTAGTTTCTTAGAGTCGAATTTACCAACTAAAATCAACTAGAGTTCAGTTGAATGTAAGTTTTTTATCAAAAACAAAAACTAAGGATTGCTATTTAAAAAATTTGCGATGATGTCTTAGCTAGAAAACAAAGTACGGTAATGAAATGTCAATGATTAAAAAAGTGATCTTTAAAAACCTAAGGTTGAATTGTCTGATGATTTATTGGTAAAATTCTTCTAAAAAGTGTCATCAAGTTTGTTTCACGACCTCACTGTATATTTTAAATCTAATATATAGCTAAAATATTATTTTGATAATTTGGCAACTAATTGAAATAGTTAAAAAAAATGATACCAACTTAACTATTTAGTTAATATTGATAACCGTATAAGATTTCTAAAAATGCCATTTTTATCTAATTTTGGTTTTCTGAAACATGAACAAATTAATAGACAGGCATTTTTATTTCCATTTGCAATGTTACAATGCTGTACTTGTATTTAAATTTTTTTGTAAATGTTGCGTGCTTTTTGTGTTTACGTTGTTCAAACTTTTAGTTTATCATAGTTGATGCTACATTGTTGTTTACTTTCTGTGATGCAATAGTGTTACACAAATAAATAAATAAATAAACATTTCTGTTGTTTTAGTAACTTTGGTAACATTTTCCGGCTTTATACATATTATGATTCTGTTTGATTGTTACTTGTCTAAATACACTTTGCATCAATTTTCAAACAGAATTGTTAAAATACTATCTGCTAACGTCTGATATCACGAACTGTTAATATTTTTGTATTTTGATATTTTAATTTTGCTATAGTTGCAATTTTCTAGTTCCAAACACTAGTTTCCCGTTAGCAAATCTATTCTGTTAAATGGTGCAGCACCACGATTTATTTGCCTGTAATGCAGTGAATGGATTAGATGGCGAAGTGATAAAAGAGATTTTTATTTCAATGATAGCTATGGTGAAAATAAGTATAAAAAAGTCTGATTGCGTTTAATATAATTCGAAAAAACGTTGTCCCATCAGGACAAAGGAAACATTATTAAAACAATTTTCAAGAAGCACTGTTATTTCAGTATATTTCAGTAACGACCTGAACATTTTTAATAGTATATAAAATTTTAAATTTAGTGTTGGTCTTTCAAATATAACTTGAATAGTAAATTGGACACGTTTAGTCACTTCGCTTCTTGATATTTAAAAATTTTCAATTTCTCAGTTGAAGGAACAAATTTAATTGATCTCTAAAAAATCAATTAAATAAGAAAACTTTAAAAATTATTATACCTGAGTGTTATTAATGCCTTACGCCAGCTTACATTTATTTTGATATTTTAATTCGTTCTTTAATAAAAAGGGGTTTGCAAGATTGTTCGTCTAGAAAATCAAATTATTAACATAATAACAAACTCGTCTGGTTGAGATTAATATCTCAATAGAGGGAAATGATGGACTCAAAATTGTACGAATATTAAAACCAAGAATGCATTTGAAAGCATACTGTAATAAATTGCTTTACTTGTTTTTGTTCGTCTAAAACAATTTCCCTAACAAATTGTTTTATTAAAAGGCCTAACAGGACGTTATTAAAACGGCCTATTATTAAATTTTCTAATTTTAGTTGTATTAATATTTGTATACAGATAATGATAACGTAGAATATAATGGCAACTTAAAATATAAATATGAAATATTTTGGAAATCTTTAATCAAAAATATTTAATTAAAATTTAACTTTTGATAATTAATTCATTTCATTAATTCAGAAATTATCTTTATTATTGAAATATTATTTTATTACGCGAAAATCAACTAGCACGAATAACATAAATTTTGAATTATAAAAGAAATATTAGCATATGTATATATTTTTAGTATAGGAGGAAATTGTTGTCAATTGATGAAACTTTAAGGATTATTTGTGTTTTTTACAGAAAATTTTTGTAGTAACGATTTAACAGAAATATTTATTGGACAAGTCCAATCTGATATAGTGAATGCCAATAAAATAGGGCCTGCGATACTTCCCTGGCGAATTTCCATCCTGCTGCTCAAAATCTCTGACTTCATACAATCACCCGCATATCCCAAGGATACTTTTTAAAGGGTTCTATGCGGAAGCTACGACATCATCCAATCATCGGCTCTGCCGCTAACCCCGTATTTGTCTATGTTGTTATTACTTATATCCTGCTAAAATTTCGCTAGTGAATATTTATATAATATAACAAATCCTATAATTGAAACACATCACCTGAAAAAAAAAAAAGTTAAGTATTATTATAATTTAAATTTGTACAATATTCTATGGTTGCATAGCGTAAACTTATATGAAATTATAAAAATAAAATATGAGTATTTTGATGAGAATCGAAAATTTGAAATGCAATGTTCGGGAAAGATTACAAACTAAAATCACTTCAATTCAAAAATTTTTAACTTAATAAAAAATTTAAGTTGTGACATTAAATTTATGAACTTAATATCTAAAAATAAAATATCTTATACTAAAATTTTAAGATCTAAATTATATGAAAGTAAACAGAAACATTTATTGAATTACGTTCCTCAAGGAGATTATATAATACTAAACGATAAACAAACAATTTTTACTAGCTAATATTTTTGTTGGAAAAAAATACATGAATAAAATTAACAATATTATAATACTACCCAAATTAAATTAAAAGCAAACGACAATTAAAAAAATTTTTTGTGCAAATTACCTATACACAAATATTTGATTTTTAACTTCTAAATTATTGATTGTTTTTGAGAAATTTTGATGAGTAAATTGAACTGAAAGAGAGTAAATGAAAGTGTAAAACTTCCAATAAAAATATAAATATATGAAATGGAATTGTCTTGATGTTGAAAAGCATGTGCCCGGGAAAATACATAGGCGTACAAAAAAATATATAAAGGGAATTATAAATATTTTGAAAGGAAGCAAAATTAATTTAAAAATAGAAAGCAAGATATTTTGGTACTTGATACCCGATGCTTGAATGTGTATGTTGTTTAATTCGGTCGTATCGAATTTTAGTAACCACGAAAAAATATAGTGAATTGTAATGGAAATAAGCGTGGAAGCAAATAAACGATATTTGAATGCTACTGCAAATAAATAAAATCTGTTTTTTGTGCAATCGGTTTTGATATGCAATTAACAGTAAAAATGCAGAGGTAATTATGGTAAAACGATGTATTATAGATATGAACTAATGAAGCTGCGGGTGCAGTTCCACTTCATTAGGTTACATATGTCTTGTTTTTACTTTTTCATACGTAGTTTGGAAAGTATCGATTTCATGCAAAAGCTTTTTTCCGATTTGGATGAAAATGTTCGCTTTGAGGTCTTTTGAATACGAAGTGAATAATTACAAAAATTTGTATGTGTGATGTGTATGTGTACCTTATTTTTATATGTCACACTGAAAAAAACTGACATTACTATTTAAATAAAGTTTATAAATTGCAATTTTGTTGCTCTATTATATTCTTGATTATTCTTGATATTCTTGATATAATTCCACACATTTTTAAAAAAACCAACGGCACACAATTTTCCAACCCTGCAGTAAAACCTTTCCCATGTAGTGTTTGTAGCTGGTAAGTTGGTAAGATAAATTTAAAGCGTATTTTATTACAATCAATTGCTAATAGCAAAAATTTTAAATCGTGTCATATTAATAATTGTTACTTATTATCAATAATTCATATTTAAGTAGCGCAGGAAGTACACACATTCAAGCTTATAATAATATTACTTGAATATAATTTTAGGTAATTTGATTTGGAAAATTTTTATATAAAATTGGTTCTTATTGAAGTTCCACGTATTTATTATTAAATTTCAAGTCGATTATTTGGAGAGCTGCCAAATTTTGTACTATGTTATTTTATTCTGGTAAATAAAGTGATAAAATAAAGTAATTGTAGAAAAAAACCCATAAGCTACAACTTCGCATGAAACGAACAATTTTTTATTAAAGCATCGTTATAACTTCCAATAGAATTTAGTGATTAGTCTGGAAATGCATTTAACCACGTTTTCAATTAAATCAGAAACAATTTAAGTGCAAAGTTGAGCAGCAAAGTTAAAAGTGGCAATTTAAAATTGAAGCATTTTAGCAACACCAGATTTTTTCACTTTAACAAATATTTGACAATCAAAACAAACTTTTCTATTTATTATAAACCGAGGGCTTTTATATGAATTTCACTTTCTTGTAGGTCACGCAATTTCAGTATAAGCGCTACTAACTCATTTTGCAGGAAATATGCTTTTCACGTGAGCTTTAAAGCCGCCGCTACAGACTTCAATTTAGTTCGTTTCTGTAAAAAGCTAAAAAGTTAAGATACATTTTAGCAAAAGATAGACAAAGTAAAAAAATAAAATATTATTATTGTTTTATTGAAATACATCGTGCACGATAACATTAAACATTAAAATTTATCGAACATCCTATAAACAAATAAACACATTGGATGTTTATTGCGTAGTAAATAATCATCACCTTTTTTTCTACATCACGCAATAGGTTTACCATTTTTTAACGGCCTGTATCTGCAAAATAATACCCAACATTTTATTACATAACAATAAAGCACAAGTTGAAGTATATTTAGACCAAAGTGAAAATGAGCTCAAAAACGAAAATATACATTAAGGGACTCGTATAAAGCACACACACATCACCCTTTCACCATGTTTACCGTTCTGCTTTGTTTGTATGTATACAAAATTGACAAACTTGTATGCTTGTTTGGGACTTCTTTAAATGTGATAATAAATTAGGAACATTGTGACATTGTGAAATTTATGCTCGACAAAATATTTTAATTATTAAAACCAACGATGGAAAAAAATTGTTTTTTTTTTAGATAAATGAAACAAAAAAAATTGGTTTCATTTAAATTTCATTGAAAAATCTGTAATAAATTCTACCTCCTTTGATAATATTATATACAGATGTTCAATATTGCTGATAAAGGCAATCAAAATGACGACTAGCACAATGTAAGTCCTACTATACCATACAAAGTTTGATGCTTTGAGAATTCTACATTTTCAATAAATTTCAATAAACTATGCTGTATTTTGCATAAATAAAACATTATGAAACTCGCGATCATTTTATTGCATATTTTTCAAAGCTAGGCATCCTTTATGATTAGATTAATACTTTTCTGACAGATTCCACAGGGACAGGTTTCTAGTGCACTTTTATTACAGTTTCATTTTAAAAATTTCCTTCCTAAGCAACACGTAACCATCAAAAATGTACATATTTGTTAAAAATTGTACGACATTGATTTGCCCATTTTGCCGTTACTATATTGGTGTATCATTTAAGTGCCCTGACAGTACTGATAATTAATTTACAAAAGTGATAGATAAAATGTATTAATATTTTATAAAGGTATGATTAGTAATAACTATATTAAATAAAATTTTATTTTGTTAGATTAAATAGATCTGTTTTACCTGAATCAGTTAATCTGTTATTGAATTTTGTTCTAACACACCAAGCACTTTTACGGTTTAACTACATTATATCATAGTCATCAGTTTAATCCATAAAAATATATATTTCACCTAGGTGAAGTTCAGTTCAGTTTACTACCGTTTTCAGTTATATACTGTTGTGTCCACATAAAGGCATAAGAGGTGGGTTGCACATTTGAGAAATTAAAGGATTGACGATGCAACCTAATAAAAATATTTAAAGCAGGATTTTTTTATTTATATTCCTCATATGTTAACCCGTGACGCGCTAATAATATTGTGTTTCGTTATGTTAATATTTTGTTAGTTTAATTTGTTTAATTGTTATCATTTGTATTTAATTTAAGTTTTTGTGTATTTTTATTATGTTATTTATTTGAATTTAGGCACACATGCAAATTAAAACCAGCAGGTCACATTTGATCTAAATTTTAAAAACAGTAAGAACCCTGATTAAAATCAAAAAATCAAGAACCAATGAAAACATTGCAAGTAATACAAAACTTAGTGATGAAGAATAATAAACAACGATCAATGGACAGTTGTATTTGAAGAGCATTAGAGAACAGTCGTGTTCTAGTCGTATTTGAAGAGTATTGGAGAACAGTCGTGTTCTAGTCGTATTTGAAGAGCATTGAAGAACAGTCGCGTTCTAGTCGTATTTGAAGAGCATTTGAGAACAGTCGTGTTTTAGTCTTATTTGGAGAGCAATTCAAAGCGGTCGTGCGGATTAAAAATAATTCAAAGCGTGTCGATAGTTAGTGAAGATTGATAGATTTGTTTGGGAAGTTTACCCAAGGGGCTTGAGGCCATAGTTTTTCCGTGTGTAGAAATTAATATCGGTACGCGGCTGAATAAGAGTTCGACTGCATTGTATTGGATACAAAGAATAAGAAGAAGGTGTACGTGCAATTAGAAATGATTCCTAGTTGAAGTAGGTGCTAAGTAAAGAAGAAGAAGAAGATTTAAGTTGTGAAGAAGAATTGTTTATGTTCGACGGTATTAGCTGGTCGACAAATCGTGTGAGTCCTGTTTTTGTATTATTGTTATTAATTATCAGGTTGCAAATAAACGTTAATATTTATATCGTCAATTATTTGATTGCCTTAATTGTAACCATTGATCCGAAGAACCTGCAGATCCGTGAGATTTTATAAATAAGAGTCACGTATCATCACAATACATACCGACGGTATGATACAATAGTGAGCTCCATGCTCAATTGATGCTGAAGACCGGGTGTGTCTTTTTTTAATCGTCATGGAATAAAATCTACTAGCTTTCTCATCGGGATGTGTTAATATAAAACTATTAATTCACTTATCAATTTCGTTATCATCGCCTTTATTGTACTCACTTTAACCACAAACTCCTCATAAGTGAGATTTTATGTTTACATAAATTATTATCAATCATTTAGAATTATTATCAGCACCCATAATCGCAGTCAAAAAAAAAATACATTTTTACTTTAATTATATGCTCTTTGTTTATGTTTTAAGTAATATAAGCTGTTAAATAATTTTTCCTACAAACGTTACGAAAAGATTACTTTTAGATTGCTATTTTAGTTTTGAAATGACATTTTTTTATGCACTAGTGCCTAAAAGTGAATACTTTAAAAAAATACTTTCGAAACTAATTTTATTTATTAAAAATATTTATAACACAATTTATTGCTTAAATTACAAAGTTGAATATTTGCTGAAGATAAAACAGAATTTCGTCTTTCGTCGATGACTTGAATATTTGAAGAGAGCGAAGACGATGCTTCTGAAGAAAAAAATCAATTTATATCTTTCAGCGACGGAACTCGAACGCCAACCGCCATGTCTTTTAAGCATAGACATGTTCGCTCCCGCATCGGCTAATTAAAAAGCAGAACTCCGTCAAAAACAATGCTCAGTATATTCATTAAAATTCGGAAGGCCAAAAAATTTAGAAATTTTTTTGGGTATAGCACCAATAGCATTTATACCTACAGGTTGCACACTGCATGTTGAATTTCTGTAAGTAATGAAAATCCGTTGATGACCAGTACGAGTTGGACTTAGGTTTACATATTTTCTAAAAAGTTCCAAAAAGTTGATTCCATCAACATCTCCTTCGGTTATTGGGAATAATCTTGAAATTTTTGTTTTTGTATTTGGAATATTAACTTTTATAAAAGTAAGCGCATCGACAATATCCTCGACACGCATAAATGTAAGTTCCTCCCTCCGACAGGCTCCAGACAAACCAACAATTAAAACTACCTAAAGTATAAACAAAATGTTAGTAATTTGATAGAAATAGTTTAAACAATTGTTTTACTTTAATCATTAAATAGCTTACATCGTCTGCTTTCTAAATCGTTCTTCGAAAATATTCTAGAATTTTTGTGTCTACTATAACCTTCTGCCTTTCTTTTTAAGAATGCGATTAAATTTGTATATTTACTAATATCGATATTTTTCTTGATATAAATTGTTGTTCGAAGCATGGAGTAATTACTCCATAAAGTAGATGGTTTATAAATTAAAGATATTTCAGCAAAATAGACAAATACCACTTTTTCTACTACAGTATGTATTTTTTCTGATCACACTGTTTCTTGAAATTTTGATAGGTTATTTCATAGAATCAGTGGATTTATTTAGAATCAAAGTAGAAATTGCGGTCTCGGCTGCATTTTCGATATCAGAAGGCATCTCAGAATTGCTCATAACAAAATTTTACAATTTCTTGCACAAAAGTAATACGAAATTATAAATTGTTTTGTTTATAAACAACTAACCCAGCAATTACTTGACAACCATTTATTTTGCCTACTATAAATTTCATAAATAAAAAAAGAGTTTCTACCATCTAAGAAATTAATAAAATATAACAGAAACGTCACTTTTAAAATAACTATTTTTGTAATTTTTTACGTTTGTAGGAAAAATATTGTATTCAACTCGATTTGAAATGTGTGTTTTACACACTTGGCGTGTTGTTCAACTCGGCCTTCGCCTCGTTGGACAAATCCTACGCATCGTGCGTAAAACACTACCATTTTGAAACTCGGTATATAAATAGCCAAAACACCATTCTAAAATTTTAAAAATCCTGTTTATAGCATACATTTAGAACAAAACTAAATGTTTATTATTTGTATATAACTTAGTTATTTTTAAGGGCGTGTTGTGATCTCATTGAGGTTTAAATAATATAATAATTTGTACCTAGCTCCGAATAGGACGACCGTGCTTAAAGTCTTTTGTCAGATGAGAACTTGAGAAATCTATAGGTCTGCTTATTTGACATCTATTCTCAGTGAGGCATATGCAGTTTATGCAGACATATGCACCTTATTATGGAAAAATCAAAATAAAATATTGGTTAAAAGCACCTGACTAAAAAATAAAAGATGATGATAAATCAAATAATTAAATATCAATATGAAAAAGTAAAGAAGTAGAAAGTAGAAAGAGAAGGGAGCAAGAGTAACAATAATTTTGGAATTTGAGATTGATAATGAACACCTGAAAAAATATAATGAAATAGACGGTAAAATGAATTTCTGAAATGAGAAGAGAGGGAGACATCAATTAATTATGTTTTTATGTATTTCGGAAAAATTTTAGAAAGTAGAGAAAAATAGAAAAACCCAATAAGTGGAAGAATAAAAGTAAGTAAGAATTAAAAGAAAACAAACCATTTACCTATAGATGGCAAAATATTGATGAGGAGAGGTTTTATAAAGACTTAGAAAAAATCATTGAAAGTCATCAAATGTATCAACATCCTCTCCACAACCTCTCCATAAATTCCAATCATATCAAGTAAAAATTTTCTTACCAATAATCATTCAAACTTCCATAAATCATTTTTCTTATCTCCCTACTACTTTTCCATACCATTTCCTACTTTTCCATACCATCAAATTCTTCGTTTTGCTTTTCTCCATTTTGATAATCTTCAGTGGTCCAATTCCAAATTTTCTTTTTTCTTCTTCTCGTTAATTATTTTCTTCTTTTTAATTTTCTAGTGGTAACTATCAATTTCTTATCTTTTTATCTTAAATCCAAATTTTGTTTGGTCTTCTTTTCAATTAGTTCATTAATTTTTTATTTTGCACGGTTATTTTTTTTTAAAATTTTATTATCATGTTGTATTTCATCATTTTTATCACTAGGTCACAATCGTCATTCCCATTGTCTCCAATCTAATATCAACTTCCTCCAACGGTTGCTTGAACGCTTCTGTTTTAGTGTCTTTTATCTAGCCCACAATTTTGGATTAAAATTTCATTTAATTTTCCCATACATTTTCCATTTCTTCATTTCGTACGGAAATTGTTTTATGTAAATTGTTTGTGCTTTTAAGTTATTTTTTTTTTTCCAATTCTAAACACCTTAATTTACTTTGTTCATGCTATATATTATTCTGCTTCTCTTCTATTTGGTTTATCCCTTGCTACATTTTGTTCATCCCTTCCTTTTGCTTCTTTTTTCATTTTTAGTAAAAGTGCTAGCACATCTGCCGTTGCCATCGTAACCAATTTTTTATCGCTCCTTTTGCTAAAATTTTTTTTCTTTCTTTATTTTAGGGTAAAAAAGTAAGTTTAATTCATTTGAGCCTCACGTTAACGATTGCCAATTAGATGCTATATACCCCAGGTAATAATTTAAAAAATGTTGTTTATCAGTTTCCAATATAATTTTAAGTCGTGGGTTGGAGGTGACATAAAAATTTTTAAGCACGAGACTCTTTTTTTCTTAATTTCTAAAATTATTTCTTAATGTTTAAAACTTTTTTGTTGCAATTTAATTTCCAAAATAATTCAATTAAATGTGTTTGCATAAAATAATACCTTATGGTCATGTAAATTTTTATGTAAGCCGTTACGCAGCTATCTGACTTATCACACAAATTTGTCGTGAAATAATTTCACAAATTATCAAAATGTTCGAATTGCTTCAAATTTTTATCGTGTAACACTTTCACATAAATAAAACAGCTTTTAACCTATATAAAATTACTTTTAATATCAAAAATCAATCATAATTAATATCAAATTCGCAGACCTCCACCGACTTTTACGATCCTCAGCGTAAAATCCCGCTTTTCGCTATCTTGTTCCTTCTCTTTCCACCTTGTTAGCAACATCGTAATTCCAACATTGTAGGAATAATTTACAAAATTCCCACATACAGCTACATGACAAATTTTGAATTCACAAAGAAAGTAAATTTTAAAATAATTTACAAATAAGTGCATGGGTGGTAAAATTAACTTGAAACACGACAATATATCACAAGCAAATAAAAGTATTGAAACAGAAGAAGATGATCAAATTGATAAAAACTGATTAAGTATCTAGAGAGCATTAAAAAAAGGAAAAGAGTAATTGCACAAAATAATACGTAAGCTAAGTGGAAATATTTGGAATAAGAAAAAAATATCGGAAGACTGACAAATTAAGTAATATACAAATTGGGAGAAATACTAATATATACTATAAGAAAGGCAAAAGTAAAGAAAGAAGAATAGGAAACCATAGAAAGAATATAATTGCTTATTATCAGCACAGAAGATTGACGAAGACGCATTACTGTATGTCCTGAAACAAATAATTAAAAAAATAAAATATTGAAAGAAATAGAAAGCAAAAATATCACGAAGAATAAAGTGAATTTTTAAGTATTAATATTTAAACCTGATTTAAATTTTAATCAGACCACCATGAATAAAAAATCTTGACGTTCAAATAAGATAAACCAGTCTTTACAGCAGAAAAATAGAGGTAAACTTTTCTTGTAAGTTTGAAAATGGTTTAATAAACAGAAAGAAATGTAACCCTAATATTATACAATTTGTTAGTGCATAGTAAAATACCATATCTACCCACCTTTACTGCTACGTTTATTATGATTTATTGGGGAAGCTACACTGACTGGGAGTTTCAATTACGTATAATGGTGAGAGAAAAGACGTTCGTTGCAAAGCTCTTGTTTTTCAGGAATTGCATGACAAATTGAATAATTCAATTTGGGTACTTTTATTTTATAGCTTTTACTAATTTGTTACCTTGACTATTGATACTTTTCAACAAACGAAAACAATTCTGTTAAAATTTTATCAACACAATAATGAAAGTCTCTTAAATATTCCAAAGAATCGTATTATATTACGCAATAATTAAGAAAACATAGTATTTCAATATCTCAACAATGTATTGTTTTGTTATTTTTTTTGAGAAATAAAAGATTGTCTATCAAATTACAAACACCAATCAATATTGCAGGAAACAATGAAAATGGTGAGAAACAAAAAGGGAAGATTTTATGATCAAGTGCATTTCAACTTACGTGGATAAAAGCAAAACTTTTTAAGAAATGGTCTTCTGAAAGAATTCAACGTTAACTATCACAATTTATCAAAAACTTTTATTGTACAAATATAGTTTTAACAACATAGCTTTAATAACATTTTTTGAATACTTATAACAATAATTTATTTTGATAAAAAAAAGTTCAAGCTAGCAGAAATAAAGTAACCTGGAAATAATATTATCTGGTAAGGTTCTTCTATAAAACGGACATACTTATATAAAAATAATACTGTTTGTTACTTTTACTAATTATTGAATGCTGGAAATCTGGTGTCAGGAGATCAATCAAAGCAAAGCTTTTCTGGAATAATTTAACTTGATATGATAATAAATCTTAAAATACGTTAAATATTTCTATTTGAAAATTACTTGAATGGCTTAAGCTTATTATAATTTGACGCAGACATCCGGTAAAGTTACGAGCAATTGTATTATCATTAGTTACGGACACTTTTAAGGACTATCTCGTTAAGTTGAGGTTTTTTTATTCATAATAGCATTAACAAATCTCAAAGGATATTTTTTGTAATCCCAGTAGATTTTCCATCTGCTAAGTTTTTAAACACAGAAGGCTAAAGAAAGATTATAAAATTTAAGCCAACATCTTTTCGATTTTTAACTTGAATTTCTTTACATTTTTCTACTTTCAAATGTCAAAGGTAAGAAAAATAAGGGCTAATGTTAAGGTTAATCGGAAACAAGATTGAGTTGATCATTGTCGACCATTAACAATAAAAGCCAATACAAAAAAAATTTGTTAAGCTATTTAAATTTTTTGCTTTTTTAAGGTTTTGTATATTAGTGTATTATTTTGGATTCGGGTATGCGAATGCGTAGCAAGAGTGGAATTTTGCACGGCCATAATACCTTCAAAAATAATTATTTTTTACTTAATTACACTACGAGTGAGATCTTGCAGATTATTTCAAGAAACAAACCATGCTTCCATATTAGCTTTCAACAAATCCTAATTTATCAATCTCCAGTTACGTATGTATATCTAAATAAAGGACAATTTATTTCTATTGAAATAATTTCAGTTCTAATTATTGTTTCTATGGAAATATTCCATTAGTTACGGAAAACTGAAGATTGATAAATTGAGCCGAAATCAAATTACAAGTAATGTAATTTTCATAATAACACAAAACAAACATTTCTCATTTGTTAAATTGTAATTTCTCGTTTGAATAAAATTAAATGTTTTTTGAAAATACCGTTTGTTTAAAATATTTATATATTTTCCAGGAAGTATATTGTAATACCGGTTTATAATATTTTTAATACGTGATCAGTAGTAGTTGTGCAATTTACGCCCGGTTTTTCAATCGTTGGTTAACTATTAGTTCATAGTTAACTATTAGTTAGGTTAAAAATTACGTTTTTCAATTGCAGGTTAACGTAAAGTGTTGGTTACGTCGTGATTATGTTTACCAACACTTGGGGTGTGGGTTAACTATATGTTGGCGAATTACTAACACTTTATAACCGTAAATTGTGATAGTTTTCATGGTTTTCATTCAGAAAAATGTAATAAGTTAATTAATTTTTTGAAATTATTAATTTTGTTATCTATGAATTATTACCATTGCGATATTAATACGTATAGGATTGATGAAGAAATAAGGAGGCCAAAAATAATTCGTTAGAGGCCTAAGTTGGTTGAAAAATACAATGGTACTGACTTTTTTAATAGATTTCGCCAAGAACATTAGAAAATATACTAGAGAAGATGAAGAATTTAATTTCTTATGCTAGTCAATTATAATAGGCGTTATATTAATTGCTCGAGACCAACTATTGGTAACGTTGAATTTTTATGCAAGTGGTTCGTTTTTAAGAACAACTGGGGATTTTTCTGAGGTTAGCAAATCTACTGCAAGTAAAACTGTATTACGAATCAGTTTAGTTCTTGCAAGTTTGCGACTTCAATATATAAAATTGTCTTAAAATGAAGAAGTGCTTAAAATTCGACAAGATTTTTATAGTATCGTTAAATTTCCCAAATGCGTAGGTGCATTGAATTGCACATATGTGAAAATACAGTCACTTGGATGCGATTATACTGAAATTTTTCATAATAGAATACTAACAAAACAAATTTCTTTTATTAATATTGTTAAATGCATTCTCAACTCAGGTCTAAATCGCATCTTTCTCTTTCCAAGTAAAAACACAAGTTTTTTCGGATTCTAAAAGATTTTTATGTTGCTCTACAATAGTAACTAAAAGTTCTTCTTCCTCTTGAGTAAAATTCAGGACACATTATTTACTATTTGTTTCCATATCAGAAGAATAATTTATTTTGTAGGTATTTGTTTATATCAAATATTTCATTATAACTATTGATAAAAATCTAAAATTATCATTGCTTATCGTTTCGTAACAGATTCTAATAAAAATGAGAAACAATAATTATTATGAACACCAATAAAAACAATCATACAACGACGTCTGTCAACCTACTGACAACTACACTCAAATATTTAGGGTTATAATCACGTTTAATAGTTCAGATGTACAGTAAACTAGAAGTTACCTTACCAACACCTGATTATAAATTGAAAAACGCAAATAAATTCTAACTATAGGTTAACTTGAAAGTGAGGGTAACCAAACCAAAAAGTTAACCAACGATTGAAAAACCGGGCGTTAAAGTGTCTTCTTTTCCTCTCCTAAATGAGCAACCGTGTTAATGTGATTATGACCCAACTTCCGACACGCACAACTTCTGTATCATTCATAATTCTTGTATACTTTATATAATTCAATCTTAATCAATACAGTTCATTGCAAAGTTTAGCGATGGAACACTTTTGAAAGAAAACTGCTGTTAATGTTGCACTCTAAAATTAAATAAGATGCAGGACAGCACAATTCACTAAGCAATCAAATAATACATAGTAGGATTAAAACTTTTCAGCTAAACAAGCCTACGTCACCAGTAGAGAGAATAATACATCGTTCAGTCGTAGTCTTCTTGATAGAAGAGTGTGATCATATGATTCTTATCACAAGTTCTAGTGTTTCTGTTGCTGGGTGGATTATTTGTTCTCCATTTTAAATGATTGTGTGTCGTCTTAGTAATCTGTTCAACGACTGTTCAATAGGTAGTCCTATTGCTTAATCTGGTCCAATATTCTCTTAAACAATCTTCCTTTTAATCTGAAACTATTTACTTGTCTCGTAAGATCGTAATATTGGTTTTCCTTTCTTCACACACCTGAAAAGTGTTTATTGTCTACCGGTCATCTGATTTTCAGTTGCAGTGTCATAGTAGTAGGTCAGATTCGAGAAAATAAAAAAACCAACCATATATTTGACTGTGTAGTCTATGTAGTGTAGACATAGCAACCTACTCTAATGTATTAATTGCTTGAATTGCGTTAATGATTCGAAGAACCTACGTAGGTATATTATGGTAATTCGTTACCTTATAAACTCGGAGAACGTCAGCTCTGTTTTTATTTGCTATATCTACAATCATAATCTTTGTTTATTTCTTGTTGAGCTGATCATCATACTCGACGCTAATATCTCTTATTGGATTTATAAAATGAAAATTTTTATTTGCAGAACACACTTGGTTACATCGAATTTAAAGCTTGTAGCTTCTTATATCATATTTTTAGATTTTTTAAACGGTAGTGTTGTTTCCCGAACACAGTTCAACTGAATTGCGAAATAATCTTTAGCCGACGTTTTCTGTTACAATCAAAAGATTTTTGTTGTATTACGTCGGATTTATTATTTCATATTTACAGAATATTGCACGTTTATCGTATTGAGTCGTCTTATTCACTTTTAAGTTATTTTTATTTATATTTAAGATATTGCTTATATCCCAAAAGTTTTATTTCAGAAACGTGCATACAGATAAGGTACTATATGATTATAAAGAGCACCGCGTAATTTAAGTTTTACACTAAAGATTCTTAGTAAATTAATTTTTTAACTTGTGAAATATAATTAAATAATCTTGGAATAAACAAGTTAATTAAACGTTTGATAATAATGTTATATAATAATATAATAATATATATATATTTATATAATGTATACATTATATTAAAATATTCTGACGAAGACGTTTACCAACGTCGAAAGCTCAATAAAAACATTATTATAAAATGTTTAATTAACTTGTTTATTCCAAGATTATTTAATTAAAGATTCTTAGGTAATATAAAAAACGACAATATTACGAAGGGAATAAACTAAGGATCTACATATTTTATTTCTTAAAATTAAAAAATAATCAAATTAGAAATATCGATTTTATACCTAAGCATCGTGCAAAGTCGGCGATCGTGTTTAAGTGGGAGCAGACCACCGAAATTAACTCTTGACGATGTAACTGTTAACATTATTTAATAAATCTTACTATACCGAGTTGGACACATTTAGAAAAATGTTTATAATAAATATAGCGCTTTTTAAACGGCCCGGAGCAGCCGGAGCGGAAGGAACCAAAGCGTAATCTGCAGAGGGTCGATTTTGACATGCGCAATCACGGCATATCTCAGGTTTTCGGTCTTAGTTATTACTACAAAAATTTAAAACCCTAATTTAATAAATTTTTTAGACCTAATAACGGCCGATGCACTAATCGAATACAAATTGTACCCAAAAATAGATTAACAAAATAGAAACACACAAACTAGAATAGAAAATAATGTAATATTGTAGATTTTAGTCCTTTGTACGCATATTTTTGTATAATCCTTAAAATTCCATTTATATTTTATTTTTTATTTATTAGGCTTAGACGCAATCTAAAGAGCCAGAAGCTAATTACATAGTGCGTGTAACGTAAGGTTGTAACGTAAAGTAAGGAGGTTGGCAAAGAGTTTTGCGGAAGTGGCGCTCTTCAAAGGGATCTACGATTTAACGTAGAATCCGACTGAGCATAGAACTCGCGGTTTTCAAGCAGGAATCGTCCTAGGGGCTTACTAAGCTAGATTATTTCTAAATAATTTTATTAAAAATGCCTGTAGGGTTACTCTGCAGAGATAGCATTTTTTGCCAGGACGGTCACATCAAGCGGAAAACTTTCCCGGAGATTTCCCACGTGTGGCTCTACGTGCCACACCCTGGAAACTGTGTTAACCTGCTGGCAAAACTAAGTAAGGGTAGCCAGATATGGTGAAAGCTACCGGAGGGCAGCAGCTTCGGTAGAAGTGCAGATCGGCACCAGTGAAGTAACCATCTGATAAGGCGCTATAGTATATATTTAAAAGCGCAGTCATAATGACACAAATGTATATAGTATATTTGCCCAGGAAATTTATGAAATGGCTGCAAAACTAAGCAATGACCCCGAGTACGGGCACTCCTTTAATGGAACAGAGGTGCTAAGAATCTCCAGGTCAGCCTCAGTGAATTTCATAAAGTTTATGCAAACCCAAGCAGCAAAATAGGTCGAAATTACGTTTATTCGACCTTCTGATAGGTTATAAAGTGTGTATGAATAAGCCCAATTTACGTCAAATAGACGTCGAGAGAAGGTAAGTGAGGAATTAAGTTGAAGTAATTTGACGGTCAAAATTAAGTAATGCAAGGCATTTCGCCCTATAAGTCATAGTCTCATTTGGTCAAATGGACTTAACATTAGGTCAAATATTGGTAATATCTTGGTAATTTTGACTTAATTCTAACCAATTTGTGCCCTGTTCTTTTGACAACGCAGCCTTTGCTTTTGAAACGTCTAAACGACAGCGTTGTACATCATCAAAATATATATAATATACAATCCTTAACTCTAACTAGAAGGCGGTGTTTATGCTATAGCAATAACATGGAAACCATAGAATGAAACTCGGAATAAAATACCAACATAATTATTTCACGGTGAAACTGAATATCGCGTGACATGACAGAAATATAAGTACGAAAGAAAATTTTTTGTACAGATTTTCATTTGATATCACTAAAATTAATGCGCTTTCAATAATATATATTTTAAGTAATTATTAATTAATTTTTAATTATTTAGCAATAATATATTTGCATTTAGTACGCTAAAATTATATTAATCTCACACCTACATGAAAATTATCGTATATTAGACTGTTTTTTTATTCTTAGTCACGCCGAAAGATTTAGTATGATTTATTTTATAACGTCTAATTTTTACAAGCGTAAAAAAAATGTATCATGGAGGACATATTAGTTCTCATAAAGTTGACTGATTTCCAATTTTCGACCAATAGGTCGAATTTCCTTAATGCGAAGAAGAAATGCCTAACTTTGAAAACAGGTTTCCCTAATCAAGGCATTTGTACTTCAAAGTCGTTAACTTTAAAGTCGTCTTGTTGACCAATAAGGCATTCTGACTAATAAGCTTGATTTTCCTATTTATAAGTTAGTTTGACTTTAAAATTTAAAAATTAAAAAAGTTAAACATAAAATTTTAAAATCGAGATTGCTGGGTTCCGAGTCATTAAAATATACCTAGATAGAGTATTGCTATGCTAATAATACAAAGATATGTTTTAAAGCAAAATTTAGCAGTACTGTAAGTAAACATAACGTGTTATTAAACAATGTCCAGTGGCGTACGGTATATATTTTGTCCTATTTAGAAGTGACCACCAGTTTTATTGTTAAAATAAGTAACACTTTTAAGGATGTATGGAAAGGCTAATAGTGATTTTATAAACAAAGAATATTTTATTTTAAATTTGGTATTTACATAAAACAGCAGTATCAAGCAATTTTCCCACGTCCTCCAGTTGCGGTTAAATTGTGCAAATTTTTTAATCCTTCAGGAGAAGCTATAATTTTCATCCTGTGGTTAACGTATTCGATCGAACAATAAGGGCCCGTACATTAAATGGACCCCCGGCTCTGTCACGATCAGAAAAATAAAATTAATGTAATGATTTAATTCAAAATAAAATTTTCCCCTCCCCTTTTAACCTTCTTTGTATTATATTAAATGAAAAACAAAACTTTCAAACAAAAAAAGTAGTATGTTTTTGGGGCGCTGGTGACCGTAAAGGGCCCAACACCCAAAATAGCGCGACAAAAATTTTTTAACGTAATTTTAGTTTTACAATTAAGCCCACTAGTTAGACGCGCCGGCACCTTTTATGGCGCATCCCCTGAGGGGTTTTATTTTAAGTAATAATAAAACACTTTCCTCAAGTATTTTATAGCTTAAAATAACCGCCAACAAAGTTCTAAGAGTCTAATGCCCGTTTTCACCAACAAATTCCTAACGTTAAGAGTTTCTTAACTTGAGATAAGAAATTCTTATGTCAAATTTGGTTTTCACCAAGCGCTAAGAATTCCTTAGTGGTATTAAGAAATCTCTAACCTTAGGGATCCGATTTACCGACCCCTAAACTGTTAGGTATTCCTTAGCGGTTGTATTATACTATTTATAGGTTATAAATTAGTGTTTGTGCTTGTTGATTTTGAATAGTCGTGCATTATTCTACACTCTTCTCTAGCCATGGATGCTATTCGACTTTTTGATAGAATAGAAAGATATGATGATTCATCAGATGATGAAGTTGTACACTTCAGAACCATTAAAAAGCGGGCAAATTATTTTGATAGTTTCAATGAAGTGGAATTTGCCGCAAGATTTATTATTATAAATTTTATTATAACAATTTATGGTTTATTTATTTAACATGGTCGTTACTTGTTATATTTTTGAAGAGTGCAGTTGCCATCACTTGAGGATTCACATTATCTTATGTATGTACACCACATATTAACGGTTTATATAATCCTTTACAGTACCTGCTTCATAATTAACAAAATTAACTACATAATAATCATACACAACCGTAATGCCGCCATTAAATATAACCTACAAATTCAAATATGACATTTATGACCCTCATTAGTTCATTTGTCCTCCTTAAAGAATACCTAGCAAGGGAACTGCTGGTTAAGAAACTCTTATGTTGGTGAAATGCAAATTTCACTTTATGGAATACCTAGCGTTAAGAATTCTTTACTAAGGAATTCTTAAATAAATGTTGGTGAAAACGGGCATAAGACAAATAACTAACTTTCAGGGCAATTTTGGTGAGAATTTTGACCTAACCTTGGACCAGTTTTTCCTATAAGTAATTTTCTGTGGTAATTTCAACTTAATGGTTAGCTCTGGATTACCATAAAGGTTTATTTTGTGCCTTAAATATTTCCTATTATTTAAGTCAACCACACAGAACTTACATATAGGAACAATACGTAATTCTGACCAATTAAGTCATATCGGCTACGAAGTTAAAATTAGGTAATACACATAGGTTACATTTCCTTCAAATGAAATCCTAATTTGACCTATAAGTAGAATTGACTTTGAAGGTATATCTTTGATCAAAATTTGGTAATTTATAGCTTAATATGTAACCTTTAAGTTACTAAACTTTGAAGGCATTTCCTAGGTATAAACTACGTAATGTTTGACCTCTACACAAGACTTCAAACGCTATCTGACTTTTAAGACATTTTTTATCTCAAAAATTGGTTATTTTTCGCTTAAATTGGGCAATCTGACTTTGGTTTAGTTAAACTGCCCTGCTTTGCTGCTTGGGAAAAGGATAGGGACGTGGAATGTAAATACGCAATATGTTGCAGCCTGAAAAGATAATAATTAACACCATAAAAGAAATGGAGTACTTAAATATCTAGGTTCTTGGTATTAGCGTAATGAGATGGCCTTACAATGGGAAATGCACGAGAGACAATTATACAATATACTACACTGCAGATCACATTACACAGAACAAAACTGGAGTTACCATAATAGTCTCTAAAGAACTAATAAGTAAAAGACTCGGTACAAAATTTTAACCCATTGTCGGATAGAGTTGCAATGTTGCGAGTCCGGGCGTATCCAACAAATGTTAATTTTATATACCTTGAAGAGACTGGAGGCGTTCAAGATGTGGACGTGTAGGCGCATATTACGAGTAAACTGAATGGACCGAGTCAGAAATGTCGACATACTTGGAAAACTGAATAAGGAGACAGAAATTATAAGGACGTTAAAATCAAGATAGTTGAAGTATTTTGGATATGTTATGAGGCATCCAGAAAAATACAATATTCTACATAAAGCAAGATCAGAGGAGCGCGTGGACCTGGAAGCTGAAGAACATCGTGGCTGAAGAACCTGATGCAGTGGTTCGGAATGACCTCAACATTACTTTTCAGAACAGAGGTTAATAAAGTAATGATAGCCAACATGATAGCCAACGTTCGTTAGCGGATACGGCACCTTAAGAAGAAGAAGGTTCATTTTATCGTTTTATTCTCGGATAACCTAACCTTAAAAGTTTTTTGCTAATAAATCAATGACTGATAATTTGTCTACTGTTATACTGCTATGCATACTGCTATGTATACTGCTATGTCCCCAGCTATAGAAATTTGTAAACTTTCACTTATTCAAAAGTACTCTCGTTTGGGTTCATTCATTATTAATTTGTGTCACGAGACTCTTCAATTGTTTAGTGTTAAATTTTTAACGTTTTATAACTTTTCAATTTTTTATTTTCATGTGGTGTACAAATTCTGTTACTATTAAATTTTACGTTTAACGTTTACGTTTAACGGTTTAACGTCCTGCGCGTGACAGAGTCGTCTGTCATAAAAAGAACAACTCAAAATCTTCCACATTCTTAAAATTTCCACTTTCTCGAAACAACTAACTTAATTAAAACAATTTTTCATAAAACAAAATCAGCTTTTTAATATAAAAATTCATCAAAAATTAAAATTATATGCGACGAACAAATAATCTCATCCGTCCGAATTTGGCACAACGGCCTGAAGCGTTGTCTTCCCTCTCTACCTTCTTTCTTTAAAACTGAACTCTATGTACAGTGTATTTGCAATAACAAAAACAAACTTCAAAATAATTTACAATATACAATATTGTATATATAATATACATTATACAATATAGTTTTTACGTTTCAAAACATGACAATATACAATATATATTGTCGTGTTTTCAAAACCATAACAACATTAATTTTATTTATTTTGTAAATTATTTTAAAGTTTGAATTTGTTTTATTATTTATTTATTTATCATATTGTGTATAAAAATGTTTGTTAAATTATTTGCTATGTAAATAAGGTGGGGAACAAAAAAGTAAAAAAGAGAGAGGGGCTTGAATAGAGACACTTGGGCTGATGCCTTCACGTCGAGTAGATGGGCGGATGAGCATCATTCCCGCAATAAAAATTTAAAAATGTTTTATTGTTTTGATAATTAATAAAATAAGTTAAGTTGAGTTGATGTTTTTGTTTTAATTGTTGTAAAGTGCAAATTGTTAAATAAATTGGAAAAGTTGAAGAATTTGTGATAATTTTTGGTAGATTCATTAAATTACGTCGCAGCAAATTTGTTAAACCAGTTGCAATACCACATGCGGAGCGAGCCCGCACGGAAGCCAAAGTTCAATACCACATGAAAGGTAACAAATTTGAGCAATTTTTAATTTACAATTGAATTAAACACTGACGAGTCTCATGTTAAATAATGGATGAATTCGAGCAAAGAGTAATTTTAGATTCAGAAAATTTTATAGATTTGCATAGCTCGGGTCATCTCAATATATATATACTAGGACGGAAAATTAATATTTAATAAAATTAATCACATAATAAGCACACAAACATTTAATCTTTAAAATCGTGTGGAGGGGGGGGGGTGAAGAGTATGAAAGTACATTAATAATTATTTTCTAAAGAAAACACCTCCATTTTACATCATGAACTGAAAAAGTCAATTAGTACTAATAGTATTAATAGTTAATTATTAAGTAGTAATATGCCATAAAAATATTATTCTTAGTTGAAAATAGTAATTATTATGTAATTGAATTTATAATAATAAAATATCTTAACAAAATATTTTTTTTTAAATATAATTAAAATATTTTTTTAAATCTTCCGATGCAGAGGGTAAATCAAACTACCTATCCAATTACTGAAACTTATACAATAGCGCTAGGTAGCTTCAAGTAACCGCAGAAATTACACTTTTCTAACATTTACTTAGCCGAGAGGTCATTGACTTCAGAAAAACCAATGTTTAAAGTTTTTACTAATTAAAATTATCCACGGGTTCGTTTCTATTCATAAGACAGCCCCTCGATACAAAAAAACATCATAAAGTAATATTTCATTTAAACAAACTAATCACTTGGTATGAAAAGCACAGAAACTCAAAGAAGGTATATTGTTTAATTTCCTTCAAAACCAGTTAGGCACCATTGTTGAATCTCAACCTGCTGGGAATACCTCAAACTATAAATGACAGCAGCTCCGTAATAAGGAAAATTAGATTAAAATAAAATAGGTTGAAATAAATTCAACAAAGAATTTGTTAGGTAACTAAATATTCAAGTTTTTTAATATTCTTTTTTACTCGTATATTAAATAAAAGTGCTGTCTAAGGAAATTTATCATTCTTACGGCGCGAGAAATAAAATTTGCGATATTGTTGTCCACCTCTGGACCACACTTCGAAACTACCCAGTAGCAGGTGTTCAAAACTTAATACAGTAAATGAGTCAAATAGGTATCGCTGCAAGGTGTAGCAGTAATATTTATTTAAAAACTATAGTTTTAGTAAAATTGAAAAATATGTACATAGTTGACGTTATATTAAATTCAAAAATATTGCTTGTACAATCTTATAGTACATTAAAATAGCTAATTTGTGTGCGTTTACCGGATTGACGTTTTTAGTAGGCACCTGATCTCCGTATTTTTAATGTAAAAACTTCGTCACATATCTTAGACGTAATATAGGGATTTCAAAAGTTTTGATTTCCTTATGGAGACAAATCCCAGAAGCGCCGGTCGTGAATGGATTCACGAGCTTTCGATTTTATTTTATTACATTACTTCTTGTAGGTTTATTAATCTTTTAAAGGGTTAGACTACTGGTCTTAAAGTATTGTAAATTTTTGGAATTAATTTCTAAAAAAGTATAAACGCGATTTTAGCCATATTTAAATAAAGAATATAAGCATAGATATTGTATATTATAAAATATAACATAAACATAGGCATTAATAAGTGGTATTTTTAATACCAATTAATGTTGTAGCAGCTATGTGCACATAATTTAGTCGATTTAATTGGAGCGACTTTGAGAAGAACAAAATTTCAATACTTAAAAGGTACTGGCTATTATTTGCCGCTGCTTTTTTTATTTCGTTTATAAAAATATGTGAATTGTTTTGCACAAAAATTTGATATATTTTAATGGTATTTCTTAAATAAAAATTTGACGAAACAAAATTTTAACCGAAACCTGTGTAAAACGAAAAGTATCAGCTTTCTGTACAGCTTTCCAAGTCAATTTGTCGATTGCAGTTTGAGTAATTGTATACACTATTTTAAAAATGTAGTTTTGTAGTAAACCTATTTAAAATTTGACAAGTAAAATAATTACTTTTTAATGTCTTACCGTTAATCTGTGATTCCTGCTTCATAAAGTAAACGAAGTTCCTCATACAGGTTCGTTTCTAAACCTCTCTTTAAATTTTTAATTGGTTTAAAAATTCACTATAGGCGAACCGCTTTAAAATTCTAAAAAATTTAAATAAAATCGCCTTTACTACTTTTTTGTTTCATATTTTAATTTGTTTGCAATTTTAATTTATTCACTATCAAAACACTACACATTTAACCCTTAGGAAATTCACTTTTTTCAACACCAATCTAATGAAATATTAATACAGTATCGATAATATATAGATAAGTAGATAAGTATTAGTGTATAATAGTATATACCCACTAACTTCATTCTAGCTATATAATATAATGATGTATTAAGAACCAACATGTTCTTTTTATTTTTATATTTCGATTTAGTGAGTAGAAAAATTCAGCCAATATAAGTTGTTCCCATTGTATTAATCAATAACACAACATGAGTATTATCAAACGCTAATTGGTTCAAATTATATACGCGTTCGTTTTGTGTTGTATCTCGGGCTAATTAACGTTTTAATAATTAAAAATAAAAAAGTTATAAATTCTAGAAGATTAAAAGATCATTATTTATCAGGTTAACTTGTAGATTTATAGATTTCATAGTGTTCGTGCTAAAATAGTGGTACTTAGTTATAGCGTTAATAAACGACCTTTCTGCTATGCTATTCTGCACGGTATAAAACTCCTTTATAAATTTTTTTTTATATATTTTAAAATCAAAATGCGATCTTATGATTTGTGGATTATCGGATTTACTATTGCAGATAGAAAGAAAATAATTATATAAAAGAAACATGTCTCGATAGTAAAAGGCATCTTAGTGCTTTATGTCTTTTAGCTAGAAAATGTCAGATTCATAACGTCACATTACAACGTGATCTGTGATAGTAAGATTGATACCCAATACTAAACAGTAGGTGAAACGTATTTTTCCTGGGAAAATGCGGTATATATTACTATTTCATGTTTTTCATTTTAGGATTGAAATAAAAGCTATGAGAGTAAAGTATTAGAGATTGAACGGCGCTTCTAGATCGTTATAGTTTCGTTGACATCGTAAAAGAGCTAATAAAGCTCAAGTTTTATTATAAAGTATTTACGATTAATATGTGTTATATACTAGAGTAACTGCGTATAGCGTAAATGCTCTAAGCTTATAGAGATTTTTACGGTTAAACTAAAATTAAGAAGTTATTACTTCTATGTCATAATAATATAACTTGTCCGGCAATCTTTCAAAAAGCAGAAATTATGACATAATCAGATAAATTATTTCAGTAAATTATGTTGGCTTCGCATTGGTTTAATCCCATAAAGGTAAAATTTTGAATTGTATGTAGCATACATACCTAATTATTAATGCTCTGTATTATGATCTAGAAGCGGCTGATTGGAACATTAATTAACGCCAATAACTTGGTCTTGATAAATCCCATCAGTTCGAACGAATGTTGGTATATTACATCAAGGCTAATAGCAACGTGGGACTCGAACCTCAGATTGTTAATTTTGCAAATTATTTTGAAAATTCCGGAGTAGATTATACGCGTATTTTAAGATTATAAAATTTTAACTAAAATTGTTGGTGCATATTTTATCGTATCTTAATTTTATAACTAAACAAGAAAATATCCTAAGTCTGATAAAGTTTATAGACATAGCAGATGCTTTTGCAAAAGTAGTCCAAGTAACATCTGTTAGGACAATGTTACAAACGCCACTTTACCGCAACCCTGTAATGGCGTTATTCTTTATTGAAGCGTAGGCTCAACTACGTTTTGCTTACCTAAAGAAAATATATCGACCATATCCCCAGGTGAACTTTTGTTCACTTACACTATATAACTTACATGTTTAATCAAACACACAAAGCCACAAAATTAATTTACAATTAAAAATTACCTAGGGAAATTTAAACCATTTTCTAATTTATGAAAATTAGTATTAATTAAAATACACGTTGACTTTTAAGTTGCAATTTTTATAGGATATTAGTAATTTGAGAGCACTTAAATTTCTTGTGATACTAACAGAAGACGATATTTTTTAAAAAGTGACAATAAAACTTTAATAGAAGTCGAGAGCCCTCGTTATTGTAGTAGAGCAAGAAAATTGGCACACAAAAAAATTGAATTGCTGCTTCTCGAATGAATTGAAAATTAATTAAAGTTGCAGTGACATTCTTTAATATCTACGAAGTGAAGATAATTATAATAACGCCTGCGAATTTTGCTTACATTGTAGAACATAATAATTTAATTATAATTTACTACATCTTCCGTTATAACGGTTCCAAAATTAGCTTCAATATACCCGACAATTATGTAGGTTCAATACATAGCCAATAGTTTCGGTTGTTTATTGGTTAATATAGTAGGTGTGAGATCACTCTCAGTAGACGAATATATATTTTTTTTAATTGTACCATTTATGGCCATGTTCTTTGTGTAATAAGCACAAGATCTTCTTTACAGCTTAATTCTTAAAATTAATTTTTGTTGAGCACCAATTTAATTTATGCAAGGTTACCCTTGCAATAATTAAATTTAAAATTTTAATTTTTTTAAATTATTTAAATTATTAATAAAGATACGTAATATCGTTTTATTGCCGATTTTCTTCCAGTTCCAGTTTTTCTTTCGTTTTCCAAGCTTCAGCGTTTTCTTATGGTTGACATCATTAGAGTTAAAAAGTTGGAGTACCTCATTTTGATTCATAACCAAAGGATTTAAATTAAAAACAAATTGGTTATAATTGATATTACTACATACTCCTTGCATGAATTTTAAAAATTTTACGGTTCTAATTAGTTTACAATTTTTCAAGGTGTTACTCGAGCTTTTACAGCACGAGACTCTTAAATTTTTAATACTTGTTAAATAAGTTTTTTTATATTATTTTTCGTTTCAATTTTTGTACAATTTTTTTTGTACAAAATTGAAATTTTCTTGTTAAAATATGTTAACCTTATATGGGCATGTAAATTTATATAAGTTCAACAAATGTTTCCCAATGCTTTATAATTTAAAATTTTTAATCTTAATTTTTAAATTCCAATTTTTTAATCACTTCAAAATTAATTAACTTTTATTTATTTTCAATTTCAGCTTACCGTTTAATTCCATTCAATTTAATTGCACTCGTATTCAAATCACAATTACCAAAATTCACTAAAATTCTTTAAACTTTAATATTTATTTTATATTTCACCTCTCATCTAATTAAAATAACTTTAAATCATAATGAAATTCACTTTTATCTCAAATAATTATTAAAAATATCAGATTATCAAATAAACTAGAACGGAACTAACATTTGTCTGTTCTCTTTAACGCTTCCCGACATAAAACCTTGTTTCGTTCTCCTCAGTTACCAACCTTGCACCGAAAACAA
Source organism: Cantharis rustica (assembly GCA_911387805.1). Taxonomy (NCBI): domain Eukaryota; kingdom Metazoa; phylum Arthropoda; class Insecta; order Coleoptera; family Cantharidae; genus Cantharis; species Cantharis rustica. The sequence goes on along the minus strand of OU426878.1, from coordinate 48,422,427 downwards.
AAATTTACAAATTTAAATTATACACTGTTACACGATTTTAAATTAACCCAAAGTAAACTTTAAAATAATTTACAAAAATTGCTAAGCAGTTTTTCAACGGAATTTTAAAATACGACAATATTTTTTAGTTGCCCGTTTTATGGGAAACACTAGCTTTTTCTTGCAACTGTTTAACATGCGCACACACAAGAGAATTTACGGGTTTGGATATTATTTTCTTATCAAAAACTTATCAATTTCTTCTAAGAAACCAACTCATCAAGTACTCGTGAAATCTTTTTAACAAATTTAAAAAAAAATCTAATAGAATCATTAGAAAAAAAAGAGCAAGAAAAGAAAATATCATTTGACAAAGGAGAGGAAGAGAAAAAAGAACTATTAGTAACAGAAGAGCAAGAAGAAGCAAAAGAAGCAGCCCCGGGAAAGATCGTTGACGTAATTAATTTTTGTATATTCATGTCAATTCCCGACACCATATATGTAACTTCAAACGTTTACTATCTCAAACTGTTAGGTATGCTTACGCTCTTATGGCCGCCGTTTATAGATTTTTTCACCTCTGTTATATATTTCAGCCCTGAGGATGGACTAATAAATAGTTTGAAACGTCGGCTAGCAGATAATATTGTTTGATTTACTTCCCTTCATACCCAATATCCGTTTTAATTGACTATTAGAAGTAAGGGGAAAATTTGTTTACTTTCCATCAATTTATGAGTTTCATAAATTTTTCCGACGTAGTGGACGTTTAATTTGTAAGTTTGATGAATTTAATTTTATAAGTTTATGATTTTTAAAATATAAGTGATATTGTTTGATTGAGATTTGTGGATTAATTAATTAGATTTATTGAATTAATTAGCTGGTAAAACTTTCTGTTTAGAAATCAAATTTATTGAGAAACTACAAATTTATTTAGGAATTTCCCAAATATCTTGACGAACTCAAACCTTTTAGAGCCTAATTTTAATTTCTACACCCAATACCTACAAAGTATACAATACGATTTTGTATCTTACCCAATTTTCGTTTTAATATTGAACGGTGACTTCTTCAGAAATTATATTGTATATAATTACTAAATATAAAAACTAAATTCCATGAAAGCTATAGAATTAAAAAAATTGAGAAGCTACGTTCAGTACAATCAGTTCGAAATAAAATTTAAATTAGTTATATTAATAAATTTATACGAAAACTTATGCTCTACTTCTACACCTTGAGATATTACTAGAATTTGATTTTATTGAATAAATATTGAGATGTCCCTAGCTCCGTAAATCTTATAAATTTTCTTTATCTATAAAATTAATTCAAATTACTGGCATTCATTTTTTGTTGTTGTAGCAAAAGACTCTTCGAATTAAAATTATAAATTTCTAAATTTAATGCTCACTTTTGTTTGTTTGTTGTATTGTTGGAGTCCACCTGGGCTCCCAGCTGATCTCAAATTTGTTGCTATGCACCTTTTGCACCGACCAAATTGTCACAAATTCTTCCAATTTTTATTTATGTTTTCTGGCACTTCACTTTAATTATTAATTAAAACAAAACAAAAACTCAAATTAACTTATTTTATTTATAAAAATTAAGCAATTATCGGATATGGCGACTTCCGCCAGGCACAACGGCCTTTGCCTAATTGTCCTTGCATCGACCCACTCGCCGTTCTCCGTTCTAGTCTTCTCCCACCTTTTATTTACATTAAAGTTTTGCAAACTTTGTACAGTGTGTTTAATAAATAATGAAACAAACTCAAATTTTAAAGTAATTTTACAAAATAATAAAATTAATGTTTTTATGCATTTTGAAACACGACAATATATCAAGTAACCAATCAGATACACGTACCTTGTACTTCAGAGTGTGGGTCTAAAACTTTAAATTATTAATTTCAAAAATAAATAAATTGTATTCCAAAAGCAATCATTCAAATTAATATTTCCAATCGCATATAATTTTAATTCAAAAATTAAATGTAAAAATTTAATAATTCTTTAAAGAATCGAACTTGCAATTTCCTATCATGAAGCAAACGTACCTATCTTCTAATACACTTGCCAGTCTTTTAAATTTTAATTTCTATTTTTATTCACTTTCCATACAATTAAATTACATTAGTAGCCTTCAAAATACAAAAATAATTCATAAAAAAAAACCGGAGCTTACAAAAATAACTTTTCTTTAATAAACAAAATCAAAAATATCCAATTTACTAATCAAAATTTAACTTTCGATCAAAATTTATTCTCAAATTAATCTCTTCAACAAAAATAAATAATAAAACTATTTGCAATTAATTTAAAAAAAAAACTACACTCAAAAGTCAGAACCAAAAATCGCACGACTGGCTCGCGTTGCCATATTTAGCAAAAAGCCTTGAATTTTCTCTAATTCGCTTCTACCTTTCAAATTTTACAATGCTACCATTTAAACTTATTAAAATAAAATTTTACCAAAATGAACAGGGTCGGTGCGAATCGCTTTGAATCACCACAATACGTATTATAGCAACACCTGCAACAGCAGGAATTAGGGTATCCTTTTTTATAGTAACCTAAAAGTAACTTAACAAACTAAATTTCATGCAAGCATATAAAATTTAAAAAATTGAGTTCTCACAATTATTACAATCAATTCGAAATATGAATTTTATTAATAATAAGAGTAAATAAATTTAAATTTCGTCACCTTGAGATACAAATCTATTAGACAATTAACTCAGACAACACAGAAAATGAAATTCAAGGTAACAAATCAAAATGTGATTGGTTGCTTGATTTATTTGTCTAATAGATTCGTATTCTAGAGCAATTTTGAGATGAAGAAATCAGGCATTAATCAGTTTCAGTTACATAGCAAGAAAATTGCAAATGTTTATCTCAAAGAAAAATTTTTGAATAAAAAATTGAAAACATACTTTAAAAACTTTTTAAAAGTTATACGTATTATTAACTTGAATAAGATGATTATGAATGCTAATAATAATTACTGAAAAATGAAAAAGAGATCTTTTAAATAAAAATATAAATTTAATGTTGAAACAAATTTGTTGCCGACTTATCAAATAATTTTATTTAATGAAACCCAAATTGATTATTATTAAGTATATATTTTCTTTACAATTAAAGATATTTAACAGTTTGAAAGATATATTATATTGCTTTTAAAAAACTTAGAGAAAATTTAATGTAGGTAACCGTGATATTTTCAGGACTCACATTTACAAAATATGTAATGACAGTAACTTACATAACAAAATTCATCTCGGTGTATGCAAAAGAAGGCAAATTTAGTATTCTTATCCGGCCATGGTCTTCTTCTTTCTGCTATGCACATTATTTTTGCTTTTTTATCATTTTCTTCTATCAATCTCCATGTACATTTACCCACGACGATAATCCATAATGTTTATTCTTGTAAGATTTTTTCTCAGCGTACTATTTGATTTCCTAAAGGTAAGGTTTTGAATACTTTTTCACTTTATTTATACTTATGTCTGTTAGATTTTGTGGAACGAATTGAAAAAAAGAGCAATTTCTAATGTGCACGAATGGTATCCAATTCAATTTTGTTTTATGTATTAAAATTTACCTTGTATAGTCTTACTAAGAACGTTATACGTAATATTTCAAGTTTATGTCGGATGTCAACTTCATTAATCTTATATGTTCTTAGAATATCCATACTTAGTAATACCTGGTGAAAACATGTAAAAAATGAACGTATTATTTATCATTTGAATATTTCCGGTAGGTATAATCGAGCATTAAATTTTATTTCTTTTCTTCGACACTATCTAATATATCCGAGGGACCCTATTTCGAGTTTGCACTAAAAGCGATATGTTTTTTCCAAGACACAAAGCGGTTTCATAACGACAATGTATGTGGAGATATAAAGCATTGCTGTGGGGATGAAACATGTAACTTAATATTGAGTGTACACATAGACACACGCTTACAATCACTAATCGCATCTTATGACCCAGTGTTGTGAAGCTTTTATGATCTGTATTGAATTTTACGACAATGACTGATATCTGTATAGAAAGCCGAAGAAAAAGTATTACAATTATAAATCCGTGTTTCGTTTCCTTTACACTGTTTATTATTTTAATGGAATTCTCAATTATTGGCTAATATCTTTCCAAAATAGTAATGTTACGAATTTATTATTTTTTGATTACGGTTAATCATTTTTGTCAATTCGTAAGGACGTAAAAGTTAATTTACATAAAAATATGAAGCACTCAGAATAATGATAGCTGATAATGTAAGATGCGAGAAAATTTTAATGTACCAAAAATGAAGCCTACGTTGAAAGTTTTATTGAACAAATCGAAGAAAGCTCTTATCGCTTTATCATTTAACCGCATTTAAGTTTAAATACCCGATTCTAAAAAGGCAAAGTTTTATCTTTGAATTTTTAGTACAATCAAAAAAGTTTACTTTCACACCTTAATGCCAAACCTAGTACTAGATAAAGTTTTTTATGCGGAGATATATTATTGGAATCTCTTAAATTAAATTGCAGGTAAGGCCGGAACTTACATTTTGATATTCAAAAGAGACGACAAAACTTCAATATTATTATTGAATATTCAATTTAGATATTCACGAACAAAAGTGTGCTAAAATTATGGATAAAGTTAACCGCAGGTTGTTCATTCAAAAGTTGCCACAAAAGACAATTTTACATAGTAGGAAAAGCTATTAGCTTGGAACGGTTGTTAGAAACCGGAGTCTACTGTAGTTGTATGTAAATGTAGAGGATCATGACTTTGTTCACCTCCGAGTCATGTGTGGTTACATGTACAGAGCTTTATTGAAAGCAATTAATTTAAAGGGTCCACAGGAGCAGAGACGCCATCAAAAGTTGGGACTATAAATCGGAAATCTGGAATTGCATAATATAATACACTCATCATTCTATGTATTTGTAAGTCACATGTGCGGTTGAAACAAAATAAACTCCGTGTTGAAACGCTGAATTAAATCAAAACATTTGCCAAAAACAAATAACCTTTTTGATTATTCTGAAAATTTTAAAACTAAGTAAATACCAAAGTTTTCTTACAACATAATAGAGAAGTATATTTTATTATATACACAAAACTGAAATGAAATATTTTAATAAATTTACATTAATAATGTACGTAATTTTATCTTGATGTAAATAACAAAATCACATAGAAGTTTTGTTGTTGAAAACTTTTTATCAACAAAATTTTTATACCTAAATTTGATTTTTTATTTATTTTTTAAAGTGACTTTAACGTTGTTGTAATAAAATAAAGGCGAAATTGAAGCACTTCAAACAAAAAGAATCTTTAGTGACGACGTTTAATTTCAAATATGAATTTTATGTTTGTAATCTAATATACATTTAGGACATAAAATTGCAAAAATACCTAAGAAAATAAATTACATTTGTCATAAACTTAACTACAAATATTTTTAAAGGACCATTCAATATACCTTTTTATTTTTAATAATAATAATAAAAAAAAAGAGAAAAAGAAAGATAATAAATTATTAAAATCATTAATTACTAAAATAATGCAGTAAAACAGTCGAGCAATGCCAGTTGTAATTCAAATTTAAATGGGTGACCGCTTTGAGAACACCGCTTGTCAAGCTACCGTATTCTAAATTGGAAGTTACAGGGGACTAGCGTCAAGTTAGGCATCCGTTGTCTATAAAAACACAAGTACTAAAACATACTTAACAAATATTACATTCGATAGTATTTATGCGGCTTATAGTCGGCAGGACTATATGCTTATAAACCAATGGAATTAGGTTTTGAAAAATTTCTTCAGAAAGAATTAAAAATTAAGATAGTTATGTTTTTCATTAATATTAAAACCGATTTTTTAGTTTAACTTCATTACAAACGCAGGCAAAAATCTATGAAATAATACTAAATCATGGTATCAGTGAACGGAAATCTAAGGAATAATTAATAATAATTAATTAATAATTATTGAATTTTAATTCCAAATGTTTATAAACATTTTCTATGCATATCTCAGATTCAAAACTATTGCCCAGTTTATGAGCAAATGAGATGTGAATTAAAATTCACAATATGAGATGGAATGATTCATTATTCTGAATCTTTTTGCCTCCTTTCATGCCATAGTGTTTCATGACTAGGTTGTAACGTAGCATTTGCACTAACTCAAATTACGTTAATTTATATATTACATTCATTTGATGAGTTTAGATACTAGCGAAATGTTGGTCAAAAATTATAAGCCAGAAAATGTAGCGTTGCTTAATTTATAACAATATTTTATTTTAGTTTTGCAAATTGTGTCATAAACTAATATTTATTTAGTTATTTATAAGGAACTTTTGGAATCCTTGAGTTACGAAAGAATCTTTTTGAGGCACGGAAAGCTTCTAACGGCAAACCAAAAACAAACCTTTATAAATCTATTTTCCTTACTTAGGGGTTGATCTTTACCTAAGGAAAACGAATTACGTTTTACGCTAATCGTAGAAAAACATTATTCTATTATTGGTTTTGCGTATGTTAGTACATATTTAAAAATTAAAAGAAAAGTTTACGTAAGCAATATAAATTTTAATAATTCGTAAATATAATTTTTATAATATTTATTTTGTTTATTATTATTAAAATTGATGTAAAAAATGAATCAGCAAAAAGTAGGCTTTTTTCTTCGTAAAAGTCATATAATTCGTCAAGATGTTTTCAAATCCTTTTGAAAGTTTGCGTTAAGTTGCTATGTACCGTGCCTATAGTTATCTCAGTGACAGGTATTTTACTCGAAAGGTGTTTTATTTTTATTTCAAGCCTACAATAAAAGAATTGAGTAAAAGTTTTTTAAAAAGTATTTTTACACTAGCGCTTTTTCATTCGAAAATTTGTAAGATTAGGAATTTTTTTAAAGATATACCGTATAGAATATTAAATGGCATTGACGCTACTTTAAAAATAAAGAACATCATCACCTTTTTGCCAATAATTAACTTTTACAAAATTATTGTTTGATTTCATAAGTTGTTACAAAGTGACCAGTTTTGTGGTTAAAGAAATTTCAAAAAATCCCTGTATATTTTCGGAGTTGTTTGAACAACTGATATTGCTTTGAACAATAGAAATAGAAATAGAAATTTATTGCATCAATAAAGTTACATGCGCGTCAACAATAATAAAGTGTATAACAATTAAAAGGTAAAAGCACTATCACCAATCTCAACCAACAACAAATCAACAATAAGTAAAATTAACAACACAGTTTAAACATCTTGATCCAGTGAATACTATATTATCGTTCTCTATCTACTGCTGAAGAAACTCTTGAATAGTGTATACCGGCCTGTTCATGAGGATGTTTTTTATAACTCTTCGAAACGGTTTCTCAGATAAATCCTTCACTGCTTGTGGCAACTCGTTGTACAACTTGGAACCCCAGTAGTCCGCTCCCTGTCAGCTCCCTGTTGTATTTTTTTCAACTTGTGCGAAAGTATCTGCAATTTGCTTCTGTTTCTAGTTTCAAAATTGTGGTGATGTCCATTTGTTATGTATTTCTCCGGATTCAACTTCACGTGCTTTAGACACTCGAAAATGTATACTGCTGGGAGAGTTAGAATTCTGTTTTCCATGAATACATTTCTGCAGCTCTCTATGGATTTTATCCCGCACAGTACGCGAATCGCCCGTTTCTGAATTTTGAAGACTTCAGTTGCAGCCGCAGAAGCACCCCAGATCAAAACACCGTAGCTGAGAATACTGTGGAAATTTGCAAAATATGTGCAACGAGCCGCATCTCTTGTGCTGTATCTGGCCACTGTTCTAATGGTGTAAACTGCAGACGATAGCTTGTTCATTAATTGCTCCGTGTGTACTTTCCAGTTAAGCCGATTGTCCACTGTAATTCCCAGGAACTTTAGGGAACACTTTTCACCCGAGATTGGCAGACATTACGTCTTTTCGGCATTGAGTTTTAATTTATTTATACCGAACCAACTTTTTGATTGTTCCATTGTATTTATTAGCTTTTCTTCCAGTTCATTTCTGTTCTTTGCTCTTATCAGGTAGGTGGTATCGTCTGCATAAAGATAACTAAAAACATCTTCCACATCAATGCTCAAGTAGTTCATATATATAACGAACAGAATCGAACCCAGAATAGACCCCTGTGGTACTTCAAGATCCACCTTTTCCTCCTCGGACAATTTCCCGTTCCAAAAGACTCTCTGACTTCTTTCTTTTAGATATGACTTTAGTAACCTGTATGTTGGACCTCTAAAACCATAAAAATATAGCTTTTTAAATAAAATATTAGCAGGTATCGAATCAAACGCTTTCGACAAGTTATTTGAAATGACTTCCATTGTATCGCCTTGATCATGTCCCTCCATTATCTTGTGCGTGAGTTCCAGAAGAGCTGTTGTAGTGGATTTCCTCTTTCTATAACCATGCTGATTGTCTGAGAGAAGTTCTTTTTTTTCTAAGTAATTTATCATTCTTGTTTTAATTGCACTTTCGAACAGTTTAGAAAAAGTCGGAAGTAGAGATATGGGTCTGTAGTTACACGCCTCTGTTTTTTCTCCTTTTTTAAATATTGGCACAACTTTTGCTGTTTTTAGTTGATCTGGGAAAGAACCCTCCAGAAAACATTTATTTATTATTATGCTTAGTCGCACTGGTAGAATCGATTCCAGTAGTTTTATCATGTTAGTTGATATTCCGAATATGTCCTGTGTATCTTTACTTTTCAAGTTCCTCATTGTGCATTGAATCTCCTCTGCGGTGAATGGATCAAAAAAACAGAAAAATTTGCAGCTTTTTCTGGAAGTTTGCAATACTTCAAAAGCGTCGGCATCACCGGTTTTGAATTGTGCATTGATTTTTTGTCCTATCTGGGAGAAAAAATTACTAAGCGTGTCGGCATCTATGTCGTCTTGTGCCTTCTTTGTTGTTTGTTTGCCGGTTTCCTTTTTTATAACCTTCCAGATCGCCTTTGTCTTATTCTGGGCATTTAATATTTTAGTCTCATTATTACTTTTTTTCTGCTTTACTAGCGCTTCAGTGAGAGCAGACTTGCACAATTTGTATGCCTGGTACGAGGCGTTGTCTTTTCTAACTCTGCGAAATATATCTAGGGCTTCTAGGGTACTCTTGATTGATTTTACTTCATCTGAGGTGTGAGTTTGCTTTTTTGGCTTGTTTATGTTTATTTTTTTAACTTCTTTAGGACAATACAGATTAAACCAAATCAGAAAAGTGTCAAAGAAAACGGTGAAGGATTGTTCTGCTCTTAAGTTCATCATAAGCGATTGCCAGTCTATGCTGGATAGCGCCTGCCGGAGCCGGCTGATACCTCTCTTGGTAATCCTTCTGGCACGACGTACCACAAAGTTTTCCCGTTCTTGCAATCCAGCTGGGATCTCCAGTATCTGTGCTAAATAATCTCCTAGATGCAAATTTAGTGTATATGTCTCTTCACTTTTTATCGCGAAATCACAGAAGATATTACCTATGCAAGTTGCACTATGTTGAGTTATTCTGCTGGGTTCTGACATCATCGGCTCTAGTTCATATGTAGCCAGCATCTGCAATAGTTGTTTCCTGCATGTTGATTCTATGCCAAAGTTTACATTGAAGTCCCCCGCCAAAACAACTTTTCTGTATTTTCTACTCGCTGTCAGCACATTCAACGCCTCTTCTAACTTTAAAATAAATGCTTGCAAATCACCCGTTGGTGATCTGTATGCTACCAGAATAGCCATTCTCTCACCAATGATTTCAATCGCAGCCGCTCCCATGGTTTTCTCCTCCGACATCAATGCTATCTCATCAACTGTTCAAAATTTGATCCCACTTCTCACCAAGATCAGAACACCACCATGCTTGTGAACGCTTCTACAAAAACTTCCTGTAAATATAAAATCATTCAGTTTTATGTTACAAATTATATTTTCTTTGTCATTTATCCAATGTTCGGTGATACAAGCTATATCAATAAATTGCTGATTTAAAGATAACTCCAATCTGTCTATCTTATTTTTTATGCTTTGAACATTGACATTGAGTAACGATATGTTTCTATGTTTGTTTAGTTTAGTTGAAATTTCCACCTTTTTGGATTCGAAATAACTTGTACCGACTCACCGTAACACCTGTGGGCCAGTTTTTACCATTGTAGAGCTCATTAAGGAGGGAAAAGTCCGCTTCAATCTTGAAGGACACACTTTTCGCGTCTTCACGAATTGGACATGCTTTTACCTTGAAGTCATTTCTTTAAAAAGTATCTTCCAGATGTCTTTAAACTGACTCCTCACTTGTACCAAGGGATACTCTTTCCAAATGTATCAACACTTTCCTTGGAGCAGAAATGAAAGAAACTGCGCTGTTGGTATTCACTCGTTCTCCGATCACTTTCTCTTTGTTTATTGTTTTTTGTGGCAAAGTTTTCAATGGTAAAGTTCTATTTTTATTTCTAGTTTATTCGTGTTTATTTTGCTTGTCCGCACACATGGGCGTTGGTTCAATAATATTTGGTGCTCTTTCTACACTTTTTATGTGTTTTTTCTGATTAACTATTTTTGAATATTGTTGAGGACTTTTTACAAGTGCGGCATCGTCGCATTTTGCATCTGTTGATGCCTTATCAAGTTCACTCGGTTTTGCACTTTTTAATAACTCTATTATGATATCCTTGTCACTAACCATTGTCTGTAAACCTTCTATAATTCTTTTCGAATAGTCCAATTCCACTTTTACAATTTTCAACTCTGTAAGCATTAATAGGTTATGTTTGCCTTCTTTGCCGGACTCGCAAAATTCTTCATCACTTTCCTCACTAACACTAAGTTTTATGTGTGATTGCAATTCTTCACTCAGTTGAACATCCGTTGGTACACCAGCATTTAAAATTATGTTAACTAAAGTTTTTTTTTTTTAATTTCATGAGTTCGTTTGTGAAATTCTTAAGATCCGCCATGTTGAATGGCGAAATAAATTGTAAAAAATTGATATTTAAAATGGGCGCATTCGGAGACGCTTAGCCCCACTCTGCGGCCGAGTATTTTAGAACTTCCACTAAACATTAAAACATAATAATTATAATTAGTTAATAGCTAACGACTGTTTTCTTAATTTTGTGATTTAAGCTTACATTTAAGTTAAAAGCGATAACTTTCGCTAAAAGCGCAATAAAAATCTTGAATGTTATTAGTGTTATAAAATTTTAATTTTACTCTTTTTAATTTAATATATTGGTTATTATCTAAAGCTGCTAAGATGCTGAGCAGGTGAATGTTCCAGAATTCGACCATTAGTTTCCAAAAGATGAGCCATGCCTTATTTCTGAAATGTTGGTATGTCATTTCTGTACAATCTAAATACTAAGTAATTAAAACGCTTTTAAGCAATTTAAAATAATGACATAATGGTCGGATCTTAAACAGCACTTTCAAAGTTTACCTAATGCTTTTCCAAGATTGCAAAGAAATCTACAGAACGGTAAAGCTTTTTAGAATTCGACGTATTTCCTAGAATTCTAATCATAGCTGCCTAAAAGTAAACTTTACTAATTAGTAGTAATAGTTATAATATAATATTTTTATTATTACTATAACATAACAAACTACTGAAATATGTAAATTTACAAGTAAAATACCACTTTTCATAGTTTACTTCTGTGATGCACTATTTTACTATTAAATATTACTGTATTATTATAATATTGACACATAAAAACTATTTACATAATAATTATAATGAGTAATAAAAACGCTACTGCACTGTGTTAAGAAACCCACACTATCCCTATATTTCCTATATATAGGTATTCTGTAAACATAGTGATTTAGAAATAATAATAGTGGGTAATTGGATAACAAATCCAATTATCCGCTGGGTCACCATATATTTAACAAAATAATACTAGAAAGGTAGAATAAACATAATATGTAATTAGTTAATATATGGTTGAGCCCCAATTATCCGACGTAAAGAGAATGGATGAAGTTTCGCAAAAGATAATAGGAAAAACTAGAAGATTACGTATAAAAAAATGTATAATAAAATTATATTGCTGTATAAATATCAACACTTTGTAGGCCAATAAGCGTAACCATTATCTTACAGTTTTTTAGGAGACAGTAAAAATTAAATAAATTAGTTAATTTATAATTAGTTAATAGCTAACTAAATATAGCTAAATATATTAAAATATATTTAAATAAAAAATACCGTACTGAGTTATTTTTCACAATTAAATAAAATCATTTCTTTGTAATTTTTGGATTAAAATGTTTTCTTTACATTAATATAGATGGATGATTCCCCCAAAATGATTCTTTTTTATGTAAACTGTTTTTTTTAAATAGTGTTTAAGATTGCTTTATGTGTTTTTTTAATAAACTAGTTTATAATATTTCGAAATCTTTTAAAAAAATATTTAAAAAGCAAATTATTAATTATTAATTTTTAATGTTCTCTGTAGTTTTGTTAAATATTATACTTGCAATGCATATTATATATTATTTATTTAACTTTCAAAAATATTTAAACTTCATGTTTTAATATATTTTTAACTAACTTTTATATTTGTAACAATTAATTTTTATAGTAATTGTAACAGATGGCTGTCTTTTGAATATCTATGTTATTCTGAGAAGACATATTTTTTACAAAAAAACGAAAGTTCATTTAAATGAACCAGAGTCAAAATTTTAGATTTATTTTCAACCCCAAAGATTAAGTCAATCGAAAAGAGAATCATTTTAACTAAGATTCTTGCTTCTACTTTAAGCCTAAAAATGGCGCGAAAACCGACGTTTAGACCAAAATAAGGACCAATTTTCAAAACCTTGAAAAATCTATTTAGCCTTATTCACTTGATTGCTCGTTCTTTCTCTCATATGCTTTTTTTCTCTCTCTATCTTTCTTTCTCTCTCCATTCTATAATTCATGTAAAATTGTAACAATTTACAGAAGAAATAAAATTTTGGCCCAAGTAAGAATCGATCATTAAACAGTGAATTTATTAAAAAAGTGTCAAAAAACGCGGTTCAATTTTTATAAATATCGATTTTTATATTTATCCTGCGTAAGTAAACTAGTCAATACAGCATAAAATTAAATAAGTTTTAAAAAAATATTTATGATGGCCGGTATAAAAGCAGATGCCATGTGGATAATGAATGTGTATTGTTGTGTTTTGAAACGTTAAAAACATTAATTTATTTATTTTGTAATTATTTTGAAGTTTGTTTGGTTTTTATTGTGATTATTTATTTGTAAATGTACTGTACATAAGATTTTAATTGTAAATAAGGTGGGAAATAAACTAGGTGGAAGAAGGTGTTCAGCAAGTCTGGCAGACGCCCTGTGCGGTAGCGAGCGGTGAGAATGCTTTTCTCCGCTAAGAATTTTTGATTGTTTTAGAATAAAAAAGTAATTTAATTTTAGTTGAGAGTTGTTTGCATTTCTCACTGAGAATATCCTATTGAGTAAAAGTAGTTAGTAAAAGTAAAAGTAAAGTAATTAAAATTAGTTCCATATTTCTTAAAGAACTAAAATTGTGATATTTTTTTCATATATTTAAAATATTTATTAATTTCAATAATTTATCATTTTTTTTTTCTAGATAATATATGCGACTAAAAATTAAAAATGAAATAGGATTTTTAGAATTACTTTCTTTACTATCTTTACTATCCCTTTTTTTAATTTCATTTTTGATAATGTAAATATTTATATTTTCACATGTATCTTTTCTAAATATTTCTTAGTTTTGAAGTTTGTTTATTGATATTATTTAAAATTAGGGCTGAATTTATTATTGTAATCTCTGTCCAAATTTAAGTATTAATTTTATTTATTGGCAAAATAAGCCTTAATATTTATAGTGTTGTTCTGAAGTTAACTAGGTATAAACTTTTAATTTATCTAATTAACAGGACAAGTCAGTTTATATTATTTTTGTTGTAAAATTTTGTGCCTCGTATATTTCGTTTAACGCTATCGGAATGTCGCAAAGTCGCTATCTTTTAGACTTGTTTCAACTTGTTAATTTGGCAGCTGCCACACTTGTCTTGCGCGAGGATACTTTCTGAGCTTGAGTTGCGCCTAGGTTAGATTTTACATTCATTCTATCGACGATGCTTTTTTTTCTTTCAGTTTTTGTAATCATTACGGTTGTGTTTGCCTCACGCGTGTTGTGGTATTTATCTGAGAAGTTATTATAAAATTACCGATTCTGATGGCTCAGCCAATTTCGTTATTTCATTCCATTAAATTTGGCGCGAATTGCACCATCTTTGTTATGCAGACCATTGACTTACTTAGCATCTTGGTATCACTATCTTTAACGACAGTAAAATTATTTGGATTGTCGTAGAAATTACTATGAAAAATTATAGATTTGGATTGGAATATAGAAATATCGTTTTAATAATTATCTACCTCGTTTATGGTTGAGAAATGGGAAATTATTGCAACAATGGACGTGTAGTTCTGTTTAAGTTTCTCAATGCTGATATTTACCTCAGGTGTCTGAGCTTTGAATTTCCTACGGACGATTCAATTGGAATCAAATTAGTGCGATAAATAAGGTCTGTAAAATTATAATTAGTTTTCTGTAATGCAATCTTTGATCTATGTATTATCGACGAAACAAATGTTTCCTGTGTATTTAAAGTTCTCCGGAATTAATAAAGTAAGTGGAATTGATGACTGTTAGTGGCATCGACAAGGAATTATCTAGCTTTAAGATTATTGTAACGGTTTTATTTATGTATCTCAATAATGAATATCAATATTTAGAATTATCTAATATCTAATATTTATTATCGTGAATCCCGATGTACCGATTATTATCTTAACAAGAATTATCGCTATGACATTCGGTAAATTGTATCTGTTGCATGTTCCTTTAATTTCTTTGGTAGTTTTTGTGATTATGTATTTGTGCCTATCTGCAAATAAATATTGTTAAATGTGTTACATTTATTTGGTCTTTCTCGACCCACGCCCACATCAAAATCAAAAAAAGCTAGCTGGCCATTTCTTAATGACAAACAAGTATAAGCACTTGTATTTTAAATCTGACTTACCTATTTGTAACAACCTAGAATTTGACTATTGATTTTATTTCTTTAATTTATTTTTTAGCAATCTTGGTTTTCTTCATTTGACTGTGATTTTTTTATAGTTTGAATGTTTCTTGTTTATGTAATTTTACCTATCTATTGAAAACAAATTAATATATTTTATAAATATATTAAAAAATGAAATATCAAAGAGTTTAATTACTAAAATAATAATTAAGTTATAGTTTTAAAAGTTACACTGAAGTTGAAGTCTAAAATTATAACAATTTAAAAAAAATTTTACACAGTAAGTACCTATGTAGTTAGACAAAGCATTAGTGTGAATATGTAGTTTCATAATATTTACTTTAATTGGTATTTTTTGATTTGTTCACTTGATTCTATTCGTTTCATCAAAAAGTTTGAAAGCTGAGAAATACTCACGCAAATTTGTTATTTTGTAATGGATTTTGTGTTTTAAAGTTATTTTGTACTTATTTGTAAACATTGCAAATTGTTTATATAAAGTGTATAGTGTATGAGCAATAAGTTGAATACTAATACGCTACTTTTAGCATTCTGCAAGTTAATTATGTTGTTCTTTTACCGTGGAAAAGGTACTTTTGCATAAGTACTCTTCGTGTTTAATTTTTATGATCGTAAATAGTGGGTAATTTATTTTAAAACTTTGAAAGCAAAAAATATTACAAAGTTTACCCTATCAAAATAAGTACCCTATCCAAATTTAATATTTCAGTTAATTAATGGAAATGTCGACATTGAAAACTAAATTATATATTATTATGGCTTCTTGGTAACAAGTAAAATATACTGGAATTTATTTTAAAATCACTGCACTATTGAAATTATCGATCAATTTTCTGCTGGTTTGAACACGAGATAAAATGCATAAACCAAACAGTGAGTGCAATATTTAGAAGTGCGTGTTTTGAAATTATGACGTTAATAATGAAATTTCAAAAACATGCAATACTTGGTTTAAAAATTAAGCTGTAAATGTATTACGAAAGCAATTTATTTGTGGTCAAAACGCGTCAAAATTTATTTAACGAGTTGGTTGATAATTTAGAAATAGAAATAAAAACTTTGACATAATGTAAAGTTTACAAGTTATACTTGAAACTTTGTGTCCTTATATAATAGAATAAGTTGGTTTATTCCTTGTTTATCGACTTCATCAATTCAAAGTTCATCCACGATGTTTATTGCGAAGTTACCACTTAAATTTAAACTGAACTTGCAAACTTTAATTTACCGTGAAGTTTGGTATCAGTTTTGTTATCACAGCACAAGTATGTGTTAACTTTGATTTGATAAATTATATTGGACAGTTAGAAAAAGGATTTACTCAGATTACGTAAAGCGATGTAAATTAATATTCTAGTCAACTAATGAAATAAATGCTTTCGCCATAAAAATTTTACAATTAAAATGTTTCTTTAATATAAACAATACATAAAGCTTGGTTTCAAGTTTTCTTGGCAATCAAATTGAAAGCAAAGCGATATTTTTGTAAAAGTTTTTTGGAAAAAGCTTGTCGCATCGGAAATTATCGTTTCACAACAAAAAATTATTTAACTATGTTGCGTGGGCATACTTTTAAATATCTCGTAAATTCAATTTTATTAACTTTAAAAAATGGTGGTACTTCTGTTTTATGTATTTAAGGGAAAATTTTCATTTCACATTGAATTATATACGTATTAAGAACAGGCGTAGTGTTTTATGCACTCAATTAAGAAGAAAAATTAAAGTAGAATAAAGCATTTAAAGTCGGAAACGTCAGCGATATAAGAGCGTAGAAAAGCTTTGTAAAGTACAATTTTATAACTTAGGACTAAAAATGATGCGCATTTACATTAAATACGACTTGAAAGTTTCCTTTTAGTTTGCGAAAAATAACTAAATCACTTTAAGCAAGTCTGTTTTTTTCTAGAAAATTTTCCTAACGCTTACACTTGTTACGTCACTTTTCAATTTCATATTAAATTTGTTCAAGAAATATTCGAAAAACTGAAGTGGCTCGAAATTTCCCCTTTAATTAAAGTAATTAATTTAATTTTCAATTTTAAAATTATATAAATTAAACGAGTATTTTAATGAGTTGGGTTAGGTAACGACTTCTTCAGACAACGTTAGTTACAACTGAAAGTAAATTATTTTTAAAGGCAATTGCTATTCTTAATTATCTTTTCGCTTTAATGCTAACGTAAAAATTGAGTTTCATCCAGTAAATGATTTTTCAATTTGCAAGCTTTCCATTTAATTTTAAAAGCAGAATTGGGATTTATAATTTCTATTCTAGTAAATTACTATATCTTTTAATTTACATTTTTATGTCAATTATCATTTCATTTTTTTTCAATTTACATTCAAGCACATTGTTTTCAATTTCAATACGACAAAAATCAATTACTCAAACTTCGGGACTTCCAGCAGTTCAACTGGGCAGACACCACTTGTTTAGCTAAGTTTTGATTTCTTTAACTTGGGAAATTATATTTTAAGAAATATAATAAATTGAAAATTAATGTCGATGTTCTTCTGGTAATAAGATTTCCAAAGTTTTTGCTGCTAAAAAACATAGAATTTATTTTTTTAAATAAACGAAATATATTTTTAGAGTAATTCCATAGACTAACGGAAAGCTTCGTTCAAGTGTCTCTTGCGTAGCCCTTTAGACACGAAATTCGATTGCTTCGTTGCAGCAAAAGTCACCGATAATAATCTAAATCTATCTAAAATTTTATTAAAACGAAATCAAAGATAATGTTTTACAAGTTTTAAATGCAATTGAATGCTTTTAAAATTCCATGTTTTACATTTAAATTAATAACTTCAGAATTAATTAAATTTATAAAATTAATAGATAAAATCTAGTTATGTTGCCGTAATACTTCATAATATTCATGCAATTTATAATTTTTAATTGCAAAGTTAATAATGTTGCACTTTACAAGAAAGCACGCGACTTCTTGTGTTTCTATAAATAAATACGGAAGGGCGGCTGGGAATTAAACATTCATTGTTGCGCGGTTTCTTAACTAATGAAATCTGTATATTTGAGTTACCGCATGTTTTTGTGGTTTAATTAGCAGTTTTCTATTACTATAACCAAATACATAAAGATTTGATTATTGTATATACTAAAAATACTTCCATAAAATGGTTTGTAATCTGAATTTAAAGCTAACCTAAGTCAATCTGAGATGTTGATTGGTAATTGATCCAATTGACTTTATAAAGCTGCTTATTAAACTTTATGCCAGTTGCTTTTTGTTTAGAACTGTAAATTTTAGACTACCTTTGTCCAAATTCCCTAAGCATTCCCACATTCCTTACCGCATTTTGCATCTCTGCACTTTACAACGCTCATTCATTTTCTATTGTTTAACCTATATTCCCCGAGAGTTTTAATTTACCTTAGTTTTCTCTTATTCCCTTTGGGCTAAGACATTTGAATCTTAAAAATCTCAACCACAAACAAACAGCGCAGAAGAACGTGATTTTACGTTTAGTCTGAAAGACTGAACCGAATGAAGTTTAAAGGTTTTGGTTATTACAAAACCTATATTGAGCTTGAATAAATCGTTCTCAATCTCGGAACTAACTCAGATAGTCCGTATAGTTCTATACTTACGTTTTTTATTTGCTCAACATGCTTTACTTTTAATCGGGGTCAACTAATATTATTGAGACCTTACAGTTTTTGAATGTGTATTAAAAAAAAAAGATTTACTGTATTCTCTTGGAAAGGCTGCACTATCATGTGTTCCCCATATAAACATTATGTGTTCCCCATATAAACATTATGTGTTAATATAACAATTACCTGTAAAAGTGGATACAATGGTAGACGTAAAAGAAGAGCTAACCTTCGCACATTAAAAAAACCAGTTACATGCACTAAATTATTCAAATTTGAAAAGTATACTTTACTTCTTTATCGTAAAATATTAAAGAGATTTCTATTTATTGTTATACTTTTCAATATCTAAAAAATAATTTTTAGCTTTAAAAATAGGTTAAAGGCATATTATGCATATTATGCATTATGCATAAGAGCATGCATATGCACTGTTATCAACGTTGATTTTGATGTTTAATCCAATATTTTCTAATTTAAATATTTTATCACGAGAAGATGATGCGTTTCTCCTATTTGGCTTACTTGGGAAGTCAATCTTTAATCTAAACTCCTGTTGCTAACCCGTGTGTTTGTCCTGTGAAGAAATCATGTTACGTGCACACCCATCTTCGATATCCTTGTAATAATATAAAGCTTGCCTTGTATGTAGCGCATTTTGTACACTTTGAAACAAATTTTAAATCCCGCGCCAAGAAGAGCAGCGAGATGAGCTACAAGCTCTGAGCTACGCTACTGAGCTACAATCTCGTGAAGAGAGGGAGGTAATAGCGCAAAGTCATTTTGAGATCTCTCTTAGAAAGCCGACCGTGAAGAGAAACAGACGTTTATAACTTAGTAAAATTTCTTTGTTATAAAAATTTGTAACTGTGTTCTGTTTGTCGCAAAGTAACCTACTTGAATTAAAGTAAACTATAATGTTAATTTATAATTATATTGTGTACAATACGAATTCTCTCTTACTCGAATTCAATTATTATGTTTATGATGTTTTATAATTTCACAATTGACTATAAACTAACCTAAGGGTTCCTTTTTAGCTAGACCACTGATGTGTGCATAAAAAGCCATAAGGGAGTGCAGCAAAAACTATGGGCATTGTGAGATTTGATGATGTTAATGTTAAAACTTGATTAAACTAATTTGATCCGCGTAGGCCGTACATGTACGTAAAAGGCCAAACGAGAGCTCGATCCTTTGTTTAGAGTTGGTAATTTTCAATCTATTATGTTTCTATGGGATAAAAGTGGTTTTCGATGCCGACCATCTTATCGTGGGCATACAGGTAAAAGTGACCAAGTCAAAAAATAGAATTTCGAGATAAATCAAATTGAATGTTTTGCATTTTGCGAAAAATCAGCTATATAATATTTTTAATTATTGTTTTCGAATAATGAAACATGTACAATACGTTATTAGAACATAGACATTTTTTTCAGACCTGTGTTTTACATTTTTACGGTACTTAGTCATTATAACTCATTTCCAAAATTTTTTGACTTAGTCACTTTTACCTGTATGCCCACGTTATATCCTGTATCATCATTATACTCCTTTCTATAATATGTATCTTGAACATTTATGTAAAATTTACCCATGTGTAATTTAACGGTTCACGTGACCAATTACAAACAGAATCCATAGTCGATCTTAGATACATAGGTATATTCGGGTTGATGGCCATCGAAGTTGCGCTTAGGTAAGTTGGGCTAGGTTCTAGTGTAGGGAAATGGGGGAAATTTGATTTTACGTTTTACTACTACATCCTAGTGCTTTATTTTAATTAGACAGTTGAATTATCCAAATTTGTACTACTATTTATAATAGCTTAGTAATGGAATAACAGTAATAAATTTAAATTGTATCACATACAATTCTGCATTTAAAGACCTAGAAAACGACCTAAACCTTGTAGTAAAGTTGAAGGTTGGCTAATTAAATCCGTATATAACACAAAGTGATCTCTTGTTTGATCTTAATCGTATCGTTACAGTTTATTTGTAATTTTGTTACAAATTAAGTAAATTAAAATTTGTTTTCAAGAAACTTTAAATAAAATCGACAGAAATTTTTAGAAAACTGGCGAATAAATATTTATGTAGAGATTTTTTCCACGTACTGAGATGATAGATTTAATTAACATCACTCTATAGTATATTAAATTAAATAATATTAAACTGTATTTTTCTAATTTCAAAATATTTTCAAATTGATTTCGTAGAAAAAAATAACTTCTGAAATGTTTATGTAACTTTAAATTTTAACTTGAATAAACTTGTAAAATAGAAATAAAATTTTGTCGTTTAAAATTTAATAAAATTTCTTACCATTGCATTGTCAAAATAATTTTTAATTATAATTCCAATTTCTTATCCTACTATAGGACGATGAGTATTATTTTTCAAGCTGTTACGGTGTTTTTATGAAAATTTGTTATAAAAAAAAAATTTGTGTTACAAAATTTTTAGCAGAATAGAAAATTCTTTATATTCATTTAAATAATTATTTTATTACTTAAATTTTGTATTTAAATTGTAATTAATAAATTTTGTTTAACCCCCCGCCTATATCAAAAATACCACGACATTGATCTTTAAATTTAATTGATAAACCAAGAATTACAATTCAATCTACAACTTTGTTGTGTAAATCTTGTTTTTATTATGTTCAAATTTGAATTTTGATTTTCTTTATCTAAATTTCCAATATTTATTTTTATATTAATTTTTAAAACAATTTATTGTTACTATTTTCTATTTTTATTTGTTGTCGTACTTTGTAAATTTTCATTAGTTTGTGTTGTATATTAATGTTTTTTAAGGTTTTCTTATTAATATTTTCATTTTCAATTTTATATTTAATAATTTAATATGTCTTTAATTTTCTTCTTTGATTTCTGTATGCTGTCAATCATTATTTTGAATTTTTAGCCACAAATTTTTTGTTGTAAATTTTTATTTAATATTTTCACTAATTCTAGTTTATTAGTGTCTAGTGAAAAAATAAAATTTCTACGTATACTTTATTTGTATTCTTTACTTTACGGTTAAAAGTCATTAATTTCACATTTTGTTTAGTTCTTTTTTTAACTTTACATTACTAAGTACCACAGAAATCCACTATCATTTGATACTCTTTTATTGTTTTTCTATGCTATTGTTTTAACCATATCTTGTTTATTTTCTTCTTTTTAAAACTATTTTAATGAAATTATGTTAGGATTTGCCATTTATTTTAAGTAATATATTATAATAGTGTTTGCGTCAAAATTCCGTAAACACCAAAATATTTTCTTGCTATGAGTGGCTCTGATGTGCGGCAGCAACCGCACTTTTTCAAGGAGTGGGTTCACTTATATTTAAATTGTTCGCCTTCTCGATAAATGCAAGATCAAGTTCAATTTTATAAACTTACAATCGAACTATTTTAAACGTTAAGAATTTTATGCTTTGTTTGAGAATCGAACTTACGATTTTATTTTATCAATGCAGAGTAATATCAGCAACGCCACACGTTCGCTTTTTTATATGTAACTTTATTTCCAATATCCAAATGAAATTTGTTAAATATCCAATTTAAATAAAATTCAAAACCTTTAATAATTCTATCGTAGCAATAAAATTTACAAAATAGCAATGCAAAATTTCTCCTATGACATCAAGTTATAGCTGTTGACCTCACTATCAACCGCCTGCCAATTTTTTTAACGTTCTTAGAAAAGTCCAATAAATTCAACTTTTAATTTTGCAAATTAAAATTAAAAAAACTATTTATCCAAAAAAAATATTTAATTACAAAGAAAATCCCAAAAAGAACTGGACAATCAAAACTTAATCAAAATTCTTCACAAACAATCTTGAAATTACAACACTCAAAATCAAAAATCACAATTTTAAAAATCTATATACTTTGTACAAAATTATATTACAAAATTACGGAGCCAAAATTCAATCAAGCGCTTTGGCGATCATTTTCGTCAAATAAGCTCCCACTCTTCTCAGTTTTCTATCAATCTTAGATCCACAAAACTTTACTACCAAATTCAAATTTAAAATTTTTCAAATGAACCCACAATTAATAACCGAGGCGGTCAAAATCATTTTGTAACACCACGATATAAAAGATATTTTGAAGATCATTCAAAACTACGACTTAAAAAAGCTAAAATATGCAACTCTACCCCGGTTTTACTAGGCGAAGATTCAGATTTTTGTTTGTTAAATACGACTAAAATTATATACCAGCGATAATCAAACTGTGAGTAGCTCCACCCACCAAAACAAGAGCGGTACGTATTGTAGTGGTATTTTCGGTGACAGACGAGAACTCTTCACTGTACAAAAAGTTACTTCAGCTAAAGTTATAGTCGGAGAGCAGGACCTTTTCCCAGTAGTCGGTTCGTGTAGCCAACCTCTATTGCCGGTGAAAGCAAATAAAAATCTTTTTCTAACGCGAATTGAATTAAATTTATTTATAAAAGATGGAGTTTTTGTAGGGGACAGTTTCACCTTGAGTAGATTTAAAATTGAGTGTATTGTGTAAATTTGTAAAATCGGAATTTATTGTTAATCCTGTTGGTACTAGAATCCAATTTTATTAATTTCTAATTTTTAATTATGTTACTAGTTTGTACAAAGTAAATAAAAATTAATGTTCATAAAAGTTAATAAAATATGCACTTTAAAATTTAATAATCGTTTTAATCTACTTGTGGTGCTTATCAGGTGCTCTGGCTCATGTGCTTCCATTTTTTGCTACTGTTGAAATCTTATTTAACTCCTGAATAATTTCTATTGTCACTCTCTGTAATCTTCACAAATTATTATGTGTATCGTGATAATTCACACGTAATATCTATTGTTTTTAAAGTAATTTTTATAATATTTTAAAATCTTCACTTGTAAATTTCAAATATGGAGGCCGCGTTTTATCGTAACGACAAATATGGCTTTCTCAAATAATTAAAATTGACTTTCAGGAAAACGTCTCCGTTTCTCCTTGAAACTTGACGAAAGAATCTCAGTATTCAATAATATTTCCACTTTTCACAAAGTGAAATTCGCACAAGCAAAACTAATTTATGCTTTGCAGAATTTCGCACGTTTTACGGAATCAACGTTTCTCCTTCGACCTTACCAATCTCTTCAAATTCCTAGTTTCTAACTTGACAAAACCAAAATCTTAAAGTAAGTCAAATTTTTATACACCCACCAACATTTTATTTTCACTTATGTTTCAGGTCACTGCATTTTATTCAAATAATTGTGTTGATAGTTTTTGTGTCAAGTTTTACATAAAATGATTCTGCTCGCACCACCTTTCAAAAACAGCTCCTTCATACAAGCGAAGCGATTACTGAACATAACAAATAGATGATAAAGGTTTAGCACAAAAATACACGACCGTATATACGTGGATACGCGGACCGCCAACGCAATGCGACTTTTAACCACTCTTACGTGAAAAATCAATATTTCAAATTCGATTATTTCCAAATTTTAAGAAAAAAATTATGTAGATCTTCAGCTGATTCGCTTTGTAACAATTTTTTATATTATACAAGAATTTTAGTATAAAATTTGAATTTTCTTGTGCACTTTAACTTAAACTTTTTCCGTGTTCATTTTAAATTTTCTATTTTTTTTAATTTTAATTTTATGTTGGGGTGACAGTAAGTTCTGTGATTCGGAAGCTCTAAAATGCGCAATCTGACGAACCGACGCTCACGGGATGCTAAATGAACTTGTAATATTTAGTTCTTCAATTTGAATTACCGCCTTCTCAAATCAAAGTTACAAACCAAACCAAAGCTGTGATCGTCAAACAAACCTCGCACGTTGTGATCTTTCCTCGTAGTAACACTTAGAAGTCCTTTTAAATTTGCGGATGGCTCTTTGAATACTAACGTAGTTTTACCTTACTTACTAACTTCAAACTTAAACTTACATCTGTCCAGTGGCGTAACCACTGGTAGGACACCTGAAGGAATAATTAGTGCACACAAATTAAATAAAACACAGAATTCGGTTTAACGATGAATATATTGCGGTGTTTCAAACTAATTCGGACCCATCCTATACATTTTTGTAAAATTATTGTATTAATTGTTAAGTTGTAACATTATGGAATTTGCTAGGTGGGGACCGATCACTTTGATACGAGGCCTTTTGCCAAAAAATGGTCGACGTGATGGACGTGTAAATTTTATGTCCGAATAATTTTTAATAAGTTTATAATTTTTGGAATACAAGTAAAAGTTTTGAAGATAAAATGTTTTATTGAAGTGTTTATAATTGGAAAAAATTAATTTTGAATAAAGTTTGAAGAAGCCTTTTGTCAAAAAATGGTCGACATGATGGACGTATAATTTATTAATCCGAATAATTTTGATAAGTTTTGTAGTTTTTAAAATATAAGTGAGTTTTTTAATGAAGAGTTTTTTAATTAGGATTTATAGCAAGATTTGTAGTTGGATATATTGATTGTGAGGAAAGTTTAAACGGATTTTTTTGAAGATAAAAATTGATTACGTAATTAAAATTGGAAATGGATAAAGTTTAAAAATCGTAATTGGAAATAGAGTACATGGTGAAGAAATTGTAAATTTTATAATATTAAAATTTTGTTCAAGAAACAAATTGTTGGTGATAAGCGGCCTGATGCGATACGGCTATCGTAACATTTTGCATTCCCATTTTATATTTTATTATATTCAAGTTACGAATTAATTTGAATTGGAATATTTTTGATTGGATTATTGGAGGAATTTAAACTTAATTAATTTGGATGATTGTTGTGTTTACCGACAGCGATTTGCTGACCCTGCTACAATATTTTAGAGAGATAAAATCTTAGTCTCGGGCGAGTGAATTCGTCACCAAAACATAGCAATATATATTTATATTACTAACTACCTAG
The DNA here is from genome assembly GCA_911387805.1 of Cantharis rustica. Taxonomy (NCBI): domain Eukaryota; kingdom Metazoa; phylum Arthropoda; class Insecta; order Coleoptera; family Cantharidae; genus Cantharis; species Cantharis rustica. The sequence continues at coordinate 48,396,765 of OU426878.1, read as the reverse complement.
GACTACCTATAAAAAGGTAGTCCGACAACCAATTTACCAGCAAAGTTAATCTCCTTGATATCATGTAATTCAGAATACCTTAGTTTGAAATTTGATTTAATAACTGTTCGATAGTTAATCCCTCTGATCGTAATGTTTTCTAATTGATTATTCATATTTAGTGCCAATCACAACCTATAGTAATTTGTAAGAAGTTCATGTATGCATTCCGATGTCCAATTCAATTGGTTTTATATTCCGTAAGACCTTAAATAATAACCCCTATATTTTAAATTATCCGTTCTTATAATTATTACCTTGTCACTTAAGCTAAGATGGTCACCTTATTAATATGTCGTCAGCTTAAAACTAGTACGTTTTTTATTGCCAATTGGTCATTTTCTTAAATCTAAATAAGTCGTATGTACTTAACTAAACAAATTCCCCATACTTAAACTAGCAAATAATCATAGCCCGCAAATAATCATGAAGAACTTTGTTAACACAGTTCTTTAATATTGTTTTTAATTGGTATTACCTTTTATTTGGTTAAATGTTGTAATTTTAATTATATTCAATTTTTATTAAGTTAAATGTATTCGATTGTTACTATTTTATAAGTGGTCGCAAATAATCATAAGGAACATTGTTAAAATTATCAATAACTGTCTTGAAATATCATAATTTTGTAGTACATCATTTAGATATTTGAAAAAAAGAAAGGAGCGGCATCACAGCATTTGCTATGTCACTTCCAGTTCTATTACAGTTCACCTTTTTAGTGACCAGTCTATTACTGCGACATATTTTGACCGCCATCTTATGATTGTAAGCGTCCACTCAATCTGTTACGCTAAATCATCTAAATTAAATTATCCCACGATAAATATATTTCCACTTCCAACACCCGCCTTCATTAAACTTAACTTTAACAACTCCTCTTACGTCTTAACCAAACTAACCATCGTAATGGTACGCCATTGGTAAAACATTATATGAATAATCAATCTCTCCCATTACATAATCCCACTCCCGTTTTAAATGATAATAATATTAAATCACAATCTCGAACAGTAATTAAATCTTATAACTGAAGATAAATTAATAAAAACTTAGATTCCAACTCGTATGTAAAAAATTACTTAAACACGCGACTGCGAACAATTATTACTTGAAATTTTCACGTAATCCTGTATTAAATTCTTTTAGAAAAATAAATCAAATATTTTACACTTACGTATTTTAATTCTGTTGATAACTAAATAATTTTGAAATATTAAGTAATTTCTATTACTTAATATTCTAGAAACTGATGCACAAAGAACGACCGTCTTCAACGACGTTTAAAAATGTAAGGCCTTTTGTTAGATCTCAACGGAAAACTCCCACTACTTGCGTTTTACAACCGTTGTATTTTAAAGTAACCAAAAGGAACTAAATTTAAAATTTCCCGCCCAATATATTCAAATTCAAATTTACAATATTACAAACTGTATTTTTTTAAATTTCAAAATATTTTCAAATGAATTTATTAGAAAAAATACAGATTTAATTGTTTACTCGTCTAACTATAAATTTCAACTTAACATTATTAGCTTTCGTTTTATTTTATTTTTACAAACAACTAATTTTATTCTACTTTTACTGTTCAAAGTTAATGTTAATAAAAACGTCTTTGTATAAAAAAAAGTGTAGTACACGTCTACTTTTTTCTTTCATAAAAAACAATATCATAATTTCCTAACTTCATTAACTAAGTTTACCAATTTAAAGATTAAGAAGAAATGTAAATATATCTTTTTTTATTTGATTTGTTGGTTTTTGAATTTTTGATGTGATCGACGCCATTTTTCAACTCCGATACGTAATTGTTATCCAAGTCAAGTTTTTTAGCTGTCAACTGGTAACTAAATAAAAATTTTCAAAAATTACCTTTTTTGAAATGATAATTTTGTCAAACAAGTTTCTGGTTTTTAAAGCTTGGATACGTTTTTCGACTTGAATTGGTTATCAGCATCATAAAATATTAATAACGTAGAGAAAATTGGTAAGTTGGCATTCGAAGTGGATTTGGATAATTACTGAACTTTGTTCTTGTATTTGTTTATTCAATTGACGGAATTCAATAGAGGATACATTGTTATGAGACTTAATACAACTACTGTGGTAAAAATCTTTCTATTTTGTGTTTAATCAAGTCAAGTATTTATTGCATTTGATAGTCATCGACTACCCACTTATTATAGTAGGTATAATTTATTATTCATTAATCTTGGATAATCTATCGAACCGCCAGTTCCAGTAATCTCATTTTAAGATTGGGCGTTGCGATTATAATATATTTTTATATGTTGTGTGTTGGTTGTTAGCAAACCATTTTTGTAGTCGTGTAAAGAAATTAAATTTGTAGAGAATGCGATTTACCGCTTTGGATTCACTATCAGATTTCTGTTGGCTTTAAGCAAATATCAGGGCAACGCATTAATAAAAACCAAGGTATTAGCTGCTTTCGTACGAGTAAAAATTTTTCTGCCTTCTTATTATGAGTGGTTAACAATTTTGTTTGAGTTAATTTGTATTGCTGTAAAAATTATGATCAAAGTTAGATGTATTCATTCTAAATCAATTAGAAAAAAAACCAAGGCTGCTTCTTCAAAGCAATTTCAGGTTTATTTTATCGAGGAAGTTCTTTTTAACTTAGTTTTTAAACTTGACATTTGGGCAGAAATTATTAGCTTTAATAGCAATAAATTAGTTAAATATGATCAAATGCAAACATGGTGTCTTATGCAATTAGTTAACTTAATTTAGCTTTAAATCCTGTATCCACTTCGCATTTTAAAGCTACAATTTTTAGATACCTGAAGTTTTTAATTATATTTTCTCTCGAGTTTTATTGAAATACGTATCCGATAAAAAAGTATTTAGAAAATAATAATTTACAAATAAACTCTTTTGTGCTGTGTTTTTTTTTATTTTTGCTTAAAATTACGTACTCGCCACCTTGCTAAAGTTATATTTTATATGTACCCACGCAAAACTTTTAATTGTAATTTTTTTCTGAAATTCTATTGAAATTCGTACTCGATAATAGGGCACTTAGGTAAATAATAATTTACAAACAATCTCCATTGTTTATTTTTTTCAATAGACCACATTATTCATCGCGTATTTTCTCAAAAACATTCCACCGAAAATCAATCACTTGTTTCGTAGGTTCATCAATCAATTGCATGTGTTCATTTTTTTGTTCAAATTTTACCTTTAAATGATATATTTCTATAAAACACAAAGAAATTGTAAACAAAAATTTGAAAACTTTTTAGCATAAATAACTGCGCTGGGCCATACGGAATAGTTGAAATCAATATGTGCGATAAGTGTCAGTTTGCATTATTCTAAGATTTTGTCTTCTCAACCCCTTGAATTCATGTGTTTGTTTTGTTAACGTGACATGATTATGTTGCACACATTGAAGACAGATTGAAGTTTACACTTACTCTAAAATCAATACCGTATTCTAGTAGGACCCATTACGAACTGAATAACTCGGGCGTGTGTATTCAAGTATGCGAGATACACATGCATTATGTAAGGACCCACGTCGCCATTGCATGCGTAGTCCTAGTTTTATTCCACGCCATTAGCATGCTTTTCAAAAGCGAAAAGGTGGATAAATCTATAAGTACGCTTTATTTCTTTTACGCCTTTTTTCGATCATATATTACTTAAAAAAAACTTTTCGACTTGCCATCTAATATCTAATAGGTTAATAAAACCATTCTGTAGGCAATAACACTCGTGTAGCTCTTAAACTGCGTGAAACTTTTTTTTATTTTCTCTAAATAAGAATTTACTGGAATTAACTAAATTTGTAGATATCTTTTTGTCATCAAAATTTATTATTTAACGACAATCACTTTTAGTTTAATTATAATACATTTTTACTTATTGTTTTGTTGGAAACTATAGAATAGAATTTTTTCTATATTTTGAATTTAATCTTAAAACCGCAACCGTTGAAATGCACAGAAAACGAATCACCGAGGTGACTTTATGGTTGACGAATGCAATATTCTCTCGTAAATAGAAAATGTATGCAAACTTGCAAGAACAACTCTCTAACGAATACAGATCCGTTTCTATTTTTATCATACATCATCCACCGTTGCCGTTAAAACTACGCTAAAAAACACATTTATTACACCAAACGAAAAACAAGTCACCTTTAGGTTTAAGTTTAACAATAACTTTTATTAAAAACGTACTTTAATAGCAATTAATTGTTGAAGTTGTGTTTGTATTTATCAGTAACACTAATTAATGAAATCAGTTCAAATGATATCTCTTGACTGGAAAATACTGAAAACCCATGACGCCTTTAAGCAGTAACGAATCAATCATTTAGAACTGCAGAAATAGATGTGAAAGACTGCAGTTTTTTCATTACCGTTTTATGTTACCTTATGTAGTTAAAATTAATTTTTACTCATCCCATAAAAAAAATTTAAAACGTATGAAAGATAATATTGAAACTTACTAAACAGTTCAACCTAAAACATCGTTTATTTAACGCCAACAATAATTTAAAAATAAGTTATAATATACTAAGATATGTGAACAAATTCTAACTAGCAGATTACCGTCAACTAGCTCAGTGAAGATAGTTTAGATAATGATTTAAAAAACTGCAAAATTCCAAGAGTAGAAAAGGGGAAAATTTGCTGAAATTAAAGATTGAAAACTGTCAAAACTTTTCGGTCAACAACTCGGTCAACACGTGTGTGCCGAATCTCGAAACCAGACATTCTAGTACAAATCAAGCTAAACAGTTTGCAGGAAAAATCATTTCTTGAAATAAAGTGGTAACCAAAAAACTAAACACGTCTTAAAAATATTTTTTAAATAAGACACAACCGGTATGCAACATTAATGAAAATAGCGGCAAACTTGATTGAGTTAATGAACTACGATGATAACTACATTCCACTACATAGAAGCTATTTAAATTGTTTAAAGATCACAAACTGTAAGTTTTCTTCCATGTTATTGAAATTAATAAATTGATTAATTAGGTTAATTAGGTTTACAAGTTTACAATTATGTATAACATTACATTGTAGATACTAAAATAGAAATTTCAATTTACAAAATAAATTATAATAATCTAGAAATAAACAATGTTAAAATTGAATATCAACAAATAATTTAAATTGTATACTAATTACCAAAATGCTAACATGTGAAGGAAGAATGTTATATGCATTCATATTTATTATCTAAAAATAATATTGAAACAAATAAATATTAGAATAAAAATCTTGTTATCATTGAAATCGCCATCGGCTATAAAGCGGTTAGTTTCCGTGAAAAATATGCATTTCTTTTCTATCTGTAAAAATTTTATTTTACCACCTCAATTTTACAATTCTTTTACTCTACACTTTCTTGTTTTATTTCATTCATTATTTCTATTGACTTTACAAAAAGAAAATAATTCTCTTAAATTAGAATTTCAAAAAAAACACTATTTTAGTGTCTTTTTGTAGAATTATAATTTTCTAATATTTCCAGATTTCAAAATATGTTTGGTCAGTATTATTATTATTTATTAAATAAATAGTGAGCACTTTAAGTAAATCATAAGTGGTTTAAATAATATGGTCAGTATTTTGAAGTTGACTGCATAAATTGGGCACTAATCACTTAAAAATTTTTAATTCTTTCCTTAAATTGAGCTCCGACGACCGGATTATAACCGACTCTTCAAACCTTCCTTTTCAATCCCTTTCGCTCCGGATACTCCGGCTGTTTTGACAAACGCTGTACTCACTACTCTGACAGATCAGACGTTGCAAATGGTAGAAGAAAGAAGAATTATTCGTGTAACCAATATATTCAGATGACCCGAGCTTTACAAATTTAAAAAATTTGCTCAATCCAAAATTATTCTCTGATGTGATTTATTGGTCGGTTTTAGGCTTACTAACTTCATAAAAGATGATGAACCGGCCGGAAATTCGACCGCATGGTAAAAGCAATTTGCAAAAATATCGGTCATCTTTTAACATTTTTTCAAAATTTTTTGATTTTTGTCATTAGTAATTCATATACTACTGTCGCGTGGTAATAATATTTTTATATTTTTACAAAACTTTGTACACCACATTTTTAATGTTAACGAATTTAACACGGCATTCCAGTGGCGGGAAAAATCCTGGCTAATTGGTTTTACACTTGTGGAAATTTTCATATTTTGAGGTTTGTATTACCTTGATATACGTATTTCTGAAGATTGCCGAGGAAACGTCTTAGTATAAAAAAATCCAATATGGCCGCCGCAAGGGTTGTTATTTCAATTTTTTCTCGGCTCAGGGCTGTTACTATCAAGACTAACACACTAGGGCAGACTTTTTGGGTTGGAAATGAATAGAAATAAAATAAAAATAATGATTATGGATAATGGAAACTACAACTTACCACAAATGCAAAAAATGGCAAATTTTGAGGTAGTCAATAGCTTCCAATATCTAGGATAAGTGAATGCGAACACGAAATAAGAAAATGACTGGCGATAGCCGACCAAGAGGTGGATCACCAACACGCTAGATCGAACGCACAGAGACTTTAGTAGAATGCGGACTATATGAGTTGATTACAACAGCACAAAACAGAGAAACCTAGCGATAAATAGTAAAACAAATATTAAATTAATACCACCACACCCTGACGAAGGGTGTAACGTTAATCTCCAGTCGATTACAAATATTCTTTTTGGCTCTACCGATGATAATGGTAGATAGTCTAGCTCTTAGGTTTCACCCGCTGTCGGAGAGCCTGGGTAGCTTTGCAGCTTCGTCAGTACTTTAAAAAATGTTGCGGTTACGTAAAAGAGAAGATTGTTTTGAGCGCCAGTTGAGAAATGAAACAACTGTACAAATTCAAGTCGTTCTACTTTCACAACAAAAAATTAAATGATAAATAAAAATGAAATTAGCACGCAAAGAGATTTACAAAATGTAAAACCACTGCTATTCAAAAAAACGACTTATCAAAAAGAAAAGGATTGCAGTGATATGGCAATAAGCCCATTCAAGGATGAAAGTATACTTCTTAGTCTTGATCTGCTTACGAAATTAGCAGATGACCTAAGTTGCCTTAGTAGTTTCCTAAGGATGAATATATAAAGACAACCAGGCCAAAGCCAAGTGACTATGGTTATTTGTAAAAAAAGTTTTAAAAAAATCAAATTTTCTGTGGTTAGCAGAAAATACAAAAAATATTAGTTCTATGTAACTTGTGAACACACTTCGTTAAGAACAAAAATTGTCTGCCAAATGTTGCCGACTATCATCGATAATCTCGATTCGCAAATTTCACCATCAAACAAATTCAAATACAAAAACCTACTATATTATACAGAATATTTATAAAAACAAAATAAAAGCAATTTCAAAAAATAAAAAGTAATAGTTGACTATTACAATGGTTATAGACTGAAAAGTTCTCACTAAAATATCACTCTAGACCGGTTTTACTCGGCAAAGTGTGAATCTCGCTCAATCTGCACTCGACGCCGTGATATTTACGACTTTATAATTAATTACACGATATATGTAATTCCTAAACGATTATTAACTTAATACTAAATAAACAACTTAATTCTAAAGCATTATTAACTTACAGTACATAGTAGTAGGTATTACTATAGTGCCTAATTTCGGGCCAACTTTATTATTTACACTATTAAAATATTATAATTATACTGGCCATTAATTTTAAAATACTAACCAAAAAATTAGTTGTTTTTTTCAATTTTAATATAGGAAGTGTCAATAATATTTTATAACGATAAATAAAAAAAATAAATAAAAAGTAGTATCAGTAAGTCTATAATATTATGAAAAGAAGAAAAAATTAAAATATAAAATTCAGATGATTTTACAAACTCAAATACCGGATTTTATTTTGAAAGTGTCATCTAACTGTTCAAAATTACAAATTGGAAAGTGTACATCCCGCAGAAGGAAATGCTTATAAATTTAAACAAATATTTTTTTAATATTCAATTTCTCTTTTTTTTATGACGATAACGTACGTATAGCCATAAATTTGAAAGTTAAGTTTGATCTTAGTAATTATCTTCAAATTTCACTTTATGTATCATATTTTTGTAATGAATTAGCATTTGCTTCTTGCTTCTATTTTATGCATTCCATCCATTGATAATAATTATTGCAAAATGTATCGCGTGTAATTAAAACTGTTCTGTGTAGTGTTCACATGCAAAGTGTTAACGTAAATTAAATTGACTAAGTAATCAAAATAACTGATTTGATGAAGTTTCAGGAACATATTACATAATGTTTAATCAGTGTGAGCATTCCGACCTACCAATTAATGATTTATTTTCATCATTGATTTTTCATCAAGCCCGACTTCATAATTATTTATAATTACTGCTGAAGTCGTCTCTGAACTTTAAATTGAGTATCTCCCTTATTGTAAGTGCAGTAAAATGATAGGAGTATATTTTTTTCTTCGTTAAATTTTAGATTTAAGGAAAGACGTGTAAATATTTAACCGAAGATATAATTTTATTAATTTATAATTGAAAATATAATGATGAATCACAGTAAATTCAAATAGTTAAAAACATAACCTATAATTAAAGTGTATCTTCTAGGAGACATGAAATCCTTTCTTAAAGTTAGATGTAGGACAATCATGAGATGTATTATAAAGTCCGTATGTGTTATGTTACAATAAGTAGGTATGAAGGCACTTGAGATGACTTTGATCTTTAACCCCTAAAGCACTTTCTTGCTGCAGAAAGCTTTAACATTAATCTTTGCATTACTTGACTCTAAATAATACGACATTAACAGAATTTATTATGAAATGTTGTTGAAAGGCGATTGAAATAATGCGGTTAAATTTGCTCAAAATTGGCATTGAAAACATACAGGGTGTCCCCGTGACCGTGAAGAACCTTTGTTGTGGTTATAAAGGACGCTTTTCTAAGACAAATTAGAAATTAGAAGGTACCCCTCAAACCCATGGGGGGTTACCACCCTTTAAACCAATTTTTTGAATTTCTGATTTAATTCATTTTTATGCTTTTTAGGCTTAATCGAATAGAGCTTTTCCTAAGATTATTCGCTTATCTACAAATTATGTTAAAACCCCTTATCGTCTAGAATCAACAGATTTCGAGTTATACATTAAATTAAAGAACAAAATGTTAAAAAATTCAGGTTTTATTTTTTTTACTTTTCTTGCAAACCTGGTAGCTCTTAAACGTAATGACTTAGAAAAATACTGACAGCCTAAATCGGATAGCAAATTTAACGGGCTACAACTTTAGTCTAATATATTTTTATAGAAAAACAACCGTTTTCATAGAAATTCTGAAAATAATGAACAAAGTGTAGAGATAAAAATACAAAATTTCACAAAATTTGGACAGGTTAAAAAAATTTTATTTAGACACGTGACTTTGCTTTAGTTTTGTTATTTGATTTTATTTGGTAAGTCACGTTCAATTTAAAGAAAATTTTCTTTTAATTTCTTGGTTTTCTATTCCTAATTTTTTTAATTTTGTTTAGTATGTTTTTTCTTGCTTCTCATTATTTTTACGTTTTTCTCATGTTATATAAAATGACTAAAGATTACAAATAATTGTGAATTTTTAGTCAGTATTTAAAGATATTTTATTTTTCTTGTTTATTTAAATATTCTAAGTCCAAACTTGTTAAATCTAAATTATTGTCGTTTTTAAATATTATTTTTCTACGTATGTATTAGTACATACATGTATGTATGTATTCTTTACGTAACAGTTAAAATTCATTATTTTAATATTTTGTTTAGTTTGTTTATTTTATTTTTTATTTGTTGAAAGTTACGGAATAATAAACTATAATATGATACAAGTTAGTGAGATTAAATTAATAACGTTGATAGTACTAACGTATCGTTCGATTTGTAGTTTTTTTGTCAGTGCGTGTAAGCGTACATTGTATAAATGTGCGCATTTACGCCAATTGATACCAAAAGAGCGTAAGCTAGCAACTTAATAAACATTAATAAACAATAAACATTATGTTATATTGATAAATTAAAAGATAATATTAGCTAAACCAGATCAAATACAATAAATTTAAAAAAACTTGATTATTGATTATTATTTAGTAAACTAAATATAATAACATACGCGTAAATATGGATATTTAGTTCATTATATAATCAACTTTATAATGGTAACAAATGAAAAATGTTTACACCAATTTTCGTTTATTATAATGTACGTACAAATATATTATTGTTTCAGACATTGTCCTGTCCACATTTATTAAATTTGTAAAGAGCTATTGGTAATGTGTAAACAAAGTAAATATGAGAAATAAACGTATTTCTAATTGATTATTTTCTATAAACGATTGTAACTATAGATATTCAATTTGAGAAGGAGTACATTCAAAAAAACGCCAACGAAAAATTTTATATGCGAGATGAAGTCTATGGGCGGTACACCACTGAAATGCTGAAAATGTATGATCGACTTGAAACCATGTGGTTTTTATTAAAAATTTAAGTCTCAATTAAATTAAGTTAGAATTTCATATCAACCAAATCATTTACTTTTTTCTATTACATTAGAAACCAGGATATCATCTCATCATACAGATTCATTAGTCTGCTACCACAGAATTTCTTTTCATTCTTTGAAAAAATTTGTTTCTTGTTTGTTATTTGAACAACTTCGTCCCATACCAGACGAAAATAAAATTATATCAAACCACCAGTTCGGTTTCAGACAAAGACACTTCACTATCAAACAAATACATACAATTGTAACCAAAATATACCAAAATATTGAACTAATATTCATCAAGACCAAGCACACAGACGTTAATTCTTTTGTCAAAACTTTTTATTACATTTGTTCATAATTCTGTCTCTATATCACCAATTACGTCTCAGATGTTGTCATTCAAGAATTTAATAGATTGTGGATTATTTACATAGACTTGATTTTTCAAATAGCCCTACAAGAAATAGTATAACGGTGTTAGATCACACGATCTTGGCGACAAATAGACTGCAGAATTACGCGAAATTATTAGATCAGTAAATTTCGTTCCCAAAAAATTAATTGTTTCAGTGACTCTATGGTATGTGGCGCCATCTTGCTGAAAATGCAATGTTATTCACATTCATATCTTCAGTTTCCGTAACGGAGTTCATTGAAAGTAACAGTGTTCCCATCTCTATTTTCAATAAAATACTGTTCAATCACTCCTCCAGGCCAAAACATGCACCAAACAGTAACATAAGCGGAATGTAAAGGTTTCTTAAAAACCATAATCAATAGATAAGTGGTTTAGGTAGTGTAACTCGATATTAATCACATCAAATTTTTTAGAGTATGGTGAAAACGTTTGCAATAATAAACATACGTTGCATTTTTTATATATTGTGTTAACTTAAATATTTTAGTTTCTAAAAAGTTTGAAAGGTCTAAAAAAACCATTTTTTGGTTTATTCTAAAAAATTTGATATAATTCTTAAAAACCACTCTTGGACTTTCAGAAGATCAAATATGACAATTTTGCTTATTGACCTAACCATTTAAATTAAAATGAACTTCATCTGAAAAGATGATTTTTTAGAGAAACTAACATCTTGTTCGATGATAAAATTGTCGACGTATAGTATGGTAGGCTAGCTGTAATTCTTGCATTAACTAAATCTTATAAAGTGTTAAATCCAAATATTTACGCACAATTCGCCGAGTGATTGTCATGGATAGGTCTAATTGCTGAGAACATCATTGAATTGATAAATGTGGATCTTTTTCAACGCTCAACGGAAGAACATGTATGTTGGTATGTCATGTACCGAACGCTAAACTCAACTTTAGATACCAAATTTTTAGGAGCGATCTTAGAATGACGATTATAATAACCATTATAATGATTATTATTACCGAGTCATCCAGTCTAGTTATAAATATATTGAATTCTGTATGCTTATAACCGAAATTTTATGTTGTATTGTTTCTACTGTTGTTATAAACTATTGTTTGTACTGTTTTGTTTCTACAACATTTTTACTTTAAAAAACATTTATGTTAAATTACGTTAGCAATAAAAAACCCAGTCTGGGTGACTATCTTACATTTCTATAGAGTATAGAGTTACATGTCATTTGCTTACTCTTTCAAATATTAATTATAAGGAATAGCAAATTCAAGTGATAATATTTTGAAATATTACAAAACTATAAACTTTTAATTTACAACTCAGTTTTAGGTACTTAGGTACTACTATCAAAATCATATAAAATTTTATGTAACGCCGAGCGGTTTTCTTTTCCGTTTGCGAACTGACAGAACAAAACCTTTGGTAGTGTCCAAAGTTTTCAAGACAAGTAATCATGTGTGTGAACTTAGCCTCGCACTTTTATCAAAACTGATTTTTGAAAGTTGTTCCAGGTTGTTCTAGATTTGTTCTATATTGTTTCAAAATATTTTTTCGCGAACCAAAAAAATAACGCAAAAAATCGTGAAAACAAATTTTTCGAGTTAGCCCCGCACTTTCAAAAAAATTAAATTTTTTTTGTTGTTCCAGGTTGTTCTACATTTTTTCTATATTGTTCCAAAATATTTTTTTTAAATCTGAAAAAATAACGGCGTAGGAGGGAAAACAGCATTTTTGGCCAGCCCCGCACTTTCAAAAAAATTAAAATTTTTTTATTGTTCTACGTTTGTTCTATGTTGTTCCAAAATATTTTTTTTAAATCTGAAAAAAAACTCGAAAAATTGCAAAAAACCGTTTTTCCAGTTAGCAATATTTTTTAATTTAATAAAACATCAACAGATGGCAGCTCCATGTCCTTGGCACCCCCACATCAAAGTATTAAAATTGGACTTGGTGCAATAGTTTGTACTTGTTTGTAGCGCAAAAATTTTCGTTATAATAATTTTTAGTTTAGTTTAGTAATATCTCAGTTTGGATTCACAGTTCAAACTTCGGTGGATGAATTTCCTGATTAATTTATTTTTCAATCTGTTGGACATTATACTGCTTGGATCAAAAGTGGTGCGAGGTGGGTTGATATGATGATTTGTTATCAAAACCCGTATTCTCCCCAAATAATAATTACAAGAGTCCACACTTATTTGTCTATGTGGAAATCTAAATTTAGTATGATTTAATTTTATTTGAATGTATTTCCTTTAATTCTTTAGTAGTTGCTTGCTTATTAAATATAAACAATAAATAAAACAATAAATTTTAAATAAAAGGATGACTGTTATTTTTATAATATATCATTTTGAACTCTTTCTTCCTATGGGGACTTCTAATAAGGTAGCACCACTTATTTATTATTTAAATTTGATGGCGCTATCTGTTGATATTTTAGCAAATTACAAAAATATTGCTAACTGGAAAAACTATTATTTTGCAATTTTTCGGGTTATTTTTGCAGATTTTGAAAAAATATTTTGGAACAATGTAGAACAACCTGGAACAACAAAAAAAATTAATTTTTTTGAAAGTGCGTTATTTTTTCGATTCGCGCAAAAATATTTTGGAACAATATAGAACAAATCTAGAACGGGAGCCGGACAAGTGGACGCGGCCGAAAAAACGCGACCGAATGGACGCGAGCGTTAGGACGCAGACCCAAAAGGACGCAGACCCAGAAGGACGTAGACCCGAAAGGACGCAGACCCAGAAGGACGTGGGCTATAAGGCCGCAGACCAAAAAGGACGCGGGCCATAAGAACGCAGGCCCAAAAGGACGCGGCAAAATAGACGCAGGCCTAAAATACGCAATTTTATGAAATTAATAATAAAAATTATTTTTATATTTTATACCAGGTTATAAAATATAACAAATTTTATTGATACAAAGTTTTCCTGTTTTCAAAGTTTTTTTTAATTTTTATTTTAATACTGTGTGTAAGCTCGCTTCTTAATTATCTCATATTTCCAAACCATTTCCTTATTTATAGTTCTTTTTGCATTACCAACTTAACACGTAATTTTCGGAGGTTTTATATACCGGGTCGTTCAGAAACGGTATTAGTTCTTTTATCAGATCCGTACTTGGGTGACGTCTCTTACTATTACTTATGTAAATTCCATTACCAAAAGCTAATTGTAGTTTTCGATGGCACGCTTCTGCATAATTATTTGATCGATCACTACCACTTAACGTTCGTTGATAAACAGACCAAACATCAGAGGGAAATATTGCGTTACCTCTTGTTCCGTTACTTCGAAGGCGACCTATATACATAAGTGTTAGTAAACCATTCTAAAATTGTTTCAAGATCTTCTGGTAAATGATCTTCAAGAGCGGCAATTGCATCAATAACGTCTTCTTGAGGAACAAATGTAAGTGACGTAATCATTTTTGCATATAATGCAAAATCAATATTGGTATTATATCTTCCTAGAAGATGTTGTGATGCCAAGTGTTTACGAAGATTTTGGACCACATGAAATAAGCAACCGTTAACGTTTGCTTCCGGAAACACAGCACGAATAGCATGGTGTATGGCAAGTTCGTAATCCACACTTATACTATCCGGATTTAGCTGTGGCCATAGTGAATAATTTCTTATATGTTTCGGTGCTCTTATTGGGCAACAAACAATATAATATTGGAAAGACTTTTCCAACATCTTTTCTTGATTTCAATCTGCTAATAGAAAACGCTCAATTACGCTCATTTATGGTTCTTTCCCTTATTCTTTGAATATTTCTGCGCATAACATTGCTGCTTGGAAGATTTCCTTGTACTGCAGCTGGAACATCTTTAATAACTTGTGCTCTAATTTGTGCTGGAGCTTCCGTTGTTCTTCTTGCTTGATTTTTGACTCTTATTGCAATAGTTTGCACTAAAACAATTGTAGCATTTCCTGTAGTGCTACAAGTATGTTTATTTTGCAAAGAATGAAAAGAATTATCATTGATATTTGTCCATATCCTTCATGTTTGCATTTACAACTCCAAAATTGAATAGAACCTTCTTTATTGACTTTATCTTTTGTGTACAGACATCCATTTCAACTGTATTTTTCATTCTTTCTTTGAGTTAAAATATTTTGATTATCCATTTTCATTTATCTTGCTATCGTTGTTGAAATTCAAATGTTTTTTTTGTAATCGGTATTCACTAGTATGCACTACTACGTAGAAACTACCATGAAAATAAAACATTAAAATAACTTCTTACCTATTGCACTGATCGAATAAATATAAATAAATAAATTACAATAAAGGTTTGGCGTACTATATTTAATTTTTTTTGGTTTTGGTTTCTAGATTTGAATTAGGATTAAATTTAAAAAAATTTGCAACGCGTAAAAAATGATTGGGCAATTAAAGAACGAGAGAAAGGGGGATGGCAAAAAATTAAATATCATGAAGTAGTAATACCTCTAATGTACATTGTCGGCACCCGATAAAATGTTATTCAGGGGAAATACGAAATTTGTAATAATTTTTTGTTATTTGTTTACCGATGGCCGTCGCCAAATTGACTGGTCGCCGAGTTGATCGTCGCCGAGTTGACCGGTCGCCGAGTTGGCCGTCACCGAGTTGACCGGTCGCTGAGCTGACGTCGCCGAGTTGTCCATCGCCGAGTTGACGTCACCGAGTTGTCGCGTACCGGGAACCTTTGTGTCGAGCCCTCGAGACAATCTTAATAGCGATAAACGAGCTACTTCTAAAATCAAACACCACAGATAGTGATTTGACCATGATGAAAACAAAGATGATGATATTACTTCCGTTCAATTAAAAATTTAAGTGGTACCAATGGGTAATAAATAGTAACAAAATAAGTACTACATACTACTAAGGGCATCCAATCTAATTTAAAACTTGTACCCGCATGTTTAACTTACATATATCGCTGTCTTATGCCCACGTGTCGAACATTGAACAAAATCAGTCATAGGGGTAACGCTTAAAAGTAGTAAAGACAGTATTGCGGGCAAATTTATTACAATTATTCAACGTTAGATATTTACCTTACGTGCCGAGTGCTAGTGCTATAAATATTTGAGCGTATGTGAATAATAATCTAATATTTGACTAAACATTACACTTGTAATAAAAACCGACCAATCTTAAACACATACTACAAATTAACCGCTTCTGGAGTACTAGAAGCACTAAATAATAATTTACTAGATGTAAGTCACAAGGAAAACAGGCTCTATCAAAATTTTGAAATAAATTCAAAATATCTTCAACCAACTTACTAATTACAGTCATTAGTAAATTGATACTCCAGTGGCAAACTACATGTGGTCTATGGAACGCCAATAGCCTCTTTAATTAATTAATAACAAATAATGATATAGACATACTTCTCACATTGGAAATGGACTTTACCTCTCGATCATCAAATTACAAAATATACCACACATTCCATCCTAATGAAAGAGCTCATGGAGAGACTGCTATTTTTATTAGAGAAACAGTGATGCATTTTGAAGAAAATAAATATGAAAAAAATTTCCTTCAAGCTACTAGAATCTAAGTTAGTCAACTAAATAGTCGACTAAAAATATTCGCAATTTACTGTTCTCCCAGACAGAATATTAAAAAAGAACAATTAAAACCTTTCTTTGCAGCGCTTGACCAGAAATTTATAGTAGGTGGGAGACTTCAATGCGAAGCTTGTTGCTTGGGGATCCAGATTGACAACTACAAAGGGAAGAGAACTTCTTAAAGAAATAGATAACAACTAAAACATCTTCTCAACAGGTGAACCATTCTATTAGCCTACTGATCCTGATAAGATACCCGATTTCTATATAACTAATAGAATTTCAGCAAACCACATCCCAGTAATACACACAGTTAGTTCAACTATTATTAAAAATCAACCAAAGCCTATTCTCTATGTTATCAACAATATAGAAAATCAAGAAAAGTAAAGTTAAACAAGAAATAAGTAGGGTAAGAAGACGGGTAAAGTACTCTCTAAATTACCTAATTTAGGAATCAAATTCTTGGCAATACTGTTTAATTCTATTCTAAGATTGACAAAATTATTCCAATTTAAAACCAGGCAAATTTCCCAAGGATGCATTCTCTTACCGGCCATAATCTTACTACCATTCATTTCCAAACTATTGTATAAATTATTTTTAAACGCTTATACGATAACAATTTTCTAGATGACTTAATACCAACACATTAGTTTGGATTCCAGCAGCCGCATTTAACCATCCAATGATGTTACCAAATAGTGGATACTATCCATAGAACATTGGAAATGGTATGTACATGGGACTTTTATTCAAGATTAAACAAACCTTGCTACAGTATTACTACCTTGTCTTGAAGTCTTTCTTTTAAAATTTTTTGGTATTATTATTCAGTTTCTGAATTAAGTAAAATACGCTTAGCGGTATTAGTCAGGCAAAGAAGATATTAAACATTCTGTTGATTAATTCTATGTAACTTGAAAACAATTTACTCAATTATTTTTACATTAGTAAAACTTTCATGGAACATGCAATTTCATTATATTTGCATAATGATGTTCACTGAGGGAAACTGTTTATGTTATCATAATTACATGCATGTAGGAAAAGTAGCTGTAATGCGTCGGTAACCGTAGTTTAGTAGTTAACAACTACATTATGTGTTATCACTTAGGACAGTGATCAGTTTATTTATCGTTAAATATTATTCTAATAGTGAAAATTATCAAAAAATCGTACAGCATACGGATTTTCGATTTTAGAAGATTTATTGTATGATGTAGACGTAATTAAGCATATTATATTCCCATGTAAATACAAAACTCAAAGTCTGATGTGCGTGGTAAGGAGAGTCAATGCGGAACTCTACTTCCAGTTGCTTTTTAAGGTTTTTTAATATGCTACAATGGGTTATAATTATGATTCTCTAGTTAGAGAACGGTCAATAAAAATCTATGTAAACACCATTTCTAACATAATATTCCATTATTGTGATGTCATTATGTTTGTACAAAGCTGGTTCTACATTAACTGATTAACAGACGTGATATGCATGAACGATTTCGGCAGAATACGGAAATGATACCTTGTGATTTGTTCTGGTAGGCAGAGTATTATTGGATTTGCATATTATTTGAGATGCATTAGTGTTTGTACATGTAGAATGTCTTATTAGCCGTTCCATTAATTTGAAAACCGCCTTTCATAAAGACATATATGTTCATTTGTAGTTTAAAAGCCAAGTATGTAACTCTAATTAATTTAAACTAATGACTTCATAATTAGCTTATCAAAATAAGTGCCAAAAACAAATTGAATGGATTAGTCTAGAAATTAAAGTTGTGGTTTTATTTTTACCTGAGATTTTAACCGTAACATGCCTTTTATGGCAGTTTCGTGTTTATAGCAATCATCAAGTCCTAAGTCGAATTGGACATGATAGTGTTATTGCCACGCAATGACTTTCAAAATAAAATGACAAGTGGTTAACTTACTTTGAACACTAAAATGGAAAATTGCACATAATTAAATCATTTGGTGCATGAATAGATTACCTATCGTATGATCCTAACTAATTCGGCAATAAAATTTCCAATATAAATGCTGTAGTGGCACTAATTTTAATAAATTAAATACCAGCGTACCTACCTACCTTTCGAATTAAATGTATCGATTAAATAATGAAAATAAAGTGCAGATTAATAAACGGATTTCAACGACGTAAAATTGTATTACGTCCTATTTCAATGTAATTTAATTAGTTTTCATTAAAAATTTTGAATAAGAAAACTCTGAATTAACACTACGGGCGTGGAAATTGGTCGAAAACATTTGTCAAGAGTAAGAAACGAAACCGGCAAGTAATGTCACAAAATTAATTAATTAAGAGCAGTAAATGGATGCGCAGTGGTTAACGCAGGAGTAAGAAGAACTGTAGCGGTAAATTAGAAATAAACTTTTAATGCTCGTAATTTCAGTTCTAAATGAAGAGTAATCGTCGGGACCAGTAAAGTTTTTCAGCATAACCGACGTGATCTAAACAAAATATGATTAGTTTAAAGTAGTTATTTCAACTTTTTGTGTTCTTTTACTTTTATTATATTCTACATTTGTATATTTATAATTTTCTATAATATACTTAAATTAGAAACGTTATTGACGCACCTGGTATACATTGCAATATATATCTACTTTGTAATTTATTCATCTATAAACGAATATGAAAGAAATGTAAAATGCAGAACTAAAAATAAAATGTTTAACTTTTACTGTTAGTAAGGAGGAATGTAAAAGTCAAAAACCCGTGTTATTTTATCTTATTACCTTTTACACATTGATTGTGGTGTACTTAATGCACAACTTTCGTATTAAGTCCATTTTCTTTTGTAGAGCAAGAAAATTATTCTATTATAAAAGTTAAGCGGCTATCACCTAATCTTGGCTTATTTGTTACCTTTTATTTATATTTCGTGCTGGAAGGTATTTATTTTGTTCCTTATCGTTGACATATTCTTTATGGTGTTTTTGTGTCAGATTTTCTTTAAGTAAATGACCATTTCCGACGTCTAAATTTATTTTTAATAAGAAAATTATATTGTATTGTATTAATTTATTTTGTTATAAATTCATGTGGAAATTAGTACTAAGTGAGATTGTAGCAATACAGGCAAATTGCTAACGCTTTTAAGCGATTAAATGCACATGCACATTATGCGCCACCGTACTTTTTATGTTTATAGAACATGGAATATTCATTAACTATTTTTAAAATTCAAATTAAATAAGGACCTATTTTAAAACCTATCGAAAAGTTGAGATGTTAAAATAATTACGTCAAGACATACACCTATGGATCCAACAAAAAATACGATAAGGCAACCCTTCGCAAACAAAACAAATTACTGGGTTATATATGAGGTTTTTCCAGATAAGCTTAAAATGAAAGCGTTTATTTCAGCACTATAAAGAACCTATATAAAATAAAAAACTGTTATCTAGAATTAAACCAAATTATAAAATTTATTTAATCGTGACTTCCATTCACTTATTAATTTTTATCATTATTATTTGTCCATCTTTTTAATATTTAACCATATTCCTTCAAGAACTGCTGATAGAATAATATTAGAATTCATTTCCAATGGACTTATTGTTTTAGGATGAAGGTAAATTTCAAAATTTTGAACTAACATAGCAACAGCTATCTTAGTTTGAATAAGTCCGAAGCGAGCTCTGGATGAAAAATTATACCTATTAGAATCTAAGTAAATCAAATAAATTTCGTTATCTTACCTATGCAGTTTCTGAGTCCATCTCCAAATGGAATGTAACTGTAAGGTACAATTTTGGATTTATTTTCAAGGTTAAACTTTCCGAGTCAAATATGTGTGGTTGTGGGAAATAATCGGAGTTGTAATGAAGTGCTTCTTCATAATATAATATTCCGTATACGGCAGTAGATATGCTTTTACGCATTTCCTAGTAGTGAACAAAAATAAGTAGAATACTTTCCTAAAGTTTATGTACAAAATATAATTAAAGTATAATTAAAAACTTACTATTATTCTATTACCATCAATTACATAACCTAAATATTTTATTTCAGATAGAAAAGCGTAAGAAATTTCATCCTTCTTGCTTAGTTGGCTAACTTTTCATATCTTACTCTTTTGCTGTATTTCTGTGTTTCTTGCTAATTCATAAAGACAAACCGATATGAACAAAGTTTTAAAACCAGCTATAAAAAATAAATATACTTGAGCGACGAGTTCTAAAAACGTTATTGAGTTTTCGTTTTCTTCATCGCGTAACTCAATCAACAATTGCATAAAATCGCTTCATTTGATTGGTTTTTCTGTATTCTATGGTTCCCCGTACAATGTCAATTATAAATTTTGAGACTTTTGGTGGTCTGCTAATTCTGCTGCAACTGATATAATACTTTTAATATTACACATACAAATTATTTTCTACAAATAAAAAAAAATTTCGTCGAATTCGGCCGGATTACCAAACAAAACCAAACCAAACAATTTGAATTAAATGTAATGTAGATTTTGTAAATATTTTGTTGGCAGTTTTCCTAAATGTTGAATTTGGATCTTTACAAGAATTGCACTCGTACCGATTACATCAGTTGTGTATCTGCTTGCCAGATCTTTAATATCGATTGGTTTTTTGCTAACATTTCTAATTCCATTGCTTTTATAAGCTGATCGCCAAATATCATTTTTAATTTTTCAGATGTTCTAAATCAATTTAGAACGAAGCTTTGTCCACTTAATTCCTTCGAGTCTAAAAAGATGATTGATTAACGTATCTTTTTTTTTCTTTATTGAAAAACATATGATCCGTAAAATACTTAAAATCTTGTGCTACCACACGTTTCACATATCGAGAATCAAATAAATTGGTTACCAAAATAAAAACATTCCTACCGCTTTCTGATTAGTTGCTTTATACATTTTATACAATCGATGTGATAATTTCTTTTTCCATCTTCAACCGCAAAGTCGCAAAATGCAAAACAAAATTAAAAAAAAAAGTTCAAGAGTGTAGCTTTGAATTCTGTTATCAGCCTCGTTAACTGACGATTTCGGTATTCGACTAAACGGCCTTCGATTTGAATTAAAAATGTTCTGATCTCAAAAAAAAATGTTCAAATCTCTCTGGAGATTTTGTTGATTTGCTCCTTTATTAAGCGGTTTTCGATAAATTGTTATAATTGAATGCAGCTGAAAATAAAAAATTAATAACCATGTCGACCCTATCGGAAATCGAACCCCCGATTTTCAGACAAAGTTTTCCTTTGGCTAGATACGACCTGTTCTTTTAATAACCAAGTAGAAAAGTGTACTAAGGATTGCTAAACCATAGCACTATCTACATATTACTATATTAAATAGAGTATCATAAAATATTTGCCGAATTTTTCAATTTTCTGCAAAATTTTCTTAAGTTTTCTTTCCGTAAGAACCTTCTATTGGGAAACTTTTAAGAAAAAGATGAATAAAATCGGTCAAGTCGTTCTCAAGTTATAGCGTAACCAAGAGAAATAGAGATTCGTTTTTATATTGTCGTGAAACAAAATATTTCGACGCACCCGGTGCTAAATTGTAAAAATTTTGTTAATTTCATTTTTAAACGTTGAAATTGGAAAAGTTCAGAGTAGGGAGAAAAAGATCGAGATAAGGCCTTTTTGGTCAACTATGGCCGACAGCGGGTGCGAGATTTTGTATGCCCGCTGAGTTTTGATATTTTTTGACATTGTGAGTAATTATTTTGATTAAATAAAGTGAATTTTATGCAAATGCATTATTGCGCCTTTTTTGGATGATTATTTTGATATTTGGATAATTTGGATATTTTTGATACGTTGCTACCGAACGGTAGTAGATTTGATTGCTTTGGTTAATTTGGAAAGAGCAGTTAAAATTATAAATTTCGATTTGGTGTAAAATTAGAGAATTTAAAATTATATTTATGCGAAGGAATGGTGCAATTGATAAGCCGTCAATTTCGATAAAGACAAATCAAACTTCACTCTCATCGAATAAAAGTAAAATTTTACATTTACTTTAAATTAATTTGGATTTTGCATTAGTTATAATTTTTTGGAACACTTATTATTTTTTGAGACAAGACGAATTTTATTTTATTTTTGAGAACGCAAGAACCCTTCGACCCCTAAACAATTCCCAACTGCTCCAGCACTCCAGGGTTAACCCGAGGTAAGCAAGAGTTTGTAGATTTTCCACAGAGAGTCTACAGCAATATATTGTCGTGGATTTTTGTGACAAGGCTTCATTTTCGGGTTGATAAACAGTAATCGCTTTGCCTTGAAAGAAGCAACCGTTTTTGAAAGGTGAAGTAAGCAGAATCATTTTATGTAAATGATAATACACAAACACTATCAACACGATTATTTGTATGAAAAGTGGTGACCCTAAAACAAGTGATTAAAAATGTTCGGGACTGTATAAGAAAATTTTATTAACGTTTAAGATTTGGTTTTGTCAAGTTTGAAGCAGGGAATTTCGGAAAAATTGGCGTGCTGGACGGAAGAACAAGGATTTGAGGTTGGAGGTCGTCTAAGCCGGTCAATTTTGCGGATTGCTTGGTCAGCAACAATTAGTTTTGCGAGTGGAATTTTCACAATCTTTGTGAAAAATGAATTTGGTTTGAGACAGAGATTCTTCGTCAATTTTCGAAGATAAACATCCTTTTGTAGCCTAGATTCGTTCCTGAAATTAAACTACGATTATTTAGGAAGTCCAGATTTTTCACAACTTTTCGATAGGACGCGACCGCCATCTTGAATATTAGAAAGCCAAGGTTTATATTCCTTACCTAAACTGCGAGAATTGATAAGTGTGAATAATCGTTAATAGACAATTAACGTGAAAATTTGTAAAGATTGCAGAAAGCGATTTTGAAAATAATTTGGAAGCTGAAATTAACATTTCAACAATAGCGGAGGATAACACATGAATATGGAAAGCAAATGCTCCAACTGCCGATTTTCAACGAAAACAAGCACATCTTATTGAGTCAGTAGCGTATCGACAGGTAGATAAAAAAAAATTATAAAATTTTTAAGTGAATTTAAATAATTTTTTGAACATTTATTTGTCTTACTTTGTACAAGTTTATTAACACGATTACACTGAAAAATTAATAAAATAAGATGCTAGTACGAGAACGTATAACGATAAAAGTACATCTGAGTTTACGAATTTACATGATACATCAAAATTTAAAGCTGTTTAAGGTGAAATTGTCACCAAATAAAACTACAGCTTTCAAAAATATTTTAAATTCAGTTTGCCCTAAAAAGAGCATTTTTCTTTTAACCGACAATAGAGATTTGTCACAGAGACCGATTTCTGGGAAAGAGTTCAATGATCTCCGATTACAAACGCTAGCCGATGTAAACTTTTTGTTTAACAAAGGATTTTTCTTCTTAATAAAAAGAATATCGCAACAATATATAGTGCTATGAAATTTTATCTAAAAAATGTATCACACACTTGTTATGCTCGGGTAAGCTCTGGTGTTTAAGAGCAGTCGAAATATTTCTAGGATCAAAGGTTCGAACATTTGTAAAACAAAAATTAATTCCAAATCTCAAAAAATTATTGCTTTCTAAAAATCTAAATTGTAAATTAAATTAACTTAGTTCAAGGATGCAACTATTATCTTCAGGCAACGCTTGATCTTCGTTGACCATACTATGCGTCTTTAAATTTTAATTTTTAAACATCCAATTTTAATACGATTTTTCTAATTTCAATTGTTATTTCGTGATCCAAAAATTTAATAAGCATCTATTTATTATTAAAAATATCTACTGCAACAAAATAAAAAATAAACTATCGTCTATACTTACGAAATAATTTTATTAACTTATTCAATCGGTTTCAAGTCAATTTAAATGTTATCAATTTTCAAATATTTATCCGCTATTATTAATTTCCAAATAAATTTAAACAAAACCGCAAATCAGAACTCAAAATTAGAGCTAAAACCGGCTCGTGCGGCGATTTTTGGCAAAAAGCCTTACTTGTCCTGTGATTCGTACCCACCTAGCAAGTCCTAAAAAGTTACAATTAGACAATTAATACAAAAATTTTATTGAAATGCATAAGAGAGGTAAGAAGATAGACTTTGAAATACCACAATAGATAGATATAAGATAGAAGAAGAAGATTTTAGTTGCATCTCATAGAGAAACATTTTAAAAAACTCCCAAATGGAAACGATGCTATGAATACGATGATATGGAATATTTCGAATACTCCAATATTGTAAATTCCATTGAAAATATAAATATATTCCAAGCGACACTGTTATTATGCTTGCGAAAATATTAAAAGCAGTTGTTCTAGAAAACATTTCTATCATAATTAATTACTATAAATTATAAAAATAATGTTACAATCTTTGATAAATAACCATATTATATGGTTATTTACGCCCAAATTTATATATTTATATACCATTTACGCTTTTATTCTCTCCAAATTTTTCAATCGTGCGTTTGCATTTATACAAATTTGTTTGCATTTTAGAGCTACCAGGGAAAGTAGCTCTTGCATACGCCAAACACATTGTTTTTCTTCAGACGTCTGCACCTTAGAAAGTATGCAAAAAGTGATTGAACATCTGATTCCATAATATGGATACCATAATATATTGTCGTGAAACAAAATATTACGATCCAAACTGCGTTAATTTCATTTTTAAACGTTTAAATTGAAAAAGTACAAAGTGGGGAGAAAAGATCGAGATAGAGGCTTCTATGGCCAACTATGGCCGACAACGGGTGCGAGATTTTGTATGCCCGCTGAGTTTTGATAATTTTTATTTGAAATTGTGAGTAATTATTTTTGATTAAATAAAGTGATTTTTATGCGAATGCATTATTGCGCTTTTTTTGGATGATTATTTTGATATTTTGATAATTTGGATATTTTTTGATACGTTGCTACCGAACGGTAGTAGATTTGATTGTTTTGGTTAATTAGGAAAAAGCAGTTAAAATTATAAATTTTGATTTGAATTTAAAATTGGAAGATTTAAAATTATATTTGTGCGAACGAATGGTGCAATTGATAAGCCGTCGATCTGGATAAGAGTAAATCAAACTTCGTTCCCTTTAAAGACAAAGTAAAATTTTATTTTACATTTATTTGAATTTGAATTTAGATTGTTTATAATTTTTGGAAAACGAATTTGTCTTATTTTTGAGACAAGACGAATATTTTTTTTATTTCGATAACGCAAGAACCCTTCGACCCCTAGAAAATTATCAACTGCTCCCGCAATCCAGGGTTAACCCGAGACAAACAAAAGATTGTAGACAATTCCACGAAAAGTCCCCAACAATATATTATTTTCCGTGTGAAAAATCACCACACTATTTTGCTTCGGCGGCGCTCTTATATGGTGGATTAGTGAAACTTCACAGGGTTCGCAAGCTTTGATTCAGTTCTTTCTTGTTTTGCTACTAATTTGTTTAATTATCCATGTTATAAATTCTTTACTTGATTGAGAATCAAACCTTAGATTTCAATTTAGCAGTCTAATGCTATACCTTTTGTATAATATATTGTCGTGTTTCGAAACCATAACAACATTAATTTAATTTAATTTGTAAATAATTTTAAAGTTTGAATTTGTTTTAGTATTTATTTGTACATATTGTATAAAATAGTTAAAAATTTGCTATGTAAATAAAGGTGGGAAGAACAAGAACTGGAAAAGAGAAGGGTTAGAATAGAGAAAGTTGAGCTCATGCCTCCACGTCGAATAGAAGAGCGGACGAACATCATTCCCGCAATGAAAATTAAATTGTTAATTGTTTAAAATCAATAAAATAAATTAAGTTGATTTGATGTTTTTATTTAAATTAATAAAGTAAAGTGCCAATAAATTGGAAGAATTGAAGAATTTAGTGATAATTTAGTCGATGCATTAAAATTATATCGCAACAAATTTATTTGACCAGACGCCACCTGGAATACCATGTGCGCTTGCAAGGCCACAGATTAAATAGAAAACTTAAATATTTTAATTTAAATTAATCAATTGAAGAAGAGCTTATAGCTATTAAATAATCTGTATTACCTCAGCGAATTTCACTAGAGGGTGAAAATGCACAAATTTACAAAGTTGGGGGCATAGCAATATATTTTGTTAAGCACACGTTGTGCGCTTAAAATGTAATGTCCTAAAAATTTGAATCAATTTTGCAAAATTTTTGCTCAATTTCCAAAATATTTCTTTAAATTTTAATTTTGTTGCAATAAGATATAAAATGGTAACGTTAAATTTTATACGATAGCGGCATACAGCTGTCTCCTTATTATCAAAATTTGTAGTCCCTTTAATAGTTTTAAATTTGAAATAATTAGAAAGTTTTACCATTTAATTAATTTTTAGTTCTAATTTTACTTCTTCCCTTTCTTGTTCTCGAATCTTGTTAATCTTATCCAATTATCATTCATGCATAGGTTTCCGTTTTTAATTTTATTTTCAAAATCATTCAACCGCTTTTTAAACCAAATTCAATTAATTTCAAAAATCATAATCAAAATTTCAACAAACTCACAAAATTAAACGTCCGCTGCGTCGCTATTTTTGGCAAAACGCCAATCAATTAATCTTTTAAAAAAGAATCAGTTTTAATTTTTCACAAATTACTGAATTACATTCAAATTCAAACTCAACAGACGCAAAGTTACACGTCCGCTGCGTAGGCCATTTTTGGCTAAAAGCTCCTATTCTGCAATATTTATTGCCAATCTTATTTCAACAAAATATTATTTACAATTCAAATTAAAACTTTAAAATTGTAAAAGTTTTTTTTCACTTATTTTCGAATAACGACAATATGTACATAGATACGCTACTGTGGGCAACCTCTTTGAACTCGGATTTATAACATCTTCTACTTACTTATCCGGAGAAGAAGCTCTGGAAAGCCGACGTTTTTCGTCGCTTTTCGTTTTCACATCGACGATGTGGGCAGATTATTATTAAAAGCCCTGTAATAGTTAACTGTTACATGGCAATTTGATTACTTTTTATTTTTGAAATTGTTTTTCTATTTTATGTATACTCTGGATATAGTACTTTCTTGTATAAGTTTCGGTAGTTTCGGCATTCTTAAAGAAAAAGAAGTTAAATGACGATCTCCATGTGGCATTTTGGTTTAATTTAGCGGGTCCGGTTTTTGAAAAGTCGAGCAGGCGCAGGAGAGTCTTTTTTGATCGAACTACAAAAATAAAGAAACCGTGAGTTTTGATAACCGAACTAAATTTCTAAAAGTCGGTAGTTTGTCGATAAGTCCTGATTATAACTTATGTGCGACGTTTGTGGAGATTTATTTCTGCAAATATTAGTGATATCATTGTGAAATTCAATTGGTTGATTTGTGTGATGACAGCAAAAGCTTCGCTAATTTTAAGGAAGCATTAGTTTTTAAAATTTAAAGGTTTCTACACGCTGTTGATCTGTCAATTTGTTTTGTTTTTCACAACTCGAGCCAAGCGTGAGTAGAAAAATTCAGTCACTTACTGTACTTCGTGTATTTAGTTTGGCTATTGATTGGACCCTTAAAGTTAATTTTATTTTAGTTGATACTAACAGCTTAGTAGCAAGATTGGTGGTTGCCAGCCAATCATTAAACATATCGGATTTAGAAGTGACGCCCTATTTAGTCAGACAATTGAACATTTTCATTTGAGTAAACTACACTGTATAGTATATACATTTACTTTTATTAGTTGTTTTTTTGGATTAATAATTATTTTACATTTTTGAAATCTGTTTGCGTGCGAATATTATTTTTATTTATCATTTATTTTTTTGCTGTTATAAGTAAACGACTAAAGTTGTATCGTTGTTTTATTGCTTAACTGGCGCCCACAGTGGGTGAAACCTATGAGTTCACCTATCTAGCAATACCATCGGTAGAGTTAAAAAAGGCATTTGTAACTAATTGAAAATAAAATTTAAAAAAATAGTTTTTTTTTAATAAATTCAAACTCTGATTTCACATGCCACACTAAATGACTCTTATTTGATCTTCAACTAGATTTTTAAAATACTTAAACTGCATCTCTCCATTCCGCACCAAAAAAACTTTCTTTTTTACTGCAAATTTCATAATTTACATTTTTTAACTTACCTTCTTATTTGTATTACACTTTTAACTACACTTTTAACTACACTTTTTCTTTTTACCTACACTCTATAGAGGAACTTCGTTAGTTCAGCGTACATTTGCTTTTTCAAATGTTTCTTGTCCCCCCCCCTTTCCGGTTAGTAATTTTTTCTTTTTTAACCATTCTTGCAGTAGTTCTCCTTGGTTATATCACTAATATTAAATCAAGAAAATAATTTTCAAGGCATCTGTGATATTGGTTTATTTAATTAATTACTTAGGAGCTGTCAATCCATCCTTACCACGATTAGATAACTAGATTTTAGAGTGAATCTGAGATTTGCTGTGATTTTGTTTATGAAAACGGTCCGGAACATCTGGAGCGAAAGGTGCGGGAGAGTCGGTACTACGAGTTTGTATACTCACTGAAAGTGTTCTAGACCAATCCTACTCGGCAAAGCCTGCTACTAGGAATAGGGTCTTGATATGCACTCGAAGTTGTGATACTTGACGTCATCAAGTATCAACTGATAAAATGGCGCCAACACAATATTAAGATCCTACTTTAAGACATTCTATACCAATGAAATTAAATAAAAATGTTTATTTGATAGATGTTCTTGCGCAGAGTTTTATTTTGTAACATCAGAATACTTTCCGTTCCATGAAATCTATCTTTAGAAGAACCAAGTCAAATTAAATCATAAATCTCAAAATTTTTGTAATTTGACTGAAATGACTTCCTTAACACAATAAAAGTTTAAAAAGGCTGAAAAGATTAATAATAGCTTTGACTATCTCGACTTAATTGATCGACCGGTGGAACTTACAATCACCCGTATGAATACTCCTGGTGCAATGGTTTTAACAAAACCGAATTGACTAGGTTGTCAGCCTCTTCATCGAGGTGAAGATTGGGTAATTTTTCTCCAGTCACTAACGGTCAAAGAAACAAGATCTGTTTAAAGAAAATTGCGGTAAAATAAATTCGATATGTTATTAATTTCAGCCATCATGTTAAATTGAATTTCTTAAATAATAATTAAACTTTTCTAACTCGGAAATGAACAATCTTTACACTTACAAGTGACTTTTAATGTTAAATTTTTATTTTATAACTTATAAATATGGTGTAGGAATTATTATAATTAAATTGTTTTATTAATCTGCCATAAATCAAAAATTAAAAGTCCAGACATAATAATAAATCAAACTATTGGGTGGTTTCCAGTTGCTTTCTATATAGCCCACACCTACGTATTGATATTGGATTTTAGACTGCAGGAGTGCATTCGGCGTGACCAGGAATAAACAGCGGGATTCTTTGTCCACTATAATAATAATACTAGCCTCTCTGTGTATGACTCCCTCCTGCTGGTCAAGAAGTTTACCTTGTTCTAAAACTCAAAGTCAGCATAGTATTTTAAGCAATTAAAGTTTCGTTTGAAAATAAATTAATTGGAAAACAAAGCAAAACTAAAATACATTAATTTACTAATGTAAATTACAAAACTCTTGGACAAAATCAAGTTGCACTTGATTTTGAGATGTTCGAAAATTGTTGAAGTAGATTAATACAGTTGAACTACTTAATTAATTTAATGAAAAACAAATAATATACATTCAGCTTGAGAAATTTATAAAAGAAATTTATAAAACTTTACTATTTAAGTAAAAATTTTTTCTAAGAAGACTTGACATTTTCTTTGTCGACAAACTTGTTGATTTGTTTGAGTGAATTGACCATACATTGTTTTGTCATCTTGTCAGATTTTAATTTGACAGTTGTTACTTTTTTGGATTTAATAAATTTATCAGCATATTTATTACTTTCAACACCAGTACATTAATTCTAAAACTAGTTATCTCTGAGGATATGTGCTAACCTACAATTTTGCACATCTATTCTGTTCTATGCAAATCTTATTAATTATAATTAATGAAAAATTAATTAAGTTTTCTTAAAAGTTCAAATTATTATTTATTAGTTTACTAGCAACTTATCAACCTTACATTTAAAAGAATCCCCGGTAACTAACATACAATTTAAATTTTATTCAATTAATAGTCACCATTTAACACGTAAACCAGATGCTCCATGCTTGTAATGTTAGCCGGAGTGCCTAAAGTAAATTGTTAAACAGTTTTTGATTTAATTTGCAAATTACGGTCTCAATTAAATTTAATACTAAAATAAATTAAACACCATTTACCATTAAAAAGTTCAATTCTAATTAAAACACGTGATTGATTCTTGCGGGTTAATTTGTGTACAGCGATCCACCAAAATTTCTTTTTAGATTAAAATCAACTTTAATCAAAACGTTATTTTATAATTTTAATTTAATAATTATTTTGGCTTAAATGTTTATCTTTGTGAATATATATTTGGTTATATTATACAGGAATTAACTAATATTTGTGTAACAACAGATTTTTTACATTTAAAATGGTCTTAAATTTGATACTTTCTCTTTTACATAAATCCAGAAAGCTGTGTGATCTCAAAAAGCACTAAAAATGCTATTCTGTCCATCCTTAGGATTACATTGATCGTGTTTCATATCACTAAAGTTCATGTTGAGAGATATTTATAGATAAAAACATATTTTTTTATATTTCTTTTGAACAAATACTACAATGATATTTTTTAAATATTTCTCTTTGGATTATTAAAAAAAAATTTTATTTTATGTGAAAAAATGGTTATGATGGTTTTCTGTTTACATTCAATAGAATATTGTAATATTTCAAAAAAAATTTTAATAAAGATCTGAAACATTAACAGTAATTTTAAAACTTGAAAGACAAGTTGACAGAAAATAGGTACATCTCTTTATTCTTAAGATTTCACTTCAAATTACTTCAGGAGTTTACTTTTCAACCGTAGTATGGTAAACCGTGTAATATAAACATTGATCTACTTCCTTGTGATAAATCGTATAAGGTAAACTACAACTTAAGTTATCTTGTTGCTTTAGTAGCTAAGCAAAGAAAACATACATTATTTAGTAACATATATTTTCAATAACCTTAACCCTTACTCCTAATAAGGCTAGGATTTAAGTGAAATCCGTAGTAATGTTTTATTGAAACGTTGTGGGGTCCTAAACTTTTTTCTTTTGTTTTTATTCACAAATTGCTAAAGCCGGTGCTGAAGAGCTTCCTCAATCTTTTTCGAGTAAAATACCCTTGGTTTATTAATAAATATTAATAATAATAAAGCTTAGATGATAGCTTTTAATTATTTATAAATTATCTTTAGAAGATTTATAAACTATGTAATGTTAACAAAATTGTAAAGCACCGAAAAAATTTAGTAATTACCACAATATTCTCTTTTATATTTTCCCATTAAGATACTTTTAATTGCGGCGCTAAATTCTTTCCCCTAAAAGCTATATATCTTAAAAATAGCAGTTGGAGAGATTACTTTTCTACAGTTTCGATTTGTACTTTTGCTACATAGACGTGCTATTATCACAGATTTTCTTTTTGCTTAGAAAGCATATAAAATAAAATGTATAAATCTTGATTACTTTTTTGTGCCAGATATTAAAATTTAATTTTTTCAGTTATAAATATTTTTAATTTAATTCTGCAAATTTAGGTACAATTTTATTCGCTTTTTAACATAAAAGTCTACTCAATGAAAAGCAGTTAATACAATATGAATTTATGCTTGTAGGTTTATGCTTTATATTATATATTATAGCGCTGTACAAAACACCTTTAAATAAATTTCAATAGCTATAAAAATCAACACCCACCCACCATCTTTTTACATTTAAGCGTAGGATTTTGCGTGCTCTCATAATACAGCGTTTATTTTCATCTACCTGGTGTAAATATGTAGAAAACTTTGTACGAATGTGAATAAAAGCGGTTCTTTTAATTTTTATGTGTCATCAAAGAAACGCTTCATTTTACTCTATTCCTCTTGTTCTTGATTGCGCCTTTGCAATAAATTTTGAGTTTTACGCAGCTATTACCTTTCCTCATTTTGCAAACCATCAAGAACATTTTTATAGCTCTACCCAAGAGCCGTCCATCTATTTTAATATTTTGTCATCTTATTAACACCAAGTATTAAATTTATATTTAAGTTATAATAAATTACCCGATAAAAATCTGAATCAGAAATAATACCTATACCTTCCCGAAAAGCAACGGACTAGACAAAATACTATGTAAGGTAGTTTTTCTTTATAAAAAAATTTTCAAATAAATCTATCTCTATTTGTCACTATATTTAAATTAATTTAAATTTTCCGTTTTAGTTAGTAGATAGATAATTTTTAATTTTCATTCCCGTCGCAAGCAAACACGCCATCGGAATTTTTTTAGCATTCTTTTAGTCAAGAAGTTAATTTATTTTTAATAATATTTGTATTTTTTTGAAATTTTAATCTGTCATCTCATGACAAGCACTATCAAGAAGTGGTGTAATTATGATTTCAAAAGTAAACTGATAAGGGTTATTAACTGACTAATCGAGACGAATTTTGTTGATGCATAGGGAGCGTTTCCTTTCATGGATTATTATGTAGATTTGTTCTAGAAAATATCATTTGTGAATTTCTGTTTATATTCAAGTCTTCGTAACGATAATCTAATTCGTTAAAAGTTCATTTTATTGTAAGAGATATTTTATAGCTGATTATACTGGAACCTTTTTCAAAATAATGCCAATATTTAAACCTAATCGATTACGTGAATATGAACAAATTCGTGATTGTATATTAAAAATTTTTATTGTTTGTTTATATTTATGTTTAAGTTTTTTTTTATGTTATGTTACTATAAAAAAGAAGCTTGTCGATCTCCAACATAATTATGTTTTATGATCATAATAATAACAGATTGTAATATTCAGAATAAATAATTTTTAATGATTTCGTTTCTTTAAACTGGAAACAAGTAATTTATTACTAAGTGTAGACGTTTCTCTTTTCCATTTAATCACCGACCTAAAACTCGTGATAACGCTTGAGTCACTGTCATAGGTGATAGACGAATGGAAAATTAGTTTTCCATTCTAGAAATATATTGATTTGTTTCTTGCTTTATCATTGATCTTTGTAACTCAGATTTTTTGTTTCGTACAGTTTTCAATGTTCTGGCTTTTTCAATTTGGCATCTCTTTAAGTTCTTAACTTTGTATTTATTTGTTGTTCTGTTTATAGTATACTTCTACAATTTCTTTCTTTGCTTTTATTCTATCTCTGAACAGAATTGAAAGTACCTTGTAAAGAAGTAACAAGTGGAAGATTTAAGAGAACTTTGTAGTTAAAAATCTGTTTAAAATGAGTTTGCATTGAAAAAATATCGAATATCGGTTAGGAAAGATTCATGTCATATTAGCATTAGCTACTATAGCAATTGCTAGAGCTGTAGCGCATATTGATATACGCAATTGACCAATTGACATTTTTTAATACAATTTTAAATTTTTAAAAGATTTAATCTTTTCCAAAAATCTGTACTATAAAATAATTTGGTTATTTCCCAAATTTAAAGCTGATTTTAATCAAATACAATACTTATAAAAATTACGTCAATACAACGTGAGCAAGGTCGATTTTGAATGACCTCAGTTCGTCTACCATTCTGGTTAAGTGCATAATAATGAAATGTTAATTTTAAAAATTCTGGGGAATTGTTTGTAAATCGAAAACATTATATAAAATAAATAATAAGCGTCTGCCAGTATGTGTAAGACCTTACAATTACATATTTGGATGACAGTTCACTTGTAATATTATTAACGTTAAAAAAAAATAATAATATAACTGTTTTTCTATAAATTATAAATTTTTCGTTTCACGAAGATTATCCTATGGACGTCTATAAAGTGATATATAAATCTTAAAATGTTATCTTGGGTTATTCTAAATTATTATGCAGAGGAGATCTAAAGTGGATTTTGTAAATATTTGCTTCGAATATTGTCGATATCGAGACAGGGTTTGAAAATAGGCAAAATAGAATGCTCGATGATTTTGTAATAAGAGATAATTTGTTAAAAATGAAGCTTATTACCATTTATTATTATCGTGTAAGTAACAGGTGATGATCTTCGAGGCAATTAGGGAAAACCTCGTTTACAATTTTAAATCTCCCAACCAATATCCTGAATACATAATCAGATCCAACATTATCTGATATGTAAATAATAAATTGATGAGCATAATTACTTCACGCCTGGCATATTTTTAATTCAAAATCATTTAAATTTAAATTACCATTAATGTAATTTTGTTTTGTTAAATAAAATTGCACGGGTAGGTACGATATGTCAATAAAAAAGTTATTGATCACCTTAAAAACTTTGTTATTTGTAAATATTTCTCAATATAGTTAGTATGTAAAGAGTTATATAGGGTTAGAGGGTGTAATACGATGGGAATCACCCCTAGAATATCACCTGGCGTCGTTCCAGCACGCTATGCTGCCAAACTCCTCGTATGCAAGACCTGCGATAAACTGTTTACCGCAAAACTATCCGTTTTGCTATCTCGTCTATAATTAATTAAAATTGTAAATTTTATTATAATATATTAAGTTTAATTTATTTCTGTAATTCACTTAATTATTATTATAACATAAATTATTATTGTACTGTTTAATTTATGGAAAATTTTATCGCTGTTTGAAATAAATTAATCAAATTTTAATTTAGTTATCTATTAGAGTTGAAAATATTAAAACAAATGTAAACAAAACAAAGGCCCTTGAATGTGAAGTTAGGGTTAGGTACGACTATACATAGTATATACAGGAAAGCTTAGTTAATTATGCAGTTAAGACAATGTTCGTTGCTGGTTGATTTAATCAATCTTTGTACTTGCATAGAGAAATGCGATTTTAAAAATCTAATGATTAGTAAAATTGAAAAAAAGTTTTCTTTATGGAGCAATTTAAATTGCCTTTAAAAAAATTACCTAGTTCAATACTAATATTAAAGTTTAGTTAATACTGCTAAATCAGCAGATTTTTTTACTTATCTAAATCAAGATTGCAAAATTTTATTTACTAACGAAATACAAATAATGTAAAATTATTTTCATTTTATATCAATTGTTCAATGCCTTAACTTAGAGTTCGTCAAAGCTACACAAAGTTATCTAAGATGTTAAGACAAACTCAGAGAAAACTTGTAATTTAATTCAAAATTTCAGTAACTTAAAAGTCCATTACTCAAAAACTGTCACATTTATTTGATTTCATTAGTAGTAGCATTGTGCGGGTCCGTTAAAAACATTGAAAAACTTAAAAATAATTGTTTTTAGATGTGGTCTGTACATCGAATATAGCGGAATGATAATTGCAGTTGTCATAATTAGAATAGATAGAAAATAAATGGAATTATACAATTATCAACTCGAATACATTTTTCTTATACGATTAATAATATTAAATATAGAAAGTAAGTAGAAAAAGTAAATAAAAGTAAAAATATATAATAATATATGTAGTCTACGTATACAAATACTAACTGGTAGATATGACAAAAGTGATATAAAATAATTATCACGTGTATGTAAAACATTATTTATAATAATTCAAATAAGTTATTCAAGTACAGTTAGGTGAGATACGAATACCAAATTCTTCAAGCATATTCGGAATTCATTAAAAATTTTTAAGAAAACGTTTCGAGAATTCTTAGAGTGACGGTACACAAAACTTTCTAATCGATTAATACCTCGAGATGAGCTACTTGTATTTCGTTATTGGTCATGCAAATTTAAACAATTCTTAGCTTATAACTAAATCACCTCCATTCAGCTAAATCTATCCAGCTGATTTGTGGCAGTGTATTAAAATTTCTTTCAACGACCTGAATACTAAAACGTGAAAATTCAAGAAAAGTATCTTCTTTTTACAATAGACTATTTAGTTTAGCAATCTAGTCCAAATAGATTTTAGTACAGCCCGCAATCGAAAAAGAAATGTCTTTCATTTTTCTTTTTTGCACCATATGCGTAGTCTCCAGATTCAGCCAATCATCAGACGTACAGACAGTTGTTAATGCAGCTGTATCCCGCCAACTGATAGACTATGAACAAACCAGAGGCGCCGGTCATAAGTGGATTACCTCTATGAACCTATAAATAACCGTATAACTATTTCTTTTTTGAACTACTCCACCGTTCCTGCCGTACAAAAATACTGTTCAGTGTAATTTTAAATTTTTATTTATAATTTATTATCGGCGATCTGACGTCTATACGAGATTTTAGTACGCTTATACTCAAATGCAATTATTAAATTGATATAATAGAGCCTTGCTAATGCGTACGCGTAAAATCCGAACCCTTGTCAATCCGAATTTAATTCCTACAAAAATAAAATTATTATCTGTTATCGTACATATTTTTGTATTTGTACTAATCTGTACAGGTATCCTACTAAAGATAAACATTGTACATCTTTGCTTTGTGATATAATTAGCTTCTATCATCATATTACTGTACTTGCAAACTACGATAATCGTACGTAAAGCAGAGGCGTTGAATTCTCTGTATTGTAATACGAAATAGCAGCGTCGATTTAGAATGATTAGATTACATCCATTCTTAAAGTAAAGACAAATTTAATGAAGCTACCAATTCAGGTAAGGTTTCTTATGTTTATTAATTTTAGTCGACTACTACTTAAGTTTCAAGAAAAAGCACACTTTTAAACGTTGAAACAAAATTTAAAATATTAAAATAGTTGTCAAAAAGATGGTAGGAACATGCACTATAAGTTACATTAAGTCAAAAGGAGCTCAGCTCGAACAGTTTGCTTTAAAACTGGACCGAGAACCCGACTAGAAATTTCTTCGGGCGAACCCAGTCCGGTGCGGATCTGGATCTGGACCAAAACACGTTTTGATCCAAATCAGGCTGACCTAGTGGGACCAAATCGGATTTCCATATTAGAGTCGTATTCGGATAGAATATCTGGTCCTCATCGGGCAAACCCGGTCTGAAATAGATCTGGACTATAATGCATAATACGGCCAGGTTCGGACGGGAAACCAATAAGGTACTAAAGATCAGGGCCAGATAAGGCAGCAATCAGGTTCAGTTATGGCTGCTCGGTTAGGCTTACCAGATTAAAACTGAACGAGAGACCAATAGGGTGCTAAAAATCAGGGCCAGATTAGGCACTCTAGATCAGACAGCAATCTGGTGGGCAGCCCCGATAGGGCTCTCCAGATCTAAGCCGAATCAGGGCTTCCAAGAATTGACCTAATATGGCATGCCATGCTGAAACCTGATCTGGACCTGAGATTGTTAGGGAATGCTCTAATAAATTTTTAGTCGGGATGAAGGTACGCTAAAAGAATTTATGTTCTAAAGAACAAAGTGTTGTGAATAAATTTCAAACGATAACAAAGAATTTAGTGCAAACAAAATGACAGAAATAAACAATAATCTTTTCATTTTGAGATGGAAATTTGCGTTGATATTGTTAAGCAATCACTGGTCAACAACTGTTTTGGTACCGCGGTATTTGGAGATAATTTTAAATGAATTTAATACCCTGAATTCAAATATGGCATTGGTTTTTGCCTATCAGCTGAAATTTCAATGATATACTATTTTAGTGAAATATATTGTAGCCCACCTCTGTAAGTAGCGTTTGTAAAGTTTTCGATAATAATTTATTGTAAACTTGAATTTGGTGGAAATGTTTTATAACGGTTAATGTTGTCGGAAGTTGGAGAAGAGTAGGGGTTTTTTGCTATTTTTTCTTTGTTGAGATAATTTTTGTGAGTTGAATATTTTTTTATTTGATTAACTAATTATTTTTGAATGATCGTTTGATTTTTGTTATTGAAAGTTATTGAAATTTGGATTTTCACGATAATTAAAAATAATTATAATTTGATATTGAAATGGAAATATAGGCATAATATTGGTCTAGGGCAAATATTATACAGCAAACTATCCTTGTATTAATGTGATTTAGAACTACACAAAATGAAGCAATTTCTGCAGATTTCGTGTAGAACTACACGTTCAAAGAAAATCACTCATCTAATCCAGTAGAGCTGATAGAGAAAAACTCTTTTCATATTCAGATTTAGCCACCCAAATATACCTAAAATTGCAAAATCACTAGCAAAGTCCAACTTGGGCCCATATCTTCCCAATTATATCTCTCTTTCAATGATTTACGGACTACCATCACCAACTTTTCATCAAACTTGTCAACAAAGTTTTCAGCAAAACAAATCAGATAAAAATTATTTTATATTTTTATATTTTACTCAATTCTATTTTATTCAAATGTCTACTTCCAATTTTAATTCACAATTATTTTATTTCATATTTCTCTTTCTATCTGTACATTATTGTACAGCAGAATATGCAAATATTTGAAATAATTTGTATTTGTTATTTTTAATATATTTATATAATTTTGTTTAAATAATTTGTACCGTATAGTAATACTTATAATAATTTAGAGCGCAGTTTATTATGCAATAATTTTTTAACGCTTAGGAAAGAGGCTCCACGACAAACTTTGAACACAACCCCAAATTTTGTAGTTATGGCGGTGAAAGTAATAACAAATACAATATGACACGTGTTTCTCAATTTTCTGCTACTTTCATTTTATTTATAATAATTCATAATATAATTGATCTGAAACGTTTCTAAAAATTTTAATTTATTCTAATTCAACACTGATATTTTTAAACTGAATTAAAATAGTGATTAATGAGTAAATGAAATCGACAATCAAACAATGAATATCCTGTGTAAACTTACCTCAGAATCGAAATCTAAATTATTTTGTATACTTTTGTGTAATTATAAAAAATAAAACAATATTTTGTTTTAATAATAAATAACAATAAATATATTTTTTTTAATAATAAATTAAAAACAGTTATTTACTTGTCTTAATTTAAAAAATATTACACGTGGTTTTAAATTATTTTAAATGAAGTACTATTTAAAGTAATAAATTATATTCCTCGATATTTTTAAACA
This sequence comes from Cantharis rustica, assembly GCA_911387805.1. Taxonomy (NCBI): domain Eukaryota; kingdom Metazoa; phylum Arthropoda; class Insecta; order Coleoptera; family Cantharidae; genus Cantharis; species Cantharis rustica. Next base: position 48,357,098 of record OU426878.1, on the reverse strand, counting down.
GAATTAATATAGTTATTATAAAAAAGTTAATATTGCCTATCATCAAACTTAAATTCTCTGTATAACCTAAGTAGGTGTGGGAGTTAAGTAGTACACTTTCAGATGGTAGGGTCCATGCAGAACGGGTTCAAATCTTGCAGCCGCAGCGCCGTTCAGAAAAAAAATGTAAGTAAATATTATTAGGTGATTAATGTTAAATTTTAGATATTTTAGGAATGAATCAATGGCTGGAGCAACATTGTGAATTCTAATTAAATAATTAAAATTTATAGTACAAATTAAATTAAATGTGTAATGGTATCTGAATAAATATAAATTAAAAAAGGTATTGGTCATCAATTTAAACATCAAATTTCTAAATACTTAGAAAAATTATTTTTTTAATTATTGAATATTTTTTAATTATTTACTTATTTTAATTAAAAATCAGTTCCGATTAGGCACGTAAATTTTATGTACCTAAACAAGACTGTAAATTTCTAAATATTCCGTTCATAAAAAGTCAACATATAATATGTACATAAATGATACATTAAAACAGTAATGGCAAAAGCGGTAATAAATCAATGCCATATCGTTATGAAAATATCTGTACCGTATCTGTACATAAATGACAGCTTAAAACAGTAACGATAAATTGGGAAAATTAATGTCGTACCGTTATGTAAATATCGATAATGTATATGTACATTTTTGTAGGCTTTGTGCTGCTTGGGAGCAAGGTCGACATTCGGAAGCTTTTATTACAGCAGAGTCTCTGATGTCATGGTTGAGAAACAGATGGAGAGTACACCAACTCAGCTCATTCTATTAAAGCAAATCTAAGAATTTGCTGCAGTTTAAAAATCAATAACAGATTATTTTAAGAGATCTGACAATATACAGTGTTTTCACGATAAGAGGTAACAGTGAATAATTTTTATATCTTACTAGATACAAAAAAAAAGTTTATATTTTTTTATTCAACTCGAAATTTACCATCGGACACAGTGGAGGTAAATTTGTTTGTACTTCAAACTCAACCGGAAATCAATATCAATTTATTTTTTCAACGTGTCTTTTTTTTATCATTTTTGTAATCTGCAGTTTTCTCTCTATGTATACATATAAAATTATCATAGAGTTACATAAGAAAATTTTCGGGAAAAATGCAAGATTTAAGCAAACAATAAATTTATTAATTATTTAATTTATTTAGAGTGCTATAAAAACAAAATAACATCACGGCATAGAAAACACAACCTCTGTGATTTTTTAATTTATAATAATTTTTTCAATTTTGTTTGGTATATTGTTTTCTTGCTTCCCTTTATTTTTACGTTATTCTTATGTTATATACGACTGATGATAAAATAATTGTGAAATAGGAGCCTTTATCGTATTACATAGTTTTTATTTTAAAAAATTTTTATCATATTTTTATAACTTAATTTTTTCAAAATTCTTAGTCAGTATTTAAAGAGTTTTGTCTATTTTATTTTTATTTTTCTTGTTTATTCAAATATTCTAAGTCCAAACCTGTTATTTTAAATTAAATTATTGTCGTTTTTATTGTTTTTAGATATTATTTTTCTATGTAAGTATGTAACAGTTAACAGTTAACAGTTAAAATTCATTATTTTAATATTTTATTGTTTAGTTTGTTGTATTCTGTCATTATTGCTCTATGAACTACATACAATTGAATGTATTCTATTTTATTAAAATACTTTTAAGTTCATATTAATTAATGGTTTTAATTATCTGCTCCAATTACTATTTTACTTCAAAAGTGAATTATTAACAGTTTTAGCAAGTTTTCATTATGTTTAAAGCCTGAAACAGTCTTTTTTTTCAGTTAATTTTGATAATCTGGATAGGCTCTGGTCGCAATTAATCCGGATTATTGTTTGTCGACGCTCTACTGTAGTTTTTTTAATAATTTGGTACAATTATTGCAATGCGTTGCTTGTAAAATAATATTTACAAACAACCAGTAGTTGTTTTGTTTCTATGGTATTAATTTGCAATATTTGATCAATTTTTTTAACAAACTGCTTGCTCTCTACATCATCACATTCAGATGGAACGGAACAATTAAACCAAGATACTTATGCAATTTACTAAACTTAAATGTAAGATCAATTGAAGTAATTACAGTCAAATGCACTTTAATATTTAAAAATCAGACGGTCACTGGTTATTCAATTCATAAAATATTGAAATGTATTTGTAACTATTATAAATGCAAAATCGTATGTTTTTTGTTTTAAGTACCAAAGATTACGAACTGGACAGAAAAAGGTTAGCTAACCATGCTAATAAAAATATTCATCTATAAGATTGTGACGAAATGGCATCGCCGATCTATTAGTTTGATAGATTGTTCATTAAATAATTCCTAACCGGGGTTTCAAAAATAGGATAATGTTATATAATGAAAGAATCACTTTTGGTGAGAATGTTTATGTTGTTAAATTTAACTAATTAATTGCTCGAAGTTTAGATAAACATTGTTGTAATACTGTATTTTAGGCTGCAGGCGGTTGAAAAATTACTGTGTCGCTTGTCTTAACTGACTGTTATGAGCTTCTAGAAGTAAGATAGAATTTGGCTGTAAAATACATTTTGTTAAATAAAGTAGATACCTTTCCGAATTGCAAAAGTGCTACAGCCTAATTGTTTTTGTTTTACTAGACATTATCCTATCCAAGTTTGATGCGTTTACTATTTACCAAAGTTTAATTTCAACAAAAATTTTAATTTCCAAAGAGCCACTCATTGTATATTGCACGACTAGTATTCTAGTAGTTTTTTTCTCGTTAAATCAGATTGCTGTAGGTTTATTTCCGTAAACGGATCGCAGGCTTAGATCACTGCCGATAAGATTAAGTAAGGAAATTAGGTGTAGTCAACAATAATAATCAGAAGCAAATAGTATTATATTAATTTAACAGTAGCAAACTGTTAATATTAACTGATCCGACTTCTGCAATTAATCATGTTTCTATAAGCACAGTTTTAGATGGACTGACAAAATCTTCGCCTTTGTGAAATATTTTTTGGCAGTTGTCAAAAGGGATTGTAAACCGCCTTCGAATACCAGGGAAAAGTTCATCTCTGAACTCCAGTGCAAGACACTCCAGTTGACATAACCAATACCGTACACGAAGAATTTTTATGGCGAGGAGTCTCTTTATTTAAAGCTAACTTAATTTGCAAAGAGGAGAAAGTCGACAGTAACAGAATTAGCTTTCTTAATCTTAATAATTATATTAAGTAAGTATAAATTTTTGAAAACGATTTTTTAGAATTGGATCAATGTTATTACCTAATATAATTATTATCATGCAGTATTTATTATGTATGTGATAGTAAATAAGATGTCGGTGGAATAATCATACCTCATTTGCTATTCATCTCAGCTATTATTTGATACAAAATTTGCTTATAATATAAATATTTTCTAAAAATAAGAGAAGTTAATTGAAATAAAAACGAGAGTTTTGTTAATCAAAAAAAAAGTTGGTAAAAACCAAACAAACAATAAAATAAATGTAATTAACTGAATGTATGTTCGATATGGAATGCATTAAATTGTATTATTAAAGTTGCCGCATTTTCTGCACCAAAACAAAATAAATACATTCAGCAATAGTTGGAAAATTCTCAGAATCATTTAACTTATCGATCTTCATCCCCCACAAATATTGAGAAATGCAAGTCCTATCTAAAGAGGAAATATATTGTGTGAAGTTTCACATAGAGATAGTAAAGCATTAAAGCTTACTGATATAATATAAAGACTGCAGTAGGTCCGGAGGACTATACGGAACCACAAGGAAATCATTATATTTAAAATATACGCCATTTGTTATAAAACGAGTAAAATTTTAATGAAATTTTAATACTCTCTGCTTACCGTATCAAGAGCTTACATTTCGTTGAAATGCTAATTCGATTTTAATCCACCATTCAACCGCAAGAACATAAATATTTGTTTCTTTTAATATTTTTCAGCAAATATCTTATATTTTTGATAAAATATCGCATAATCAATTTAAATTTCTTCTCATCTTTTTTTACTTAATAGCCAGGGTTTAAATTGTGCAGTTAAGCAATTTCTTATTTAAACAGTGAAATTCAATTAAAAATGCTAATACCTATTCTTTATTTTAATTTTAAATTAAAGTTGTTTTAAAATGATATAAATTAAGATAAGTAATTGAAATTTTTAAATTCTACTGTTGGAGTTGTAATAAATTATCTCATAGAAATGGTTTAGTTTGTAGTAATAAAACTAAAAAGCTTTTATAAGTGAGCATAAAATTTTTGTAGGTAATATTTCTTCTAAGTAGGTACGAATGAAAAATTAGGTAGGTATTAATTTAAAAATTATTATTAAAGTTCTACATAATATTATATTATGTACTATGTATGAAACAAACACGTTCAAAATTTATCTCGTGTCTACTGAAATATTATATTTAATAATTAGAATAATTCACTGAAAACAACAAGTTTATTTTTCCATGAATTATCTTAAAGGCTTTATAATGAAGTTTAATAAGTAATTAAATTTTTAATTACTTAACGAGGATTTTGTGTAGCGCTCTAATTGTAGTGTTATAAATCAGTTGGTATTATGCATCATAAAGTATTAGTGGAGAAATCCTCAACCCCTTGGTGGTCGCCTGGAGCACATTAGTAAAGCTGCTGTACCTCGTTATAATTTTTGCAAACAACTACGTATAGCTTTGTATAATTCCTTAAGTCGTGATATTTACACTTAAACAACAAACTAAACGCATTTCAGGAATTGAAAAGCTGATGTTGTCACTGCATTAATAATTTCAAAGGTAAAGATTTTTTATCAAACACAGCAGTATAATATAGTTCAGTGTTTGAGCGGAAGATATTGTCATCGTATTTTATTCTATTTTCAATTTCTATTCTCTCATTGAACTTTGTTGAAAACCTTTGAAACATCTTTGGCGGCTCTTTTCTTAGTTCGATTTATTATTTCTCGCGCAGTGCCTTATTTTTATTTAAGCATTTATTTTATATCTTTCAAATATTTTACAACTACTGCAAATATTTCACTCTGCATGTATATATAAAATTTAAACCTTTGTCGTAGACAAAGTCGGTTTTTAAACTACTTTTAATTTGAATTGAGATTTTAAATTTGCTGCTAGATTAATGATATGGGTCCTTCAGTGGACACCGAGGTGACATTTAAATGTATATATATATATGTTCTGAGAGAATGAAAGGTTGCTTAATAAAATCAATCATATACAGAATACACAATCCCTTGCTTGTGAATCCGGAAGGTTATAAAATACTCCTAGGACTTGAGCCTCTTCCGTCCCTAACCATTATTGTCACCCTAACGCCCCAAGCAAAAATATTCGTAAAAATGCAATGGTTATTATACAATTTGATGAAATTTTCAGTGATAATTTACAATAATATATAAAATTAACCGAAAAAAAATATTGTTTTATATACAATATACTACATATTTTTCCGCACTTTACAATGCACATTTCTGCTTCTGTTTCGACTCCCTACTGGCTAGAGAATATGCTATACACGTTCGTGTTGTTTCCAGTTGGCGATAATGATTATGTATTTAAAATTTATTCGTAATTTTCTATTCTGTTTCAGGAGAGTAGTGAGTGGTGCCCCATTGTCTGTACCAGCCGCTGCTAGTTTTTCATATCGAGGCAGGTGAAGGTGAAAAAGGGTAACAGACAGTAATAGACTAACTGTAACCTCGATGATTCGAAGCCATTGTTGGTATTCTGATAACTTATTAAGCTTGTCGAGAGTAAGCTTATAACCAAGTTTTCTTTATTGTTGATAAAGGAAAATCATCAACCTAGAAAACCCGTCGGTTTTGCCCTCCGCTTCGTCCCTGTGCTTCACAAGAACGGTCACATGGAAGTTTACACTCTCTGCCTGCACTTTTTTTTTAGTTTAGACTGTTCAAAAAGTGTGTACATTTTTTGATATTTTTGATATTCAGCCATTTAAAGACTGCAAATACGTCGTCATCCAAGGTCAACAAGGAACAATCCAACACACAAAAGTCAAAAATGAAGAGATAAAAGACTGTAAAATAAATTGCTTAAATTTGTTGAGGAAACTTAAAAGTAATATTTGAAATACCTGTAAATTAATTATATACTTTTATAAACCTATAAACCGTTATAAAATAAAAATATAAACTTAAATAATAATTAACTTCAGCGGTAAAAACGAAATTTTTCACATTAGTTTGATTACAACAGTTTTGCTCATTACCGAAACATCACAGGCATACCAATTGGTGGTATAAAGGATATAAAAGAAAATTCCGTTTTGCAATTTTAAACGAAATTTTGTTACAAGAGGAAGTTTTTGATTTTACCTGATTTTACCATTCGCTATAAAAGCAGGCGTATCAATAGCAACAGATACTTTTTCAACGAAAACAACAATACTTTTAATTAAAAGTAAAAGTACACAATCTAAAATACACGTATTTTTAATAAAAGCAGCGAAAACCATTAATTTTGTTATGCAAATTTTTACATAAAAATAAATTGAATAGCATTTTAGGAAATCAAATTTATCATGTATTGTGGTTGAAGCTAATGTAGCACACATGAATATTTAAAATAACGATTTTAAAAATATAGCATACCGTTCACAGTGTGACATGGAATTGTACTTGTAGAATGTGTATTTCACTAATTTTATTAATTTTCCATCTACCCGCCAGTAAAAGTATTTTTGAAACTTGATGCTTGCTGGAAGCACTATAAGTATAACAGAAATAAACATATTATTATTAAGTAAATTTCTAGAGCTGCTACCTTTTATGCTATCAGATATTTTATTGAATACGATTATAATGCCTATAGAGATTCGCTTTGTGTATGGGTTCATTGCACATCACTTCATGCAAAAAAAACATTTAAATTGATTTCTGACCTTTCCGATTTAGATCAGTATAAATTTTTTCCATTTAAAAAATCAAACAAATTTTATTTTTTTGAATCAAAGATTGAACCGGATTCAAATATTCTATACGGCGTAGGCGTAAACATTTTGAGCTTTTGTGCTATAAAATAAAGCATTTTATTATATATACACCTTCGCAGATACACAAATGCAGTTATATTAAAAAGCATGTCGAAGAAATTTCACTTAATTATTGCTATGAAAATCAATGTTGAAAATAAATTATGAAAATAACAAATTAATGAATATTAAGAAAGCGTTAGTTAAAGGATAATGAATAAATAATAAAAAGCAATTAATATTATCTATACTAAAACAAAAACGATAAAAACTTTACGTAGCATGTAAAATATGTAGCAATAACCATTTTTAAAACTAATGGTAATAGAGCCTAAGAAATATGAACATATCCTCTTGAAAGAAATGAAAAGTTAGAAATTTTAGCTACACGCTAAAAAGAAATCTAATGTCAGATCCATATTAGAGCATCTGAAAACAAATTATAAAAAGAATTCAAGAATATACTCAAAGTTTAAAATTCTTTTATGCAAAATACAATTATTTCAAAATTTTATTTTAGCAGAAATAATATTTAAAGCAGACTAGGAAGGATCTGTTTGACGTATTGCTCTGAGGATGCTGTGATAAGCAAAACCGGTCAGCAATAAAGATAATTTAAAACCCGTTATCGATGCTGGTCTGTTTAAAATTTATTAATATTTACTAATAAAATTATTTTAAACGAAATATTTCGATTTACTAAATCTGACATTTATAGGTTTAAAACTTTGTATAAAATAATTTGAAGTTATCGTTCATGAAGTAATTTAATATCCATCTTTTTTATAAAAATTTTTCTTATTAAGAAGACTCTTATTTATATACATTTTGATCAAGAGCGAAGAATATTTAACTCATAATATTTTGATCAGATTGATTCTTATCGGTTTTTTCTTGCTTTTATGAATTTTTATGCCAAGTATTATAATCTTGAGGATATAATATTTTAAGACCGTATTTTTCTCAATACTCGCTCAAGAACTTCAGCTTGTTTATGTCGAAACAAAGAAGTTGATCTAAAGCAAGCAAAAATTTCCGGCAATTTCGTTCTCATATAATAAATTTATGAAAATCCAATAAGATGCTTATGACTTCAAAATATATTTTATGACTCCTTACAATCCTTAACAAACTCACTCCAAATCCAGTTTAATTCTGATAACCTTTATAATTATTACGATTATTTTATTTGTTTTTTATAAACTTTTATAATTGAAATATATTATCAATATATAAAGTTTTAACTTTACTTCAGTTAAACAAACTAAATATTTACCAAACCTTCAGAAAACACAAAATTGTTTTGTGAAAAGTTTTGAAAAATAAAATTCGCTGTAAGTACCTATATAATCAACTTTATCGCCCGATAATGTGATGAATCCATTTGCACTAATTATACTTACAGTGTATTTTATTTGTGAAAAGAACTTGATATAGCTATAGCTAAAACATTTAAGTGTAAATGCCTAAACCTAGAAAAAGAAATTGTATGTTTAAAAATTAGCATTAATGAACAACTTATTAAAACTTTCAAGACCTTCATCGTCTCCGCAATTTTTTTTGTACGTAATAAGAACACAAATCATATTGATATTAAAAATTATTGATAAGATTCAGCCAATAATACCGTAAATTAAAAGTTAGCTGAAATACAAAGCTTCTAAATAATAAAATTTGTCTAATTTAGTCAAAATTTAATGAACTTATAGTTTTTTTTTTCATTTCTATGGTAGTAATATATTTTCATAACAATTTCACCAAGACATCACAAAGGCGAAAAGAACAGAAAAATACTAGAAATGACAGGGTAAAGTAATGCTAAATTATCTGCAAAGTGAAAATCTGTATTGCATGAATACGTTTTTTGAAAAACCAATAAAAAGAAAATGGACATAGAAAAGTCCCAATAATAGAACCAAAAATGAAATCAACTTTGTGTTGTGTAACAAACCTAAAATAGTAACAGACGTATCAGTATTAAATAGATTTCATACTGGTAGCGATCATAGATTGATAAAAGCCACCCTCCGAATTAAAATTACAACGTAAAGGAAAAAGCTAATCTCCAAAAATAATACCCGCTTAATAACAGAACTTATTTGGTCTTGTTATAGACCAAATAACAGAAATAATTGGTACAGCTATTGAAACGACTACAAAGAAAATATGTACCCAAAATTTAAAAAAAGCAAGGAAGATTGAGCAACAATACAATTGCGAGGGATCCAAAGCATAAACCAGCAAAATCAATTTTTTAAGCAAATCGGGTTTAGTGCTTATTCATGTACAGTTTTTAATTCTGAATCTTCCAGTGCATAAATCAGCTCAATTTATGATCAAGAGTCTACGATACCCCTTTATAGGTGCAGCAAAACATGACCTACGTCATACCTATTTTCTCCGTTATGAAGTTACTTTTCAGTGATTTGAAAAAAAAATCATAACAAGGGATGATTGTCAAAGGATTATTGCTATTAGTTATTAAAATTAGTTTGTTATTTACTTAACATTTTATAATTTAAAACTCGGTAATTTAGGTTATTTTAAGCATTTTTTTCTCATCTTATAATGGTAAATATTACAGTTTTTGACCAATAAGCATAGATTAGAGGATTCTCTTATCACCTATAATTTTTAATAATCTTATAGATGAATGTTGTTTCCAAAAAATGGTATTTAAAAAATCATATTTTAATTTAAATATAATTAAACAGATGGCCCCAGTTTTAATAAATTTTACAAAAGTCCTTTGATGGACTGAGACAAGTCTAGTCCTTAGATCAGAAAATTCTACCTCTTTTTAAAGAAAATTCCCCGTACCCCGCATACCTGTGCGTTACCAAGTCTACCTAATCGTAGACTCTTAAAAGTAAAGAAACTAAAGTGTATAATTGGTTGCCTAAGTTTTAATTCTTTAATACTTTCTAGGACTTGACTGGTTTTATGCAAAGTACTGTCACTAGTTTTGGGTTTTTGCATAGTACTGCCTAGGAAACTTCATAACGTTATACATACGTTCATAACGTAATGTGTTGACCATAATATACTGTAGCTGTATTCTCCTACTTTATAGGATAGAAAATGTTACGAAAACTTCGTCACCTCCTAATACGCCCCTGATCTAAATTTTAAAATAGTACTTGTAAACCTGTCCTTACGGGTTGTTACCGAACTATAGTTCGCAAAACTGCATATAAAAAGGGCGCACTCAAGCAGTAAAGTCAGTTTAAAGTGCAAACCGGTAAAGGCAGGAATTGTAAGTATTATTTTATTTATTTCTTTATATTTAGTTTATTATTTTTAATATTTTTTATTATTGTTTATTTATTATTATTATTTAACTTGTAGAAATTTTCAACTCGTCCTTTGACTCACAATCGAAAGATTTAACAATAAAGTATTAGCTCTCAGCCGTAACTTGTTATTTGATTAATTTGTGAAGGAGTTCGAAATATCTCTGCCTTCCGACGCTGCATTTTGTAACAGAACCCTTTGCAATTTTTAAAGTTTACCTCGGCTTGCTTTTTTTAATCGTAGAGCATTGAGCCTCTTCAAGAGTGAGTTCCTGTGCCATATCTCTAAAAATTGTTGGTGAAAAGAAAAATACTTTTTTTTAAGACAAACTGAATTTAATTTATTTTTAAAAGATAAAGTTCGGTAGGTGACAGTTTCACCTTTAGCAGATTTAAAAATTGGGTGTATTGTGTGGACTCCTAAAATTAGATGCACATTTATTGTCAAACGTACTCGTGCTAGCATCTAATTTTATTAATTTCAATAGTGTTAATGTGTAACCAAAATGTACAAATTCAATTAATGTTCAAAAGAATAAAATAAAAATGCACTATAAAATTTAATTATTGTTTAAAAGTACCTGTTGCAACGCCGCTGACTTTGCATGATCTAGTTGTTTTCCACTTGGTCGGTAGTTGTAAATCTCGTATGCTAAGTTGAAATTTGCAGCATCTTTGTAAACTATGTGTTACATTTGCTACTGTTGTAAAATTATTATCAGCTTCCCAATTGTTTCTAAAATCGTTCGCTGTATTACTCACAAATGTCTATGTGAATTGTGATAATTCACTCTTAATAATTCGTGCAGCTTCAGTAAGTAATGTCACTTTATAATTCTTGTTTTGCAATCTTTTAAGATGTCCGTCCGCGTGCGTCCCTTTGCAATACAGAATGTGTTTTGAACATCTGGATTCTTTGAATAATCAATTTAACGAAAATCAATTTAACGCCACAGATGATGTTTCTCTTCGAAACTTGGCAATCGATTTCCTCTTTAAAACTAATTCGCTTTTCACAAAAAATTGTGAAAATTTTTTTCCGGCTCGAAATTTAACCACGTGGTAAAGTTATTCGTAAAAATAACGGTCAATCTGTAAATTTTTATAGAAATTTCTTGATTTTTGTAATTAGTAAATCATATACTTTGGCGTGGTAATAAAATTTTTGCATTTTTTTACAAAATTTTGTACGACCACGTTTTAAGTACTTGGCAAATTTCGATTTTCGCCTAGCAATGTCGCGGATTTCACAGGCAAGTCGCATTTATAATAATTTTATTTCACTTTTTTTGCGATTTTAGACTGAATATCTTCATAGAAATTGATATTTTCAGTAATTTTTGCATATAGCTCCAGTCAAGATGATAAACCGGCCGGAGGCCGGACCGTAATTTCACCTCGTGGTATAAGTATTTAGCATTTATAATAATTTTATTTTACATGTTTTTCATCATCATAAAAATCATTTTTAAACAAGATCACAATGTAATTATTGTAACAAAACGGTACCGCTAAAACTGCATTTATACGATACGGTTAAAACTGAACACAAACGGTACCATATGTTCAAATATATTGTAGTCACTAAAGTTTCAATAAATATTCGATACATTTTTGGGTCAGTTATTATGATGGTCTATTGGATTTTTTAATTTTCATAAAATATATTAACAATTTATTTTTATTTAAACAACGTTTAATAATCTGTTTAGCTGGGCTACCAAGTGGCAAATAAAATACTTATTTTTATTAAAATGAATATTTTTAATTAGATAAAAATAATAATCAATTTAAAAGAGTTATAAGTTATTTATTCTTTTAAACACGAAAACAAAACAAAATATTCTGTTAAATAATGGTATCAAAATAGTTAAGATAAAATCATAACTATTTAAACTGCACTTAATAGTTATCAAACCGGGAATGTAAAAATCGTAACTATCAATTCATAATATAGCTATACATATTAGCTACTGCAATTTTGGTACGGAAACGCTAAGTTTAAAACTGCATCTAAACGGTATCATACGTTTAAATATATTTTAGTTACTGAAATTTCAATACATATCTGATACATCATTTGGCTTTACAATAACGGTATGAAGTTATATGCATTGAAACTATACTGCAACGGTACAGTGCAAATATGAATGAAAACTTATGTGCCGCTTAAGTACCATTTTGATACTAAAATTTCAGGTATGAAAATATATGTACCTATTCGTTAAACTTCAATACTATACAGATACAAAACCAATGTTGGTGTTGCTTGGGTTGCATCTCAAATCTTTGTTCTTCCGTCCGCCACGCCAATTTTCAAAGATCCCTACTTTAAACTTGATAGCACCAAATCTTCAACTTAATTCAAATTTTGTATACTCCCGAAAATTTTTATCACTTGTTTTTAGGTTGCAGGATTTTATACAATTTATCGTGTGGCAAGTTTATGTGTAATTGTGTCTAATATAAAATTTTACTGCTTACTTCATCCTTCAAAAACGGTGGCTTCTTTCAAGGAAAAGTGATTACTGACTATCAAACCCGAAAATAAAGTCAGTTACAAAAATCCACGACAATACATTTTATAATATCTAGTGAGAGTGATCTCTATGAATAGACTCATACCGATAGTGATAAAGATTATATGCCTAATAATCAAACCAATAACCTCAAAAAGAGACGTTTTGCCGAATATGTTTCGGATGTATCTCTAGATTTGTATGAGACAGATGATCCTGGTACTGTTTCCGTTTATGATAAACCAGAATTTGCACAAGAAGACCAAGGAATTGAAAATTCTGAAATCTCTGCTAATACGCCACAACGAGGGTAAAGCGACTTCTACGTAAGGCAATTTAGAAAAGAAACATACAGAAAACAAAAAGAGTTAAAGGTGAATCGTATACAAACATTGCTGGTGTTCATAAAGTGGGAACAAACATTGAAATCGGGTCGGATACGTGGCAAAGCATGATTCCAAAACGTAGACATACAGAACTGTGCATTAGCGCCGAAGAATATCTAAAAGAAGCGTTGGAAAACCACATGTGAAATAAATAGCAAGACCGGTGTGGTTTTGGAAGGCCTTCCGTAGAGAAGCATGGAGAGAAATGAGAGAGACCTTTGTTGGATTAGGCATTAGATATGAAAATAACTGCGTTTAAAAATTTGAAATTTAAAAGACTTGTAAAACTCGACATATCTTTGAGACGCGTCCCATTACCCCGATCCGAGCGTTCCGGTTTTCTGTTGACGGTGCGTGTGCTCCGAACTAGTCTTAATAATTGCAATTCAATGGGGACACTAAATGCACGGTGCTTCAAGCTAATACAGCGGTGCTGTAACTGTCCCGATCTGTTTTTGCTTGTTGGTATAGCATGGGTGGGTACAACGTTTGTGAAACGGTTTGGAACGTCTGGAGCAAAGGGAACCGGAACGGAAAGTATGGAGGATCGAAATTGACAAGTGCAACTACCCCAATGTCAGATACATGCAAAACAAAATTATTTTTTTTCGGTTTCATTCGAAAATAATATTAATTTTTTGGGCTCCACCTTTAAAAAAGCGTAGATATTTACGATCCATCACTTAAGGTGCACGACAGATAGATAATGCCACTTTAATCGTAATTCGAATGCACGCACATGTCAAGCAGGAAAACTTGCGAGTCTCTGTATCTCTGTCCGACCGGTCTCAAGTGCTATGCCGAGTATTACGCGTTCCCAATACTGCAAATTTTAAAATGCTATTTTTTCGAAAACTAATCCTTAATCCTACAAAATTTTTAATGCAATCTACCTATAAAAGTGTTCTCTTTCCTATATTTTTTTCTAAAGAAAAAAGTTAAAATTATGGAAATTTATGGAACAGATCCTATAATTTAAAATATTTATTATTTTCATAATATAAATTTTAATAAATAAATGTATATCTAAAATAACAAACATCATAATACTATCAATTGGCAAATAAATAAATATTCCTTTTATTTGTTAATAGCTACAAGTTGTAGCTATTGTGACCAAGAAATAAATAAAAATAAGAGAAATAGTAAAATAAGAACATAATTAGAAAAATAAAAAATAAAATAGAATAAATGAAATAAAACGAGTGACTTTCTATCGGAACGAAGAAATAAAATTAAAAAACTAATAACTTAAGAAAAACATTAAAATAAAATTAATGAATTGCGCAAACCTCACATTTTCTTAAACTTTTTTTCTTAAATCTTATCACGTTAAACAATATCCCCCCACTCCTTTTTGTAAACATATTTTATGGATAGCTCTTATATCTTTTGATATATTCATTTGAATTTTGTTTAAATTATAAAAAATATATCGCAATTTTAAAAGTAATATAAAATTTTATTTTTATACACGATGAAAAAACTGAAGTTCCCTTCTTGATATGCCTTTTGATGTATCATATTGTTTACCTAGTAAATTTCTGTAATCATCAATAAATATTATTATTATTATAATTATATTATGTAGTTTTTAACATTATAGTAGTGCTAAAATGGTTTTTTAAATTTTCACCAACGTTTAACAGGCTTCGACTAACTCAAAAATGTCGCAAACATAAAATCGTTCAGGGCGCTGAGTTCTGGCAAAACGATTACTTCAAAACTACCACTTGTTCTCTCGAAGTGTAAATACAGGTGATTGCATTATTACACCTTGTCGGCTGTCCAAAATGTGACTTTACCACACAAAAATATCTCTTTCGGGCTTAAAACATGTTTAATAGACTTGGACGCTCACTTGAACTCAAAATCTCCAATTTTAACCTTTTCGGTGAATCGCACAAAATACGTTTGATTAACTAGAACGTTGACATCGGATTCCTCTACCAAAAATTTTCACTTTTTGGATGAATTGCTCAAAAACACATTCAGTCGGCTCGGACGCTCTTACACGAGACTCCTCTTTTACTTTTCCTAAACTTGGCACTGTCCCCCACTTAAACATTTATAATTTTTCGGTTTTGCACTTCGCTATACCGAGCTATTTAAATTCACCACCTTATACATTTTTACGTTAAAATTCAAATTGTGTATTTTTTTTTTAAATACAATCAATTAAATTAAATTATTCACTGTAAAACTCTCTGTGTTGTGAATCTGGTGATTTTTTATGATTTATTAAGTTTAAAAATAATTTTTAAATAACGTCATTTGTATCAATTATCAGCGTAACCATAGTAGTGCTTTGAAGTGATTGTTGGTTAAGTAACATCAGATATTCTTAAAGAGATTCTGTAAATTGTTTTGTGATCGCGCCTCGTGGTGGCTGGTTTTCTTTGAAGCGTGATGCGTTTAGTGGATACAATATCCATTTTTTCTTGAGCTCGTGTGGTACCGATTTATCCCAGCTTAGTTTCTCGAGCCAAAGACCTTGCAAGAAAACCTTGGCAGTAAAAATGCATGGCGAAACTAAGCCAAGAGGATCGAAAATTTGAGAAATATCTGATAACATTATTTTTTTGTTATCTTCTCGTTATCAAGTTTTGAAATACGGAACATGAAATGATCTGTTTGAAAGATCCAAATGAGCCCTAGCGTACTAGCATGTTCGTGATCACCGAAATTGAGTAAACCCGGATGGCAGTCAGTATCGGGGATATTTTCTAAGACCAGCGGGTCGTTGGAGATCCATTTGCGTAATTTAAAACATCCTGCACAAAGGATGCTAGAGAGCTCTGAACAAATGTAACGAGCATTGTTTATGTCATCTGCACCGGTTAACAAATCATCGACATAAAAATCGCGTTTAATGATAGATGAGACTATCGGTGAGCTACTTTCGTATTCAATACCTAATTGAAAGAGGAAACGAATTGCTAAATAAGATTATAGAAAATATATTGGCCATACTTGAGCTCCTAGTATTCCCAATTCAATGTTATATTGTTTATATTTAACTCAAAATCTTAGAAAGTCGCTATTGGGCATAGAGAATTTTTTTAAAATATAAAGCAATGCATGTTTTATTTTGAATCACTAATAATATATTTCGACAAAAACAAATTCAGAAACAGGCTTAATTTGAAATAAATTCAATCGATATAATATAGTGAGGCCATTAGAATCAAAACTGAGATTTTCAAATTGTAGCTAGCGGAGCATCTCTATCTCCTTCAATTATATTAAGAGTACAAATACAAAGTTGTTTATTTAATTTGATTTTAGTAATTTGTTGTAAGAAAACAGGTTTTAGTAGTTTTTGCAATCTCGTGTAAATCTTTTTGTGCAGAAGCTGTATAATTTTTTGTATAATAAACTGCATAAAAATAAGAAATTATATACAAATTTTTACATAAATGTAAAAAAATGTTAATGAGTGTAAAATGACTACTGTACCGTAACCATTGATTAAAAAATCTTTGTTTAGTGTACACAATTTTAACTTAAAAATAAAACGAAAATATTTTATTAACCAATGCGAATATGTTAGACTGATTTTGTCTTGATATTTAAATATTATAAAGGTTTGTTTGTTCTCATAATAAACGATTTTAATAAGAATGTAAGCCAGTAGCTAGAGTAACATTAAAAATAGATAGCAAAAAATATTAATATGTAGGTATAGGATTTATGAGTAGAATTTTTATTCATCTTGTTTATAAATAATATAAAGAATAATAAAAAGTAGGTATTTATTCAACATAGACTTTATGTTTATTTGTTATTATTATAGTTTTTATTGTAGATTTCAAATCAAGATCCTGAAATTATATTTCTGCTTTATTTACCTATATATAAAAAATGTATTGTATAAAATTATTTTAAATAGTTTATACAATATGAAAAGTCATTATCAAGGTATTATAGTCAACTAAGGGAGAACACCATTACATTAACTGTTTATGTAAAATAAATTGCATATAAAAGGTACTGAATGCAGAAAATGCAAACAAAAATGAAATTTATTCGGCAATTTACCTATATACTGCATTGCTATATTAGTATGCTCTAGTGTTGCCTCTATTGGGGAATAAGGAACAATCATCGAGAATAGAGCTAATGTGAGAATTATATTACAGGTTAATAGCTATACAACTCCCATAGAAAGTTTACGGGTTTTAAGGTCATTAACTGTCAAGTAAAGCAAATAATTAAATTGTTATAAATTATTCCTTGATAAAAATTCAAAAATATACCTACTATTAATATCATTCTAAGAATTTATGTAGTGTGTCTAAACTTTGACAATAAGTTGGACTAATTATTGTAATTAAATATGTAACAAACTGTAAAATCAAATAAACGAATGCAACTAATATATTATAGTGCTTTACTCTTGATTTAGTGATGTACTTCAAGTTTCGTAATTAATAATAATTATCTAATAATTATCAGCACTTTAGTTATTTATTTTAATCATTTTTATTTTCTCAGCTTTTGTTAAATTTACTATTAACTTCTTGGCCAATATAGTATTATTTACATCTTTAATAAACAAACATCTTGCTTTATTTATCATTATTGTTATTAATTTAAGCAAAGTTTTAAAATAGAAAACGTAATAATTTTTATTACGCCTTCTAGGTCATGTAACTCAAATTAAAAATTTAAGCAATATAATGGTTTTTCAAAATGTATCATTTTACAACCAAAAACAAAGCCCAGGGCTCATTTATATAAAAAATACGCCTCATAATAATATGTACTTAATAGAATATTAATAATATATTATACTTAGTATATTACGTTGTTGTTCGCTCATTATATGATTACATATATTACGAAAATGTACATGTACGTGTAAAGTAAGATAACATCTTAATATTTTTTTAAATTTGATTGAAAACACCTGAAAATGCGCGGATCGACGTAAAACATACCAAACTTGGTAAATAATTTGGTTTATTTTTTAATTCTTTATTTAAACCTGATGCTTTACTTGTTTAAAAACTAGTAAGAAAAGTTAATGAAAATCGCAGAGCTGGATGGGTACTGTTCTGTAATTATCTATCTGACAAAAACTTGCGTACAATATTTCTCAAGAAAAATTTAATTACTTTCAATTTTGTGTAAACAAGTTATTTCACGAAAACCAGATTTTGATACCTTACTTTTGATAAAATTAAAGGGAGTAATTATTTATTTGTTCTCTCACCAAAGCTGAGAAAAACAAATAATCCGGAGCTTTTTGAGTAAGATTTAAGTTTTTCTGCTTGAATTTAGCTTGTTGTGTAAATTATAAGGATTTAGTATTAGAACTTGAAAAATACATAATATAGAAAATACCTGAGTGAAAAAAGTTATAAAAAAAATTTATAAGCTAGCCAATAATCTGCTTAATAAAAAAAAATAATGTCAAATGCTTTATGTATAATGTACGTAAGTTAAGCAAGTTGATTTATTGAAAAGTAGATAAGATAACTTGGTAGATCCCAGCTAGGTTAAAAACCTTGCATATTCAATAAGTTACCGTGAAGCTTTAAGATGTAGTATACTACAATGCTTCATAACAAAGACCTACTCTTAGCGTACCTATCAAAAAATTTTTGTCGACCGTCAGCGTTTTCTTTTCTACTTGTAGAAAGATTTATTTTGATAAGAGCTGGCGTTCTTAAATTAATCTTGAAAATTTAACACGACGTGAACTTGTGAACATGAACTTTCAGATAAAAGATTATCTTTCGTACCTATCTAGAATGAGGTGTTTGGCTGATGTTCTATTACTTATAGCGGACATTAAAGATTTTTCCTATCGTCCCACAAGAGTTCGCAAGAGAATGTTCTCTCTACCGTATTCAGCAAAATTGGTTTGCATCAAAATAACAAGATACCTACCAAGTTTTTTATAATAAAATAACCCTACTTTAAAAATAATGGCAGTAATACACTTAAAGCATTTTCAATGCAAGTTTCTATCGGTAGAAAACTTTTATTAAAATAAAATTGGATAACGCCAACCTCGTATGAGAACATATTTATATAAAATTTTTAATATTGCTTAAATAAGTTACTTTTTACATACCATTAACTTTTTTTTTCTAAACGAGTATCAAATAACATAAAGCTGAAGTAGGTAGACATTTACATTTAAAAGTTTTTTTACATGCTTTATACCGTTGTTTACATACGGGAAAAAGTTACTAAAAGAGCTCCGGTTGTAAGAAAGATGATAGAGAAAAGTATAATGTAGAATTTTCTCAACATTTTTAATTTAAGTAGAAGGAAAGTTTTATTTTTATATGAATTACTACCTGCACGTAATTTTAATTTAAAATTGTAAATTTTTTATTTCCATAATATAATATATTTAAATAGTAATCAAATTATAACAAACGATTAAATGATTTTAAACATTAAGTTTACTTAACTATCAAAATGTTATTTAAATCGCACAAAAGTTGAAGTTTTGAAAAATCCAAAGCTATGCATAATGCACTTCTGAGTGGGATTATTTTGTTTTATCAGCAGATTACTTATACAAGATCGTCTTATGGCAAAGTCTTATTATGAGGTGACGTGAAATAAATTGAGACAGACAATAAACATGACAGGCTTGAGGAAATTAAGGAACTTTGCATGCAATCTAATGAGAACATGCTCTATCTCAAAAAAATCGGATTAGACAAACAAACATAATATAAGTTTGATGTACTGCTGACACATTATCCCTTAATAATTGGTTAAGGTAATTCTTTTGAAGAGTTTCAAGGATTCAAACATAACTGTAATCACATTTTGTTATATCAATAATATTTTAGCTTTTTTAGTCAATAGCCAAAAAATTGCTATATATTTTGAAAGCGATAACATATTTAAGTAACTAAAGTTATTGATAATAATTGAAGGACAGCATACAGTCATGCACAAAACGTTCCTTTTGCATTTATATTGCAAAAATACCATGAGTTTTTGTTTTACTAGTTTACTTTTACATTAATCAAATATAGACCGATAAGTTTTCCTTAAAAGTGGCTTAGAATCTGAATAGTTTATCTACTAATACATGTAAAAGTAAAATTGTAAAAATGAGTTATAAGAAGATTAAACAAACTGATGAAAAGTATCACTATTGTTATATCAAGTTAATAAACTAAAGTTGTGAATTAATTTAATAAAGTTGTGTCACCATCAAAATCTTGTCTATTTGAGACAGCATTTGAATTCTTTATAAAACCTTAAAAATAATGAATAAATATTTGCAATAAAAAGAGTTTTGTATTATAGATTTGTAGTACCACGTAGTTTAAAAATGTTTCGAAGGATGGTTAAAACAATAGAAATTTGAATATCGTAAATTTTAATTTATTTTTTTTTATTTAGGTTTAATGAAAGGCTATTGCCTGGCTATGTCTTTTTGTAGGAATGCACATCCCACCTATTTCAGAGGCATCTGTATAAATTTTTTCGTGGTTGTTGTATTTCTCCAGGATATTTTTAAATTCGGTGAGATATATACTTTGTGCTGTGTCTTGTTTCTTGTGTTTAGCTAAGTCTAGGTTAATAGTTATTTCATGAGTGATCCAGGGTTCTATATTAGTTTCTTTAAACAGTATGATATTTGGTAGTTGGTAGTTAATGGAGTTTAACATGTTTGGAGTCTTATGTGAAAAGGTTTCGGGTATTGGAGATTTATACTGTATCTGAGGACGTTTCTTCGTGATAGCACGTTGCTGAATGATGTGTGTTTTGGATTTGTAATTATTTTCATAGCGTACCTTGTTATTAAAATCTCTCTGCGTATTTTTAGCAATGGCGTTGCTGCTTCGCAGCGTGGGCTTTCTACTGGTGTTGTTCGGAATGCACCTAATATCATTCGTAGTGATGCGTTTTGAATTGGTTCTAATTTATTTAGTAGATGCTTTTTGGCTGAAGAGTATATAATGCATCCATAGTCTAGTTTAAATCGAATCATTGACTGGTAGATCTTAAGTAGTGTGTCCCGTTTAGCTCCCCATTTGTTGTTTGAGATTGTTTTTAGGATGTTAAGTGTTTGGATTGTTTTTGCTTTTATGTGATTTATGTGATCTTTCAAGTTAATTTGTTGTCTAAGAGAACTCCGAGGTATTTAATGACTCTAGTGTGCTTGACGTTGTTACCGTCTATTTCAATTTTAGGTAGTTCTGGGTCATATTTTTTGAGACTTGTAAAATGTACGGCTTTTGTTTTTTCTACAAATATGTTATATCCTGTTGTTTTGGACCAATTTTTTAATGAGGTAATGGTTTGTTGCAGATTTTTTTTAATAACTTGGAGATCTTTGTTTCCAGAATATATTGTTATGTCATCAGCAAATATGGAGAGTTTGACTGGATGATTAATGTGGTTTTCTATGTTGTTTATAGCTATCAAGAACAATGTCACACTAATGGGCGAACCTTGAGGAATTGAGTGTTTTTGGTTTTGTTTATGTTTTGTTCGAGTTCTTTTAAGGTAATTGGATGATTTATTACGTCTTCCTGTGCTTTGCCATAATTAATTACAAATGTTTCTTTGGTTCTTTTTTTATGTTCTAAAAAGTGGTTGTTATATGATTTGTTTGCATATGTATTTTCTAGATTTTTTGCTATGTTGTTTGAAATATCTTGTTTGTTAGTTATAATTTCGTTGTTTTCTTTTATGGCAGATATTGTGAAATTGTTATTTGTACCTTTGATTGCTTTTATCTTGTTCCACATTTGTTGACTCATTGTGTCTGTACCTATTGATTTTACGAAGTGTTGCCATGATTCTGATTTGCTTGTTTTTATTGTTTTTCTGGCTATTGCTCTCCTCTTTTTAAATTCTATTGGTCAGTATTTGAATTTAATTTTTTATATCTGTTGAATGCTTGGTGGCATAGTTTTAGTGTTTCTTTGCAATTTTCGTTCCACCAGGGGACAGTTTTCCTTCCTTTGCAATGTTCGAGTTTTTCTATGGATTCGCTGGCTGCCTGATTTATAATTGAAGTAAGTTTTTTGATTGAGTTATTGATGTTTTGTTCTTCGTAAGGGTCAATAGCTAGCTGTAGTACTGTAAGTTCTGTATATTTATTCCAGTTTGCTGTTTTGATTTTCCAATTTGTTGGTGTTGTTGTGAGATCGTTTTCTGTTTTGTGTAAGATATCGATATTTACATATTGGAAAGTGATCGCTGTCATAAAGCTGGTCCATCGGTTGCCATGTGATGTTTGAGACTAATTGTGTTAATGCAAATGTAAGGTCGATGTTACTGAACGTGTTGTTTGAAGAATTAAAGTTCGTAGGGGTGTTTCTATTCATTATTACTAATGAGTTGTTTAGTAGTAATAGATTTTCTATAATATTTCCTCGTTGATTTATGTATTTTAATCTCCAGATCACGTTGTGGGCATTGAAGTCCCCAATTAACAAGTAAGGCTTTGGTAATTGATTTATTAGATTTTGCATGTCGGTTAATTTTATTGAGTAGTTGGGGGATTACATATACATGTAACATGTACTGTACATGTACATGTAACATGTATATGTTACATATGTGTATTTTTGTTGGTAGATAAGTTGTAACGGCAATAGCTTCCAATTCTGTATCAAGTTCTATTATTTCTGAGTGTAAGTTGTTAGATGTGAATATTGCGACTCCTCCACTAGCGTGTTGTCGATTAGTTCTGTGCTTGAAAATTTGGTTGTATCCCTTTATTTTGAATTTTTGTTTTTCTTTGATGTGAGTTTCTTGAAGACAGAGTATTTGTGGTTTTATGTTGTTTAGTAGAATTTGTAGTTGGGTTAGTCTAGTATAGAATCCATTCAAGTTCCATTGTATTATTGTCGTTTTAGTCGTTTTAGTGTGATTAATTGTTGTGTTTTTGATGTTTTGTGTTTGTAGTTTATTTTTGTGTTTAGTGGGATTTTTATTCATGAGATTCTTGACTTGATGTTGAGAAATAAGCTTCTGAGCTCTTACTCTGTGCTTTGGTGATATTGGAAATTATGCGTGTGAATCTATACTTCATTTTGTTGTTTTGAAGCAGTACTCTTAGATCTTTTAGGGTAGTTATTGTGTTTTCGATGTTTTGGTTAAATTTTTGTGCAGCTTCGAGCGGATTTCTTGCTTTGTAAATTTCTTTGTAAAAGTTTTCAAATTTTTCGTATGCGAAGTCATAATGTGAGGGATTTTTTGTTATTTCTTCTTTGATTGGATTTAACAGCTCGTCTAAGGTGAGGTTTATTTTTTTCTTTTGTATCATTTTTAACTTTTTTTGTAGTTATTTTGTTGTATTTTTCATTTTTCTGTGTGTTTGGGGTTGAATTTTTTGGTGGTGAGTTTTGTTGGATTTGAGGGTGTTTAAATGGGTTGTCCTGAGTGTTTTGTGTAATTTCTGGTGTGGTGTCCTTGTGACTTGATGTCAAGGGTCGTTTATTGTTTGGAGATTCAATGTCAATTGTTTTTTCTTTACTTTGGGTTGTTCCTATTTCAATGTCTAATTCTTGTTGTGTATTTGGAATTATTTCTACTGAAGACGCTTCCAATGTTGTAGTTTTTTCTGTTAAAGGTGTATTGCAGTAAGCTGTTGTGTGACCAGTTTGGTTGCACCTAGGGCATTTTTGTTCTTCGTGAAACATGTAGATTCGATGGTTTTCGTTTTCATATTTGATTATGATTGATGTTGATATGTTTGTTTCTTCCTCTTTATTTTCGACGTATACGTATCTTTTGAAACTTATTATGTGAGCGTATTCTGGATCAGCTAAATATCTGATGTAAAATATGCTTGTTTGTGTGATGCTTGTTTTAACTTTAGTTCATTTTTTATGTATTCTTCCAGTATTATATTTGGTATGGTAGGTGAGACATTTGATAGAATAATTTTATGTGTTTGTGAAATAAGCCGTTTTATTTCTATTTTTGGTCGTCGACGATTATGTGTTTTATTTTCAAAAGTTGATTCACATATTCCTTAGATTTTAGGTAAATACATATGCGTTCATTTGATATCCGCGAAGCAGCGATAACGTTTGATGGTTTGGCAAGTTTTCCTATAGCAAATACATAATCTTTGATTTTTATTCTCTCGATTGCATTTAATGTTATTGCTTGATCTTTTTTGGAATATGTGATTGTAGTTTGATTTGTTTTTAGAATGTTTGAGTATGTGGATATATCGTAGGCATACAGGTAAAAGTGACTAAGTCAAAAAATTGTAGAAATCAGTTAAAATGATTAAGTCCGTAAAAATGTAAGACACAGGTCTGAAAAAAACGTTTATGTTCTAATAACGTATTGAATTATTCGAAAAAATGAATTAAAAATATTATAAAGCTGATTTTTCGCAAAATGCGAAACATTCAATTTGATTTATCTCGAAATTCTATTTTTTGACTTGGTCACTTTTACCTGTATGCCCACGATATTATTGTTTTGTGTTGGATTCATGTTTGGTTATGTTTGTTTGTTAATCTTTCATTATGTTTTACCCCTGTGGCTGGGGGTATGCTGATTGTTGAATAGTTGTGTATAAACTCTCTTTGCAGAGCAGTCTTTTATTTAGTCTTCTTTATGTATTGTAACGTTACAAAAGTCGTTACGTTAAAGTAATAAATTATTAGGCTAGTCTAATAATTACAACGCACTCGGTAGAGGTTGTAATCAACCAAGAGCTCGACTAAGATAAGAGGCTTTTTAATTTTGAGAACGAACCTGGTGCGACGTTTTTAATAAAATACAAATTATTATTAATAATTGGGAGTAAACGACTAAAATTTGGAAAAATTTAGATTGGAAACACCTAGTTGTATCATTTCTTTGGATGAAATTGATATTAAAAGTCTGGTTGGAGACAAGAATAATTATTGTCGTAATTAACGGAAGAAAATTTGCAAGGTCAGGAATAATCAGCAGATAAACTATTTAACAAAGTACTACGTTGAGTTTTAAATCTAAATTGGTGGATATACTACAATCGTCGTATCCGGACAGTAGTACCTGGATAGAACTACCGAATTTTTACCATCAGGATTGACCACTTATTTTTTGTAAATAGATAATTACTGCTGCTGATTAAACCTTAGTTTTATGCAATCAGATTTTTGGTTTGTCCGATCGTCTACTTGTTTTCGGTTGGTCAACTTAGTTAGCTTGAGTTGGACAATTTGTGGATTACTTGTGTGAATAGCATTTATCTGTTTTAGCAGTTTCTATTTCATTGCCACAGATCCGGATCCAGAAAAGAGCTCTTGGAAGGAAGTCGGACCAATTAACATATTTATGTCTCTGCGATTACTCAATAGCAGGTTAGAAAGGAGTAGGACTGGGTAAGTGCTGTTCATTTAGTATTTTACAATCATTTGTTGTCTAACGACACATCAAGCCTTGCACCGAACTAGTGGATTAGCTTTGGATGAGTGGATGTTGATGGCACTCCATCTATTTGGTTGCAGGCGACCATCAGTCAATCAGCAGTAGATTGCTTTTTTTTCTTTTACACGCCTTTAGCGTTTACTGTTTGTGACCTAGAGTCCAGAATTTATTGTATGACTATTGTACATCTGCGTTTTGCGTAGCTAAATCTATCATCTCATCTATAATATTGAATAAATCCCCTTTACTCTGTTTGTTGAGTTTTATTTCAATATTTGGCGCCCTAAGAGCATTACATTTCGAAGTTGATAGTATCGCCATTTTCACCATTTGTGATAACTCAATACCAGGAACAATCGCTTGAAGAACTGTGGGTTAAATCCCAATAGCTGGCCAACCGTGTAATAACAAATACGGTTAACTAAGTGACATCTTGTTAGCGCTCTCTTTAGGCTACAGTATGATTACAATGTTTAGTGTTTTGTACTGACTTTGTTACAATGCGTTTCAATAAACTCGTCTGTCCACTTGCACATTTGTACGCGGTTAATTTATTTAAATATTCGTATTTGCTATTTATAACTTTTGTATAAAAATTCAAATTTTTTAGTGGTTATACAATTTTTAAGAAATAGTTCATTTATTATAATATTTCATTTTAAAATTTAAAGAATTACTTTGTTTAATTGCATTAAATGGTTTATTTGAGTGATAATAATTTAAAATAATCTAGCATAAATAAAATAATTATTATTCCTCATAAAATAAATTTTAAAATCACTTAATGGAAAGTTAATTTTTCATTGCAACAAAACCTTTGTAGAACAATTTTGGTGAGTTTATGTTTGCAAAAATATAATTTTACAATATATTATATAGATACTACGATCGTGTTTTAAAACCTTTAAAAATTATGTTTTGTTTATATTTGTGAATTTTGGAAGTTTATTTTGTTTTGAGTTTAAATTTTGTTACGTCCTGTACCGTTCAAATTTCGTAAAATATTTATTTTTGTTACAAAATTGGTAAAGAAGCAAAAAAGAATGCTTTACGCCACTGAGCATGAAAGTTAGATGTTCGTCAATTAAGCTATAAATTTGATAATTTGAATAACTTTTAAAAATTTTTTGATTAATTTTGATTAAAATTGATGTTGTTTTATTGAATGGAAGTGACATTGAAAGTCAATTTTGAAGATTTGAGTGTTTGTCAAGAAAACGACAAAAGTTACTAAGCCGGACAGCTGCACAACGGAATACACAAGTACATTTACGTTCAAATAAAGTTTATATCAAAATTTAAGACCAATTTTTAAATAAAATTAAAAACGAGAAAAGTTTTAATGCGAACGAAAAATCATATTTAACTATTGGTTTGTACATCAGAAAATATGCAAAACAATTAATCCAGCAAATGACAAATTGGTTATAAGTTAAAGCTTAGAATATGAAACATATTTACACTCTCGTTCAAAAAACGGAAACTATAAATTCTTATATATGTCAACCATATACCACCCCAACTTGCAAACTGCAAGTTTGGAATCATTACATAAGAGACCGCTCTTGATCATACAAGTGTGTAGATGTATTTTTGGTAAATTAAACGCCATCTTTATTTAATATTAACAAATTGTAAAGACAAGTCTTATGCTCTAATAAATAGTTGCATGCAGCTCGAATCTATGACAAACATAAAATTTATGATATTTAACATCTTTTATAAAATTAATATCGCAATATTATATACTATTATATAATGTATATTTCAGATCAAAATTTATACAATACACATCATAAACATTGATGGCGTCATATTCGAACAGAGTTGTCAAAATTTTAAAAACTATACGACTACAACGGTTTAACTTTCTAAACTTAATATTGAACAATCAAAAATATTTTATTAAAGAAGGACAAAATAATAGCTTCTCTCGTTTGTTAATACTTTGTACCATATGTAATTATTTAAAGAAATAATTTGAAATATTAATAAATAACCAAAACTAACCAGCAATAACTAGAATTGGAAAATTACAGATCTACGAAGACGTAGATCATTGTTTTTAAATTAAATGCGGCTGTAATTAACATATTTCTAATTTAAATAAATATATAACCTAACGCTAATAGTAGCAATGCTGCAATCTAACTATTAGTGCTTTGTCAACTAAAACAAGCGCAGTACATAGTTAGGTCGTGCACGACACGCACTGTCAATACAATGAGCAATTCAAGAACTATTTGGATTATTTTAGAAATTAAAGAATAAATTTAAGTATATAATCCATTATGTAATGTAATTAATGTAATCTATTAATCTATTTATCTGCTTATCATACTCTTATAAAGAAGAAACAATTAGATTTATATTATCAAAAATCAAAAAATACTACAATCGTTAAAGGAACGACAAATATTTGACAAGCCGACAACTGGGCAACGGAGGTAGTGTTGGACGAATCCATTCTGAATAAAAATTGGAAAATTAATAAAACGTTATAGCTATTTTTTAAAAAAGACAAATACATTGCATCATAAACGTCGGGCTTGTTGAGAAACGTGTAATAAAGCGAAATTAAAAATTAAACTTTATATTTCTTTAAGATTTATTAAAATGGATTTACAAAATGAGGGAAGAAGCTTTACAGATTGCTAAAAAATATGTCAAACGAATTAAGAAATATGTTCAATGAATTAATAGATGTAAAACAAAAAGTTGAAAGTAATATTAAAACCATTGTTAGACATGCTGGAAATCTTAAAGAAAAATTAAAAGAAATCCGATTAGACAGACTTTCAGTGACTTTTAAAAATGTCGTAATATGAAGAGGAGAGAAATAAAGACATTATACAAATAAAAAAACTTTCAATGTAGGCAACCTTGACATAACGAATTATAATTTGAATAGTAGAAATCAAGAGAAAGAATATGACAAATCATTCCAAGAAAACAGTAAAAATAATGCTTTAATAATAAAAAAATAACTATTAAATGAATTAATCAATAAAACTAAACTTAAGGTAAATCTTGATATCAATAAATTATAAATTATTAGAAATTAAAGAACAAATTGATAATACTGGAAGAAATATATTGGAAAAAGGAAAGAAATATTTAAAAAAAAATTGGATGAGGAAAAGGTGATAATTATAAATAAAATGAAGATAAATGAAGATTCGGAAGATGTAGTGTTAGATTGTAAAAAAATATATGGAAAAAGAAGTTAAAGAAATGTTGCTTAGAAATAAATCATTAGTCAAAAAGAAGTCACAATTTGCTAAAGGATATGTTCATAAATTATAGGTGAAGAATGAAGAAGTGAATAAAAAGAATATGTACAATAAAGATAAAAACCAAGGAGCAGAACAAGTAAACTAAAGAATTAATCTTGGAAAGAGAACTAAATTTAGCGGAGATAAGAGTATAAAATTTAAAGTGTTTATAAATACCTTACGACAAAATATAAATTCTATAAGAGATGAAACACAACTAAAAAGTACAATCAGATCAGTAATAAAAAGTGATGCGGAAACCTGGTATAATTTATGATAGATGCAAAATTTAAAACTTTTGAAGAATTGAAAGATTTAATTCTGAAAATATTGAGTGAAAGCACTTATGAATTGAGTAATCTAAGCACTGGAAAAATGAGAGGTAATTTTTATTTTAGATTTTATATTTTGGGATTTGTTAATAGTTTAATTTGTATTTTTCACAATTTCAGGAGTAAAGTGGTCACTTTAGTCCTCTTTTTGCGGGAGTAAAGTATCACTTTTTCTCCCGCAAATGAAAGGCGGGAGTAAAGTAAATATAAAAGAATCGTTACCATTCAATCGTTTTTATTGGAAACAAAATTAACATTAACGTTTACATTAGCACAACTTACAATATTAAATAGACGATCCATCGATCTGGTGGAAGAAGAGGTTAAATTTATAGTTTTATCTAT
This sequence comes from Cantharis rustica, assembly GCA_911387805.1. NCBI lineage: Eukaryota > Metazoa > Arthropoda > Insecta > Coleoptera > Cantharidae > Cantharis > Cantharis rustica. The sequence goes on along the minus strand of OU426878.1, from coordinate 48,327,520 downwards.
CTGATTTGCATCACCGACAGACCGATCAGTTCTACAAATTTCACCTCCAAAAATTTTAGTCGCAATCTCTTCTTTATTTTTGATCGAATTTTCCACGTACCCCTCAGCTACAGTCGAAGACTTCCATCCACCATGGCGCTTCAACACATCTATATGTACTCCCGTATCAGCGAGCAAAGACGCAGATGTACGTCGAAAACAGTGGCCTGTATACGATGATGGTTCAGAAAGCTTTAAATATGCAGCTATTTTTTGTGGCAGCTGCCCAAACGCGTTCTTTCCTACAGGTTGCGAAGTACATTTGTTACTTCTGAATTGCACAAAAAAACGCGAATGATTCGTATCCTCCTTCCGTAAATTCATATATTTTTTAAGTAATTTTAAAAAATCCACCGACTGGCCTTCAGAATTGTTGATCACAAATTTTCTATCGCTACCATTTTTTGTATTGCGGATGGTACACAACATTGTCAAAGAATCTATTTCTTTGAGATCGCCAACATGCAAGTGAACCAATTCATCTCCTCTGCATGCCCCTGCTACGCCCAAGATAAGTGCAGCCTAAAATATAAAGTTGTATTAGTATTATAAAAAAATGTTTATACAAGAATTACTTACTTTAGCCATCAAAAATGTTTCGTCTGGCGCTTCGCTCAAAAATTGTTCCACTTGCTTTGTAGTTAAAATGTTTGATTTTTTGGCCTTGTAACCCACATTCTTCCTCTTAAGGAATGCGGTTAACTTATAAAATTTTCCAATATCTATCTTTTTCAAAATTCAACATACACTTCAGCATGGAATACTGCGACCAAAGAGTAGAAGCTTTTAGCTCTTTCGCCTTTTCAAAGAAGTAAGCCAAAGTAAGTAAGTTAATCTTCGGTGTAATGCTTAACATTATTTTGCGTACACCAGGTTATGAATTTATCATACTGTTTTTTATAAATTGTTTTTGATTTCGCAGGCAGCAATTCAACTTTTGCCATCGTCGCTGCCGCTTCAACATCCAAATTTTCCTCACTTTGTCTCATTTTCACGTAGGAACAAATTATAAACGATCACTTACATTAATTTGATTAAGTATTTTATATATCAAACTTATTTATGAAATATAGGCACCAATAAAGAATAATTATGTTAAACACAGCGCACGGTGTAATAATATGTCAAAAGGTAAATTGAAACAACGAAACATAAGAAACGATTCATAGGTATCGCTTCAAAAAAAAACAACAATTCCAAAAAGCAACCTCATATTTTACTAAATAATTTTGCGCGCAATACTGCGTGCGATTGGTCTGAAATTTTGCATATAAATTTTTACAAAAAATCGTTGCAGGGGGTTAGTATAACTAAGGGGGGGGGGATAATTTTTTGGTCAGTTTTTCGATATCTAGCGCCGTTTTCGAGTTATTGCAAATTCAAAATTTCAAATTTAGTAGATTGACTTATGCAATTTATCATTTGCAGACAAATTGTGAAAAATAGTATATATACCTTGGGACTAAGGTGGCTTTTCATCCCGAGTGCGATTTTTGCACTCGGCTAAAGCCTCGTGCAAAAACCTTCACACGCGGGATGAAAAGCGGCACCTTAGTCCCATGATGTATAATATACTATTATTTTGGTATAACAACTTAGCAAAGACGGTTTTGATAGAAGAATCGAGTTTTGTGAACTAATGTCTTAGAGAATTCAATATGACCCAAATTTGGTAAAAAGTATCTGTTTCGGTCACAAATCAAGCTTTTGATTTGTTGACAAACACAATTGTAGATATCGGGACAATAAATCCGCATGTATTTCGAGAAGATGAGTGTCCTCAATAGGTCAATGTAGGCTGGTATACTTAGAAGTGACATTATTGGACCAGTTTTTATTAATGAAAACTGACCTGACAAATGTATCACAATCTATTAGAAAATGAAATTGTCTGACTTGTCGATTAATCTTTAGAAAATCAAGTTAATCCAGACGGAGATATACTACTAGATAAGCATAATGTACATTTTCAACAGGATTGAGCACTTCCACATTATATATTAAACGTCCGGCTATTGTTGAATGAAAAAGTTCCTGGCAGATGAATTGGTAGAAGAGGTTTAATAGAATGGAATGAACTAGAATAGACTGTAAGATCCATTCGACGATCCATTCCATCCATCCATTTGACGCCTGTGAATTTTTTCTCTGAGGTCATTTGAAAACGGTAGTTTATAAAACTCCTTCAGAGAATCTTCAGGAACTGAAAACTAGGTTAATTCAAGAATGTAGGCAATACAGAAACATTTTAACAAGTCCGCGAAGAGTTTAAAAATAGACTGTATTATTGTTTGACTAATAACGAAGTACATTTTGAAAACGTAATTTCATAAATTTTCAAAAAACAAAATAATTTCCAAATAAATTTAGAAATCCGCCAAAATCAATTTTGTTTAATTTTTTGTGCTATATCCCCAAGATAGAGGGGGGAGTGGTTCTATTTAAAATTATAAAGTATGGGTAGCTAGAGGTTAGGGAGTGAAAGTTAAAATTTAAGCAGTAGTAGTTTTGAACGTCTCTCTCCGGTTTTTTTTTTTGATTTATTTAAGTTATTTCGACTGGATTGTGTGGAAATAAACCCCCGGTATAGTTGCAATGTTGGGTTTTATTATCAATAACAACACCTGCTCATTAAATTTGAATTACATGATGTATTGTATTTCTTTAATAAACATTACTATGAATGCTTTTAATTCAACAATCTTAATTCACCTTTTTTGTTATATTTTTTATTGAAACTCATTTATCAAGTTATCAGAAACAGATAAAATAGTATATGTCGTTCGGACATAAACCGCATATTAATCGCTAGTAAAATAATTTAATATTACTTCTAACTTTACATTATTACAGTACAAGGCAAATACTCTCCGGATTTGCGTGAGTCTCAAAATTGAAGCCAATTTGTGTCACGAACTAATTTGTGCAGAGTTTTAGTGGGTGGTTTTGAAAATATGAACTTTAAAGTTCGCACAGTACAGATAGTTCATCAAGACTTGCAACCCTTAACAAAATTATATAGTTTCTTGCAACTGCAAATATTTTTAGCATTCTAAATACCGTGGGGATTTCATGTGCTCATAATGTGAAATCAGATAAGATGACTTTGGTTTCTTGCCGCAAGGAAAAGCTTTAGCGTGTCACTTTAGAATTTTAAACTTTTTGAAGAAAACTGAAATCTTAAAATACAATAATTATAATTTCATAAGAAAAAATGATTTCTAGCTTTCACAGTAAAGGTTTAGTCGCTTGAATCGGTCATCTTCTAATCGATGATGGGTTAAAAGTTGTTTAATTCAAAAGATCAAGTTGTGCATCAAAAGATGCACAACCCGATGCCGCTTTTAAAGTTGATGAGGCAATTATAAAAAAAATTTTCTATTTAATTTATAATTTGATGTTTATAACTTGTTTTTTCTGATAATGTTATTAATTTGTAATTTATTGTAAATTGTGTATTTTATCAAAATTACAAAAATACTCCTATATTTATCTACTTTTAAATTATTTGTTAAAATAAAGAGACATACTACAAAATTCGTATTAAAAAAACGTAATTTAAACAAAATTGATTTTAATGTGAATAAATTGCTAATATGGCGTAAACAAAATTAAAACTACGTAAAAACGTCCTTTATTTCTGTTATTTATTATTTTTAGGAATGACTGGATTCAGTTATTTATTAGTAATCCAACACTTTTAAATAATCAATGTTTAGAATTGTAGTGTAAATAATAGTGTTATTAATTGTTAAATAATATTTAATATTATAAAAACACTATTTTGCATTTTTAATTTAATCGCGAATTACATAGTATATTGCAAAATGTAAATATTGATTTGTAATATTTCAGTATCGGGAGTACCCACACATAAACAATTCTCAGGTTACAAATTAATATATTATTTTGATTTATTTTTTATCGTTACAACGATAAGAATGCTGATATATATAAATTTATGACGATATAATTTTTATAGCAATTTAAATTAATCTTTTTTATTTATAGAACAGAATTCCTTAGTCTTTTACTGGTAGCTGTTGTATCTATTCAGATATCTAACATTAATGGTGAATTAATAGCTATAGAATAAACATATTGTTACGAAAGAACGTTTAGTTATATTTGATGACTAATGTATGACGTCATGTATGACGAGTCATACATGATAACATTATTAGTCATTCAAATATTGCTTCGCTTGCACTGTCTAGACACTACTCGAAACGTATAGAAATGTAAGAAATAATATGGAAATTTCTGAAAGCTACATTTAGGTATAAATGCAAAGCGAATTTTAGTGACAAATTAATCCCAGTTTAAACGTGCAAGTGTTAACTTAAATAAAGTGTAAATAAATAGTGAAGTGATAAACAATATACTGAGTGTTTAAATAAATCCGGACTTAGTGTTATATAAATTATAGTGTAATTTAGTTTAGTGTCAATCTTAGTGTAATAATTGTTTTATAGTTATTGACCGTATCTGTATATTATATTTGTATTAGCCCTTTAGAGTTAAATAAACGTTTTAATTCTCGTTACAATATTAATGCTTAGCTTGTTATATTTAAATTACAGTATAATAATAACATATCAATTAAATATTGATAGTGCACTGTTTACTTTAATTGCAGACTAGTTTCGCCTTTAGCCTTTTTCTGACCAAACTGCATTATTTGCAAACCTTTTTCCCAAATTTAATTTCAAAACAAATAATGAAGTAATTACTTAAAAATATTTTTTTAAATCAATTTTAACAACATATAGAGGTAATTTTGATATGAAAGATATTTTTGGTTGTAGCTATCTACAAGTTTTTTCATTTCGAATCTACCAATAAGTAATTTAAAATATGCAGTAATTTGATATTTCTTAATTTCTAGTGCTCTTTATAGGTCTAATTGTTTATTTTTAGGGCATTTATCTATGATGTTAATTAGATTCCATTGTTCACTGACCTATAGAAAACAATGACCTGTTTCCTGAAGATATTCGGTAAAATGTATATTAATTCCTTTTCTTCTGTTACTATATCTTTTTTTCTGATTGTCTTTCCGTTTGTCCTATATGCATTATAGAAACAGTTACAGCATTGTATACTACATATACCAATAGATTTCATTTTCTCATCTTATTCTTTGTATTGTTAAAAATTCTGTATTAATTATGTAAAATGATATTAATTAATTAAAAAAAAAAAACAAACCGATCTTTCTTATATAACATGCAGAAATAATTCTTATTTATGAAATGCATACCTACTTTCATAGTTAGCATTTTTTTAATTAAACTACAATTTAAAAAAGTTATTTAAATATTTTTACAAAGCGAATAAATTAAACATTTTAATAGAATCTGAATATTTATTTAATATTTCCTGTAATACTTAAATAAAAAATATCTTAAAGTTTAAATTTATTATCAAGGTACTCTTTTAGAAAAAATATTATAAAATTACAAAATGTACTTTTTGTTTTACTAAAATTAAAAATTACTTTAATTTATTATTAACAAGAAATTATAAAATAGTTTCAAATCATAAATTTTAAAACATTATTTATTTTACTTTTACATTTGAAAAATATTTCAACTAATTAATTAACGCGAAGTTATTACTGGAGGTTCTAAATAATAAAATATTATTTTATAGCTTCCTTGTTCTTGATTAGATATTCTCAGTGCAAGTTACATAAATCTGAACTAAGATGCAAATTTAATCCCTTTCTTGTAGTTTATTATTTTTAACTTTAACTATGTTAAATTATGTTATGTTGTAGCCAACTTCTAGATAACTTGAACCAAAATATGTTGTTTATACTACTAAATAAATTCCAAAAATTCCAATTTTTTACTTTTTTGTTCAACTTTTCAATTTTTGGAAGCCATGGAAATTAATAAATTAAAATATTCATCTTCATTACTAAATAGTCAATCTGATTTAAATAACTCACTCTTACTAAACATTTTTAATAAATAATACCTCCCCCCTCTTCTGACTTACCTCACATCCACTTACATTATTTATCTTTTATTAAGTATACCTCTACCCTCTAGTAAATTCTCACAAAATTATACAATTTTTTTTAAAATACCCCCCTCCTACCCTCTCCCTTTTCTCTTGCAATTTGGTCGATAAATACGGAAATTTTCTTGTTTCTTTTTCTAGTTCATCGCCTGATGATGCCATAGTATGGTGGAAACGTTTGCAATAATATACATACGGTGTATTTATATTGTGTTAACTTAAACATTTTAGTTCTAAAAAATGTTTGTGCATTTTTTGATTTATTCTAAAAATTTGATGTGATAAAAGTGATTTTGATTAGTTTGAGGCGTTGTTTCTTTTGTGAAAATTAAAACGACAAAGTTGGATATGCCAGACAACTCTGTCACGAGAACAAATTTATTAACCACATTAACTATAAAAATTAAAATTGAAATTCGATTATAAATACGAATTATTTTATAACGAGAACATTAATTTAAAATTTGAACAAAAAGAGTCTCATTGCTGATAATTAATTGCACGTCTCCTCAGAACCGATAATTAAATTACTGAAAATTGAATTATTATGTAATTAAAAATATAATTAAAAAAAAATAATACATGGCAATATGTACTCATTATCCTACGTTTTTCTCGTTCAATATGTACGTTATTTACTCAAGCGACAGTAAACTACCTATCTTGTCAACTTTTGGGTGTCAACTTTGTCAAATTGGGTGACTCGATATTCGTCTATGCTAGTTTCGGCGATTCCAATTCAGCACCGGTATTTCGGCAATTTCGATTCGACGATAGTAAATTTGACTACGTCGATTCGGCGACGGGAAATATTTACTTTTAGTTTATTCAATTTATTCCTCTAAATTTAAAATGTAAATGTACCAAAAAACCTTGCTACGAACGCCTATGGTTTTCAAACTTGTACTTAAAATTCCGTCGTTAAAAGTTGATTATCTTACCTTCCTTATAGTACGAGAGCTAGCAACGTCGGGAAAATAAGAATTTTAAGAAATCTGTTTTTTTAATATATCTTTTTTTATGCTCTCACAAATAGCGTTCGGGCAACCTGGCTGCCGGTAGACGTTGCGTTCACTACTGCGCAACTCACATGCGCAGAAGAAAATATTAATTTTAAAGTAATTTTAAGAAAATTTGTTTTTTTATCACTTACTTTTAAACAGTAAGCAAAACAAAAATTTATTATTGCTAGACATATTTATTGTTGACAACAACATGCCAGATTTTATTTTTTATAAACAAACAAAATTAATTTTAAACCATTTTAGTATTCTAATTCTCACTCAAAAGCTCTTAGACTATTAAGTAGATTTCTTCTTTTATTTTGCGCTTTTTTTTCAATAATATTTTTTATTGTATTAATCTTTCATCATCATGTAATTTAAACATGGATTAAAATTTGTTTAATTGATTAAAAAGTATGTATTGAGATGACCCGAGCTATGCAAAACTTTTAAATTTGCTTAATCCCAAGATTACACCCTAGCTCGGGTCATCTCAATGGCGCCCCACGTTGGGCGCCATTTAATGTAATGACCCCAGCTATACAAATCTTCTAAATTTGCTTAATCCCAAGATTACACCCTAGCTCGGTTTCATCCATTATTTTTAACAATGAGAGTCCTTTAATTATTTTTTTAAATTGTCAATTGTAAATTAAAATGCTCACTTTTGTTATTCTTAAATGTGGTGTTGAAGCGCACATGTACTCAGCAGCTGGTCTAACAAATTTGTTGGACTGCACTTTTGCACATCGACTAAAATTATCACAATATTCTTTATCTTTTCCAAGTTGTTTAGCACTTCACTTTGTCAATTAAATAAAAAAACAACAAATCAAATCAACTTAATTTATTAACTTTTAAAAACAATTAACTATTTTAATTATTTAAATATATTAATTTTTAACTTGTGATAATTATATCAAGTAAATTTAAAAGTAAACAAGTTAATTAAACGTTAAATATAATTTTATTTATTTATATTTTATAAGCTTTCGATGAGTTGTGTCATCTTCGTCAGAATAATAACAAGCAAAAACAAGGAAACCTTACTCCTTGTTTTTGCTTGTTATTATTCTGACGAAGATGACACAACTCATCGAAAGCTTATAAAATATAAATAAATAAAATTATATTTAACGTTTAATTAACTTGTTTACTTTTAAATTTACTTGATATATTTTAATTATTGTGGAATGGTGTTTCATCCGTTTGACCATTCGACGCCAAAGCCGTAGCCCAAGTGTCCTTGCATCAACCTACTAGCCGTACTTCTTTTACGCTCCCCACTTTCTTTTATACAGCAAAACTTAACAAACTGTATACAATGTGATTATAAATAAACAAAACAAAATCCAAACTTTAAAATCATTTTACAAAATAAATAAATTATGGTTTTGAAACACGACAGTATATGATACTTGTAATGTATGTAAATAAATATTTAATTTAAAAATAAAAAATAAATTTTTATGTTTTTAATAAATTTTAACATTTAAAAAAGTTTTCCGTCGCCGAATCGACGTAGTCGAATTTTCTGTCGCCGAATATACGATGTTGAATCGCTTTCGCCGAAACGACGTGTACTGCTATACAGTGTGTTTACGATAATAGGTAACAGTAAATAATTCTAATATCTTAATAGATACAAAAAAAAGTTTGAATAGTTTTTTATTCAACTCGAAATTTGCCATCGGAAACTGTGGAAGTAAATTTTTTGTATTTCAAACTCAATCGGAAGTAAACATGATTTTTTTTTCAAATGGCAACATGTCCTTTTTTAGCATATTCGTAATCTATTTTCTCTCTATAAGTACATATAAAATTATCATAGGGTTAGATAAGAAACTTTTTAAGAAAAATGCAAGGTTTAAGCAAACAATAAATTTATAATTTAATTTATTTAGTGTGCTTTGAAAAATAAAACAACATTACAACATATTAGTGTTGGCTGCACTAGCCAGTTCTGAGCAGTTCTGTTTACACTACCTGCACTACACTACTTGCACTGAATTGTGATAACAAACAAAGCTATTATGTGTACAATCAACCACCTCTCGATTTCAAAGCTATTTTGAGCTCTAGTTAAATAATATACTATTATACGGCGCCAATAAAATATTACTAAAATTTAAGAAGATATAAAACTTTTATTTAAAAAGACATTCATTTTTATTATGTAACTTCAAGAACGAATATCTCGGCAACGGAAATGTCGCGTCGTAGACAGAAACTTTCTAGAAAAACGTCTAATTATATTTTTAAAAACCATACTGAAGATTTTTATAGGAAATCCAATTAACAAGGAGAGATTTTCGTTTCACTAAAAGAAATTTATAATTTTTGTAATTTCAAATCTGTACTTTTTTTTTCTTCCAATTTGTGTAATTTATCTTCATGTCATTCACTACGAAACCTACCTATTGATTTTATAAGTAAGAAGCAAACCAAAAGTATCTAAAACTGTTTTACGATTAAAATATTTTTTTTATTAAATAATATTGCTGCTAATGTAAATTAGCAGTTAATAAATAACTATAAATTAACAGTTTGAGTAATTCTCAAATCAAATGAACAAACCCAATTATACGTTTATATCACTTAATAGCTATAAACTTATATTATATATTTTATAAAAGTATAAAAATAATACTCAAGCTTGTTGATTTATGACATTTACATCAATTTTTTAATAACATAAGCTGGAGGGGGAATCGCTAGGGAAATCTGAAGTACAAATGAAGTAGAATTCTATAAAAATTCAAGAAAATCTTAGAAATTCTATATGTAGATGAGCATTCACTTTGCTTTTCCTAATTTTTTAAAAGGATATTTGTAAGTAATTTAGGTAGAAATTCGAGAAAATGTATGATTTGTCTCTCGACTAAAGATATTTAATTTATTTATAACTAATAAAGTGCTAAGAAGTGCAATATTTACTTTTATTTATCAATTGATTTTTTGTTAGTTGTACGCTTAAATTACGATAAAAACTTTTGAATATCATAAAACGCTTAAAATAAATAATTTTACTTACTTGCAACAAAATGATTTAGTCAACTTTTAAATTTTCAAATGCGTAGAAGGTAAGAAGAAAATTCTGATAGATGATATCCGGTATTGAAGATCTAAAGGTGATATCGAGTTAAGAAGGCAAATTATTTAACGTAGTTCTCAAATTGTTTGAACAGTCTGAAGGAATTGAGATTTTAAAATTATAGTTATTATTTATAAAATCAATATACATCAACCTATTGAACATAATACTGTGTGTTTCTAGAATTGTTAACATTTATTCCATAAATGATAATGATATATTGATTGTCATATAAAAATTACATTGCATTTTTTTTAAATTGAAATTTAAAATTGTAATTCGATTAATAAAAATGTTTACTTTGTAAATACAAACTTTTATCGTTAATAATATTATCAAAAGATTTCTATGCATATTTTATTCCACCTACTGAGTTAAGTAAAAGATAAATGTAGTAAAATTTAATAAAAACTAAAAAGACAGTTAAAATAATGAAATTTTAACCGTAAAGAATACCTACGTAGAAAATTATTATTTGGAAGCCACAATGAAGAGATATTGATTTGCCACATTCAAATAATAATTTTCTACGTATGTAGCTTCTTCTAAATTCTGACTACTATTCAGATATCATATCAATATCGTCCAAGAAATCTATCAACTGGTTGTTAATTACCTTTGCAATACAATATATTATATGTCAAAATACCATTTTAACTAATCAATTTTAATCATTAAATGAATACAAACTAAAAATTTTTTAGTTTGTAAAAGAAACGCTGACTTGGCAAATTAGAAGTTTAAATTTTGGTGTTTTCGTTTCAAACCTTATAGATGTAATTAATTTACTAATTAACTTATAACAAAGTTTCAAAAGCTATTATGCTTCCTATTGTATATAATTTACTCGAAAAAATCTTATTTCAGTTTAGTGGTAATTTCCATCACGATCTAATAAGTTTTATTTTGTTTCTTAGTTTGTTGTAATCAAAATCAGTGCAAAATCCTACAAGTTTGTTGGACATCTCGAATTGAAAATTAAAAATGAAACGGATTTTTTTCTTAAGTACTTTAAAAATTGAAAAATATTTTAGTATTCCAAAGTACAGTGAAATAATTTTTAATAAAAAGGGACGTAATTTGGGTATATAATTAAAATGGGTGTCATGAGATGGCATCGATTTTCAATTAAATTAACGAGTTCGTGTACAAATTGAAGGGTTAAAGTGTTAGGAGAACATTAAATTAAAAACCATACATTAATCGTATTAGAAAAGTAATTTGCTGCTGTGATTCAATTTTAAGTGATATCTTGTATTTAAATCGATCAAGTTTTGAAATATGCCGCATTATTGGAATGAGTAATTAAACATGGATTTATTAAGTACCTAGTTTATAGTAGTAAATGTACACGGATGTACTGTTATTAGCAGGACAACGTATTTACTTGGCTCTCGGATCCGGGCAATTCGCCAACTGAAAACATCTCTAATACACAGGATTCAGCCTTTGCATAAATTGGATATTGCTCTATAAATTACGTGTACGCAAACTAAGTTTAATGGCAAAGGGGATAATAGGAGAGGAAACAAAATCGAAAATTTTTCAGTTCGCTTTTGTCGTTTGTGGTTAAACACATTTTGTGAACGATTTGTTTTTTTATAAAACACGCACTTGGCGTCAATTCTAATTCAATTTAATAATCAAAAAGTTAAACCTAATTTAATTTTTGCCGCTGCATGCCGAAAAATATATTTTCAAATACATTGTAGATTATGAATTAGTTCGGGTGCCAAGAACCAAATGTTGTTAATATAAATTTTACAACTAAAGTAACGTTGGCGTAAGCGTTGCTTATATCTTAAATATGTTTTTACGAAGGTAGGTATGGTAAATAGCGACCCTCTAAAAATTAATTATTTAAAGTAATATGAACTAGAAAACTTTATTATTAAAGAGTAGGTGGGTTGGTTGGTTAGTTTGTAATTTATTAACACTCGGTACAGAAAATAAATACAAAATTCCCACTTTTCAACATAATAAATCTTTAATTAGGATTATCTGCAGTATCTAAACTCGTAAATTTTAGGTATAAATTAAGCTCATTATACGCATTTACGTTTACATAAAACTAAACACAGTTTTGTTACCTAAAGTGTTGAAAGCTTTTAATACTTAAAATGTTCGTCATAAGTTTTGCTATTGGAAATAGGAAAATATTTTCTTTAAAATTCACGGAAAACTATTCGAAAATTCTGAGAGTATACTAGAAGACTTATGTAAAGTTTGGCGAAGTGCCTTGCAGTATAAGCGTTATAATTAAGAATAAGTGAGGTGTGAAGCGAACATTGGGTTTGGTCTCCGAGGAACTCATCTGGGTCCTCTATATTGGAGATAAATGTCGTAAGACTGTAGATTGCACGGTTCTACGAGCGCTTTTACTTCACCTCCATTGACGTTACCACTAGTCCTCTCGATCCTGTTTTAGATTCGACCACGAGAAACTTCCATCTTTTCAGCAAAGTCAGACGACTGTCAACGCTAATTGTGCCGTTAAATGCTTGACTCAACTTTCCAGAATATTTGTTTTCAGAAATCGTCTCTTAAACTTACTCTACTCGATTAAACGTAACAACTCTTTTGCTTCAATTAATTCAAAAAGCTTCATTAATTTTACATCTGCCTATAAATGAATCTATATTGCTACACGATTCATCAAAATAACAGCCATTTCAGGAAACATTAGTTGAATAAGTCGTAGTTTGACGATGCAACATTAGCGAAACACGAGCAGACGCTTTACGCTGTTAATTTCATTGGCCCCACGTTATGCCGTCAATAAGGAGATATTATCTTTGGAATTGTACATGCTCCGAATATTTGAACAGACTTAATGGAAGCACTTTAAGTAAAAAGTTTTTGATTGCTTTATTCAGTTTTTGTACATAGATTTCTGACATTTCTTAATTTAAAATACATTTGACAATGGTATCACTTCGCCGTTTTTTTTATTTGTATTTCATTATTTACAAATGACTTTGTCGATATAAAAATTACGGTAACCTAAAGATTTTTCAATTACATTTGTTTTTCATTATCTTGAAGTTTATTTTTTCTAAACTAATTATCTCAAGATTTTTTACAATTGTATGACAACAAAACATAAAACACGAAAGCTATTTAAACCTCCATCGATAAATTTAGGATTGGGATTATGGATTGTGTACATAGTTGGATTAATATTGTCCCAAATTAGCTTTAATTTATTTATCAATTGCTTACTGCTTCAGTGCGTTATCGATTTATAACTTTAAAATAAATTACAATGATTAACTTCAAGTATGGCAGTAACGTGCGTTACTATATTATACGATTTTTTTCGATTTTCATTGAAATTAAATTAAGAGATATTTTAGCCATTTATACTAAACATTTATGAGGAAAAACTTAATTACTGTATACTTAATTTATTGCAACAAGTTCATAAGAACTGACTTATTGATTTCACAAATATAATTGTGATGATTTCTACCATTTAAATTACAAATATTTATTAATACCATTGACATTATCAAACATATTGGCACGGGGAATGACAGCTTAGGTTATTAGAACGAATATGACTTTTCTATTAATAATCTACTGATTAATTTTAAATTTGTATTTGCGCACTGTTTAATATTGACTATTTACTAAATTAACAGGTAATTATAGCATTATTATTGACTGCTAAACTCTTTGCTGAATCTTGAATTTTTAGAAAATAAAAATATCTTAAACTTTAATTGTACCCAATCTAAAAATTTTAAATAATTTCATTATTTGATAACCTTTAATGCTGCAAAATACGTGGCAACTGCACAAGAATCTAAACAAAACAGATAGTAAGAACGTTAGAAAGAGATTGCTAAATTTTTAAATTGAATTTTAACTGAAACTGTAATATTATAATTTGAAACAATTCAAACTTGAACATATCAAACAATTTAATTTCGTACACCAAAACAAGCAATAAAATGGATATTAGGTTGTATGATCTATAAAAGATTACTATAATAAATTTAGTTATGGTTAGTATACGATATAATTTATTTAAAGGTATAATATCAGTATTTACAGAAAGTTTGCTCGACATAACTATTGGGTAAACGATTTTTCAAGTAATGCTTATCCGCATCGTTAGTTTTAATGTAATTCCGAACTTATTTGGATTTAATTTGTAGATAGTAATCTAACAAATTAACATAGAATGTTAAGTTAACCGCAGCATTTTTAAAGTAATAATGTAGATACATTCTAAAAACGAAAAACCATAAAAAATATTTAAAAATTTAAAAGATTAAGTTGATAATAAAAGTTAAAAATACAACGCAGACACTGAATAAAATTACTTTAGCCGCTGAAATATTATTGATAACAACAATTATAATATTTCATAATGAAGAATTTACCTGTGCTTTAGTTCGAATATTTCATAAGATTATATTAAATTCTATTAGATAACAAGTTCCTACTGGCAAATAACCAAATAACCAGCAGTAATGTCTTGCATTTAGTCCAAAACTTACCGAAAGTTTAATCAAGTTTAAGAAATCACTAATTACAAAAAAATATGCTTAGACAAGAACTCTAATAAGATTTACTGTTCTAAATTATCGGCATTCTTAGTTGCAACGAACTATAATAATGGCATCTAATTATATATGTAGATATTGTAATAAATTGTATTAATTAATATTGTACGGTAATATTCTAATATACACAAACATTATTGAGTATGCAAAATTACAATACACACTTTCCTCAATTAAATTTAATTTATTAAGCACTAATTTATTATTGACTTTACTACATAAAATAAATAAACAATTTTATTTTATCTAATATTTATGATAACATATTATCGTTTTATTATATATTTTACATTATACAACGTCGCACTTAGTGCAACTTGTCACTGATTGGCCGACGTTAATTTAACGATATAATGACGTTTGATTAACGTTTATATTATAGGCTAGACGGGTGTGCATCTTTGTCTCTAAAATTTGATAATCTGCAGAGAGACGGGGGTTAAAAAACTGGCAATCGTTCTTTTTTCTAAATAAATACTCCAGAAACAAAATGAAGCAATACATAACTACTTGCATAAATAGCTATTATTGCTTTAATTAAAGAATAAGTATATAAATATTCGATCATATCCGGTATTTTAAAAAATATTTTACAAAATGTTTGAGCCAGTATGTCCGGACTTAAGACAGCGCCGTCGTGAACAGATATATAGGCATAGTACACACCAAATACCGGGATGAAACGATGACCGTGTGTAGTTTCCTAAAGAAATTGCATTAAATAGCGTTATATGACTGAAATTTTTCGCTAACAGCTTAAATTTCATGGCCGCTACAGCTTTTCTAAGAAAAGTAAAATAAAGCTTAAACTCTTATATAAAATTGAATAAAACCGGGCGGATTTCAGAAATAACGTAGAAATTCTTTGATTTAGCTTTACCACTTCAGTAGTAAGATGATTAGTAGATTATATTATGTTTGTTGGGTGTTTGGTTTTCTTCTCATAATACAGAAGATAAGTAATACGATGTGGCTGTTTGTCGTTGCTTACTTTTTATACCAATTAATGGTATAAATTAATTAGAAGTTTACGCTATAAACTTGAAAGCTCGCTTTTCGTTCCATATTTAACTTAATTTTACTTTAATAATGGTAAAATTATACTACTTAGTAAATAATAACGTGACATACTTAAAGCTTACATTTACATAGTACTAGGTAATCTTGTGTAATGCGAAGGACAATATGATTAGCTTGGAATTAATGTTATATGATGTTTTGTAATATAAGCATTTGATGTGGTTTTCTTGGAATTAAACCGCTATATAGCACTACCAGTAAGATATGTGTAAGTTTGACAGGTTTTCTCAACTATAAAGGGTGTTTACTGGCATCTCTAGGCTATTGTTCACATTTGACATTATTCATTATTGTTATGCTAAATCTATCAACATTTTATGCTAAAACTGCGTTTCAGTTGATGTAAATTTTATAGCAACGGTTTAAGTTCCTATATAAAAACACACTTGCAGTTGGTTGGTTTTTTAATATCTCACATTGTAAACAAAATATAATATTGTGTAGTGTATCATATCAAATATTAAATTTTTTAAAGAAAAATTTAATTTGTTAAAAACTACATTTTATATTGGTTTTCAAAATTCCACTATTTAATTTTGAATATTATGTCAGAAGTCTAATTTTTAAAATGATTTATATTTTTATTTTTGTATTATTTATTTGTTCTGGATTAGAAAATTTAAAATAACAAACATCACGTTATGAATAAGTTTCTCTCCTAATTTTTGGTCAGTGTATTTTTTACAGTTTCTCTTCTACCTCAAATCACTGTAAACCCTAAAATTGGTCTTAGTGTTGAAATCTATAAATATTAAATTAGATTTATAAATATTAGAAAATTTTAGCATGGAAAATCCGTTTGTAACCTTCTAGTACTCGCGTGGTCTACGATCGTAGTCTATGCTTTTTTAAACCGTGGTAGCTCGTAAAAGATCGCATTATGTTGGTTGCATCTTTGAGTAGCTGTCGATAACGTGTAAATCTTTCGAATCAGTAATTTTTGAACTATTAAAGTGGTGTATTATTGGTTTTATTTGGATGGAAACAGGGCTGGTCTAAAAGCGTAGACCACGCGATTTACGGCGTTACAGTTTTTTATCTGTTAAGCGTCCGGTCAATAACCAAACTTTCACCTTTCGTTTAATAACCGGTTACCCGGGTACCCACCTACTGCACGCCACATGGATAAGCGTTTAGACGGCCGGTTTCATGGAATGTGAAATAACAATAGCAACTCCAAAATACAGTCATCTGGTGCTAAGGTACCTCCCTACTGCACAGTCACGTGAGTGGTAGATACCCTTGCCAAAAAGAACAACGAAGAACGATTGTCAGACGTAACATCGTGTTGGAACCGTGCAGATTCTATATAAATTTTTTAAGCGCAGTGAAAAGAAAAAAATTATATTGTACAAATTTATTGTGAAAGTGAGAATAAAAATACAGAATTATTAATATAATAAATAAACAATCGCATTGAGTATAAATACGATGGAGAGCTCATCAAGTTTTCGACAGTAAGACGTGATTTCCTTCTTTTATTTTCGAGTAAATTATTTTATATTTTAAATATTTAAAAAAATAGTAGCACCTAAATAATAAACTGAAAACTTTTTTCAATAGAAATACGCGTTCGCAGGGAAGAAAACATTTATATGATGAAATATTCGAAGCAGAAGAATCTGATAATGATCACGTATCGAACTAAATTTACGCAGTATATTAGCAGCATAGCCAGCCAAGTATGGAATCAAAGTATGGTGGATATATGATGCTCAAAATTTGGATCCACTCACCGGACAGATTTACACTGGAAAATCCAGTGCCGGTTGTGAGAAAAACGTTGCCGGAAGCGTTGTTAAAGGCTTGGTGGCTCCGTACAAAAGATCTGGTAGAAACATTACCATGGATAATTACTTCACTACGCTGCATAATTCCTTATACTTTTTAAATAATTTTCAGCAGTGGAAATAAACAATATATTGGACTTCTTGTTAAAAAATAATTTTAATACGTTATCTTATGAACGAAAGTGTAAATTAAAAACTAATAGACCAACATCCAGCCTTTGATTAGAATCTAAAGTAGGTAAATTTACAAAAAAATTTTAATGTTGTTAGTATCAGAGACGGATTACCGTTTAGGCTAGCTAGGCTCGTGCCTAGGGGCGCACAATAAAGAGGCATAAATCACCAAGCAAAATACACGACATTTTCAAAAATTAAATGTTGCAAAATGTACAATGATCATTGCAGTTTTTATTTACTGATTGCAAAACATCTTCCGTCATTTTGTCTACCACACCATACCCTTGGCGTCGCAATAATATACTACATCGTAAATAATATATTATAAATTACAATTTTACTTTTGCTGACAAAGAATTATTTAATACTTATATTTAAGAACTTATGAAAAGAAAAAAAGCTTATACAGTCTTGGCCGAAACATTTTCAATTTTTAACACATTTTAACACACATTAAAATTTACACCTTCGGAAATCTACGTGCGCGTCGCTAAATTACGACCAAGATTTTTTGAATATACTGTTGTGTTAGGAAGCGATTTAACCCCACCCATGCTTTGTTAATATTTTCTGTATTTTCTAAATTTGAATTAGGTGATAAAATTTTAAAATGTAGACGGTTGGCAAAAAGTTGAGTTGGAGTGGGGCTTTTTTTTTTACCAAAATAGCAAAAATGGTAAAAGCCTAGATTTTTGCTTTACCGATCTTCAGTTTTTATTGTGCGAATAGTTTTTACAATTGAATTTTTTTATACGAATATTGTTAATTCGAATTTTGTTATGAGAGTATTTTTGGTCAAAAGTGACCGCAGCTAAGATTTTGATTTTGTAAGTTTTTTGAATTTTTTTTGATTATTAAAATAGATTTTTATTGGATGAGCTATTTTTTTTATTGGTTGAACAATTATTTATTGGAAGTCATTAATTTGAAGTTATATTATATAATGTTTTATATATTGTATGAAAATTTATTAAAAGAACAATAACGCAGTGTGATAAGCCGAAGTGCGGGCCGGTATCATAAAATTTAAGGTTACCATTTTAAATTAAATTAGAACGGATATTTTTAAAATTGAATCTTGGTAATAATTTGCCGAGAAGAAGTAATTAAAGTAATTAAAATTATCAAAGAAACAAACTTTTTGAATCTGCGACCATGAGTAAGCCTGACTGGTTCCGCACACCAGAGCTCACCAATCAAGCAAGTGTGTTTGATATTCGGAAGTTTTACACCAATATCACCCAATACGTATTGTGTATAAAATAATAAAAAATAACTGGTTATATTTTCTATTAAGGGGGGCGCACCATACATGTGTGCCTAAGAGCGCAGAGGTACCTTAATCCGCCCTTGGTTAGTATAGCAAATTTTTGTGGCTTACTGGTTGTGATAAGCAAAATAAAATGTTTTGTTTTACTTGCGTAATTTTTGGTGAAGAAAAAGAATGGAGCGTTGATGGATTTTTAACAATAAAAAATTTTATAAAAAAGGCAGAAAAACAGTTTATTTCAAAAATCACTTGAGAAATCAAGAAAAATTTCATGTTTTGGGTCAAGTTAAAATTAAACATGTTCTATCAGAAAGTCGACGACTTGCTGCCCTGAAACATAGTAAAAATGTCGGTATAAATAGACGAACTAACACGTTTAATCCATATTGTTTGCTTTTTGGGTAAGCAAGAAATTGCTTTTCGTGGAAATCCGAAAAATAACAAATTTTTAAATAAAGAGAATTATCTTGAAATACTAGAACTACTAGCACAAGAAGATAAGTTACTTAAAGAACATTTTTTGTTATCAATAATATTTAAAGAAACATCTAAGACGATACAAAATGATTTAATGGAGTATAACTTGAGTTTTAAACTCAAGAATTATTATGTACATTATTTAGATACATATAGTTAATAAGTAACTACTGTTATTAGTACTTTTTAATACTTCAGACTTCCAGTCTCCCCAAATTACTTACTCACCGACCGCCGCTGTTATTTATAATAAAAATTGTTTAAATAAAATAAATTACAAATAATATTGATGATAATTTCACACATATATAAAATAATCCATAAGAAATGTCAAAATTGACAGTTTGCTAGCGGCTAAAAATTGTACTTATAAAGAGACAAATTTGCAAGTGGATAAATTTTCCGGATATTTTTTGTTTAGTGTTTAGTTTTATTGGGAATGCTGTTGGTTCCGATTTGTTGTTCGACGTGGCCGTAGGCCTGATTATAGCTGCCGATTCATATTTTGTGTATCGGAAATTGTTGCGATACTGTTTTTTTATAGTAGATTGTACCAACTTACATTCTCATTATACGTTTCTCAATTACCGGTGATTTGTATTTTGAGAAAGTGGAAGCAAATTCTTTCTTTTCAGGATCTGCGCTCTGTGCCTCAAAAATTAATAGAGATGGTTTACCACCTGGGTTCATCACACTTATTACTGGAAAAGACCTATTCCTAGTGTAGTGAAGAATTTATTTGCGATAAAAAATATTCTCATTACAATGCTTTGTAGTGAAATATTCTAAAATTTAATTTATAGTATTTAGTGTAAATTAGTAAAATGTCTGCTCCACCCCCGAAACGTCTACGGCGGAATGAAGAGTCATTTAATTAATCTGCAAGAGTGGTTAGAAGAACTGCTCAGTAAAGATGACGAACCGATTTCTGAGCAAGAAGAAGATCTAAATAAAGTTGAAGAAGAAATTTCAGAAAGCCACGATTACGATTCGGAATCGGAGGAGGCGAGCAGTTAGAGAAAAATAAAAATTTTTATCTAGGCAAAGATAAAACAACAAAATGAAGAATAGAAAAATTTCCATGAAACCTTATTAAACCCAAAATTGAAATACTGTCAACAATAACGACAATACCTAGAGATTTGAGACGGCGCGCACGAGTTTATCTGGGAATCAATAGAATGTTATGTTGAGCGTTGTAATCAGAAACAGTAATAAATCCACTAGAAGGTTTTGATATAAATGGCAAACATATGGGCGGATATTTGTACTACCTGCATAATTGAAACATAGTGCAAAAATGCACAAGTGCAAAGTAAAATGCAAAGTTCAAATTGTTCGATATTTTATTCGAAAAGTTTTATTGGCATTTTATCTTAAAATACAATTCTATCGGGATTATATAAAAGCCATGGATGTTGCATCCAGATTACAAGTCCTATTTCAGAAACTTTACATTTGTTGGCGCTTTCATAATATTGTTACGAAATAACGTTTAATTATATTTGATGACTAATGTATGACGTCATCTATGATGAGTCAAACATGATGAGTCATATGTGTGATGAGTCATACATGATAACATCATTAGTCATTCAAATATTGCTTAGATTTTAATCTAGAAACGTACAGACGTGTATAGAAATTGTATGGAAATTTCTAGAAGCTGCATTTAGGTATAAAATGCAGAGCGATTTTTAGTGACAAATTAATTCCTGTTTGAACGTACAAGTGTGAACATAAATAAAGTGTAAATAAATAGTAAAGTGATAAACAATATACCAAGTGTTTAAATAAACCCGGACTTAGTGTTAAATAATTTGTAGTGTAATTTAGTTTAGTGTTAATCTTAGTGTAGTAATTGTTCTATTATTATTAACCGTATCTGCATATATTTGTATTGGCCCTTTAGAAATTAAATAAAAGTTTTAATTTTTGTTACAATATTGAATTCCATGGTCTACATACATATATAAAAACTTTTAGGCCAGAAATATTTCTTGGCTTTCATTTCCCAGTTATTTAATTTATATGGGATAAATCGGATACTGCTGTTGCTTAATGCAAATCTTTCACGTAGC
The DNA here is from genome assembly GCA_911387805.1 of Cantharis rustica. NCBI lineage: Eukaryota > Metazoa > Arthropoda > Insecta > Coleoptera > Cantharidae > Cantharis > Cantharis rustica. The sequence goes on along the minus strand of OU426878.1, from coordinate 48,305,904 downwards.
AACTTTGAATATATTGACAGTAGAAATTTCTTCACACATATTTTCACAGCTTTGATTTGTAAATGCAATCGAAGTTCCATATTATTCCAAATTATTTTGTTCAAAATTGGCTAATATAATGTCTAACAATTCGAGATCAACATTTTGAAAATGTGATTTTTATTCTTCGTCATTATAAATAACTACTTCTGTACGATCCACCCTGTAACAACACAAATATATTATAATATTTACTAAATTTAATTAAATAATCTATAATTGAACAAGTTAACTAAACAATAATAATGTTTTTCATTAAACTTTCTATTAAATTATATCACAAGTTAAAAATTAATATATTAAATATTATATATTTACTAAAGTCTATTGATATAAAAACGGTGAAAAAATTCAATATTAGTTACCACACAAGTGATAATAAATTTTGACTACATCAGCCAAACTAACATTGACTTTATAAAAGCATTTTTATGATTGTGAATAAATGATTGTACTTGTGTTTTCAAAGAGCAGAATTAAATAGTGCATTGGTCAGGATAGATATAATATCATCGTTGTCACGTTTAATGACAGGTTTTAAAGGTTTTGTAGTTCGCTTAAATTCAAAGCAGTTGTGGTCGTACAAACGTTGTGGAGCATATTTTTCTACCTCAACTTTATTCCAATAGCATTTCACATCAGTCGATGACAACAGTGGAAAATACAATATATATTTTTTCTGAAAATCAGCGTTGTTTAGCCTGTTAGCAAGTGCACAAAAAGTTTTTACCTTGTATACACAATTAGAACAGCAGCTATATAAACGTCCTGACTTGACAGCTTTACATGTGCACAAAAATTTTGATGCCTCGGCGCTTTGTAAGTTCATGTTGAGAACTTCTCAAATTTCTTGCAGTTTCTGGGTTAGGCAGTTGTTTGTAAACAAAGAGCAAATATATTGACTACATACTCATAGTTTTCTCCAAAATCCCACAAGTTATCACGTGATTGGCATTAGCAACAGATTCACCTTCCGTAATACATCTGAAAGTTAGTGTTGCTTCTAAGTAATCAAATAGATCCTTAAATGAAAGCAAACATTTATCTGAATGATTCATTTCGACCGAAGTAAAAGTTTCTGCTGAAATATTAATAATTACAATAGGTTGTGTTCGTTTGCTGGCTTGAGCTCTTGTTTTGTGTGGTCTTCAACGGTTTCGGTTGTAATCCAACATAACTGTATTATAAACATTTACAATGCAATCGTTTGGTATTTTACATAGTATTTTTGCCAATAAATTAATTTTGATTGAAATTTTAGCACACAACCCGCTAATGTGTTTATTGAAATTTAAGTTTATATCAATGATACACCTAAATATTTTATTTCATTAAGTTGTTTAATTTTTTGCCTAAATCAAATTTTGTCTTCTGCGCGTTCACCTTTAATTGATTCATGCTAAACCAATTTCTAATCTTCTCAAATCCTCTGTTATCGATCTTTCGCATTCATGCTCATTTTTACCTACTATATAAATATTAGTGTATAATCCGCAAAAAGCGTCGACTCACAGCACCTCAAGACAGCTCTTAAGTCATTAACATACAAAATAAATAGCAGTGCTCCCAAAATACTGCCATGTAGAACACCATCATCGCAATTTAGTTTTTGCAATATTACACAATTCAGTTTTGTTTGTTGTGTGCGATTTTCTAAATAAGCCATAAACCAATTACATTCCAATCCTCCAATACCATAATTTTGCAACTTGGCTAACAGAATTTTCCGATTCAACGTCTAGAAAGCTCTCCTCAGATCCAGAAATACTGAAAATATAAAGCTTTTTTGGTCGATTTTAGATTTCCACTCTTCGATTATCCAGTTTAGCGCCTACTCACATGAGTGCCTCTTGCGAAAACTAGATTGATGCGCAGATAACAGATTGTTTTTCTTAATATAACTTTCCAACTGTAGTTGCACCATTTTTTCCAATATTTTTTTGTGTAGTGGCAGTATATTAATTGGTCTAAACTCCTCATATTTATTTTTTTGCTTGATTTTTTCAACAGGTATAACAGTTGTTTCTTTCCAACGACTCGTTTATTATCTTAAGTAAAACCGGACCAACCGTAACATAATTATCAACAATCATGCCCACATTTAAAAACTTTGGGTTCCAATAGATCAATAATTCAATACTGTCACATTTGGGCATAACCCAAAATAAATAATCAAATCAATCTATAATTTTATAAGTCGATGGCGACAATAATCCAAACGTAGAAAATGCTACGAAGTAATTCCTGCAACTTCGTTAGCATGAACCAAACAGGAAACGACAAAGGAAATAAGAAAATTGGGAAACGCTTGCAACTAATCTAGACGCACTTTGTACAGGTGTTAAACATAGGATAATGAGCCATGAAAAAAGTTAAACGACCTGCCAGGAAAAGTAGGGGAAAATTAGAGGAATCACACAACATATTAATCAATGTTCGAGAGCAAAAAGTTTAGTCTTCGTTAAGATTCTAAACGGGCCAAAACTAATATCCGCGGATATTGTGTGAAGTGCCCTTTTTCCCCTAAAACTTGCAGCAAAGGCAAGTCCTATTGATTGGGTCAAATTGTAAAATGTAAAGCCTTGAATATTTTGTGTAATAAACCCTAATACAAATACATTGACGAGTATTAATCAACACCCAAAGATCCCGGACCTAGAAGATTCAACAAGAGGGTCGCGTAGAACAACCTCTATAAAAAACAACGCGACAATACTTTCAAACTCTATATTAATCATATCACATTTTTTAGTTCGTATCCGTTATCACTAACTATATATTACATACCTTTATGAATCCAACTATCTTTCAAAAGATCCACATTAAAGTCTCTACATATAATTAAATCGATATTCCTAGGTATAATTTTACTAAATAGTTCCCCAAGATACTTTAACTGTGATTCAGCACTCACGCTAAGCGATCTGTATACACAACTAATCACTACCATAGAATTTCCTTCCATGACTTTACAAATCAAAACTCAAATAACGCTATTTACAGCATTTTTATAATTATTTCACATTTTGTCGCTTTTTTTATATACATAGAAACGCCACCCGTGTGAGCCGATTTCAATTCCAGTGTAATATTTCGATATTGGTTAATTTTTAGTTTGTTTTGTTGTATTTTATTATTCACATGTGTTTTACTTAAGCAAATTACATCATAACAGTTTCTCTATATTATCACTTGCAATTCATCAAAACTATTCAACAGACCTTGATTTCCGGTGATTGCTATAGTAATCTATACGATTCTTATTTAACCTTATTTTATTTTTATAAATGTCACAAAATAAACTATTTATTTGCTTTATGATTCACATCAAGTTTTTCAATCAAGTATATATTTGCTTTGGCGCAGTGTACACACTTTTTAAAATTTTCACTACAATCTTTAATATTATGATCACCTGCATATTTTAGACAAGATGTTTCCTTACTGCACTGTGCTGATTCGTGATTATATCCACAACATTTGTAAAACCTCTTCATGTGGATATATTTCTCTATCGGTAACCTTTGTCATCCAATCTTTAATTTATCAACATCCATTACCCGTTGAAATAATTCGCCATTCAATACAATTCCAACATTGTAATTGTCTTTTTTAAGAAACGCTTTTCTTTTATATAAAACCTTCATATTGCTATCTTCAAATACTTCATTACTAATTTTTAACTTGTAACGGGCCAAATTGGCCGAGATGACACAACTTATTGTGCATTTCTCTGTATTTGTGTATTTTAACTTATTGTGTATATTTCTCCCTTAGGAGAAATATCTTAAAACTCACTTGGATAGACAGAATTGCCGCTAGCTCTAGTCGAAGCGAGGTCGTCGATCGCAAAAATTTAGGAAAATCCTGAGTCCAAGCTTAATCGAAAGATCTAAATCAAATCCGGTAGGAAACAAAATAAAGGGCGCCACTCGGACAAAAGTTGAAACGAATCCTACCTTAAGTTGAGTCCAGTCCGAAAAAAAAAAATCCTCAACTAAATATGATGAAAAAAAAAGGTAGATCGAAAACAAATAATCACATGTAAAACTGTATGTTTCATTGAGTACCAAGTCAGAATAATTTGGTAGATAAAAGAAAGTTTTGTTGCATAAAAATAATTGAACTCGAATAATAATTTTGGTTCACATTGTGAATTAATAAGCTTAAATCTAAATGGTGAATGAATGATCTTAAACTAAAACACATAAAAATCAAAAATATCAGAATGACTTAAAATATTGCTAAACAGGCAAATTATTCACACAATTAAGTAAAACAATACACTGTCTTAAAGTTGTTACCTGTAGGTTAGACAACCCAAATAACTTCAAACATCAGGTAATTGTTTAACACGTTAACACATTTAAACTTATAAAATAAAGCAAAATATTTCTATATTCGTACTCGTAGGAACCAAAAAAAAAAATTAAAGCTGAGCCAAGTTACTTATGACAACAAAATCCTACGAGAATCAACTAATAGAAGTCGCAATAGGTTAGTAAAACTTAAAATTAAATACTAGAAACATATAATAAACAAAACTTTAATTTAGCTCGTCGTCAAAATTATTATTTTAATTAAAAAAATCGGTAAAACGTTACGCCACTAAACTTAAATTGAATTACCATCAGCACAACTCTGCTAGATAAATCACTACAAAATCGTTAAATAAAATTTAAATGCGATTTGACTATTGAAAACTTCCTTCACTTACTTACTTAAAGTTTGCACAATTTTTGAAGCACACATATGTACTGAAAACTGGTTAATGAATAAAACAAAATTGCAGATAAACACTTACGATATAGAAATTTTTTATTTACAAAGTGAGCAAGGCGTCGTCAAAATGGCGGAACTACAAAAGGCAAAAATTTTATCGGCGTTTATTGGCCACATAATTCCAGATTTTTGATAAATTTTGAAGAAACTTGAACATTAGTAGTACCAGCAATAAGGAACGACGCTTTTGAAGCTGACATTTCCATAAAAATTTCGAAGAACAATATGCACTACATGTGCCGGTAAAGTTGTATTACAAAGTTTGGAACAGATATGCTATACAGCAGAACGGTAAAACGACCAACCCCAGACCATTCGTAGCCCGACAAAATTAATGAAACTTAATTCACTAAAACTTTCCAAAATTTACATCTAACAGATGTACAACAAAAGACGTGGTTCTACGAGAAGGAATAATCCCCAACTGAATTATCATCGGTAACGCAAAGCGCAAGAGCTACTTGAAGAGCAAAATTACAAAAACTACAAAAGCTAAGACTTTCACAAACTAGATGGCATCGAAATGCATATTAGAATTAAAAATAATTAAAAATGAGAATTTAATTACGGAAGCTAAAGAAAAAGCCGACTCACATTACAAACTTCTGCTCAATTACACTGTAATTGACATAATCATAATTTTCATTTAATCGCATGAGCATAATTAATGGATTAAACTTTTTAGGAATACAACGTCATAATTACTCAGTTTACTTTCCGCCAAATCTTTAATTTTTCTAACGGAGTCTTTATCTTCGCAGTTTATTACCATAGCGCCATTTCTTCTACCATAAATACCACCGATGTTTAACTGTAGCTCTCCTGGATTTAATTTATTCTTCACTTCTTGATTTGAGATTTCTTTAAGAGTTCTTTATTTTTAATAGAGAAGAGAGAGGCGCGAGGAGAGGAGCATTAGTCATATCAGCAATGTACAGTCTTCAAAACATGCCATAAAAGAGGACCAATATAAAGAATTCTTTGCCACACTAGGTAACAGGTCTCTAGCTGATGGAGACTACAACGCTAAGCACCTCAAATGAGGTTCTCGTATTACAACAACCAAGGGGAGAGAACTGGTAAAAGCGATGGATAAACAAAACTTAGGAGTCCTATCTACTGAAAAACCTACCTACTGGCCTAGCGATATAAAGAAAATTCTCGGTGTTATAGACTTTTGCGTGACAAAAGGAATTCTATCGGATCACTTACAAGCAGAACAAAGTTTTGACCTATCCTCAGATCACTCGCCGATACTGATATTATTGAGCTCTACGGTAATAAATGAACAAAAACCAGCGTCTCTCACTAACAAGTGGACAGACTGGGAGCTTTTTAAGTCAATACTCGAGAAAAAGATAGACATAAATGTCAAACTCAAAACCCCACAAGAAATTGATACGGCAGTGGAGAAATTAACAAAAACAACTGAACAGGCATCCTGGGTCGCCACTCCTGAAGTAACCGCAAATATAAAAAGTCAAAACCAGTCAAAACTAATCAAAGAATCTATCAAAAACAAGAAAAGGCTGAGAAGATATGGATGACGACAAGAGCCTCACAAAATAAAGAGAAACTGAACAGGGCAGAGAGAAATCTCTAAAAAATCTTAAAGGACGAACAAACCAGGGTTCTCCAAGAATATCTTGAAGGCTTAACTCCAACCAAAGCAACTGATTATTCACTATGGAAGGCAACGGCAAAGCTAAATAAATCAAAGACTGACATTCCACCAATTAAAAACTTTGATGGTTTATGGGCAAGAACAGATAAAGAAAAAGCTGCAGTATTTACCAAACACCTGGAAAGTGTCTTTAGACCCTTTCCACCTAAGATTTCTCAGAAGGAAGAAAACAAAATAATCGATTTTTTGCAAACATCTTAAAACTTCAAGAAATCTTAAAACTTTAATTAAGAACATATAAATTCAAAAAAGGCTCCAGGATATGACCTTATAACGGGCGCAGCATCAAACAGTTACCGGACAAAGCATTAACTGCACTAAAACAAATTTACAACTCGATACTAAGAACCGGTCACTACCCATCTCAGTGGAAGGTAGGACAAATAATATTAATCCCAAAGCCAGGAAAACCACCAGAAAAAGTAATATATACAGGCCAATAAGTCTCCTGCCAATACTATCAAAAATATTCGAGAAACTGTTCTTCAAGAGGTTAAAACCACAGATTAACAAGCTCAAGAACATTCCAGAGCATCAATTTGGATTCCGCGAACAGCATGCAACAATCGAGCAGGTGCATAGAGTGATAGAAGTAATAAACAACGCTTTTGAGCGCAAGAAGTATTGCTCGGCTGCCTTTCTGGACGTTACCCAAGCGTTCGATAAAGTATGGCATCAGGGACTGCTGTATAAAATAAAAACAAAATTGCCCACACCTTACTACCAAGTACTGAAATCGTATCTGACAGATATATACTTCATGATAAAACAGCAGGAAGAAACAACCGGACTACATAAAATACAAGCAGGTGTATCTCAGGGAAGTGTCCTGAGGCCACTTTATCTAATTTTATCTAATTTCTTTATCTAATTTACACCTCAGACATATCTACAACTCCCAACACAATAACAGCTACATTCGCAGATGACACTGCTATTCTTGCTATCAGTGAAATACCGGCCTATGCTTCAGGGAAACTCCAGGAAGCACTAAACCAAATAAAGGAATGGCTCAAGAAATGGCGCATTAAAGCGAATGAAGCTAAATCTCAACACATCACCTTTACACTTCGTAAGGAAACATGTCCTAGTGTCACCCTAAATGGAGGACAGCTCCCACAAGCGTACAGTACTAAATATCTCGGAATGAACCTTGATCACAGGCTCAACTGGAAAAAACACATATTCGCAAAGCGGAAACGCGGAAACGCTAAAAGATCAAAGCTTTCTCTGGAAAGTAAGCTAGCAGTATATAAGGTTATTATAAAACCAGTATAGACATACGGAGTTTTGCTGTGGGGCACCGCAAGTGCCTCCAATATAGAAATTCTACAACGTTTTTAATTCAAAACCCTACGCACAATTACAAACGCCTCATGGTATGTAATCAATAAATCATTACATCATGACCTAAAGATCCCTTTAGTGTCCCAAGAAACAAAGTGCGCGAGTGAGAGGTACCTGGCTCGGCTTGAGCTACACCCTAACCAACTGGCAGGGAACCTACTAACTAATAAAGAAAATGTAAAACGCCTAAAAAGACTAAATCCACTTAACATAAGTCACAGATAGCGATGTGTTGTTTGCATTTCTTGTAAATGTTTGGTTGCAGTCACGATTAGCAACGAGATATATTGGATCTTTAATGTAAGATACCAATCACTGTTGAAAATATGTTAATGTCGTATCTAAAATGTATAAACCAGCATATTATTATTCACGAGCAAATTTCGGATATTAAATAAGTTAAAAAAAAAATTAATTGCTTCCTCATAAAATATCTATTTTCTTTTTGCACTATTTATTTCTACCTAATTTCATATTTATTTGCTCTATTTGCTCCCCACTCTTGAATTAACACCTTTTAAATTTTCACGACAGCACCCAGAAATGTACCAAATATTTACATCCGTCATCATTTGCGTCTTTATATGTGTTGTTACACCACAACACTTTTTGTGCCACATTAATAATAATAATAATAAAAATTCGACCGCATACGCCACTACATGTAAAACTAAAGGTAAACTACATGTAAAAACCGAATTAACAAGAAGGTAGAAATTTTAGTATTTTATTAAGTTGGGGTCATTGCAATATATAATGTCCATTCGCGTAACTATGAATTTAATTCTGAATGAATGTCCAACATTGAGGTCGGTAAAGATGGTCATTCTTTTTGCTTTACACTATAAATACTAAGTTAGCTACTAAATTAGCGCTTCAAATGAGGAATCTCACCTCAGTAAATCCCAACGCCCGCCGCCCACATTAGATGAAAGAGATATACGGATCACCGTGGAACTCTATATCGCCAAGAAGTTCATTGTTCATCGTGAACATCCTGATGAATAATATTTACTCGAGCAACTGTAGTGGGTAGTGATGACGCTTTCAAGAATGCCCGATGGCCTTTTCAAATTATCTTCAACAGCTTTTTGTTTAGCAACGCCGGCAACCGATTGCCGCTTTAATTTTTGCATATCTTCTTCACGACTATGTTGTAGATTTTCAGTCTCAATTTTTACAGAGGAAAATCTCTGTTTCCCACTTCCTGTGGTGTAGATATTAGCTGTACTTGTTTTGTTGAAACATCGTCATTTAACCCGCCCATCCTGCAACTCTGCCTACTTCTAAACTTTGTAGTCATTACGCACTAATAATATATTTCCGCGCTTACCGTAGATTACAGAATTTCTTCTGTATTCTGTATTGTATCTATGTGTTGTGATATTCTATGTTTTCTTTTCTATGTTGGGTATTTTGTTTATATAATAAATATTATAATTGGTAACATAATATGATTATTTTTGTTTCTACACTATACTCCACTTTGGTACACTAAACTTCATCGGTATTAACACCCGCCCGTGTGTGCCCTAAAGGGGAGATTCAACAAACAACGTATTTTTCCAAATTCTCAGCGGCATCCGTTAAAATTTTTTATTTTAAATAGATTGAAAGTGGCATTGTTGAAAAGATCGCTACTTTTTTATGGTGTCTCTAATACAGTTTTTTGAGCCACCTTTCTACAATTCATACGCCACCCTGTACATGACTTATCTGTATTTAGAACGGGTTCCATTTAGAACAGCTTATAGACTTAACAATTAAAACATTATATTTATGACCAGTTTACCTGCCAACGGCAGCGGTGGAATAGTCATATGAGATTATAGAAGCCGTTGGCCATCGATATAAAGAGAAACTACCCTGAATTTTTTCAGAATCATTTAATAAACAGATCTAATCAACTATTATTGTCAGGCTTAGAAAGGTTTTGCAATATAGTAGTAATCGCAAAAAATGAACCTTGCGCTATTTTCAAGCAATTCCGGTTTAAACAAATGTGGATCATAATCAAAATTTTTTTAGCTAACCAGGCTGCAATCTTTGCTTTACACCAGGATGTCGATGGAATCTTTTCCATTAGCATGGAATGGTATGCGGCATCATCCATAATTATTAATGACGGTTCTTTTAAATTGGGGATTAATTTTTCAACAATCCACTAATCAAACATGTTACCGTTCATTTCACCATGGTAGTCTTCTTTTTGAGACTTGGAAGCAAATAATAATGATACGTTTTTAATAAAACCCGAACTTGTTCCAGCATGAAGTACAATGAATCTTACACTTTTTTTCTTACACTTTTAACACTAGCATCTTGCCAGGATCTTCCCAGATTGTCTTTAGAAAATATCCATGTTTCGTCAAGAAAATCAATTGACGTTTAAATTGCGACTTCGAATTCTGCATTTAGGTTCGCATAAATTTAATTTCCCTATTAGCAATATCGGTTTTCTTCAATTCAAGTTATTTAATTGTGCTGCATTCTTAATTACATTCTTAATTACAATTGTGCTGCATACATAATTCTTACATTTATAATATAAATTCCGCATAATATAATAATAAATTCTTATTGTGAATAATACTATAAAAGCAATTAATTTTACTTTTAACAGTTTATAAAACAATACTTTTTTAAATTAGTAATTATTGTGTAATAACCATGAATCCTGATAACGACATTGCTTGTAATTTACTTGAAACACTATTCTCTAGATGGAAAAGTGCGATAAGAAAAACATTTTAATATATGCTCAACTAATTTACTAAATATTCAAAATAGAAAAGAAATTAAAAAATTTGAAAATTATTTAAAAACTTCTATTTTACCAAATTTACATGGGTAGGTAGCAGCCAAACTTTGAAAAAATTATTTTTTACGTCTCCATCAGGCAAGTGTTCAATTGCATATTTCAAATGCGGCTCGAAAAGCTGATTTTCACGCCTAGCGATTGAAAGAAACAGTGATTATTTTATAAGATGTTGGTACCCTTGGTTATATATTTTGTACGTCAAATTGAATTAAATTAAATAGGTATTACAAATTTTTGAGATAAAATGCACTTTTTAATGCAATTATAATACAGCTAACTTATTATTTTATAATTATATGTATGTAAGTATACTATATTTTTAATAAAATTAATTTTTACATGTTAGATGAAATTGAAAAATAATTTAATTCATAACTTACATAAAATTAAAAATCCAACATAATTAAGGTAAGAACGGTAGACACATTGCCTGCTTTTTCGACCGTCTAGCCATCACACGATGTGTTTCTGACTCATTAGTCGTCATCAGTACCGTTTACTTGGTGTTATCACTTAATTATGTGCACTAAACCAGCTACTGGTTCACACTTGATGTGGACTGCTATACGCGACGTCACTACACAAAAATAGGAACCGCGCCAACGTGCGTTCTCGAGTGATACTCTAATCAAATATAGCAGTATAGCAGTCCACATAAAGTGTGAACCAGTAGCTGGTTTAGTGAGTCAGAAACACATCATGTGATGGCTAGACGGTCGAAAAAGCAGGCAATGTGTCTACCGTTCTTACCTTAATTATGTTGGATTTTTAGTTTTTAAAACTTTTATGCACAATGCAAGATTTTTAACTTTTACATAAAATTGTTCAAAAACTATTTAAATGAATGATATAGTTTGCGACACTCTGTTATAACTGATGTTTCGATTTTCGGAATCTCATCAGGCAAACCTGGAAAAATTATTGAAATGATTGAAAAGTTATGTTTTTAAATTAAAAATTCAAACTTGATTTAAAGTCAAATTTATTTGACTTTTGTAAAATCAAAAATTATACCTACTTGAAGCCAAAATAAATAAATAAACTTATTTTGAAAAATTCTAAGCCGGAAAACTAAACTAACCCAAAAAAACCTAAATTGACACGTTAGTTGCAATTTAAAATTACAAAAGTTGTAGATTGCCCCAATTTCAAAATTTTATGTGTATGAACTTAGTGAAATATACACTGATGAGATTCCGAAAATCGAAACATCAGTTATAACAGGGTGTCGCAAACTATATCATTCATTTAAATAGTTTTTGAACAATTTTTTGTAAGTTATGAATTAAATTATTTTTTAATTTCATCTAACATGTAAAAATTAATTTTATTAAAAAATATTATCACATGTTAATAACATTTACCATTTTACTATATTTTTATTAGAAAATTTAATAAAAAATTATTGTAACAAATACTTATATTTTTTAGGTTAGTTAAATTTAAACGTCGAATTTTGAATTCGAATATTTTACTACCATATCATTTTACTACTATATCATTTATTTAAATAGTTTTTGAACAATTTTTTTGTAAGTTATGAATTAAATTATTTTTTAATTTCATCTAACATGTAAAAATTAATTTTATTAAAAAATATTATCACATGTTAATAACATTTACCATTTTACTATATTTTTATTAGTAAATTTAATAAAAAATTATTGTAACAAATACTTATATTTTTTAGGTTAGTTAAATTTAAACGTCGAATTTTGAATTCGAATATTTTACTACCATATCATTTTACTACTATATCATTTATTTAAATAGTTTTTGAACAATTTTTTTGTAAGTTATGAATTAAATTATTTTTTAATTTCATCTAACATGTAAAAATTAATTTTATTAAAAAATATTATCACATGTTAATAACATTTACCATTTTACTATATTTTTATTAGAAAATTTAATAAAAAATTATTGTAACAAATACTTATATTTTTTAGGTTAGTTAAATTTAAACGTCGAATTTTGAATTCGAATATTTTACTACCAAGAACAGCAAAAAAAATCTATAATACCAAATATTTAAAAAAGTAATTAAATTTTATATAACTAATTATAGAAGTCGGCGTAAAAAATTACGTTTATCATGCGGCAGGAAACTGTTTTCCGAGTACTCGTAAATACAATGCCTCGGCTAATCCGCCTCGGCCTGTAAAAAAACTCCTACTCGGAAAAATTTAATTTCCAGCTTAATGATAAAAATAACTATTGTTTACCATGCTTGCTTTTTGATATTAAAAACAAAGTATTATTTTTACTGACATAGCCCCTCAAAATCTTAAACATCACCTCACCTATTTTCTAGACCACGAGCCGCCACTGATATAACCTTAAATTGTAAACAAACTTTACAGACAATCATAATAGAAACTACATTCATAATAATTATTATGTAGCCCATTATTATGTAGAGCTAATGTAGCTATCTATTTTTAACAAATACATTAGGAGTATCATTATTATTTTCGACGTACGGTATTTTTACATTCACACCTGTAATATTTGGTTCTTCAATTTGAATTACCGCCTTCTCAAATCAAAGTTACAAACCAAACCAAAGCTGTGATCGTCAAACAAACCTCGCACGTTGTGATCTCCCCTCGTAGTAACACTTACAGGTCCTTTTAAATTTGCGGATGGCTCTTTGAATGCTAACGTAGTTTTACCTTACTTACTAACTTCAAACTATATCTGTCCAGTGGCGTAACCACTGCTAGCACACCTGAAGGAATAATTAGTACACACAAATTAAATAAAACACAGGATTCGGTTTAACGATGAATATATTTTAACCGAGAAAAAAAAAGGTAGTCCGACAACCAATTTAGCAGCAAAGTTAATCTCCTTGATATCATGTAATTCAGAATACTTTAGTTTGAAATTTGATTTAATAACTGTTCGATAGTTAATCCCCTGATCGTAATGTTTTCTCATTGATTATTCATATTTATATTACCAACCACAACCTATCGTAATTTGTAAGAATTTCATGTATGTATACCGAAGTTCGACTCAATTGTTTTTGTATTATGTAAGACCTTAAATAATAACCCTTATATTCTAAATTATCCGCTCATATAATTATTACCTTGTCACTAAAGCTAAGATGGTCACCTTAAAATTAGTACGTCTCTTATTGCTAATTGGTCAGTTTCTTAAATCTAAATAGATCGTTTGTACTTAACTAAATAAATTCCCCATACTTAAACTAGTAAATAATCATAGCCGCAAATAATAATCATGAAGAACTTTGTTAACACAGTTCTTTAATATTGTTTTTTATTGGTATTACCTTTTATTAGGTTAAATGGTGTAATTTTAATTGTATTTAATTTTAATTAAGTTAAATGTATTCAATTGTTATTATTTTATAAGTGGTTGCAAATAATCATAAGGTCCATTGTTAAAATTATTAATAACTGTCCTGAAATATCATAATTTTGTAGTACATCATTTAGATATATGAAAAAAGGAAGAAACGACATCATAGCATTTGCTATGTCACTTCCGGTTCCATTACAGTTTGCCTTTTTAGTGACAAGCCATACTGAGACATATTTTAACCGCCATCTTATGATTGTAAGCGTCCACAATCCGTTACTTAATCATATAAATTAAATTATCCCACGATAAATATAATTCCACTTCAAACTCCCGCCTCCATCCAACTTATCTTAAACAACTCCTCTTACGACTTAAACCAAACCAACTCTAATAATAGTACGCCACTGGCAAAACATTATATGAATAATCAATCCCTCATATCACATACCCCCATTTCTGTTTTAAATGATAATATAATAAATCACCATCTTGAACAGTAATCAAATCTTATAACTGAAGATATATTAATAAAAACTTAGATGCACCCGTGTATGTAAACACGAAATTATCTACCCGCGTGGTTACAACAATTATTACTCGAAATTTTAACGTAATCCTGTATTATATTCTTTAACAAAATAAATCAAATATTTTAAACTTACGTATTTTAATTCTGTTAACTAAATCTGATTTGAAATAATTTTAATTTCAATTACTTGATATTTTAAAATTGATGCACAAAGAACAAGCGTTTTCAACGGCGACCAAAATGTCAGACCTTTACCATCCCTAACGGTCCACTCTAGCGGAAAAAACTCCCACTACTTCCGTTTTACCACCGTTGTATTTTAAAGTAACCAAAATGAACTAAATTTAAAATTTCGCGCCCAATATATTCAAATTCAAATTTACAATATTACACACCTTTATGACAAATTCATTTCAGTTTGTCTTTGTTGCACCTATGTTACTAATTATTATTTTAAAAAAGAAATTGTCGATACTTTATTCAGATGGTTATGACTAGAGCCCGGATTCTAAGCATTTTGCTTATTGCTCTAAATTATAAGCAGAAGATATTCCTTTTGGATCTTGACGTTTCTTAAAAATTGCAGTGATTTGAACTAATGTTGATAGTGCTTTTTTTGCTTTTTTCTCAAGATTTTGCTTAAAACGCATGTTAGTGCTTATTAGAGCTTTTTTTAATGACCGACGAAGTACATGATTAAAGTAGGAACAGAACTCAAAGTATTTTATGAAAATTTAATTTATTTTTTTATAAAATTAATTTTTACATGTTACATGAAATTGAATAATAATTTAATTCAGAACTTATATAAAATTATTCAAAATCTATTTAAATGAATGATATAACGTGCGACATCCTGTTATATAACCGTATGTTTCGATTTTCGGAATCTCGTCAGGCAAACCTAGAAAAATTATTGAAATGATGGAAAAGTGATGCTATTAAATTCAAAATTCAAACTTGATTAAAAGTCAAGTTTATTTGACTTTTATATAAAAAAGAAAAATTATACCTACTTGAAGCCAAAATGAATAATAAATAAAATTATTTTGAAAAATTCTAAACGGGAAAACTAAACCAACCCAAATAAAAAACCTAAAATGAAACGTTAGTTGTAATTAAAAATTACAAAAGTTGTACATTGCTCCAATTTCAAGATTTCACGTGTATGAACTTAGTGAAATATACAGGACAGATCTGTCTGGCACATGGGTTATCTTGTGTTGCCGAAACAATTTGTCTTAAATTTTCTTTGGTTAGTAATTTATATAATTAAAAATGCAAAAAGAATTTTTGTAAAGGTGCCTTTTAGAGTGCAAGCTTTTAAAGAAAATTTTTCCGATTACACCTTTACTTCCCAAACCAGTGCTTACAAGGTAAAGAACGTGGCTCAATGCTGTCATATATATTATGGCACAAATTCTGAAAATTTTCTAAGATTATTGTCAGAACTCTCGTCGGCAGCAATAAATGAATGTCAAGAAATTTTAATGTCATTAATTCGAAAACAATTAAGTTATACAATTAAAGCTAACTTTTCATGCGATCCATCATTCATCGAAAATTTGGATATATATAAGTATTTGCCTTTAGTGGAATCGGTAAAAATTATAAATAATCTCAGAAAAAAAACTTTGGAGGTGCAAGTGAGTGTGAGACATCAAATGGACGGCTTTCTGCAGAAAGGAACCAACCCCAATATTTTAGTTTTGAGTAATTGATATTTAAAGTCTAAGCTTAATTTAAAATTAACCATTGATTTCAGTGATACTAAACTTATGAAATTTTAAGAAGCATGTAATTGTGTGCCAACTTGACTAACAGAATTTCGTGCTACTTTGTAAAAAATTATTTTGTGGGTTGGTTCCCTATATTCTGCAATATAACTTATCCTCATTAACAAATGTTGGTTGTTTCATTCACATACAAAAGGCAGTATTTATTTGATATGTGGGTTGGTTCTTTTCTGCAAAAGACTTTATTACATTTAGGATCAAATGGTTGAAAAAAAATCATTTTTTTGATTTTGTGGGTTGGTTCCTTTCTGCAGAAAGCCGTCCAAATCTATATCGAGTTTTACGCGTCTCCTGAATTGCAAATTTTAAAATGCCGATTTTTCGAAAACTAATGCCTAATCTTACAAAATTTGTGTTGCAATATACTTAGAAAAGTGTCCTCTTTCCAATAGTGCATAAAAAAAGTTCAAATCGTGAGATGAATTAACTAACAGTAACCAATGGGTTCCTATTACGTCGGTTGATGTTGAACAAAGTTTTTCGATTTATATGCAGGTGTTAAACAACAGACGACAATTTTTCATTATGAAAAATTTGGAAAAATATACGACAATTTTGTTTATACTTATTAAGCGAATTTCTAATTAATATTTAATAAAAATTAAATTTTGATGTTTAATTTTTAGTGCTTTTTTTCTATTTTATAGGACTGCTTTCTTTGTTTTTTGAAGCTTTTTAAAGCGCTTATTTTGAAAATATAAGCGCTTATAAATCCGGGCTCTAGTTATGACGTAAGCGTCATTTTTCGTGGTCCCAACTTTATGTGTTGTTTTTCCACAATCCCTTGTGTAAATTAAGCAGAAAATTCAAATGGTGTAGAGAGATTTCATATAACTATAATAGTTTTTATTTCGTTTCTTTAAACATTTAAAGTTTGGTTTTCTTTAATTTATACTTATTGCTTATTTTCACCAGATTTTGTGTTTCTGCAATATCCACGTGTGTTTTTATACATATTGTTTATGTAAATGGATCAGAAAATTTGAATGGTGTAGGCAGATTTCATTTAACTATGATAGTTTTTATTTTAAGTTGCTTTAAACATTTGAATTTCGGTTTGATTTGATTTAATCTAATAGAACGTTTTTAGCAGGCTTAGAAAGGTTCCGTGAAGCCCACGTGTGTTTTTCCCCATTTCCTTATGTAAATTGAGGAGAAAATTTGTCTGTTTACCTGTTTCTTTATCTGTAAATATTACCGTTTCATTATAATATTTCTTTTAAACTATCGAATAATACACTTACTATTGTACAGATTTATGTTTCTTTATTGCAACTGGAGATAACCATCGCGTATGTTGGTAAACTGGTATGTAATGGTTCAAAATGATTTAATTTTAATTTCACATTTACGTTATTTCTTTTTCTGAACCTGATCAAGTTTTTATAATGACTAATATTGCGGAACATTCTGTGGGATAAAGAAGGCACAATTGTGGGTTGCAACTTGCACATTGTTTTTTTTTGCATTTTTTTTGCAGTAAGTCAGAGTATGTCAAGTATCAATTTAATGTTTAGAATTAAAGCGTTTGATAAATGAACCATTGTACAAAATGAACAAGCCGAGCAACACCAAGTTTAATAAAATTTAAAAAAAGTGTAATGTATTGAAAATGTCTGCTTTGTTAATGATATAAGCAATCTTGCTTATACGATTGAATGCAAAAATTATTTTGTCTATTTATATGCGGGTTGAAAGTTATTAGCTCGAAATAAATTCAGTTTGTGAATTCAGTTTAATAACTAAATATTATATATGAAACCTGAAATTACTGCAATTGCAAAGAGAACTTAAACTGAAAATGTTATTGAATCGTTTTGAACTTCTTAACAAGTCTTCTGCACTGGTAAAATTGAGTTGCCACAATAAAGTTTAAAAGCTATCATTTTAGAAAAATATGAAAACTATCAAATAGCGAATTCATTTAAACATTTATTTATTGACTTGTAATTACAAGTCAAGTAAACAAGTAATTACAAGCTTTGTACAAAAATAGCGTCAACCGATTGCGAGAAAAACTTTCCAAGTAAAGTTCAACAGGCAAACATGCTCAAGTAAAACCGTTAGTTGGCAAAATTTTCTACTATAACTGATATTGCAATAGTTGCTTTCATCAAATCAAAAAGTAATACAAATTTTTCACTGATACAGTTTGAACTACATAAAATTAAATTTAAAAAATATACGTATAAAAATAGTTTTACTTAAAAATTTTTATTGAAAACTATTTGTCTAATTTTGTATGGTAGCTATAGCGTCAAAAAATTATGTTTTTTTTACTAACTCTCTAATGAGTATAGCAAAAGGAAAAGGACATCATATTTTGTATTGCATTCATCAAAGACTCTAAAGATGTTTTCTTAAAAATACTCTATAATAATTATAACGCTCGGACAAGAAAAACAGAAGGAATGTACTATCATTATTCGTACATCAAATCGTCGGGATGAGATCCATGACATAAAGCGGTACATAATTATATAGTTTTTGATATGTAACCAAAAACAAGCGGTTGCAACCGCTGCTATTTTCGCTACAAAGCGGTTGTAGGAGAGGTAGTTCACCTAAATTTACCTAATGGGAGATAACCAAAGCAACAATTTTACAATTCCGGGTATCGAAATGTCGTGCCGGCAACAATTTAAAATTTTACGGTTCACGTTATGAAAATATTAATAGAGTTTAGAACAAACTTGTTCAATATTTTCAAGAATGTAGTTTTTTATTGAATCAATGTAACATTAGTTTTAAACGACGGAGTGAGCAGCCTGCATTAATAAAATATCAATCAAAAAAATAAATATTTTTATTAAGTTAAAAGTAATCAAACGCATACAAGTGAACAAGTAATAAATTATATTTTGAAATAACATATTAAAATAATTTACGAGGCAATGTTATACAAAGAGCATTGTAAAACAAATTAAGCAAAAAACAAAAAAATGTTTATAAAATAATTAATTTTAGAAAACATTATTAAATGTAATTTATTCTCTTAAAATATTGAACTTTTTTTAAATTTCTAATTAAGCAAAAATGTTATTTAAAACTTTAGATACATATGAATATAAAGGGTTGACTTTTTATCCTTCAGTTAAAATTTTAAAATCACATAATAATCATAATATTTCAACACTGGGTTGGAATATAGAATACCACGTTGGTATTAATAGGTTAAAATCAAATATAAATTTTTAAACTATATCACTAATTTTGCGAAACTTCATGCCATTGCTTTGTCACAATCTCTGATAATAGGAATCTTGAAACTAAGTTTTCAACTAACATAGTTTAGAATTTGATAATAATTATTTCTCTAAGTATGTAAGTGATATGAAATTAATTCCTTAATGAATAACTATTCGATAGAGCAGAATCACTATACGGTATATTTATTTAATAGAAAGTTTATTTAGAGATTTTTTTTAAAAAAGTGACGTAGTTTTATACTGATATAATAATTATTATAACGGAAGCACAATAAGTACCCTAATACCTCAAACCACCAAATAAAATATCTTTTGATAATATGATACAAAAATTTTATTTAGGGATAATAATATGCCTAACTATATAGACAACCAGTAATTAAAATATACACAAAAATTTAGCAGAAATTCTAAATATTTTGCATTATATGAAGAAAGTTATTCAACACTATACCACCGCAGGTTAGGTATATAAAAGTTTGGATTATATACATAAATAATTATCGTTAATTGAATCTTTATTGTAATTTACGTCGTCTACAACATGCAGTGATAATTTTTTAATGAATAACTTATATATAATTATATTTCAGATATTTTATACAATGAACTGTTTTGTTTCGTTAACTGTTTTTCAGATTTATTGTATTCAGATATATTTCCAATTATAAAAATATACATAGTTGTTTGATAAACACGTCAATTGTGAGACAGACATTAATGTTATATAACTTATTTTATTTTAAACAAAATTATCGTAATTTGAGGCGATGCACATGACTTGGCTTTAATAATTCAAATTTGTTTAATTATAAAGAAATAAACATCAGACACAAAACTAAAGAATACTTACAGTTTTTTTTTATTTTTAGTGCTATATGAACTGTTTTTGAAAGTCATTGTTTTACTTCACTGAATTTGGGATAGTATCCGGTTCGTTAAAGCAGACAGATAAACCTTGTGGATCAGTTTTGACAAACAAAGACGAAGTGTTTTTAGATCCAACGAGAGAACTGTTTTCGTTTAGCCTTTTTTATAGAATTAGCGTGGTACCACTTTTCAAGAGCACCCGTATGTAAATACTAAAATTGTTTCTGCTATATTTCTTTGTTTACACCACTAAATAAAGCGAGCTTTCGAGTATATGCAGATATTTCTTTTCTGAATTTAATTTCCTGAAAGACTTAGAATTTGGCAACATCCTCCATTGTACTAGCAATAATAAGTTAATTCAATGCAGTTGTATTGTAGTTATTGTTTAAGAAGCATAGGTAAATGTTTTAATGCATTCAAAACTACAGTAATATAATAGTTTACACTACATGATTCTATTCAGTAAATTGGGTCACATTGAAAATTAATGGAGAATATTGCAATGACTAATAATTTAATTTTGTTATAGTAATTTCGTCGTCTTCTTGTACAAAATATGAGGTTAGTTTAAAATTTAGTATTTTTTAAAACAAGAAATATTATATATCAAACTAACAATGTATGATTTGCAAAAATTACTATAGTACCTACCTTTAATTCAATATGATTGGTGATTGTTGCCAAACCATCTAGTATTAATGAGAGTTCAAATTCAAGCAAAAAATTAAAAACCTAACCAACTTATTAGAAAAATATCCGAGTAAACAATTTATTAAATATATAGATTTTCTCATCAAACTCTATAGGAGGATGATAGATAGCGCAGTGAATTTTGTTGATTCCCAGGTACTTAAAATTTTGATGTAATTATTTAAAGTCGACAATGGCAAAAAACTAGTGTTTTTTTTTTAAATTCTATTTTAACTTTTTCATAGCAACAATAATTCAAATAAAGAAACAACTATAAAGTAAATTTATTTATTATTGTTACGTAATACAGCACTTTCTAAACTGATTTGAGTTACATAATAGTAACTTTTACGTATTAGTGAGGAAAGTAGAGCAAGTTTATTAAGTATAAAATTATTATAGATAAGCCCATATCTACACTATCATCTAAGATCAATCTAAAAGCAGTTTCTATAATTATGGCAATTGTTATTAATACAAACTTTTTTGTGATTAGTTAATTAGTGCAATAAACTAATAATATAAATTGTTTCATGAAATTGTAAATCAACTTATTCTTTTATGTAAAATTTTGTACTATATATTTTTACGGTTTCAGGACATTTTGCTACCACTTTTTATTTGCTACTACAAAAAACTGTCAAAACAATAACTGATAACAAATGGAAAATTAATTAAGGTTTACTAATAGCACAAAAAAATAATGGTATAATTATGTAAATAATTTCATATACTTAATTTAATTTCATAAATTAGGTATTATTAAACAAAAATTATTTAATTGATTGTTTATAGTTTGTTACACCCTGTTTAAACATTGTGTTTCAAATTTCAGATTTTCATCAGACAATAATATGTAAATATTTGCAGGCAGTGAAGGGTTAAAAGATTTTGGTAGAAATCAGAGCACTATTTGTTAAGTACCGCTGTTTTGTCAGTTTATCTTAAGATTATTCAATTTTAGATAAAACGGTAACTTTATTTATATATAAAACAAATAATGTAATTATTTACTAAGGCAGTCGCAATCGTATACCGCTCGATTAGACAGGTATTTTACGACATGACTTTCGCTTTGAGCTGTATCTTGAAAAATTGTTAATAAAATGCTTTGAGAAAATTGTTGGTTTTATTTTTAAAATGTTTTAATATAATATCAGCTTACTATGATAAACAATGTTTTAAAATTTAATTTGCCAAAAAATAAGCTTGAAAAATGGCGTTCTTACTAAAAAATTTCTTTAGGTGGGTATTTTCATTCGAGAAATAATTTTAAAGACAAGATTTCACTCATCAAAATTAGTTTGGTAAACCAAGCAACAAGCTCAATTTTCTATGTCATAAATTAGAGAATTACCTACTAATATAAAAATCTCAAATTAAAAAAAAATTACGATTATCGAGAAGCATCCGCAATTCCCTCGAGTGATTACGCTCACGATTCGGTTGAGTGAGAATAAAAGCCGGAAACCTACGCCCTACAATTAATTAGCAGTAGTAATATAAAACTACTTCATTATTTTTAAGTCGATAAGGTGCATTTAAAAATATTTATTTTTAAATCCTCCATTTTTATGAAATGTTCAACCCACTTAACACAATATTTTACATTAAATTTTTTTAAATTACTTCAGAATACACCCAACTAAATATTTTATATTCAACAAAATATTCAACCACCTTAAATTTCTAATAAATTTTATTTTACCATGTAGTTTAGAAAATCTCGTCCAGTATCCACTTACTCTGAGATTTAGTACAACGTATACCGAGTATAAAACAACTTACAGACGAGATTTTAAAAGAATTTTGAGGCGATTTTATTTTTTAAAGGAAAACATAAAAGTTTATAGGAATTTATCTTTATAATGCATTCACCTTGACCAAT
Source organism: Cantharis rustica (assembly GCA_911387805.1). Lineage (NCBI taxonomy): Eukaryota > Metazoa > Arthropoda > Insecta > Coleoptera > Cantharidae > Cantharis > Cantharis rustica. The sequence continues at coordinate 48,282,913 of OU426878.1, read as the reverse complement.
ATTATACAATCCTGGCAGATTCAGCTTCTATTGCCTTAATTCCATTAATCCTTACATAAATTTAAACTAAGTCTGTATAAATTAGAGGCCGCTCAATTATGAGTTATCCTACAAATATGTAACTAAAATATCTGTAATTTTGGAGATATAGTAATTCCAGTAATGCAATTTAATATTTTAATATTCATAGATTGAATGCAAAATTGAAATTTTTGTTTCGCATATTTTGTTACCCTGGCATATTATTTAGAAATGTACAAATTAATATTTATGCAATATAAAATATATTTTCCTGTATTTTACTATAAATTGTTGGAGTAACATAAACTTATTTAATCTATCATATCGTTTTACAATTGATTGGCACATCAGCATAATATGACAAAGCTAATATGCATTAGAAATATTAATTTTAGTCAAGTTTGAAAGTGTAATAATTAGAAAATTAGTTTGTAACGCGGCTAATTTAAAAAGCAAAGTTGATGGTACTTACTCACGCTAAGTTATTCAGAACATGCAGTTGGATAAAATAGAAAATTGTTAATTTAATTATTTAGAATTAAATAATAAACAAGAATTTTGTGATTCTAGAAATAATTAAAGAACCATTGAAAAACAAAAAAATAATTATAAATGTTAAAATCAAACTGTGGACGCAAAATACGAGATTAAAACAGTTATGTTTTTTTTCATTGACAGTTTTTTTCTGAGAATTTATTGTGTTGAAGATTTAAGTTGTTTATAAATTTTATCTATCTAATTGCGTGTGAAATTTAATTTTACTTTGGCAAATTCTTGTTAAATAATAATTATTACAAGGTGTATGTAAAAAAGTGTAAAAAGCTGATTTAGCTTCTGTTGGTTTATTCAACATCCCAAAAAAGCAAAAGAGTGACTTTTATAATTTTTGAAAATTAAATGCTGATATTACTATATTGATACTATTGATACAATATACAATATTGATACTATTGAACTGACGTGGATTTTTAAGTTTGAGAAAAATAAATCTTTTTTCATAATATAATTACTTCTCGTTATACAGTTTTTCTACTGTTATGAGTTATTCGTGATGAGTAATAAAACTTAAAATTTCATGTAATGTAACATGCAAACAAAACCAAAAAATTATAATTCACACTATGCCTAAAAAACCTTTTCGATGGATTATATTCATTATCTGCGTTTTCATCGATTTCCGCAAAACGGGATAACTATAAATTATTTAATGATAAATACACACAAAGTTAAATTATTAATCTGTGTTGTATAGGATCTTTTTCGTGAAAAAGATCTTTTCGTGAATTTACTAGGATTAACTGCCAAAGGAATATTCATATTAACAATTTATTTTCAGCTAAGATTATATCAACAGCATTTAAATCATTTAAAAAAAGTAAAACATTGTACGATTATGTGAAAAAATAAAAAAAATTTATATACAATTAGTCATACTTAATTATGTTATTTACGTCAATAAAATAAAATTTTTAATTACATTTGATACACAGTTAATAAATAAAATAAATGTTGGTCAATAACAAGAAGCGATTCTAAAGTTTCATATTTATCTACTAAGTTGAATTTAAACTTCATAAGTTTGTCATTTGCTCAATTTGGTCTATTTATTAAAAAGTTGTCACAGACAAAAATTTCTTTCAATAAAGTGTGGAGTAGTACGAAATATGTACCGCGAAATTACCTAAAAAATGAATTTTTAAGTCTATTAGTGTGGTAATAGTAGTATGTAACGTTTAAAATAAACAAAATAAACATAATATTAAAATAATAAATTAAGTAAGGAATACATACTTACATAGAAAAATAATATTTAAAAAACAATGAAAGCGATAATAATTTACATTTAACACGTTTGGATTACGTTATAAAATTGATAAAAATTTAAAATAAAATTTTTGTAATACGATATAAAGGACATTTTTTTACTTTTTCTTTATTTTTATTAATATTTTTTAAATATCTTGTTTTTCAATTTTAATTTTTCAATTTTATTTGATATATTGTTTTCTTTTTATTTTATTTTTATGTTTTTCTTATGTTAAATACGACTGAAGATCAATAATAATTGTGACCTGTCAAATGTAAATTAATGTCGTTTTTATTGTTTTTTAAATATTATTTTTTTATGTAAGTATGTATTCTTATTTTACAAGATTATGTAACTGCAAACGGCGTGGTTGCCATTGCTTTTAGATATTGATCCTTTTGCGAACAAGGACCAAGATCACGTTTAGTTCATGGACACGCCTTTCTGCTTCGACATGTTCAGATTTGACGTCAAGACAACTCTTCTACCACGATGAGCCATCTGTTATCTATTATCAGCGACTTTCTAGATGGAATTTCACGGAAACTCCATCGACTTTTCAAACCCGTCGACAGTCTCGATGCGGCTCTAATCGTATCTAAAGTCGACGGCTCCCACGGTTAGTGTTCCAATTCCTCTACCCGATGCCTGCAGGTGCAAGATATCAGTCATTTTTAGAAGAAATTATGGGCTGATGACCAGGTAGTCCACAAAAGCAATTGAAGACAAGGTCAAGCTCATGTTTCTTTGTTGGTATGCCACCGCTATTAGCGTATATTGCTTGTCTTGTAGTTTCATTATTGTAACGGGCTGTGGTACTGACTCCACTACACTGAAGCTTAACCTTATTGTGCACCCGTCTTGTGGTTTACTTTGTTTCATTTTTGACTTCAGGATCGTACCCTATTTGCCTTATCGGCGATCTTTGAATTCCCACAATTTTTGCCGCGAATCCTTTTTGGACGTTCAGGGTAGGAGCCTTGGCCCATCAGTGGACACCGTACTTGGAATTTGCGGCTTGTGGTGGGGTTTGCGCGTTGCGGAGCCGTTTTTAACGTTTTCACGCAAGCTAACGAAACCGATCGCGTTTCACCCTCTCTGTCTGTATTGCACCATATGTTATCTTGCCATATTTGGTATAGTCCCTCGGCGCGTTGAGAACAGTCGTTAACTGTGATTTCAGCAGTTTCGAGTATTCGCGAGTTTGACATTGTTGTTGGCTTAAGTGGGCTTAGGTGAGGGGACGCGATCAAGCTCGGCATGCGCGACCCATCCTATTTGTCATTTGTCCGACCTTTAGTGGTGGGTTTTGTCCTGAAATTTAAAAAGAGAACGATGTTAGTTATTGTTATTGTCAATTTGTGGGTGACTGCAGGATCGATTTCGACCTCTTGTACCTCAGGTGGTCCTCCAGCTGGTAATTACCCAGCTCTTGGACTAGTGGGTTTTCGGAGTCCGTCGCTGCGTCTTAGAAGTTTTTCGTCATACCCCGGATAAATTCTTCGATGGAATCGATGTTTTCGTCTTCCTGCAGTCTTTTATTTAAAATGTGCCAGTCTGCTTGCACGGCCCTTCTCACTGCTATGTTTTGCACAACCTGGATTTTCTTTATTTGGTTCACGGATGCGAAGCCCCAGGCAGGCGCTGCATAGGTGAAGATTGGCCTGACTATTGTTTAAACTAGCGTCAATCCGTTTTTTACGCTGATTTTGCTATATCACTTTAGCAGGGGCCCCAGCGGGGCCATGGCGCCCTTTGCCTTTGTATTTACCTGCTTAATTTGTGGCCTCCATCTTAGAACCCTGTCCAGTGTCACCCCCAGGTATTTGGAGGTGTCGTTCTAGGTAATCTCTTGGCCAAACATTTTTAGGTTTGTCTTAGGGAATCAAGGCGGGTTTGTCAGTGCTGTCGATCTGGTGAAGTAGGTGGCCGTGATTTGCCTGGGTTGACTCCAATGCGCCCGGTACGGCACTATGTCTCCAGATCGTGTAGTGCGGCCTGTAACTTAGTAATAATTTGTTTTGGACTCTGCGAGCTCACAAAGTACGCGGTGTCGTCCGCATACAGCATGAGCTGCACAGAGAGTGTTGTGTATGATAATTCCGGTATTGGCACGTCCCTCGCGTAAAAGATGTACAGGGTGGGAGCCAGGATTGATCCCTGCGGGACTCCAGCCCTGATGAATCTCTCCGCGGAGCGAGATTCATCATCTTTTACGCGGTACTTCCGGTTAGTCAAGTAGGACGCTATCAGCCGTACAAGTGCTGGGTCGATGCCGCTGTGAATGAGTTTATGAAGTAAACCCTAATGCCAGACTTTATCAAAAGCTTTGTCGACATCTAGGAACACCGCACCCGTTGCCTGTTTTTTATTCCAGTGCAGGGTAATGTGTTCCACTAACCTCAGCACCTGTTCTGTGGTTGAGTGACCAGGGCGAAAACCAAACTGTTGGTTGGGAATAGAATAGTTTTCTTGCAGAGCCGTGACTAGTCTTGAATATATAATTTTTTCCGCGAGCTTTCTAAGGGATGGAAGCAGATAGTTTGTATGAAACTCCCTGTTATACTCCCTGTATAAAACAGGGAGTCTGGGATTTTGCACAGGTTTGCGTAACATGGTGACGTTGGCCATTTTCCAACAACCTGGAAAATGCTCGAGTCGCAATGCGGCATTGATGATGCTCGTGACTGCTGCAACTTCCGCACTGGGCAGTTCCGTGATGACCCTGTTTGTGATTCCGTCCGGACCGGGTGCCTTTTTCTTTTTAAGTGCTTTGATTATGCTCTTTACCTCCCGATGGGAGATGCTGCCTATTTAGCAATTGAGGACTTAGACTTAGATAATTTAAAAATCAGCTTAAAAAAGGCTAAAATGTACAATAGCACATTCCATTGGTTGTTATCATAAGATTAGCTCTGCCCATAGTGAGTTCTTATTTTGCTTAACTATTTTTGGATATAATTTGCACTTGATTAGTACAGATGAGTCGGGTGTAAGACGTTTAAGTATACCACGAATTTCAAAATTTCAACTATTCTATAGGAAAGAGGACAATTTTTTAAGCATAATGCAACAAAAATTTTCGAGGATTGTCCATAAATTTTCGAAAAAACGGCATTTGACAGTTACTAAAAGCAGGGAGTTGTAATATGATACACCGCGGTATCTACGGTAGAGCCAAGCGAACTAGCACGGTACGGGTCCTACTTGCATTTTGTTGACAGTCTGTGTGCTTTGATATATTGTCATGTTTCGAACCAAAGTTGTACCTACCCTGTTAATTTGTCATTAATTTTGATATTAAGTTTAAGAAATATTTGAATTTGAATTTTGGGAGGTAAAACTTTGGAAATTAAAGTTGGTAGAAGTGAGATTTTATCGAGGCTTTTTGTGCCGACCATGGCCGACAGCGAGTGCGAGTTTTGCATGCCCGCTGAAATTTGATTTTGTTACGCTGAGTTTTTGGTGTTTTTTTGAAGTTGTGAGTAATTATTTTTGAGTAAATAAATGATTTCATACGATTGCATTATTGCGCCTTTTTTTGGATGATATAATTTTTGAAATTTGGAGTTTGGATAAAATTTTTATTGAGTGGCTACTGAGCGATAATAGTTTCGATCTGGTTGATTGATTTGCAGAACGAGTATTTCGAGTAAGACATTCGATTTATGTTAAAAATTGGAAATTAAAATTATTTGTAAGAGCGAGCGTGTGGCCAGACAGATAAGCAGGCGATTTGGATAACGGTAAAACCAAAACTTCGATCCCTTGAAGAAATTTTTGATTTGAAATTAAATTGGATTTGATTTTAATAATTTTGAAAAACAAATTTAATTTGAAATAAGTAAAAAAATTACAGCCTGGGTGAAATACACGTCAATATGTACACTTAATGTTTGCAGTCAGTTGTGGTTGACGAGTTTTAGCGCTTCAAGTTCCACCGTTGGCGAGTTTTGTCATTCTACAGGGATATTTTTAAATTTGTTATGTGTGTCGAAAGACAGGCCCGAAGAGCGCCAGAGGCGTTAGGAACGTTTGTTTGGCAAACTCAACTACGGCTTATTATGAATCCATATTTAAACGTATATCTAAAACACATGTAAATTTTTGATTTTTAAATTTATTTTTTTCGAAAACGTATGAATGAACCTCAAAAATATTTGTTGTATTATATTCAGAAAAGTGTCCTCTTTTAAAACCACTTTTAATTTTCGAAAATTTTACAAATTTATCAAATTAAAATAACGGAATCTAAAATTAAACGTCCGCTGCGTCGGGCATTTTTGTCAAAAAGCTCATCTACTTCTAACCTATAATTAAAAAATAATCTTTACAATTTCAAACTACATATTCGAACTTAAACAGAAAATTTTTATTCTAAATCTAAAAATAAAATTTCCATAAAAGATCATTTACAAAACAACAATTATGTTGACCATACGGACCGCCAACACAATGTAACTTTCAAACGAATCTTACGTAAAAATCAATTTTTCAGATTTAATTATTTCTTAATTTTAAAGCAAAAAGTATGCTGCAAATCCTCAGTTTATTGGCTTTGTTATATCTACTTTCGTATTACTCAAGGATCTTTAGAGTAAAACTTGAATTCTGTGGTTCACTTTATTGTCGTATACCCTTGCAAGTGTTTATTACCAAAATAAATAAATAAAAACTGACAAATTTATTTATTGACGCAGGGAAAATTACCTATTACATAATCTCACATTAACTTTACTTAATCGAATTTGCACTGTAAAGGACAATAATAAAAAATCTTATCAATTATAAAAATTTATACAAGTTAAAAATAGGGCCATGGTTTGATTTTCACATTTAATTACAATGGCTATCTAATATATTGCAATGCCCCTGTGTATTTTCTGTAAAAAAAATTTAATTTTAAAAATTATTTTTAATATATTATTTTTTGTGGGTTCGGGAGGAGGATATACAAATAAATTAGTGAGCATAAAACTCTTATACTTACAAATAATTTTAAATATAATTTTATGTATCGTTTTATAAATTTCAGTTTTTAATTTTTATTCAAAATGTGGTCAATAATTATTATATTGCTATTATAATTTACCTCATGTGGTATCTAACTTGCGCGTCAAACTCGCCTTATCAACGAAATTTTCATTGATAATAAAAAAATCTTAAAAATTTTCAATCTTGATACACTTTCACTTAATTGAAACAACTTTCAATAAAATTAAACTCACTTTTATTTCAAATCATCAAAACATATCAAATGTTATTTTGCAGCGAACATAATTGAATAATTTCGGTAGAGAGATTATGAAGAGGGCGGATGACTTCTGAGTCTGAGAGCAGCCTCACTAACAAATTTTTAGGCTTGGATCTCAGAAGTCATCCTGGTGGTAGAATAAAACTCAAGTCGAAGTTAAGTTTTACGGAGTTCCATTGATACTCAATTTATTTTACAAAATTTACATACTTATATATCAAATTAACAAATGCTAAATTAACAAATTTATATACAGATATTAATAGGTAATTACATTATAATTTAAAAGAATTTATAACCTTGCGAGATATGCATATTAGTTTCCTACATTAAAGTAGGTTTTTGTAAAATTGCATCTTGTTAATGCACGTGCATCCTGTCGACGTCTTTATTAAAGTTTTTAATGTATTTTTACAATTTGTTGAGTTAGTAAATTTGAATATTGCAATAAAATTACACATACAGGGTGTTCTCTCGTTAAATTAAAATTCATGGTTAATTGTAAATTAAACATTCTGCCGCCTCAAAAAGGTAAATGAATAGTTGAAGTTGATAGTGATGTTGTCCTGGTCCAATTCCAATTCTTAACTTGGTGATACCATCTGTGGTTTGTAAGTCCACTTGTTCCGTTTTCCCATGAGTGTTATTTCTTCGTCTGTCCTCGACTGAAGATAAAATAGTTATGCTAATCCTTTATTCTTTGTTGATCCACCGGTTCTAGTGGTATTGTTAATATGCCGTTCGGCCCGTTCCTTTCTTCTTTGCTGATCCACCGTTCTTAGTGGTAGTATAAAATTGTTAATGATTGTTCTCCGTTGGAGATGATGAGTTTGATGAGTTTTCTACGAGCTATGGTTTGTAAGACCACTTCCTTTCTTCTTAAATTGAATTGATGTTGACCAGTAGTTCGATAACTTAGTTTAAACAAATTGGCAGTTTGGCAGATTGACAGAATTTTGAAATAATTTTAATTTGGTTGTTGTCGACAGGTTTGCACTTTTTTGATGATTTGTTGGTTTCTGAAATTAGTTACAAAACATTAGTAAACAATAAAAATTAAATTTAAATTTAGTATGTTGTCGAACTGGTACTTTACATGATGTCCATCATGTAATTTGCCCCCTTAAAAAATTTTAAAAAGTATTTAAAAAAAATTTTGTGTTAATTTGACGTATTAACTATGATTTTCTTCCTTTTACTGTTGTTCTCTCTTTGCTCGCTGGCGGGCCGATATTTTCTCCCACTGGCTATCTACTTCTTTTTCCAAATCTTGACGTTCTTGAATTGATTTCCAGATTTCTTCTTAGTGTACTGCTATTTTGTTGGTTTTTCCATTTTTTGTTCTTTGCTCACGTTTTCTTAATTGAATAGTCTTTGCGTTGGTTTGGTGTTGATGTTCTTATTGATGTTGACTCTCGGCCGCTGTTGGACCCTGGAGTTGATTGTTTTTGGTTGTTATTGATGTTGACTTTGCCGCTGTTCGACCCTGGAGTTGATTGTTTCTGTTGCTATTGATGTTGACTCTGCCGCTGTTGGACACTGGAGTTGATTGTTTTTTGTTGCTATTGGTGTTGACTCTCGGTCGCTGTTGGACCCTGCAGTAGTTGATTCTTGTTTATGAACTATATTTTTTTCTGATAGTTTGTTATTTTCTTCAAAAGACCATGTTCTTCTTGTTTGCTTAAACAATTTTAATCTCCTTCTTCTTCTAGGTTCGAAGGACCATGAATAATTTCGGTAGAGAGATTATGGAGAGGGCGGATGACTTCTGAGTGTTAGCAGCCTTACTAACAAATTTTTAGGCTTGGATCTCAGAAGTCATCCTGGATGGAAGAATAAAACTTCAGGCGAAGTTAAGTTTTACGGAGTTCGATTGATACTCAATTTATTTAACAAAATTTACATACTTATATATCAAATTAACAAATGCTAAATTAACAAATTTATATACAGATATTAATAGGTAATTACATTAAAATTGAAAAGGATTTGTAACCTTGCGAGATATGCATATTTGTTTCCTACATTAAAGTAGGTTTTTGTGAAATTGCATTTTGTTAATGCACGTGCATTTTGTCGACGTCTTTATTAAAATTTTTAATGTATTTTTACAATTTGTTGAGTTAGTAAATTTGAATATTGCAATAAAATTACACATACAGGGTGTTCTGCCGTTAAATTGAAATTTATAGTTAATTGTAAATTAAACATAATTTTACGCCCAGTTGCGTCGCCATATCCGCAAAAGATCTGGTTTTCACCTTTGTTACCAACCTCGTATCAAATAACTGACTTTACAAAATTTTTATATACAGTATCTTGCAAAATTAAAAAATTAAACAAAACAAACTATACAAACAAACTAAAATAATTTACAAAACAAATAAAAACAAAATTTTACATTTCAAAACACGACAATGTAATAGTACTGCAAATTGTGAATTCTATTGTAACTGAAGTTTTATGCATTTAGCTTTGGCAAAATTAATAAATTTGTATTTTTTTTTAACTAAAATCCTAGTTTGTTAAAGAAATTTGTTTGTTAGAGTTAAAAAAACTGCTTGTTATAATTGCTTCTTTTTTGAATTGCTTCTTATATAAAGCAATTCCTTAAACATGGGAGCGCATTCATATGTATCCAGATCTTAGAGCAATGCAGATCCTCAACCTCCAAGAAGAATAATATTAGTGCAGTTTGTAAGCCAAGTGTTTCATATGGAAAGAAGCCTTAGGGCTTCATGGAAGAAGATCATATCATCCGATCCCACTTGTAGAGTTTATCTCATTAGCAAAAAAACCAAAGTAGAAAAAGTCGCTGGGGGTTGGGTTCTTTCTTATGGTAGAGTTCTTTAAATATGAGGGTGTTCAGATTTGCGGTAAACTCTTTGACCAACATTCATAAGATGGAAAACAACTTCAGGGTCCCAAAAGCAGGAGTTATTTATTTTATCTATTAAGAATTTAGACTGTTTCTTTGCATGGTAAAGTTTCGACATCAAAATGTTCTACACCGTAAGTTTGTAGAAGAATAACAAAATTATTTTATAATTTCGCAGTTACTACGATAAATAAATACTGAAAAACTTTACTATATGCTCATTTGATAATAATGTAATTACAAATTAAATTCTATGGCAAAAATGACTGAATTATTTAGAAAAAATCGAGATGTAAAAATAAATAAATAAGTAAATTGGAAATTTAAAGGTAAAGTAATAATTATAATATATAAGTTATGTATTTATTTATAATAAAAAAGAGAAAATGTTAAACATTTTACAACAGAAGATAGAAATGTAAGTGACGAAGTGATGTTGAGAAACAACAAATCTGAACTCAGTAGAAACAAATGTTTGTGCGTGGAGCATTTGGAAGAGACTGAATACTAAACCATAACTCAATAAAACAAAAAAAAACGTCGCACGCTTTCTGTTAATAAAATATGATGTTACCTACTGATAATATATAATAGGAGTATAACAAAAAATACGTTCACACACTGAGTAAAAAAAATTAAAAAAAGACTTACCGGGTTATCTATCGCCAAACCATCTACCTGAATATAAAAATCTCTACTTAAATACTAATTCGGTATAGCAGCTTATGAATTCCCACTTACTTTTAAGAGCTTTTATCACCAACTCTTTTGGAATACTCGGAAAAAGTGAGATTGCATCTAAGGACACGAAAGCGTAGTCATTTAGAATATTTATACCATCTATTATTTTTGCGAATTTTCTCAAACTATTCACATTATATTGGTATATGTTAGCACTTTCATCAGTATATAGCTAAACAATCTTGCAAATATTGTAAGAAGGAGACTGCACAACACCACTGGTCTCAGTTATAATTATAATTTATCATGTCTTTATTTGCTAAAAAAAATTCAATCACAATTCGTTAGAAAAAACCTACGAGTAATAATAAATTAAAACTAAACCATATTTTGCCCTTCTTACTAAATTTTCATGCCCTTAATGACTTTCCGTTGTTACCTTCTTTTTTGAGTTTTAATTATTAAAACTTTCTAAAAAGATGCATTTATATTATTTATAACCAAGATTAAAACGTGTCCAAACTGTTTGTTCATTTTAATTTGTCAAGTTTGTATAAAGCTTTTAGTCGAAGTTGTAGTCGAGTTTCTCTTGTTTCGTAATTTTACATTTTAGCACGTCTCATACAACAATCATGAAAGTTTTCAGGTGTGACGAAGTTTTAATACTTCTCTAAGGAGATTGTAAATTTGGTGTTTTACAAGACAAGACGTCGGGATGGTCATCAAGTCAAAACACTTGAAATTGAATAAAAAATTACCCACTTTTGTTGAAATTCCTTATTGTGCAGTATTAACTATTTTCTCCTTTATTATGAAAAAGTTAAGCGTCAAGATGTCGTTTAAAAGTAAATTACTGTCAATGCAAAAAGCATAAAAAGCTCATTTTTTAAAAGCAAGTTCTTATTAAAATTAAAGAAGAGCAATTATTAAAATAATTTAAGTAAGAATACTCTTACGAGAAGGACGAGGAACGTGCCAGGACTATGCTATCACGTGCAAAGACCATCGGTTTAACAACAAACTTTAACGGCGTACAGCTAATTTGCATCTTGGATGGTCGAGTAGCTCGTTTTACGAAGTAAAATTGTATGAACCGAGGAAAGAGTGAAGCACGAGCCGTATAATAGCGGTTTAATCTTCAGAACCGTGTCATAAATTTATTAAAACGTATTAAATGAAATGATATCCGAATCATGCTGCAAAAATTAATGGTTCGTAGCGATATTTTATCGATTACATTAAAGAACTTGTTTAAGTGTTCCAAATGTTCAACAAGATACGTTTTCTTATTCTCTTTCCTACAATTTTAATTTTAACCGCCAAAAATATTTCATTCTAAAATTATGTTATGAAATATTTGGGAAGGTAGCTGTATATTAATATTAATAGAACTACTTTTAACTGCTTCTGGTAATTGCTCTGCGAAGAGAATTTTAAGTGGATCTGGAAAACTAATTTTATCCCGGAAATATGACAAAATTTTCTTCTTGATGAAAGTAAACCTTTGACTAATACTTACTAGACTTCCTAATATTTTCTTTCCTCTATAATGTAAAAATATATTTCGTATTTTATGCGCAAGCACTTTCGTTTCGTTTACCAATTTCATTAAATATTAAATACAATAAAGTTTAAAAATGTAAAACCTATATTATACAAAACATGCCGTTGGTCCATATTGCTACGTCTGGAGAACAACTAAGCAATAAAGAGACTACATTGTAGTATAGTTGCAAATTATTAATTAACCGAGGTCATAGATTATTGCGCAATTACACGTATTTATTCATTAATCATCAACTATTATTTCGATTCTAGACATCCGAAAGAAAACATCAGAATCACATGTTTAAATTTAATCACATTACCTCAATTAAAATTATAGTTTACTAAATTTGCCCACCGACTCCATATGGTCTACACTGAACTTTGAAATCAACAAATATAATGTTCCGAGTGACAAATTTTACATTTACGTAAATTGTAATTGATGAAGTAGATGCATATGTAGATAGAATACATTATGTGCACTTTCACGTCCCCGTCAGTCTGATTACGAAATAATTACTCAATATGAAAAAGTTATGAATATTAAAAATAAATTCCAATGAAATGAGAAAAGTTAGGGCGCCACAATGTTCAAACGAAATTAATACGCTACAATATTAAAATCGAAATTGAAGCCCTCAAACAGATATTCATGAAATATCTATGAATGAAGTTTTAAGGGAAAGCACAGCAGGAAAAAAAATGCATTACAACAATGCTTAATTAAACCTTAACATGAAAACAACTTTCACTAGAGGCAAAGTTGGCATAACTTGAAGAAGTTTAACAAATTTTTAAAAGTAGTTTTAGATCAATAAATGCAATGGAACACATTTTCAAGATAAGAAAAATATAATGCTTCATTATTATGTTTTGATTACAAATAATTAATGTTGATTAGTTTCGAGATTTATAAATAATCACATCTTCAAGCAAAGTGAGAAATTTATTCAATATCTTTACCTAATTTCTGTAATCTACCTCTGATTGTTTAAATCTTTTCGAAGATTATTTTATCACTGTGTCAAAAATAAATTCAAAATTAATTTTGTGCTAGAAGCATATTATCTGGTCGGCTAGTGATAGAGATAGAAATAAGATTGCTTTGTACTTTATACCAAGATAGAAAACTTTTTCAACTATTATTTTAGTTTAGAGAACAGAACTGGCAATTACTTCGAGCTGTGAAAGGAAAATCCTTCAACTACCAGCAAAGGCTAATGTAAACCCCTTGTCAAGGTTGGAAAGTCAAGTCACCGTACACCACAGAATATCAGCAGACAAGTTTACAAGTGGACTATTTGAAGAACTGCTGCACTGACAAATTATGAAATTAGAACCAATGCTGCGTATAAACTAAAAGTAAATGTACATATATGTATGTACATAATATCGATAACGTCAAATCAAACCCCGTAATAATTTGTAAACAAACGCAAAATATTTAAACGGTTAATTGTGAATAATTAACAACTGAACAACTTTTTACGATTGTTCCTGTGTTTAAATATAATTATAAAGCCATATATTGTGGTGTATTTTTGTGTCAAGCCTTTATTCTTGGTTTGATGTTTAATAACCGCTTTGCATGCATAAGGCAACGGTTGTTGAAAGATAGTGTAAGCAGAATTATGTTATGTTAAACTTAAAACACAAAAACTATTAACACAATTTTATTTGTATAAAATGCAGACCTAAAACCTAAAACAAAAGTTCGTGGGTGTATGGAATTACTGACTTTCAAGATTTTGTTTTGTCAAGTTAAACAGGGAATTTTTGAGAGATTTGATAAAAGGAGCATGCGCGAAGACATTAGAGAAGTAGTCGGAAGAACGTTGAGGCCGGTTCACTTGCAAATAGTTTTGTTGGTTAACTAAAATTAGTTTTTCTTGTGCGAATTTCACTTTGTGGAAAGTGAAGCAGTGTTCGAGGTAGAGACCATTTGTCAAGTTTTGAAGAGAAACATCTTTTCAGCAGAAACGTTTTTCTGAAAGTTTTTTTTTATTATTTCATGAAGGCCACATTTTTCTATGAAGATAAGACGCGGAGCCATATTGAAAATTGCAAGTCAAGATTTTAATAAGTTACCTTAACTAGAAAACGTACTTTAACTAAGTTTGATATTACATGTAGACACGTAATAATTTGTGAAGATTGCATCGAACGATACACGAAATTAAATTGGAAGCTGATTTGTGTTATCACCAGCGTCAAGGGTAGCACATGGTTTCCACTGCACCTAATAACTGAAATTGCCCGCAATTGCAATTTCATCCTACTAAGTCAGTGGCGTATCAACAGGTAGATAAAACTATTATTGTTTTTATTATTAATTTTTATGAACATTGACTTTTATTTACATTGTACAAATTTCTGACACTATTACACATAAAAGGTTAATAAAATTAGATGCTAGTGCGATTACGATTAACAATAAATGTGCATCCAATTTTACGAATTATCACAATACCAAATTTTAATCTGCTATAGGTAAAACTGTCAGCTATTAAAACTCAATCTTTCATCATTAAATTTCATTCAATTTGCTTTCAAAAAAGTTTCTTTTTTTGCTACAGGAACCGACTACTAAAAAGAGTTCTTGCTCTACAACTATTAACGTAAGCCGAGATAATTTTTTGGTTAGTGAAGGTTTTTCAATTGCCCCCGAAAATACCACTACAATGCCATAGATCCTACTAGAATATTTAATTGCCGCCCTTAAGAAGAACAGACTCGTAGGCACAACTAAAATTAGCCTAGCAAACTTTATTTATGAACTCGTTCCATCGATATCAATAGATTAAAATAATATGTTGTCTTATTAACATTTTCTTTATTATTAACCGTTGGTTAATTCCCCACGCTCTCCGTTGGTGGGCGTTAGGGAGGAGAGGATGATTTTCATGGATACCTCTTTAAAGTGGTAGTGTTGAGCTCTTACTACCTAAAACCCTCTCCGCTGATGTGAATGCAGGAGCGTGGTATTCATCGTTAGACATTTCTTTGACGCTATTTCGGATTTAACGCATTATGTGTTAACTTTTAATCACCAGAGTTCTTTTGTATTGCACTTTCGTGAACATGTGTATCTTCCTGTGTTTCGTGCATTTTCTTAGTTGATATTTTCTTTAGCGGCGACTTGCTTTTGTCTTTCCGCCTTTTTTTACATTTGAGGATCTCTAAAACGAACTGTTAGATTATTTTCTAGTTCCATTCTCTCTCTAACATTGTTGATACTACGTATGTTGTCGGGAAAAGTTTTACTTCAATTTTGAGCACTAGAAGCTGCCTGGTTCGCTTTCACCTCCAATAACTCGAAGAAAGCATGGTTTGTCCGTCACTGTCCGTTGTCTGATTCCTACCACCTGCTCTGTCCGCTGATATTGTTTCAGTGCAACGCCCTGTTTTCCTTTATGCTTTCTAGTTTTTTGTAACGCAAGAAGATCGATTGGCGGTATAGACAACTGTACTAGAGACCCCGTGCTGTATCCGCAGTTTCGGGCGGTGCCGTATCTGTTGCCGTCCACCGCCGAGTAGTCCAAGAGTCCTTTTCTTTGTGATCTTAGATCCCACTATATTAAGCATAAAACATGAGATTAATGTCGCTAAGGTTAACCTCTTTTTTGCCGAGATCTTCTTGATGTGAGCGGTAAAGCTAAGGTGTTTTTCAATCGCAACGCCAAAAACAATCACGACGGTACTCATAATAATTGGAGCACCGTTTAACAGCAGTCGAACAGTTGGTTCTTTTCTTCCCCCGCATACGATCACTGCTTCAGATTTTTCAGTGTCGAGAGTGTTACTCCCTTTCCTCGAGAAGCTGAACACTGCTAGCAAAGCAGCAACATTTCTGGGAAACTGAAAAGTCGCAAGATTGGTCCTCATCCAGAAGGGCACAAAGCCTATAGAGTACCCGTCAGTAGGTATGGGGACACTTGGCCGTGGGAACCAAATTGAGTCCAGGTCAGGACTAGGTTAAGTTCCCAGCCAAATGCCTTCACGCTACTTTTATAAATACATACATACATCTATTTATTTATAAAAGGCCCCAAATTTTAAAATTTTGGGGCTTCTATTATAATTATAAATAATACAGCGATAGATAGCGTGGGAACCAAATTGAGTCCAGGTCAAGACTAGGTTTGATTCCCTCGCCAAATTTCTCACGCTACTTTTATAAATACATAAAAGGCCCCAAATTTAAAAGTTTTGGGGGGTCCTTAGCGTGTGAACCATATCGAGTCCTGATCCGGACTATAATAGGTTCTCACGCCAAACCTATGCTACTTTTAAATTTTAAAATTTGGGGGTTCCTTTAATCTTTGAAACCGCTGCTTTTTTTCTTCCTCCGTTCATCACCTCTCTTTTCCCCTTCTTCTTCTTTTCCACCTTTCCCCTCCTTCACCCTCCTCGAATTTCTTCTCTGCTCCTCTCTTTCTCTCTCTTTTCTAACTCTTCCCTCTGCACACAAATAATACACATTACTTTACTTAAACCGACAGCAATACTTAGAGATAAAACATTTGTTGACGACACAACTATGAGGATTTCAAGCTCGGATTACCGATGTGTCTAAGATATCTTATTATCCTTCGTAAAAGACCTAAGTATCAAACCGTCAAGGTCTAGTAAATAAATTGATTACATCACGGTTGAAACGGATTCATATCCGTCGTCGTTTTTCTTGCCAAAACTGCACATGTGTAACTCGGTAGTTGCTTCAAAGGTTCTAAACAAGAAAAACTATGAAAATTGAATAAATATTTGATAGTAATAATAACAAATACCACCCACAAACTCGATTGTAGAAGTTATATTAATTAGATATTTATATAATTTATAAATAATTTCTACAATAGTAGTTAAAAAATTTCCATCAGAAGCTTTTCAAATATATCATGTAATTCCCAAACTTTAGTTGACGGAATCCACGTCTAAACGTCGCGATGATATTTGGACGCCTGTCATTTGGACGCGGGTATATAGACGCGCGACAATTGGACGCATATAACAATTGAACGCATGTCAATTAGACGCATACAACAATTTGGGGATACGACAGTTGGGCGCGGATATTTAGACGCGCGACATTTGGACTAACACTTAAGATTAACACTTATGTCAAGGATGGCATAATAGATTTAAGTATCTACTTGGTGCTGCTTATAACAATATCTGGAAATTGATAATAGCTCTTAGGAAAGAAGATAGTGCTAATGAAATGCAAATAAAACAATAAATCCCAGTAAGAATAAAAGAATAAAAGTAATTGTCAATGTTATGCAAACAGGCTACTTTTGGATTATTTACGAGGAATTGAGCACAACGTCCAGCTGCAGATTTAAAATTTTTATAATTTTATTTAATGTATTGCAATAGTTTTTTGCTAAATAAATATTATGATTTTTATAATTTTATTTTTTTTTTTCAATTTTTTTATAAATATAACCTCTGTGCTCATAAAGGCATTTAAAAACTGTTGTAAACCTATTTTAATGAATAGGGACTCCTGTATTTACAAATATATTCACAGTGTTCACAAATCTCAGGTTGGTAAGATACAGAGTTATAACGTACGTAAATTAAATGTTAATCCTGTGAGCGTCTAAATATCACATGTTTAATATTACGCGTCCAAATATTCGCACCCAATTGTCGAATCCCCAAATTGTTGCATGCGTCCAAATTTTTGTTTTGACGTTTTGACGGAATACCAGTTGACGTGAGTCATGGGGTATTCTTGTTTTTTAGGTTTTTCTTCACTATTTTGTAAACAAGTTCCCAGAAATTCTCCTTAAGTTGACCTAGTAGTTTCATCCAAGATCTTTGCTTACTGTTATCTATAAGTCTGCAGAGCTTCTGTGCCGCTCTGTAGTAGTTGTTAGCTGCCACTCTTCCGGAGCTGTCGGGCGGTTTTTTCTGCTCCTGACTTCTAGCTTTGTGGCGATCTTCCGCACCTCCGCAATCTCCTATGTCCACCAGTGTACTGGTGATCTGACGGGCCCAGGTTTCTTAGGCTTGGATTTTAGGCAGACTCGGCTCAGCACAGCTGCCAGCTCTATGGCGTCTACTTCTTAAAGAAGTGCTGGTTTAGTGCCTAGCGCGTCTTTAAACCTAGTGTGGTTCAATCTGTGCAATGTCCATCCCTTCACTGGTTCCTCTTTGATGACGATGCCCGTTGTCTCCACACTAAAGTGCAGGTACCTATGGTTGCTGCTGGTTTCGATGTCTAACGCTAGGTTGGTTATCATGTGGAGAAGCGTTGTCGAGACGACGGTTACGTCCGCGATGGAGTTTGACTCCCCACCTATGAGAATCGAGGTGTTTCCTTCGTTGCACATTTCTAGTCCTATAGCGCCAAGGGCGTTCACTAGCGCTTGTTGTCTGAGATCTTCTTCTGGGGAACCACACTCGTGTGCTTTGTCATTAAAATAGCTTCCTACTACCACCAACTCTGTGTGGTTTCTTACTTGTAATTTGAGCAGTTAGAATTACCGCTGGTATTCATGCAGTAAATCGGCCGAAAGTAATAACAGTCAAAGAATGTAGTTCACCCAGGCAAAACCTTTTTCTATCCCACTGCCTTGTATGTTTTTAGTTACGGGCAGATAGGTGGCTGCTCTACTAGTAACCTCTCGTTTTAGGTTTGCGGAGGCTGTGAGATTTAGTTCGGTTAGAAGAGTCACGTCTACCTTCATGCCTCTAACGGTAACCGCGAGAAGGTCGTGTGCTTTCTTGGCTGTGTGGAGGTTTATGTGCAAGCATGAAATCTTTCTTACTATTGTTGTTTTGTTGCGGGCTATGTGGCAAGATCTGCCGCAGCAATGCCTTCGGTAAAACCATTAGCTTCTTTTTTTGATTGAGTATTATTTTTGCATATTCGGGCTCCAATGTCTGTAGAATCTAATGTCTCCTGACTTTGTGTCCGTCTTGACAGAAATTCCAGCACTTATTATCTTTTCTTTTGTTACTTCGATAGCTTCCAGCATCGTCGTAGTCAGAGACTCAGCATTTGAATCACATATAATTCGTTATGAAAATAGTAAGAACTACTTTCTGTAGTTCTTCAATAACTTCAGCTTCGTCTGCTAGCGCGTTTATGTATCTTATCTGGATATTATCCATTTTACCAAAGTTAATACCTCTGTTTCAGTTAGGCTATGTATTATTCGCATTTTTAGTTCTTCGGCGTTCAAAGTCCGCACAGTGTTTTTGTCAATAATTAATTTATCAATATGAATAGAATACCAATAAGAATTATTTAAAGAATAGATTTCAACACCAAAATTTCGAAAAATAAATAGATTACTTTAACCTCCATCAGATATGTTTGAAAAACTGTCACAGTATGTTAGATAAAACTGTAGTAACGATAAACTTTAAAAAACATAATTGTAAATATCAAATCATACTGTCTTAAATACTACTTTGATTTTTATAACTATAGACGAATTTTACTTAAAAACTTAGATTCGCGAGATTGAATATCGTAGGTTGCTCAAATTTGTTTTTTTTTGATAGATATTTTTAATAAGTAAAATTTTGTTTGTTAATATGGTAGTTAACAGGAATCAATTAATAAATGAATGGCTAATTGCAGAAAGGGGACATGTCACATTTCCAAAAATGTTCAAGAAATAAAAAAAACTGTGTGATTACTTAAAAGTCAATCTTTTTTATTCAAATTTTTGGCAAGACATGCCTTAGAAGATCTACTTCGAATTAGGATATAATGCATTTAATTTTTGTTTTCTCAATTAGATCAACTGCTAAATTAGAGATATGGACATGTGTCTTTTCTGCAGTAAAAGACAAAAAAATTATTTTTTTTTAACTATTTTATTAAAAAATAGTAAAAATACAGTATTATTCATCGTTGTCTTCATTGTCCTTAATTGGCTACGCTGTAATTTCTTTCCAAAATCCTTCATAAGCACCTGGGATGAATTTGATCGTATTTTTTATATCAGCCATCTTCTTTTTTTTAATTAATCGGATTCAGATAAATTTGCGTTTTTAATGACACCAATGTATTTATTTAATATTATGAATAATAGGTTAGGATAACATGTACTATGTTTAACCGACAGACTGGCAGTTTGCTATCATTTTACTGCAAAAAAAATTATATGTCCTGGACAAGTCCCGTTTATGTAGTAACTGAATTCTTTAACAGCTCACAGTATCAGGGGGAATAATATAAGATGTTACATTTTTGCAGTACATTGTGCGTCTAGGCATCTAGATTAACAAAATATCAAAATTTCAATTTCATAAAAAATGTGACATGTCCCCTTTCTGCAGTTAGCAATTCAAATAATGCATTTGTTTTAATAAAGTTGTTTTAATTATAGCTTAATTGTAAAACTTCATGTACCCTATAATATTAAGCAATGGCTTCTTGAGTGCAGTTACAATAACCAAAACATTACAATAAATTATATTCCTCTACAATCATATTATAACAAATTGTATGATATAAAGAAATATTTTTCTAAATTAAAAATTTTTATATTAAACAAGTTAATTGGTCATTTAAGTTTTATATTAAGCTTTCAGCTAAGGTTATCTACATATAAATAAATTGTGTTCGCTGAATGCTTAATAAAAATATTAAACTTTTTAATTTAAAATATTTCAATTTTACAAGTTAATAATTTACATAATAATTTATATAGAAATATTTTTCTTGCTTTTGCACATAATTATGTAAAATACAAATTCTATGTGAATTTAATATTTGCTACATAAATATAATTTCAGATACTTTGATTTATTATTTGTCACCGAGATTTAACACTTGCGAGAATTAATATTTTCCTGTTAGAATTTATATTTGTCACAATACCATGAGCATTGGCAATGGTGGTGATCTATTTTTATAGTTAAAATTACAAGATTGATGGTAATGATGTTGCTTAACTAAAGAAACAATAATTTAAAAACTGTTAGTTATCAATAAATATGTATTATTTATAGACATCATTTTATTAGTTTCTAATAATTGCTTCTTTAGTAATTTACAAATAGTACAATGTGCTATTATTATCGTCAAATCTTCATTGTTAATACAAGGAAACGAAAATCATTGATTAATGATGTAAGATCATATAGAGGAGCGAATGCTGAAACGGATCATTATTTGGTAGTGACAAAAATAAAAATGAAGAAAGCGATAAACAACATAAAGAAGAACAAAAGTAAACTTTTTGCAACGGAAAAACTAAGAGATGCCAAAATAAGAGAAAATTACGAAAATACGATCCAAATATATTTAAAAAACAGTAAAAAAAGTAATGATGTAGACGAAGAGTTTGAGAATATCACGGAATGCATAACAACAGCAGCAAAGAAAGTGATAGGATATAGACAAGTACAGAGAGATAAGAGTTGGTTTGACGAGGATTGTGAGAAGATGGAGAAAGAGAAGAGAGAAGCAAGATTGGCATACCTTAACACAAATGAAGAAAAAGATAGAGAGAATTACAAAAGAAAAAGAAGTGAAGCATACAAATTATACAAGAAGAAAAAAAATAAATGGGTGGAAGCCATAATGGAAGATACAGAGAAGAATAACAGACAAAATAATAGTAAGGTGTTCTATGAAAAACTGAAGAAGCAGAAAGCAGGACACAGAATCAAGACGAGAGGAATGAGAGATAAGCAAAATAAAATAGTAGACGACACAGAAAAAATAAAACAGATATGGATGACATACTTTCAAGAACTACTGAATAGCGTACCAGAGGAAGAACAAGAAACAATAATAAGTGAAGAACAACAAATAGACGAACCAACATATGAAGAAATAGCGGAGACAATTAAGAACATGAAAAATGGAAAGTCCCCTGGCAAAGACAGTATTACAGCAGAATTGCTAAAATATGGCGGAGAATTATTATATCGAAGGGTCTATGAACTTGTAAAACAAATATGGACAGAAGAAGTAATGCCACAAAAATGGAGAGAAGGAATAATTGTCACAATAAAGAAAAAAGGAGACGCAGACAGGTGCGAGAATTACAGAGGAATTACACTGTTGAATGTAACATACAAGGTGCTGTCAACGATATTAAACAAAAAACTAAAGCTTGCGATGAAAAATAAAATAGGAGATTACCAGTGCGGTTTTGTCGAAGGTAAATCGACGGTAGATGCGATATATGTAATGAGACAGATTATGGAGAGGAGCCGGGAATATAATATAAGCATGTATATGATTTTTATCGATTTCAGACAAGCTTTTGATAAGGTTAAGAGAGGTAAGCTGATGGAAACAATGCAAGAAATGGAAATACCCGGCAAGCTAATCAGACTTACACGCATGACATTAAAAGAAACAGCAGCTTGTGTTAGAACCTCAAGTGGAGAGACTGAAGATTTCTTGATAAATTGTGGAGTGAGACAGGGAGATGCTATGTCGGCAACCCTGTTCAACATACTTCTAGAAAAGATCATGAGGAGGATACAAGTAAACGGCACAATAATCAACAAGGAAGCACAGTTGATAGCATATGCGGACGATGTGGTTATTGTATCAAGATCGAAAGGTGAATTAACAAGAAGAACTCAAGAAATAAGAGAAACAGCGAAGCAAATGGGTTTGGAAATAAATGAACAGAAAACAAAATATATGAGATGTCAACGAGGAGAAATACAAGACCTAGGTGAACTAAAAATTGGAGACCACACATATGAGGAGGTAAACGACTTCGTATACCTGGGAACACAATTAAATAATAGAAACAAAAGAGAACAAGAATTAGAAAGAAGATTGCAGCAAGCAAATAAGGCCTACTACGCGAACAAAATCTTTCTGAACGATAAGAAGCTATCAAAGAAAACAAAGATCAGGATATATAAGACAATAATTAGACCGGTAGCTACGTACGCGACAGAAGCGATGTGCTATAGTAGAAGAGAGGAAGAAAAGATGAGGGTTTTTGAAAGAAAGATAATGCGTAAAATACTGGGACCAATAAAAATTGCTGAACAAGAAACCAGACCCATGATGAATCATGAGATACTGAGAGCAGTTGGAAGTGAAGACATTGTCAAGGTAATCAAATCGCATAGATTGCAATGGTTTGGTCACATCATGCGGAAGAAGGAGAATGATGTGATAAGGCAGATCACGGAGTGGAAACCGATGCAGGAGCGCAGGAGAGGACGACCGGACTTAAGATGGTATGACCAAGTATTAAGGGATCTGCGAAATATGGGGGTCGTGAACTGGAGAGAGAAGGTGAAGGATCGGACTTTTTAGAAGGCAATGACAATGAACGCAAGAACAAGTGTAAAGTTGTAAATATATAGATGTAAAATGTAAAGTTAATGAGGATTAATCCACCTCAACAAACGGATTTGTTTAAGTCCAAAATGGACAGTCATATTCCTTTCGGGAATGTAAGACTATATATTGTATTGTATTGTATATTAAACAAGTTAATTGGTCATTTAAATTTTATATTAAGCTTTCAGCTAAGGTTATCTACATATAAATAAATTGTGTTCGCTGAATGCTTAATAAAAATATTAAACTTTTTAATTTAAAATATTTCAATTTTACAAGTTAATAATTTACATAATAATTTATATAGAAATATTTTTCTTGCTTTTGCACATAATTATGTAAAATACAAATTCTATTTGAATTTAATATTTGCTACATAAATATAATTTCAGATACTTTGATTTATTATTTGTCACCGAGATTTAACACTTGCGAGAATTAATATTTTCCTGTTAGAATTTATATTTGTCACAATACCATGAGCATTGGCAATGGTGGTGATCTATTTTTATAGTTAAAATTACAAGATTGATGGTAATGATGTTGCTTAACTAAAGAAACAATAATTTAAAAACTGTTAGTTATCAATAAATATGTATTATTTATAGACATCATTTTATTAGTTTCTAATAATTGCTTCTTTAGTAATTTACAAATAGTACAATGTGCTATTATTATCGTCAAATCTTCATTGTTAATTTATTATGAAACATATTTACTCCAACCAAAACTTAGAATTTTACTAAGTGAAATATATTAAACCCACAGATTATTAATTATCAAAGATATTGTTTAACAATAAGTTATGGTCCATTAAAACAAATAATTGTTAAAGCCTATTTGCACTTTCAGTGTAGCACTCTGTTGCTCTAACATGGGTGCTATGGGGTTAATAAACTCCACTTATACAAGCGAAACTAAAAAATATAATGTAGAACATAATATGTACTCGTATCAATTTCAATAATTCTTAGTACCTATTATATCATAATATTATGATATCCATCAGGAGACATAAAAACATTAAATTGTCTAATATACTTATGATTGTTCACATTATGTTTTGTTATTGATGTTTTTTTACAAAACGTAATTTACAAAATTTTTGTATGATTTCATCTTTTTCTAATAATTTTTATTTTTTATTTGAAATGGAAATAGTCGAACATTTCTTAATGGAATCTATATGGTGTCCGCATTCAACGAGCAAGCGATATTTTACCGACGGAAATTTTGTATTTAATTTCTTAATTTCAAAATAAATAAATTATCTTTGAATTAATAAATTATCTTTGAATTATTTTTATTGTGTTAGCCAGAATAATTTCATTTATTTTGTACAAAGTACAATCAAAAATTCAAAAAATTGTAAAATCTTTTATCTGCTTCATTTATTGTTGTTTTGTATTATATTTACCGCCGAACTAAAACTGATACTTTTTCTTTATATTGCATATTTTTTTCTTTCAAAAGTTTTTAAATTACTTATAGTAATCTTAGTTACTTTCAATTTTAATTTCTTATTTAAATTTTAAGCTTGACTCTTAATAGGTAGAACGATTCACTGTCAGTTTGAATTCCTTTTCTAACCATTTTATAAAATTTTATAATCATTACATACTGCGATAACCAGATTCTATAATTTCAACAATTACTTTTATTGTTATTGAATGACACGTGTGAAGTCATAGGTAACACCAAATATGACATCTATTAAATTTATTTTGTATTTATGATTTGAAATGTAAACAAAATTTTTTCCCTTGCTTCTTCTTAATAAATTACACAAATATTGGGTGTAAAGGAGAAGCAAATCAAATAAATTAACTGCTGGCCACATTTATGATTTGGTTGCTATCATTCAATCAAAAGTTGCAAAACTGGTTATAATCGCTGATAATGTGTATTTAGAATATAATATAATGGTCGAATTCTAAATAATTAATAACTACAATATTAATAATTAATTATGTTTATAGAGCAAAATAATAAGCTTCAATTATAATTATTTAGAATAATCACATTTCTTTAACATCAACATAAAATAATTTAGCATTATTTACACAAATTTTAATTAATCTGATTAAATATTCAGAACGGATAAACAGAAATTGCACGTCATGAAAAGCAAAAGGGATTTGTAATTTTAATAAAATGTAAACTAATTTACTAAATATGAACTTAATGAAAACATCAATATAAGTAGTTGTATAAATTTATTTTCTATAGTATACAAAATATAGCACAAATATGAGCTTTGTAAACCTCACTAACTAACGGCTTAGATTCAACTTCAAAATACAGAAAAACAAAAAACTTATAATAAAAAATATTTTGTGTTTATTAGAAAGAAATAAAGAAAAATATTACAAAAACTGAAAAAATTCTTTACTCCCTACTGAAATCTCTATAAGTCAGATATAATTCTGGAAGACTAAAAAGATGTCGGCCAATAGATAAGGTAAGCGGAGATCACGTCCGTGAATGTTTCCTCATCACGTCATTTCTCATTCATTAACACTAACCTGTTACAACATTAGTCCATTGAATTTACTTTATAAACTTTTTCATTTATAATTAATATATAAGAAAAAGAACGAATTTTTTTACTTATTTACGATTGATAATATAATTATTAGTAAAATTATTGCAGCAAAAATATCAAATTTATATAATTTACAGATTTATACTTTATAAGCTTTTGTTAAAAATTATCCAAGTGTTCCAGTTGCACTCCCTACAATAGGTCTTCCCATTTGAAATTGTGAAGCAATGGGTTCTTAGAAAACGTTATCTACTTTTGATTGTTAAACAAGCAATGTCAACGAATATAGGTTATTCTATAAATTTTCAAAATCTTCCGTTTCAATATATTCAACTGTCATATTTATAGAAATTGTTTAAACTGCTGTATATTTGTATAGAATTAAATTTATTATAGAATTTGAGAACTACACCCTAAAAGAATAGGTTATTATATTTATAATTATATTAAGAAATATAATTATTAATTATTAAAAATAAATAAATTTTTATTTACAATTTTTGCAAAGCGAATTGTAGAATATCAAAGTTAATTTCAGAAATAATTTTGTATAGGTATTCAAAATGACGATTTTTGAACATTGATGTTATGTGATAATGTAAGATGAAGATCGTAGTTAGGTTTTAAAAGTTTGCTCGGTTTTAACGTTCGCATAATTTAAAAAGATACAATTTAATATTATGCTCCCAATAGCAAATATCTTTTGTTTACCTAATAATTTAAATCTAATATAATTAATTCATCGATGCATTACAATACAATTTAATAAAAATAAAAATTGATTATATAGAAATCAAATAATTATAATTATTTTCACATAATAAAAATTAAAAGTAATTTTTTGTTATATAATACCGACATAAAACCATGTTTTAATAAGATAAGAATTTTATTTAATTTTGTTAATGCATAATAATTAATTTTCAATTAACGCTTAATTTAAGTTAAGATAATATAATAGTAAAATTGTTCAAACAATTAAATCATTAAAGAGCATAGGTTTCAAAGGGAAATTATTTTAGCATTAAGTTAGTTAAAAATCTATAAATTTGGGAATATCTTAAACTCTATTTTACATATTTATTTACTTCGAATAATATATTGTAACCTATTCATTACAAAATTAAACTATTTAAAAAATTATCAGATCAAAAAAACCTTTCTCAACTTAAAACATATACCTTATAAATGAGAAACTTTAAAAATAAATCATACTCAAATTTTATTAGTAAGAATCCCCTTAAAAATTATTTTTTACAAACATTTTAATTATTAGTTGTTTGTTAAGTTTTTTATGATAGAAGTACTGATGAAGATGAAGATCGTAGTTAGGTTTTGAAAGTTTGCTCGGTTTTAACGTTCGCTTTCTAGGTTGTTCAATAAAAATTATTAAATTTTTGTTCCAACAGATTGTTATAAATGCAATAAATTTTCTTGTAGAACATGAAAGACGACTAAAATGAAGCGAATTTCAAATATCGAATAATTTAGGAAATAATCCATTTTAAAGTTTCAATTTTTCAGTGACCGGCTAGAACAGAACATGAAAGAACAGATCACGAAAAAACACAACACAAAAAAGAAGAATATGAAAAAAAAGAACATGAAAACAGAGAACATGAAAACAGAGAACATGAAAAAACAAAACAATAAAAAAACAGAACAATGAAATAAAAGAACATTGACAAAAGAGTACTACGAAAAACAAGAACATAAAATTTTTTTAATTTATTAATTTCCAAAAAAGTCACAAAATAAGGCCAATGGATCAAATTAAATTTGTTTATCTATATTATTGAATTAAATTTGTTTTGTAGAACCATTTCGAAGCAGATGCAGAGAACAGCCCAAAAACAACATATTATTGTGAAGATTTCCGCAACGCTCTGAACTCCATCTTACACCAGCTATCCCAGAATATGAAACTTTTTGGATGGATTAAGGCGGGACATTGCTTACCAACGTTTATTGCTAGCCAATGCACGAACTGGTCGTCCAGAAGTAAGAAAGAGGAAGTACGAAAACCTCGACAATCGAGTGGTAGCCAGAGGCGGATTTATACTTTTGCCACTCATAGAGACTAAGGTTTTTGCCGCTCCTATTTGAAAGGAAAAAAAGTTGCTGGATATAACGTATCAAGTAAACAACCTTTGCAAAAATATTTATTGTGCATATTTTTATATAATTATTTTATATACAGTTACTCACAAATGTATTCAGATGTTCCTATGCTAGCAATGTAAATTGTATTTTTTGAAAACTCTTTTTGGTATATAAAAATCGCTTTTACAAAAATACTTTTCAAACATTTTTTGTAGATAATTTCTTTTCCTTCATTTTTGTTTCCCTACATATTTTTATTTGTCGCCTCGTTTTCGACCGAGAGTGACTTAAAGCAGTCTTGGTAAAAATCCCGTAGGAATCCACTAAGAGAACCATAAAAATTCCATAGTGCATTTTTAATTTTATTAAAAAATTTTACTGAATCTGCTTTAAGTCACTCTCGATGGAAAACAAGGCGACAAAATTTTTCCATTTTCTTTTTAAGATCCCCTACAAACTAGATTGGGTTAGAATTTTTAAGATATCCTATCTTAATAATATGCAGTAAAATTTTAAAAAGTGCTTTAGTAAATAAAGTGTACATAAACGCACGATGGGTGCAATATTTTTATATTTCATATTTGATTAGAGTTTTACTCGATAACGCATGTTGGCGCGGTTCCAATTTTTGTGTAGTGACATTGCGTTTAGCAGTCCACATAAAGTGTAAACCAGTAGCTCGTTTAGTGCACATAATTAAGTGATAACATCAAGTAAGCGGTACTGATGACGACTAATGAGTCAGAACCACATTGTGTGATGGCTAGACGGTCGAAAAAGCAGGCAATATGTCTATTGCTCTTACCTTAATTTTGTTAGATTTTTAGATTTTTAAACTTTTATGCACGATGGGTGCAATATTTTTATTTTTCAGAAAAATGTATATATTGCATTAGATAATTTAATTTAGATGAATTGCACAACAAGGGGGAGGTAGACGTTTAAGATCATAAGATGGCCATTGCAACATGTCGCAGAAATGGCTGATCACTGGAAGTTGTAACCGCAATAGAACCTTTTATGTGCCAGCAAGTTCTGTGAACAAGTTGCTTGTTTTTCTTCTCTTTTTTCAAATATATCTCAATGAAATAATACCAATTTTAATATTTAAGAACTGTTATTAAGAAATTTTAACAATATTCCGTATGATTATTTGCGGCTACATAATAATTTAGGACGATGACGCTAATTTTAAGTATGACCAATTACAAATGAAGAGGACGAACTTAGATTAAGCAGCTGACGACATACAAATTAAGTGGTGACGATCTTAGATTTAAGTTGACGAGGTAATAGTTAAGAGCAAACAATTTAGCATATAAGGGTTTATTATTTAAAAGATCTTACATAATATATAATAATACATATAGGCGCTTCTTTACAAAGAATTATAAAGATTGTGGTTGGTCATTACTAGAGTCCAGATTTATAAGCGCTTATAATTTCAAAATAATAGTATAACTTAATTGTTTTCAAATTAATGACATTAAAATTTCTTGACATTCATTTATAGCTACCGACGATAATTCTGACAATAATCTTAGAAAATTTTCAAAATTTGTCCCATAATATATGACAGCATTGAGTTCTTTACCTTGTACCTTTTACTGGTTTGGGAAGTAAAGGTGTAATCGGAAAAATTTTCTGTAAAAGCTTGCACTTTCAAAGGCACCTTTACAAAAATTCTTTTTGCATTTGTAATTATGGAGTGGAGTGGGATTGCGATTGCGTTGATAGAGAGTGGTTTTCGTCTCCGAGTTAGTAGGCAAAAAAAGTGTGTTTATAGAGCTGAGAGTTGATTAATGTGACAGTACAAGTTATATAGAAGTGATAGAGAATAGGAAAACCTGTGAACAGGGGCAGGAGGTGATAAAAAACAACAGTAGAAGGTGAGAATTTCTCGTATCATAAAAGTAAGGTTAGAGGGCACGAACGTCTCCGAGGTGTCAAACCGGACAGAAGTGCTAAACGCGGTAAGGCATAGAAGGTAGGCAACACATTAAACATATTAAAATTAGAAAGGCGAAAAGACAAAAGCTATTAAAAGTTGAAAATCAACTACTCATATGAGTGAAAAACCGAAAAAAAGAACAAGAGAGGAAGAAGAAAAACAATTGGAAGAGACTGAAGATACGATATTCGGAAGAAATAAGAAAACAGTAAGAACACCGGAACAAAAAAGAGCGGAAATTGAAAGAAAGATAGCTAAAACTAATAACATGGATTCGAACGAAATTAAAGAAATGCTACAAACTATAATGTCGGAGATGAATAGAAATACAACAGAGATTAAAGAAGAAATGAAGGCGCTGAAGGCTGCTTTTAAGGAAAAAGAACAAAAATGGGAAAAAGAGAAGGAACAACTAAAGGCAAGAATTGATATATTGGAGGACAAAATTGAGAAAGAGGAAAGAGCAAAAAGAAGAAATAATATTATAATTAAGGGTCTAAATACATCGAAGGATGATGTGGCTGGTGAGGTGGAGAAATTTATAGAAAAAACCTTAAGGTAGAAGCGAAAATGATTAAAGCGTATAAAATAGGAGCTAACAAGATGAATACAATATTGGCAGAAGTAGAGACATGGGCTATGAAGATGGAAATTATGAACAATAAAAAGAGGTTAGGTGGAAGAGACATTTTTATAGATAACGATCTTACCATAGATGAGCAAAAGATACAAGGAGAAATTAGAGCAATAGCGAGAAAAGAGAGAGAGAGTGGGAAAAAGGTAACTGTGGGATACCAAAAAGCGATAATAGATGGCAAGTTGTTTAGATAGAACAAAAGAGAAGGAGAGCTAAAGGAAAGTACGGAGGGAGGTCATTGGACAAAAAACTAACAGTAAAAAAAAACAAAAAGGACGGAAATATGGAAACGAAAATAGCAATGGAAATGGAAAAGAATGATGAGATACAATGGATGGATCATGACGTGAAACAGTATGATAACAAAAATATGAAAAGAAGGAAAAGAAAGAAGAAAAAAACTATAAATATCGGAACTTGGAATGTGAGAACGTTATTAAGAGTGGGTGGAATTTTTGAAATAGAAAAAGAACTAATGAGATACAAAATTAAGATAGCCGCAGTGCAGGAAACAAGATGGGGTGGTAAGGGTAAAGTGGAAACAAAGACTTACATGTTTCTGTACTCCGGTGATGAAAAACAGGGAAGAAATGGAGTGGGATTCTATATTGATAAAAAGATACGAAACAACATAATGCAATTTAAAGCAGTAAATGGAAGAATAGCCTATGTGAGATTAAGGAATGGGAAGGTAAACATGAGTATTATAAACGTCTACACACCAACAGAAGAAAAAAACGACTATGAAAAAGAGCAATTCTATAATGAAGTGGAAAACGTGACAAAAGACGTACCAAAACATGATATGATGATTATTTTAGGGGACTTCAATGCTCAGGTTGGTAAGGAAGAGTACCTGAAAGAGGTTGCGGGAAGATATACAATACATGAGAGAACTAATGATAATGGTCAAAGGATGTGCAATTTAGCGGCACTCATGAATCTGTCAATTTCCAGCACCAAATTTAAGCATAAACCGATACATAAAATAACATGGAAGTTACCGGGAGCGAAAGATCAAATAGGAAATCAAATAGATCATATTTGTGTATCGAAGAACAGAAGTAAAAATATTTGTGATGTCAGATCATATCGAGGGGCAAATGTGGATTCGGATCATTTTCTGGTTATTGCAAAGATAAAACAAAAAATAATAACGGTGTGGGAAAACCGAGAGGGAACAAAAAGGATAAATATAGAAAAGTTTAACAACCACAGCATAAAACAGAAATATGGAGAGAAAACAAATGAGGAAATTAATGCAAAGAAAAAAAAGACAAATATGAATAGAGAATGGGAAAACATAAAATTAACTATGACGACATGTGCGGAAAAAATCCTGGGTTTAAAAAATAGAAGTAAAAATAAAAGATGGTTTGATGAGGAATGCGAAAAGAATGCTGAGAATAAAAGAGAAGCAAGAAAAAATGGATACAGACGGGAAGGGAAGAAGATAGAGAGTTATATAAAGAAAAAAGAAGAGAAGCATATAAGAAGTACAAGGAAAAGAAAGAGAAATGGTGGAATTACCTCATGAATGACATTGAAAATGACTGCAGGGGAAATAACATGAAGAAGTTTTACATTGCAATTAAAAATCAAAAGGGAAGAGGCAATGTTAAAATTAGAAGTATGAAAGATAGAAACGGAAGACTAGCAGATAATGATGACGAGAACGGAGAAATATGGAAGGAATATTTCAGAAATTTGCTCAGTAGTGAAATCGAAGAGCTGGAAGACCAGAACAATAAGGAAGAAGATAATAGTGACGATGAAAAAAACATACAAGAACCAACGTACAGTGAGGTGAAGGCGATTTTGAATAGTATCAAAAACGGAAAAGCGGCGGGTAAAGACAATGTATGCGGGGAATTAATCAAGAACGCGGGAAGAGATGTATATATGAGAATACACGAATTACTGCTTGATATATGGAGAAAAGAGGAGATGCCAGAAGAGTGGAAGACTGGCAGAATGGTGCCAATATACAAGACGGGAAATGCGGAGAAATGTAAGAATTATAGAGGAATTACTTTGTTGCCAATAATATACAAGGTGATTTCAACGATAATTCACAGGAGACTCAGAGCCGCCACAGAGGGGATGATTGGCGACTACCAGTATGGTTTCAGAGAGGGGAGGTCGACAATAGATGCACTCCACATCATGAAGCAAATTGCCGAAAAATCGTACGAGCACAATATACAGATGCACCTGCTGTTTGTTGATTTTCAGCAAGCGTTCGACACGGTGAAAAGAAAACAATTATTTGAAACATTGAAAGAAATGAAGATCCCAGTAAAACTAAGAGAACTTATAAAAATGACTATGAAAAACTCAAGTACCACAGTTAAATGGGGAGAAAAAGAGACAGATAAATTCGAGATCACTGAAGGAGTCAGACAGGGTGATGCGTTGTCGGCAACATTGTTCCTATTAGTGCTGGAAAAAATAATCAGGAGAGTCCGGTGCGAGGGCACTATTGTAACTAAGGAGTGTCAAATATTGGCATACGCTGACGATATAGTTATCATGGCTAGAACAGGGAAGAAAATGAGAGAAGTCTTACAAGAGTTAGGCAGCCAGGCAGAAATAATGGGTCTGAAAATTAACCAAGGCAAAACAAAATATTTAAGACTAGAAAAAGAAGAAAATAAAGAAGGTCAACAAAAATGAAATCCAAATAGGACAATATATATTTGAAGAAGTGGAGAAGTTTAAGTATCTGGGAGTACAGATAAACAAAAAAAATGACAGAAGTGAAGAAATAGAAGAAAAGATACAGAAAGGATGGAGAGCTTACTACGGATACAGTAAAATACTAAAAAGCAAAAATGTTACAAGAAAAACGAAGATAAAGATATATAGAGCACTTATAAGGCCAATAGCGACATATGCGTTGGAAGTAATGAGCTTGACAGAAAAGGAAAGTGAAAAATTGAGAGTTTTTGAGAGAAAAATTCTAAGAGCTATACTAGGCATGAAAAAAATAAATGAGAATGAACATAGAATGAGAATGAACCATGAAATATTGAAAGACATGGGAGATGAGGATGTTGTGAAATTTGTGAAAGCGCAGCGAATACGTTGGATTGGTCATGTGATGAGAAGAAGCGAAGGAAGTGTGATAAGAAGAATAACAGAATGGAGACCGATGGAGAAGAGAAGTAGAGGAAGAACGAAATCGAGATGGATGGATGAAGTAACGGAGGACCTTAAGAAGATGAAGGTAATGAACTGGAAAAAGAAATGTGAGGATAGGAAAGCTTGGAGACAGATCGTAGAGAGGGCTAAAACGCACTCGCAGTTGTGAGAAGAAACAGAGGCAAATAGGGAGTGATTCACCTTGTGAAATGAATCGGAAGAGCTTCGAAAGAAGCTGGTATATTCCGCAAGGAATGGAAACCTCATAATAATAATAATAATAAATTAAATAAATTATTAACCAAAAAAAATTTAAGACAAATTGTTTCGGCAACACGAGATAACCCATGTGCCAGACATGTACAGTAAATTAAATTTTCATAAAATACTTTGAGTTCTGTTCTAACTTTAATCATGTACTTCGTCGGTCATAAAAAAAAGCTCTAATAAGCACTAACATGCGTTTTAAGCAAAATCTTGAGAAAAAATCAAAAAAAGCACTATCAACATTAGGTCAAATCACTGCAATTTTTAAGAAACGTCAAGATCCAAAAGGAATATCTTCTGGTTATAATTTAGAGCAATAAGCAAAATGCTTAGAATCCGGGCTCTAGTCATTACATATAAATAAACAATTATAAAACGTTACAATCAGGGGAATTAATTACCGAACAGTTATTAAATCAAATTTCAAACTAAATTATTCTGAATTAAATGATATCAAGGAGATTAACTTTGCTGGTAAATTGGTTGTTGGACTACTTTTGGCTTTTCGGTTAAATAAATATTCATCGTTAAACGGAACTATGTGTTTTATTTAATTTGTGTGTACTAATTATTCCTTCAGATGTCATTTAGTGGTTACGCCACTGGCACATATAAGTATTGATGAGGTTAGAGGTTAGTAAACAAGGTAATGACGTTAACATTCAAGGAGCCATCTGCAGATTTAAAAGGACTTGTAAGTGTTACTACGAAAGGGATCACAACGTGCGAGGTTTGTTTGACGGTTTGGAACTTTGATTTGAGAAAGCGGTAATTCAAATTGAAGAACCAAATATTACAACTTGAATGAACGATTTAGAAGCAATTTGCAGATTATTTTTTGAACTTTTTATTTTAAACCTGAATATTATTTGTATAAAATTTGTTTACACATTACACTTAAAAAGCTAATAAAACTAGATGCTAGTGCAAACAATTTTAACATTAAATGTGCATCTGGTTTTACTAACCTACATGATACACCCAATTTTTAAATCTGCTAAAGGTAAAATTGTTACCAACCGGTTCCGTTTTTCAAAATAAAATTAATTTCAGTTGCCTTAAAAAGAGCATTTTTTTACCTTTAATGAGGTAAAGCTAGTCGAGGTAAAATTAAGACAGTAAAGGATTTTGCCTCTTCATTAAGTACTAGGAGAAAACCACTACAATATATTTATTGTAAACGTGACCAAAAAAAAACCTAGAAAAGTACAGAAAACAATTTGGAATTGAATAGAAATAGAATAGAAAATTACTTACATAGCAATTAATTGGTGGGAATGTGGAGCAGGAATTATATACAGCAATATTTTAGTAACTTCGCTCATGTAATCCCAACAGAATTTTCTATTTATTTATTTTTAGTTTTAGATTTGTATTATGTATAATATACTGTATATTATTTCGTTTTATTATGAGTAAGTTTGGGGCAAATCTCTAGATTTGTATAAAATTATTTTACTATTGAAAACTAGAAGGTTTGGTAATAACTTTACAAGAACAATGTCTAAAGTAGGTATGTACATCTCCTTAAAGTTGTTACGCAATATAATTAGCACTTAAAATACAGTATTTAAAGCTGCTAAAAAACTTAGGTTAGTTCATAGATATAATAATGCTTGTAACTACGGCTACTAGATATATTTCTTTTGTTGTCTGATCTAAAAATTTAAAGTCAAATTTTTATTTGTTAAATTATATGAAAATTATAATTATAAAAAAAAATTTAAATACTCATAAGTTAAGCCTGTTTGACACGACGTTAAATTTTACATAAAATTTACATGTAAATTTTTATGAAAATATTTATCAGAAGAAAATTTATCAGCAAATTATTATATGAAAAATTTAGAACATGTTCTAAATTTGGTGGTTAAAGTGCGTGTAAATGTGCGCAGTAGACATTTTTACGTATAGAGTCCGCCCAGTTTGGTTTTTAAAGTTTACAAACATTTCACCAAAATTTCATAAAAATTAAATGAAACTGAAGCACTTAAATAATAATACCAAACAAGCAATAAAATAAAAATCACGCACCGCAAACTCGAAAACAATTTTCAGGTTAGGTTTGAGACAAAAATTTATAAGTAAATTTTGTGTTAAATTTTTATGCAAGAAATTTAGAACATTTTCTAAATTTGGCGGTAAAAGTGCGTGTAAATGTGCGCAGTAGACATTTTCCCGTCTATATTATGTTTTGTGGTCTAGAGTTCGCCCAGTTTGGATTTTGAAGATTTTTAGAAATAACTAAATATCTGAAAAATCTTCCTAAACTGATTGTTAATACGCAAGCGCGCGTGTTAAATTTCTTATCAAATTTGACATCATTGCAAACAGAAAATTATTTTTACCTACATAAAATTGTGTTAAAAATATGAGCAAATTTACATAAAAATTTACATGTAAATTTTATATAAAATTTAACGTTGTGTCAAACAGGCTTTAGTAAACACTTACAGTTGTGTTCATAAAAAGTTACAACAGGCTTATAAGGCTATTATAAGCAAAGTGTTAAAAAACATTATTCATAAATGTTCAATAGCGCTAAAACACTGCTATAAGACTGTTATAAGACTGATATAAGCGGTTTGTCTCTGCAGTAGTGACATACCTACTATAAGCGTATTATAAGCGTATATAACCTAACTTTTTTAAAAGTATTTGTTCATAATTATAATTATATATTTTACCGGTACAAATTATATAAGCAATATGGATGCAATACTGGCTATTAATGCTGTTAATGTTATTAATGTAATTGGTGGTGCGCGTTCGAGCCATAGAAAAATGTATAAAAATAGATTTGATCCATTCACGCTTTGTGACATCAAATATATAGATATATAATCTATAAATATAAGGATTCAATAAAGAAACTATAATAAATATAGTGAGGCTTGTTGAAGATGACCTGACTTTTGATAGCAGAGGTTGTGGAATATCACCTAAACCTCAAGTACTCATTGCATTTCGATGTTAAGGTTTACAAGAAGTAAGTAATATCATCAAGCTTCCCGGGTAGATCCTATACGGCACCGATCACGAACACGCTCGATAAGGTGGCACCG
Source organism: Cantharis rustica (assembly GCA_911387805.1). Taxonomy (NCBI): domain Eukaryota; kingdom Metazoa; phylum Arthropoda; class Insecta; order Coleoptera; family Cantharidae; genus Cantharis; species Cantharis rustica. The sequence goes on along the minus strand of OU426878.1, from coordinate 48,245,719 downwards.
CCGGCTACATAAAGACAACCATTCAGCTCCACAAAGTTTCAGACATGGATCTGCAACACCTCAAAGCCACTACGGTAAACATCCGCACCAAGCAACACGGATGGCTCCAAATTTCTTCGATCTACAACCCACTTAACAGGGAAATTCTCCAGGAAGACCTAACCGCACTCTTCGACGGAGCTGGATCCGGCGCGAAGCATCTAACACGCAAAGAAAACCGTCAACATTGCTGATATCAGAGATCGCCTTTCTCCGAAATTGAAGGCGCTCATCTAGGAATAACGTCATACCAGGAAGCTCGTCCAACAAACTCTTCATTCGGAAAACAAAAAAGATACAATCGGCTGAAAAAACAAGTTTCAACCGAGATTAAAGTCCACCATCACCAAGTATGAACAGAGAAAATCAAATCCCTGAATTGTAAGGATCAATCCGTTTGGAAGATGGCCAATGCTCTCCTCAAGCCCAAAAGTCGACGTACGTCCGCCATCTCACGACAAGGAAATTTAACAAATCTATTTTAAAGAAACGGTTTGAATCAGGAAAATTCTTAGACCGTTTACTTGGCGACTTGAGATATGAACTTTGAGCTTCTTTATTTGATCTTTTATTACGACCTTAAAATAAAAAAGAACAACAAGATAGCCAGGCACATATCGCAACAAGAAACACCATAGAGTAGTGAAACAAAGGTTCAGATGCCTTCTTCATGGTTTCCGTATATCATTACAGAACGCAAAGACGGTTATTGTGGCATTAGTCTTTCTCCACAATATAAGTGTGGATTCAAACGATTGACTTCCAGGTACTTCCAGACTTTTACATGTAAAATAGTTAAATAAAAAAATTTGAAATGAAAACATTCGCTTTGTCTTTTCTTTTCTTATCCAGGAAATTTGAATAATCTTTCCACCTAAACCAAAACATTTTTTTTTCAAATTCGCGTAGTTCTGTGTAACATACACCTATTTTATATTATTTTGACCAATAGGGAACTTCAAAACCCAAAAAAATACGGCGACACCGGTGTCCGCTATGCAGTTGTGAAACGAGCAAACACGATATTTCACCGCGTGACCGCTGATAAAAATTTGCAAGTCAAAGTATGAAAACGCACCAATTTACCAAAATGGACTGGAAAGCTCGTGAAAACAGGCGATACTGCAAAGGTTGCGACAAGAAAAAATAGAAGGACTAATCGTAAAAATCGTAATAAGGTCAAAAAATTATAACATACTGCATAACGTATGGTAAGGAAGTTGCAGGTTGGCTGGGATTTGCAAATCAAACGCTATCTCAGTTTGTCGACGTTTCGGACGCCTTTATGGGTCCATTCTCAAGACTAAGAAAAGAGAACAACAATATAAAACCGACAAAGTTCAAAAAACAACGCTTTCAACACAGAAAACACCCAAAAAACTCACCGAAAAACCGAGTGATGTTGGCTCGTTTGATAACAGCATGTAAGGAGATATACATATACTATGTTGCACGAAAGATCACTCTCAACGAAGTCAACAATGTTAAAATATAAATAATAGATAAATATGACTCTGGTTAAAAACATACATTGAAATACAATTTTGTAAAATACCGCAAAAATTATTGTCCTCTATAACACCTTATTAAACTAAATGGTTATCAATTAAAACTAATTGATAGTGATGGAAACGTAAAAATATATGTGTTGGCTTGATAAAATTCAATTCTTTAAAGGTTAACGTTGAGGTAGGCAACCCATTATGTATCCTCCGCAGTATTAGTTATTAAATGTTGTCCATGGTGCTGATTCCGCTTCGGGCGAATCTGTGCGGAAAAAAGGATGAAGTGTGCTGTCATCAAGCAATGATAACTTAGTCAACAGGGGGGAAAAAACAACCTTGAAACAGAAGAAAATCCGAAGTTGGTGAGGTTACTGTGAATGCTGTTATTGTCCTGTCTTTATCTTGAATTTATTAAGAAGATCCCTGTAACCCGCATTGATGTACCTAAAATCAGTCTGCTTATTGATGTTGTTAGGTGTGGTGCTTATGTATGCTGCTTCCAGGAAGGTCCGTTTACTGTAGTTACTCTCAGTCGCCAAAATTTCTACGTCATTCTGAGAGAAACTGTGCGATGAGGTGAGTGCATGTTCTGCCAAACCAGTTGTACTGGATCCATGTTTTACGTCTTGCAGGTGTTGGTAGACGCGAGCAGCAAGTCTTTGTTTGGTTTGTCCGATGTAACACACATTGCATTGACATTTTATTTTGTAGACTACGTTGGCTTTGTCCGGTGGAGGAACCCTTTGTTTAGTTTTTGAGTATAAGATCCTACTTAAACTGCAATTATTACGGAACGCTAATCTCAACTCACCACTATCTATGGCCTCTTGAAAAGCATGTTTTCTCTTTTCAAGAGGCCATAGATAGTGGTGAGTTGAGATTAGCGTTCCGTAATAATTGCAGTTTAAGTAGGATCTTATACTCAAAAACTAAACAAAGGGTTCCTCCACCGGACAAAGCCAACGTAGTCTACAAAATAAAATGTCAATGCAATGTGTGTTACATCGGACAAACCAAACAAAGACTTGCTGCTCGCGTCTACCAACACCTGCAAGACGTAAAACATGGATCCAGTACAACTGGTTTGGCAGAACATGCACTCACCTCATCGCACAGTTTCTCTCAGAATGACGTAGAAATTTTGGCGACTGAGAGTAACTACAGTAAACGGACCTTCCTGGAAGCAGCATACATAAGCACCACACCTAACAACATCAATAAGCAGACTGATTTTAGGTACATCAATGCGGGTTACAGGGATCTTCTTAATAAATTCAAGATAAAGACAGGACAATAACAGCATTCACAGTAACCTCACCAACTTCGGATTTTCTTCTGTTTCAAGGTTGTTTTTTCCCCCCTGTTGACTAAGTTATCATTGCTTGATGACAGCACACTTCATCCTTTTTTCCGCACAGATTCGCCCGAAGCGGAATCAGCACCATGGACAACATTTAATAACTAATACTGCGGAGGATACATAATGGGTTGCCTACCTCAACGTTAACCTTTAAAGAATTGAATTTTATCAAGCCAACACATATATTTTTACGTTTCCATCACTATCAATTAGTTTTAATTGATAACCATTTAGTTTAATAAGGTGTTATAGAGGACAATAATTTTTGCGGTATTTTACAAAATTGTATTTCAATGTATGTTTTTAACCAGAGTCATATTTATCTATTATTTATATTTTAACATTGTTGACTTCGTTGAGAGTGATCTTTCGTGCAACATAGTATATGTATATCTCCTTACATGCTGTTATCAAACGAGCCAACATCACTCGGTTTTTCGGTGAGTTTTTTGGGTGTTTTCTGTGTTGAAAGCGTTGTTTTTGAACTTTGTCGGTTTTATATTGTTGTTCTCTTTTCTTAGTCTTGAGAATGGACCCATAAAGGCGTCCGAAACGTCGACAAACTGAGATAGCGTTTGATTTGCAAATCCCAGCCAACCTGCAACTTCCTTACCATACTTTATTATTTGGGTGAAAATTGCTCTCTTACATACTGCATAACATACATACAAAGCCAGATTTTGCCTTCCACAAAACTTAAATTTATATTTGATTTATTATTACATTGTATTGTATTAGATTTAGATTGAGTTTTTAATAAAGTATTTTTTCGGATCCAAAAATTTTTGCTACCAAAAACCTGATATAAATTAAATACAGAACTTTAAAAAATATTGTCGTATTTGAAACTTCATAAAAATATAAATGAATTTATAGGTTAATTTACACTTACTACCAACAAAATTACATAACAACCCTTTTAAAAATAGTTCACTTACAACAAATTACGATTCAAATTATCTAATTCTGTCTTATAACGATATTATAGCTACAATATGGTTATAATGCGTTTAAGAATACAACAATATTTAGAGTACTATTTAACCTAAATCAGTATTATAACTAAAACATTTCTGAGAGACACTAGAAATTTTTATTAATACGGTTGTTAAATTATGATTTATTATAAATATAGAAATTCAATGGAGCTCGATCGATCTTCTTATAAAAATTGGTAAATAACTTCTCAAAGATATTTCCTTGCTTAATGGAATAAATGCTCCGGCTACTGTCAGACAACCCTCATCACGAATTTCAAAATTTCAACTACACTATAGGAAAGAGGACAATTTTCTGTGTATAATGCAACAAAAATATCTGCGGTCCATGCATTCGTTTTCGAAAAAAAGACATTTTAAAGTTATTAAAAGCAAGGTAGTGGTAACCCGATACACCCCGTTGCAACGAGTCGAGCCACGGTAAACTTGCACGTTCCGTTCCTGCTCTTCATTTTATTGACGGTACGAGTGCTTTGATATACTCTTAATGTTTGATTTCAGTCGCGGTCGACACCCAAACGAGTTCTATGGCTTCGAGTTCCACCCTTGGCGAGAATTTTTCAGGGATATTTTTAAATTTCTTCGCCTTACACAAAATCGGCTAATCATGCAGCCGTGTTAAAAGGTGTATCAAAAATACATGTAAATTTAAATTTTTCAAATTCGATTTTTTCAAGAACTAATGCACGGACCGCAAAAATTTTTGTTTGTGAAAAGTGAAAAGAAAAGTGTCCTCTTTCCTATAGTGCAGTTGAAATTTTGAAATTCGTGATGAGGTTTGTCTGACAGTAACCAATATTTTAACACAGTGGTCGCATAACGATACTCTAGGTATAAATTGTGGGATAAGTTTACTATCTGAGATTGGGCAAACATACCTGCGATAAGTTTCTTCTTGCTTTCTATTCGTCAAATCTACTGTAAGCAATAATTTATTTTCAGGTTAGGTAATAGAGTTTATATATAGTTTTATTTATTAAATTTCATGAAAAGCATAAACGAATTATCTGCGAATGTAAAACTAGAATGTAAAGTGCTTAATATAATGGATTCACTAAATTTGAATGTTTTCGACGCTGATCAAGACGACGAAATAGTTGAAGATGTTTTGTTACGTTGACATCTTACAGTGCTTAAAAATAGGAACAATTGTTTTTTACTATTATGCGAATTATGTAAATATTCTTTGGATAAACTTCGGTAGTTGGTTATATGCGGGTTGTATTGTTGGTACCCCCATCAGAATAACTAACTATAAATTCAAATTTGAATTTTTATAAAATGTAAATTATAGTATAGCTATAGTACAGCATTACAAACTAATTTTTTATTTTCAAAAACACTTTTTTATAGTAACATTTTAATTTAAGGTTAAATTAATATCAAATGATGTAAACAAAGATGTCAAACGATCAAAAAGGGGTGGGTAGGAACTATTTTTCGGGAATAGCATTATACTAAACGTATACGAGTATTGTAGAACGCCATTACTTTTATACTTGGAATAAATGATGGAATAAGCTATATGGAAAATTCGTATTCGGAACTGTATACTTCCATTATAGAACTGGTCCTAAATAATCTAAAATGTGCAAGTGGTTTAATTTTTTGAAGTGGTATCAATAAACAAAGAAATGCCATATAAATTGTGAATTTATTAGATAAAAACTAAAACTACTGCTTGAATAATATAAATACCATCGCTTCCAAAGGTTCCAAAAGTTTTTTTACTAAGTTTTTGGTACTTGTAAGACCGGTGTACCCGGGATTTTTTACCTCTTTATATTTTACCCCCAGGGTAAAATTTCTGTAAGGAATTTTTCTTCAAATAAAAAAAAAAGTAAAAAGTTCACTAATGCATTTTTACCGTGGAGTAAATAAGTTAAAAATATTTTTATTTTTTTATCTTAAATTTTACCTCCTTATGAAATTTTACAATTAATAAGAATTTTTATTATTGTTTATTTATTGATAGTATTTAATTGTCAAATGCTAAAATATTCTCTATAGTTTATGAAAAAATTTGATAGTTACATAGGATAGTTTAATAGGTAAATGTATTAATTTAATTTTATAATATTATATAATTTTTGAATAAATTTTCTGTTTACTATCTATCTATTTACTAATATGTATAAGTATTAAATTTTTTTTAAATCTGTAGAGCATATTTTAGCATTTGACAATTAAATATTATCGATACATAAACAGTAATAAAAATTCTTATTAATTGTTAAATTTCTTAAATGGTTAAAAATACACTGAAAATATTTTTTTAAATATTAAAATATTTTAATATTATTAATATTAAATATATTTTAAATATTCCTAAATAGAAAATTTCTATGCTAATCAAAACGTTATTCCTACTTAACCATGATTTAAATTTTATAAATAAATTAATAACGGTTTAATTATAAGAATACGCGACATACTCGCAGTAGTCGATTTTTTTATCAATTTCTACTTGTAACAAGTCAAATTGGCCGAGATGACATAAACAAGATGACGGGGGAACGTATCAAATAGATACTTACTTAGAAGGTTAGAATTGCCGCTAGCTCTAGCCGAAGCGAGATCGTAGATTGCAAGTTCAAGAAAATCCCGAGTCCAAGTTGAATCAAACGACGTAGTGCAAATTCGGGAATAGTCATTAAATAGGCGCCACCTGGATTGATGTCGAAACAATTCTTACCTTCAAAAATGCGTTTAATCCGAGACGAACTGCCACTAAATCGGATTTCGAAAACAAATAATTGAATATAAAATGTACGTTTAATAGGGTACTAAAGAAGAATAATATGGTAGTCAGAATAAAGTACGATTACATTGAAATATTTCAGAGTTGACAATAATTTTGATTTACCTTTTAAATTAATGAGCTTATACCTAAATGGTAAATGAGAGATTTTAAAGCTAACACACATATACAACCGAAATACTAAATAATTTAAATTATAGCCTAATGGTAATTAATTTCCTTCCTCCTAAATAATCACCTTAAAAAATAGATGAAGTCACAATTTGAAAATTGATTACCTGTAGTTTAAATAACCCAAATAACATATAAATATTTTACGACACGAGTAATATGATAAGACACTTATAATAAGCGATACAATTGTTTCTATTTGCCAACTGATAGAATAAAAATAATGAAAGTAGGGTTAGTCCACCCTGTAAAAATAATTCTTATGAGACTAGAATGATAGAAAACGTAATGTTAGTAAGCATTAAAAATTACACAATAAAATCTAAAATACATAAACTTTAATGCATGGTGACGTCAAAATTATTACTCTTTCAAATTTGGTTACTTCGATGTTCAAATGATTAAAAGTTTAACTTTACTAAAATGAACACTTAAATCTTACAATAGTTTAATTAATAAAAATTTAATTTTACCAAAACAAACAAAAAGGAATTGCAAAGGTATGAAGATTGTTGAAATGTTATCAATAGTCGAGCATTTGTTAAAGTTTTTAAAACAGCAAAATTTGTTTTCACTTACTTGATGGCGGAACAAAGAACGGTAAAATTTCCATCAGCATTCATCGGACAGATGATTCCGGATGTTTGATAAATAAAATAGTACCTTGCAAGCCAGTAGAGAGAATATCCACAGAAATTGATTATTGTCGGTAGATTCAAAAGCGATGTTTGTAAATTTCTTCAAATTCGATAAACGAAATGATCAACATATTTATCGTTGATGTTGCATTAAATATTTTGGGAAACCACAAATTTGCAAATACTGCAAGACGGCCAGACGATCGCACATCGCACATTGTATGTATATGATCGCAAACATTTTCACCATACTATGACATTATCTAAAAAATTTGATATAATTCTAAATAGGGGGTTAACTTACCAATAAAATATTTCAAAAATTTAATACTTTTTATGGAAGATATTAAAATTATGATGATGGAAGACTAACTTCACTGAGTTAAAAGTGTCTTTCTTTTATTATAGATTCTGAATTTTACTTAAATTATTTAAATCAAAATAATTAATTATTTCTTTTTTAATAAATAAACATTTATCTCTTTTTTCTTCTAAATTAATTTTAAATTAAAATGATATTTAAATTTACATTAGTTATTTAGGAGAGTGTATTTATGTGTATTTATGCGAGTTATTTATTTTTTGCACTTTTTTCTCTGTTATTCCTAATATGTTTGAAAAACAAACAAAACTTTAATGTTACCCAAGTAACACATAATAGTATATTAGACGTATAAAAATCGTCTAGACCAAACGTTAAAACCAACTATAATACGTATACCATATACGAATACGTATACGTATTTTTGGTCATGACGTATCCCAATATATAGACGTATACTGTCTACGTATAATATACATATTCAATGTACGTATATTATCCTTCATTATGCTACGTCTATAAACTGTATAGCATAAACGTATACGTATACGTATTTTTGGTCATGACGTATCCCTATATATAGACGTATACTGTCTACGTATATTATACATATTTAATGTACGTATATTATTCGTATTTTTATATCACAATTATAGATAAAAAAAAATTTGAAGCATCTTTTTTTTAACTTAATTTAATTTCATAATGCTTATTTTTTTAGGCTGCGTTTATCGTTTACTATCTGTGAAATTCTAATTATTACATTATTTATTACATTATTCATTCATTTTAGAAATTTATTAAATTGTACTCACATTTTTTTTGACATCTACGGGATTCGAACGCGCGGTGTCAAGACCATGAGGCAACCACTCTAACCATCTACCTATGAGGCTTATGATAATTTTTAGTTGGCTTACTTTACTTTACGAGTTACAATGGCGCTTAGTTAAAAAAATTAAAGCGCAGGGTTAAATGAAATAATAATATTATATTTAAATTAAAAATCAAATAAAAATTTAAAATAATTTATTAGGTATAAATAAACACGTTTTGTTCCTGTTCTTCGACGTTGTCTTTAAAATCAAAGCATGGCGACAAGGTTTGATTATTTAGCAAATTATCAATAGTATTAATCTTAGAGATATTGCATGTACTCGTAATATCAATAGGATTATCTATCACTTCTTTTTCTTTATTGGCATTAATTTCACATTTTTGATTATCACATTTTTGATATTATGATTTAAAATAATTTGTTGAGGGAGCGACAAATTTTGATTACAGGTTGACTTCTGGGGGGCATCGTGGATAAGACTTTTGTTTGTGCCATTTTAAAATTTTTGTTTACTAGAATATTTTTAATAAGTTTAAACTTATTCATATTTTAATTTTAAACTCTTTTGTAAAAAACCGTCTTTAAATAAAAATTTTTAATTTAATAAAAATCACAAACTAAATTCTTATTTTACGGATGGTAAATAAATTAGGGTATTCACACTCTCTGTTATATTTAACACGTGGTAAATTTACCACACATTTATACCATATCTGTGAACACACCTCGTGGTATTGAGTGTTGGTATTTTAATTTTAATCCTACTTTCAGCACAATCAGCTGTTATTATTTTTGTAAGTAGTAGTTACTTTAAATCAGCTGTGTGCACTTCGCAATATTAGAAGTAAAAATACAACAACGCAGAAAAGCGGCGCACTGGTTTAACTTTACCATACTAGAAATACACGGTCGAGGGCTACTTACGAATACCACGAGGTATGGTATTTGCTCTTATGGGAGTTTACTACACAGTCAAATAACTAATAACACCCTAGTAAACGTGATATATTTACCACGGGATATACCAGAGAGTGTGAATACCCTTGTTGTCAAAACGAAAAACTAAATTACACCAAAATATAAGACAATTTATGGGTTTGCAATGCCCACTCTAATTTATTGCAGAAGTGTTGTTTTAAGCTATGTTGCCACTGATGGTCATAAAATTTATTTTTCTTTTAAAATTTTTGGTTCAAACAATTTATAGCAATTTAAAATTTTTACCATAATAGTAAGAATTAAGATAAAATATATATTTCATTTATTTCAATATTACTGTAAATATATAGCACTTTTTTAAATTCTTCATCGTCAGTTTTTATATTCTTGCAATTTACTAGTAAGTGTATTCAATCCAGTGTCGCCAATCGCCAAATATTAATAGGAATTTCCGATTTTTTAATTTGGGATTTAGTTTATTAGAAATATCTTTAGTTTTAATTTTTTTTAATACTTCAGGTTTAATGTTTTTGTTATTAGTTGTAAAGATTGTTTTTGTTATTAGTTGTAAAGATTGTTTTTGTTTTTTCTGATATTTTTACGATTGCAAGCGGACTTCTAGTACTTGATAAATAATTTCGGGGGGAGGGAGGGGGGTTCTAACCCCTAAAACCCCACCCGTAAATACGGCTCTGTAAGTGTTTATGTTTATAACAAACGTTTATTAAACATATATCGTAGACCAAAAATATACTATTTTATATTTAGTAAATTTATACGTATAATCCACATCTATAATACGAATTCTTTAGCTGAAAATTCTACCTTTTATGCTTAAAATTTATAAAAAAATAATGTTAAGTGTTTATGTTTATAACAAAGGTTTATTAATCATATATGGTAGACCAAAAATATATTATTTTAAATATGGTAAATTTATACGTATAATCCACATCTATAATACGAATTGTTTAGCTGAAAATTCTACCTTTTATGCTTAAAATTTATAAAAAAATAAGGTTAAGTGTTTATGTTTATAACAAACGTTTATTAAACATATATCGTAGACTAAAAATATACTATTTTAAATATGGTAACTTTATACGTATTATCCACATCTATAATACGAATTGTTTAGCTGAAAATTCTACCTATCATGCTTAAAATTTATAAAGGAATAATGTTAAGTGTTTACGTTTATAACAAACGTTTATTAAACATATATCGTAGACCAAAAATATACTATTGTGAATATGGTAAATTTATGCGTATAATATACATCTACTAAACGTATTGCCTAGATCAAAATTCTACATTGAATGTAAGTTATATTTTAGTATATAAGCATCGTATAATATACGAATATTTTAAGTATAGTATATAAAGTGTATACGTATATACGTATATTAGACTTACCAAAATTAGACGTATACCAAAAATATACTATTTATCTCAAAAATATACGTATATTATACGATCGTGTGTTACTTGGGTAGTTTTATCATACCACTCTTGTTTTTTTTAATTTTTATTTTTAAATCAATTTATTGTATAGTAATTTGAAAAATCCATCTATAAATTGTTGAAATCCATCTTAAAATATTAATAATAATAATTCTTTATTTATTGAATAATTTACAAGTATTTGCAATTTAATTATTTAGAAGTAATTACAAGTATTATAACATGAAAAGAATTAGTAAAGTACCATTACTAATTAATCAAGTTAAAAGTTTAATTTATTTTTTAACTATTTAATAGAAGATTAACCTAAACAATTAATATCTTAAGTGTATAGTGTGGTAGTTTGTTATGTTAAAATAAACAAACTAAACATATTATATTATATAATAAATTTTAACTGTATTTACAGTATTTACTTAAAGTAAATACTTACATAGAAAAAAGTCGTTTTTATTGGTTTTTAAATATTATTTTTTTGTGTAAGTATTCTTTACTTAACAGTTAAAATTCTTTATTTTAGTATTATGTTTAATTTGTGTATTTTATTTCATAACTGTCTTCGAAGTTCTTGCTTTGAAATAGGATTGGTAAAAAAGCTTATCAAATCCATAATAGAAGAAACTATTGACATGACCAATTAATAAATTATAAAGAAAAACCAGTTCCAGGTACGATCTTCTCTTTTCTTAAGTTGCTAAGTTAAGATAATACAAAATGTTGCTATATTTAGAGCTTTGATACAAAATATTAAATTTAAAACACATAAGTTTTACATATTTCAGTAAAATAAAATTACATATTTCAGGATCAGTTAAAATGTATTTACATATTTATTGTAATGCGGATTCCAAGTCAACGTTCCATATTCTAACAAAGATCTAACGACCGATACATAGAGAAAGTTGATCACTCGAAGTTCTTTAAATTTAACTGATTTGCTAATCACAAAGCCTAAAATCTTGAAAGCCTTGCCGACCAGATCATTAATGTGTTCTGAGAAACTTAATCTGCTATCTATAATTACTCCGAAATCTCTGATATCGGTAACTTTCTCCAGCTGATAGCTGATAACAGAAATTAGAATAGTATGTTTAGAGGAGAAACACAAAACCTTGAATTTAAAAATATTGAAGTTTAACTTATTTAATTTGCACAACGATTAAAGTGCCATCAAATCATTACAAATCATTATCCAATCAAAGTTATCTTTCACCATTTTATAAATTTTGAGGTCATCGGCATAAAGTAAAAACAAACAATGTTTAAAAACATTAATAACATCATTTATGTACATGATAAATAGCAGAGGGCCTAAATGAGAACATTAAAACCTTGGTTTTCAATAGAATGAGAACTCTAGATCTAACTAAGATCACGTTGGAGAGTTTGTCATCAATTTGGAATAATTGAGTACAATTCGAAAAATACAATATTAACCACTTAGTTATGGAACTACTCACACCCAAGATATTCAATTTAAGTATTAACCTGTGAATATCAACTACAACGTACAATGTATTCTATAAATAAAATTAAGTTTATTGATGTAGATCTTTCTTTGTTGTTCAATTATATTGTCCTTAACAGCGTTGTACAGAATTTTAGTAATAACGCACTCCAAAAATTTGGAAATGCATGACAAAATACAAATTAGTCTATAATTTGTCTATGATTGCAATACATGGATTGAAAGTGGTTTGCAAAAAGATTTGCAATGTCTTCAGAGTTATTTGCTGACCTATTGTTGAAATACATACTTACAGGAATACCATAGCTTTTTCTTGAAGAGTATCACTACGATAAACAACATATTTTTCGTCAAGAAATTTGTTGTCAAAATGTTGATCAGACAGCCAAGTTTCAGTTAACACAATTATTGGATGTTTCATTTAAAATATTAATAAGCAATTGACTCCGTTTAGTACGTAAACCCCTCACGTTGTTTACTTTAATCCTCCTCCTTAATTTTTGTCGTCGATGTTGCTATGATATGATTAACCTTTCATTTAATTTTCAATTTTCTCTTTCTTTAGATTAGATTTTACAAAAATGTTACTTTTATTTTATTATTTTAAATTTCTCTTCCTACCGTATTTTTCAATTTTCCATAATTTCTTGCACCATATAATTTTATTTTAAAGTATTTTTCTTTAGTTTCAATTTAAGCTTACTTGTTACTTTTTTGGAATAATTTTTTCTTTTTCCCATTTTTTTATCAAATTTTATTTTTGCTTTATTAATTTCAAATTTCTTTCTTTCTTTTTATTTGTGTATTTCGTAATTTGTATACTATTTAATATAATTTTAAAAAACTTTTTTAAAATTTTTTTTATCTATTAGGTTACTTTGAGGTTTTTGTTTTTAAAGCTTTAGAATTACCGTCTTTTAAACATGTGGGGTGATCATAATTTTTTTCACATATTTCTTTTTTTCTGTTTTCTAAATTCTATGTAATTTTATATATTGTTTCTTTCTTTTCTATACTTAATATTATATTCCTACTTATTGTTTGTTGTTTTTAAATCATTCGTGACTTTTTCTACACTGTACATACTTTTTGAAATTTCTTTCTTTGAATTTGGGTTTTATTTAGATTTATATTTATTTCTTGTTTTGCTTTATTTAACTTTTGCTAGTATAAAATCTTTATTACTTTGAAATAAACAAACTAACCATAGTATTAAAACAATGAATTTTAACTGTTAAGTAAAGAATACATACCTACTTACTCTAATTTTTTAGGTTAATTTTCTATTTATTATTTTAATTTAATTTTTATTTTGAACTTTGTTCTAAAATCTTTTAATAATAAAACGTTCGTTTGATTTTTTAATTTCGTTCAAAATTTTTAAAGTTTAGAATTTTTAGAAGCTATTCAAACAATCCTGCATCATTTCTCAAGAAAATATAAAGTTCAAAATTGTGAACCCAATATCATTGAAAACCAAATAATGTAATAACATTATTTGTATTAACATTGTGTATTAACATTTTGTATTAACAATGTATTAACATTTATGTAATAATATAATTTTATTATTGCACCCATGCATATTTTAGTTTTTCTGAATAAACTCAGTTGTAATTAATTAAAATACATGAGACTCTAAACACTTATTCTTGTAAATTAACAAAAAATCAAATTCTATTCTTCACAAACTTCTACAATTGAATAAAAGTTGAACTCATCAAAATATATCTATGCTGCTGAAGTTTTAATGCATTAAATTTTCGTAAAAATAATTTACAATATTTTTTAAATTTTTATTGTAATTTTATTAATTATTATTGATACATTAATTTAAATTTATAAGCTTTTTGGTCTGATGCCACTTACCAACAGTAAAACTTTGTTTTTGTTAATCTTCATCTGCGTCTGTTTCACTTTTAACTTTTTGCTATTAACAAAAATCTTGCTTCTTTTCAATAAACAGTTTCCGCTTTTACAATATTTACAATTTATTTTATTTCAAATTGTTTATCAAGCCATTTTATAGCTTAGTCATATTATGTCCGTCATTTACCCATCCACGCATGCAACCTAGCGCGTGAAGTCAAGTCAAACCTTGAGCGGCAAATATAAATTTACAGTCAAACATTAAAATAACAATACATTAAAAAAAATTTTTTTTAAATTTTTTATGCCCGGTTCACAATCACATGTAAAAACGTAATCTATAATTAAATTTTTACAACAATTCAAATGTATTGTTGCCATATTGTTGTAAAATTTTGATTTTGATCAAATTCCTTAATTATCGTTTCTGAAACCGGGCATTAAACTCCCTATTACATTATAAAAATACATACATAAATGTATTTATTAAATAAATAATAATTAAATAAATAAATTACACATTTGAAAAATACTGAAGATAATTTATTCTTTAAAGCGGGAACTGAAAATAAATTGTTCGGTAAAACTAGAAAGATGAAATTCTATTTCAATTAGCAGCATTGTGAAAAATTGCTTAAAAATTTAATCTTCACTCCTAATTATTTTTCCCAAGTGATAAATATTAATTAAATATACGGCATACAACATGATTGTGTAGCGGTCAGCGTTATGAAATTCAACTTTGTTAGTTCTTTGTACGAGCGGTACCAGTATATTATTAAAATTTTTATTTATATTATTATTTATTTTGAATAGAAAGTCTTTGGTTACAATTGAATTTATTTACAATGAAGTGCACGTGTTTTTATTTCTTTGTGTGCTATTTTTCGTTTGTGTGTGTGTTGTAAATACCTTTGTGTATTGTTATTGTACAGCTCGGTACTGTCGTTTTTTGTATCTTTTCAATTAAAACTTAAATGTGTATTTGTAAAATTATTACCTACCATGCAGGTTGTAAAATTAATTAACAAAATTCTGTTGTAAGAGAAGAATTTCTACTAAAAATAAATAAATGAAAATTTATAAAATGTAACCTCTTAAAAAAGAAAAAGTAGTATCTAAAATGAAAATAAATTTCAACTAGGTATAGAACAGTGCAAAAATTCATTACCGCTTATTATTATTTAATTTTACTAGCTTTTTTTTAAGTGTATGAGGACAAGAAAAGTAAGTCAACACCAGACGTTTGTTTAATTACGCAAGCTAAAAATTATCACAATTTGAATATAATGCAGGAAAAGCTTGACGGAAAATTTGCACGTTTTCCTCTATTATGTTCAGTAGGACCTTTTCAGATTCCATGCATACCACGCAGTAAGCGTAAGCTATAAAATGACCAGAGCGTTTTAATGAGAATTGTTAAAATCGTGCTTTTCAGAGGTCTTAAAGGTTAGTGTAGAATTAACCACAAATGCTTAAAATGATTATTAAGAAAGTTTCTTGAATACTCTTGTATGGGGATACCTTTTATTAATAACAAACTTATAAACACTGAAGAAAATGATTTTAGTTTACATTTAACTAAATTTACGAGAAAACTTGATAACAGCACTCTGGCCTTTATTATAACTTTATGGTTGCAGATGTTATAGGTCGTTTTTTAGTTTTTTTTTTAATTAAAATTTCTTGATAGGTTTTATTTATCCGAAAAATTATTAAAAACGAAATAAATTGCCTAAGAGCGTAATCACAGACTGTTTAATTAATTAAAAAATCGTTAAATTTTTTTAATAACATTTGTCGAAAGTGTTAAGTATTATTAGGCATTCGCTTTTAATGAATTGTCTACAATGAAAATTTAATTAAAGACAAGTTTAGAATGAAGAAGGTATGCCATTACACAAAGTTGTGGCAAGGGATATTAACTTACAAAATTTGTTACAGGCTTGCTTACACAGTTTATATTTGGTTCGTGATAATTATTATTTGTTAAAATCTCACCTTTTAATTTAAATTACTACTTTTGGTAATTAGTTTATAATTACTAATTATTTGGACGTCTTTTGCAATTATTTAACCTTTTAGCCTTTTAGGAAAATTGCCTGTGATCCTAGTGAAAGCTTATATGATGTTGTATTATAATGTATCTATTGTGCAATCTGTACTACCTGTGGGTTTTAAGTTTAATAAAAATAAATTTTATGTCGTCTTTTGCAACTTTAAGCTTCAGAAATGTTCAAGAGATCTTGTATGAATATCAATTGCAGATATTTTTCCTGAAAAATCTGGCTCGACATTAAATTTGTATACCACGTTTATTCTGTTTTATTTTGTTTTCCCTTGTACTGTTCCGCTGTTGAAATTATTTCGTTGAATTATTGTAAAACATTTTAATTACTAATATTTCATTAGTATCAACTTAAAAATCTCCGTCGACATCTTCATTATTTATAACTAAAAATAAATATAATTGCACAGTGAGAGAGGACTTCTAAGGATACAAAATTTTTACACAAGGGCTGATTGCAAATGCTTACAAAGAGAACTTCTAGCAGTAATGAGTCTTATCCTTAATGAAATCGCAGTTCTTGAAATTGCAATAAAAATTATTTAACGACTTCTAAAATCAAATTGGATATTCGATATAAAATATATTTACGGATACTTAATTTTGAGTAAAAGTAAGTAACAGTGGTTGGTGGTTAGAAAATGATTCTTAATCATGATATTACCATGCGGAAGCAACTAGGAATTACCGCATTATTCTTCTCTTAGGATACTTATCCGTATCTTTCATTAGGTTAGGGAGTGCAAGATATCCCCCACTTAACGAACCGTGCTTTAATAACATGAACAGATGAGCAAAGTATATCTTTATGATACCTTTCGTGGCTCGAACGAATAGATAAATGTAAAACGTAATTTTAAAATGTACTTTATTTCCTAGCATAATGCAAAATTTTAATTCACTTACTCTGATGTATCATTTAAGTAAACGCTGCGTCTTTATGTAAATTCCAGAACGTGTTCTATAGCCCTACTTTTACTTGATATGGCTATCTATATTGCATCAATATTTAGATTAGCATGTGGAAAAGGATGGAATTGTAAGCAGATGTTCTTTTGTACAGTTGGAGTGCTTATTTGAAAATCACGGCACGTTACAGAAGTAAATAGGCAATCTGTGACTGGTACATGTTGTAGGCAAGGGCGTACATGTTGCTACACATGGGACTTTGCATTTTTGCTATATCGATATAAAATTGTAACAATAGTAGGTTCACCATGGTCTTAAAATATGAAATTGAATTTTTTTTTAACTCGTTCTAACAAAATGCAATCTCCATTATATGATAGTGTTGTCATTTTCTTACTTGTAACAAATTCTCCCAGTAGTGCAGTACTAAACCTTCAATATTTAATGTTTTTCTTACATTATAACTTTAATGCTGTGCTAAATTTCAAAAATTTAGTAATCGACAAGTTGTAATTAACTGCTTTGATCTAGATGCTTAATTAATTGAGCACATAACTCCTCCAAAGAAAACTCTCTGAAGTACATTTTAAAAGCAAAATCACTTAACGAAGTACAATATCTAAATTTTATATTGCTACATTTCTTGAAGTCACTTTAATTTATTAAATATCTTTCTATAACATTCTTTTGTATATTTGAAATGCCAGGCCAAGAAAATTTTCCATTATTATCAATTTTAGGTTAGTAAATTAAGGTAGAATGGCAATTACGTATTATAAAAATAAATTATATTTAATGTAAAATATTAAAAACTATTAATTTGTGAAACTGAATTAAATTTTAAATGACAATAAATTCCGTTACTTTACTAAATTAATTTATTCTGTTTTATACAAACAACCAGACCAATTCAATTTTTCTCACAAAATGAAAGACAACTATGAGAGGTGGTCTTGTGATTCTACAGTATTAAGGAGTAAGGACAGTTTCGGGTAACCAATTTGATTAAAAACAAGGTTACATGTCTGTCTCAAGACAAGCATTTGGGTAACGAAGAATGGGTTATTAACCTTATCAAAGCCCAATTGATAGAAATAGTTAGCAAAACCATATCTCAGGGTCCCAAATTTGCCATCATCGCATCTCATCGCAATTTTTCTTTGTACACTTTTCTTGCGGTACCGGTGGTTGAATATACCACTAAGAACTGTCGGTCCCTATCCCTTGAAAAAACAAAATAAGAGGAAATATTATTAACATGGCACACAATTTTTTAAATAGGAGAGACAAAAGGTGCTTATCACAAAACAGGTTTATGCTACTAAAACTTTTTTGAAAACCAACTTTCTAATTTTAAAATTTGATAAAGACAATTCCACTGTGGTGATGTAAGAGATACTTACAAAAAGAGAATAAGTAATCTATGTGGAGATAGTGAAACCTACAAATTGCTGAAAAAGCAGTGGCGGCTTGTGACATTTTCCAGTGGGAGGGCACAAAATTAAAAAAAAAATATTTTTTAAAATAACTATTTATAATGAAAATTTCTATCCTTTGATCCTTATTGTTAGAAAACTGTTCAATTACTTTATCATCGTAATCTGGTATTCCTCGAACAAAGTTTTTTCAATAAATAGCACTGCCAGAGTATTTAATATGCATTTAATTTAATAGCTTTGAAAAATTAATTTATTGGGTGCAATATTTAATTTGGTTTGTAATTCTGTCACACTAGATAAAATTTAATTTTATTAAAAAAAATAGATAAAATTTGCGTTGTATAATCTAATGGTTTAATAAAAGACCAGAATCGTTCACAAATTTGTTCTTCATACACGTGACTAAATATTATAACTAACTGTTGTTGATTTGAATAACCTTTTTTTTTTATTAAATTAATTTTTACATATTACATAAAATTGAAATAAATAATCTGTAGTTTCGTCCGCTTCTATAGCTAAAAAATTTGCTGAGTTGAATTGAAGTGAATGACTTCACTTTCATAAACTGCAAATATTGCGTCTTGCAGTTCGTTTTGTATTGTTTTTGAAGTTTCTTTAAATTATTTTGCTTTTTTTATATTATGTACGCCAAGAACAAAATCGAATTCAGCAGCAAAATTGATTAAACCCAAATAAATACGATAATGGATAATATATAATATAAGCGAATATCGATAATCCCTAACACATTATAAACAATTTCTGCATTTATAAGATTAAATAACTTCACCGCTGGTAACCCACAAAAATTTTCTTTTTTTTAACAACAAACAATAAAAACAAAATAGTTTATTAGTAATATGTATAATATGTATTGCTCAAAATGTAGTATATTAAATACTTGATACATTTTAAAAGTAAAAGCATAACACAACTTGTAAACTAAGCACAAAACAAAAACATGTCATACACTACTGATGTTATGAACCCAATTGTTAACGGATAAGGGTTTCTTAGAGTGTGACCCGCTTTCAACCTGTCGGTCGACTTGAAAAATGTATTTTTAGTATATTATACAAGCTTGACTGTTGCGCACTATCGTTAGCTGGCGTTTAGGTGGCGATTTGCGTGACCCTATTATACTACCGTTCTACGCTAAAAAGCAGTATATTCATTTTTTCCAAATTTTAGTTTGATAGCTTTGTAGGTTTATTATAACATTATCTGTGATCCTACAACACTAAAAAGCAGTAAGACTACTAGGTATATGCAGCACTGAGTTCTTATTTTGCAGTATATCCACGAAATATAGACAAGTGCTTAGTTAAAAAGCAGTAAACACCATCTGCATGCTTTAAAATCAGTATTTACCACAAATATTAGAGTTACTGCTGTTTAGTCTAGTAAAATGGAAAAAATAAATTATAAACACTTTATAATTCTGTATTTCTTAATTGCCAATGGTCAAATTCAATATTTAGAGGTAGGTATAATAAATTATAAGAAGGTAAGTACTCGATTTAAAGTTATTTTTCTTGTAATCGCAGGAATTTATAACAAGAACATGGACTATTATAAATAAACATACACAGTGATAATGATTACAGAAGCATCATTTTTTTAACCAAAATATTTACTTATCAGACATAACTATTAATGCAATCTTATTTTATTATTTATACCTTATATTAGATAAAAAGGCAGGAATAGGAATCTTATAAACAAAAAATTTTGATATCTTCATGAAAATTTAGTTGCATTTAATTTTTTTGACTGCAAACATATATTTTTATTACTTGGTAATAACTAATAAGTGATTTATGTTCTTGTGTTCGAATTTATTGTTTACGTATATTGTTCGTATGTATTTCCGTATAATTTATAAAAATTAGTGTGTAACAATTAATAACTTTTTAGTGTTTTTTTAATGTAAAGTTTTTTAATCTTTGATAAAAATGAATGGCATTAACTTAAAGGGTTTATTTCATCTGATTTAGATAAAGCATCATCTAAATGTGGAAAAACTTCATTTCCATTAACTTCTCGTGCTATATCTCTAACACCTGACGGTAAACACATTTTTAACTTTATAACTACAAAACACATTTACAAGGTAAATACACTTTTATAAATACAATAAATAAATACAAGAGACAAAAGTTTTTTCTGGCGTATTATTTTTTCTACTGTAGGTGAATCATCCAGTGCACAATCATCATCTTTTCAAGACTCTATCAGTTCAGAATTAGATAAACTCTTTAGTTCTAATGATAGTGTCTTCGACGAGAACTACCAGCCAGCAACGAGCAATTCAGAAAACAAATTAGATTCAAAAGAGACTAATGATAGAATGTAGACAAGCTAGAGCGGCTATTAAAGCATCTTCAAGTAGACATTCAAAATATTACCTAAAGCTGTTCAGAGTCAATCTACGGACAATTGCAGGGATTTTAACTGGACACTGTAAACTAAATAAGCATCTTAACACGATGGGCTTTGGAGATAGCCCATCATGTCGAGGATGCAATAAAGCAGATGAAATAGCGGAGCATGTGCTTTGTCACTGTCCAGCTCTAGCATCAAAACAAGACGCCATGTTGTAGAATCTCCAGCCTAGCATGGCCAGAATCAGTGATACCTCACCCGCCAAGGTTCTTGAGTTTCTCCTTGGTTTGGGATGATTTCAGAAATGATGGGATGCGTGTGTTCGTGTTCGTGTGACTTTGCCCTGCAGTCGAAAATACAGAAACCAGAATCCAGCTACTACGGTTTTGATTTTTGTTTCGGACTTCTAGTTGGTGTTTTGGTCTCTCGTTGCTTTGACGCGGCTTGACTTCCAAGCAAGCAACCGACATTTTACGCTTTAATTTTGTTTTTTACGTACTATGTTTACATAGGTTTATATTTTTACATTTATTTGTTGTGAATTGTAATATTATTCAAAGTTTTTCTGACTTGGTTGAGTGTATTGCTAGCCACTGATACTTTCTTGTTTTCCGTAGTCATATCGTATCGTATGTAATCAAACACATAACATCTCGTTTTGCTTTGGTAAGTGTAACCTTGTTGCTTTAACAGACTTGCCAATGCTACCTTTTATATTGCTTCCATTTTAGCTCTGAGAATGATATATACATTTTTTTAAACAGTGGTCTAGAAAACTTTTGGTTTAATTTTTATTGTTCTTGCAATCCGATATTGTTCCCGCTACTTGATCAGTACCGGACGGGAATTCCCTATTCATTTATAAAAACTTTTCAATATAATTTTAGTCGCTTATAAAATCCAAATCAAGTTTTAGTGATTGTGACATTCCTTTAAAAATGCACGATGCATCAACATGTTGTTACGATGCTGTCAGCATAGCTAATCTTTTTGCAAGCTCTTTAGAGGATGCTTAATTAAACCAGAAAATGTAACAAATATTTGCAAATAGAAATTTAAGCTGTCTCGACTATTGTTAAAGGAAAAGATCGTTTTGTTATCGATACTATCGGTAATTCCAAAAGTGTTTGAATGGATTTTAACAGATAAAGGAAGGGTAAGGTTAATTCGGTAAAAAAATAGCATATCTTCAAGAATTTTTGTAGACGATACAGGTAATGCCGGTTAATGCTGATTTATTTAATTAAGCTCCGTGTAATAATACAACATCTGAACGATATTGTCCTAAATTTTTATTGCAAAATAATGGTAAATAAATCATCTAAAAAAAAAATTGTTTTGCGGTGTACACTATAACTCGTCAGTGGATCATATGAAACAAAAAAATTGAAATGCTTTTATTAGATGAGATTTTTCTCGAGGTAATGCTGTCGATTTTTTTTTATCTATTGATTATCTTCTTAATAAATTAGACGGATATTGAGTTTCGTACTATTATTAGTTAAATTGGTTAGTTAAATTTTCATACTAGGTACAACATGTATTATAAAATGTTTTCGAAGTGGTCTCTTTTAGCAGGTATACAGAGTTCCAAACGTCGACGAAAATTTTTTATAGTTCTTTAGAACTTTTTTTATTTTGCGGTGCATTTGTAGCAGAGCACTGCATCGCCAAAGTCGTACTTGCAGGTTTTCTATTCGTCAAGCAGACTTTCGCGCGATTCCAGTTTCACGTGACAATTTTCCCATCGGCAGTCTCGGATTTGGCTGAATCCGAAGTTGTATGATGTTGCAATTTCGACTAGTATTTGTAGATTATTTTTTTTCTCTTACGAGTCGGTTTTTCTCATTGCCAAGCTCTTTAAATTGTTTGATGGCATCAGAAACGGTTTGTCTAGAAATATCAAGCATTTGAACAATTTCACATTGACGATTTCTGGCTTCAAATAACGATAAAGTTGCTGAGCAACTTTTTGGCATCTTGTAACTCACAAAATTAGTATATTTTAAATTTCACTCTATTGCTTTTCTATTTTCTACTATTTTTAGAATCGGCAAGAAAAACCCAAGTTTGTCCGAAGTTTTGTGAGCTACGTTTATGCTACATATAGAAGAATTTTATTTTCGATCAATTGTGATTACGACAAGAGACTTTTTTGTAATTAAACAATAATGTTTTAAACTCAACATGTTTTATAGTCCACATTGGCTCAGGTTTTCAGTCGTGGTTTAACTAAATAAAAATAGTTAACTACAAAATTTCTTAGTTAGCAGTTTTTCAGTCTTGGGTTAGCAGTTTTCTCTAACCAATTATTTAAACCAGCACATGTGGTGGTTTAACTAAATTATTTTAGTTAACTATGCTAAGCAACTAAAAGTGACGCTGACCTGCATAACCTCGCAATATGTCATAAATACCAGAAATGCACACGTTGTTTATAAAATTGTGAAATTTTACTGCGTTCCGATACCAACTTCACAAATATTTTGGTTAGTTAACTAAAATATTGTCTAATTACTGAAAAACTTATATTTGGCTTAATATGGTTTAAAATTTTAGTTACATTTTAAACCAAATTAGCTAACCTAAAAGTTAACTCACGGCTGAAAAAATAGCCCATAATTTCTAGAAATTTTAATTAATAGTTCAAAAATCGCAACGCAATAAACAACAACTTCAGAAAATATTAAAATAAATTGCATAGATCTACGGGAAATGTATCGAGTAAATATATCGTTATTTAATTGCGAAGAAGTAAACTTCTATAATCATAATAAACAGTCCTTTGTTAGTATACTAAACGTAATTATTATCTATGTCTATTCAGAGTTTAATTTAGCTTTGCAATTCATCTAAAGAAATTTAAACGTTTTTGTGGGCTATCTCTACAAGTACGTGTATATTGTAGTATAGTCTGCGTACAGTGACATGTGTAATTTTTCATTGTCGGAACGTCATTTATACCTATGCATAGATTTAACAATTTGTTTTATTAACAGCCATATTCACCGTTTTGTACTTGGCAGTCTGATAACTGATAAGTATTATACTAATATTTACAATTGCTCCAAGAAATCTATTTTTCGAGTGTACTTTATTTATTATTTTAAATGCATTGTATTTACATTGTAAATGGTGTGGATAAAATAACAAACAACACATTAGATCCTACTTAGGTCGACATTTACAGTTCACCATCATCATTCAACTAAAACCACTAGAGAAATTGCAACTTGAAACTTCAATTCTTTAGTAGTAGCAAATTACTCCATCCGGTACTATTATTTAAAAAGTTTGAAAATACAATTGAAACGAGAGACGCCTGACTTCAATTTAAATAACACAATAGTTGACAACAATTGTTTACTGTTGGCAAGATGATGCAAATAGAATTTTAACAAAACCCTCGACTTTATTAAAAGTTATACTATCAAAAGTTTCATAACTTTTTTGCTTTCTATTTATAGATTTACACGATGCAGTTGCAATTCAATTTATTATTGACATACTGCATGTAAGTTGTTTTTGGAATTCTAGAATCAGAAAAACTACAAGATTCTGTTTAAAACGTGATTTTAAACTTTTGCAATTTTATTTAGCAGCATTATGCTGTCATATAATTAAATAATATGAAGACCCATTAATCAAATCATAACTTGTGATGACTCATAAATTTAAAACTTTGGTGAATACCCTTAATGTGGTTAATTAATATCTAACGTTAATCTTGCAACGATGTACATTTTATGCAAGTGTAGGGTAAAGTACAGGGTTGGTGTGACACCAAACTAATTAAGGTATCATACAGCAACGTCTTTCGTTTTAATATTAGGATGAATATGTCTCTAAGAAAGCTTATTGTGTAGATTGATGTAGTACGTAAACAAGTTTAATTACGATAGAAAGTTACGTTAATATCGTAACTAATTATATCTATGCTTAATATGACGTGAATTTGAATCGAGTGTTGATTCTGAAAATGTAGCATTATACAGATTTAGCTAATAAGCTTTCCAGAGATTTGTAAAGAAAGACTTTTAAAATAATAAATTGCTCGGCTGTTTCGTAAATGTGCTACTATTTTTTAAAACAAAAATACAAATAGTTTGTGTTAGACACAATAAAATAAAAATTTAACTTGACTAGGCTCATTTATCACTCTGAATTGCATTATATTAGTAATTTTCTGCTTTTATATAAATATAATTTGCGAGAAATTATTTGAAAATAAAAGAAAATAATTTAAAAGCTTTTACATTTTAAAAGCAAGAACGCAAGGTAATTTAAAAAATATTGCTTATTAGCAAGATACGATATTGAAATTAAAATAAATACACAATGCCAATTATTTTACCTAATTATACAAATTGGGTACATTATTTCAATTAAATTTTGTGTGCGTTAGTAACTCTTAATATTATTGAATTATTGATAAAATTCAAGTTAGAATATTCAATATGTACATAGATACGTATATATGAATTTAAATTCGGCAATTTCTGAGCAACACTTTATTGTTAAAAGCAGTTATATGTACATACTTGCGTATGTACATCATATTTCTTGTATGATAAGGCTACAGCATTATATAGTATGTATATACAAATAATTTTATTTTCAGTGAAAATTTAATTGCAATCTACTATACAAGTTGTAACCGTCTTATTGTGCTGCATTATAATTATTTAAGTGAATTTATTGCTTTCTTCGAGACTAACTAACTATTTGAGTTCTTTTAAGCATTTTGAACTTTCGACTAGTTTTTTCAATCAGCTGTTTTTATCCTTTTCTCATAGTATCAAAGACCTTTCTTTCTTCCTATTCACTGACTTGTTTGAAGTTTTTTATTTTTCATTTTCAATATACCAATTAAGAAATTTTTGTTCAATGATAAAATTCATTTTGGTCCTTAATATTATTTCAAATAAGAAAAAAAAATTATTATGTAAATAAGTTTACTTAATGATTGCAATAATCAACTCATAAACAGGGTCACAGGCACATTAACTTAGTAAGATTCTCCTCGGAATCTAAACTTTCTTAGACGATCAATACGGTCATAACCGTCTTGTTTGTCTGTTGAGGAGTGATTGAAAGGCTAATAATAAAGAAGAAAAAGAGAGACAAACAAATTCCCAAATTCGGATTAAACAGTGGTGTGGTCTAAATACTAAAAATATATTTTTCTCTAGAGAAAGAAGCCAATTATTCTGCAGTGAACAAAGAAAGCTTATATTTATTTTATTGTTTATTATAAATTGTTAATTTCGTTGTTAATTGCAGTTCATTTTTTTCTCAAAAAAAAAAAAAATTTAATGTCTTAGAATCACCTTTAGCATTTGTGTTAAATGTGCTACTAAATTTCTTTAACATCTACTTTACTTAGGTACATACAAAAACTTTAACTTATTAAAAGTTTGTTTTTATTTTAATAAATATTATTCTAATTTTTTTAAATTTTTGAATTATACGTAAACCAGAGTTTTCCTCGGGTATACTCTTGGTTTACCTTACGGATTTCCATTCGAAAAAATAAAGCATCAAGAAAAAAGATTTTCGATTGTATTTTTATAATTTTATAATTTTCGAAGATTTTCTTAAGATTTTCTCAAATTTCCTTTCACTTATGCATCAAATTTTGCACTTATAGAAATTTCTTTAAATTTTGATTTCTTGTACATGTTTCTTTTTAAATTAAAACATAATTATCTAACTAATTTTAATTAATTTATGAATCATAAATCATTTATGAAACATGACGTTCGTACTAAAACCTTAGGTAATATCAGTAACGTTAATTATACATATGATTCAGTGTAGTATTAAAAATTCGAGATTTGTATAATAATTTCTATGTATAAATCATTTAATTTTAAAATGTTTCTTTAAACTTTAATTTTCGGGTAATAAAATATAAAATGATAACGCTTAAAATTTTACGATACTGTGAACAAAGCTGTATTCTTATCAACAAAATTCGTAGTTCCTTTAATGATTTTTAATTTAAAAATTGAAAACTTTTATTTATTATTATTATGTGGTTTCCATTCCTTGCGGAATATACCAGCTTCTTCCGAAGCTCTTCCGATTTCACAAGGTGAATTACTCCTTATTTGCCTTTGTTTCTTCTCACAACTGCGAGTGCGTTTTAGCCCTCTCTACGATTTCTCTCCAAGCTTTCCTATCCTCACATTTCTTTTTCCAGTTCATAACGTTCATCTTCTTAAGGTCCTCCGTTACTTCATCTATCCATCTCAATTTCGTTCTTCCTCTACTTCTCTTCTCCATCGGTCTCCATTCTGTTATTCCTCTTATCACACTTCCTTCGCTTCTTCTCATCACATGACCAATCCAACGTATTCGCTGCGCTTTCACAAATTTCACAACATCCTCATCTCCCATGTCTTTCAATATTTCATGGTTCATTCTCATTCTATGTTCATTCTCATTTAGTTTTTTCATACCTAGTATAGCTCTTAGGATTTTTCTCTCAAAAACTCTCAATTTTTCACTTTCCTTTTCTGTCAAGCTCATTACTTCCGCCGCATATGTCACTATTGGCATTATAAGTGTTCTATATATCTTTATCTTCGTTTTTCTTGTAACATTTTTGCTTTTTAGTATTTTACTGTATCCGTAGTAAGCTCTTCACCCTTTCTGTATCTTTTTTCCTATTTATTCACTTCTGTAATTTTTTTTGTTTATCTGTACTCCCAGATACTTAAACCTCTCCACTTCCTCAAATATATATTGCCCTATTTGGATTTCTTTTCGTTGATCTTCCTGATTTTCTTCTTTATCTAGTCTTAAATATTTTGTTTTGCCTTGGTTAATTTTCAGACCCATTATTTCTGCCTGGTTGCCTAACTCTTGTAAGACTTTTCTCATTTTCTTCTCTGTTCTAGCCATGATAACTGTATCGTCAGCGTATGCCAATATTTGACACTCCTTAGTTACAATAGTGCCCTCGCACCGGACTCTCCTGATTATTTTTTCCAGCACTAATAGAAACTTTGCCATTGTCATCTGAAAACTTTACCATTTACTTAATTTTTAATTATTATTTTCTTGTTCTCTCTTGCTCTGAAATCATCTTTATCTCTTTACAATTATCATTAATGCATAGCTTCCGTTTCAATTCTATTTCCAAAATCATTCAACCGTTTTTCAAATCAATTTAGCAAAAATAATTACAAAATTTAAATCTTTACAAAATATTAATATATTAACTTATGCAATACAAAATAACTATAGGAGCAGCTAAATCAATAGTCAACATCTATTACCCTCTGTGAATTTTATTAATAAAGCGAAGCTTATCTATAAAATTCACTATACCGTTGTCGTGGTACGAATAAAAATATCAAAAAAAATTTACAATTTTCAATAAAATCAAATAATTTCTTAAAATCAAATATAAAAATTTATTAACTCTAATAATTTTATTTTCTTCTTCGTATCTTCTACATAATTATTTTTACATTAGGCGTTCATTTCTCTGGCATCTGCTTTTGCCTTCCCGTATTTTATCAAATCTTCCAAATTTTTTTTTCTTTCTTCTAGCCAGGGTCCTCTCCAATGTTGACTTTGGACTGATTTTATCATTTCTTTCAATTTCAATTTCTTACTGTTTTATTTTATACTCTTTTAGATTCCCAACTTTTATTTTAACTTTAAATTTATTTTTTTCTACTTTATGTGTTCAAATTTTTTTTTCTAAACCAAAGAATGTAAATTCCCATTTTATTTTCATGGCTTCCTCCTTTATTAGATAATATTATCTCCTTCTTCCTTTTATTGGTAGTAATTTTAAAACTTTTTCTTGATCTTTTTTTTAATAATTCTTATTTTTATTCTCTCTTAAAATATTTTAAACTTTATTTATTTCTAAAATAAACAAACTAAAGCAAATGTTAAAGTAATGAATTTCAACTGTAAGTAAAGAATACATACTTTCATAGAAAAATGATATTGAAAAAACAAAAAAAAACAATGATTTTTATTTAACAGGTTTGCACTTAGAATATTTGAATAAACAAGAAAAATAAAAATAAAAATTTATTAACATTACACACTACTACACATACATACTACCACACTATCCACTTAAAACTTCATTTTTCGGTTCTTTTTCTATTATTTATTTCTTCTAACAAATAAGCCTTTTATTAATCTGCAATCATATTTAACTCATTAGGAATAACCTCCGTTTCTCTCAAAGTACTTTCATAATCAAGAAACTTTCAGGAAACTAACAAAAAAACTTTATTTTCTCTATTTCAAAGTTTATTGAGTTCTATAATACTTACGATTTTGTTTTTTGGTACTATATTTTTTATTTTAGTTTATTTGATTTAAAAATATTTCGTTTCCTTTAATGCAAATACTTAGATCGCTAAAATTAAATCAATTTTGCGATTAGTCAAAAAAGTAATTCTTTCCCTCCAAGGCTAACCTCATTACATACTATTATGTAGGTACATAGTTCTTTTTTTTCATTCAAATTTTGTTTGTTTTGATAAATAAATGTTTTGTTTTTTCCAAAAAGTAGTATTTAAATGTAGAATGACGATATTTCTTTAAAATATGTACATAATTAAATTTATTTTATTGAATAATTTTGATCGTTGTGCAGAATTTCTACTTTGAATACCACTACCAGCTCTCTGGTTAAATTCCTGATATTAATACAGAATTATAACACTAAATCTTAAGCTTTTCACAAAAATTTCAAAAAGTATTTATCAATATTAACATTATCAAGTATAATTGAATCATCCCCTACATATTACCTGTTATGAAATATAAGCTTAGTAGTTACTACAAATCAACAAAACTCTTCCAATCTAACAAGATATACATTAATGTCATAACTGCAAATTATAAACAATATAATTATTAACAATCTATTTAAATACAAATCAATATCAATATTTGAATATATCTATGATCATTTAAAATTATTTTAAAACTATTTCAGGTCAAACCTAAATCCTAATATTTATATCCTAATAAAAAACCTTAAGTCCAAATGTAAATCAATGTCTTTTATTATTATTTTTCTACGTACGTATGTATTCTTTACTTTACGTTTAAAATTCATTACATTTTATTGAGTTTGTTTATTTTTTACTATTAAGATTTATTACATTTATTCAAGTAGTTTTTTTATTATCTACTTAATATGTAAAAACTGGAAATATCAAATCAAATCACAATTTTACAACAATAAAAATTATTCAAATTTAAAAAATTTATAATACAATTCAAAATCTCTTCTAAGTAATGTATGTTAGCTTAGAATAATTACCATTTTAAATGTATGGAATGATTACATCAGTGCACTTAATTTTAAATAGATTTATTAACGTTATTATTTTCTAATTATTAATAACATCAAAATTATTTAATTGATACAAAAAAAGTAAATGATAAAAAAAATCTCCTTTATATAATATTATTACAATTAATACAATTAAGCAATACTTAAATCGTCCAACAATTTTATAGTTAAATCAACATTAGTGCTTAATAAAAATCATTTATAAATCTTTATATCAAATTATGCAAAATAATCCATGATGAGCTTATCTTCTATTTTACCCATTTCCACCAGAAAATCCTTATCTCTAGAATCAATTTAATCATTTTGGTACTAAAACCATTTTTTATAGTATAAACAAATGTTTAGATAAATGTTCATTTCTTGTTTAAGTAAAATATAGATATTATACCTATGAGATTAAATTCTTCTCTTTTTCTGACGTCGCGTCGATACTATACGGTAGAATATATCCATTAGGATTCGTGGGAATTTGGAAATTCTTAATTATAGTATATGTACTAAATTAATTTATTACGGTAACTTAAAAAAGCGGTATAACAATTAAATCCTGTTAACGTCAACCTTCAAATTAATATTTTAGGAGTATAAAATAAGCATCCAACGTTGGTAATAAGTCAAACAATCAACGGTAATTCAATCGCGTTATACATCATGAAAAGTTTACTATTATTTGCAGTTGTAGCTTGTGTTGTGGTGGTTAATGTGGTAAGTTAAATAAAATTTGTTTAAAAAAGTATTTAAATATTTAAATATTTTAGCAAGCCGTTGATGTTATTCAAGAAGTGTTAGGCAATGCTATAAATGAGTGTAAACAAAAAGTGCAAGCAACTCCAGGTAAGTTTCATTTATTTGTATTTTATGGAAATTTGTTCTATGTAGACAGGTATCTCCAAATTATTTAATACTGTATTTGTATACCGGATGTCGAGTTGGTTCATAAAAAATTCTTAAAGTGTCGCTCAGGAATGTTTTAGTTATAATACTGTTATAGGTTATGTGTTACAGCTGATTGGTTGTTTTAGGTTATAAACCGCTTATATCAGTCTTATAACAGTCTTATAACAGTGTTTTAGCGCTATTGAAAGTTTATGAATAATGTTTTTTGACATTTAGCTTATAATAGCTTTATAAGCATGTTGTAATTTTTTATGAATACAGCTGTTAGAGTTTAACCATTTGATTCTTTAATTATTTTAGAGCTAAACTATAAAAAAAATTTTTAAATTCTCCAACCGGTAGCATTTCTCTACCGAGTACAGTATTTGTAAAAAAACTCATAAAGAAAGCTTTGTTACCGATATTTTTATTGTAAAGTTTATAGATTAAAAAATATGAATTTCTAGATGACATCTTACAATTACTGCATCACAAACCGCTTACAACAACTCCGGCAAAATGTCTCGTAGCTTGTCTTTTTAAAAAACTTAAAATAGTAAGATATCACATATTATTATAAATTTTATTTATTCTATTAAATTGGTATTACTTTCAGCAAAAGGCAAATGGAGAATTTGATGAAAAGGCAACAAAGGAAGCGTTGAAGTTAGCTAAATTTGTGAGCGAAGATATTTACCAGCAATTAAATGGTATTGCTGATAAATGTCTAAGTCTAGGTTAGATTATTCAATTACTCAACTGTTTTCCTTAAAGTTAACTAAAAATATTATTTTTAGTGCACAAAGGAGATAACGAATGTGACATTGCATACAGCTTTTTTACATGTGCAATAGAAGAAGCAACTGCTGTAAGTTAAAAATGGTAAAATTTGGTATCAATTGACCAAGTACAACTTTCTTATTTTTAGGCAAAAATTCCAATGGTACTGGCAGATGTTATAATATAATCCAATGAATCGTCTTTGAAATATCAATAAATGTTCACATTGTTATAATTATTACACTTTTAACTGATGTAGAAACAAATTTGTTTTCTGCATTGTAGAAAATATTATTAAAGTTATATTATTTCCTATATTATTAAAGCAGCATTAATAAAACTATAAATAAATAAAAATTTATTATTCCATTCTATATCGTTATGGGATATTCTTCTTGGAATATAATCCTTACTATCTTCATTATTAATGTGATCTGATATGATTTCCACTGTACTAAAATTTACTCATCAGTTTTTAAAAAAGTTTGAAATTAACTTTCATATAATACCTACGGGTAAACGGCAGACCAAAATCTTGTACACTATTTCACCGCTTTAAAAAAATAATTTCTTTGCGGTTTACCCTTCGTAAAATACATTGTTACTACATCAACAATTTATTAAAGTTTAAAGTGTAATAATTATAAATTCTTGTAAATAAATTTGCGAGGAGCGATGTGTCGATGTAATATTCAAAGTTTTAATGATATCAGCTTCTACACTATGATTTTGTTTGATAATATATACACAGTATAAGTAGTTTAGACAGTAGGGACACTCCGTGTCGGCGTCTTTGATGTTCGTGTTCCAGATTTTCAAGTCTGGGATAAGTTTATCTGTAATATGCTAGATGGCACTGCAAAATTGATTTGAATTTGAAATAAACCGCTTGAAATGTAATTATTTTACATTCCATCATTATTTTTAAAAACAATAATTTGAGAGGTATATACGGGAAGAATGAGCTAAATCAAAATTTGATGTTTTTGGTTATATCAAATTTAAAGATATAATTTGTTGTAATGTGCAATAAATATATTTTAATATTTTTTTTTAATTTTCTAGAATATAGATTTATCTCTGCCATCATAACAGATTTGTATTCTTTCTGTATACCTATTTAAGAAAGATCAGCTTTATGATTTTGTTACTATAGAAAAAAACAATTGGTTAAGTTAAAACTATTTTATTTCAATTTTAAAGAAGTGTTGTCGTGTCGAAAGTGTTGGGACTGCATAATCGTAAAGATTCCTCCGTTTTGCAGTTTTATATAAGTTAGGTTCAAAGTGTACAGCACACACTCTATGATAGGAATTATGCAAGTCCACTTTTTTCAACAATAAATTATTGTCGCAAAATTCTACCCACTGCTTACATTTCGCGCTATTTGTCGGAAATTTATGCAGCACAACACCCATTCCAGATCGGTTTTTACAAAAACTTACTGCACAAGCTTTATTACTCATGATTTTCTAAGTTAATATAACTTAATAAAACACAAAATGTTCAAAAATTCACTTAAAATATTCAGAGCTCAATTTTATAACAATCGTTACCGCTTGTTAAGAAGTTCGAAAGAACGTCAAAAATAAGTGCTATGTTGTCAAGTTCGCAAATAAGTAATTCAATTAGATATTGCATCAGAATTTCATTAAATTTTCAAACTTCAAAGAAAAATTAGAAAAAAAACCCAGTAATGCATTATCTTACTTTTAGGTGCCTGCTATTACAATTCTGTTAAAGTAATTTTATTATTGAATTTATAAATTTTTTTATATCAACAAAATTTGCTTTCAATCCAACAAATCTAGTGAGTTTTAATAGATCTGGCAATAGTGTAGTAAGTTGTAAAATAGCCGCGACATCTGTTAACTCATGTATATAGTAACTCATGATACTTATCCCAGACTTTGACATGCGCATGAAAATTTGGAACCGAAAAAAGATGCGAGTGTCTCTACTGTCTTAAACTACTTATACTGTGATATATACTTTGTCGTACCTATGTTACTAATAGTGAACAAGTATTGAGTTTACCCAAAGGGATTTTGGTGTCTGTCGGTTAACTACCCCCACGACTTGAACTTTTTCAATTGCACTATAGAAAAGAGGACAATTTTCAGAGAACCAAGAAATATTCATAAGTTGTCGAAATAACGGCATTTTAAAGTTACGAAAAGCAGAGAGATGTAATACAATACACCCCGATGTGTGACGGTAGCTCTCAGGTTGAGTTCTCGCTCTTATTTCTGTTGAGGGTACGTGTGCTTTGATATATTCTTAATGTTGTTGTCAGTTGCGGTCGACATCCGGACGAATTCTATTGCTTCAAGTTCCACCCTTGGCGAGTTCTGTCATTCTACAGGGATATTTTTAAATTCGTTGTGTGTTTGTCAAAATACAGACCCAGAGGCCATTGAAAGCGACTTTAATACAAAATATTCTTTCTGGAACTGCAGCAGCAACAAAACCTGCGGCAACATCTTGCAAGACTTAGCTCTC
The DNA here is from genome assembly GCA_911387805.1 of Cantharis rustica. NCBI lineage: Eukaryota > Metazoa > Arthropoda > Insecta > Coleoptera > Cantharidae > Cantharis > Cantharis rustica. Next base: position 48,211,039 of record OU426878.1, on the reverse strand, counting down.
GACAAGAACTTCATTATCGTTTACCCATCCAAGCACACGTGTTTTTAAAAGCCCACCTTCCAATCATCGGCACTTGACATCTTTCTTCTACAATGCATTGAACGACACACAACACCCACGGCCATGGACGACCTATTATAAAATCACTATCCAGTAGAGATGATACTCTTCCTTAATTGCAAGCTGAACGTAATGTAACACCCCCCTTTGGTGATAAATTATAAAACCTGGAGTAGACTGCCACCAGTTACTTTTTTTTAAAGAAAATAACAAAACTTTTGGGTTGTAGTCTGAGCGTTTGGAAGACGTAGGAAATTAAGTTTACGTAAAAAATTAAATACTCGCTTTCGTAACACAAAAAAAAAGAAAAGAAGTTCTTAATTCAACTGCTAAATTTATTTGATAAAAATAATAATATTGTTGTACATAATAAAATACAAAAAAAAAGAATTAATTGCCAAACTCACACAAAAATAAAATGATTGAAATACACAGCATAAAATAAAGACAAAATAAAATAAAATCATATATATTACCCAATTATTCGTCCTGGTTGAACGTTAACAATTTCACCAATAATTGTTTACACACAAAATTTAAATCACAATTAAAATGCACTGAGAAAAAACTCAAACAAAACTCAATACCGTTAGCTGGGTTGCACAATAAAAATAAAGTATTATAATTGCTGAAAAATAATGATTACAACTGATTCTGCTGACTGATGATTAATCTGGATGAACTGAACTAATGGTGACTGGCGGGTGACGACCGACGACTGACTATTGGCGATTCACTATTGACGACTGGCCAGTGACGACTTACTCGATGAAAATCAAAATGCGTCCTTTTATGTAAAAATTATGTTGATAATGAGTAGTAATTTAATTGATAGTAATTAAGTAATCTTGTAAACTTTCAGCGTCTTCCGCCTTATCTTTCCAAGTTGTGTTTGAGCTAACTTTATCTTTATATTTACTTTCCCTTAATTTTGTATTTTGTATTGTAATCATATTGATCTTATCTAAGTGTACTTTATACAATTTTTATCTCTTGAAAATTTTATGTTCATATTTTAAAATTATTTTTAACTTCTTGATTGTAACATTTCGCAAATTAAATTACAATTATTTTTGGTACCACGTAATGGTAATTGTATTGAAGACAGTTTATTACAGTAACAGAAACAAAAATAACCGATTGGCAGAAGTATAAAATGCTCTGCAATATATACATTATAATAAATTTAAATATAAGCATCACCATCGCCAGCCTAATGCGACAGCGGTAATGCAACGAGCATTCAACATAGCAACCACTAACAGTAATGTGAGAGAAACCTATAAAATTGACCCAGATATCAGAAGATTAAAAACCCTGAGAAACTGGAAAAATAAGCAATGGCTCCGTACAGGCAATAAAGTGCACCGGAACAATCGAAACCAAATCAGAGAAGAGATTCAACACCTATTCCTAAGAGAACGACATTAAAACTGAACAAAAGTTACTGAAAAATTAACAATACAAGACAATTCTCTGTGGCAAGTGTACTAAACTCTTGGTAACAGACACGACAAAGTCCCCGTTATCAATACAAACCCCGTCAAAATTACAAAAACAATCAAGAGGCTGAAGAATAAAACAGACAGATTCAAGAAAATGAACCAGCCAATTGCATTATATTGTTACGAAAGAACGTGTAATTATATTTGATGACTAATGTATGACGTCATGTATGATGAGTCATATTATGATGAGTCATGCACGATAACATCATTAGTCATTCAAATATTGCTAGATTGCAGTCTGGAAATGAATAGAAATTCCTGGAAGTTTCTGGAAACTAACATTTAAGTATAAATACAGATGCTTTCCTGTGACAAATCAATTCTAGTTTGAACGTGCAAGTGTTAACATAAATGAAGTGAAGTGATAAACGATATACCGAGTGTTTAAATAAATCTGGACATAGTGTTAACTAAATTATAGTGTAATTTAGTTTAGTGTTAATCTTAGTGTAGTAATTGTTGTATTGTTATAAACCGTATCTGTATAATTTGTATTAACTCTTTAGAATTAAGTAAACGTTTTAATTTTCGTTACAATATCTTTTGAGCCTATAAATGCGCCCTTAAACTAATACAAATTTTCAACAACTACTTGACAGGTAGGAAATTCTATGTCAATGTCAAAGAAGCGAACTTTTGTGTGAGTGACATTCCAGCAAGAGTTCCGCAGGGGTTGTTGCTTGGGCCGACTCTATTCATCATTTGCATAAACAATATTGTTTATGCGAGGAATATTCCTCGTCATATAAACAGAAGCTTTGCCATTTATACAGATGATGCGGCTGTTTTCGCACACTCAGAACAACCCCACTGGTGAAATATTTACAAAAGTACATCGAACAAATTTTCGAGTACTTTAAAAACTGGAAACTAAAAGTTAACAAACCTAAAATCAAAGCAATTATATTCACAACAAACCCAAACCTCCTGTTGCCAGAGTGATAATCGAACACATCATTATTATCCCGTGATAGAACACCGTCAAGTACCTTGGCACCACGATCAATACTAGGCTCAACTTCAAACAGGGAATTCACAACCGAGTCAACAAACAAACTTTGTCATCCGACTGCTGTACCCTCTTATTAGACTAAGCTCTAAAATACTAAAGAAGAACATAGTTACAAAACCTGTGCTCGCTCGGCACCAACCTACAATGCTCCAATCTGGGCCACAGCAGCAAAAACCACATTTAAGTCCATTCAAGTAATACAAAACAAATTTCTCAGAAATCGATCTCAAGCACACAAACCTGGAAATTTAACTCATCGCAAAATCCACCCAAATCCATTCATAGCCGAGACGGTGCCCTACAACATTCAAAATTTGCCATTCAAGAAGCCGAAGAAGTTTGTGAAACAAATTTTAATCCAATTATAAATTGCTAAATTCATCAAATTTTGCAATTCTTTAGTTTTTTATTTTAATTTCTTTCAGGGTATAATTTATTTTGTTTATTTAACTACCGAAATGGCAGTGCCATTCCTAGGATGTTCTGCCAATTCGAGAAAAGGCAGAGAACGCGCTGTACGCTCTAATGTACATACATTCTAAGAATAAGATAAATTACACCTAATATTCAGGTTTTTTGAAACTTTTATTTACTTAACTCTAAGGGCCGGTTTTACAATTGCGTTTTCAACTATTGGTTAAAGTGACTATTAGTTAACGTTAACCAGTACTTAAAGGCTTTGACCAGTTTTACAATCATTTGACAACATCTAGTCACGTTGAGATGATACGAACGAAAGTAGTTTATTTGACACCAGTTGATCTAATGTTTTCACCTTTGATACTACATGATTTTTATTCTATAAATAAATAAAATATAACGGCTAATTAAAGAAAACAAAATCTAAGATGCTAAAAACAAATTATTAAAAATGAGGCTATCTTTCTCTTTAACTAATTAGTTATCGTCTTGACTATCAGAAAATCTGCTAGTGACTTCAACTAACAGCTAACTACAAATTTTCGTTGACTATAGATTGTAAAACCATAAAATAGTTGCTAACTATTAGTTAAGCGTTAAGTACCACTTAACTAGAAATGGTAAAACTAGCCCTAAATTTACTTAACCATGACACACTTATGTAAATATAGAAAAAAGGGCTAGCTCTAAAATCTATAACTCGCTATCTAGTGATAAATCTATATTTATAAACTATATTATACTATACTATATAATATGTATTTAATTAATAAATATTACTTGACTTGACTTAACTGTTTTAAATGTATTGTAAGTGAGAACGGAAAATCCCTATAAGTAATCTTGAAATCAATCATGCTCCAAGATTATGTCATCTATGGTTTTGACTGCTATCTATGTACATTTTTTTCTATCCTAAAGTGTAGCGTCTGTGCTAGCTTCAAATTAAATTTTGGATTTAATATAGTATTATCATGTGAATGAAAACATGTAATAGAGACATGAAAATCATACCGATAAGAAAATTTGATTGCAAGATATGGCAAACGCTCATTAAAATCTTATTTTATTGATTGTAATTCAGCTTAGCAAATTCTTTAAAAGGTTTCTTATAGGTAATGTAAAATAAATGTTTATTTTAATCCAATTATATTTGTTATGTCTGTCCTTTAAATTACATTTCTTTAATTTAAAATGATAAAAATGTTGAAACCTAGTTTAAATTTAAAAACAAACGAATCTAATTAGGGAGTTAAGCTAAACTAATCAAAGCTTTTATACCGGCTTTTAAATTTGCCGGTCTGCTTTAAATTTATAAATAAATTGAAATTAAAGTAAACTACAAATTAATAGGCTCATCCTTTCCAATACGCTCTCCAATACTGAAATAATGAAAATTAAATTTAAGATTTATATGGAAGCAGTCAAGTGCCAGGTTTTATTCCGACCTTTAAAAAATTAATAAAGCAGGAAAACATGAACTTTTTTTATTCAATACAGTCTAAAAGAGAGAGCACAAACAAGAAGGAAAAGGTTATTTCAACAATTTGATTTTAAACACATCATTAATAATCAAAAAATGCAAAATCCGCTATTCTAACCCACCAGGCGACGAATAAAACAATAATTAAAGAAATATAAAAACTACAGTTGTATACGACTCATTTTGTTGGAAAGTAATTAATAAATCAAACACAAATAAAGTTCTATTTCTCTAATTTTATTTATTCATTATTTGAAGAACAGATCAAAAAGTACAGATCCATACGCTGTAAATTGCGCCATTGCAGCAAATGCAAAAAAACACATAACTAATTGCCTTCTTGAGAAAGTGTTGCAATTCCATCAAGATATCACTGAAATTATAAATGCAGGTTGTTTTCAATGCAACAAATAGAAGTCCAACAATTTGGAAGTACTTAGCAAAATTGACGATTATGCCTTGGAGTTATTTTAAATATTGAAGAGAAAAGAGATTAATGAGTTTTGTGAGTGCGCCACGGATAATGGCTTCAATTGGGTCGGTGCAAAGAAAGAAAATTTACAAGTTGCAAAACGACCGGGCTCTTTTTAAAAATTTTAGATGGCATTTTATTCCCCCTGGGACTTCTCATTTTGGAAGTAATTGGGAAGCGACTGTAAAAAGTTTTAAATATTATTTTTAGAGTATAGTTAAGAATATTAAATTAATCTTTGACAAATTTTTTACTATTTTATCTTAAGTTGACTTTAAGCCCTGATTCAAACAATCCAAACTTACACATTTTACCCCTTACACATTTTTTTATTTGTCAAGCAATTACCGCTATGGTGGAACCACGGCTAAAAGAAGTTAAGATTAGCTCGTTGAAAAGATTTGAAGTGATACTGCAAATGAAACAGTGGTTTTGGTATCATTGGTTCAAAGAGTATGTAAAGGTTGGCACAATGATTATTGTTAAAGAAGATGGACTACCACCATTAAAATGGGGACTGAGCCGCGTTTAGAAACTATTTTCGGGTAGTGACGGTGTAGTCCCAATAAAGACAAGCAATGGTAACTTCAAGAGTTCTATAGTCAAGGTGTGCGCCTTGCCTGAAACAGTAAGAACAAGCGTATAATAAATTGCAAAGTTTAACTTTAAAAAAGACAATTTATTAATTTTTACTTGTTAGTATTATAAATTTAACCTTCCAAAGGACGATTAATTATTTTAATGTTAACTTTCATTATTAATGTTTCTCGTGTTTGTTGAAAGTAGGTTTTTTCAAAAAGACAGCCATATTCTAACGTGACATTATTTTAATTTCTCAAAATAAGCGATTCTGTTATTTGCGATGTATAATTTAGTAAGGGTACAATAATTTAACTTTTTGAAGGTACCCGCAAACCAACTTTAAAATTAGATTTAATAACTAAAACTTGATCAATCGGTGCAAATGCATTTAATAGCTTTCCGAATAGTTTTGCAAATATTAATTTGGTTTACATAAACTTCATGGAAATTTGTCATAATATAATTTCAGAATTTTATTTTTTGATAGAATACTTATAAATCTGTAACAGTGAACATATATTTTTTAGGAAATTAAATTATTGTTGTTTTCAAATTTTTTTTATTATTAAAAAGAAAAAATTTACAGTTCACGAAGTTAACTTGAACACTTACCCAAATTGTAGTCTTATTATAAAATAATTTCAAATTGCAAGTTTTTGTCATTGTTGTTTTATCCAGGTAAGTAAAATTTATCTGCAAATCATTTTTTCTCTTATAATTTTATATACCACATGTATTTAACTTCGAAATTGGTTAATTCCATTTCAATCAAATTTACTGATGTTCTTAATTAATCATACAATAATATTTTTTCGATACACTAATTAATCATTCTCAGATATTTTTCTATATTTTTTATCAAGCTGGTTGGACCGTGCTGATTTTCAAATATGGACGAAAATAACTTTCTTAAGAAGCGAGATAATTATCTTGCTTTAAAAATCAAAAGTGTATATCTCCAAGATATTAATGTTTTTAAAATTTAATTATTACTTAGAGTTTATCTTATGCATTTTTATGTCTTGTTATTAAAACGATGCTTCTAAATATAACATCCTGTGATACAAGCATCAGTCGGATTTCAATAAATAATAAATTTTCTGTCGCAAATAGACAATTATTTAACATTCTATCGATATTATTAAACTTACATGTTTCAAAATTGTGAATTCATTCAAGATCTCCAATGAGTAAAAAACCATTTACCTTTGCCTGATTGAGATTTATTATTGTGTATATCCTGAAGTTTATATATTTTATTTCTTTTAAATTGATAAAATCATGACAACATATTATAAAATATGAAGTAATTTTTTCAAATATTAAATTTTTAATATCTAGCATTTTTAAATTTTCAGAATTATTTCACCATCTTAACGAAAGAGCTACGACACATGGCTCTTAATGAATGACTGTGCAGTCACCAAACACAGCCATTAAAATAATCCAACATTTGCAAGCATTTGTAAATAATATTTGAAAATAACAAAAATCTACATTCCAAAATGGAAAGATCATAGTGATGGAGGTAAAAAATTTAATAAAGGGAAAATATAAATAAGAGTTCGCTTTATATAGGGTATATGGCGACGTGATAACCGTAAATAGGCTGATTAAAAGTAATTAATAGTGTGACTAGGTGTGAAAAACAGGAGGTTAAATATCGAATATATATTTAAGTAAAGAGCAATAAATGAGTGGGGAAATCCGGAAAGCCAAAATAAATATCTTTTGGAAATCAAAATAAGACATATCGCATTTTAGCGCTAATGAATATTTCAAATTTAATAAAACTTTAGGGAATACACAATACTTTGTTTGTGTGTTAGGTTGTACATTACGAGGTGTTTCGGAAATCGAATAAGTTGGTATAATTGTTATAGAGTCTCAATTATAATAGAATTGGCATTTCTGACAGTGCTACCCATGTAACACACAATCTTGGCGCAATATTGGGGAAATATTGGGTCAATATTGCATCTTGGCGCAATATTGATAGCCAATATTGACTGCCTCTTTTCGTGCATTGTAGGTTCATTAATGATTTCTAATATTGTGCCAATATGGGAAATCGATATTAGATCAATTTTGGGTGAAGCTTGGTGCAATATTGATAGCCAATATTGACTGCCGTTCTTCATCCAATATTGGTTTTATATAGATTTCAAATATTGCGCCAATATAGGAAATTGATATTGCACCAATATTGACTGGCGTTTGGTGCAATATTGAACCAATATTGATAGCCAATATAGACTGCCGCTCTTCCTCTAATATTGTATCAATATTGATTTCCAGTATTGCGCCAATATAAGAAATTGATATTGCATCTATGTATATTGGGTGCAGGTTAGTGCAATATTGGGCCAATATCGAAAACTAACATATAGCTTACCAATATCGACTTAATATGTTTTTCAATATTGAGCCGATATAAGATAAGATACACCTATATTGGGTGTATGTATAATTTGGTTATATAAACTGTTTACTGTTTATTGGTTTCAACATTTAAATAAGTTTTTGTAACATTAAACTTAGTCATCGTATTGTCCAATAGGATTATTAATTCTTACATTACGTGAACAGAAACCAAGAATACACTACTTTTATAAAAATAAATTTCTGTTTGTTTGTCAACAATTCTTTTCTAGACAATTTGACCGCTTTGAATCAAATTTTGCACACTATCTTACTAGGACTCGGGTAAGGTTTCTATCTAAAATATTTCAAAAAATTTGAGAAAGATCTCATTAAATTCGTAAAATGAAATACAAATCAAAAAATGTCATCAACAGGTGGCGCGGCGGTTGGAAAATTATATGTAGATTAAATTGCAGGTTGCTAGTAGATTTCTACTGTATAAATAAAAATTAATATTAATTCATTTCAAATATTATAATAATTATTAATATTAATAGATAATTAAATTAAAAACTAAGAAAGAAAGGGAGGGCAAAGTACAGAACACGTAAAAGTTTTAATAAAAAGTTTAAAAAATATACTAAATTAACAGAGAATCGATCATGATAATGCGATATAACTTTATTTCAATCTTTATCATGATAGATTCTCTAATAACTTACTGCTAATTACTACTGTGCTTGCAACTTTTTCTAAAAAACATTTTTTGTGCTTCCACATTTAACTGATTCTTCTGGGTTAGTATTGCAGGAATACTTTCTTAGCAAATAGTATAACCTAGTTCTGAAGAATATTGTTAAAATTTTTTCATATACATTATGACACTTGGGAAGTTCGTTAATAGAAACAGAAAGATTAAAAAATGTATTTATTAAAGTTTTTAAATTGTTTTTACCTTTTACAACTTTTGCACTGTGATTTCAAAAAATACTTCTGCCTGTAAAAAGTAGTCGAAAACTAATTTGGTAGGATATAAAAGGAAATTCTCTTTATAACACTTAAGATTTACTAGAGTACTAATAGATGTAATGGAGTCAGCACTACTACACGTAACAACAGCAGATATGCAATTACTACAATTTTTGAAATTATTCTTGAACTTCAGTAAAATTGAAGCCACAAGATTATACAGTGATTGTTGTTCAGACATAGTAGTATTATTAATATTCTCCGTGTCTTCATATACAGTATCATAGAATTCTCATGTGTCAACTAATTGTTGTAGGTATTTAAAAGTCTTCTCAATTCGTTATTGCATTTAAGAAAATCAATAAATTGTTCTGAATCGCTAATTCCATAATTTCCATGTTTCGGCTTAGAAAAAAACTGGGAAGTTTGGGCAGTTATAAGCACAGCAACCCGGCATTTCACACGTTTATTGTAATAAAATTATTGTCTAAATTATTAATAAATTAATAATATTATAATATATTATTATTATACATCATACATGACGTCATACATTAGTCATCAAATATATTTAAACGTTCTTTCGTAACAATATATTATTATATATATTATTATATATTGTTAACTAATGATAATATTTGATGACTAATGTATGACGTCATGTATGATGAGTCATGTGTGATAACTCTCTTCTTTAGATCTCCAGTATCAGCCTGTGTATTCTTGGATGTAATTTTTTGCCTGAATTTTTTAACATTTCCCCGTTTATTCTATCTCTTCCAGGCGTTTTTTTATTCTTCATTTTCTTTATTATTGTGTACTAACTTAATGAATTTCTTAAAAAGAAGTTACACTTCTTGAAGGTGAGCAAGAAATTACGTTATCGGTTCTTTAAGAGTTTTTTTGTCAGCTTGCGGTGTGTAATGTTGGAACCCTGAAAAGTAACTGGGCGCCAACCAGTAATAAAACACAGTTTTAATAATAAAATGCGTATAATTATCACTGATACAAAAAGAAATGTTAAAGAATAAAGTGCTACAGATTGAGATCACTCAAATAAACACTGTCTACTTTGGCTCTTGCTAGGTGTTAAGCCCGGTTGATGATCCTACAACTTTGATGGTGTAGTTGTAGATTTTTGACGACTATAGAGTATATCGAGGAGAAGCACATAACCTCAATAGTAATAAAAATAACGTTGGTAATATAGGTTTACAATAATAGCTATTACTAGCAGTTAACCACTAAGTTCATCAATCTGTACTCGTAGAAATACGGAACCTGAAGTACAGTTTAAAACATTTGATGGTAAGACAAATTAAATCACTCTACAAAAAATAAAAAACTTTTCCAAATATAACTCACCCCACAGACCCCTAAGTCAGAAGCTTTTTTTCAAAGATTTACTTCGTGGTCACAGTACTGATCTCTTTGGCTCTATGGAGGCTATGGGACCCAAACACTGTGAAAATAATGCAATCAGAAACACAAATTAATATTTAAGTAGGTCTTGCGAAAAGCTGAATTATTACAAATTATTACAATACAAATTGGTTTACAAAAGCAGTTAAATCAACAACTACTAGCTTTCACAAAGTGTAGACTACTGAAAGTTGTTACTGTTGTACTCGTTCTCTATTTAATTCATCGTTTTATTTAGTATTTTTTTCTTGAATTTCCTGTGACCCTATAAGTATATATTCAGGTCTTCTTTGCTACTTATTTGATCTATTTCAACCTTGCTTGAAATTACTGTTCTTTCAGCACTAGACTGCAGTATTACTTTTACCTACCAGATTATTATTATTATTACGTGATTTTTAACGAGAAATTAATTGATTGGTTTTTTGCCAAAAATAACGGACGCAGCAGACGTGTAATTTGTGTCTGTTGAGTTTGAATTTTAGTTTAAGTGGGTAATTTTTTAATTGTAAATAATAAGTGATTTTTGGCAAGAGATTGATTGATTAGTTTTTTGGTCAAAAATGGCCGACACAGCAGACGTGTAATTTGTGAATCCGTTAAGTGTGAATTTGAATTTAACTAATTTTATAATTTCTAAAATTAAAAGTGATTACTTTTGATAAAGTATTTGATTGAGATTTACAATTAAATTTAGTGATTTGACAAACGGTTAGATGATTTTGAAAATAAAATTAAAACTGACCAACAAGAGAGGTAAGAAGAAAAATTATACTTAAAAATTAATCAAATTGTAAAATTTTCTAATATTTTAAAGTTAAAACTAGTATTTTAAGTGACTACAAATTTTAATGATAAGAAGACAAGATAAGATAAGAAGAACGGCCGCATGCCGGTATCGTATAAATTTTTAGTATTTTCATTTTATACGATTTAATTTACAAACAAAATTTCAAGTTATCTTGGAAACTTAATTTTTAAAACTTTTTTTTGCACTATTTGAAAAATTTTAATACAATATTTACAATTCAATAAGAGCACAACGTGTAGCAACACGTAAAAAAAGCGCACAACGTATTGCGTAAAAGGTATAGCAGTAGATTGCATAATTGAAATAGAAGGTTTGATTCTGGATCAGTTCCTAGGTTGCGATGTCACATATGAAAAAAATAAAGATATAATATCAAATAAGTTCAAAAGTGAACATGTTAATAAAGGTAAAATATAAAAATTTTTTATTTTATTAGCTTTCAGCGAGTTGTATCGCCTTCATCAGAATAATAACAACAAGCGAAATAACGCGAAATAACGTATTGTCATCTGAACGATCTATGATCATAGATTATAGATCATAGATCTATGTATATTTCTTGTTATTATTATTCTGATGAAAGCGCTACAACTCGCTGAAAGCTCATAAAATAAAAAAATTTTATATTTTACGTTTATTTAACTTGTTCACTTTTAAACTTATTTGATATTATTTATCACAAGTTAAGAATTAATATATGAAAATAAAGATATTAATAAAAAAATCAATATATATCAAAGAATATGTGGCACAATTAGAAGAACTTTAGGAAGAAAAACAAGAAAAAAAACGCAGCTAAAGTTTTATAAAGTAATGGCTGCTCCTACCATATTGTATGGTTCTGAGAACTAGGCAGTAAAAAAGAAAGACCTCCAAAACATCCAACCATCAGAAATGAAATTTCTAAGGGCAATCAAAGGGTGCACAAGAGAAGATAGAATCAGAAATGATATATTCAATTACACATATATTCAAACACACAATATATTCATTACACATATATTCAATTGTGGAAAAAACCCAAGAACATAAAGAAAGCTGGAAAAAGCACTTAACAAGACAATAAAATCCTAAAGCAAGCATTTGAATACAGCCCTAGAGGAAGGAGAAGCGTTGGTAAAGCGAGGAAACGTTGGTAAAGCCGGAACAGGAAAATGCGCCTAAACCTGGAAAGTTAGAAGAAGAAGAAGATTCTCGATCAAGTAAGAAATTCATATAATTTATAATTAAATAAATTGGAAGAAAAAACAAGAAAGATAAATCAGATCCTACACATCCTGAGAAAGTTTCTCAGCTTCCGGAAAGTCAGAGCGAAACCGTGGTAAGCAAATGTAGTGGTTTTTACTCACAAAAATTATTATAATATTATGTATATCATTTTGGCAATACTTCAACAGCAGATCTCTGACCAAAGAGGTCAGATATGGCTGCGTAGAGGTCAGTAGGCTACATTTTGCTAACACTGAACAGGAACTTTTCATAAAGACTCGAAACAAACAGCTTAGAACACGGTCTTGATTTCAATAAAAGTAAAACAAAAGCTAAGATAGTTAGAAGCAAGCAAAATCACCCAACAAAAATATCAAATAAGGAACTGCGAGGTTGTCGACAAGTTTGTATTCCTAGGTGCCGTTATTACTAACTCTGGAGGATGCGAAGGCTAGAAGAATTCTACTTAGAAAAACATCCATAACTCAGCTGTCAAAAATATAGAAGAACCAACATTACTAGAAACACGAAAATAAACCTAGTCTAAACACTGATATTCTCTATATCATTTAGATACGCATGTAAGACTTAGACTGTTTGTGTTGCGGACCGGCAGCGCATCGATGCTTTTGAAATGTGGTACTGACGGAAAATGCTTGGCATCTTCTGTAGTGCACATAGAACCAACGTACTGGTTCGAAGTGAAACCTAGACAGAGGTTGTTTCCAAATGTGTATGGCACCATATTTAGATTCTTTGAATATATTACTCAAAGTGACAAACTAGCAAAGCTAATGGTAAAGCAATGCAATGCCATCTATTACTTCGAAAGTAAATTTGAAAAGAGTTTTTAAATTTTACCACGTTTTGTACCTAAAGCACGCTTTATAAGTAAAATGTGAATTTTTGTCATTTTGGTTTCCTTAAATATTATGTTTTCTTCGTAGTATGTATTATTTACTTAATAGTTAAAATTTTATTATTTTAGTATTTTGTTAAGTTTGATTATTCGAATAATAAATTTAATTTAAGCGCTTTTAGATTTCGGCTATGCGACGTAATGTATAACAGTTATGTTAAGAATATTTAAGAATATTAATGTAATCAATTACCAGAAGTTTAATTATATAGATTAAGTGATATAGAGAACATAACATGGTGACAAAGATAATCTGGATAATCTGAAAAAAAAAAATTTCCTATTGAACTGAAAATTAAATAAATAAAATTGAGAATCAAGTACGATAAAAAACTGAACAACCTACTCCATGGATTAATAAAATGATAATTGTTGGAAAATTGAATGGCCAAATTAGAATTTGTTTAGATCCTCAAGATTTAAATAAAGCAATTGTTAAACAATGTTATTCAATTCCGACATTAAGTGAGTTACAGGCCAGAATTGGTAACGCAAAATATTTTTCGGTGTCAGAGTTCTAAGAGTCATCAGGCAATGAACTAGTAGGAATTCTCTTCCTAGAATTCCTAGTTCATCGCCTGATGATGCCATAGTATGGTGAAAACGTTTGCGATAATATACATACGATGTATTTATATTGTGTTAACTTAAACATTTTAGTGCTAAAAAGTGTTTGTGCATTTTTTGGTTTATTCTAAAAATTTGATGTGATGAATATGGAGTTACGCTACCTAAACCACTTATCTATTGAATTATAAAATTCTATTAATGATTGATGTCAATTAATTTTTAAAGTTTTACGCTATAAAACAGTAAAATGTTGAACCGCACTAAAGTACTTTACTTTAGTACTTTACTTTTAGTTTACTTTTAGTTTAATTATATTAATTAAGCTAATTAAACAAATTTAGTTATAATTTTACAGTTTTGTAAAATTTATTGGGAGGAAATCCTACAAAGACGAACATTAATTTTTAATAAAACAATAAAATTACTGTTTTTACACTTATTATCTAATAATGTTAATAGATAACTGTATAATATCAGTTATTTTATTTTATTTTTAGTTCACATTATAAAACTTTTTACTGAATATCTATTGTATGTAATTGTCCATATTGTTTTAATTTATTACTGTGTATAAAGGTTTTACCTCAAATTAAATAACTTAAAATTACGTAAAATTAAAATAATTAGAATTTTGATCAATATCAATATCAAATTTAGCTAATAGTGACCGCCTGTCTTCATTGTTTTATAAAAAGACAACTTTTAAAACTTTTGCACTAAACAAACAAATCATATAATTGATTTTTGGAAAAAATTACGACATGGTGCAAAATAAAATTTTTTCAATGTGTCTTAATTTTCAATATATTTTCTTGAACACACCTTAACTAAAGTTATTAACTGATTTCTTATTTTAAGGATTTTGAAAATCCTAATTAATGTACTTCGTTAAGTCTCTAATGCTCGAATACAAATAGTGATTTTACATTTAAAAATATATTAACAAATTTGCGTGTACGGATTTAAAATCGTGTTGAAAATAACCATTTAGTTTATTGTTTAGTTTAGTATTTACTTATTAACAAAAACATTTAACGAAACATGTTGACACGTTCCACTAACGTTTGTCTAAATTAAAAAAAAATTTGCTAAAATAAAAACATGAATAGTGCAATTACAAAAATTATTAATTCTTTTTGTAAATAGGAATTTATTAAATTTTAGTATTTATTTTCAAAACCTCAAAGTTTCGAAATAAATCTTTGTGGAGATCACAAAAACGAATGATCATTTTTAAGATTACCAATTTATAATTGTTTTACTAAATTAATAATAATTATATATATCAAATTAGAATTTTTAATTACTTTTCAGACGGTTTAAAATTATTAAATTATTAATTTAACTTCTTAAAAAGAATTAAATACAGTCGGTGGACCATAAAACCTAATTATTAACAACATTACATAGTTTTTGCGAAATTCAACTTAAGTCGCATGTTACTCGTGAGCAGGCACATTAAGATTCCAGATGTAAAAGTTTACATATTATTTTATTAAAATGTAACTTAAAAAATGCGACATGGAACTTGTTATGTATAAAACATTATATTTGTAACATTATTCATGTAGGCATATCACCGACCTTTACATTTTAATCTAAGTAAATTTTCAACTTGAAGTTCTTTCTACTTTATATTCACAAAATTGAAATTTAATAAATAAATTAATATCTATGTACATTACGTAATGGTAAAAAAATCAAGTTTAGATAATTAATAGATAAGCTAAAATAAAATTCATATTAATGTGGGAACTACGGTTTGATCTTTGAACATTTATCAATTTTGAAATATAAGTTATAATGGTATCAAAACCTCTTGTGGCAAAATATTTCCAAGTCAAAAGATTGCTTGATTAAAATCTCATTATTTTGGGTTTTTCTTTTTAATATACATATTATGTAGGTGTCAAATCTCACTTACAGAAGCAAATAACTTTGTATTTATTTTATTTAAAATTTGATGTTTCCTTAAATTCAAAAACTTAACAATCGCTGCTGTAGATAAGAACTCAAAAAACAATATATGCGAATATTTATAAATTAATTATATAAGTTTGTTTGTTTAAAAACAAGTACATAATTATTGTAAACTAATTAATAATTCATCATGCAAACCCAGCAAGGTATTAAATACAAATTTTGAATTTTTTGCAACCTTCAAAATTTTTATAAAATGAACCAGCAAGCTTCATAATTTATTATTGTTTTGTAAATTTTGTGTTGCACCGACATCGTCAACATGAATGCTTACATTATTCTAGTTTGTCTTATAGTGGCCCAAGTGGTAAACTTACAAGGAAGTATACTTAAGATATTTTGAATTTGTTTAATATTTTAGCAAGCGAGTGAATTTAAAACTGCGCTTTCACAAATAGTGACGGAGTGTCAAGCTCAAACAAAAGCTTCTTCAGGTCAGTACTTTTTACTTCCACGCTATCGACTGCTATTGCGCCTAATTATAGCTGTTTGAAATTTTTCAATAATTTCTTTAACAAATTTCCATTTGTTTCAAAATAAACGCAATCAAATTCCAGAAGGAACAAAATTTGATAGTATTAACAGTTTTTTAGAATTTTTATATTTTGTAAACGTTTTTGCCATTATCATATCATTACATTACATTATCAGTAATGATAAAAAGAAGAAGGACGGTGATAATTTCAAATTTAAGGAATTTTGGTTGCAGAAAGAATACTGTGTTTCTATTGGTTAGGATAGGGGGAGGTAATTTTTGAAAAATAAGCGAGAATTAGTATAAAAGAAGTAAATGAACTATGAATAAAATACATTTTGTATGAGTATTAAATAATTCCAATTAAAAAATCAAGTGTATATATAGTATATTATTTACTACTAATATTTTTGTTATTAGATTTAATAGTAGGTACTTTTAATTCTAGCTGATGTTGAAAATCTACAGCAACACAGACCTATTACTACAGATGCTGGAAAATGCTTCATTGCTTGCCTCAACAAGAAATTTACAATTGTAAGTAGTAGTATTTTATTTTGTATTAAATTAAGATAAGTTAGAAATAAAGAGACTTTAGACAATGAAAATTATTAAAATTAAAATCTTTAAGCCAAAAATGTTATTGACTGATAGATATCAGCTATCAGTAACTGCTGTCAGATTGATAGCAAGTTAAATCATTTAAATGACCGTAACTCTTTAGCAAGATGCAACTGGACAATTGGATGGATATGCAACAAGGGAAGTACTAAAATCTGTGGATTCTTTAAGTAAAGAAGATTACGACAAACTAAATAATATTGGAGATATTTGTGTAGTCGAAGGTGAATATTTTGATATTTTCTGACATTTTTAAATCTTAATAATTCAAATTACAGTGGAAACATCAATAGGCGATACAGGAACTGAATGTGAAATTGGATCGGCATGGCACGATTGCATAGTCAGGGAGTCCATTAGAGTAAGTGAATTGAATATTAATTATAGCAAATTAATATTATGTTTTTGAATTCTAGGTTAACCTACCACTTTGGCTAGCAGACATATAAGTATCAATAGCAATTGATGATAACATTTTGTACTATAATAATTAATTTCTGCAGTTAGTTCTGGTTAAATATTGTTAAATTTCACCATTTCTCAATTTTGGGATGTTCAACGAAATACATATTATTGCTATTACGGTGTTCTTATAATTAGTCAATAAGAAGTAAAGTTAAATAATAAAAAAAAATTTGCATTTGTTTACTTCTCTACCTGACCTTTTAATATGCAGTATTCGAAAAGTAACCCTTATAGAAGTTTACTTTTAAAGACTATCAGCAGATGACTTTATCAAAGTAGATTGAGGCATAATTTGCTCTACAGTACCATCTGTTGATAATCTCTTCAACTACATTTAAACCTCCCGTAAGGTTTGTTTATCTGTTACTGCATAATCAAAATTATTGCCTACCAAAATTATTTCAAAAATTTCCGTATATATATGTAAGCAAGAAGAGTTTGCGAAGTTAGCAGATGGTCAAGTTTGGGAATTTGTAATAAACGTATTTACGATAATAATAAATAAGATAAAGTATTCTACAGATCAGTTGTTTGTCTATAATTTTCTAATATGATTTAGATTTAATTTTTATGGAATAAAAATTTAGTTTCTTATATTGTAGCTATTTAACTTGTAGCGGTTAAGTATGTTGACTGCCAAACCAATATTCCTGACGACTTTATTCTCTAAAGGCAATAGCAAACCTTAGCCTACGTAAAATAGTAGTGTCCCTCAGTATTTCGATGGATATGTAGTTAAGTGGTGAAACTCGATATATTATGTATATACTATATCAAATTTTAGAAATCTTAAAAGCGCACACACACTTTATAGAACTTAAATATTTTTAAATTAAAAAGCACAAGTGAGAAACTTGGAAGATTTATTTATACATTTAAAAAGTGAAAGCCGTGTACATAGTCTATCATTCTCTATGGAACCCTAGTGTGGGTTCAGAAGTTCTACACACAGAAGTACCGCAATAAAATCTTAAAGATTCAAAGAAATGCCGCGATACGTGTCTGCTGCGCATACAGCACAGTGTCAGAGACCGCAGTACTTGTCCAGGTCTGCCTCCTATAGATCTAATGGCGATAGAAAGGTCAGAAAACTACGCGAAATGAGAAAAACAGATCAAGCACAGAACAGAACTAATTAAAATCATCACAAAATGGCACACACAATGTACCTCATCAGAAACCAGATCCTGGAGTAGAATTCTCATACCAGTGATAGAGCTACGGGTGAACAGAAAACATGGAGAGATAGACTACCATCTGACAACAACTACCTACATAAAATTGGAAAAGTTGAGAGCAAAGCACGTTACTTCTGCAAAAAAGATGACAATGCAGCGCATACCGTGTTCAGCTGCCACTAATGGGTTAAAGTTAAAGTGGAAACCAAGAAAACTACTGGCGCTACGCTTACAGCAGATAATATGGTTCCCATTAAGCTGGAAAGCGAGGAAAATTGGAAAGCTGTTTTAGCAATGATCAATACAATTATGAGAACTAACGAAACAGACAAACCTTAGACTTTTCGTGAGGAGACTTTAGATCTAAGAGCTGATGAAGTAATGCTGAAACAATTCAACGTCTATTAATTTTTTGTATGTGAAACTAACTTACGTAGAATTTTCAAATTTAAAAATTGAGTTATGAAGAATCTAATATTGTATTAATATTATACAAACATTATGACTGTAATATAACAATTTTAAATTATATTGTATTAATATTGATGAACATTTTTGAAATTTTGTGTAAAGATTCAATCAACATCGTAATAGTATTGCATAAACCTGCCATTTTGTATTGTACTAATATTAACATTATTGTTTAATTGCATTGAAAGCAATGCAGTTGAAAAACTAAGTCAATATTGTATTTGCAAATATTTAAAATGAAATGCTTATTTAATAGATATTTATCTTTTAACTTAACGTAACCAAAATTTAACTCAAAAAAAAATCTGAAAATGAAAATTTATCAAACATTGTTTAATAAAGATTTGGTGTTTATTTCATAATATGCATAACAAGAACAAGAAAACCCTGCACCTGATGAATTTATTGTATGAATTGGCTCCACTGAATGGACGAAATAGTGATTTAATTAGAAGGGCAGTTGGAAAATTTAATTTATTTAAATTCAAAGTACAGGTTTATTTATAAAATTTATATTCTATATACCTGGAGGCAGTGGCGGCTCGTAAAAAATATTCTTGGGTGTTCTGCATTATAAAAATGGCAAGATATCAGAAAATGGCAATTTCAAAAAATAAATTTACTTATTGCACATTTTTAAATATTAAACGTACAACACTTATCTAGAATGTATTACTTTATATGATTTTACATTTTTACAATAAATTGCAATCCTAACTAATTTTCGAAAAAATTTTATTAAGTACAGCTTATGAGAGAAGTTGTGTTAAAAATATTAGTAATATTTCATATTATTTTTTCTTCATTTAATATTCATAAGCATTTATTTTATGTACTAGTAGGTATAAGATACTATCTTCGATATTCATAATTTCAATTAAAGTTCATAACGCAAGATGTGTTTAAAATAAAATCATATATGTTCGAAAAACCAGAGCTGAAATATGAACAGAACGGTTGTACATTTGGTGGGTTGTTCCTATATCTTGTAATCTGCGAGTTTAATAATAAACATTATTGTTGTAGAAAAAACCTACATAATTTTAATTTTATGGATATTAATAATTAAACGTAATTTCATTTTAAGTTTCTAATATAGGATCTGCCAAAAAATAATTTTACTTCTATTTTGATAATAGTATTTATAAGAAACTTGGTAAAATTAAAATTTGTACTAAATTTTCAAATTACACTATATTACGAGTATTAAACTATTGCATTTTATTGTTTAACCATGTTGTTGAACAATCAATGAACAAAAATTAACTTACTAGTTGTTTTCATAAGTCAAATTTTAAATTATATTACAAAAATACGGCATGTAATTCTGCATAAGATGCAGCTCAATTTGTAGTGTATGGATACGATTCCACCCGATAGCTCGCGTCATTTCATGTTCAGAATCATTTCCAGCACATCGAAGCGTAACGGACTTGTATTAATTATTACAGTACTTATTTGACTGACTGATAAAAGTACTTATAACTCAAGGCAACATAAGAAGCGCGCTTTACAACCAAAATTGATTAGTCTTCAATTATTGAAATAATTTGAAATGTGGTGGTTATACTAATAAGTAATAATTAATTTGGTACACTTCATTCTGATATTTGGCGGTTCTGCAGCTCTGCAGTTCCTATGGTAGAACCGCCCCTGCCTGGAGGGCTACTTTTATATGGCCGTTTTTATAAGGTGGATTTGTTTCTTTAGATTTAGCAAACAGATTATGCGATAAGACTTTTGAGTGCTTAAATAATATATTTTTAAAAATCAGATAGAAGAGTCTGAAATTAAAAATATTAAAATATTTTTTCAGGTGTATTGAATTTATGATTATAATATCTTTTAAACTCCTAAAAATTACTATTATCGCGAAATAATGAAAAGAAGCTCATTACATTTTTTATTCAATGAAATTATTCAGATCCTACATAAAAAGATCAATCCACTTTTTCACTTAATTTAAGCATTTAAATGTTTACAAAAACAGGCGATTCAATGTTTTCAAACTTACCTACGTGTATTTAATTTCTTAAATAAATATTAAAAACGTAATAGTTTTGCTATAACCATAATGTGATTTACTTGGTAGAATTTACAATTAAAAAGAAAATTTAAACAATATGTAAATATTAATATTTTAATTAATTAAAATTTTAAGATAAACAGTAAAATATAAATATTATTTTAGCAAGTAGATATAAACGATAAATTAAAGCTTGAGCGGAATGTAAGTCAGTTCAGATAAAAGTATTTCTATTTGGATTATATAGGGTAATTCTAGGAAAGATGGACCACATTTCTAAAAAAGCTCATAACTTTTATTTTTTGATATTTTAAAGGTAATAATAGTTACCAAATCAATAACTAATCATTCCTTTCTTATTTAATTATCATAAACTTACAAAAGAACGCAAAGCTTAATCTAAATTTCCAAAAAAGTAAATGTATGTGTCGGCCCATCTCTCCTAAAGAATATAGTAGAGATGGACCACACAGTATAATTATGTTTCTAATATTGTTTAATGTTTCTAATTGTTAATGTAATAATATTTCTAATATTTTCCACCGAATTTAGAACATTTGCTATGCTTCTTCCACGTTTTCTAACTATTTTTATGGACACTTTACCAGGAGTAATTTCATTTAGTTCAGAATGTTGCTTAGATGTGCTTGCTTGCAATTTTCTTCAATAATAGTTACTTAAATTAGAAAAATAATTTGAAACCATCAAAATTCAACAAGAAATTTTACGTAGCAACGTTCCAACTATCCTTTTAAATGTGGTCTATCTCGCCTAATTACATAGGAGAGATAGACCATACTACTCTAGCCGTATAAGGAATGATAGATTGTTTTGTAAGGTTAGGTAACGTTAGAAACAAATTATTTATTTAACACTATAAGAATTATTTAAAAATACTTGCCACGACTTCAGAAATCTTATTAAATGTACAACGTTTAAAAACTTCTGGTACTAGTAATTTAACAATATCTTGATAACACAAAAATTAACAGATATTTCGAAACAGTTTCACACCAGTTTTTCTATAATAACACAATGCAGATAAATATGATATACACAATACCCTCTATTAAAAATAAACAATAATTCTCTAACTGATCCATCTCTCCTCGTGGTTCAACTCTCCTAGAATTACCCTATTATTTTATAAATATAGTTATTTACAAGTTTAATTGATTTAAACATATATAAGTACTATAAAAATATAATAACTACTTATGCATCGACTCTTCTGGTTATTTCTTTAAATCGCAAAGAAATAAATACTTTTATTTAGTTATCAGTATTATTTTATACTTTATAAAATTAAAATTACAATTTTTGTATAAATGTAAATTTAAAATCACCTTTTAAGCTATGTCTTTTAAATTTAAATAAGGTGGTGCAATCGGTTCTTAGGATTTTAAATATTTAGGATTTCAATTTTATACTTGAGTGACTTCTTACGAAATAATGAATTTTATTACTATGATATCATTTAAGTGTTCTTTACTATTAAATAAATTGTAATAAACTTTTACAACAGTTTATTAAACTTTAAGAAACTTAACATTGCTTTGATTATTATGCAACGAAAAATTAGTATAAAAATTTTATAAAATTATTCTAGCATTATGTATTTTTAATAATAATTTAATATATGTTTACCTTGAAGATTTTAAATCTTGATATACGCATAAATATAAAGTAAATAATATTTTGGCTTATCAAATTTTGTACTTTTATCTTGAAAACACAGTATTTTACATAAACAAGTAAAAAATAGTAATATTATTTGTTATATCTTTTGTTTATATCTATACTTTATATTTAAAATCATTACTTTAAGATTACCTAACAATCAAATTACTTCTATTAAAATTTTTAATTATTCAAATATAAAAACTCACTTTATTTTCTATTAAAATATTAATAAATATACGCAACATGTTATATAATATCACATAGAATATAATATAGTAAAATGTCATTTGACTTTGTACCTACATTAGTGTCTCAAATTCCATGCACTTAGAGCATAAGAAAACTTAACAAATGCATAAAACAAAAATTAAATTTATAGTTCTCTTTTTAGTATTCTTTGATTATTAATACCGTATAAAAGTTTTTGTATAAATAAAAGTAAATAAAAATATAAATATATTATAATATGACAAATTTTTTTTAAATAGTTTACACTACGTTATATATTGTTATAAAATTTCAATAGAAATCACGGTTTTATGATATTAACATATTTTGCAGCAGAATGAAACTGAATACATAGATTCATAATACAATGTAATCAACTCATTTTATGTAGTTAAAAATTTAGGAGTCAGTTAAAATAACTCATACATACAATGTATAACCAAATTGTTTGTTAGTCACTCGATAGACATTAAAATCTCGAAAAATAGTCATCTTGAAAAATAAGGGCTTAAATTTGGCGATTGGCACTTTTTTAAGGAAAAAAAATTTATCGGAAACAATCTATGTATGCCATCAAAAATTGTTTCGAATAAAAATGTTTAGTATGAAATTGTCTAGAATTTTTGTTCATAGCCATCTTTCAATAACACGTCTTATCACGTCAGAAATTTAATTATGCTAGCCGGGTTCTTACGGATAGGCAGAATTTAAACTAGGGTCAGAAATAAAAGAGACGAAACACCAAGATTTTGTTGAAAAGAAAACAATACGTTGTTCTTAACATCATCATCATTTAAAAATCCTAAAATGGTCCAAATTGCATCCAATACGTTTCATAATAAATAGCGACGGCGCGGCGCCAGTATTTTTTAAATGGGTGGGAACAAAGTGGGCCCAATATATTTGAGGTGGGCACACAAAATTTATATATAAACTAAAAAATTGCAGTATTGAAGTAAACACCTAAAATTTAAAACGTAATATATTCTAAAAAAAAGGATTACAATAATATTATTTTTTTATAAATTTAATTTTTACATCATCATGAAATTGAAATAAAAAAATATTATTACATGTTAATAACCTGAACCATTTGATAATAATATTAACAATATATACTTACAAAAAATTATAATTAAATACTAATTAACTAATTGATGACTTTCTCGAGTCACTGTACAAAGTTCATTTTAAAAGTAATATGCCAGGATGTCTTTGTGCAAATTCTGTGATAATTGCATCAAAATCTAAATTTTTGTTAATTTTTATTTTCAATATTTAACATGGCTAAATTGCTTAGCCTATCATTTCCCATTCGATTCCTTAAATAATTTTTTAATCTCTTTAAACAGGAAAATGTTAGCAATTTTGTATTGTATTTTAATTTGATAACGGATTCAAGCAACTCAACCCTGCCAAAAAAAATTCAAAATATGTATTTTCAATAATTTTATTATTATTACCTTATTATCTTTACCCAAAAGGTTTAAAACGGCCATAAAGCTTCTGTTGTAAAGTGCATCTTTATTTACTTTTAAAAATTAAAAATATTATAATTATACAATATGTAATTTTAAGCTTTCATTGATAAAATTGGTAACCAGTAAGTGTCTATACTTTCGTAAGCGGTGTTCATTGAAGTTTTAAACTGCATTGAATTTTTAAAATAAAAATGACCAATTTCTTGTTCAAACCCTTACAAAGAGGATTGGGTAAGATTATTTAAGATTTGTTTTCTCGATAACATGCGGTAGCATTTTAAATGCTGCTTTAGTAAGTAGGGATGGCATTTTTATTGGGCGTTTATTACCGTAAACACTTTCATTTACGACTATATTTTAAAACTTTCAAAATCGGCCTATAGGAGCTTGGAGACTCTAGCGGTTTGTTCCCCTTTCTCAGCAGCACCAGTCTAGCCCGTTTTCAGATTTTCGGATATTTTCCGTGTCTCAGGTGGTTGTTGTACACGTGGGGTACTTCGCTAAGGCATTGTTCTGCGTTTTTTTTCACTATCAGTGAGGATATGCCATCAGGACCTGGTGCCTTTCCTGCCGGAATTTTTTGGCAGCTCCTTCTAACTCTTCCGTGGTAAACGGCTCTATGTCTTCTTGGGGATTAAGTTGTTTACTCCAGGGCGTAAGTTCTTGGGTTGGAAAAAGCGTACGAACTATTTGCTTTATTCTTGCCGCGTTTAGACCAGGTATGTTTAGTCTGCCCAATTTTTTGCTGACCAGTTTGTAGCTCATACCCCATACGTTGCTGTCGACTTCCCGGATAATATTCTCCTAGTGCTTTCTTTTGCTTTTTTTAATAGCGTCTAACATTGCCTTTTTTGTTGATTTGGCTGCTTCTTCTTCTATTGCAGATTCCTCGTAGCCTTTCCTTGCTGTCGCTCTCTGAAAGACCCTACGTGCTCTTACGCATTCTTTCCGCTGTTCCGCTATTAGTGAGAGTAACCAACACGCCCCTTTTCTGTTTGTAGGACATTTTTTCCGCGGCATAGAGTCGTCGCATATTTTTGTGGTGGCATTTCTTAATTCCACGGCGTTATTGATCTCCTTGTTTTTTATGTGTTGTTGTATTACGTTTCCAATGTCTTTATGGCTTATTTTCTGCACTTCCCATCTACTCGCATGGTTTTGTGAAGAGGGGATGTTTACTTGAGATATTTCAAACGAGATGCACTGGTGGTCGCTGAGCGTTTCTTCCTCTGACACCCCCAGTTCGTTACCTTGTGAAAAATGTCGCTCGACGCCACTGTCAAATCTATAATGGAGGTTGAGTTCCCCCTTCTGAACGTGGGTTCTCCCCTTGTGTTACAAAAGTGCAGATCTAATTTTGCCCACAGCTAGCACACGATTTCTCATCTCTTGTTTGTTTTGTTTTAGCCCCATTCTGCGCTTTTGGCGTTAAAGTCGCCGACCACAATTGTAGGAAGACTCTAGGAGTTAACACTTTTTTTTAATTCTGCAAGATCTGATTCGAAATTTTGCAGTTGGTTGTTTGGGGATTAGTAGCAGCTATAGAAGACTACGCCTTCTATCTCTATCCACATTCTAAAACCGTACTTATAATTACCGATCATCACGTCTGGATATATCGCACCGTGATAGTGAAACCTTCTATTGATGTGGTAAGTAAAAGAAATTTATCATAATCATAATTTTCCTAACTATGATGTTTGTACTTACATGGGTTTTACTAACGGTGCGATATAGTAAGCCTGTCATGAATAACTACTTATAATATTTTATATGCCAGGTTGTAACAATTTATTGTAATAATTGCTGTCAGGGCTCCTTGTGTACTCTTGCTTCGGACGCCTATGAGACTCTCCCGTGCGCAACTTTCGCGGCGCGTCTTGACCTTAAAAAGTTGGGACATGGGTCATGAGGGGGGACTTGGTTTTTGGAACGTGAAGGGGGAGGAGGTCAAGCTTTAAAAACGTGCGGTGTGAATATTGGACTCGGCTAAGATTTGTTTAAAGTAAGCGAGTGCCTTAACGTCAATTTTCCGGAAATTGGAACGAAGAGTAGCTAACTCATTGCTAAGTCATTAGTCAAGTATTATCAGGTTCCATTGGGAATTTTCATAACCTGGAAATCAAGTTCGTTATATTCAATTTGCTAACATCTCCATCTAACCTCATCATAAGAATCGTTCGTAAAACTACAAGTGCAAGGTAGTAGCGATTCCATATCTTGTCTTTGTGGCCGTCGACGACCAGTTTGTTTGTGTATACGCGATTCAGTGTGGTGCGTATATTGTTTAGTGCGTCATTCGAGCTACTGTTCGGGTCTCCGCTTTGATTGTCCGCTCGTTTATGCAGTGGTGCAATTGTTGCTTCATTCCAACTAGCAGCGAGGAAGTTAGTCACGTCATCAACTGTGCGTTATTGGAAAGTACAGCGGGATTCGGTGGTGCTATTCTTGTCACCAAATATCTTGTAAATTTACCTGAGCGCTTGGGTAAGTACCAATTTTGCATTACTGTTTTCTTGTCGGTACTGAGTTCCATTGGTTGGTATTCCATTGTGTTCCGACGTGATTTGTTTCTAGTGTGGCTGCCGATTCAGAATTATTTATGTTGGAGATTGTTGTCGCAGCAATATCGCGAAAATATTAATTGTATTATTTGGTTTAATATACCGTTGTTAAATAAAACCAAGTTTTATTTGGAAGTGGTTGGAAGCAATTTTTACTTACAGGACCTATGCTCTTGCCTCCGATTATATAAGAGCGAGTTTAACATCTGGGCCTCATCACACGAGATTAGTTATTACTGGAGAAGTTCTATTCCAGGTATGGTGATAAACCGCTATCACCCAAGGGGGAAGCGGCTTTCATTA
Organism: Cantharis rustica; assembly: GCA_911387805.1. Lineage (NCBI taxonomy): Eukaryota > Metazoa > Arthropoda > Insecta > Coleoptera > Cantharidae > Cantharis > Cantharis rustica. The sequence goes on along the minus strand of OU426878.1, from coordinate 48,183,763 downwards.
TAACGTCTAGGAGTGTTATGCCTCGGTAATTGCCGCAAGATTCTGCATTGCCTTGCTTCTTTATCGTTATGATCACCTCTTCTTTCTATTTTCTTAGCATTTTTATTTGTACTCAAATTTTTTTAATCAGCTTGTATAGATTTTCATGTATTGCTTCTCTTCTATATTTGGTCATTTCTGCCATTATCTTGTCCTCGCCCGATGCTTTTCCATTTTTGAGTTTACTTGTTACTAGCATGACTTCTGCTTTTTCGGGAATTTTAATTTCGTTTTCGTTATGCTTTGCTTTTAGTTCAATTTGTTCCAGGTCATTGCTTTGTTCTATATTTAATAATGTTCTGAAATGTTCCGTGCATACTTTTTCATTTCACTTGCTTCACTTTTCAATATACCATCCTTATCTCTCATTCTTCTCGTTTTTATTGCATTTTTTAACTAACTTTGTGCCGGTATCAGAAAGAATAATGCTACTTCAGATAAACGGAAATCCCGTCCCGATTAACTTTGTTCATGTATATGCTCCAACATGTACCGCAACTGACTAAGAGGTGAAAAAGTTTTACCTTGAAATAGAGCATATACTAAAGAGGCTCCCGAAACAACACATGAACAGCTTAAATGGGAGATTTGAATGCTAAGGTAGGGAAGAGAAGAACTGGAGAACATATTGGACTGTGTAGATTTAGAAGGAGACATGAGAGAGAAGAAGAGCTAAGTGTCTTTGCAGCAGAACATAATATAGCAATAATGGATACATTCTTTGAACTTCCAACAAGAAGATTGTATACCTGGAAATCCCCCGGAGATTTGCAGGATAATATAATAAGAAATCAGATAGACTACATCCTTATTAGTGAAAGACATAAAAACTGTATTACCTCTGTAAAAGGATACCCTGGGGCCAACATAGATTCAGATCATAATCCAATTATCAGAGATTTAAAAGTGAGAATGAAAAAAGTGGATAAGAAAACAAACACATAGCATAGAAGCAATATCAGATATTAAACTGAAGAACAGAAGAACAACTGCATACGTTCAACCAACCGTTAGAAAACATCACAAGAAAAAATTTAAAACCGGACAAACTTATAAAACGGAAAACCTGGATGACGAATGAGATTATTGAACTCATGAAAAAAAAAAAACGAGTGATAAATATCAATGAAGGAGAATATAAAAAGATTAACAGTGTAATCGTCAAAAAAAATAAGACAAGCAAAAGAAAAAAAGGCAAGAGAAAAATAGCTGCTCCAACTTTAATGTGCGCCGCAAGATTAGAGAACTCACTCTTATTAATAAGAATAAAAATAGATATTTTTGTGGTTTCCGAGACCAGGAATATAATATGGCTGCAAAAGAAAACTATATTAGAAAATTGTTTGTAGACAATAACAAACTACTATATCCACCCTAATATCAAACAAGAGAGCAGCTACCAATAAAAAAGAAGGAAATCACAAAAAGTATATAGTTCTACTCAATAATGAAAAATCACCAGGGCCAGGTAGAATTCGGAACAAGTTTCTTAAACTTTTAAATAAAGAGAGTATTGACTGACTAACTTCTATTTCTTCAGATATAATTCCAGAGAGCTGTCTTAATTCGACGATCATTGCAATTCCAAAGAAGCCAAGTTAAAGAGTGTGTCGATTTTTACAATGCAAATTACAGTTCGGGATGTGAATATATCATATCATCTAATAATAATCTAATAATATTATCTTGGTAAGTTTTATAGATTAAGCTATTTGATAATGTACAACAATAAAAATACTGTTAAGAATCTTAGAAGAAATTGGCCTTAGAAAGCTAGACATTAGAATCATTGGTAACCTGTATTGGCATCAATCATAGTCAATACGTATTGCAGTGGAATCTTCGTAGAAAATCCACAACCTCTTTGATTACCTCGGGTTAGCTCAGGATTGCGGACACCATGGATGATTTTAGTTCGAGGGTTCTAGCGTTCAATTAAAAAAATCCAATTCAAAATAAAATGCTAACTAATCCAAAAAAAACATAATAAAATCTTCAAAAATAATCATTAAATCCAATTCAATTTAAATTCAATGTTAAAATAAAGTTTCACTTCATAGGAAACGAAGCTTAACCTTATCCAACCTTATCCACCTTATCAAAAACGTCGGCTTATCTATCTGGCCACACGCTCGCACTTACAAATAATTTTAATTTCAAATTTTCTAATGCAAATCAAATTTACCATTCCAAACACTCTTCTTTCAAATTAGTCAACCAAATCAATAATAGCACCGTTCGGTAGCAACTCATCAAAAAATATCCAAAATAATTTCAAATTTCAAAAATAATTGCGTCTTAATGCAATTGCATAAAAATCACTTGATTCAATCATAAACTACTCACAATATCACAAATAAATTTTACAAAGTTAGAATTAACGAGTCAAAAGTCGCACCGCTTACTCTCGCGGCGACTCGTGGCAAAAAGCCACGAGTCCCCCACCTTTTGCCCCCACCTCTATAATTTTTCAGTCTTACAACGTAAAATTATTCAAATAAAAATATTCATCAAAATGTACAGGGTGGGTGCAAATCATTTTGAAACACCACAGTATAGCTGAAGAGGATTCTGAGGTGTTGATCATCAGCCGGGGAGTGTTTCGCCTTTGAATTCAATAGAAATAAATTTTTAAGTACATTTATGTGGTAATTACTATAGTATGTATATTATCGTGTTTTGAAATCATTAAAAATTGTTTTGTTTATTTTTGTGAATTTTGAAAATTTATTTTGTTTTAATTCAAAAATTTGTTACGTCCTGTACAGTTTAAATTTTGTAATTATTTTATTTTGTCTACAATAAAGTTGGTAACAGAGGTTGAAAGAGAGCTTTATGCCAATGTGCGTTGAAGAGAACGGATATGTTAGTTCCGTTTTCGTTTTATTTGCTAAATTTTTAATAATTTTGAAAATAAAATTAATTTTGATAAAAACTAAAGGTTGTTTTAATTATAAAGTGCTGGGAGATTGAAAATTTTAAAGATTTTTGAAGAATATGCTGATTTTAAAAATTGAACCACGATGAAATTTTGTTTGATAAGCCGGACAGCTGCGCAACGACAATGCAGGTGTTATTGAAGCTGGCAGGAGCTACCTTTCAGGTTTGCGTTTTTTCTCGATGCTTCCGCCTCTATAAAACTAATCATAAATCTAATATCTAAATCTATATCTTACCCGGCTATTAATATCAATAAATAGTATAAATATGTAATTTTTTTAATTTATTTTTATATCCTCCGCTTTAAGCGTTATTCATCCACTTCTGTCTTTTGTCTATTTGTCCACATAGCCTCTCGTTTTTCCCGTCATCAAGGGGTTTCTAAAGGACGTTTTTGCAGTTAAAACGGCAAGCTTGTCAAGCATGTTATCGAGTTAAAGCCTATAGATTAAACTTGGGCTTTAGATCACAACAGTGCAGTCGGCGCGATCAAGTTTTGAACTACGGTGTCCCTCACTTTATAGCATGTTGACGTAGAACTTTTTGGCGACATGAAGTTTCACGGTGATCCGTATATCTCTTTCATCTGATGTGGGCAGCGCGCGTGGGAATTTATTGATGTGTAGTTCCACATTTGAAGCGCTGAGCTTGATCGGGCTGGAGCTATAGCATGTTTAACTTAAATCTTATACCACACTGTTGGTTTTATTTTTTATATTTGATATATTAAGTAATATATAATACTTTATCCGATTCTGCAAAACTAATTAACTAACTTCCAGAGAGAGTAGAATATAAAGATTACAATATCAAATTTATTCGTGTTCTGTTTGACGAGTTTCTTTTAAATTTTTAATTCTGCGAATTAAAAAAATTGGCAAGTTGCATATTTAAGTAAAATTAAATATACCCTTTTAATACTGTATTTATTACACATGCAATGATTTAGTGGCGCCAGTCGTCGATGGCACGTCAGTAAAAAAAATGCATGTGTAAACGTTTACTGGAGTGCAAAATTTTAACAATGCATACCACACCAGTAAACGTTTACACGTGCCCCTTTTTTTACTAAGCTGTATCAGTTTAAAAAACGGCTGTATAATCTTTATTATTTAAGCTACCAAAATGTTTTTAAATTAAACATGTAATCAGGCATCGGCAACCACCTCCTCCAGGCAAGTTTAATGGCTACCTTGGGAAAATTGACGTTCTTACAAGTTAACTTGCAACATAGCCGGGCTGCCACAGCAACTCTCTGTCGGCACCTGGCTGGTCGTCAAGATACAATAGTTCTGATTTAAGTACCACATATAGTGAGAGGCCAAGTCAAAAGCCTATCATCGCTGAAGGGCAATGTTTTCACATGCAGCTCCTCAAATAGACCCAGGACGTGTATATACTGTAGTGTCCGCACTAAGTGATTAAAATGGGTTGCAAACTTAGCAATAAGATAACGGTATTTGCAACTAGGGGAACAAAACAAAGCAAAACTCTATTTTAACATTTTTATTATTAGTGTGTGCTTTTTTTGTATGTTTTTTATTTTGATTTCAGTATGTTTAATATTTTATGTTTGTCTAGTTAGTAAGTTATTTGTTTTTCGATTTTGATTTTATTATTTTTATGTTTGTATCATGACTCACCAAATGCCGACAACAGCCAAAATTTAAATAATGTGAAAATCTAGATTTGAAAATAAAAGGACATTAAAGTACAACCAATGAAAAGAAAACACATTACAAAGAATATCCAAGGGAATAAAAGAATTAATAAAGAAAAGGGGAGTCAGAGTCAAGGCGGTCGGTCGATGAAAGTTTGGGAAGAATTTCTATGAATTAAATTGAGAGAGGAGTCGTGTTGATGCCTAAGAGGCATACAAAAGAATTCAATAAAGATTTATTCGTGTGAAGAATATTGTTTAAAGTGGAAGAAGAGTTGGTGAAAAAAATAATTGTTTTTTTGGATTGAAAATATCCAGAGAGCAGTAGAAGGAAGATTCTTCCTTTTTTAAAGGCAGATAACTTTGGTTTCTTCAACAGAAAAGCTGAGGTCGGCTATTTGCGTGAGTTTTGCTTTTGTTAATATTTGTTCCTATTTTCTAAAATTTTTGAGTTGCAAATAAAAATAAAAATATCCAACAGTTATTTTATTTTCTTACTTGTAACAATTTTCGCATTTGAGAACCTCCATAATCCATAGACGAGATAGAAACTTTGCATGCAGAGGCGCTCATAAGATCGCAGCAATACATACCTGGCAATATTCAGTCTATACCTTTATCACAGTTCAGTGACAGTGACCTAACAGCGGTCCGGCTGAGCTGTGATCTCGGGAACGGAACGAAAAACATTATCTTGTCATCTGCCTATTTCCCAGTTGACTCCCGGGATATGCCGCCCTCTCAAAGGATGGTGACTCTAGTAAGGCACTGTGAGCGCAACAAAAGACACCACTTCCATCATAGCGCTTGGGGAAGTGGAGTTTGCAATAACAGAAGAAAGTTTCGATTTGAGTACCTTATTGGTACAAACTTAGAGATCTTTAGCCAGGTACACACACCAACTTTCTATGTGTGGCCTCGGCGCTACTCACTAATCGATATCAATTTGGCAACATTAAGTATCTCGACGGAAATATTTGACTGGCATGTGTCTAAACAGCTGACTATGTCAGAGATGGATCAGAGATGGATAAGCTTTAAAATTAAAGCTACTAAAGTAGAGCCTAAGCGATTTAGAAATCCAAGGAAGCTGGATAGGCAAGTCTTTCTAGATGTCTTCTCCAGCACCCTAGAGACTGATATGCTAGAGTCAATCACTACAAAGGTCAAATTTGACAGTACTGAGGAGATTGAGACATGCACAAATGGGCTGGTAAAATCCCTCACAAGACTTACGAGTCTTTGTGTCCGCTGACGGTGGTGATGCCGGCAGACGCGCAACACCATGGTGATGCGGTGAGCTGAATCAGATGCGGAGGGCTGTCACGAGGCTCTGTAATAAGACAAATAAATCAGATATTGGGTCTAACTGGGAGGAATTCAAAGCCCTCCAGTCGGAGTACAAGAAAATGATTTGCCAAAAACAACGTAAGTCTTGGAGAGATTTCTGCAGCAGCATTGTGTTCACTAAAGATGCTGCGAAGCTGAGGAAGATCATCTCCAAAGACCCAAATCAGCAGCTTGGCACCATTCTCCTAGAGGACGGCTTCTATACGGAAAGCCTCGAGGAGACTGCTGAGATACTGCTAAAAACACACTTTTCCGGATTACTGTCTCGGATTACGTATGGACTGAACATTCAGCTTGGACACCGGCCGAGACGGATTAGCAAATTGTAAACCAGATTGTAAACCCAATCAAAACGGCGTGGGTCATCAGATTCTTCAGTCCCTACAAATCGCCAGGACTTGATGGAGTGTATCCGGCTCTACTTCAATTGGGCCTGGATAACATGATGTTTCCTGGTGAGGGTGTATAAGACGTACATTGCGCATGGGTGTACACCTAAGGAGTGGCGAAAGATCAAGGTTATATTTATACGTAAGCCAGGTCGTAGTGATTACTCCTTGGCTAATACCTTATTCTTAAAGACACTGGAAAGACTATGAGACAGAGAAATTCGTGATGCAGTGCTGGTACATAACTCGCTACATCAAAATGAACATGAATACGTTCCGTAAAGATCTACCGAATTTGCACTTCATAAAGTTGTAGGATGTATCGAGAAATCGTTACAGTTTCGGGAATCTACGCTAGGATCGTTTATAGATATTGAAGAGGCATTTGACAAAGTCACCTTCGAAAGCATATGTGTATCCCTACGGAGGCACAATGTGCCTGGCGCTGTCGTAAGGTGGATTAGTTCCATGCTGGACAGCAGGGCGGTTGTGATTGGTGTGGGTGATGCAAACATTACGTGTGTTGTAACTAAAGGCTGTCCGCAAGGACGTGTACTCTGTCCACTTTTGTGGGACTGTGTGGTGGATAGCCTTCTACGACGCTTAAATGGGAAAGGTTACTATACCATAGGTAACGCAGATGACATAACCATACTGCTTACTGGAAATTTCAAGAATGTTCTGTGTGAGTTAATGCAGGATGCTCTCTGAATTGTCGAAAAATGGTACGAGGAGCTGTCTATTTAGGTTAACCCAATCTAAACAGCTTGCTCTGTTCACCAAAAAGAAAAAGCTAAAACACATAAATACGCCTAGTTTAAAAGGAACCCCTCTTAAAATAGCATCTGAAGTCATGTATCTGGGAATAATACTCGACAAAAGGTCCAATTAGGGCAAACATGTTAATTTTAAAATCACAAAAACGGGCATGAACTTTTGGCAGTGTTGTAGGGCAATGGGAAGATCTTGGGGTTTTTCCCAAAGATTGCCCACTGGCTGTACACTGCCGTTATAAGGCCTATGCTATGCTATGATGCGCTAGTCTGGTGGCTCAGAACTAAACTGGCAACGGCAGCGTCTTTCCTTCATCGGCTGCAAAGAGCTGTCTGCTTGGCTATAACGGAAGTGATGCAAACGGCACCCATTGCGGCCTTAGAAGCTTTCCTCTTCCTTCCTCTGCTGGATCTCTACGTGGGAGAACAGGCGGTGAGGGCTACTCTCAGAATGCAGGCATGGGGTGTTTAAACGAATAGGCAAGGGACCGGTGGGCATATGGAGATTCTGAAAAGTTGCTTGAATCAACCTTGCCAATCAATCCACAATCAATCTAAAATCCGGATATAGAAATACAACAGACACTTTTGAAAAACCATGAAAGACAAAGTTAAAAATAAATATAAATTTGTAAAAATAATTTTCATAATTACCTATTGTTTGAAAATTATGAAAATTACTATGAAAATTAAAACGTTTATTTCATTCTGAAGAGCTACAACAATTTATACAGATACAGTTAACAATAATACAACAATTATTACACTAAGATTAACACTAAACTAAATTACAGTACCATTTATTTAACACTAAGTCCGGATTAATTTTACACTCGGTATATTGTTTATCACTTCACTATTTATTTACACTTTATTTATGTTCACACTTGTACGTTCTAAATGGAATTAATTCGCCACGATGAACGATGAACTTCTTAGCGATATGGATTTCCACGGTGTTCCGTATATCCGATGTGGGCGGCAGGCATTGGGATTTAGTAAGGTGTGGTTTCTCATTTGAAGCGCTGGGCTTGATCGGACTGGACTAATTTGCTACTAGAAATCGCTTTGCATTTATACCTAAATGCGCCTTCCAGAAATTTCCAAATAAGCTCTGTACATTCTATAAGTTTCGAGTAGTGTCTAGAAGTGCAAGCTAGCAATATTTGAATGACTAATGATGTTATCATGTATGACTCATCACACATTGGTATCATCACACATCATATATGACTTCATCATGCTTGACTTATTATACATGACGTCATACATTGGTCACCAAATATAATTAAACGTTCTTTTGCAACACTATTATTTATTTATTAAAGTTTTTCAATTTATATTTCCCACACTGTTAAAATTGAATATTCTAAAATATTATGTAATTTTTCTTTAATATACGTAATGCTCACTCGTATAGACAAGTGTTAGTTGCAAGAAATTACTTATAAAACTCAGTTTTATTCTTTATAACTTCAATAAAACGTTTATCAATAACCAAAACAATGTTAACTTTCAATATAAATTTTTTAGTAGTGCTAATTTTCTTAAAAATTGTTGATATAGTAAGTTTAAAATATTCTTTAATTATTTGTTAAACAAAATTGTTTTTAAACTATCATATTAATTTTTATAGCAAGCAGGTGATGACTTAAAACAAATGATTGACAAAGCGGTGCTTGAATGTAGAAATGAAATAGAAGCCAATCAAGGTAAATAAAAAAAATTTATGTTTAATATCAATGTACTTTTTATACACTTTATTCAATTTATTAAAGCCCGTGTCTCACTATAAAAATTTATATAAAAGTTTTTATAAAAGGTTGCATACAAACGATGTGAGGTTTAATAAAATATACATAATAGTATATTTTAAACTAGGCCCCACTGTAAAATATTTGGTACAAAGTTTTATAAAACAAGATCAGCTACGAAAAGTTAACTTTTTAAAAGCTAAGCGTCATTCACATCCACGTAACGTACGTAGCGGATATACAAGATATAATGCATTGTTACAAACGCTACCATTGACATTCGTACAAAACATAGCTGACATGACGTAACGTAACAAAGAGTTCGGTCAACTTCAACTTCTACGTTATGTTTTTTATGTTTGACCAAGAAATGCGTTTATTTTACAAAGCAACACCCTCGTTGTTTTTTTAATAAGTTTTCAATTTAAGGTTAAGTTTGAACTTTGGACACTTTGTTTTCCATTATTTCACTTGAATAGCAAACGTGTAACAAACTAACAAATATATTATGCACTTATCAAATCAAATGGGAAATTATTAGCTATATTTTCTTTGTTATCTCTTGTCAGCTACGTACGTTACGTTGATGTGAATGGCGCTTTAAAATTTTAAAAAGTTTAACTTAATTTTATGTAAAATTAAAACCACAATCAGCTGTTATACCGAAAAGTAAGATTACGCTAACCGTAATTATAGATTATGTCATATTTTGTGTATATGTTACAGAAAAAGTACCTATACCGGTAAAAGTGCACATTTTCTGATAAATGTACACTTATGCCGTAGCCTGTGGTACATTATGTACATATACAATGAACTTTTCCCAATAGAAATAGGTACTATATCTGCACATATACCAAGCGATGTTGGGAAAAGTTTTTTATCTTTTACCATTTACTATTAAGTGTAATTCGAACAAAACAACAAAATACTAACTATAAAATAATATATTCAAAAATTCATTTAAAATTCATATTTCAAAATATTTAATTTCTAAAATTTAAAAAATTAACAATTGTATCATTATAATTTTAAGATTCCCTCTCTACGCCAGTCGACCACAGTCTAACTCTCCCCCCCCCCCCCTTACACTTATTACGTAATTTATAAACTCGGTGTGCTATAATTCATTTATAATTTATTCCACAATACCCACTTATACATTTTTTTAAATAAATTAAAATTTGAAAAAGTAAATATTAATGTTTAAATTTAAATTTATTAAACTAATTATAAACTAAAACCAACATAATAATTAAATTAAGCTTTATTGCATCACGGATTGTTACTGTGGCATTTCAAATTTATCAACTTATTTATTTTTTCTAACACTAATATTTTAAACTGTTTCTATGGTTCATTTAAGCTCACTTGTTATGTTTCGTTTAAAATACGCTTTTTCTATAAAATACGTCGTCATTGAGAACGTATTTTATAGGATATTATAAAATACGCTGCTGCAAAATTATTCAACATTTTTTAATTTATAATTTTTACAAAAATTATCTCAAAAGTTAAAAGTACAATTATTGAATTGAAAAATATGATCATTAAGACATGAGCTAGTACTTGCACAATCCACCTTAGTGCTCTTCTTTGTAACTTCTTTTTTAACTTCTATTGCTATTTCACTACCGAAAACTTTTCTGGCAATCTTAACTCTTTTTTCAGACGATTTCTGTATATAAGATTTTGCCACATTTGACGATTCCCACCCTCCATGCCTCTTCAAAGTAGTAATATTTCCACCTAATGCAAACAATTAAATTACTTTGGATAATACACAATATACTATACAGTACCTGCATTCACCAAAAAAGTCGCCGAACTGCGGCGAAAAGAATGCCCAATGTAATAAGTGGAATAACAGCACCAAATTTTTCAATATCTGTGTTTTTCTTGGCTTTCAAAGTGGCTTTTAGCATCGAATATTCTGGCCATAAGGAAGATGGTGACAACTTTTCCGACTGTAAATGTAATACGAATTAGCTTTTGAAAAAGTTCTATGTATCTATGTAGTAACTACTACATACTTACCCTCATATGAAGAAAAGACAATATGACATCTTCGGTTACTTCAGTGATGCCATTTTTATTCTTCCAATCTTGAAACGAAACATACACTTTTACGTACGCACTTTTGGACTTCGTAGGATTTGGCAATCAAAGCAGTTGATGAAAAATGGGACGAAATCAAGAACCACACAAGTATCCCCAAAGGAAAATTTCTAAATGCGCGAAAACTATGCCTGGAAACTACATACTTCCAATATAATGATAAACTCTATCAACAGATTTTCGGTACAGCAATGGGAATGGGAAGCTACGATCTCTAATCTGGTAATGGAAATCTTGGAAGAAGACCGTATATCAACACTTCCATTTCAACTACCATTCTTTAAACGCTATGTAGATGATATTATAACAGCAATTCCAGAAAGCAACGAAGATTTAATTATCAGGCATTTCAATGATTTTCATCCACAACTCCAGTTCACTATCGAAAAAGAAGAATAAAATAAAATAACTTTCCTGAACATATACAGCTAATACGTGAAAATAACTGCCTTAAATACAAGTGGACCCAAAAACAGACATGGTCAGGAATATATCTAAATTTTAACTCTTACCATTACAAAAGCCAGATAATAAGCACGGCCATAGACCACGTGGGTAGATCTCTTAAATTAACCCATGGAGACTACAGAAAGCAAACTCTAAAAATAGCTAAAGAGACTCTGTTTAAAAATGGTTTTCCCGGACCCTTGGTTAAGGAAATTATCAAAGATCGTGTTAACAAACTTTATAATGGTAACAGTATAAAGAAAGAAACATCAAATTTTGCAGTTATGCCTTATGTCAAAGGACTAAGTGAAAAACTGAAGAGAATTTTAAGAAACCACAATATTAAAATGACATTTAAATCGACCAATAACATTAAACAGCTGTATACAAAGTTAAAAGATCCGGTTCCTACAGAGAAAAAATCAGATCTAATCTATAAAGTTGAATGCAAGAATTGTAACCTAGTATATATTGGACAAACGAACCAATGGCTGCACAAAAGAATGAGTCGTCATATCTCAAGTGTTCGCTGTAATAAACCGGACTCTACTGCCATTGCAAAACATATACTAGTCGATGGACATGATGCAGATTTTAAAAACGCAAAAATTATTAAATCTGTTACTTATCACACAATCACATATTTTAGATCATAGATTGTTCAAATGACAATACGTTATCATTCGGTTTCCATATAAACTTGTAAACATTATATTAAATTATTGCGACAAAGACGTGTCCAACGTCGAAAGCTCAATAAAAACATTATTATTTATACGTTTAATTAACTTGTTTACTCAAATATTATTTATTTATTATATAATTGTTAATAATAATGCACCCAGCAACTTTTCCAGCTTTTATAGCTTCTTCGATTGTTTTAGAATCTTTTGCACTACTTGGACACTTGATTTCTATGATGCCATCTTCATTTATTAGTGCATCTGGAGATGCCCCCAAGTACGGATCTAATTTATGAATGAAAAAACCGCATTCAGTAATAATATCATCCGAATATCGATTTTTACTTTGTCAAGTGCAATCGATTTGTGATCTTTGCCCCATTTTGTTGAAAATGTTGATATATTAGTATATTACATATTTATCACCGTTTTTCCCCGATGTGTGCTTTCTCCTAATTTGCATATTTTACCAAAATTTGAAGCAGGAAGCCTTTTTAAACGTTCACTTTTCCATTGACTATTTATGGATTGACCTCTTGTGCTATTTTCAATATCAATAATTTCTTACTTTGTTTTTGTAATTTCAGTCAAGAATAACATAGATTTTTCTTCATATGCTTCAAGAGTCAAGTAGCGAATATCTGTGCCTGTGTCTGATCTGCCAAAATTTTGATCTGGTCTATTAGAACGTTGTTTTTTGCCTCTTCTTTAATATTTAAATTCAGTGCTCTTTTGCGTTTTTGATCTAAGTTTCTATCAATTTTAGATATAGATTTTTTTAAATACATTGATAAATTGCCTGAATTATGTTCTTCTGCAATTTGAGAATAAAATGTCGATTTATTATTAAACGAAGCCGCGACAGCTTTACATCGTGCTTCATAAGAATCTTTCATGACAAAATTACATCTTTTTCCACCAATAAATTTAGCCACAATGAAATTATATCGTTCTGCCAAATTATTATTTACATTATGTAAAAGACTATCAACATGTGATATGAGAATTCTTATACCCGTTTGTATGCCGTCCCAAACACCGCACAATTTCAATTCATCAACATAATTGGTTTCATTTTCTTTTATTTTACACTCAAATGGTCTTTCCGGACAAGATTCGTAAAAACCAAAAACATGCTTTGGCAAATTATTTAAATCTGGAAACATTTGCTTCTTTGTTTCTTCCCTATTATTTGTAGATGAAAACTCTCGGGATCTATTTTTAATAATTGAAAAAAGGAGATTCGTAATCTAATCAAATTATTTGTTACAATTTTTCTCATGCTAATTGGAACTGTTCCTACGTTATTCGTTTTAGCTTTTGCTAGTTCTTTGTTTCTATTATAAAAGTTACGACAAATATGATTAGTACACTCGATTTTTTGTACTAATTGATCAATACCATATGGCCTGATTTTATTTAATTTGTCGTAAACACTACTATCTTCATTACCTACAAAAATTTAACATTATACTATTCTGATTGATACTAATTAAACAAACTTATCAATCATGTATAAATATTTTACGCCATACATAGGAAAGCTTTGCTTGAAGCCTTCAGCAATTATATCTGCTTCCATTGCATTCGCTGTTTCTGACCAGTTCTTATAACAGATATGCTGTGATACTTCTTTGGCTGCGTGTTCATATTTTGAACAAATTAAACAAAAAATGTTTCTTATCCCGACAAAAAGAATTTTTTTGAATAAAATCCTACTATGCACGCCTAAAATGTTATATTGAAAACATTAAAATAATTATACTGATGATATATGTATCTTGCAACGACCGATAAAGAATTGTAGTTGCATTTATATGACCTTTTTGCCCAGGAGCCATCAACAACCACAGTTAATAATGGTATATTTTCTTTATCCACACTACCTCTTTCAATAGCTAGTTGCTTTTCTAATTCTACGGTGCTCTCCATTTCTTTTAGTGCAACATTTCTTATTTTATCGTGAATACTTGTTTGAATGGAGAAATATGTTGAAGATGACATACTAGGCATATTCATAATACTACATCTTTCTTCCATTTGAGAAAAACCCTGGCCATTACATATATTTCCAAATATCTATTGATAAAACATTTCCGACATAACTATCATTGTAGATATGACATTGTGAATACAGCAGAGTCTCGATAACCTAAACTCTTCATAATACGGATTTATTTCCAGCGAAAAAAATACGATAATATCTAATAATCGTACATATTTTAGTACTGGTAGTAATCCGTGTAGTAACAGTTATAATAATGTAACAGTTAGTACTACTTTTGATAATCCGAATAGGCTCTGGTCTGCCTTCAAGACGATTTTTTGGCAATGTTGGTCTTTCTTCCTCTGCAATTTCAAAATAATCGCTTTTGTTGTTATCATCTATAATATCACTAAAACATTGTAAGGTAAAAAGGCTGTAAAAATAAATTTTTTTATCACGTGTTTACCTCTGATCTGAATCATAATTATTACTATTATTTGTCGACTTGGAAAATTTATAATCAGATTTTTCAACATCTTCACTGCAATTAAGACTTATAAAGTTTTTATTTTCTACGATAAATTTTAATTACACACCAATATACAATACCGAACGACGTGCTTGCCACCGGTTTTCCTATGGATTCCTGATTATTCATTTTGGCACTGAAATATAAAATGTATAATAAAGTGAAAAATGATTTTCTTTCTTTATTTTTTTTTAATATACTTTTCTTTTCACTTACCCGCTTTTTATAACTTTTTTCATACGTTGTTTTTTACTTTTCCGTTTGTCAGAAAGCCGACGATGATATTTGAAATTACCCATTTTTCACTAATAACAGAAATTGTAACCAAACCGTAGAAACTATGTAAAAATTTTATCTATCTAATAAATGCCTATAAGTAAGAGAGTATAAAAATTATATCTCTTGTTCACGGCAAATACTATCCCACCCCAACGCGAATGCAATAAGATGCAGAAATAGTAGTGGTATATTCCCCTCAATTGTCTATGTTAATAATGCAAGAAATTTTTAAAACAAGGCAGCTTCTTAGAAGAATAGTACAATTATTAAGTTATTAATAACAATAATTTTTAGATTTTTGGAAAGTTAAAGGTTGTATTTAGGGCTGTACGAGAAGGAATTTGTCGATTTCTTATTTATACTTGTGCAATGATGATTTAAAAATGTCATATTTTAACAAACTTTGGGAATTTTTTTAACCCTTTTCTAAAAAATAAAATACAAAAATTATTTCGTACAGCCCTACAATACCCATTTTTTAATGTCTTGTAAAAAAATTAAAAGAAAAACTTTAGAAATAACTTCAAAATTTGTCAGAATAACTACATAGATTTTAACAACTTTTCGACTGCCGAAATCCCGCCTTAAAGATAAAAACAAACACAGTCCGCCAAAAATTATAAAAATGTAACAGTTGTTTTTATTGCAGACGAGATTGACAGCTACATCAACCATGTACCTCAAAAAACTACCACTGGAAAATGTTTTGTGGCGTGTATCCATGAAAAATTTCATATAGTAAGTTTAATAATTCATCTTTTAATAAAAATAGTTGCAGTATATCACCACTCTACTCTTGTATGAATACAATTAAAATATTGTATCTGCGCATCAAAAGATTTACGTTCTGGTAATTTACTGACCAGTACTTAAACGAAAATAAATTATTTTGCTCACAAACGTCATGTTTCCGGTTTCCTGCAATTTTAATATCAGGTTATCATATCCTAATACAAAACGACTGTCCGAAGCATATTATGTTAAATAATGTAAAGTATTTATTTTTAATTACAAAATTTATTTGTAGCAAGATAAAACAGGAAAATTTAACCCAGATGGAACAAGAGAAGCCGTAAGACTATTAAAACTCAAGAGTGACGATGCGTTTATCAAATTAAATCATATTGCAGAAATATGTTTACAGCAAGGTTAATTGATGAATTGTTTTTTTAATCGTATTAACTTTATATAATTTATTGTAGTGCACGAAAGAGAAGATAAATGCGAAATAGCTGCGAGTTGGAGCAATTGTTTAATACAGGAATCGAAAGTTGTAAGGCAATTTTATCAAATGTCAATGATTTAATTTAAAAAAATTATTTTTAGGCTGGTTTTCCACCATATTTGGCAGATCTTTGATTTATTAATATAAAGTGCTTCCACGTTACCAAGTTGAAAAATATACAAAATTGTTAAATAATTTTAATAATTATATAATATTTCTATGTATTTGCGTCAAATATATACTAGTGTATCATGCCGTAGAAGTTATTACCGAGACATCTTGATATATTTAAACTATATCAGATGTTTACAAAACTCTCATAAGGTTAAGCGATCTGATACAACTATTAGTATAGCATCAAGCGTTCGGCAATTTTTTATAAAATATTACATTTATTATATTCTTATAATAATATAATATTATAATATAATATTCTTATAATTAAGAATATTCTCATGGTATTTATTCTTTCCTGTTTTGAAACAAAAAATTCTGATTTTTATTTATTTTAAAAATGTATTTATTTTATTACGATGTTGGTAACAAAGGTAAACCAGGCCTTTCGCCTAAATGGCTGACCCAACCAGCCGTAAAATTATGTTCGCTATAAACTAAATTTGGATATTTTGATGATGTTGATTATTAAAAGTGAGTTTATTTAAAATAAAAGTTCTTTTTTTAATTGAAAGTTTAAAATTGCTGCCATACAGAAAAGTAATTGTGTGAATTTTGGATGAAGATTTGGTCAAGTTCAAAATTATTATTATGTTAAAGTTTGATTGATTCGGGAGAAATTGAAAGATTTGAAATTGAAGTGTTAAAAATTTAAATAAAGAATTTCGAAAATTTTGTCGAACCACGACGAGTTTGATAGACCAGGCGGGCAGCTGTGAACAGGGAGTTTTGCGATAAGGTAAATTATAAAGCAACAAAATTTATTGATCATATAAAATTAAGACTTGAAAACAAAAAATTATAGCCAAATAAGAAATTTAAACATATAAGCATATTAGTTTATTAATTTGAATTCTTAAAAAAAAGAGTCTTGTACTCTAAACAAAAAGATGTGTGTACTCCAGCAAAGTGTTTTTTTTTGAGTAGATGATTTTTTTATAATTTGGATTGTTGGGGACATAGCAATACATATTGTACTGAAATATTTAGATACCTTTTATTAATTATTTTATTTTTTATACATCTCTGTTTTGCTCATCATTTTTTCTTTTCTGACTCCTACTTTCTCAATTCTTTTCTTTTTTATTGTTATATTTTATAAAATATATAAAAATATATAAAATATTATTTTATAAAAAAAATAAGATATTAAATAAATAACGTTACAATATGTATGTACATAGATGACCTAACCATCTAAATCTCTGGGCTTTTACAAACCCTACACTATAACACTATAACTGTAAAATAAAAATTTAGTAAAAAGTGTAATCTTGTGGTCACCTGTTTTTGCGTTTGGATAGAACGAGTTGCTTCTATAAATTGATTGCGTAGGGAATTAGGCAGATCTTGTACGATCAGAGATTGTAACTAGAGAAGTATTTTAATTGAGAATGTTCATAGATTGGTGGAGCAAAGAAGACAACTCTAAATTTTTCTGCTACATTATAAATGACTATTTTTTTATTATCAACAAAGTGAATTACTTGATAAACGATACAATAATATTGGGAACACATTTACACATTCGGACAGTAAAAACAATGTGAATTATTTTTAGGTCACAAATAAAATTCTCTTTTGGACAAAGAAACACTTACATACTCAAGCTCTAAAATCTGAAATTATAATTTTTTATGTATTAATTAATAATTAAAAAATTTTTATTTCAACAACAGTTTTGCTTTTTATTTGAACTACTATGAATGAAAAAAGAGTGAAGAACTCACTCCCTTGAACGATCTTACGCTTTCAACATATTTGTGAGATAGTTAAAACCTTTTCAAAGTTAGTGTTAAGATTAAAATTAATTAAATCATAACAATATATTATTAATTAATAATAAAATCTCAAACCGTTCGTTGTTTTTAACTATTTCTTAAATATTTGTGTTTGTTAAACTATAAAAAAGTTTACCAATGAAGATATAAATATTTTATATATTTTTGAAGCTTACACTGCAACTGCATAGAAAATTATTTAAGAGTATCTACGTTCGGTAAAACTCATAATGAATACGAACTGTTTTCCATGCAGCTCATCAAAAGCTTAACACAATTGTGGAAGTTATCTACTGCATCTAAATAGACATAAAAAGCAATTTAAACTTGCATTTTAAATAGCATCTGTTGTTAAACAATTTAAGTTCAACAAACGCTATGTAAATTTTAATTACGATTTAGATTAGTATGTAGTTGTACAATATAACTATCTTTCAAACAAAAAGAGTACAACGTTTAACGTAAGTAGTACTTTGCTTAAGACCAGAATTATTTGACATGTACCACACAGCCTACAACATAGCTGTAGGAAAAGACCAATTTTCAAAGATAATTACAATTATCATACAAGGATGCTAAAGAGGAATTTTCAAATGGACGCCATGTTATTTTAAACTAATTATTGGTTTTTTAAAAGTGTAATATAATTAGTTACATAATACAGAACAAAAAAAACAAAATTTAGACATATTAAAGCATATTTTACAGATGGCGAGTATCTTACAAGATGCTGACAACATCTTTGAAGCTATTGTTACTTTTCTGTAATTATTGAAGCGTGTACTGTAGATCCTTCTGTATCTGTACACATATTTAACTCGTTCACTATAAACGTAGCATAGAAAGAAAAAAAAAACAAGAAGTGAAATATTATAATAAATTATTAGCAGATAATGAAAGTAATATGAAAATTAAAATACAAAAAATATTATAAGCAAAGTGGAATGCTTATGATTGTAACTTTTTGATCATTTTTAAGTAATCAAATTAAAACCCAATAAATTTATGTTATTTTTATGTTAAAAATTAGACTAATATTACATTTTGAATCAATTACTTATACAAAAATATTTTATTTTTAAATAATTTTAACTATTAGTTTTGCCAATAGTAATTATTAAGATGACAAAATGTTTCTGAGATAAACCAGAAGATTCCAGCTAAGAAAGCCAAGATAATGCAATATTAAAACTCAAATCTATTTTTAAATTTTATAATATTTAAAAATATTTTATTTATAAATATTTATTTGGAGTCTAATATACGACACCGACATTAATATTTTGATAATAATACATACTATTTCATAAGTTTTTATTAACAGTTTTTCAGTTAATAATTTGAAATTTTCAGGAAGTATCTTCGGGCAAGTAAAGAAGAATGCTTTACCTTAAATAAATTATTTAAAAGAAAATATAGCAATAAAGTGAAATTTAATGTAATAATAATATGTTACATAGCCGTGAAGTAAAGTTCCTCTTTTACTAGCAAGAGCAAAGTTTCTTTTTGAAAATATTTCTGCGCGTAAATAACAGCAACATAACCTTCTAGTTATTTCTAGTTATTTTTGCTATTCGGTTGCAAATTATGAAAATACAATTAAATTTTTAATAAACTATTATCAAGATAATGAAGTAATAATTACTTCATTATAATAATTATTATAATTATAATTATTAAGAATCCACCTATTTTTATCTCCTTTTTATATTGCACCTACTTTACTCTCCATTTTTGGATGGACTTCACACGATGTTCACGTATGCTAACGATTTGGATTTTATAGGTAAAACCATACAAGAACTAGTGGAACTGTACCTGGCGGTGGAGGTAGGAAACAAACAAGCCAGCTTGAAAATAAGTATAGACCAAGACAAAATACATTGACGTCAGCAGGAAAAACATGGAAGGAAGAAATAACCAGCATGTAAAAGTGGCGAATGTAACTTTTCAGAAAGTGATAGAATTCAAATATCTGGGATGACTGCTGGCGGACACTAATGCATGCAACAAAAAAATAGAATCTAGAATTGCAAGCGGTAACTAAGTAGTAGCAGCACCCAGTAGACTCCTAACAAAGCTAGGGCTGTCGAGAAATTTCAAGCTCAAAATGTGCAATACAATAATAAAACCAGTAGTGTTGTATAGTTGCGATGTTTGGTGCATGGTAATAAAAAACCAAATGCAATTGTCGATCTTTGAGTACATAATGAGAAAAAATATACTTGGATCAGTATCTGACTGGGAGAGAGAAATCTGACGTAGTAGAACTAATCCAGAGGTATGAAAACTTATCCTTCAACTTATAACCACATTTTAACATTTCTCACAGTGAAGTGAGAGTGAGAATATTGGCATGGTTTCGGCATGTCGTAAGAAAAAAACTAGATAGAAAAATTAATAATACTTATAAATTACACTCAATTAGAAAAAACTCTGCTAAATCAAGACAGCGCCTAAGAAATAGTATAGTTCGCGACCTTGATTAGATTAAAAGAGGAGGCTACTGAGAGGAGATAGTAATAAACCAAGACACATGAAGAAGCATTATAAAGAAGATTAAATCTCTAAAAGAGGTATTTGGACATCTGAAGTAAGACGTAAGTAAGTATTCCAAGTTTAGAAATTTTGGGTCTTTCTTACCCGAATTTTTGACCGATTCATAAAATTCGATGTTTATATTTATAATTTACGCTTTAGTTTAGCTAAAGTTTAACTCAAAAATATTATGATGAGAAAATAATTTATTGTTAACTGTATTAAGTCTATCGTTTGTATTATAAAATGTAGGGAGTACGACGATAACACGTACTACGAATTTAAACATTTCAAAATAGCCATTTTGTAGGAAATGGGGCCTCCTTCAATTGTATAACTTAAATTTTAAAAATTATTCATAAATAAGCGTACGAAGGACCAAAATGTATTTTAGTACATTCCATTGGCAGTTACCATATAATACAAAGGTGATTATATATTGTGGCGAAAGAAGGGATTTGCACCTACCCTGTACATCTTGATGAAAATTTTGTTTTAATAATTTAAGTTGTAAGATTGTGAAATTGGACAGGTGGGGGCGAATCGACGAGAATATTAGTTTTTTGCCGAAGAGTCGCCGCGAGAGACAGCGGTCCGACTTTTGGCTCGTTAATTTTTGACTCGAGTGAGCTATTTTTGAGATTTGTCTTATTTTTGAAATTGTGAGTATTTATTTTGATTGAATAAAGTGAATTTTGATGCGAATTCATTATTGCGTAATTTTGGATAATTTTTGATATTTTGGAATTAATTTGGATATTTTTTGATAAGTGGCTACTGAACTATAATTAATTTGATTTGGAAAAGAAGAAATTCAAATTGTAAATTTGAATTTGCATTGTAGAATTGGAAATTAAAATTATTTGTAAGTGCGAGCGTGTGGCCAGATAGATAAGCCGACGTTTTGGATAAGGACAAATTTAAAAGTACGAACCCAATAAAATTTTACATTGGATATAATTTAAATTTGGATAGTTAATTTTTGAAGAAGATTTATTTTGGAGTATTTAATTGTTTTTTTTTGCATTAGAAAGATTTCTTTATGGTTGAGTTTTAAAAACGCAAGAACCCTTGACCCTTGAAAATTATGAATTGCTCCCGCACACCAGGGTTAATCCGAGGCAAACAATAGGTTAAAAATTTTCTACGAAAATATCATTACAATATTTATATAAACTATTTTTGAGCATAATTTACACTCTGGCTTTTATCAGGGCTAAAATGAATTTGAAATATGGTTTTTTATTATTTTTTGACTCTCTGCACACTCCATTTCTGTCCCGTCCTCTCCGGACGCTTCGAGCCGTTTTGTCAGATACTGTACTACTAAAAAAACCCCATATAAGGTCCAACTCGCCAAGAGTTAATAATTGAATGATGTAAAAGCCATAATTTTATTCTAACCTGAAATTTATGGTGTAGTTCTGGTACTGCATGTACCAATACCCTGCATAGGCATCAAAAACCGGTGATATAGAAACCGTAGATTTCGTTAATTTTAATGGGTCATAAGTGGGGGAGAGGAGCTTAGCCGACTGGGTAAGCCTCTGTATCTGTTTATGCCCTGTAAAACACAAATGTTATTGGTGCCCAGATCGGTCATATTGGCCAATCGAACTGGCGGTTTTTTAAATATACCTAAATTTATATTATTAAAATACATTTAACTACCTTAACATTTAATTAATTATTCTTTTAAACAAAAAAAAAATTTTAATTTTTCTCAAAAACATTGCAAAACAAGATGGCAATGTAATTATTGTAACGAAACGGTACGATTAAACCTGCACCTAACTGGTACCATTTTCAATAAATATTGGATACATTTTCGGGGTTAGTTATTACGACGGTCGATGGGGTATTTTTAATTTTTATAAAATATATTAACAATTTATTTTAATTTAAACAACGTTTAATAATCTGTTTAGCTGGGCTACCACGTGACAAATAAATTACTTGTTTTTATCAAAATAAAAAATTTTAAAATAAAGATAATCAATTTAAAAAATTTGGTAAATTAACTACTTTTTCAAACACAAAAACTAAAACAAAAAATTTTAATTTTGTCAAAAATATTTTTAAACAAGATAACAATGTAATTAATGTAACAAAACGGTACCGCTAAAACTGCATCTATATGATACGGTTAAAACTGCATCTAAACGGTATCATATGTTCAAATATACTTTAGTTACTAAAATTTCAATACATATCTGATACATCATTTGGCTTTACAATAACGGTATGAAATTATTTCATTGAAACTGTACTGCAACGGTACAGTGCAAATATGAATGAAAACTTATGTGCCGCTTAAGTACCTTTTTGATACTTAACTTTCAGGTATGAAAAATGATGTGCCGCTTAAGTACCTGTTTGATATTTAATTTTAAGGTATGAAAATATATGTACCTATTCGTTATACTTCAATACTATTACAGATACAACACCGACGTTTGTTGCTTGGGACGTGAACCGTTAATACAATACGACTGATGCACAAATCAAAAATCAATATTTCAAAATTGATTAGTTCTTAATTATAAGGAAAAAAGTATGCAGATCTTCAGTTTATTCGCTTTGAAATAATGCCCTCTTTCATAATAATTACATAAACATGTATGAGATAACATACTGATTTACCAGATATATTTTCTTAGTTTCTCACTTCGGGTAGGCATTAACATAAGGTGAAGTAGGAAAAGGATAGCAATATAACAGTCACTGATCAATAATATAATCAATGTAATGTTTTAATAATTATTTTTCTGTTATAGGTTACTTGACTACAAAAACATTTAAAAAACAGTGAAAATACTCAAAATTGTCATATTGGGAAATTGAGCACTTGCTTAAAGTAGAAGCAGTATTTGAATTGTATAAATTAAATTGGAGTTGAAGTCTAGAATATGAAAATCTAGAGATAATGAAATTATTTACCAAATTTCACCGTACGTAATTTCATAATTACGCCAACAATATTAAATTTGACGTAATGACATTTTTTGTAGGTATTAATTAGGTAAAGTAGCTTTGTTATCAAACAAGTCTAAATAAATAATTTCTACACAGCATAATTATTCCATCAAAACTTCCTTAAAGTAAATTTAAGACCTTTTAAAAAACACAACTAAAAGTTTTTACTTTACAAGAGCATTTAGTAATAGGAATAAAAATTTTTAATTTCGTATTTTAAAACTAAATTTAACTTAAAGAAGGTTTGTGTAACAAGAAAGGGAATTAATTTACGTATCTACTTAAGTTCTTTAACATTAGCTGCTAAATGAGTTAGGTACTTTGAACAAACAAATTTTTATGAGAAAACTGCAAAATACAATCCTTAATATATCCTTTGTTATTTGATGCAGTAATACAAGTATTTAGAGGAAAATGTCAAATAGCAAAGGTTGTTTTAATGAATGTATTTTCTCAAATTTTGCACAATAATTTTTTTATATAAGAACCTCATTAATTATTATTTGTTAGTATTTCTATATTTTCGTAAATCTATGACATTATTGCAAAAACCTGAATTCGTTGAGCGTAAAATCTGTAATATTCACTTATGCAAATATTACAGAGCATGATTATATTAGTAGAAATTAGAAAATTGCATTTTCTGAATGTACTTCTTTTGAAAAGTTTCTGGCAAAATGCATATTTACTGCAATAATATACTTTTACATGTCTAGCGTTTAGAAATTGCTAAAGTTATTAACATCCTAAGTTCAATTTTTGTGAATGCAAATTTTGTAAGTTGTTTTGAAATGCTCATAATTCAAAAAGTTATCAGATTGCAAACAGTGGTTTGTAGATTTCAATAAGTTCTAAGTTTCTTTCATTCTTCTTTGCAGTAGGTGTCAGAAAAGTATAATGTCTCAACTTAAATATGATTAATTTAAATATTTTCATATTAATTATGTTTTTAAAATAATTATTTTATATATTTTAGTAATTTGTATGTATTATAAATACTAGAGTGAAACAAACAAATAGTAATTATGCTTGTTTAGCTCAGTAGGGGGGGGGGGGATTTCAAAAACAGTAAGTTAAAATTTGTGTAAAAAGGTTGAGTGTTTATTTATGTAAATTTACTAGTGTGTGTAGTACCATTACGTTTTAGAACTATGAAGCGATATTACGTAAAAAATTATTGGGGTAGTAGATCTGTCTTATTCAAATTTCTTTTTGTAGTAGAAATCCTCGAGTGAACTATATGTATTTTTTATTTTAACTTGGTGTTCTCACACCTAAAGGCTCAAAAATCTTTTTTATTGGTATCCCAATAAATAAATTCCAAGAAAGTAAAAATGTCTTTACAACTTTTAAACTTTTTGTCTGATATAATAGTCCGGTCAATCTAGACATTCGAAAGTACACTAATTCCCAAAAAGCTGAAAATTGATAAAATTGTTCAAAACATAATTATAAAAGAAATTTTAAAAGTCTTCATCGATTCGGTACGTGGAAAAAAATTTTAGTCTAAACTAATTTTATGATAAAACTTACCGTTATGCAGAAAATCACGAAAAAACAATTTTTTTGATCTTTGACCTCGAATAACTTTTTTTCCACGTACCGGATCAATGAAGATTTTTTAAATTTTATTTATAATTATGTTTTGAACAATTTTACTAATTTTCAGCTTTTTGGGAATTACTGTACCTTCACTCTTATTTTTTGTACTAATTTGACCGGACTATAAATTTTAAATTAATGCAATATTACGATATTTCGACCCGACGAACTTGATGAGTAGCAACAAAACTAAAATTTAATATACAAAACGAATTAATCGATTGTATGGCTTATAATTCTGACACTTAACAATTGACTGTCAGTTTTGGAAACTTTTTTGTTTGCAAAATTGGGAACTTTAACGATTATCAACACTGTTTTGTCAAATTTGCAGTATTCCAGAAGAAATTTTCAAGATTTGCATAATTATGTTTTATACAAAAAATTACATCTTCTATTGAATGTTATATGTGTTATACCGTAGTATCCGCAGCCAACTTAAATGAGATTTAACGCCTTGAAAATACGTTAACTTTTACCTAAAAAACTTTTAAGGGCGACTTTATAAATTGAATTAGAATCGATTTGTAAATAAAGTTTAACCCACATTTTAAAAAAATATCCACTGTGTTTTTCTTTATAAAATTTATGTAGTTAGAATATATAATACTCCTACTATATTTTAATGTTTGTTTTCTTGGTTTATTTTAACTTAATTTAACTAATAACAATAAAATGCTTTTAACGTTTATGGCTTCAATATTTTGTAATTTTTGTGAAAAATTTTGATAAAAAACTTTAAAAGCTTTTATCGAGCAAATAAATATTTAACTACAGGTACTTCTGTTATCAACCCAATTTTCAAATAACCGGATACATCATAAGTTTTAATTTAACATATGCGCCATTTTATTACCAAATTTAATGAGTTAAATACCTCTGGGATTACCTTTAAAAAGTTAGAATTACTAGAATGGTTTTTCGGATTAACTTAAAGCTAAGAGCTTCTTTAATCTAGAAATTAAAGTTAACATTGCAATTCTGGAGCATATAAATGTGTTATGTAGTTGCACTTGTTTAGTGCAAAGTCTGTAGAAAGCAGATAACACACATACATTTGGATTAAGTATGGTTCTTTATGAGGTTTTAAGTAATGAGAACATTTTCAGCAAATTTACTCTACATTTTACGTTTAGAACAAACTTTTCCACAATTAAATGACTTCATTAAACCTTAATAATGACTATACCACATGACTGCGAGTCTTCCACTTCCGTATAATTTTTTAAATTATATTAATTTTCTTAATAATTAAATTATAGTTTCAAAGTATTGACGAATATAACTGTAAATTATAAATCTCGGTTTACCTGTTTTCTTTAAAGGAACGCCGATAATGTGATCACGTAGTTACTGCAGAAAACCCGACTCTTCCTGCAAATCAATGAACCGTTGAAAAAATGAACATCAAAAAACTAAAATGTGTTTTCAAGAGATTAACAAAAATTGAAAAATAAAAAATTCATTATGATCTTAATTTATTTACCTTAAAGGAACAAAATTGTGTGAAGCGTTAAATTGCAAATTTTATTTTTATTATTGAAATCTCGATAGACTGAGGTTGGAAGAATGGCTTTATATTTTTTAACACAATGGTTTTAAAAATATTGCAGGCTTATTTTAAATGGAAACTATATAATGTTACAAAAATATCTTTTGTAATTTTAAAAATGTAAGTTAGATAAAGAAACCTAATCTAATAAATAGATATTTATTGCTAAATTGTCTGCATCGACTTTACCAGTCAACCAAAAACTTCAAGAATGAAAGCGAACAAGTTAAATTGGCTGTAAGGGTTGGATAGCAGACGTAATACAACAGAGAATGTCAAGTTTGGATAAGCAAATCCTTTGAATTTTTCACGTTCGCACTCTTTTTTGTATTAGTGCTTTTTGATATTTTCATTTAAAATTTTATACAGAAAAAAATGTTTTTCACAATTATGTAATTTCAGAACAAGAATTTTAAAAATGCACTGTGATAAATTTCATAAATTTATATAAATCGGTGGTACTACTCAACCAGACTATCGAAATTGACCAGAAAATAGCATCATTGTTAAAAGATCTCACGAAAATTTTAGTTAAAGCATTTAAGCTCTTTTAAAAAATGGCATCTATTCCGTAAATAGCATATCTTGATCAAGTTTCTCAAGTTTATCACTGAACGAAAATACATCCTTTATCTAAAAAACCATCCTAATTGTTACAATAATAAAAATTTATTGTTAAATTAGACAATTGAAATATACATAATTAATTCTGTAATTATTAATTACGTAATTTGCTGTCTAGATTAATATAATTTTAGTAATTTCGAATAATTTTGCCAATATTTTTCCAACAATATAAAATTTCTTCTGATATTTCCAGTTTCATATTATCGTGTTTAATTTAAATTAAATTCAAGTTTATATAATTCAAATTTACAAACATTAATATTAGCTATGTTCGTTTTTGAAAGCTTTTATTATCATTAAAAGCTTTTATGTGACTCAAAGATATAGATATATTTTAACCAACTTTTCCAAACCCTAGAGCTAAAATTTGGAACACATTTACCGCTAGTGCGGCCTGATAATATATTTTTTATTATTTATATTTTAAATTTGCAGAAAAGCATAATCAAATAAAAAAAATATGTGGCAAACTTGACATGAAAATGTAGAGAATACGGCAAATACTACGACAAAATTTGATGTGTCTCAGAGTTTCTCCTGTAAGGTTGCACCGTATATGTTCTGCATGTTATAAAAAGTTGTATTATGACAAATTTCGGTTACTGTCAGAAAAGTGGACCCACGATTTTAAAAATTTCATCTACACTATAGGAAAGAATATTTAATAAATTAATAGAAAAGAATATGTATATTAACCCAAAATATTTTTAAGATTATGCATTAGTTGTCGAAATAACGGCATTTTAAAATTACGAAAAGCAAGGAGATGTAATACGAGTCACCCCGGTGCGTGACGGTAACTCGCACGTTGAGCCCCTGCTTTGATTTCTGTTGCCGGTACATGTGCTTTGATATACTTAATCTTAATGTTGTTGTCAGATGCGGTCAACACCCGGACGAGTTCTGCCATTCCACAGTGATATTTTTAAATTGTTATGTGTTAAGCGAGAAAATAAAACAGGCCCGGAGGGCGCCGAAAGTGGAGTCTGTCGGAGGGTCTGTCTTATTTCTTTGTTTAACTCAACGACGGCCTATCATATATCCATGTTAAACTGTGTATTTAAAATACATGTAAATTTTACATTTTTACATTTTTGCATTAACCTATAAAATTTTTGTTCTAGTAAGCTTATAAAAGTGTTCTCTTTCTAAGTGTGTAAATGAAATTTTGAAAATCGTGAGTCCGAGTGTCTGACAGATCCCCAAATTTTGATTAAATTACTTTTAAACAAAAATAATAAATTATGTATTACGAGTTTTAGTTTTCAAATTACAATTCTGAACTATTAGATATAGTTAACTGGCGTTGAACATAACGAAAACTTAAGTGTATACTACCTAAAAACGTTGTCGCAGAAATATCTGACTTCTGAGTACTTTACTTAAAGATAAAAACAAATGCACAATATTTAAAGATTACAAAGATGACGCTGTTCTATAAACACAGATGTAATAAAATTTAATTCCAGAAAAGTGCAAATAAAATTAATAGAAATGTTTATAAATTTATATAAAAGTTCAGTAAGAGTTATCGGGATTTGGACTACTGGTAAATAAAACCACCTCTTTATCAATCAGTCGACATTTCGTGTTTTATTTTACTCTTCTTCAGGACTACAAAAAAGAAAATCTGTCACAGCTTCAATTCAAACAAAACCACACCCTACCTTCAGTAAATGAGGTTAGTAATGATATGAAGTGAACAAGGCATATTAACAAATGAAAACGTCATCACCAATTTCCTCGCATGAATCTCAACATTATCAAAATCACAAAAAACTTTAAACTTTCAAAAAAAAAAAACATACAATGTAAATATAAAATCTAAAATTCGTCAAAACCATAAAATTATTAAAACTTAACAATTTTTAACACAATGTATAAATAAAATCGAACAGATATCCAATCTCTCAGTACAATATCGCCCAGACTACTTTTGTTATTAATTAAATAAATATATCATTGCTAAAACGGCAGGTTCCCAATCTACATAAATCTACTCGGTGTCGATAATATCACCATAAAAAATACTCAGCTTCTGTGTATCTTCCCTGTAATTAATACTGTTGTTGTTCGTCTTTATAAAAAACATCTCACTAATATTTCTTTTTAGTAAATTGGGTTCGTTGTCCAAGATTTCATATTTGTCAAACTTGAAAGAATGACCCGTTTCTGCATGATGCTGTACCAATGCCGTGGTACCACACCCATTTTCCTTTTCTTCCTTATATTTATCAATTGTTTTTTGTTTCTCTGCTTTTTTGTCGCTCTTGTTACAATCGTATTCGTGTTGCTTAATTCTATTTTCCATCATCTGTTTTGATTGTCCAATGTATGTACCTCGGCAACCTCAGCAATAAATCTTATAAACCACTTCCGATTTTTTATTATTTTCTATTGGGTCCTTTAGTTGTGTAAACAACCCCCTGTGGTCTCTCAAGTTGTATGGTGCCAGAGTACAATAGGGTTTTAAGAGCCCAGCAAGTCTTTCCGTTAGACCACTTACATACGGAAATTTAAAGTATTTCCCCTCTTCTAGCTCACTGTTTACTGTTCTCATCTCTGTTTTTTTTTTTATCTTTTTGTTGCTGTTCACATCGCTTTATGGGTCTGTCTACCAACCACCTTGGAAAGTCATTATCTTTCAAGAGAACCTTAACCTTCTCCATACTTGCTTTGCAGAAGTCTGGATGGCTAATAGTTTGTACTCTTTTTATAAGTCCTACGACCAATGCCGTCTTATATTTGAAATGGTGGTATGATCTATAGCACATCAACTTCTGTGCAGCATATGGCTTCACATACCAGTTTGTAGCCAATTTGTCATCTATTCTTCCTACCTTAACATCTAAGAACGCTATCTCTCCATCCTTTTCTTTTTCTAACGTGAACTTAATTTTATTGTCGTAGTTCTTGAAAGCATTCAAAATTGCATCTTCCGTATCTTCGGGTACCGCGCAAAAAGAATCATCAACATACAATTTAAAAAACAACACCCGGATCATTACCTTTCTCAATACTTCACTCACTAATCCCTCCATCACAAGACCAGCCAGGGCGGGACTTGCTGGATTACCCATTGCTAAACCATCCTTCTGGCTGTAAAATTGATCATTATACTTACAATAACTGGTAGCAAAGCACAACTCCACCAGCTGCAGAACTCTCTCCAGGCTCAGAATCGTGTAACAACTGAAGAATTTCCACTTGCATTTGATGGCTCGTACTACCAAATCCTTCGGTATACTTGCGAAAAGAGAAACTACATCCAAAGATAAAAGTGTGTAATTGCTAGGAATAGGTTTGTTATTGATTAACTCCGCAAATTCTTTCGAGCTTTTAACATTGTATTGTGACGTGGTCAATACTTTGGTCAAGATGTTACTTAAGTACTTAGCAATGTTGTAGGATGGGGACTTTATGCAACTTATAACAGGTCTCAACTGTAAATTGTTTTTGTGAGTTTTTCAAAGTCCATAAATTTTAGGTGGTAACGAGTTGTGTCGGATGAGCTTAGAGTATTGGAACTTATCTATTTCTTCTGCTTCTTTCATCTCTTTCAATATTCTGTTTACCTTATTTTGGTACAATGTTGTAGGATCTCTATTTAGTACTTGGAATTTATTCTTATCGGAAAGCATCAACAACATTTCTGCATCGTATTCTTGTTTATACATTATTACCGTACTCCCACCTTTATCTGATTTCAACACGATGATTTCTGGGTGTTTCTTTATCCACCTTTTAGTATGTATATAGTTTTTATTTACTTTATCTAAAAACACGTCATCTATACTTTTACTATTTTTAGTAATATTCCTGTGGTTAGTAAATATATTTATGCATTTAGCTCTCAATATATTTAAAGCTTCTTCTTCTTTTACAATACTTTGCAAACAATTTTCCAAATCTTTAATTATAGGGAGTACTGGAAATTCTTTTACTGGCAATCCAAACTTATGACGCAGTAGTTCAAATCCCGATAACCCTTACTGAACGTATTAATCATGGACGATAAAGTAACAACTGTTTATATAAAAGCTTTTATGCATTCATTTGAAAACATCAAAGTGACTTAAAGCTTGGAGCTATTTATTGAATTAACCGTCTTGAAAATAACAAATTGACTAAAAACACGAGAAACTGATTCTTAACGTAATTAATAGCCCAATCTTTTAGTCAATTTGATGTTTTCAAAAAATGCGGATTTTTTTTTTTTGAAAATATCTGTTTAAATTAAATTTTGTTTTTGCTCTGAAGTTTTGACAATATAAGTGATATTGCTAAACATAATCAGAATTTATTATGCTTTGAAATTGAATCTAGTTTAGTTACTTTTATCTAGAATATTTTTTAAAATTATTTCTAATAATATTGTAATTTTAAAAGCTTTGACAAACTATACATAAGGTGATATTTATAATATTAATTAAAATATTACTTTGAAATTGAAACCAAAGCAATTAATTTCATCTTAAACTAGAAAATACATATTTTATTTATTCTTTGTATTTTTATTGATACATATTTAGTTTCACTTAATTAGTTCATATATAAAAGAAGCTATCTTTTGATTGCAGGATGCATGGGGTGCTAATTTTACATAATTAAACTAAACATGAAATATGTCACGTAAAAGAAGCTGTTTAAATTTTTGAGTAAGCTTTTATTGTCAGAGATGAAAACACACATTGGACAGTAACACGTTTATAATAATTATAAGCTCATTCACTACATAAGAAAAAAACACTTTTCAAAATGGTAACTTCATAAACATAAAAGCATAATCTACATGTGCAATCCCTTTGTTCTTCACTTGATTTAAAAATAACAAATTTACTAATTAATTAGTAAATGAACAAGGAAGGAAAATAAATTTTATGATTTAAAAATATTAAAAGAATTATTTTTAATTATTTTAAAAGTAGAAATTTTAACAAAATAATTTAACTGTGGTATCAAATTATATCAGTTTGTTGAATATTCTTGTACTGGCTAGCTCTTATCTTTAGTTGAATTCTTGTTTCAAATAACTGCTTTATTAAAATTTTAACAATAGAAGTTAAACCAATTGCTTTGAAACCCTCAACTGAAATAGTTTTAAATTAGAAACATTTCATTAAATTAAATCAACTTTTTATGTACTACTAAAAAAAATTTGATAAATATTTCTCATACACGAAACAGTTAGACATAAATTCAGAAAATACGCAGAATCCGAGATTTAAGAGATAAAGGTTGCTGGTTATTGAAAATAATCTAATGATGTGGCCAATAACTCGATTAACTTCCTGCGTAAATTTGAATGAAATGTTATACAGCACAGCATAATACCAAACAAATTGCAGGTGCATCTTCAAATAAAACCTTAAAATTAGCCACTTCTGTTCTAATACTACATGTAACGCTTTATGCCTACCTAAACGTTGCATTTTTTTCATTGTTTTTATGTCGTAAGTGCTACTAAAAAGTAAATTGGATTAATACAACTGGTAAAAATAAGCAGTTATCTACTACCGGTGTGTAATAGCTTCTCTCTGCGATAACTTGAGTAACATAATAAACCACTTCTGCGCACTAGTGCGAGAAGAAATTTAGTTTTAACACCAGAGTTAAAATAAATTTACCAGCTCTTTTTTTTGCTTTAAATTGAATAAAAACGTGTATTTTCAAATAAAAACCAAAGATTTTCAATAAAGTTTTTTATTCTACTATGTAGAAAAGTATCATTATCGTACTTGCATGTTTTGTAAGTATCGCGCGAGTTTGATAACGACTTACTTTCCACACTCATCACATAAACTACTATTATAATTTGGTAATTTACATTCTCGTACCGGCATCGGCGCTCGTTGTAACACAATCAGTTGTACTCAAAAATACTTTCTGAATATTTAAGCAACGAAAAAAAGTACGAACTAGTGGAGATTTTGGTAAGTTTTTAGCATCTGCTATTGCTTAAAATTAATTACTACTTCTTTCATATTGCAGCTTAAAAAGCTAACTCCTTTTATATAAATGGAAATTTCTACTTTTTCATAATAATTCTGTAATTAATTATTATGACATTTATTATATTTTAAGCTTTGAAACGCGCTTCTTATACAATTTTAAAACTTTTATACTTGTTTTACTTGTATAGAAAAAATTAAGGAAGGTCAGAACTTAAAAGACAATATTGTAGGATTTGTAAGGGAGTGTAATGTTCTAGCGTGTAGCGGAATAGTTATTTCAAATTAAGTTTACCAAAAGACTTGAAATCTTGCAAGAAGAAATAACTTGTTCGGTTTTAACTCAAACAAATATATAAAATTAATGAAACGAAAATTGTTTTTACTTAGTATGAAAATGTTTAAAAAACATATCAACAGTGCAAAATTAAAGTTCTTCCAATTTTTTTCAGAATGAAATTTTTTGTTGTGCAACAAAGAACTTTTAACTTTTTTTTCTAATATAAAGGTCTAAACACGTAACGTGGTTAGTGGCGTCCACTTTAACAATAGAAGCACTTTAGTATCTCAAAAGGTCAAGTTTGATAAAAAATAAAAAGACCTCAAGGGTAGTACCTATGATATAAAGAGTAGAGTAATGGATGTGCATTAGTAGAAAGTTCAATTTTAAAATTGAAAATGGAAATTAAATTAAAAATGTAATTGTGAATAAATGCTTCATTAGTTGATTTACTTTTACGAAGGAAATAAAATAACAGAATTAATTTAAATAAAAAAATGCTAAGCATGCAAATGATTATAACGAAACATTAGGGGCTAATCTATTAGTTAAATGCTGTAGAATATTCTACTTCAGAGTAATGTGGGTAGAATCCAAATGTATTTCCATTCATTCCCGTGCAATTTATCATCAATCATTTTCAGTCACATCAATTAACTATTAAAGAAAGTTTTGGTAATTATACGATTCAATAAACAAATCGATTTGTAATTTTATTTTAATTAACAATTCAATTCTTTTAATTAAAATTATTGCTCGTAAAAATCAATTTTCAAATTCTTCGACCACTCTCATATAAGTGGTGTGTACTTTGCCAAGTAGGGTACTTTTTATTATGAAACTTCTGCAGGCTTTCATATAAAAAATGTTGTCAGTTTTATGCAATCACGTATTTCAAATTCAACTTCTTTTTCTTTATTGTTTTTTTGAGATATTGACACTGTAAACAAAAGCAAATTGCTTTTGAGCAAATATCCATTCAACCATAACAAGAGATTATGTCACATAAAACTTTTGCCACAATCTTTGCGAGTTAAATTAAATTTAACATTTGTCTTACAAATTTATTTGACAATATATTATAAGACATAATTACAATATTTGTATAAATTATTCAGTGTTTATCCAAGAATTTCGAATTTCAATAAAATATTCTTTGAAAGTTTCAAGGTGTGCAATTTTTGGAACCATAATTATTACTTGGTTTTACGATATCTGAATGATGAAGATGGGAAAGCAAAAATACTGCTATTTAATTTTATATGTATTATATTATTTGTAGAGATAATAATACATCAATTTTAAATTATACACATACAACTAGTACAAATTTTATTGCAGTTTTTTATAAAAAAAATAATTAGCAGATATAGTTAGTTACTCGATAGTTCATATTACCAATGTTGCTGCTGTTCGCATTATTTTATTTTTTGCGAAGTATTTGTTTATAATATATTTTATATTTGAACAAATTACTTCAACCATGTAGTTTATTCTAATTATGCTGTACATACTATAAATTTACCTATTTAGCAAATTGTACCTACTGTAAACGACATAAAAAGCTGAGTTGATAATAATTTCAATTTTAATCCTTATAGACCTGGCGGCAGGTAATTAGATCGGTAAAAATGTTAGAACTTTAGAACTTATTTTAATGTCTTCGTATGGCTGTAGTCAAGTGTACTTCAAGTTTTCCGCATCTACCGATGATCACTTAAGTTATGGTACGAAATCTAAGGTACAAATAAACGAATTTTCGACAATAATTTTCTGAAGTTTTGGGATACTGCAAAAGTACTAAGTTCTATCTTTGAGGTTTAGTACAAATAACTTAAGTCAGAAATTTTGCGTTTTTGAGTTATATACAAGATCGTGTTTCTAATTTTGTACTTTTTCCACAGTGCAACAGAATATAAAATACTAACAACTTAGTTGCACTTTTTTCCTTATCATAGTCCAAATAACCTAAGTCAACTTAAGTTCTTGATACGAAACTTTTAAAACACAGAAATTGCAATCCTTTAAACTTCAGTCAACTCACGGTTTTTAAAGTATTCTTTAATATAAAGATACTAAGACACTAGATGTGATAAACATTAATATTTATTATTATAAAAACTATTACTTTAGATGCAATTAAAGACGCTTATTTTTTAAAATTCCTATGTATTTTATTACTCCCATCTTTTTAATTTCGGGGAGCCCTGAATTATTATAAATTTGTTATTATAGTTTTTTGTAACTGTTTGTTACATACCTTAAGACACTTTAGTTGTAATAATACAGAGTATCACAAAATACTTTTGAAGTTAGGTTATGTCACAACAGACAACAGCTGATTTTAAAAAACCTTGCAAAATTTGCAAAACAAACGTAGTAGAAGCATTGAGTTGTGGTATTCGTAAGACCAGCTTCCATCCTAGTTGTGGGGTTCAGGTGGGAGTGGCAGATAGCAACAACAAATTCATCTGTTGCAAATCGCGTGATAAAAGTGAGGTTAGGACAACAGAAATGGATGAAAAACAGATGAAAAATCTTCTAAAAAAAGCGTTTTTCCAACACCTAGTGCCATTCAAAGCGATTGTTAAAAAAGACATGGACGAACTCAAAAATTCGATGCAATTTCTATCAAATAGCTTTAATTACCAAGCAAACCAGATTAAAAACTCACTTCAAGAGTTAAAAGGCCTTAAGGCAGAGAATAAATAACTAAAAGAACAGATGCAAATCATGGAAGAAAGGCTAAATACAATGAAGCAGAGAAAAAAGGAAAAAATATTAGCAAAGCCATGAAGAAAGTTTTTAAAGCAGTGAAGGAAAACATTTCTGACAGAGATATACAAGAATGCTACAGATTTAATAACAAGGAGGATACACCAATATTAACCAAATTAGGAAGTATTGAAATAAAAAACAACCTTACGACCAAGATAAGGCAGCTCAAAGGCATAAAACTAAACGAATGTGAACTGACTGGAGGAGCACAAAACATATATTTTAACGAGGATTTAACTAAACAAAACCAACTTCTTTTCAAAAAGGTGCGAGACATAAAAAAGGTAGAAAAGTATGAAAAAGCGTATGCTAGAAATGGGAAGATCTACTTAAGGAAAGATAAGAGTGATCAAGCTACTAGAATAATAAGAAGAATAAGATTTAACAACAAACCTTAATATAAAAATTAAAAAAATAATAATAAAAAATAACTAAAAATGGAGCAAAACGTTAAATTATTAAAAAAATTACTCGATCTTAAGAACATTTTAGAGAATGATAATTATAAGGATTTACATGTCTTGATATTTGCTGAAACATGGATATATAATAATGAAGTAAGCCTCTTTAATTTAAAATCATATGCAGCCGTACGTCACTGCAGAGATTCAAGAGGCGGAGACACTATGTACAAAATAATATACTTTTTGACTTTGGTGGGTGCAATATGCTAACAGTAGAACTTGTGCAGCAAAAGATACACTTTCGTAAATATACAGGCTCCCAAAAAGTAAAAAAACATGACATCAAGTTTTTTTAAAGAATATGGATAAAATTATGGAAATGATTAGAAATTACTGTATTATTGTAGGAGACATCAATCTAGTTTGCTAAATGATTCAGCAACAGTAAAAGAATATAATAATATAATAGAAAAAAACGCATATGAGATACAAAATGTACAAACACAAAACAAAGCAACCTGAATAGATAAGACTAGAGCATCAATTTTAGATCATTGCAAACAATTATTTGATCTGAAGTGTTGATGTACAAGATCACAATGATATCTGATAACAAAATATTAGATGTTTTAGTAAATAAGGAAATTAAAAAATTCATTAAAGAAACAATGACAAAAACAAAATTCTTTAAGTAAAAATGGATACAGACGGTAAAACAAAAAATAAAAGCATAAACTATTGAGACTTTTGGAGAACTTTCAGACATAATAAACAAATCGAAAACAGATTGCAGTAAAAGATATACAGTCAAGATGGGGCTAGAAAGTAACTGAATAACCATGGAGTATTTAGAAAAAATGAAAATTAGGGATAAGTTATACAGGTATGCGATGGAAAAAAGTGCAGAATGAACATGCTGAAAAAGAATTTAAAAAACTGAAAAATGAAGTAAACAATATGATGAAAAGGCTGCAAAAAAATATGCAGAAAAAAAGTTTACAGAAGCTACGGTTGATTCAAGAAAAACATGAAAATTTTTTAACGAATTGTGCAATAAAGGAAAAAAAAACAAACAAAAAAATTAAAGTAATAAAAAGCATTACAAGAAAAGTAACTAAAGATAAAGAAATAGCTCAAGAATTTATAAAACATTTTTCCAATGTGGGACCATTCTTTGCGGGAAATATTAAGAAAAATAATTACAGTTTTGTGAAAAAAGAAAAAAACCAGAAACTGGAAAAAACTGGAAGAAACAAGCCTATAATGGAATTGAAAAACACAGTAAATGATTTGAAAAATAATAGTGCTCCGGGAGAAGACCATGTGTCAAAAATAGACATATTAGCTTTATTTTATGTGATTGGTAAAAGCTTGGTGAATTTAATAAACAATGTAATACATAGCAGAAATTATCCTGATGAACTAAAGGTTGGCAAAATAATCCCAGTATACAAAAACGGACCAAATAGCAATGTAAATAATTATCGTCCAATTTTTTAACCAAATTTTGACCAAACCAAACCAAACCAATAAAGAACAGGCTAATTTACCCACATAAAGAACGAAGCAATACTCCGGGGCTATAGTGGATCTACTAGAGCATATAACAGGTGAATTAGATAAAAATAAATATGAAATCCTAATATTTGTTGATCTGCAAAAAGCTTTCGACACAGTAAATATCGAAAT
The DNA here is from genome assembly GCA_911387805.1 of Cantharis rustica. NCBI lineage: Eukaryota > Metazoa > Arthropoda > Insecta > Coleoptera > Cantharidae > Cantharis > Cantharis rustica. The sequence goes on along the minus strand of OU426878.1, from coordinate 48,145,238 downwards.
ATCACTAAGTGATTAAAATGGCTTGCGAACTTAGCAATAAGAAAACTGTATTTGCAACTAGAGGAACAAAACATAGCAAAACTCTATTTTAACATTTTTTATTACCAGTGTGTGTTTTATTTTTGTGTATTCTTCATTTTGATTTCAGTATGTTTAATATTTTATGTTTGTCTAGTTAATAAGTTATTTGTTTTTCGATTTTGATTTTATTATTTTATGTTTGTATCATAACTCACCAAATTCCGACAACAGCCGAAATTTAAATAATAAAAAATCTAGATTTGAAAATAAAAGGACATTAAAGTACAACCAATGAAAAGAAGACACATTGCAAAGGATATCCAAGGGGATAAAAGAATCAATAAAAAAATAGAAAGTTAGAATAATTTGAGCAGAGCGGTCGGTCGATAAAAGTTTGAGAAGAATTTTATGAATTGAATTGAGAGTGGAGTCGTGTTGATGCCTAAAAGGCATACAAAAGAATTCAATAGAGGTTTATTCGTGTGAAGAATATTGTTTAAAGTGGAAGAAGAGTTGGTGATAAAAATAATTGTTTTTTTGGATTGAAGATATCCAGAGAGCAGTAGTAAGAAGAGAAAATAATCGAGCAGACAAAGCTGTTCAAAAGAGTTGAAGATAAGAAGGTTGCGTTTTATTTGTGCGCGATATTATTTTGAAGGAAGACAACGTTGGTTTCTTCAACAGAAAAGCTGGTTTTGGCTATTTACGTAAGTTTTGCTTTTGTAAATATTTGTTTCTTATTTTATAAAATTTTTGAGTTGCAAATAAAAATAAAAATATCCAACAGTTATTTTATTGTCTTACTTTTAACAATTTTCGCATTCGAGAACCTACGTATCCCATAGACGAGATAGAAATTTTGTATGCAGAGGTGCGCATAAGGTCGCAGCGGTACATATACAGAAATATCAATACAGAAAATAAAGGTATTTTTATCTAAAAGTAATAAATAGATAAAATTCATTAATATTATTGCAGTTTCATAATAAAAATTTAGAACTGCATTTTGAACTTAAAATCTTCAATAATAAATTATTTTATAATAAAATTTAATATATTTAATAATGTTTAGACTGAGCTTAGCCTAGGTAAGAGATTTTTGAAGGCATATTAGTTTTCTCAACGACACGCTCTTAACATTTTTAAAAATTCATATTCAAATAACAATATATATAAAATGTCGTATTTCAAAACGTAAAGAATCATATTTTATTTATTTTGTAAAAGCATTTAAAATTTTTTTTTATTAATTTTTAAATTATTTATGGGTAAATCCACTGTACATAGAATTAAGTTTCAAAAATTAATGTTGGTAACGTGAAGGGGTGGCTTGAAGGCATTTATTTAAGTCGCTAAAGTTTAAGAGACGCGGTGTGAGTTTGCGGGTGAAGGATTGCTATTCCCGCTACGCTAGTTTATAATTTTGATTTTTATAATTTTAATTAATTAAAATAAAAGTGAATTAATTTGAATTGATGGTTGTGCTTTTATTTTATTTTAATTGGTGAAGTGCAAAATGATAAAAAAATTGGAATTTGAAGATTTTGTGAGGATTTTGTCCGTACATAAAGATACGTACACATGAATTTGTTAACCAAGTGTGAACAACTAGCCGAGCGATATAACATGCAAGGCCACATGAGGTAAAAATTTATAACAAATCAACCAATTTATTTTTCAAAATTTAAAAACGATACAATTTATTTAAAATTTAACATCAAAAAGAGTCTCGTGGCTTTTAAATTTATATAATGAATGAACCCAAGCGATATATTTTTGGTTTGAGCGAATTTAATAAATTTGAATAGCTCGGGTCATCTCAATATATCTAAAATCTAAATCTTAAATTAAAAATTACGTCACTGAAACTTGCTACTTACCGAAACCTAACTAAGTAATAATATTTTCATATCCTATTTTCTATTAAAATTATAAAAATATAAATATTGCATTTCTGATAAAAATTAACATAATATTTATTAATTTATCAAAATAAAAGCTAAAACGTAACTATTCCATAGATCTTCAAATCTGCATCTGCGAAAACTTGATTAGCTTGACGTGGGAATAAGCAAAATAATAAACAAAACTCCATGAATGGGGGTGGAGGGGTTCATTTTCTTATTAACATAAAAAATGGCAAAAAGAATACAGCTTAATAACTAGCATATAAATCAACCCGGCACAGTTTCCAATTAGAAAAATTTCAATTAGCGACAATATTTGACTTACGCCACCGCACTTCTAATTTTGGATCAGCACCTTTAAAACAAAATCTTTCAGATATCTTGGGTAAATTTATCGGCTGTTGAAAGGAATTTTACTAAATAAACTGGTGAGTTATCAACTGATCTACGCATCACTTTTCTCCCTATTCGAAACGATCTAAAAAATGCACTGAATTTGGTAAACAAAGACTTTTAAATTTTAAATTTAAATTTAACAAAGTTAAATTTGAGTATGATAATCTATTGAAAAGCTAGGCCAAAATTTTCAACAATCTAACTGCAGCCACTATCAGCGTTATATTATAACAACCTGAATTTCTTCTAATAACAAAAAGATCAATCTATGTAGCGTTACTATCCAATTTTTCATCTAATACAATAATTGATGTTAAAAACTTGTGTTATTATAATGTAAAAGTATTTTATATAAAATAGTAATAAAAAATTAGTATTTTTAATTAAAAAGTTTTAACTTGAACATGTTAATTAAGCGTTAATATTATTTAATATTTTTTATTGAGTTTCCAACAGAATTCTCTAATTTTACTGCAATTTATCACTTTTATTATTATCATAGGCGTTAGCTAACTTTGTTATTTAAAACACAGTTTTGAAAACTTGTCAAAACAAATTTACAATTCTTATAATTCTGAGATGTCATTTCAACTAAATTACAAAAATACGTTGTCATTATAGATGCTAAGTAATAATAATTAAAGAACTAAGAGTTGCTTTAACGTATTAATAAAAATAGAACACAATAAGGTTTAACCCTGCAGAACATACAATAAACCTAGCAGGCTTAAGTAAACTGAATATTAAAAAAAACCTTCTAAATTAATTTTACCATATCATTAGCAGTTGTCTGAAATATGACCAAGCACCGACATGGTGTTTGGCAATCTTTAAAAAGTTAAATAAATCACCAATAGAAAAACTCAGGATTTTGGGTTTTTACAATTTTATATTGAAGTTATTATAGGCTCTACGATAACAACTAGATCTACAATAAAACATTTCTTTCAGCTGATAATAACAACTTTACAAAAAATTGTAATATTTATTTGTAAGCTTGCAGAATTATTTAAAATAATTGCTTCTACTACTTCGCCCAATATAAGGAGAGTATTATGTTATGAGTATTATGTTTCATAAAAAGCAAAAGTATCAATTTCTTTGAAATATACGACATTATGTAATTTTTTACAACATGCTCATTAATTTCTTAATTTTAGTTTTTTTACGAATTGTAGGAAATAATAGCTTTAAATCATCTCAGTCTGAGCTTTCACTTTCTTCTCTAAACAATGCAGCTTTTATATTCTATAAAAAGAAAATCACATGCAGGGGCCTGCTTCGTAATAAAAGTTTACTAATATTACAAATTACAAGTAACTTGAAATACTGACCAAATAATTAATGTCATCAGTTAACTGTGTCATTTTTTGTATTTATGTATTTATAAAATAACAATTCTGAAAGCATCGCTAAAAATAATCCTCCAATGTTGTTTAATAATAATCAACTTGTACTTTTTAACTAATAGTATTAACTATTGTAAAACAGTCTCCAGATTACTTAGTCGCCTGATTTTGTCACAGTTACTCATCAATTTTTCGCCTTAAGCATTGAATGCCATCACAGTCCCCCCATAAATTAAACTTATTTTTATCTGAAAATATAACTTTTTTATAGAATTTTTAAATTAAGTTTAATGTTGTAAAGTCGTTTTTGTATTGTCTTGGTATTAATATTTACTCCAGTTGAATCTGAATATCAATTTTAAAATGGCTACACCAGTATTCATATGACAGATATACCTCAATTACGTCGATGCTGCAGCAATTAAATCTGATGAGTGTTAAGCAGAGGGTACTATTTAATACCCTGGTACTTATATTTAAGATTAAAAGGAAGCTGGCCCCTGAATATCTACAACATGGTTTAAAATATGTCTCAGGTGTACATGAGCATAATACACGCCAGAAAAACAACTTTAATGTTAACATGTTTCGGACAAATAGAATGCATAATTCTGTATTCTCTGATGGACTTACTAGGTTCAACAAGTTATCAGATGAAATTAAAAACTGCACCACCGTTAAGGGTTTCAAAACTCGTTTAATGAAATGGTTGATATCAATGGAACAGGAATAATTTATTAATTGTGTTGGTACTCATGTGATTGTATTGTTATTTATTTGTAATGATAATTGTAATATATGTAAGTAATTTTAGTGCAATACTAGATATTTAGTTTTAAATGTATTTTTACTATTTTATATAAATAAACTTGATATTATTATTATTATTATCAAAACTATCGAAACTAATGATATGCTTTAGAAGCCTATGAGAATAATAGATTCCAGCACAACCACGAATTTAAAAACTTTTTAATGAAATTATGGAGGCTATGGCGTAATTTACGAATGTAAACATTAAAATTTATGGATCATTTAAAAATTTGGACAATCGTGTACAAAAACTGTAAAATTAAAGGCTGTTACTGTATAGGCTGTTTCTTTAAGATTAGCTCTGCCCAAAGTGTAATTTTGTAATTAATTTGCAATTTGCACTCAAAAAGGTAGATTTTAGGATAAATCCGAGATTTGCAGTGGTTGCGCTTTTTAAGCCAATATTAAGCAGCCTCCGCTCAGTACCCACCCACAGGTCTTTTCGGGGTGTTTTGACAAACGTTAAACTCGATAAAATACTTTTATAAAATACTCTCGATAAAATACTACTTGGCAAAGACGCACATCTTTGTTTATGTTAAATTTTATTAAAGTTAACGAATTCCTATTTTAAATAAATTAAAACATGATATTAACAGCACCGGTGCTACAATAAAACTGTGAGTAGGGAGTAGGACGTTAAAGTGCTCCACAAATTTTAAAGTTTCTGCTGCACACTAAGAAATAGGACAATTTTCAAAGTAAAAAAAATTTTTGAAGATCGTTCATAAGTTTTCGAAAAAATTGAATTTAAAAATCAAAAATTTACATGTATTTTTGATATACGTTTAAACATGGATTTACGATAGACCGTGGTTGAGTTTGTCAAAACAGATAACAGTATTTTGACAAACACAAATAACGAATTTAAAAATATCTCTGTAGAATGACAGAACTCGCAGCCATATAACTCGTCGACCGCAACTGACAGCAAACAGTAAGTGTATATCAAATCACGCGGACTGTCAGCAAAATGCAAGTAGGTCGCGTGCCGGTGAAGTTTGCGTGGCTCTATTTGTGGCATCGGGGTGTATCATATTACAACTCCCTGCTTTTCAAATGCCGTATTTTTAAATTTTTAATTTAAATTTTTAATTTAAATTTTTAATTTAAACAATTAATTTATTTACTTTACAACATTTTTTCAACAGCGAAAGCTTTGTGTTCCGGAGGATGAATTTTTAGCAAATGACAATAAATTGAAACTTGATAGTGAGTAGTTTACGGAGTTAAAAGGCAAGCATGAGATTGCTTTCGTAGTTTATTAAAAATGTTCATTCATCTAGAGGAGAAAAATTTAAGCTATAACTGTTATACGTACTACCATCAAACAGGATACCTGATTTTTAGGCTTGATAGATTGTGCATTTGTATTCTTAATCCGAAAATTACTAAGTAAACACCATAACTTACAAAAAATAAATTGTGTTTCTGTTACTGCATTGGTTTCTGGATTTATTTGAGAAAAAATTGTCCTTTTAATAAAAGGACATAATATAATAGTAAATATTACTATTATAATTAATTGTGATATTAAAACACATTTAGTAATTAATACTGTATCTTATTATCGTGATTATGCGATATTTATTATTTATATCATTGAGATAGGAAAATTATTATAACAATATTGCTGATATATCTCCTAAGTATCTAAATAACCGCTTCTAATGGCTCTAAAACCAAACTTACTACATGTATTTAGTTTTATCTAATGTCAATAAAATTAGATTATCTGACATTTGATGTTATTTCAAATTCCCTATATTACACTATTCATTACTGAATTATGTAAATAATGAAACTGCTTAAAATTCTTTACTGAAGAATTACAGATTTATTTACTAAATCTAAAATTTATATACTACACAGTATAATAATTATATTATATAATATAAATTTTTATTCTTATTATAATTTAACAACATTAAATTGTAGTTTTGATTTATATTAAGATAATTAATTAAATTATCATCCTTGCAAGAAATTTATCCCTCGACGATTGTTAAGATTATTGGGAATGTTTCGGATTTGGTCTGTTAATACCAACAAATTTGAATATCTGGTAAACTCTCTCTAGAGAAAAAGAAATGTGGAAATGGACGTTATTTTTGTTTATTAAAGTTTATCCTTAGCATTGCAACTTCCTAAAATTAATAAATGAGTTACTTTGATAGCAAACCCGAGTTTTAATTTATTAACTGTTTTATGAAAATTATTAACTAACTTTCTGTGACTAGATTTTAAGATAGAAGCCGTAAATTAAGTTAGTTGGATAATGTACAAAACATTAATACAGAGACCGCAATTTGTTGCAATTAATTTCCCATATAACTGCATCTAATGTGAGCAACATGCACAAAAGCATTCCGCGTTATTACTAATTAACCTACGTTTTAAGCCATAACCGTTACTGTAATTAGCATTACTCATAATGTATTGAATTATGCACCTAATGAATTAATTTTTGTTTTCTGTTGCTATTTTCTAGGGGTTTTTATTATTTTAAATTACTACAACATGGTATCATGTTGTGGCAAGTTCTAAGTTTCTTGAACTTCTTAATGTTATGTCTCAAGTTGCCAGTCAATGTTTTTCCTTCAAATTGACTAGACGTTTTACGTTAAACTCTAATAGATATCTTAAAAGTAAATTGATTGACTTAGTATCTGTAAACCATTTTCAAAGTTTTTCTTTTTAAGAAACTAATGATCAATTAGTTTAAATTACGGCCTCTTACTTATTACATTTTAAATTAACAACTACTTAGTAAAAAATAAAACGTTACCTAAATAATTCTTGAGCCAATCGTTAAGGATGATATTCACTAGTTTCAGTGCATCTTCATTAGATCTACTATATATTAAAAAATGCATCTAATGCTTCTCTTCTATCTTAATGGAAATGGTTTAGGTTACAACTCCATAGTCAAATAATTTAGTAATTTGTAATATTATGTACACCTAGAAGTATATTATAATCAATAGATAAGTGGTTTAAGTAGTGTAACTCGATATTAATCATATCAAAATTTTTAGCATAATATAATAATATAATAATATACATACAGTGTATTTATATATTGTGATAACTTAAACATTTTAGTTTCGAAAAAGTGTTTTTGATTAGAAGTATATTATCAAAAATAATAAAGTTCTAATTTTTGGACAATTTAAAATAGTTGGAATTGTAATAAATAATAAATAAATTATTTTATATTGGTAGATATTAGATATTATATTGATTATATTGACCAAGATTATATTGACCAAGATATTATATTGGTTAATAAACCGGTTTTGCCTTATGTCATCACCAGAACATAATATGTAGTACTATATGTACAAAAGACCACAATAAGTAAATAATTTAAAAAAAATTTTTATTTGTGTGAATTTAGTTTTGTAACAATTATTATATTTTAATTTAAAATTAATTAATTAATTAAGTCGCTTGTCAATCTGAACGGATTTGAAAATAGAAATCACATTCTGGGAGTTCGTATCGGTTTTGATAAGCGGCCATTAAAATTATTTTACGAACTAAAATAAAACAAATTGTAATAAAATTTTTAATTATTGCTTTATAAAGCAAAAAAACGTTATGATTAAAATAAATGAAACAAGATGTTTTTCTGGGAAGAACATAAAAACAATAACCGAAAAGCAAAAAGTCATAAAAATTTAAATTAATAAAGTACAACATACAAAAATTTAATATAAATTAAAATTATAAACGAATTATTTTAATATTTATGAATGAATAAGTCTTGTTTTAAATATTAAAATTAATAAACGAAATAGCAACGTAATTTGCATTTGGAACTAAGCGTTGCACATAAGCCAAAACACTGCTGCGAACAAATATTTCAGCCAGTCTATTTTATAAGGGAAATTTTAAATATTTTTAATCGTATTTTTCTGGAAAATTGAACTACGTATTTTTGAAGATTTGTCAATTAAGGAATTCTAGTAAAATAGTTGTTAGTTTTGACTTGAAAAATTACTTTGGTCTAAAATTACTTACTTACTTAATTACTTACTAAAATTTTAGATTGGCAGACTTATATATCTTAATTGGTAAAATTTGATAACATTAGATTTATTAATGTTTTATTATACGAATGATGATTAAGTTGAACTTCTAGGTTATTTTTTATAAATATTTTTCTTCAGTCACAGGTATTCCTAAGCTTCTTTTATGTTTTTAGATTGTCTAAATCTAACAAATAATTTAACGTCAGAACAGTTTACGCTCTGATTAGCTTTCCTTCAATTTTAATTTTGTTAGCAATAGGCATCTTTTATTTTAACCTATGTATTTCAAATTATTATCATGACTTATTTTTTTGTGTTTTTAAACTCATAAGGTTCATAAACTCACAATTTTCTACAAAGTGCTAAATTTATAGCTTTTTTTATATTAAGTCAAAAAGTTACATTTATTGACTTGCTACCAAAAACTGAATGGCTTTTATTGATCACATGATTGTTTATAAAAAATATTCTTATTGTACCAAGTAGTGCTAATAGTAAATATTCAGATGCGTTTATAAAAATTTAAAATAATATACCAGCTAGATTTCCATATTGCATACTAAGATTTTTTCGCACAGTATTTAATTATTTAAAGATAGTTGATTAAATAACTTAAAAACTTCGGTTTATGGTTTATGGTATATGGTCAAATGGTTTATTTGTATATTTTAATTTTTATTGACAGACTAATTGGCAAACACAAGAATTAAATCGTAAACCGCCTGTGGGCTGCAACGACTCTCATAGTAGATAGCAGTGACAGCGGGCACGAGAGTCTTGGCTTAAGCGCCTGGGCTGCGTGGATGAGGTACCACTATAAAACCCTCCCCATTCCCACGGTACTGCGACGCCAAAGGGATGCAAAGCCATAGGGAAGTTCGGTCTCTAGTCACAGAAACTTGGGGGCACCAGGCGCACCTCGTTGTATTAATGCCTTCTATCGTGCATGGGGCTCTGTGCGATGGTGACCAAACTCAAATCTAAACACGGGAGGCGCTTTCGAAAGGAAGAAACTACCCAGACTTTCGGGAGCTGCAAGGAAGCGCTATAACCGACTCCAAACAGCAAAAAAGGTAAAGGAGGCAGGAACGGCAACGAAACCTAGTCCTGAACTAAAACCAGGCACCTCGATCGGAAAGCTAAAGCGAAACCGGTCAGATGCGAGCACACCTGCAAGCGCATCTAGACCTAAGAAGAGAGGCAAGAGATCAAACCCTGCCATTTCTTACAAGTCTGTCTTGACAGACATTAGGGTGGCCATCATACCAAAGGGATACCCTATAAACCACCTTAATGGAGAGCAGCTGGAGCTGGTAAAGGAGATGCTGCTCAGTGCCCTAAACATCATCAAGGAAGAGGGGAAGGGGCCCAAGTTTACAGAGGTCAAACCCAAGGGGGGACTCTTGGTAGCCTCCTGCGTTGACCAGGCCACTAAGGACTGGTTGATGCGGGCGGTAGCTGGGGAAAAACCCTGAGAGGAAGCGAAACTTGGCGTCATTGACGCCAAGGACGTCCCCAAGCCTGTAAAGGTCATGACGCGGGTTCCGAAACCCTCAGTGGAACCGGAACTCATTTTCAACAGACTGAAGGCCCAGAACCAGGGGCTCAGAACTGAGACCTAGTCTGTGCTGGACAGAAAGTCTGATACTAAGAGCCAGCAACTTATATTGCTGGTCGATGAACTTTCCTGAAGTAAAATCCGGGAAATTGATTTCAAGCCTTACCTGAAGTTCTCCAGGATCACCTTCAAGGAACTGGGGAAGAGGAAGGAGCAGGAGCGGGGAGAGGCTATAGAGGGAAACGAGGGAAAGCTAGAGTTATCCCTGCTATCTGCTCCTCCCGGAGAGTCTGTGCCTGCGGAAGAAGCCACTCTCCCAACCGGATCACAAGTGCGATGATCCGGTTAGTACAAGTAAATCTTCAGCATTGCAGGGCTGCTTTGGCAGCCCTGCAAAGGTTTCTAATTAAACACGACATTGACGTGGCCCTGATTCAGGAACCCTGGGTAACGTGGGGCCGGATCAGAGGGCTCATTTCTCTAGGAGACCGGGAGCTGATTAGCCCGGGAGATAATCATCCTAGAGTATGCATTATTGCAAAAAAGAGGCTCTGCCTTTTGCCGCTATGGGGGCTCTGCACAAGAGACCTAACAGCAGCCAAATTTAAAATATCTATGGAAGGGAGCTTAAAAGACTTCGTGGTAGCGTCTGCATACCTTTCATATGACCAACCGGTACCACCTCCTCCAAAGAAGTTAGAAAATCTGGTACTGGACTGCGAAAGCAGCAAAACACAACTGGTGATCGGCTGTGACTCCAATGCACACCACATAATATGGGGGAGCACGAATACGAACAGCAGGGGCGTATTCTTACTTGAATTTGTCTTCAGTAATAAGCTGGAGATAATGAACAAGGGAGAGGAGCCTACCTTTGTCACTGTGGCAAGGGAGGAGGTAATTGACATAACGATAGGGACTTCCTTCGTTAGTCAGGTGATCGGAGATTGGCACGTCTCTCGGGAGGAGTCACTCTCTAATCACAAATACATCAGGTTTGACATAGAAACCCCACCAATGGTGGAGGCCTTGCACAGGAACCCCAGAACCTGTGATTGGGCTCTCTTTAAGGATAGTCTGGAACAGGGGGTGAGGGAATGTTCGTCGAGGGTTACCAACACAGCGGAGCTGGAAGTGATGAACGACGCGATAACGTCTGCCATGATCACAGCCTTCGAAGAAAACTGCCCTTTAAAAGAGAGGAAAAGTAAGCGGGAGACCATTTGGTGGAACCGTGAACTTGAATCTCTCAGGGCAGAGTCTCAAAAGTCTTTTCACAAAGCTAAGAGAACAGGAGACTGGGAAGCTTATAAAAGCTCCCGTCTGAAATACACGTACGCCATACGTAAGGCAAAGGAAGACTCATGGAGGAAGTACTGCGGGGAAATTGAAAAAACTCCCGAATGTGCAAGACTCCAAAGAGCTCTTCTCAACAGTGGTCAAGGAAAGGTGGGCTCAATAGAAAAACCACAGGGAGGGTTCACATCATCGGGGGAGAAGACTCTGGGGCTACTGCTCCGGACACACTTTCCGGGATGTGTTTCCAAACCCAATGATGGCTCTAATGGCCAGGGGTACCAAGCCGTCCCGACTAGTCGGGCAAGCAGGAGCAACTGGAAATTAGCAGATAGTATAATTAACAAAACGAGAGTTGAATGGGCGATTAACACTTTCAAACCATTCAAATCTCAAGGCAAAGATGGTATTTTCCCCGCATTATTACAACAGGGGATGGAAATACTAGCCACCCTCTATGTACATTGTTCAGAGCCAGCCTGGCGCTTAACTATGTACCCCAAAGCTGGCGGATGGCAAGAGTGGTATTTATACCCAAGTCAGGGCGTGCATCATATGCCCAGGCTAAGTCATTTCGTCAAATTAGCCTGACGTCTTTTTTATTAAAGAAACTGGAAAAACTGATTGATAGGCACATTAGGGATAGCGTATTGGAGAATTTACCTCTACACAGACACCAGTATGCTTATCAATCGGGCAAATCGTGTGAGCTTAGTCTACACGAACTAACTCACAGGATAGCGGGGGCTCTTGGTAGTCAAGAAATTGCTTTGAGAGCCTTTCTAGACATAGAAGGGGCGTTTGTTACCACTCTTTTGACTCTATAGTGAGAGCTGTCGGAAGTCGTGAAGTCGATCCAGCCATTACGGGTTGGATTGGCTCCACCCTCAGAGACAGGAAAATCAAAGCTAGTCTGGGACAGACGACTGTGAAGGTGTCCTAAAAAGAAGCAAAAAAAAGAAGACCCAGACACAGATAGGAATAAAAGTCAAAACAGAACGAGGAAAGGAAAGCAAAGACTACAGCCGTATACAAATACTTTAAATTAAAAAAAAACAAATTTATTGAGAAACTTTAATTATTTAATAAGAACGGTTACGGTTTGATGCTTAAAAGATTCAACTATCAAGCGGAGATCCTTGGTTCGAGCCCGAGTAGAGCAACAACTATAGTCTAACCATACTCTCTTGGCGGGTAATGGCAAACCGATGAAACCGCCTTGAGACCTTTCTTAAAATAAAGTGGTTAGCTGGTTGTAGCGCTACTGTAAATAGTATTATGTATAATTATTTAATAAAAATACTTAAGATTAACATTTATGTATATGTAATTAAAGAAATATACTATTTTGATAAAATCGTCAGCAATTTATTCTGTGGGAAATTGTTAGCTTAGTTTTTTTGCATAATATGGAAAATGCAATGCTAGACAATTTGATTGCGATCGTATAATACCTGCATAACGTGGCTTAAGTTAATGGACGAGCCAAAGGTGAGAACTACAATCTCATATTGTATTTCATAATTATATAACTTATGTTATAGAAGATAAGAGAGAAGATAAGAAAATATAGAAGATAGAAATATAAGAACATAACTTATGTTATATAATTTAGTAGCCAAGTGAAAGAAAAACTCGGAACCTTGAATCTGGAACTTCTTACGTTTTACTTGCCAATTAATTTATATATTATGCTCAATAATAATTATACCTATAGATAAAATAATTAAGTATCTGAAGTTGATAATCACATCGTTATTAAAGCACCAAGCATTAAGCCACCTTTAAAAATGTGTACTTTTAAGAGAACTTTCAATCTTCTTAAAATGGTCAAAATCAAATTAAATTAGTTTTAATCAATGAATTAAACTTAAAAACTACACCACAAAGTAAATGAGAGCAATCTTACAAACAATTAATTAAATTAATCATCGCAATTAATTTGTGGTTTTGATATTAGCCTGATTGCTGATCAATACGTAGCTGAAAATTAAAATACAGTGTAGTATGTAAAAAAAATTGATAGCGATAACTAGTTCAAACGTATTCATATTAAGTTCAAAAAGATGGGTGGCAATATTGAATGCATTTATCTACATGATTATGCTAACACACTAATATCTGAATATTTTATTTTTAATAAAATATTGATTTATGCAAAACTCTACTCATTGTAAATTAACATTTTACATTCTAAGTCATTTGTATCAGTTTATCAATATAGTAGGAGTTAGCCGATGAAACTTAGCAAAAAGGCTGATAAACTTCACTTTTATTCTTTAAATTAATTGCCAAATTATCATTAAAGTTACTCGTGAGATATATCATGTTTTATCAATAAGAACAATACCAGATTTGCAAAAACGTTTGGAAACCCTCTCGTGGCGTATCATCTGTCATTCTCTGAATGTCTACTTACTGACAGGGATGGACTAGAAATAGAAATCACTCGGCAAAGCGTGGCAGGTCTATACAAAATTGAGGCTGAATTACTACATTGTATAAGTTAATCGTTGTATTGTTTGATAGATTGTTTAAGCGGCTTTGCAGGACGCCACTGTAAGTCTGAAATAATTTTATTAAAATTAAAGTAGAACAGTGCTGGATTTAGTAAGTATTTGCAAACTTTTTACAATGAAGCTACTGGTTTTGATAAAAACAAATTGAAGGTAAGTTAAAGAAAAATCAATTTTAATTATTTAGGTTCCCATTGTATGTTGTAGACGATTAAGTTAGAAAGTAAGCCGATAAAATTTTCTTTGTGTGCGTTAATTCTAATTTTGTAAAAACGAGAATGTTTGCTTTTATATAAACTTTTGGAATACAGTTAGCGCGATAAAAGTTTTATAAACCAGCTTTGTTTAGCAACGGTGTTATTCTTTCTATTTTAAAAACTGTAATGCGCCAAAGCTTGAAAACAAAAGCATTTCAGGCCATCTGATGTGTTTTTATATGATACCGTATGAAATTTAAATCCGCAGAGTAACGCTTTTTACTAATAATAATCCATCATTAAAATGTTTTATAAAATCCATCATTTTTATCCTAATATCATCTCATCTACTTTTACATATTTCGATACCCGAGATGGACGATATATAAAAGATAAACTTGGTATGGATGTGGACGTTTGCGGAAGTTGGTAGGAGATGGTGATGTTCAGTAGCTGACCCAATTTCCGGTGTCGAATGACCGGAACAACACATTCTGTTTTCCTCTATTATCGGCCACCACATTTAACCGAAATAAGTACCAGTTGCAATAGACATGTTAACATAATTACGATTATTTACAGTATTAAATTTAAAATGCATTGTTATGTAATATATTATTTTAAGTTCGGCATTATTAATGGAATTTAATCAAGTCTCGAAATACGTTATTATCGTATATATCGTACCTTATGTATAATATGTGATATATATATATGAAATGCAAAATACGAGTTCATTTTAATAAGCAGGCATTTGGTGGAAAATACGCGACGAGACATTTTCTTTTTATTGTGCAAAAATAAACGTCTTCGCAATTCTGCATTGCGCATATTTTTAACTTGAAAATTCAATGAAAATCTTTAACGTTTATAGTAGTATAATGCAGTCGTATGCTATATCGAGTTATTTCTTCATCATATGCAAAGCTTTCATTTCTTTAAATGTTTCATTCCGAGTAAAATCACACAATAACCTAAAGATGTTAAAAGTAATGTTAGATTTTCCATTAAATAACTTGAAGATATTATTTTATTGCTATACATCGGGTCGTTCTATAATTAACCTTAATTGAATTACATGTCTTTCAGTTGTCGGTTCATCACCTGATAAAATTCACAACTGCTTGAAAATTATGCACTTAAGTAAAGTTTAGATAGAAATATATTATATTTGTTCTATACAAGAATAATAATTTATTCAGCATTGTTTGTATTAAAACGAATTCCGATCTCTTTATTTGACATCCGTAATTTATAAAAATAATTTTGGTTTTACTGGCCACTCACTACAACTTTTTCTACTTTCTATTTTGACACTCGAGTGTTATGTGAATTTTAAGTTAGAAATCCCTTTTAAACCACCCCTAAGTGAGGGAATAAGCTATATTGCAGGTAGGTTTACTAAACTAATAAATAGTTAAAGTTAATACATATGTTCTTAGAAATATTTTTTCACTGAAGAACAAGTGCCACTTCAGAAGGAAAGTATATAATATTGTTGTGTAATTTTGTGACAAGCTCGATTTTCGAATTTTTAACAGCTAATAACTGCTACGTTTGATGGAAATAGCACATTTTGAAAGATGAAACAGCAAAATGATTGAATATAAGACACGATTACACATTTACTTTTAACACGTTGATTTTTAAGAAGTGCAGTGATTTAAAAATAGATGTAGGTTTAAAATGTTTGGCAGTATATAACAAGTCAAGTTTGGGACAGGTTTTTAGAAAATTAGCGAAGGAGAATGAAGACGAGTGCAGAAGACGGACAAAGGTTGTCCGATGAAGTCTTGAATTTGCGTTTTAGTCCTGCAAGCGATTAGTTTTATGAGTGAATCTTTCATAAGTTTTGTGAAAGGTGATTTATTTTGAAACGAAGTTTGATACCTGAAATTACATTTTTGTTATTAACGATAACGAAACGGAAAAACACGCTGCCCTTTTGGAACGCATGGATTTCAATTATAAATTGAAATTACTTACCTTAGCTAGAAAAATTATTTTGTGTGAATGATCACAACACGCTTAAGTTTTTGTGTAGAACATGAAGAGCGCATTTATTTTACAATTGAAAAGAATATAAAAATATTTAAACAGTAGGAGTAACATCTGCATCACAGCACAAATGGATAGCAAATGCATCAACCGTTACCAACAGTGAATGAGAACAATCGAGATCATTCAAGACCAGTGACGTATCAACGAATATTGTTTGATAAAAACAATAATAAAATTTCAAAGTGCATTTTTATTTTTATTGAACATTAACTATTCTGTACAAATTTAGGTTTACACTTTAATAGGTAAATAAATGTGCATCTAAATTTACGGGTTTACACATTACACCAAATATTTAAATCTGCTAAAGGTGAGATTGTCACCTACCTAATTTTGATCATTCAAAAATAAATTGAATTCAGTTTGCCTTAAAAAGAGCATCTTCCTTTTAATTCGACAATAAGGACTTGTCATAGGAATTCACTTCTGAGATCTCATTGCTCTAAGACGAAAGAAAAGCTAGCCGAGGTAAAATCTTTTGAGGTAGTAAAGAGTTCTGCCTAAATAAGAAGAATACCACTACAATTAATCAATTTTGAATTAAATATTACGTCGATTTTAAAACACTTTTTAATTATAAAATAAATTCATTATAAGTGTTATTTGGAATTGAATATTATATTAATTCTAATTAAAGTGAAATACATGAATATGCACATTAAGTGAATAATTGATAACATAACTAATTAAATTAAATTGTAGTATTTAATTCAGTTTCAATATTATTATTATAAATAAAAAATACCGCTATTTTTAGCAGCTATAATAATGTTATCATGTTTAAGCCATAGGGTGATTAGGAATTCCAACCCAGGACTGCTTATTTGAAGTCGCTTATGTTTTTCACAAAACTTCTCTTCGAAGTTTACATAGTTTACATGTTTAAAATTTAATAAAACAACCTAATAAATTCACACAGCAAAAAAATATAATACAAAATAAAAATTTTTAAGAATTAAAATAATTGTATCTTAATTATAATATTAACCTTTATATCAAATGTGTTTATTTACTAAAAGCAATCTACCAAGAAAAACCTAATTTTTATTATCCTCCGTTTTCGTTGATTTATTATACATTTTTTAGTGATTATAATAATATTTTTAACAGAGTTTATTGGGTTGGTGCAAAAGTACAAATAAATTGTCTTCCCCGACTTATATATATGAGTATATCACCACATTTGCGTCAAGGTGCAGAAAACAGTAGTTTTTAGTAGGTATTAATTTATTATTTTGTAGTTTGCCCATCAAATAATTAATTGGTATAAAAATTGTCGCACGAAATATTTCATACAAAATAACTACCATTTGTCTTTTTTGTGGCACCAATATTTTGTGAGCAGTAAGTATTCAAAGTTAAACATTATTTTATTTTTTGAAGTGAAAGGATAAGGGTTGAAATTGTGTTTAATTTAATATCTAAATTTACCCATCGATAGTTGTGATATTCGGTGGTAACCGAAATAAATAACTATTTTAAAGTTTGTGTTACCAAAATTTTAACTTCAGAAATAAATGTGGCAAAAAACAACGAAATTTTTAAATTTTTGTCTTTCCACCTGTTAAATCTATGAAATTTTGTGAATTAAGTAAATTACTTCATAGAAGGACTAATCATAATATTATTATTGATATGATCTGAGCTACAGTTAGAATAACAAATATTAATTCTATTGATATATAACTGATATTTAATATCAGTTTTAAATTTTTAATTTTTTTTTAATTTTGAAGAAATTAACGAAGGATTATCAAATCTACTCTATATAGATTATAGATTAATCAGACCAGAAGTATCACGTAAAGCTGTCACCAAACGATTGGGAGGCGGGAAACCGCGATTTAAATCCTGGTCGGATCAGATACACTGCTATGATCTAAAGTCTAATATCAATCTGTGGAATATTCTTAATCAGTCGTCTTGGCTTTGGCCAACTTGAAAGCCTACGTACTGCATACGTTGAGGTGTGTAGAAGCCAATCAATAAAATTGTTGGAGATGATTAAATTCTAAATTTAATTGACTCCCACCATATTATGTAATTAAATATGTTGAATTTTGTTGTTAAACAATAATCGATAATAAATAATTAAAGACACTATATTGCAATGATTATTGTGCAAAAAAATCAATCACACTTAGTTTACCGAAGCCTAGCTTTGAGTTTGTCAGAGTAGCGAAACTTCTCATTGGTTCGTGGGTTTTATTTTATTAACAAAATTATACCAGAAAGTTGACTTCAATAATGTTTAATCACATTATTTTAAACTTTAAAAATTTTAAATTACTTTGAAGATCAAACCTACAATTTCAATTTAGCAATCCAATATTCTAATCTTTAAGCAACACGTTGCAAATAAATCTTCAAATATCCAATTATCTTCTGTAAAATTTTTGTTACTAAAAATTTGTAACATTAACAGTAACAGTGACAAGTAACAAAATTGTTCTTCAATTTTCCAAAATAGTTACACTAAAACTTATACGCCATACCAGCATATTTCAGCAATTTACGTTACTAAAAATTTGTAACATGAACAGTAACAGTAACAAGTAACAAAATTGTTCTTAAATTTTTCGAAATGGTCACGCTAAAACGTATACGCCATACCAGCATACAGCTGACTGCCTTATCAAACAACTGTAGATTATTTGACAAACTTTTCAAAATATTAAACCAATTTTTACCAAATCCAATTATGTATTCTAATCAAATAATTAAATGAAAAGAAAAGAAAATATTGAGCGGACTTACAAATTAAACGTTTACCGCCGTTACCATCTTAGCAAAACAACCCATCTTCCAGCTCTTACAAAAAAGAATTCATTTGTTAAAATCACTCAACAAATATTTCAAATTTAAACATAAAATAAAATTTTTTTGGTCGTTACCTTGGTAACACGACAAAATATAAGTATTGTAGATAAGGAATAATAAAGCAAACCTTGAATGAGAACAGAGCACATGGGATACAAAGAAAGAGATAGCGAAATCAATAAATGTCTTAATGAAAAAATATTAAAATTTTTATGATAAAGTTTAATGGCTTTAGATCCAATTTTTCAGACGTGGTTTAAATCTATTGAAAAAAGTCAACTACAAAATTTCATAGTTACGGGTTTTTCGGTTTTGGGTCGGCAGTTTTCTATAACCAATTATTTAAACCAGTGCATGTGTTGGTTTAACTACATTGTTTTAGTTAACTAGGCCCAGTTTTTCAGTTGTGGTTTAAACCAATTAAAAATAGTTAACTACAAAATTTCATAGCAAGCTGTTTTTCAGTTTTGGGGTAGAAGTTTTCTTTAACTAATTACGTGGTGGTGGTAGTTTAACTAAATTATTTTACTTAACTATGCTAGGCAACTAAAAGTGACGTTGACCTGCATAACCTCACAATTTGTCATATATACTAAAAATAAGTACATTTTGTTATATTGTGAAATTTTAGTGCGTTCCGATACCATCTTAGCAAATATTTTGATTAGCTAACTAAAATATTGAGAAGCGGAGTCTAATCACTGAAATAGTTATATTCGACTTCAAATAATTTAAGATTTTGGTTACATTTTAAACCAAGTTAGTTAACCTAAAAGTTAACTCACAACTGAAAAACTGGTCCTTAATGATTGATATTTTTCTTTGCAACCTTGATTATATTTGAAACCTTTCTCTCTCTTTCTCTCTACTTTAATTGTTGTGTAAAAAATCTTTAAATATTATCACTAGATAATAAAATGTAACAAATTTGGATAATTTGTTTTCTTTTTGCGTGCGATACTGTCTTGAATATCTCGAGATGGGCACGTTTATGGTAATAACAGTTAAAAGTGTTTGACGCGCGGGAGATAGATAGTAGAGGTATTAATTAGACGTGGTGATTGTAAGTTTAAAATATATGAAATTTTGTTTAAGCGATTTCTTGTTCTCAGTCTTTAGCCCTACATAAGAGCATAGTGACCACTTCTTCTTCAGAAGGGTTCTCTTGACATATATCTGGGCAGTTTTCCATTGCTTTCTGATAGAAAATGGTCAAAATAATGTTTTTACTTTGCTTGAGATTAAACCTAAAATCTCGACTTAGCAGACGACGCACATAAGCCTTAGAACGTGACCGTCTTCTTTAGGTGATAGGTAACAGGAATTATTTTGTTGTGGTTAAATTATTAGATAAAATATTTGGTATTTGACTTAATCTAGTTTATTTTTATACATCTGTGCATTAACCTTGGTCACAATCCCCATCTGGTTGGGTTTGATTTTGTAAGTGGCTCTATTGCCTATCAAAAAAATTGTCCCGACCTTACAAGTCGGAGGTTCCTTGTGAAGAATGTGGAACGATCGAGGCAGAGTTCTTGAGTATTTTTGGATCATCGGAAAGTGTTGAAAAGCTTAACTTGATACTGCCGGACGAGTGGGTTAGAGGTACCCTGTATAAGGTAGGACTTTGTTAACTCTTCGATAGTTATAAAAGTCAGTAGTGTTTTACATTTAATTTGTTGTTTCTGTATTTTGTGTGGGCAGTAGTATTCATGTTTTTAGTCTCTATGATAAGGGTACTCCATACTATTCGACGGCGTCTTTTGAGAACATCGCTACGGATAATGTGTATCTATGAGACTTTTACATTTTTATTTTGTTCTCTGGTATTTACAGTAAATAAATACATTGTTTATACGTGTGTTGTCCTTGCGAGGAGCTAAACTGGGATTGTTTTTCTTAAACTTTACTCTCGGTTAAGCAGTATAAAGTTAAATGACGGAATAACTTTTACTATCATTTGTTGTAAGTTCAACAGTGATTGATTTCAACAAAAATTAAACGCAAAAATTAATCAAAAATTTAAAAAAAATGTGCAAAAGATTGCTTAAAGATATCGATAAAAAATAAAATTTGATAGTAATGAAGACCGGCAAGAACCAATCAGAATGGAGAATTTAAAAGAAATGAAAAGCTAACAACTTAGTTAACGATGATTAATTAGTATCAATAAAATTAAAGCGGTTTACGTTTCAATGTCATATATGTATTGATATAGATACAATGAAATTTTCCTAAAAAAAAATTAATAAATAACACCGACGCATAATCACTACTATCGACTGTAAAGTGTCGTCTTGAAACATAAAGTTTCCGGGAATTTAGCTTGAAGTGCCAGGTATTCGATAAATTATCTAGTAAAAAATTTCACTAATTATTACATTAATATTTTTTAATTATACCTACATATTAATAATAGAATCATTTAAATTTATTATTAAACTTTTAAAAATTAACAAAATAAACTTTCAGCAATAGTGTGATTATAACCTGGTAATTTTTTAATTTCTAGGGTTAATTTAAATATCTTAAGTTTTATAATAAATTTAGGAAAATATTATTATATTGTTTGCAAACTTTTGTATTTTTAAAGTACTTTTGAATGACTTAGCAATTTGCATAAGTGAACAGCAGCTGAAACAAAATTTGATTAAAAAGTAAGAGTTATTTTGATTGGTTTTAAAATCATTATTATTCTTTATTGTAATAACTTCAATCTCGGCTACCAAATTGGAACGTTGTTTTTCAACAGAAAAGAATAAAAACATACTCGGGTCTATGAATGCTGTGCATATGATGTCGATCAACTAAAATTTGATGCAAAAAATAAAGAATTTAGAATAAAAGATCACAATTTATTTTTTTAATTATTTAATTGCGTTTGATTTAAGTTTTTTATTATGATCGTTAGATTCTCTATTTTCACAAAGTTATGTTAAAAATCAGATTTAGTGTATTTAAAAGTTGACATGTTATCATCATACGCAAAAGCACGTTCTTAAAATTAAACATAAATATATCCCATTACAACCAAAACTAATTTTCTGCATGAACTTGGTAACTTATTTTCCTTTTTTTACAGAAAATAAAGCGGAACTTATATGAAGGTAATTTTATTAGCTCTTTTACTCGCTAGCTACTCTCTTGGTTTAGAATTGTGAATTTTAAATAGAATAAAATCCTGATTTTCATCCAATCTATTCAATCTCCGGAGCCAGATTGCGTATTGCGTATAGAAACTTAAAAGACGAGAAAACATAAAAGCTATTAAAGCATAGATCGAACCCAAAATATTACATAATTAATTCTGCATTATATTAAAATTTTCGATTTTATTTATTGTCATGGAAAAAATAGTGTAGACAACTGATGCGCAAATATGTTTTTTGTGCTCTCTAATGATGTTCGGCTTTGGGTATTATCTCACGAAAATACATTTATTTTCGTGTACTAAAGCAGTACTTTGCACACACAATGCACAAATAACCAATTTTATTTATTTCACATAAGCTCTCTGTCGTTATACTACTAGTTGCCACTGTTATCTGAGTAGAACCTTTAAAAAATTGGAAAACCCGGTTTAAAAGTTTGAAGAAAAATACAATAATGTCATATTTATGAGATTTATAATATTAATGAAATTGAAAATTTTGCATTAAAAGTTCCAAACGTTTCGTTCTACGTTTTTCATGTATTCTATCTACAGTTAAATAAAGTAGGGTTTATTTAAATACGTAAACTGTAAATTTAAAAATTTTATATAGTTTTCATATTACGGAATAATACATGAACACATTTTGCTTCGTTTGGTGCGAATTGCAATCAATATTTTATTATTAGAGATGCGAAACTCTTTTTATGTTTTCGGTTATATTTCCTACATTACGTAGCGGTTTCAGTTTCGGAAAGTAACAATTTAGAAAAGCTCTAAAATTGTAAAATAGTGCCACTTTATATGAATAATAAAAAAGTAGACGTTTAAAAGGCTTATGTGCTTTATGGTAATCTTTTTTTTAAATTACATGTCGATAAGGTTGAATGATTTTTTTAGTTGTGCTTTTATTGTTTGCGACATTTTGCTTTGTAAAAAATGTGTTCCGTTAAAAAATCTGGGCACGTTCGCATCTCCATTAGTTTGAAAATAGTGGTCTACCGCATTTATGGCTGTCGTAAACAAGTGACACTTGTTATAATGCGGATAAACTTTGACAGAAATTTTGTAAGCAAAAGCAACATTCGAAATATGTTTTGACACAAATGCGAAAATGAACTTGACTTGTTAATTTGTGGAAATATTTTCATGTTAATTAAATTATTTGCAGTGGAAAATTAATTTCTGTGAAATATGCTATTTTATGAGACAAAGTGGGTGTTCAAGAGGTTCAAGAGAAAGCTCTTCGTACTAGATTATAATTTAGAACAAAGAGTTTTCTTACTATAAAAAATAAATATGCAAGAGAATCAAATATTTAGAATTAGCTACAACCTCGCAACCTTACCCTTACACACTGCCATTGTTGTTTTATCTTGAACTTTGTAACAAATTTTTATTAAATGTTTATAACTTTCATAATTTAACCAGGATTACATTTCAAATTTGAGCCAATTAAGCGATTTTATACAAGTTACACGGTATGAAGTGATAGTTACTAGAATTTATTATGTAAATTTACATTATAAAACTCGGGTAATAAACACTGGTTTTTAACCGTGTAAACAAGAAGAAGAACATTGTTGCACTTTTCTTTTTATATCTATTTAAATTTTCTCTTTGTTTTACAGAATAGGTACGAATTCTTATGCATGCACTTTAGACATCTTTAAAATAGTAACATAAATCTAAAGACTCTGTTTTGCTTTCTAGAAATTTTCCTATTCCAATTAAAATTATAATAATTTTACAGAAGTAACATTACATTGAAGTTTAAATACAAATAAATGCAAAATACATTTTATTTTTAATTTGGGTATTTAAAATTTACAGACATCTGTAGGGTTGCCACTCTATTTTTAAATTTTGCTACTGATATCCTGGATTATAAAGTCTGTAACGTTTTAAATTTTGAAAACCGTTAAAAAAATGTAATCCTTTTAATATTAATTGCAATATAATTTTAAATTTATACCCGCCTATAGATTGGTATAAAATCCGACTTTGATGGATTTTATCCTTTTTTATATATTGTCGTGTTTAAAATTAGAGCTGGGCTTTAATTTAAAAATTTTGTGTTATTCAGAAACATTTATCAATAACAATAAGTAATGTAAATTAATAATAAAAGAAAATAATAATAAAAATTTAAACAAAAAAATATTAAAATATTATGATGTAGTTTATGCGTTATTTGTATTTTACATTTTTTCGAAGAAAATAATGAAATAATAATAATAATAATAATAAAAAATCTTTATTTGGTTAAATAATTACAAACACAAAACTACATGAATTGCTCAGTCCACAAGTAACCAAAAAGGTGGTTTTCATCTCTACCTACGAATGTAAAAACTCTTCTACATTGTAAATCTGATTATTATTATTTATTTTATTGGTATTATTTTAAATACTTACTTGTCGATACTAATTCAAATAACCGAGAGGTAAATCAATGAAATTTATTGTTGATAAAAAAAAATGAATTCAATATAATGTCAGGTTTTTCGATAATTTCAACAAAATTACTAATTGATACATAAACAACATAAGTCTTTCTTTTCGTTTTGTTGGAAATACCTAAAAGTTTTTCACTTTCCTTTTAGGCGAAGAGTTCATTCGCTTACTTATTGCTTTTTTTGATCTGCGGGATTTGTTGACTATCATTTATTTTACAGTATAAACGAACTTCCGTTTTCATTCTTTTTATATATTTCATTG
Organism: Cantharis rustica; assembly: GCA_911387805.1. NCBI lineage: Eukaryota > Metazoa > Arthropoda > Insecta > Coleoptera > Cantharidae > Cantharis > Cantharis rustica. Next base: position 48,120,395 of record OU426878.1, on the reverse strand, counting down.
TGGTATGCGTTGGTTCTTAAGTTTTTGTTCAACTTAATTGTTCTTTTGTTTACTAACTAAATGACATCTTGGATATTATCGTGATTAACAGAGTATATTTGTCCAAAATAAACCACTTTGTGTTTTATTTAATTTTTTAAGGGAGTTTAGGTAGTCTTAAAATTGCTTAGTTTCATTAAAGTTTTTAAAATTTTTAATTATATTTGGCTGTTTATTCAGACTCATAAAAGCCAGGATTATAAAATATTTAACGCAAATTTTACGCACATTAGCAAACTTTTACATCAAATTTTTTACATGTCAAGCTTAATTTTTGTTTTATTAAATACTACGCGTAAATCTTGTTATACTTGTAATTTTTAAATTAAAAATGTATAGCGTTTTACACAGCCGATTCAAAATATCACGTTAACATCATTTTTTACATAATACAACACAATACTTTGTTTAAAACCACGTATTAGAGATGGGTATACCCAGTGCACTTTTCCATTTTTACGATATCCCAGAAAATATTAAATGAAAAGTTTTTATTTAATTAATCTATAAATACTATATTTTATATGGTGCTTTGCTCCATTAAAAATGATTAATATTTAATTGATTGTTATTTATGGAACATTATAATTAATAATAAAATAAAGTGCTGATAGTGTTTACTTAATTTTCTCTACCTCATTGTAAACATTTTATAGTTTAATAAAAATGCGATTTTCTTTTACGTTATCGTATAACAGCATTTTACATTACTAATTTACGACTATATTTTTACAAGTCGTATTCTGTTTTATGTATAATGTCATTTTATGTATGTACCATTAAATGTTTGAAACGCTCTCGGTTAATAGCTCTAAATGTATTGATCTTATCTTAGGAAAATGAGGTTTTCTTTATACTCAACATATTTACTGTATATTAAAATTTAATATTTTGTCAGATATTAGTTTATTCGAGTACTTATCTTCAAGTAATACATTAATAATAAAGTATAACATTAAATACTCAAAATATCAGTACCTTCCTACATTATATAGCAATACTCTATATTTTGTATTTCAATTTACGCATTAGCGTAAAGTAAACTTGAGATCGTAATTAATATTTGCTAATGTCGTAAATATTAATTTTTCTATAATACGAGTAGATGGATACAATGCAATTTTAATAACCTTACGTAAAGTTAAGTAAAATACTGTGATTTTCTTAATTAAAATAAAATAATATATTTTGTGTAGAAAAATATACATAGAATTGTTACCTTATCTAACCAACAATTTCACCCAAGTTTAATTTACCGATTTCAAAATCCACTAAGAGAGAACACTTTGTATTTCCTATTACGTATATGAATTGCCGTTTATTATATTATTTGATATTTAATTTACCTTTGTGTGGGTTTACATAATACTATAATTATTGTCGTGTATCTTTTTAATAATAAGAAAGATTAGATTAGCAAAGATTCTTGCTTTGTTTGAAAGGTTTCACATCATAATTTGTACCTCTGTATTTGGAAGTGTTCATTAGACTCAAGTTATTTAAGAGGTTAAATTTTAATATGTAAGTATATACAGAAGTTAGTTATTGAAATATGTTGTATTATACAACAAAAAGTGTAACTGTAAGGCAATATAAAACAAGTATTGTTTAATTTAAAATTATTTAATTTTGATGAATCAGTTCTCACTAAATATCTTTGTCTTTATTTCATTACAATTTTTTTCCATTTCCTATTCACAACTTTGTATACTATGTTGTAGCGGTCTTGACAATTTCTTTAAATCTCTGTCTTTTATGTGTCCATATGTTTCATTTTTGTACTCCCATCGTTTGTCACTTGATCCCACTACATGATTTTCAGTCTTCCGATGACTTCCAAAGTGTTATCATTTTCACTATATCGTCGTCATTATTACTCATGATTTGTCCTAGCCATCGAATTCTCAGAGATATCATATGTTTTACAATATCCTCACTATTCATCAAAAGTCTGGATTTATTGCTCTTATTTTCTTAGTCTTAGGATAGTGCTCAAAATCTTGTAACAAATTATTGTATTTTATGAAATTGTTACAAAAGTATTATAAATGCTTATTAACCAACATCATGTATATTTTAAGTAGGATTGCACGATTAGAGTTTTGCAAAAGCGAAGGTCACTTTTGAGTTTGGGATTCAAACGTGCGGACGTAATTTTAGAGAGTCAACTTTTTTATTGATGCGGAAGTGATTCAAGAAATAGAAGCTGCTTTTACCAGCACTTAGAGGAGAATTGATCTTCATCTATTCCTGTCTCAATCTTTCATGTTTTGTCTTCTAGTCTTCTAGTAAAAACAAATCGTCTCTCCAACAAATGCAACCACCAGTCTAATCAAGATCTTATATGTATATATTGCTATGTTTATTCTTGCCCATGACACTAAAATCTTGAATTATCCATAGTTCGGGTAAAATTCATGTACAACGACTTTTGTCGAAACCATTGGGTTAAATAGGGAAATCATCTTAGAATTATTTTTAGCAAATTTCTTTCCAAGTCTTCATTGGAGGAGATTCAACTGAAAATAAAATGTTTATTAATTTATAAAGTAAATTTAGGCAACGTACCAGATATTTGTTATCGGAGAACCTTCAGCTACGTTTGGTCTGGCATTGCAAGTTTTGTTATGGTTAAAGTCAATCTGGACATTCCAATATTGCAAAGTTGGATTGTTTCCACCATAAAAAAAATCGTTGTGCTGAAAATTGAAAATATTAAACATGCTGGAGTGAAAATTGTATAAAATTTGTGTATTATTGTTAGGTTAAGAATAGATTTAAGTGGTTACATTTTGAAACGATTATATTGACCAAAATATTATAAAGGTGCGACGAAAGACGATTAGGTTCGCGAGTGTTCACGGGTTTGTGAAAAATTAGGATTTTTGTGGTGCAAATGCGTGTAAGAAAAACGGTTGCATCGGAATTTAACGAAAAGTCGTTTGGACTTACGAAAAAAAGAGTCAAACGAGAAATAGAAAACATCATCGGAAAGAGCAGGAAATTCTCTTTAATTTAGAACAATTTGAAGATCCGATGATGAAAATTAAGAGTATAAGAAGAGATTCCATCCGAGAATGTGGACGGATCTGGACAATTTGAACATTTTAATTGAAGCTGGAGTCCGACCGAAAACATTTGGGATAAGAAAATTTATACCAAAAGATGCAGGATTAAAAGTTAATGACTTTAGATAACTTTTAATCTCAAGAAAATTGTGTTGGTGGATACACCAAGTGAAATTAAGTACTTTAGTTAGTACAGAAACGCAATATTTTGGCATCATATGGAACCGCGAATTATCATTGGCCGACGCGAAGATCATCCACCACCCTAAATTTTAATATGTGATTTAGTGGATTTTTATTGGTAAATGGCATTATCGATGAACATTGGTCAATCAGCCATAAAACGAATAATTTGGCCCGGATTCCGTATAAAAGGAGGTGTGTTTGTAAAAATAAGTGAGTTCGTTTCCAATTTTTGGACTGATTGCTGCGGGAGCTTCTGCCCGACAAATCAGCAAATTTAAATAAAGTACTTTTCGGTGATAGAAAAATTTAATACAGTATTTTTCGGTGTTAGAAAAATTTGATGAAATTTTTTTTTGATAATTAAAAATTAATTTAATTATTCATGTAGTGAAATTATAATTGTCGAGCAATGGCAATTTAAATAAAATAATTACAAAAATTATTTATTATGAAAATTTACTTTCAATAACCAACAATTCTTCAAAGAAGAAGACGTTCGTGGAGAAGATATAGTCAACTATAATTTCAAAAGGATTACGTGCAAATTTACCTGTTGGTTATGTGATAGTGCCGTTCTGAAATTTAAGTGATTAGGTTGTGTTGAAAGAATTACATAAGAAGAATATAAAAGGTAGATAAAACAATTTTGATTGTAAAAATGTTGTTTTTTTTTAGGTAAAAACGTTTTTTTAGTTTAAGTTTTAAAAATATGTGGGGTTAGGTTTATGTTTTTGTTTAATTGTAAAAAAAATTGTACTTACGTGTGTTATGCAATTAAACCAGATGACAGAAATTTATAGTATTTCAATTAACTCCACAGCACAACGTTCATAATTTGTTTTCAGAAAAGTTTGTAAGACTGTCACGAAATTTGCACAGGTACATTTGGCGATATGATAACGAGTATTGGTGGTTGCTAACTTACTTTCATAATCATAGTAATGGTATGTTCAGTGGCGTATACATGATAAGTAAGATAGGTATAGGTCTGCTATAATTTAGTTTTTTTATTATTGTTATCAATAAATGATAACTGGCGCCGGGCAATTTTAGGAGACCATCGTAGCTTATTTGTAGCGTATCACAGCAATATTGTCGTATATTTTCCTACAATTTAAGATTTTGTTATGTGAAATGATTTTTACAATTTATATTTGAATTAAAATTTTTGTTTAAATTGAGAATTTTTAATACAAATTTAGTTTACGAACTTTACGCAGGTAGAAACCGTCGTACTTTATGTAGATTTTGTGGTCTCGTAAATTTAACCTATACATTATTTAATAATTTAATATTCTACAAAAAAAATCTAATAATTTCTGCTTTTCACTTTTATTTGGTATTTTAACAGCATAAACACAACAAAAATGTCAAATATAACCTTAAATAAATATAACCTACAAATAATGCAAGTACGAAAGAATTACGAAACATTAAGATGTTCATGTCATGGATGACATGACATTCCACTTCGTAGAATTGTAATTCTACGAAGTTTACAAAGTACGACCTCTACGAACTTACGCAGTGAAATGAATACCCTTAGTGAAGCAGCTGAAACAAATAAATCCACTAACCATAAGTTACAGATAACTATATTGTGGTGTTGTTTTTCTTAAGATTGATTGCATTATGATTGATTTATGTTAGATTATCCACGACACTGGTCACTCACAATACGTGATCTAGCGGCGCCACTAGATGTCACCAGTATTTTGTTAGTAATACCACCAGTAAATGTATAAATAACCACACATTATTATTGTTGGTAGTTAGTTGTAAAAGTTATAATAAAAAAAAGAAATACATTTGTGTCATTATTGTTCTTATCTACGATTTAGTCTTCAATAATTCGCTGTGAAGTATTATTCTGCCAATCGAAATCTGATAGTTTGGCAATGTGATAATGTTAGTTCTTTAATGTAAAATACTAATTAATATTGGGTTTGTCATTAAGATATATAAACCAATTGATTATTAGAAAAATAACCTAAAAAATGATCTTTTTAAGTCTGTAGTGTGGTAGTTAGTAGTATGTAATGTAGTGTTCTTGACTTAACAGTTAAAATTCGTTATTTTAATATTATGTTTAGTTTATTTATTTCAATCGCTTATTGCTCCAGAGGAAATTTCGAACTTGTATACAGGAGTTAAGTAAAAAAAAAATTTGAATGATATTGAGAACAAAATCACAAAATTTACATAACTTCTTGATGAAATTAATTTGTTGTTCAATTTTATAACGAAACTCAGATATTCACTCTGTTATTATTATTAATAATTTATTTCTTTTCGTTTGGTAGTATTTTTTATAAACTGGTAAAATAATGTTTGTATTTTGAAAAGTTCGACACCTATAATTCCGATTTTTTCGGGTACAGAGTTGTAACTCTTTACCTCAACTATTTACCACGTAGTTCTTCTTTTTTGTTTGTTGTAAGAGTAATTTATTGTAAACTATATAAATAACTTCTTCATAATTATGTTAGGTAATAACATTAATTGTGATATTATAATAAATTTCAAATAAGCAATAAATTTTATTATGTACCTACATACTACATAAACAACATCAATCTTTGAACACAAAATTTTTGTTTATCTTTGCTTTTTTTTTAAATTGGAAAGCAACATGAGAAAATTATTCTCAATTGAATCCGAATAGCTTTAAGGTTTATTTTCAATTTTCATACTTGCTTTCAACAACTTTAAATGTAAAACGGAAACCAGTTATTGTTTAAGATTTATTTCTAAAACTCGTGTAAAAGTGCTAATACATATTATTCCGGCCACCCTAACCTACTAGCATGAAATTAATTACCAGTTCAAAATAAGATAAAACTAGAAGTTTGTTGATAAAATAATATTTAAAGTACACCACTAGATGTAATAGTTATTTGATCTATGACAGGAATTATAAACTAATGATAATCTTGTTAATGCATCATGCGCATTGTAAAACTTTAGATTTTTCTCATTGTAATAGAAAATTAGCCTAAAAAATGAATTTTGTAAGTGAATATTGTGGTAGTTAGTAGGTAGGTAGTTAGTTTTAAATATTATTTTTCTATGTAAGTATGTATTCTTTACTTAACTGTTAAAATTCATTATTTTAATAATATGTTTTAGTTTGCTTATTTTAACATTACATACTACTAACTACCACACTATAGACTTAAAAATTCATTTTATAGGTTAATTTTCTATTATATATATATATATTATACATAATATGAATAACAGTGGGGCAAGAATGCTTCCCTGCGGAACACCACGAGAAATAGTCAACGGCTTAGATACATTTCAAGCCAACTCAACCACCTGGTATCTATCACACAAATAACCCGCCAATCACCTACAGAATGACTCGTCACAGCCATAATGGTGTAGTTTGGCTAACAAACGATCATGAACAACCGAGTCAAAGGCCTTAGAATAGTCAAGAAGCACCAATAAGGTAACTTTAAAAGAAGCAAGTGAGTCTCAATGAAGAGGTCACAGTACTGTGGTGGGGTCTAAAATCAGACTGAGCAGGCGATAAAGCATGGTGGAGTGTCACATATTCACATAAAGCATTCCTAATGTAAGACTCCGCTATCTTTGCCAATGCGACAAAATACTAATAGGACGGAGATGAGAAGGCTCCATTAGAACCTTTCATCACGTGTCAGACCGCGTTCAAAGCGGTCTGACACGTGATGCTCTCCAGATAGATAGTACCTTCTCGGCTCTAAAAGAAAAATTTAACAAGTTGCAGATCACCTTATTGTGATCAACATACGAAGACTGATACCATCAGGACCAAGAGCGTTGGAAGGCAGAGTTCCGACAATATTAATTAACTCCACAGGCATGGCATCACAAATAGAGAAAAAGGCGAACCATACAACTCCAAATTTATTCTTCACACAACCATGCAGATATCTCACTTTTTTTTCGTGCGTTGGGGAGGGGGAAATCCTTATGGACACCACCCAGATGTTGTTGAGTGGTAGTGTCGGACTCCTACCGACTAAAACCCCCTCCTCTTATGCCAACTTCGGAAGTATGGAATCCGCCGCGAGGCATTACTTTGCCACTTCCGAAGATTTTACGCGTTTTGTTCTTCTTAGTGTGCCCTTTCGGGACTTTGTTCTTCTTGTTGCAGTGTTTCATTGATCTTATTGTCGTGGTTCTAGTCTTTCTTCTTCTTCTTTCGTTTCAGGATTGTCGTGATGTAATTTGCACCTCCGACCATTTCTATAGCGATTCCAACATGGTCGATATTATATTTGTAGCACTAGAACATTTTGCACGTTTTTCACTTGCAGAATTAATCGTTGCTTTTCCTACTTTTTGCACACAAACATGGAGTGGGCCGAAGTGTCTTCTTCCTCGCAGTATGTACAAACCGGTGTCTCTCGGAGGCTTATCCGGTTGAGGTAGCTGTTGAAGCAACCGTGCCCCGAAAGGATTTGTGTCAAGTGGAAATCTACCTCACCGTGTTTTCTGTTCACCCACTCGCCTATCTTCAGAATGAGTGTGTGGGTTTATCAGCCTTTGGTGTCGTCGTCCTATTTTTTTTGCCAGAAGTGCATCAGTTGTTGACAAATTTCTGCTTTGCCTTCTTTAAGATGAGCTTTTTTCCTACCTATGACTTGCAGGTCTATAGGCATTATGCCTACTATTATTAATACTATTAGTAATACAATCTGAGATTGTTCTGTATGCACTCGCTACGCTGATAGCCGTTCTTCTTTGTATTCTTGCTAAGGCGATATGCTTCTACCCACATCGTTTCGCACCATATCGGTGCTCCGTACAAAAGTATAGAGTGAAGTACCGCGCTAAACAGTTTTCTCTTACTAGCTCTCGGTCCGCTCACGATTGACATTAACCTCTGTAAGGCCGTGAGCGTTCTTTCGGCTTTGTTTGCCGCTTTCGAGCTGCGCCCTGAAGCTACAGCTCTTGTCCAGCGTAACTCCCAAGCTCACCAAGGTGTTCTGCGGTAGTATCTATTTTTCTTGAATCGTGAAGTGTATATTTGCTTTGAGTTTTCTTGTCCCTATAGGGAGAAGTGCCTCTGTTTTCTCTGGAACCATCTGGACGCCTCGGTCTTTCATCCAGTTGTTGAGTATGTCCGGTTTACCTTGATTTTAATTTGGGCTTCCTCTTTGTCGGTCACGATCGCCGTTACATCATCCGCGAAACCCACAAGGGTGTCCCCAGGGGAGATCTCCAGGCGCAGCAAGTCGTCATACGACACATTCCACAGCAGCGGACCTAAAACTGACCCTTGTGCGACTCCACTTGATATGTTCATCGTGGTCTTAAGATGGTGTTCTTCTATTTTGTGGGTTCTCTCTGAGAGGTAGTCCTTGATAATATTTATTAAGTACTCTTCGATATTCCTTTTCTCGAGAGCAAGTATAATCTCTTTCCATCGCACAGAGTTGAAGGCATTACGGACGTCTACAGTGATCACCGCTACTAGTTTCCTGATACAACACGTTCTCTCTCTGACCGCTCTGACCACCCCGGTAATGTGTCCCAGTGCGTCGATGGTGGAATGTCCTCTCCTGAAGCCATATTGGTTTACAACAAGGCCACCGGACTCGTCTCTTGCTTCTTGGAGTCTTCTAACCAGAAGTCGTTCAAACAGCTTGCCTAGGTCATCCAAAAGGCAGATCGGCCTATAGGAGCTTGGAGACTCTAGCGATTTGTTCCCCTTTCTTAGCAGCACTAGTCTAGCCCGTTTCCATATTTCCGGGTATTCTCCTTGTCTCAGATGGTTATTGTACACGTAGAGTATGCCATCATGACCTGGTGCCTTTTCTGCCGGGATTTTCTTGACAGCGTCTTTTAACTCTTCCGTGGTAAACGGTTCTATGTTTTCCTAGAGATTGAGTTGTTTACTCCAGCGCGTAAGTTTGCAGATTGCTCGTACTCTTTTCTTGCTGTTGCTCTCTGGAAGACCCTACGTTCTCTTACGCATTCTTTCCGCAGTTCCGCTATTTATGAGAACCACCAATACGTCTCTTTTTTGTTTGTAAGACATTTTTTCCGCGGGATGGAGTCGTCGCATATTTATGTGGCGGTTTGTCTTAATTTCTCGGCGTTATTTATCTCCTTGTTTTTTATGTGTTGGTGTATTACGTTTCTTATGTCTTTATGATTTATTTTCTGCACTGCCCATCCTCTCGCATGGTTTTGTGAAGAGGAGATGTTTACTTGGGATATTTCGAACAAGATGCACTGGTGGTCGCTAAGTGTTTTTCGTCCGACACATCCCAGTTTTCACCTTGTGAAAAATGTCGCTCGACGCCACTGTCAGATCTATAATGGAGGTGGAGTTCCTTCTTCAGAAAGTAGGTTCTCTCTCGGTGTTACAAATGTGCAGGTCTAGTTCTGCCCACAGCTCGCACGCGATTTCTCCTCTCTTATTTGTTTTGTTTAACGCTTTTGGCGTTAAAGTTTCCGGCCACAATTGTAGGGAAATTTTGGGAGTTAACACTTTTTCTTAATTCTGCAAGATCTGATTCGAAATTCCGCAGCTGGTTGTTTGGAGAGTAGAAGCAGCTATAAAAGACTACACTTTCTGTCTCTACTCACACAAACTCTGGGTCACTACCCCATCCAGTTATTGAGGTTTGCTTCGGGACAAAAATAAACGCGGTTCCTCGCGCATCTGCTATCCAGCGTTCTCCGCTTGTTTTGTTTGATTCGCTTACTAGTGCAACTCCGCTGTCTGTCTTTCCAATGTTGTAGAGAAGCAGATCCTGGGCCACGCAAGCCTTGTTAAAATTTATCTGACTAGATAAACGAGAATGCACGCCCCAAGAAGACAAACACCGCTAAAGCTTTTTCGAATCTTTTTCTAATCGACAGATAACTCCTGAGATCGCGATAACATTTAAAATCAATACTAGAACGTGTGCGCTTATACTTGTTGTAGGCCCTCCTTTTCAGCTTAGCCATTTCTCTAATTGTCCACGTAATCAACGGCTTGCCCCTCTCTCTGCAAACGAGTGTTTGAATAGGAACATGTACATAATTGCAACAGAATGAGTTTATTTAAGAATTTAACCTTGGAATCACAAAGAGGTAGCTCATCAACGATACCCCATGACAGACATGCTGCATCAGCTGAAAAATTAATCTGATCAAATTTACAAAATTTAATGTTTATATCACTCATAATGATCAACTCTCAGCACTCACTGCCAAGTAAAGAAAGAAATTACTCTAACTCGTTCAAACAACAAAGAGCAATGGTAGACGCTCTGTAAACTACCCCAATTTTAAATATGATACTATGAACTCTAATGCGAATCCACAGATGCTCCAAGTCACTAGCAAAGCCCTTCATGCAAAATTTTAAATGAAAACGAGTTACGAACGTACAACGCGACCCCCTCACCTAGGGTGACTCTATCCGACCTAACGATTGTGTAGTTTGACAGACCAGGGAAAGGTCTTTCCTGAAGAGAGAAAGTCAGGAGTAAGCAATGACTCAGATATTTCAATGATACTAAAATTACTAAAAGTAACTAAAAGCATCTATTTTACCACCAAGATCAAATTTATGTAATGTATAGACACAAAATTATTTCTCTCCCAAAATTAATGAAATATAGAGTGTAACCCAACACTTTATGCTTAGCGGTTCGTATAGCGCACGTCGCCTCCGGTAAATACTTATCCCAATTTCTATGGTTGTCTTTTACGTCTTTTACTCTATTAACGCATTCCGTCGGATTGGCCTGAAGATGATAATTTAGTTTAAAATTAATTTTATTCCCGTACGTACTAATCATGTTACCAAATTCACGATTGGAAAATTTGACGCCATTATCGCAAATAATGCTTCGAGGAACACCGAACATAAAAAAAATAACCTATTCTATAATATTTACTACATTTTTAGCTGTAGATTATTGAAATTCATCATTGAAATTCGGCGCTAAACGGTGGATTACGCTATAAGGATATCATTTAGGTAGCAATGGTAATGAATTACCTAGAAGATGTTGGTCAATATTTACGAAGATTAGATGACTAGATTTTAAAGTAGTATTTTTAGAGTAGTATTTTAGAGTTTTGACAAACTCATTTTGTACTCACTAAAAATATACCCCTAAACGGGTTCTATTCGGCAAAGTGTGCTAACTTGGATAGGGGTGAAACTCCCTTGATGTGCACTCGACGATGTAATATTTGCAACTTTATAATTAATTACACGCTATAATTCCTAAAGAATTATTAACTTAATCCTAAATAAATTATACATATAATTTAAAGATGATTTACTTAAAGTACATGGGTATTATGGCTAATTTAAGACCACCCACTCCAAATTTATTATTTATACTGACCAAAATTTGATTTAATACCGATACTGAAATATTTATACTAACTAAAATATTATTTTAATCCTGCCAGTGTAAAGAAAGAAACAAACACGCAAAAATCAAATGAAGCAATCGAAGAAGCACAAAAGTGGTTGAAACCAAATAGACTACATTTGCTGTGTACCACGGGGAAGCCATCTCGACCGGGGAAAGTAGCTCTTCTGGGTTTTCATCTCGATGTTACTCTGACTTGGAGCAGACACATACAGCGCACATGCAGTCACCTAGCATCGGCAATATACCTGATTAGAAAAATAAGCTATATAGTAAACGAACAGCAGCAAAGATAATTTACTACGCACAGTTTCATAGAGTGGTAACTGATGGACTCATGATGTGGGGAGCTTCTGCAAAGTTTACAAAAATATTAATTCAGCAAAAAATTCTGTCAGAGCCATCGTTGGAGTGACACAGCACAGGCCGCTCTTCAAAAAGCTGAAAATACTCACTATTCCTTCATGTTACATAGTTGCGTGTCTGTACCACATTCATCGGGTGAGTGGCACATACATTAAATATAGTTAAAGCTACAATTAGTTATGAGACTCCTACAATAAAAAAGATAATTCTCCCAAGACATCGACTGTACAAGTTGCAGAATAGTTTAAAATAAAAATAGGAAGAAGTTTCAAAAGGAAATTAAAATAAACTATTGACAGAGAAAATTATTTATTTTTTCGAAGAATTTATAGAGTTTAATTTATAACGTTGCTGTCACCTGCAAGATGTTTTGTGCTCCAGCTAGTGTGTTGTGTAATTTTGAAAATTTTAACTGTTTTTTTGACCTACCCTGTAATTATTAAAGGTTAAATAAATACATTTCTATTATAATATTATATTGACTAATTTTAAAAAATACTGAACAAAAAATTAGTTGTTAAAAATTTAATTTTATCATAAATATTATCACATGTTAATAACATTAATCATATTAAATATTCAGGTTTTATTCTTGGAATGGATTTGTATAATAAGTATCTATTGAACATAATAAAAAAATATAATTATTTTTATATTTTTATATAAATATTTAAAAAAGTATGTTTAAGGCAACGATGTAGTACCTTTAAAATTTATTTTTGGTTGTTTGATGGGTAATTAATATATTTTTTGATTTTATAGAAAATATTTCGTATTTCAAAAAAGTTCTTTAAAATATAATTATATTTATGATTTACTATAGCAAATTCTTTTTTAGTATAAGAATAGCATCCTACTCAACGATGTCAAAACTTGAATTTACGAAAGTTTTTTTTAGTCACAGTATTAGGATTCTGCATCCTTTTGTAAATAATTATTATAAAAAGTATAGATAGCTTTCATCACCATCGTTATTAGTCGACTGCATAAAAAAGTATCTTAACCTTTAATTTCCCGCACGTTAGTATTATCTAAGAAAATTATTTCACATAAAGGCTTTTGTGAAATAACAATTTTTGTGTTCCATATATTTAAGAATTATGTTCAAACAAACTACTAAGTTGTACCTACTTAACAAAAGCATAAATTTTGGCCATTTTGTTTTGCTTTAACGCATAATTTTAAAGTTTGAGAAATTTTGTTATAAATTGTGTTGCTCTGTATTTTATGTTTATTTCAGTGTTATATTATTTAGGAACATTTTAACAAAACTCATTTTTTACTCATAAACATAACCTAAATAAAACATATTTTAAGATCTAATTTATTTACAGCATAAATACTTTTCAAGCTTTGTCACGATCTATTGATAGAGTATTGATGCAATATTAATTAGAAGTATTGATAATATGATTGATTATATAACGTGTTTATAATAGGTACAATCGACATAATTTACACTTTAATTTTTACACTTTACACCATCATAACATCAATATTATTTTTACAAAACTATTGTCAAATTGAGTATGCAACTTTGATTTGTAAGTTTCCTGTAACAATTTCGAATTTGAAATGATTAAACAAAAATAAACAAATTTCAGTTTTTAGATTACTGTTAAAAAACCAAAAGCTTCAGCGGTATAATAATAATGAAATATTAGTAAAATGATTCTATAATAAATTATGTTGTTGAAGTTAGTAAAAAAATCAGAAAAGGTCAGAAATTATTTCTGACATTTCCATAGTTACGAAAACAAATTCTAGTCGCTTCTTCGCCTTCGTTACAAAAAATTCGTCTTTTATACGTTAGTACTTCTATAATTACATTTTGAAGTTGTAAACTTAAATTATTTTTAAAGTAATTTATTTACGCTTCTTATTTTTAATTAGTACGTGAAACTCAATAATTTAGGTTTAACCTCAAACTTTTACAAAAAATAGAACCTACAACAATATTTAACTGAATAAAAATAATAAAAATTTCAAATTTGTCAATGTAATCCTAGTAAGAGTCTAATGATTAACTATTTTATAATATGTATGTCAAACTAAGTAAACATAATTTATTATATTATTCGATTGCAAGTTACTTCAAAATTTACAGTTGCAGTTAGTTGTCTGAAAATGTTCCGAGATACCAACTAGCACTAAGAAGGTGATGGAAACTTGAACATACATATCAATTTCTTTTCCAACATTTTTCTTCTATTTTCTTATCTAGGTATACTTTTTCTAAGTATTATATTTTTATTTCGAACAGATATTTATTTAAAAGGTGCTAATATATTTTTATGTTTAATTTTGGTACTCAATTAGTACCTAATTAAAGCGTATTGACTTTGGACAATATGACCATATTTATTTTTAATAATAAATTTTGTTAGAACATGTTTAATACGTGGAATAAATTATCGTACAATTTCCATTCCAATTTGGTATTTACGCTGTAATCGAACTTTCCTTTTCATCAATTAGGGACCTCAACAATTAAGTTCCATTTTAAATGAGAGTGAAAGTTTATGGCTGTTGAAACTTCTACGACTTGATAGCACAATACATTTTGTTAATAAATTATTTCTTTCCATTATACCTACAGGTTGCCTTGTCATTAATTGTTAGGATGATCAGGAAAACTATCGTAAACCGATAAGAAATTTTAAATAAAAAATAATTAAATTACAAAAATGTATTACGTAGTAATACAAAGAAATTAATGTAATTTTTGTTAAAATCACATTTACAATAAATTAATTTCTTTTAATTAAGAAGAAAATATCTTAGAGCTACTCTTAATGAGAAAGATTTAGTTATGCATTGGTATAATAATTTCACGTAACTATCTTGTAACGTTAAATTAAAACACAAAACAAAAGATATAATCAAACTTAATTAAGTTTGTATTACAGGCTTAATTAATTGTTTGTGATATCATTGTGAGACATAATTATATATATTTTCTGATATTAGCAACACCGATTTCAGCTAACAGTTATTCAATATGACTATAGTTATAATATTCCTTTATTTGTATTATTGTTATAATCATAAATTTAACAAACAAATGTTAAGGTTTTTTTAGTTGTTAAAACAATAGCTATTTATTTGACCGGTAAAGTAATGTGAAATTTTGTTCAACAAGTGTCTAAATTTGCCAGAAACAGGTCGTTAACGTTTTCTTGTTCTGGGGTTTACATAATATATTGTAATATGTATATAAAAGATTGTTTTTGTTAAAAAACTTATATATAAAAGTTGTTGCAAACTTATTGTTTTCGAATATTTTAAAATAATTTGGGAAATTTCTCTTCAAATAGAGAGAGTACTAGATTTTTTATTAGTGTAAAACTAATTAAACACTAATAATTCGTCTACCTGTATACATTATTTCATTGCAATTTATATTGCAGATTAAATGCAGTACTTTACTTGTTTTTCACTACCTGAGTTGGTTCTATTGTATTTCAACGGAAATTAATCAAACTTGGTGCGTTTTCTGTAAGGGTAAAACTTGGCATGAAAGTTAGCACTCGATGCGTTTGGCCATTCACTCAACTAAACAAATATAGTAAAAAACAAACAAAACGATTTTAATAGCTACCAGCAAATACGTACAGAATTGTAAGTACTTTACATAATATCTTCTGCTACGTTCAATAATAATTTATGCTTTATTGGGTTGTTTGTATGAATTCTGAGTATGTATATTATGCATCTGTGTTAACGTACTTCAAAGTTCTACTGGCAGCAATAGTTTTAGTGTAAAACGGATTGATGACAATGATAAAATTATATAACTACGTCTGCTAGATTATACATAGAATTTAGATTCGATGAAGTTAGATTAATTAATTATTGAAGATGTGATTTATTAATATGTGACAATGAAAAAACTTTCAAAGTTGATTATCATTTCAATGAAAGCTTAAATTTGGATTCTGTTTGCGGTTTCTTAAGTAGTTGCGGTAGACCTACATGCAGAAAGCATAAAACGTAGCCACTGCAAGATGCTGTAATTTAGTACCCTCAAGACGCATGGTTTGCCTTGGTTTATCCATTCATCATCCTTGGCAAGAATTCCCTTTACTGCAATCCCTAGCCCACTGTTATAAAATAAATACATTTTGTAAACACCTGGAACATTTAAAGTGTTTTGTTATTTTGATCTTGAAATGTCTAAGGTTTTTCCAATGGCAAATTTATTATAAACTATCGTTTTAATTAATTTATTGCGTTTTATCATTTGAACAGAATTCTATTAGTTTGAAATATTGGTTAATTTACTGCACTAAAAAGGTTATTAGCAATTCGTATACAATAAATTAAAATTAATAACATATTGAATTTTGCAAATAAATTAATTACATAAATATGATTATTTAGTGTTGGCTGAGTATTTTGCAATGATGCAAATGTAATCCCACAAGCCATGTCAAAATGTTTTCAATTATTGTATTACAAATATGTAGCTATATCTAACCATCATAACTTTGTGTTGGTGAAATTCATATTGTCATATAAATGCGACGCAAATGTAAATCTGATAGCTTATCAATATTTGCTGAATTGAACGCAAACGCTTTCCTAAAAGTTGTTTCACTACGGATATTGGACGTAAATCTTCAGTTCTGCATATAAACCAGCAATGATTGAAATGTTGCAACATCTGCCCTCAAGCTGCTTCAGGTGAATAAATGTTTTTAAATTAAATAAAGTTGTTTTGGTAATCATCTGTTTATCCTGCAAAGAATTAATATATTACAAAGTTATCTGAGTGCTTTACTATTATTTCAATTTACACGTCTTAATTATCCGGTAAGATTTTGCAAATAGATAAAGTGGATTCATGTGTTGCAATCTGTTTGGTCGTAATGAATAATTCTATTTACCCTTCATTATCTTCTATAATTGAGAATTAATAATAACACGCATCTAAAGCTAATAGAATTCTGAATGCTGTTGCATGGTAAGAGCAATATTACACTTTGAAATTTCATTTTCTAAAAAATTAGACGGTGAAATTTTTATGCCACTTTTTTTATGTTCCGCATTTGGTGAAAAGCTTACTTTTTGTATTTTACATGAGATATCACCCAAAGTACCATGACCGTTATATAAATATAAGGTATAACCATAAAAAACTGATTTATTTACAATAATAATAGAGTTGAAATTGTCGTATAACGGCATTATTTAAGATTGAAAGGCGCAATATAACGTGGAAAATAAATGGCAGAAGATAAAAATAAAACTTTGTTGCTAGACCTGAACAAAGCAATAAATTAGTGTTTAAGTTGGATCTAACCTGGTCGTGGAGTTTAGATACGTGACATTACAAGTTTGGATCTTAAAACTCCCAATACGACGGTCACTTTCTAAATATTATCTTCTTTGACAGTTCAGCAGCACTTAATCGTGCTTTGCTTCCAAACGATCAAAAATTATTAAAGTTTATAAACAATTAAGACTTACCAATTGTTTTAGCTCCGCTGATTTCAAATATACAAGACAGGCTTACCTACCGATATTATCGCTCATTAGAATTTCAAATTTTCCAGTTACCATTAATATAGTAGTACCAAACGTTTTGTAGTGCGATTATCACAACAGCAGTATAGTTATTCCCTAGTTTCATGTTATGTACCACTTGGGTGTCAGTGATATATAATACTGAAACTATTGATTTTCGTTGTGATTATTATCTAATTTAAAATTTTACTTTTAAAAAGAAATTAAGTAGAAAAACAATGCATCTTGGAAGATAAATTGTGAGAGTGCCCACATGCTTTCTGATAAATCCTCTAATGAACAAGCAAAAACGGCTGTCGATAGCAAAACCAATGATATACTTTGTAGTGCCCAGTTTTAGATAAATTTTAGTTTCATCAGAATGGTGCCTTTAATTGAAAAGTTAATTTACAATTTAATGTAGAACAATGCAATTAGTTTAGGCTTGAGTTTTGTAGACTTTGGCCAACAATAACCCTAGCACAATTCGGATGGTCAGAACTTGTTTAACTAGTGAATGCATATCCTTATTATATTGTAAAGGTTAATTCGGAACGGAGAATATTATTCACATTTCCTAATTTACTAACCTGCACTGTAAATTAAAATTTTCTTTCTCTTATAAATGTTCGCTCGTCCTGTACTTATTCGAACAAAAAAAAATAATGTCGGAAACAAAATTTCATTATGCTGAAAGTGAAATATTTAACAATTAGCGTTTCATGTTTGTTGAACAAGCGATGAAATTGAAAATTGTAACAAAATGAAAAACTATATAGTGAACGTTCTTAGTTGAAAAGTTTTCTTCATATCTAACTTTGATAGCATTATTAGGCGACAAATTTTCTTAAAAACTTTTTACAAACTTATTATAACTTTCGCATTTTACTTTAGGTTTTAATTTTGCACCTGAGAAATCTCGAAATAAGTTTATGAACAATAAAATTATGGGCCAATTCTCATCGAATCGATAGCGTTGTGTAGAGGTTTTGCAGAAAATTAAATACACGAGTGAAGTGTGGGTCAATTACGTAAAGGTAATGTTTAATAGCCGAAATGACTAAATGAGGGTCGTTTGTCACCAGCCATGTTCGTTTATTGGCGGTAATGCAGAAAGATAGATGGAACTGAAGGCCGGTCTCATGTAATTAACAATTATCTTGGGATTGTATCTTATCGGTTGGAGTACCTATAGGTAGGGCATTAAAGTAGTGTGAGTCTTTAAGTAAGCTGGCAACCCTCCTGACCTGTTGGAAAGACGCATCGTTGTCGGGATTGCACCCTCGTGTATAATTCGCTTACAGGCGTTTCCAGAAATTGTTCCGCTTTATGCATTTTCCAGGGCGTTAGATTGGGTGCGAGTTGAACTTAACAAAAGCTTTCGTAGTCGGCCATTTGCAGCCTTGACAATAAATTGAAACCGTGAAGTAAAACGTCGCTAATAACCGGAACAGAATTGAGAGAAGTTATATAGACCCGGTTGTCATTAACCAAGACTATTGCAATCCAGACAGAATCTCATAGCACTGGAGATCGTTTTGGCTATTAAACAACCCTTATTACTATCACCTTAGTGTATCTTCTCGCTTTGTTAAAAGTGATATTCTAAATTAAATTTCTGACAGTGATTTAATCAGCAAATTTTAATTTTATTAAATTTTAAATTGGATTTTCATAGTGACACTTTTATAAATAATGTATCTTTAATATTTTTAAATGTTATCAACTGTATTTTTTTACCTCGCAACCGCTTCAAAAATAATTATTATTATACAAAGACCTTTTAAATAAATGTTACTAAATGCTCAACTTTCATAAAAAATACTTTTGTATATATCATATAAAATAAAACTCAACAAATGCAAATTATAAAACTGGTTCAGCAGTGATGTATTTACAATATGAACTTTTGATGTAAATTTAAATGTTACACTTTATACACAATGTAATGCATAAAACTTGGTAAAGGTGAATTGAAATCTCTCGGATCTCACATTTTCGATAAAAATTTTAGTTATAAATTTACATATCAAATGCAGAGTAAACACAAAATTTACAACACAAAAATTTTTAAAATATTTTGATTATTTGCCTGATAATAAACAAACGTCTTAGCTGACTTTTGTACAAAAACAATAAACAGTTACAGCTAAAGTTCTATAAATGCAATATTTACAGGAAGTTATTAGAAAAAGATAAATATTGTTATATTTAAATTATTATAAAATAATAAATATTTATTAATACTGAAACTCATTAATTATACCGAATGAAAATTAAGTTAATGTTCTTCGTCCTCTAGGTTTATTTAAACGACGTAACAATTTTGCTTATGTATTTTCAATATAAAATTTTAAAATTTGTTTTGAAAAGAGTGAGTACTTCACCACAATTTATGCAAATAAAAATATAAGCACCACATATGCTTTGTCTTTGTCAAGCATTTCTAGTATTTGTCTTAACTAAAACCCATAGATCTCTCTTCTTATGCAACATTTTTTAATAGAAGATTGATATTTAACCATAATAGAATACCTATAACTAAAACAACTAACAACTTAGTTGTTTTACAACTAAGTAAAACAACACTTGTATAAACTACTGTCTAACCAGTATTCGCGATTTACATTACCGTTGGTGGCGTCACCAAATGTCAACAATATGGTGGCTCTATTGCGTATAGTTGTAGTTGTTCTCAATGTGATTCTGAATTATTTTATGATAAACCCTTTATGAAATTCGTTAATTTTTAAAAAAGAATTGGAAAAACGTTATCGTATTGTTAAATTTATCGTAATTAGTTTGCTAATTAATTTTCTGAAGTGAATTTGTAATTTAAAACTATGTTGGCTAGGGAAGTCAGTTTATAGTATTGTGCCCTGTATGCTTCTTTGGCGTGCATTTTGTGAAAGTACAGCAGTTTATTTTAATATTGCTCTCTTATTTATAAAATCTTAAAAACAGAAGAAATTCATTAGTAAAGTCAAATTATTTTTAACTCGCGTATGACTAATCTCCAAATGCAGTGAGATTTAACGTATAACATTTGGTTATCTTTGTCATATTTAGAAAAAAGTAACTATTAGAAAAGAGACAAAAAAAATACGTCGCCGTAACTTTGTAATAAAAATGAATTAAACGTACGTCGATTTTAACGATTTTAACTGTCATCTCGTTTGATTTTTGACGTATAATCTCGTCAAAGATTATGACATCTGACATCTCGTTTGATATAAAGAGCCCTAAGACATACGTTTTGTAAATTTTGATTCATACAATTTTTTCGATAAGTTAAAATGAATTGGACTATACATAGGTTGACTTCTGCATGACAAGAACTTCAGATTTACTTGGTAATATCAAATCGTTTCGCAAAAAGTACAGAGAACACACTTTCATAAAGTAACCTACTGGTTTTCCCATTAGTGCAATTCTCTTCCAAGCTTCTCTTCTGCATATTTTTTTGTTAAACCAAAATTATAAGAAATCTCAAAGTTTAAAATGCCATAACTCGCATTTTTACTTCTTCTTTTTCTTAATTTAAGATTTTGGTCTGTTATTACCATTAATGTACCAAGTTTATTGTTAATTTAATAAATACTGCAGACCACACCATAAAAACTATTAATTGAACAGAGTAAATTATTTGTTATTGCCCGAAATAAGAAGGTTACAATTATAGATAAAGTTAATTTAGAATTGTTAAGAAATTCAAAAACTGCATCTTTTCTAAGACAAAACGTTTTATAAAACAATCTTGCAGGCTGTTACCGGTTTGCCTTTCCGATATTTAATGGGCTACAACTTTTGTCTAATAAACTTTATTGAAAAACTAATCGCTATTTGACGCAAAAACTAAAGATAATAAAAATAAAAGATAGATACAAAAAAAAATAATAAATTTACAAATATATTATAAAAAATTTATTAGGTCAATAGAATTTGTCGTAGAATTAACAAGGAAACTAATAATTTTTTTTAAGCATTTCATTAAAGCATAATATAATATAATAATATAATATAATAATAAAATAATAGCATGTAATATAGGGTAATATTAATATGAAAAATAAATTTTTTGATTTCTGTACATTTATTTAAAATTTTTTACAAAATTTAAATGTTTATATAGGTTGGTAATATTAAAAGAATCTATCATAGGTTCAATTATGTTAATTATTATGTAGCGATCGAGAGACTAAAATTACTTTTAGTTATTGTACTTACTACTGTTGTAATTAATCAGTATTCAGTAAGAATTCAGAATAAAAAACTACAATCACTAAATGTGACAAGATATGATTTATAAGTTGTTTTATACAGCGGATGTAGTAAATAAAATAAACTATTTATTACCTGGTACTCAAAAGGCTGTAAAGAAACTCAACCTTTGGTTAACTGAGAATTGAAAAACTGGGCATTAATTCGAAAAGTCTCTATTTAGATCCTGGCTTTAATTTGAAATTTTTAACTAGTAAACATTATATACGGAAATATTAAACATAGTAAAAGTAAAATGTAATCAAAAGATAAATTTGATTAAAAAAACAGCATCTTTTATATTGATAGTGAAAAATTATCTAATCTAAATTACTATTTGATATTATTGCAGAAAATGAAATAAACAACAATATACAAACTAGACAACTTCTGAGACAATTGTACAAATAAAGAAACAATTTGATAGATACCCGAAGGTAAATCAACACAATTATTATGAATCTCCAATGAAACCAAAGCATCTGTGAGGATTTTGTAATATTGCCACTACAATAATATAACAATTATTTAATGAAAATAATACCGTATAAAGCAGTTGTTGAACAAAAAAATAGTCTGAAATGTTTTGCAGCTTTGTTTAAGTCGTAATCCTATTGTTGTCACGATAATGTCGAGCAAAACGTGTAGCAGACTAGTCTTTTCGTGTTTAATGATAGCAATGCAGCGTTTTCTTTGGAATTAAAGAAGAACTCACAATTAAATTTTCTATTAATATTAAAACTCTACCCAACTAATTTATTTGTTCAATAGTTTAATAGAAAAAGTTGAGTTAATTTCAATTCATTTATAGATTACATTACTAGGAGAAAAATAGATTTTATTCGCGAGGTAAATTGTATGTCACGAGGGGATTAGCCGAGCGATTAATAAGCAGTTTACGCACAAGTAATATATACATACTAAATACTTTATAAAGAGCAAAACTCAAACCCAGAAATAATCTCTCCACAAAAAAAATTCCTTCGTACTTATGTACCTTGCTTTGTTTATATAGGCGTAGTGTTTTGTGTGTAGGTACTTAAATACTACTACAAAAATAAAATATCTTTTGAAAATAAATTAAAAATATAAAATAAAAAGAAAAATTTTAAAAACATTGTCTTTCTTCCTTGTTACTGTATGCTGTCACAGAATTATGAAGTAGTCACAAATTCTACTTCATTTTGCAAGTTTTTTATCTTTGATCATATTACCCTTGAGTTTGCGGCGGTTTGGCTAAAAGTCATATACGCAAATTTTTAAAATAATCTAAAATGAGGATTTAAATTTTTTTTCTAAAAGCTTGTTATTGTCCTCCATGAGCTTTTGCAGAAATTGCGAGACGTGGACATGGAAGTTCCTTGTTTTCTATGACTTCTCTTCGTTCCAACCTTTTCTGCCTTTGATGTAATCATACATTGTCATAATTTAAATTATCTAATTAAAGATTTGTCAGAGAAAAAGAATCAAAAATTGTTTATACATTATTAATTTATATTACGTTCATTTGAGTTTTTGAGGTAAAATGTTTCTCGCCAGAAGGTGAAGGCATTTTGTTTGTTCTGCTTAGAATGTAGATTAAAAGAGTTAATAACATGCTTATAAAAAATTCATTGATTTACCAGAGTTGAATCGTAAACAAAATATTTTCAGTTTGAGATAAAAATAATTGGATTGTTCATACGATATTGGAATGATAAATGAATTATCGAAAATTATTTTTATTTTAGCTTAATAACAATCAATTGTTTAATAATAATTTGTAAAATAAAATGCATAATAGGAGTAGTAAACTAAAAACGATAAAGATGAATTAAATTTATTTAAAGACAATTTGTTTACAATATGTTTAAAAAACATTTAATATATCTTATGACAGTAGATAAGAAATCGCCAAAATGGTCTACAAAATGGAAATTTGCATACAACTTTTTTGATGTTCATTTCATTCAGGTTCTAGAAAATCGACGGCTGAAGGAAACTATTTTTAATTCTTAAAAAAGTAACACGCAAATTTCAATAAGTCCGCACAAAATTGAATTTAAAACATTTAAGGTCGATAAAAGTAATTTGAACTGTCTGAAATAATAATTAATTAGTGCTTGAAAAGATATTATCGTAAAATTGATTCGAAATATGAATAAATTAACACAATATAGAATGTGAAAAAATTAACTTATAATTTAAAAGGTTACATGTGATTTACAAAAATTTATTTATTTTTGCTTATTATAACAAAATATAAATTAATAAAATTTAGTACAAATCATATATTAAAACATTGTTTTTTCTACATTATAAATTAACATCTGTTGAAATATTTATAAAATTAACATTAATTTCAAGCAAAGATTAAATTTTGATAAGTCCATGTTTGTTAAAGAGATAATTTATTTCAATATAAATAAATTTTAAGTCTCAAACTTTTAATACAAATTTTGATTTTTTTATTGGCGTCACAAATCTATTAATAAACTTATTAATATTATCAATCTACCGATTGAGCAAATAGTCAGAAGTAAATGAAATAATTGAAATAATCATAAAATCAATCAAATTTCATGTCAACATACTACTTGATTTACTTCTATAAAAGTGATAAAATTAAATAAATTTTAATAAAAATATTACAAGAAGCGATTAAAATTAAGATATTAAAATACAAATGTAATCTTTAAATATTGAACACATAATCATCTGATTTGATGAGGATTAGCTGATCTCCTAATCAACGTGAATATTAATAACAAAATTCGAGATTTCTGCTTTACTAAAGTGCACTAGAATTTTAAATAAGTATATTTGCGTAGGCATATTATATCATAAGAGTTGCAACAAATGATTATTTTAAAGTGCTAAATAAAATTCACCTTATGTACAACGTTAACCTGGAGTAAAATTAAAATTACATACTTTACAAGTACGGGTGATATATCAAAATTAAATTTTATATTAAGGAATGGAATTAAAGTTTTTAATTTTAGTTTTCGAGAATTTTCTTAAGGTTTATAATATTTTTAAAATGTCATTTGCTGCTTTGAAAATAGATGAATAAATGGTTCAAATTGTGTTACAAATGTTAATATTGTTTTATATAATAGATGTCAATGACAATCCTAAATTAGTTATTTATAATTTTGTTTTCTTATAATAATGTTGTGATAATAATATTTTATAGCGTTATATAACATAACATGGAATACAAAAGCTAAACAAATAGGTTTCGCGGGTAAGCAATACAAGCTTAATTTACTTTGGAGCTCATAAAGTTACAATATAAAGCGTAAACAATCTAATAGAGTAACTGAATGCTTAATGTGATTCTATTGAAAACATAAAAAAAATTAATAAACACTGAGAGGTAGAAAACAAACTACCCACTCTCGTTGTGCTATAAACAATATCAAGTTTAACTAAAGCTTAAGTATTAAACATTCAATAACATAAATTTATTATTAAGCTTGATAATCAATAGATAAGTGGTTTAGGTAGTGTAACTCGATATTAATCGTAAAATTTTTAAAATAAACCAAAAAATGCACAAAGACTTTTTAGAACTAAAATGTTTAAGTTAACACAATATAAATATGTACAACGTATGTACTATATTATCGCAAACGTTTTCACCATACTATGGCATCATTATGGCATTTTAGTTCTAAAAAGTGTATGTGCATTTTTTGGTTTATACTAAAAATTTGATATGAT
Source organism: Cantharis rustica (assembly GCA_911387805.1). NCBI lineage: Eukaryota > Metazoa > Arthropoda > Insecta > Coleoptera > Cantharidae > Cantharis > Cantharis rustica. Next base: position 48,094,876 of record OU426878.1, on the reverse strand, counting down.
TATTAAGCTTGAGGCACAGTAATTATTATTAATAAAGGATTATTATGATATTACCACCAAATTATGTTAGCTGAGTGCCTAATTTACAAATATAAAAATATCATTATCTGGATTATCCAAAAATAACGCGTAAACATATAATTGGCTGTTCCTATATATCAGATTAGCTCTGCTCGTTGCGCGTTTTTATTTATAAAAGTATTTTTGAGCATAAATTGCACGCAAAAATGCATATCTAGAATCTCGAAGTACAATAAAAAAATTTTAAATTTTCTTTGCAAATCTTTGTTTTCAAGTTAAATTCAACGGTAATTAACGAATTTCTATATTAAATAAATTTATATCATGATGTTATTAATGGCGATGCTGGAATTCAAGTGTCGATGGCTCTGCCCACTAAAACAAGTGCAGCACGTATTTATATCGAAAATTATAGATTTACTAAGTAGCAAATCTTTATTTTTAAGCTAAATTCAGCTGCAATTAACAAATTTCTATATTAAATAAATTTATATCATGATGTTATTAATAGCGATGCTAGAATTCAAGTGTCGGTGGCCCTGCCTATTAAAACAAGTGCAGCACATATTTATTATGGAGTACACGTACAGACAACTTAATGTAAATTTCAACGATTCCTACGTGAAAAATCGATATTTTTTATTCGTTTATTTCGAAAATTTAAGGAAAGATTTAGTTTCATCCATAGTTTAATCGCTTTACTTTAGTCTCATCTTTCAAATTCTGTAAAAATTTTTATTCTTTTTCTTTTTCTTCTTTTTAATTTAAAAAATAAATAAATAAATTTTTATAAATAAAAATATTAAAAAAGTATGAGTTTGTATTTATTTAAATTGATGTTCTTTTCCAGAACAAGGCAAGAATGGAGATGCCGAAAAAACTTTAAACTGCAAAGATGAAGATGATGTTAACCGCGTGGTTGACCTAACAACTTCAACCTCAATGAAAAGATCACCCGTATTGCCAATCAAATTGCCTCGGACAATGAATTACAAATTTTAAAATTAAAACTTGCTGAAGAGGAATTAAAGAGAGCTTACTACCAATGTGAATTGGCAAGAATACAATTAAAAATATGTAAAAACGATAATTTATCGTAATTTTTTAAATCATTTATTAAAAAACATTTAAATACATGTACTTATAGGTGTTATAATTTTTCAGAAATGACAAGCAATAAATTGACGGTAAAAAGTTAAGCTAATATTTTCATTGGCAATATAGTCGCGTCCTTCATAATGTGCCTCAATTGAAGTGATTATGCAATACACCAGTAGCACATATTATTACAATCAATGTGTCTATTTTGGTTGTAAAACCCTTTTGTAGGCAAGGAAATTTTCTTTTCCACATTCTAATTACTCTTTCTACTACATTTCGGATGGATATATGGGGAATATTGTAACGTCGTTCCTGTTGATTTCCTATAATAAAAGTATTACTTAAAAATTATTTTAATTATTCGTATAAAATATATATCTAGCGCAAAACTAGGGTTAACAGATAAATTCTGTATAAGTAAGCACTGTCACTTACTAAAATACTTCTATCAAAAATGACGTCGTCGTGGTTAGAACCTAGATGATGAACAACAATGTCTAAAATTTCTCACAACGGGCCAGCAACCACCTTAATCAAAATGAATATTATAAAAACAGGAAATTCAAATAAATTTTACTTGTAGAAAAATATTGTAATCATTAAACCAGAAATATCTCTTTCGGTTACGAAATATGTACTTTCTCATAGTCATCTCTTGGGTTACAAATTCAAATGTGCGTAACATCAACACACCCACAAATCGACGGAAACTATTAATAGTTTACAAATTTATTAATATTCATTTGTTGCTGATGATCATCTGCAGGAAAATAAACAAATACTCTGCATTTTCCAGCCATCAAAATTGAACATCTTTTAATAATAATCTTTAAAACAATAATTTAAAATTATACATCTTAGCAATATAATTTGAAGCAAGATACCTGAAAGCCTATAGTATCGTAAATAAATCAGTAATTGTATTGGCGGAGAAAATGGTAACCCACGGTTATTTGGTTATTATTGAATCGATACCTTCTCTTAAATTCGGTTTGTTTGTAAAATTCCATAGGATTTTCAGCATCTCTGATATACCCGTATTTTAATATAAATATTATAATAATTATAAAAATTATTTTATACATACCGTTTGGGAATTCGTTGATTATCTTCTTTATAATATAATCAATAGATAAGTCGTTTAGGTAGTGTGACTCGATATTAATCATCAAATTTTTAGAATAAACCAAAAAATGCACAAACACTTTTGAGAACTAAAATTTTTAAGGTAACACAATATAAATACACCGTATGTATTGTCGTGTTTTGCAACGTTAAAAACGCTGAAAAATGTTAAAAAATGCTGAATTTTTGTTTTTGTTATTGTAAGTTATTTAAGCTGTAAATTTATAAACACTGTACATAAAATTTTAGTTGTAAATAAGGTGGAAAAAAAATGTTGAAGGTTGATGCCAAACGCCGTTGCGTAAGGCATCAACGGTAGGAGTGTTATTTCCCTGATGCGCTAACAAAATATCGATATCGATAAAATATCGAGTATTAATCTTGGTTAAAGCAGGATTGTTGAAAAAGGTTTAATATATTGATCAAGGATTGTATTAGATCTAGGATTATTACGACTATTGGTAGCATTTTCGAACAATCCGAGAATTAATTCGTGTTCTCGAATTGATCCTTGACTATTAGTATGAGCATTAATCCTCTTCAGTTGAGTTGTTAAAGCAGGTTTTTCATGAAGTCTTCTCGCCGAAAATCCGCAGGATTAGTACCTACGTCGGACTGTTTTATTACTTAATTTTGATCTGGCCATGTTATGGAATGTTCAATATATCTCTATTGAGGTTTTTTTCCAGTTTTTAAAGCCCAACTTTTTCAAACGTCAAGCTTCTCTATTGTTGGTTTTCCTGTTTTGCAAACCTGTTTCTTTTTTTCTATTTAAAAACCACTAACTCGATATTTTTGTAAAATTGCAATTACTGTAACATGGCCACACCTTATTCTATTAGCTATAGCCTTTGCGGACAGTCTTTCATTGCTAAGAGCTAAAATTACATGATTTTCTACCATTGCAAGTGGACTACTCATAAGTCAGTAAAACTTCAAAGTGACCTAATACACAAAACTTTAATGATACTCATTATCAATAAATAATAGATATGGTTAATGTTAGATAATCAATGGATCTTCAATAAAACATAGAATTATAAATGAACTAACGGTTGTATATATAATTGTGAACGAATGTTAATACATCAGAATAATATTACACATTTGAATTAATAACAATTTGTCGCTGCTCGGCAAATCCCAGTTCTGACATGAACTTTCGTAAGTATATCGTTTCTTTGGCAATTTCTGTCATACCCATGAACTCGGCTTCGGTTGATGATAGAGCAACAGTTCGTTGTTTTTTAGATTCCCACGATATGGGACCTCCAGGCAAAAGAAAGGCATATTCTGTATATGAGCGCCTATCGTTTTGACAATTGCCCCAATCGGCATCAACGTAACCCTTCAACTCTTGATTATCGGTTCTATAAGTTATTCCCAAATTGATACTTTCTTTTAGATAGCGTAATACACGCTTTGCTGCTGTTCAGTGTATTTTTCTATAACAATTATTGAATTGTCCTAAACAACTAACGGCATAACTGATGTTAGGCCTCGTTGCTACAGCTAAATATGTGAGTGCCCCAACTAATTCCCTGTAGGGTAATTTCTCTTCCTCATCGGTAGCTGGTTCTGTGGGGTTTATCATTTTAACATTTAAATCCATCGGTGGACTGATTATTTTTGAGTCCATCATTCCAAACCGATTCAATAAATCCGTAATGTAACCTCGTTGGTTCAAACTCACACCATTCTTGTCTTGAGAAAACTCAATTCCAAGACAATAATTGACATTACCAATATCTTTCAGTTCAAATCTTCTTGATAGGTTCTCTTTCAGTTCTTTAATCATTTTATCACTTTTTGAAGCAATTAGAATGTTGTCTACGTAAACTAGAATTATCAATAGATCTTCTCCTTCACCCATACTATACACGCATGGATTGGAGGTGGTAGGTTCTGCGCCTAGATCGCACAGCGTTCTGTTAAGCTTTCCATACCAACTTCTTCCAGCTTGACGTAATCCGTATAAAGATTTCTTGAGTAAACATACCTTGTTACCATGTTGCAAATTCTGCAACATATTTCTAGCCTTTTCACCAATCTTCGAGTTATCTTGTTCTGTTATTATTCTTAAAATATCAGGAAGTTGTTTGGGTGATTCCATATATATAATTTCTTCTAATTCGCCGTTTAAATAAGAGCAAGTTACATCAAGCTGGTGTATCTTCATTTTGCATTGGGCTGCTAATGCCGTTACTAACCTCAAAGAACTTAGGCGTGCAACAGGAGCAAAAGTTTGTTGAAAATGAATTCCAGGTTCTTGACTGAATCCTTGAGCTACGAATCGTGCCTTTCTTCTTTCTAAGGTTCCATCGGCATTAAATTTATTTCTTAGCACAATTCTACTACCCATTACATTCTCCTTATTAGGACGATCAACTAAAATCCATGTTTTGTTTTTAATAATAACCATTCCGTAGCATCTGGCCCGTAAATGGCTTGTTTCATAGTAACTTCCGAAATATTTACTTCTTCGTGACTTTCAGCGTTTATGTTTGGCATGTTTGGAATTTCGTGGTATTTCTTCTTTGGTCTTCCCCTGAAGCCAGTTTTCACAAATGTAGGTCTTCCACGGCCACGTTTGACTTCGTTTTCTTCTTGAATGCCGTACTCACGTTCATTTCCGTTTTCGGTTGCAGATTCGGAGTCAATTTCTTCAATTTCTACCAGTACATTGTGATTATTTGAACTTTTTGGAATAATTTCGGTTGGTTCTTCTTCCGGGAAAAAATCTTCATATTCAATTTCTTGGGTTCCAGTACTTTCTAGAAATTTAACGTCTCGTGATATCTCGGTCTTCCTTTCATTAGGTAACCATACCCTGTAGCCTTTGGTTTCTTCGAAATATCCAATAAATATTCCTTCCTTACATCGTTGATCGAATTTTCCTTTTCCACGATTTCTATTCAAACAGTAAACATTACAACCAAATTCTTTAAATGTACTTACATTTGGTGGTTTTCCAGTCCACATCTCATATGGAGTTTTTCCGTTTAAACTTTTAGATGGGCAACGATTGCGAATGTAATTTGCGGTGTTGATTGCTTCTGCCCAAAATGATGGTGGTAAACCAGACTGTATTAACAAACATCGTGCAGTACTAACGAGAGTGCGATTCTTCCTTTCTGCAATTCCGTTTTGCTCCGGATTGTATAAGGAACAGTCAACCGTCGTAAAATTCCATGCTGCTTCAAAAATTTGTTAAAGTCGTTATTTGTATATTCAGTACCATTATCCGATTGTATGCATTTTATCTTTCTATCTGTTTGTTTCTCCACCATAGCTATGTATTCTTTGGTTTTTTGTAGTACTTCGCTTTTGGATTTTATAAATCTTACTTTACACCATCGAGAATTGTCATCGATAAATTCTATGTAATATTTTGATTTACCAAGCGATTCTACTCTAAAAGGACCACAAACGTCAGTGTGTATAATTTCCAATAAATTTGTTTTTCTTTCTGACATTTTTGGAAAAGAATTTCTAATCATTTTACCTTTGCTACAAATGTCACATTGCATATCGACATTGTTAAGACTAAAATTTATGTTCAAACCTTTCATGGTGCCTTTCCGAGCGCCTTCTAAAAGATCTTTAAAATTTAAATGTCCCAAACGACGATGCCACGACAATGCAATTTCCGATGATGTTTTGTAAGCGAGATTTGATTGTTCTTGATTTTCCACGACGTTTTGCACTATGTTTCTAGCGGAGTTTTCCACGCTGCCTTGTACGCGCGCGTAATACAAGTCACCAACTCTGTGAGCTATTAACTTAATTTTATTATCTGGACCGAATACTAGCGCATTATTCTTTTTGAACAACACTACATAACCGTTTTTCGTTATTTTTCCAACTGACATTAAGTTTGTACGCAAATCAGGTACGTATAATGTATCACACAGTTTTATAATTTTAGATTCGCCCGACAATTTAGCATTTAATTTTATGTCACCTTTTGCAATGATTTCCGTCGATGAGTTATTGGCTAGGTTCAGATTTTCACATTTAGAGTCACTAATTCTATCAAAATTCTTTAATTCATTACACAAATGTGATGTTGCACCACTATCTAAACACCAAGCATATTTTTGATCATGCAATCTGGTCTGGTAAGCTTCCTGGATAACAAATGTTTCTTGCGAACAATTCGCATACGCTTTATTATCTTTACTTCTACAATCCGCTGCTTTGTGACCATTCTTCCGACACTTATGACAACGGAACTTGAAGCTTTCCGTGTCGTCTTTGGTCGTATTCTTTGTTGGTTTCTTCGCCATTTTATTATATTGCCGCCATTGCTTCGGTTTTCTATTTACAAACATAACATTCTGAGCGGGAGAATTCGTGTCGCTTCTTCTAGCATCACTTTCTTCAATGATCTTAATTCTTAGAACATCGGGTGCGGGTAATTCATCTCTCGATTCAATAGCACAACGAAAATTTTCAAAACTTGATGGCAAACTATAAAGTAGCATAATGGCTAGTAAATCAGGGTTAATCGCCACTTCCATCTCGTTCAATTTATCTACAATATCAAAGAACTTGTTCGTTTGTTCACGTATGTCACTTCCTTCTTCAATGCGTTGCAATGTTAATTGTTTTAAAAGTGTAGCCTTTCTTGCTGGTCCTTTCGACTGATAGGTACTTTCTAGCTTGAGCCAAACTTCACGAGAAGTTTTACAACCTTTCACTTGCTTTAATTTCGAAGGACTAATTGATAAAATTATATCGGATTTAGCCTTGTCGTCACTTTTCTTCCATTTTTCTAATTCCTTTAGTTCTACGATAGGATGATCAATCTGAGTATTATTTACATATGTCCACCTGTCATTTCTTACTAAAAGAGCTTCCATTTGTATCTTCCATGTGTCATAGTTATCTTTGTTCAACGCTTCGATACGTAAAGAACTAGTCATGTTTATTATAATTATAATTCTTATTAACAAGACTGTGATTACTTTAATTCAAACACATGTATGAAAAAAATGTTATATTTATACGTTCGTTATTCTGGACCTGTTAGATAATCAATGGATCTTCAATAAAACATAGAATTATAAATGAACTAACGGTTGTATATATAATTGTGAACGAATGTTAATACATCAGAATAATATTACACATTTGAATTAATAACAATTTGTCGCTGCTCGGCAACTATTTCAGCCTTCTTTCCAACAGTTAACCTAACATAAAACTTAAGCCGATACACGATACAGATATAAATTTTATGACGTCTATTATTATTACCACAACATAAAAATTCAATTTCAAATTTTCACATGTTATGCGAAATACGATAGTCTAGTGATTTCTAGTTGTTACAAAATTTAAATGGTAGATGATTTAAATTCGTGCAGTCGCTTATCTCAGGGGCGGCTGGGCAAAAAAGAGGGGTTGCTCCTAATGCTAGCTCACAACAACACGGCAGGAGACGCTTACAAAAATAACATACAGAGCCGATACTTCCTATAGATGTAGAGGGGTTATACAGGGTGCGCTAAAAGATGAGCTTCAAAGAGCAAGCGAGAAAGATGTAGTTTGGGCGCCACGCAGTTTAAAACCACCCTGTAAACAAATGCAACAGACACTAGCGAAACTGCGGAATAAGTGTCTCTGCAAAAAAATAAAGAGCTATTTGGATCTGATGCTTCAAGATCAAAAATAGTGCTGATCAGTTCTAACTTCAGATTTAATCGTTGATAAGCTAAAATATATACAGTTAAGCGCAATATTGGGACTAGTTGTTTATAAAAAAAAACGTAAATGCGTTCATAAAGAACGGCTCAACAAATGTAATCCGCGCAATAATGTTAGATAGCAAAAAATATAACAAATCAAATTTGACAGAATAAAACAAAGATTTTATCTGTGAAGTTGATGGAGTTTTCGATGTTGAAGAGTTTTAACGATTTCAGATGGTAACCAATTTCCTTCGAGATGTTAAAATTCGGACAAAATAAATCTTTTGAATAAAGTACGGAAAATTCTCCTAAATGCTTACAAAATTAAGTCGGTACGGAAAATTGTCCAAAACCAAATGACCAAAATATATCCCAAATAATTGGATTGAAAAAAACTCGCAGTTCAATAAATAATTTAGTCACTGGAACGTCCAAAAAATAGATTTTTGTTCAAAAATTCGAACACACAACACTTTCCGAAATCGGAAAATTAACCATCTGCCTATTTATCACAATCGCCTGTGATAGTAAAATTTGTTCAAATTAAATTGTAAACTTGCATTTCAATGCCGCATATGAGATTCTCACCAAACTAATTGAAGAAATTTCAATTTTTTTGAAAAATATCCTGTGTGAAAACAGGACCGTCAAATAGTTTAATAAGTTTGTTTATCTCAACCTTAATTTACAATGTTGTAGTGTACTCGTATTTTTGTTAAAAATTATAAAGCTTAACTAAACGCTGTTCAAATATGGCGTCATCAATGATTATGACGTGATTGCTAAATAGTTTATCTGAACCATAGGTAATCACATCTACATGCAAAATAGTATTATCTTGTTATATTGTAATTCATTTTTAGAAACATTTTTATCAAATGTGAGGTATTTCTATAGTGATAATTTTTATCTGGCCACTACTATTTACATACTACTCTATAAATTTATATTCACGTTAATAACCTAGAAGTTAGAGCAGACAAAATTTAAGTACAAAAAAAATATTTACTATATAATAGAAATTCATACACATACTAGGGGTGATTATTAACAAGTAGTTTAATTGAAATCAACGTGATAATATGAAAATTTTTATAAATGTTGAGTTCTATGCGGTTATTAAATTCTTTACAAAACAAGAAATTAATGTTAAAACCATTGAAAATTAAATGAAAGCCGGTTATAGTGATACTCTCATTGGTAAAACTGTAATTAGCTATTTAAACCACTTTACAAAGAAAAATTTTTAATTTGAAAAAGGCTATAGTACTTAAAACTATATTAGAATTTACGCTAACGGAGTACTTTTCTAATTTTGACTTTTATTTTAAAAATTTTGAAAACATCTTTTTAGAAGAAAAAAAGTAAAAGTGTTAGCCAGCCGCCAAAGAGGCATATTTTCTGAATAGAATGCATATTTTTTTTTATTTTTTTTTTATTTTTGGCACTCTAAATAGAAAAATAAACTTTTCTTTGAAGTTTCTTATGTTCTGCTTGGTGAACTAGTCACGTAGTAATAATGGATACGTGTAAGAACACTCATCAGTTTGCGATAGATATTTCAATAAAAATATAAAATTACTAATATAAACTCAAAGTAGATTTTCGTAAGTTTAGGATTAAACTGTTTCAAAGTTGGGTTAAAAAGTAGATAAGAATCAATAAAATATAAAGTCAAATTTCAACCAAAAAAATTAATTTTTTAATAAAACCATAAATTTTATGTTTATTATTTTTTCTGGATTTTAGTCACTGTAAACAGAAAAATTCTCTTTTGACGTTTTTCAAGTTTCGCTCGTGATACACAATTTTACTTTCACTATAGTTACTTGCATAGCGTCATCAGTGTGCTGTATAAAATAATAGCTAATTACGGAAGAAGATTGAAGAATTATTTCGGCAAACTAGGTACAAGACAAGGCAACGCCTTCTCAAAATAAAAAAAGTTAAACATAACCTAAATAAAGGTGATTTAAAAATAATTCTTTCGGCTCAGTGCCCATATGATTGTTCGGGTTATATATTTATCTAAAACGACACCGCCAAGTATCATTTTTGCTTCGATAAATTGCACAGAAAGTGATGCTTTTGTTGATCTCAGAGGTAAACATATTTAAAAACTAAATAGTAGATAAGGATCAATAAAATAAAATATCAAATTTTATGAAGAAAGAATTTTTCAGGTTCTCGTATAATAATACGCGACCTTCTAAGATCGATAATATTGTGAAGTAAAGCCTTTTCAAGAAATAATGCAAGTTTTGACAAAACTTTTTCTTTCTAAAAACTCTCGTCTGCTTCAATCCGTTCAATTGATGTTTCTTTTCCAGTCCAGATAACAAAATTACAATGTGGTTTATTTGCGACATGGAGCTGACCTTGAACTTGATAGTAATAGTTGTGATTTCCTTTTAATTTTCTTCTTATCTAAACAAAAGCCCTTCAATTTTGTAACAGCTTCTTCGATAGCCAATTCTCTCGCAACTTAGGGACATTTAACTTCAATAATCCCTCCAGTCAATGTTAGACTATCTGGTGATGCGCCTAGACAACTAAACTCCTCGTCTACAAATGAACCACATTCTAAAACTTTTTCCTCGGTTTTACTTGTAAGTGCAGCAATGGCATCTTTCTTGTGCATTTTTCCATATCGTGTAGCCGAAGTTTCAAAGTGTTTATTGCCGTACAAAAATGTATCGACTAGTTTAGACCACTTACTAGTCGCTCGTCTTTTGGCTATGCGGCCGAAATTGGAAGCAGTTAATTAATATTTTCTTTCCTTAAACCACAACTCATTTTCAGCTTGACCTCTGGTCCAGAGCTCTAAAGCATCTGCTTCTGCTGCAGTGACTTGAAGACTGTTTTTAAAATTTTTCATTTTGCTTGCCAAATCTTCCGGCTCCATGTCCTGACATAAGGGGTCATAATCTTCTGAGCCCTTCATACCACCAATAATTTTTGTTTTTGAATTAGGTTTCTTCAACAGAGATCTTTTAGTAGAAGCAAGTTTCTTTGTTTTCTTTAGAGCAAGGTGCTTCGCAATCAGAGAAAGACTTTTGCCTGCGCCTTGGGTGCGATATCAGTATGAACCACGCTTGCATCTATTGACTTGCTTCCCTCCACTAAATTTTGCAACCAAAGACATGAAGTTCTCGGCATAATTGCTTGTACTATTAGTTATTAACTGCTGCGCGTTGCGTACCAAAGGTTTTACGCATTCTTAGGCTTATTTTAATGCTTCTGATTCGCCAACTACTAATGAGTTAGCTAGCATGCATAAAAATCTGATATCTTTCACTATTTCGATTTCATGTGATGTTACAATATCGGAAATATTATTTCTTTTTGTATTTGCCCTATTATAGTATAATATCACTACAACAGCGTCAATGCTACAAATCGAATCGCGTTCTTTCTAATATCTCAAAGTCAAGTTTACCTTATCTCAAATTTTCTTAGTCGGAAATGACGCAATGCATTTTTTATGCATTAGGCATTTAATAAATTAACTGAAACCCGACCGACTTGGCGGCTTACAAATGGTCAAAGAAAAATGAATTTTTCTGTTGTGATAGACTAAAATTAAAAAAAAAAGATTTTTTTTTAAATTTTTAAGGTTTCTTCAAGGAAGCCCCTTCCGTTGCTGGCTGCCAGTTTTTTGATTTTTGTTTTTTAAAAAGACAATTCGGGAACTGTCAGAATTTCCTCATCGCGAATTTCAAAATTTTAACTGCGCTATAGGAAAGAGGACACTTTTCTATGCATATTAGAACAAAAATTTTCAAGGATTATGCGAAAGTTTTCGAAAAAAATCGATTTTAAAAATGTAAAATTTACATGTATTTTAGATGCACCTTTTAACACGGCTGCATGATTAGCCGATTTTGTGTAAGGCAAAAATATTTAAAAATATCCCTGAAAAATGACAGAACTCGCCAAGGGACAGCCATAGAACTCGAAGCCATAGAACTCGTTCGGGTGTCGACTGCGACTGAAATCAAACTTTAAGAGTATATCAAAGCACTCGTACCGTCAACAAAATGAAAGCAGGGAAATCAACGTAAGACCGATCGTCACGCATCGGGGTATATCATATTACATTTCCGTGCCTTTCGCGATTTTAAAATGCCGTTTTTTCGGAAACTAATGCATAAACCTTGGAAATTTTTGTTGCATTATACACAGAAAATTGTCCTCTTTCCTATGGTGCAGTTGAAATTTTGAAATTCGTGATGAGGAAATTCTGACAGTAACCGACAATTCGTTTATTTTTTTAATAAAAATAAAAAACGAAAATGTACTCCGTTAGCGTGAATTCTATTATATTTCTACGTACATTTGAACATTAAAATCTAAAATTTATCAATTAATTTTTAAGTAAACAGCTAATTAATTTCAGAGTCATCTAGCGTGCCAGAAACAATACTAACTACTCATCCTGATTCGCCTTAAGCACTAATTGTTTAAGCAGAAAATGATCGTCTTTGACCAAGTTGCGAAAATTTTAAAGATATTGGAATTGACAACTTTGAAGATTATAAAGTCTTCCTGGTATTTCAATTAGTCAAAAGTTACCATATTGAATGTTATAAGAAATTTGAAATGCTGTGTGGTGATGATATAAAACTATTCCCAACTGAATTACGACAGGAGATTAACTTGGGTTCATTTTAAAAGAGAGGATTTTATTATTATTTATTATTTATTTTGCGATGCTAAAAATATATTATTTAGAAATTTTTCTTAAAATGATAGCATTTTATACCAGCTTTATTTGACGTATTACATAGCTCATAGAGCTTTTAAGTTTGTTATGATGGACGTAGTTATGCAAAAAGAAACCATCTACCAAAAGTAAGTTTTGAGATATTGAAGAGTTATATATTTAAATCGATTGATAATTATGAACTAAGTAGTTTGGTTTAAACAATGCATAATGATAATATATTATTTAATGAAATTAATTTTTACATGTTAAATGAAATTGAAAAATAATTTAATTCATAACTTACATAAAATTGTTCAAAAACTATTTAAATTAATGATATAGCTTGCGACACCCTGTTATAACTGATGTTTCGATTTTCAGAATCTCAACAGGCAAGCCTGGAAAAATTATTAAAATGGTTGAAAACGTTTCAACCATTTTATAAATTATTTTTCAATTTCATCTAACATGTAAAAATTAATTTTATTAAAAAATATTATCACATGTTAATAACCTTAACCATTTTATTAATGATAATATATTTGTGTTACTAGAAAAATTTTAAAAAATGTCGTTCGGTTTCTTTTTGCGCTTTTAATTTGAATTGTAATAAAACTAAGACACATAACAATATAAATTTATTTATTTAATAATTATTATGTATACAAATACGATAAAAATATATTTTGTAATTAGATCAATAATTAATTATTATATAATTAGCATATTAATATTATGCTTCAAAATCTAATATACTTGCAAATCCATCTATATCATCTACCACAGTTTCATCAACAAAAACGTTTGAGTTAATTTGAAATTTTTTAGTTTCTTTTTTACAATTTCGTTTCCTTGGGGCCATAGCCGATTTAAATCTTTTTCATGCAGTCCTTTTTAAGGACGAACACGGGTTTTCTTTGATATATCTACTTCAATAGCAACATCGTTCAAATCTTGCTTGAAAAAAATAAAGAGAAGCTTTTCTTCTGACAGTACTATTTCCCTTGTTTTTAGGCAGCTGATTTTTTCTCCACTTATTTCTTTCTTTCGCAATACCAAAAAATAATTTGCTTATATTGGCTTTACTACCAAAGGATTTTTTTTGCGGCATGTTTCCATTACTTTGAAATAATCTTCTGGAATTATATATATTGTAGGTGCTTTAGAGCGCTTTCAATTTTTCCAAAATTGTCATTATTAGGAAGGTAACTATGTTCTGAAATTAGGTACCTTATGGTGATCTTTTGTATAGTTGGATGTCTTTCTAACGCACATTTTAACATTAAAACTATTTTCATGTTTCGGCTTTGTCAACTACAAGAGTCACTTCAAAAAACCAAATCTGTAACAGCATCTGAAACATGTTTTTTAATGTGCTTTAACAAGTAAGATCCAACTTCCTGAGCACTTCTTCTAGCAGTACTTTCTACCCAAGGGTAACAAAAACCTCTCTTATGTTTTCCAGAGTGTATGCCGAATTATACACCCACAGGTGTCTTTTGTAAAAGATGGTTGGTATTCGTGGAAGAGCAAGAGTTTTTTCTAGATGGTACGTTAAACATTCAAAGTATCTGTTTCGCTTCCTGCTAGATACTAATATGCAGCTTATGTTCCTGTATGATTGCTTCTTTCTCCTCTCATTGGTTGAGTTTTGCTTCTTGATGTTGAGTGTGTCGCATTTGTTACAAGTGTCTTTCTTGAGTATTTTAAATTTAAAATTAAACTTCTTATAAAATATTTTACATAAAAGCTTTTTATTTAAGGTAAAAACAATTAGATAGTAAAAGAAATATATTAGTTTATCGCATACCTAAATATCCGCTTGTTATACATATTACTACTTCAAAAAGTGTTAATATCACATTTTACAAAAAGGAACCATGTCACTTGGTTCCTTTTAGCAAATTTACTTCAGATGATTTTGTATATAGAGATGGTTCTTATAGTATAAAACACGAGTTAGAGTCAATATTCAGATGGATCGCTTTTGTATAATGTAAATAACCCTATTTCGGCCACTTACAGCAAATAAACTAAATTTTATGTTTTTGTCGCTGTCGTACACAGTCTTCAATTTAATTTGGTAGGAAAATGGTAATTAATTTAAAAGAGAAATCGATCGAATTTCTCCAAAACTATTAACAACAAGGACCTAAATAACTTTGTGAAAGCAAATAAAAATGTTAACTACAACTAAAATTATGTACACCTGATTTTTTTGTAAAATTTAAAAGGTAAAAAATTGATTTTTTTTTATTTACATTATGCTTCAGTTCAGGAAAACATACTTTCTACACTAGTTTGAGTTAGGAAATTAATTTATTACCTTAGCGCACAATGCTGAAATAAATTACGCCTTTATTTAGGTATTCAACTAAACTAAAATGCGTTATATATTGCCATGCCCCCAACCTTATAAAATTATCAAATTTCCACCATCTTGTTAAATTAGTTGGGGTGCACACATTATTTTAGATGAGACTCTTTTATTTTAATTTTGTTATCTTATGGCATCGGAGTTACAAATGCGATGCACATGTGGTCGCCGGTCTAACAAACTTGTTTCTAAATTTATTTCACGCAACAACCAAAATTATCACAAATTCATCAACAATTAGCACTTAACCAATTGAAATAAATAACTTTAATACAATGTAATTCACTTTTTTTTAATAATAGAAATCATCAAAATAAATTATAATTTAGCGTAGCGGGAATAACAATCCTCGCGCTGGCCAACGCACACAACTTCTTCCATCTTTGGACTTTACCCTCCCACTCTTTTATACCCTCAGTACGGTTACCACAATATTATTTACACTTCAAATCTTATGTACAGCGTACTTACAAATAAATAATAAACATTTACAAACAAAACTTTAAAATTATTTTACAAAATAAATAAATTAATGTTTTCAGCGTTTCAAAACACGACAATATATTACAAAAAAAAGTAATAAAAAGTTTTTTTACTGATATCTGACAAGTACACGTCAAAATTTTTCCATAAAAATTGTTTATTCATTACTATATATCTTAAGCATCTTTAATTCTTGTTTTTAATATATTAAAATAATAGTTGATATTTTCTTTAAAAGTGTGCCACATTATAGTAGTTATTATTTTGAAGAAGTATTAATATTTTATAAAATTTTCTGTCTCTAGAAAGAATTAAACTGATCGATTAATCGCGAAGGAAGCTTTATAAAAATCTAATTACGATTAGAAGTATGTTATTTGTGCCAAACTTTGAACTCAAAATTTGTTGTTGATTCAATAAAAAGTGTTTTCATGCTATAATCGCAAATGAACTTTTCTCATAAAATTTCTATAGATAAATTTCATTACAGAACGTGCATTATCTTTGTGAAAAGATTAGACCATGCAAATGATCATTCTTTGCTACACAAAAGAAGTATACGAATAACAGTTGCTAGTTTCTCCATATAAAAAGGTAATTTGATCACTTTATATTCAGGAGAGAAATTTATTTAACTTTTAAAACTTTTTCACTTAAAGATGGCAGTAATGAGCCAGTGTCAAACAACATCACAATATTTCTAAAGAAACTCAAGTTTTGGTTTTATTTAAGAAATACAGTGCAGACTTTCTAAACTACAAAAAAATTTAATATTAGAGTAGAATTCTATTTTAAATTTACTGCCATTGTTGAATTACTTTGCTGTGTATGATAATATTCGATGCGACGCGACGTTTAAATATTAGTTTACGATAACAATCGGCGATGGTAATATATTATTATTTTTCTATCACATCGAAATTCTTAACAGTACTGTATCTATTCACTTTAAGCAAAGAAATAAAATATTTTTTAAATTAAAATTTATGGAAACCATAGAATTTTCAAAATTTAATTATTTTAAATAAAACGCCTTTCTACTGGTAAAACCAGGAAAAGCTTTCAGAACTCGACCCTATTAAATTTGATCATATTATTTAGTTTACTATATTAATAAAGAAAACTTGTTTACAAAAACTTTTCAGATATTTTATCAAACAATACCCACATTTTAACAGTTTAATTGAAAATCGTACGAGTTCCGTTTTCTATTAAAAAAAATTAATTAAATATATCCAAGATATAAAACTTTTTAAATTTTTAAAAATCTTATAAAATAACCTTAGCTTCATTTTTTTCAATTAAAAGCTAAAATTTTAATTTTCCTCTTTATATCAGGTTTCCAGAGCAAAATTTAGCTCAAAGCAGATACCATAAAGTCTGAGCGATTGTAACATTTATGACGTTAATTTAAATAAAATTTGAATCATAATGACCTTTTTTTAATGCATGTTTACTTTCATATGTAAAAATGTGTTGGAAAAAAGTTG
Organism: Cantharis rustica; assembly: GCA_911387805.1. NCBI lineage: Eukaryota > Metazoa > Arthropoda > Insecta > Coleoptera > Cantharidae > Cantharis > Cantharis rustica. The sequence goes on along the minus strand of OU426878.1, from coordinate 48,077,875 downwards.
GAAGAAAATAAACATATATCAAGTGTGTGAAAATCCTGAAAAGCGTTTAAGTATTTAACGGTTTCTTTTAGCAAGCCCGATTAAGGCGTAATGAAGGGAGCTTTAAAAATCATTATAGCGGATTTTCAAGATCTACACCCCGGATAAAAATATGTTTTGTTCATTGGTTACAATTTTTAAGATTTTTTCACTTCGTGCTAGGATAATTTATACCAATAACAAGTTTTTGCCAATAATGAAAATTTTTATCAGAGGAAAAACGAATCGTTTTATTTTTCAATCGAAATAATTAGAAATGGGTAAGTACTTAAAATCTCTACGGCTTCCAATTGAAGCCAGGAATTTTAAAATAATAGAATTTCGTATGCATTTTCGTAATTTAATGTAAATTTGTAAAAGAGGAAAAATGTATTTTAATATTTAATGTATTCTTAAATTGTCTTATTTATCTACAGCAATTTTCGAGTAAGAGCGTAGCAAAGTTATATTATGTAAATTCGTTACAGGGACTACACCTGAAAGATTAAATGGAGCACTTGCAAAAACGTAGTAGGTTATTAATGAAACCATTAAATTCATAAAATTGCTGCTTATCAGATACAAGAGGCATCTCGTTTATTTTTTTGGTGCGGTTTTTAATTTAACGAATGACTGGAAGTCGTGATTTATGTTCAGTATTGAATGCGAAAGCGTCATTACGCGACTCTCGGTATTTTGTAAAAGCAAAGCGCGTCTGACACCTCCGTGCGATCGCCCAGCGTCATAATGGCTCGTTCGGGGGTTTTAATAACCCTGCATGTAGGTTTGTTTTCCATTAGGGTTGTTTATGCTGCATCCTTGGTATTCATGTAAGTTCCATTAATCGCGGTTTTCGCGCGTCGAGTCGCTGACACTGATAGATGGGGACATTCACGGGTTGCTTTTGTCAGGTATGACGGCCGTAAGCCACCGAGTTACGCATTGGTGAGCGGTTAAAACCGCTATAGTGCGGTGGTACCTGAAGTTTTTCGTTACCCCTTTTTATGCACTCCCGACCTCTTATCGATCGAAAAGCTGGTTAGTTCATAGATGAAGAGGTCTTATTTCATTCTATTCTGCCCAAAAACTTCAAATTCTCTTTTGAACAATTTATCATTGTTCAAGTGCTATTGTTTTATCTCCACCCCTTTTATATAAAGCTTAAACCGAAGTATTCAAAGAAGCAAAGAATTTTTAAATAATGCAGCAAAGGTTCGCTTTTATAGTAAAAACTTTTAAAATTTATCTACTATGCTATGAAATTGTCAAGTTTGCTTATCTTTTTAATAATCGGAAATTTTTTAGATAAATTTGGAAAATTAAAAAATTATATTATACTAGCAGGTTGAGTACTTTCTCCATGTTGAATACGACGTCGAGCAATTAAAAAACTTTTAAATTTAAATTTTTCGGAAAACTTTGACAAAATATTCAAAACATTGAAAGTGATGGCAATATTACAATTTATTAGAATATTTTTTACATATTTAAATTATTCATGGATATAAAGAAACTACTGGAAAATCTGTCCAGATGTTAGATATCACGATAAATTTTTTGCTGGAAATGACATTTTAAACAGTTTCTTACTATCTACTGCTTTTCAATAATAGAAGTTTTTCTTTTAAATTAATATATCTAGCGATACATTTCGTCGTATTTCTCTTATCGATTACCAAAATGACGAACATTATTTTAATGCAAATTTACAAACATTTGCATTTGACTTTTAAATGGATTTTCAGACTAGAACTTTTTGTTGCTTATTCATCTATTCGTAAAACCACAATTTAAATTTTATTTACTATATTTACCACATATTTAGAATATTTTACACTTGAAAGAAAAGCATTCTGTTGAGATTTTTTTATCTCATCAGGTAAAACAGAATTAATAGCTAATAATTTTCCGCAATGAACAATTTGCATCGGATTGAAATAAACCCCAAAACCGCAGTTATTGATGTTTCAGTATAATTATTATCTATAATAAAAATATACTAGTATATACTACAACTGTCCGAAATAATTCTACAAATTACAGGTTTTATATTGTGGAAATATAAAACTCTCAAATTGGATTTATTTATTTTTATCTTAATTTATAATAATTATATTTATAATTTGCTATCGTGAATTATTCCATACAATTTTGTTATGTCAAAAACAGGTTGATAAGTTTGCATTTCTTGTTAATTAATTAAATCCATTCTGTACACACTCAATAAAATAATCTATCAATAGATTTTCAGGTAAAATTGCAGTATTCAATTTCGATGACCAGCAGCACTGGTAATTCCTTCAACTTTCTGTCTTTTTTTTTGAAAACTGCTGCATTTGATATTTATATTTTTTTCATTTAAATACAAAGGTTTTCCTTAATTACCAATACTTTTAGACAATATGGAAAGTAACAGTAAATTCTTAGATCTAGAGTAAGTATAGTGTCCTAGTCTCTAGGACATCTTGCCGTCTTAAAAATAGTAACCAAAAAACAATACATCGATGAATGTTTCAAGAAGAAAGAAGCAAATTGAAAATATTTTAAATATATCATACTTTATCACATTGTATTGTATGACTATTTAAAAATTAACAGATTAATAATTAAACAATAAATTGCATTTATGTTGTACAATCGGGGTTTTAAAATCTATCGGTTTTGAAACCTTTATCTACTTAATTTATTATTGTTTTGTGTTACATTTACTGTTTAACCAAAACCAATATATAACTCTTAGATTAAAATTTATTATTTTTTAAATAGCTAATTTTAATTTAATTAATTAATTTGGTTCATGCTTTTTCAAAGATTCGCTCAACAGTGATTCTCTCTACCCAGGATATTCGGAGTATTTTTTTCAGTAACCACATATCAAAGGCTTCCACGCGGTTCATTGTGTTTACCTAAAGAGTCTATGGTTCCGTGCAATTATAGCAGAACAGACCAAATGTAGCATTTGACCATTTTTTGTCTTATTTTAAAATTTAAATTATTATCACAGTATGTACTTTCATTTTATTAAAAATTACGCGGGCGGTCTCAATTCGGCACTTAAATTCTCTATCCGAGTCCAAATCCTCCGTAATCAGGCTACCTAAATAATTAAATATATTCACCCGCTCAATTTGTTCACCTTCAACGTAAATAGTACGATCAGGTGTGGACAAGTTCTCACACCTGACTATCTGAGTTTGCTGATGTTCATAATATTGATTCGCATTCTTTGCATTCCTTTGAGTGCATTGTCTAGTTTTCCAGCCGCAAACAGACTTTCACTATTCTACGTGCTTACACAAATTGTGGACTTCACTATTTTCAGCCGGGAGATTTTTCGCATCTTCTGCACATTTAAAGGCTGCCCGTGGCAAGGCGCAATTTGTGTTTTGTTTCTTGCCAAAGTGATTTTCTGGAAATGATATACCAGAGTGGTTTCCCGTTACCTTTTTTGCTTTATAATCAGCGGCCCCTACTTGGAGATTTTACGCTACTTTCATCACTCTCTTGTTCTCTCTTGTACACTTATTAAATGCGTTGTAAATAATTTAGCTGTTTGATTATCAGTTTTAGCCCAACTACCATCTTCCGTTTTTAGCGGAGATATCAAAAGTTGAGGTTGTTTTAATGTTTTTGTTGCTCCTCACAAGAAATACTCGAGAGCGTTTGTTGTAATTGAACTTTCTAGATAATTCAAAAAATTGCTTTAAAGGGAGGTCTTCCAAGGGTTTGGACTTGAACAAAAATTTTATTTGAAAATTTGTCTTAGAAAAGTATACTTTATCACCACCTCAAAGGTCTCTTCGGTCACGGAGACACCTTGTATATAAAAAACGAAATAAATGGTTCCTTTATTTTATTTTTTTGTAACGAAAGTTTTTCTGAGAGTCCCCATGATCCTAGTGCCCTAATTTTGGCGGTCCGCAATTTCGAGACATTTGGAAAACACTGCTTTGGATGATAGTTTATACTACACATTATTTTACATTGTACACTACTAATCCTCATATCTCTTGATCACACAATAGCACACACCGCACATCGACATTAACGCAGTTTAGATTTTTTTTTATTCCAGATTACTTACTGGTAAGAATTCAAAAATGAATCTAGAAAGCAAACTATTGATTTACAAAATTATTTTAAAACCTATGTGGACTTATAGCATCCAACTGTAGGGTTGGATGAAATATAGAAATATTGGGGAAATCGTGTGAATGATCACTGGTGCTCCATGGTTTGTTCCAAACGAATTAATTCGACGAGACCACCGAATGTCTACCGTTAAGAAAGAAATTATCAAGTTTTGTAAATCATATCATGCAAGTTTGTATGTTCATCCTAATAAACTATTTAAAAAATTCCACTATACTTAGACAACAATAGCAACACATTGAAACGAGAAAATATTATCAATAATTATTGGTTAAACAGGTTTGAGTATTTTTCATTTGTTTTCTTTTTAAAGTCAAAATTAGTCATTATGATTAATAGTTGTAAAGAGGAAGTTACTGGATAATTAATTCCTACATGCCATTTGAATGTCATATTATTTAAATTACTTAATCTTTGAATATATTGCAATAATTATTAAATTAATACAAAAAAATCTTTTAAAGATTTCAAATTGAAGTAAACATAAAATCATTTATTAAAAATATAATCCACTACTAGAAACAAATGTTAGTTATATTTTGGCAGTAAATATAATACAAAACATCAATAAATAAAGTAGGTAAAAGACATTAAATAAAAATATATTTTGGATTTTATGTTTAAAATATGGGGTTCATTTAGAAAGTAAAAAAAGAGTAAATAAAAACATCAGTGTGTATTTTTAATTATTTAGTGATTTTGTTAGTTAATAATAACTAACAAAATCAAAAAATTACCGTAAGGTTAGCTTTATACAAATCAAAATAATGTAAATCAAGTACGACTACTATTTTTAAAATTGAACTTACGTTTAAATGGCAACCTCCGAATTTTGATGCCTCCATCAATCCGAAGGCTTAGAACCCGTGCCCCATGTGCCCTTACCAAAAAAACAAAACAGCCTCTCGGCGAAGGGAGTAAAAGAATGGAAGAGAAATGTACTGAAAAGATGGAAAATTGTTACATGCAAAACTGTAAATAAGAACATAGGAATGAAATACAATCATTTAAACAAGAACATATTATGGCGAGAAATTGAATTTTTAATTAAATCTGTAGTTCCTAAAACACAATAGCATTATTCTTTTGAAAGTAGATCGTTATATAATAAAATAAATAAATATTAAAAGTTATTTAAAAAAATTTTTGATCAAACATAACATTTATTACAAAAGTTTTCATATAATTTTCATAATTTATGAATCGTTGTTTTAAATAAAATGTTTTTCCAGTTTTCACTGTTTTGTTATATTATTATCCGTAAATTGTCTTAAATAGTTGTTTTATGTAGGTTTTCAATGTTTTTTTTTGTGTAATATTTGTACTATATTAATGTATATTTTTAAATAATAAAATAACAGACAAAATTTTTATAAATATTTTCTTTTAGCGCCAGTTTACATATGTCGGCTTACTTGTAAAACATTGTAAGTTCACTTTTTAGCAAAATTGAGTTTTTTGCTGAAATCATTTTATTAAAAAAATTCATCCCGATATAATTGTGAAAAACTTGTAACTCTTATCATAACGTCTCTCAGGCAACAACTTGTATTATTAAATTCGTTCCTAAGGTATTCCTGTAAGTATTATTTTTGCCAAAATTCTTCAATAAAAAACTTTTAAATCCTCTAATTATAAAAATTAAGAAATACTCAAAAATATTTTAATTATAAACATAAAACTATATTTTTGTAGTGTCCTGAAAAGTTTTGCCAATACGACTTAAAAGGTTTTACAAGTAAGCCGACGATATTTTAATTTATATAATAACTTATAGCAATAAAACGTATTAAGAATCAGTTATATATGTATAAGTGAAGATCATCCTTAGATTAAAAATTAAAGTTAACCAGGGTTGGACTCTGGGATAACCCATACCAGAGCTTTATACAATTAGTACTTAAAGGAAATTTAAAAAAATAGTTTATAGTAGATACTAAATGCTATTTCTTTGATTGAAAATAATAGATCAAATGAGCATTCTTACAGCAAGCTCAGATTTTTACAAATATTTTTACTAAGCTTACTATTGAAACTGCAAAGTATATTTGATTTATTCTAAACTACAAACTACTTTTAAGTAATAATTAAATTTGTAATTGAGATTTTTCATATTATTCTAGTATCTGCCATAGAAGAAAAATTAATTTTATACACGAATATTACCAAAAACTTAATAATTTGTTCGTTTTTCCTATATTAAAACCAAAGATGTTGGTTTAATTTTCAATATCAGTGAGTTTTTTATGAGAATTTTACGTCTAATTACAATTTAACAGAATCACTGGACAGTGGCAGAATAACCCCACAAATAAATAAAATTAAATGGAGAAATCAAATAATAATTACATAATTTTCATTTACTTAATATTGAGACCAGGAGTTGAACTTTATGAAGAACGGATCTTCTATCGTCTGTCTTTTACTTAATTATTTGTTGGTTTTTCGAGCGCCACTTTTTTGATAAGAGGAAGAATATAACTTACCTGGGAGTGGGATAACTAACAATAAAATAAAACTTTACTTTAAATATTACATAGCGGTTATTTTATTGCTATCTACTTATTTGTAAACTAATAATCCTTTATTAATATTCACACATCTAGCTACTTTACTACTGAGGTGATTTGTTAACCCTTTTGTAAAAGTAAGTAAAGTTTATGTAAAAAATATGTTTGCTACAAATTTAATACCCTTTAAGCCTACACAAAATTTGTTTAAGAGTCTGCATATTTTTTAGACATCTACTTTAATATTTAAGGGCAGTGGGTATATATCTTCCCACTACCTAATAATTAACTTTGCATTTAGAAAAACTTAAAACTTTTTATAGGTTTATAAGCATCAAAAGAGTAAATATTATATTTGTTTGCCTCATAAATAATCAAAATTATTTGAGAAAAAATTATATATTCTCCATGAAACTTTTCAAAACAGGAGTTTACACATAATGAAATATCACAAAATTTACAAATAAATCGGGTTCTTTTCTCATGTGCCTTTAAACTACATATTTTACAACGCCTGTATTTCTTCACTTGATGAATGCCGTCCTACATCAGGAAATTTACGTTGACGTTTACGCAAATTACGTATATTATGTTAGTTTGATCAACTATATTTTTTTAATAAAATTAATTCTTACATGTTAAATGAAATTAAAAAATAATTTAATTCATAACTTACATAAAATTGTTCAAAAACTATTTAAATGAATGATATAGTTCGACTATATAGTACGACTCAGAGTGCGAACATGAAATAAAAGAACGAGAAAAATTCAGGAAAATTATGCTGCAGACAAATACAGAAGAAAGCAGACACAGACATAGACTACAAAGAAAAAAATGCAAAAGTATAATCAAAGAAAAGAAAAAAAGACATGCAATAGACAGATTGGAAGAAATCGAAGAAAAATACAGAAGCAAAGAAATGAAAAATTTTTACCAGGGGGTAAAAAGAGAAAAAAGAGGATTCTAATCAATAATGTTTATAGATAAAAAAGAAAATTTGATTGGAGATAATGAAGAAGTGTTGGAGAGATGTGCGGATTATTTTGAGGAGCTACTCAACAAAAACACAAATCAAATAGTCGAAGAAGCACCAACGATTGAGGAAATAAAGGAAGATACACAAGATGTACCAACACCTACATTAGAAGACATCGGAAAATAATCAAAAGCTTGAAAAATAACCGAAGTGCTGGCGAAGATGAAATCCAAGCTGAGGTGATCAAATATGGTGGAGACGAACTGATCCGAATAATATACGAGTTGATTTGTGAGATATGGGCCAAGGAAGAAATGCCAAATGCTTGGAGAAAAGCAATAATATGTTCTTTCACAAGAAGAGCAACAAAGAAAATTGTGAAAACTATAGAGGCATAGCATTACTAAATGTAAGTTATAAAATACTCGCCATATGCATCAAAGACAAACTAAACAAATACTCGGAAAAGTTATTAGGGGAGTACCAGAGTGGCTTCAGAAAAGGCAGGTCAGTGGTAGACCAAATATTTGTTTTCAATGAAATCCAGGCTGCAAGTCACGAACACAAGCTGAAAACACATGTGCTATTTATAGATTTCAAGCAAGCTTATGACAGCATCAACAGAAGACAACTTTTCCAGGCACTACAAAATTTTGAAATCCTTACAAAATTGATACGACTGGTAAAAATGACGCTACAAAAAACAGAAAATAAAGTTAAAGTGAATGGGGTGCTATCGAGAGATTTTGAGGTAGAACAAGGATTAAGGCAGGGAGACCCACTCTCGGCAGTGTTGTTCAATTTAGCACTTGAGAAGGCATTACGAAATGGTGGAATTAATAGACAGGCCACTATATGACACAATAAACACCAATGTCTCGCCTTCGCTGATGACATTACAGTACTAGCGAGAACAAACAAAGAATTACAAAATGTCATTGTAAAGATTATGTTAGCAGCACGAAAGCTAGGTTTGGTAGTGAATGAGCAAAAAACGAAATATATGGTGTGGAGCGATGAACCATTTGGAGGTGACAAGTACATGTCAAAGTAAGTCAAAACGAAAAGTACAAATTCGAACAAGTGGAGTCCTTCACATATCTACCTAAGTACCGTAGTGGGTAGAAAACCAGACACCAGCAAGGAAATAACAGCGGGAATTGCTGCAGGAAATAAAAGTGCTTTTGCATTGAAGTCAATTCTGGCGGGAAGAATGTTTTCTAGAGCCACGAAATTGAGAATATATAAAACAATGATAAGACCGGTGGTAACTTATGCCTGTGACGTTTGGACACTAAAAAAGCAGGATGTAATGAGATTGAATGTCTGGAAAAGAAAGATTCTCAGAAAAATATTTGGTGGTAAATACGTTAATGGAAGATGCCGAAGAAAAAATAATCACGAAGTATACGTACTATATGACAGCGCTAACATCATCGGAGTGCTGAAAGCACAAAGAATAAGATGGCTAGGACACGTAATAAAAATGGGTAAGCAAAGAATACCAAACAAAGTATGGAACGCAAAAATGAGCGGAAGAAGAAGAGGTGAAGGACGATCTGCACACTATGCATGTCGAAAGATGGATAGAGGTAGCAATAGACAGAAAGAGGTGAGCAAAGATTGTCAATCAAGCCATGGGACTTCTAGGCCTGTAGAGCTTCATTTATATATATATAGTTTGCGATACCCTGTTATAACTGATGTTTCGATTTTCAGAATCTCATTAGGCAAACCTGGAAAATAATTAATTTATTAATTTTATTAAAAAATATTATCACATGTTAATAACATTTACCATTTTATATTTTTTTAATGCCTGAATTGAAAATACACAAAAAAATAATCGATTTCTCTGGCATAAATTATAAAATCTATTTATATAAAATTTTGCTTGTCTTTCAAAGTCATGGTTTATGTTATCAAAATAATCGGAATTTTGAGTCTAACCCTCGTGTTAATCATTACCTAACTTGGTGCACTGACTGGTGAAGATCACAAAGGAAAGAAGCTAGTAGAAGCTTATCTATAATAATAACTAATTATTAATATAATTTACAAGTACGGATTTTTGAAGGAAAGCTGCAACTTCCAAGGGGTTGACCAGAGTAATAGATTTCCTAACAAGATGAACAAAAGATTGGAGTATTCTAGTACACAGGAGGAAAAATATGAAAAATAAAGTGCCGAATACGATATTTTCAATAGAAGCAAGAAAATAAACAGAACCCCAAATAAAGAACAACCCGAAAAAGATAACAAAATGGAAGAACTGATCTAAATGATGAAGGAACTGATGAAAGATGTAAAAGACATATAGAACGGCCACCTGATTTACTAAAAAGAATTAAATGAGTTAAAAACAGAAAACAAAATACTAAAGATGCGTTTTAGAACACTTGAAAACAGATTAATACGACTGGAAGGTATGGAAAGGAAAACAAATATAATAATAAAGAGAGTACAAATAAATGAGGGTACTTTGAAACAAGTAGTTGAAAAGTTTCTAAAAGAAAAATTGGGGGTAAACACCACTTTGAAGGCGGTCGAGATATTAAAAACAAGAACTGCATAAAGCTTAGTTCTAGTAAAGATGTATAACTGGCATGATAAGATGGAAGTCATGAAAAATAAAGCCAAATTAAAAAGAACTAGAAGATACATTGATGATAATCTATCAAACAAGGAGAAAAAGATACAGGCCAATTTAAGGAAAATTGCAGAAAAAGAGCAAGAAAAGGGTAATTCTGTGAAGGTGGGATATAGGAAAGTATTTATTAACGACATGAGATGGGAATGGGAGCAGCACTTAGAGGGAATCGTTAAGTACATAGAACCTCCCCGAACTGAAAAAATCTAGAAGTGAAACATGGAAAGAAAAAACATAATATGAAGATAATCTATTCATTAGTGGTTAAGGTAGGGTAACCTGATATTAATCATATCAAATTTTTAGAATGAACCAAAAAATGCACAAACATTTTTTAAAACTAAAATGTTTAAGTTAACACAATATAAATACACTGTATGTATTGTCGTGTTTCGAAAACCATAACAACATTAATTTCGTTTATTTTGTAAATAATTATAATGTTTGAATTTGTTTTATTATTTATTTATTTATCATATTGTGTATAAAATGTTAGTTAAATTATTTGCTGTATAAATAAGGTGGGGAAAATAAAACTAGAAAAGAGAGGAACTTCAGGTCAAGATGGCCGACGCACTGGACGTAGATTTTGTTCGTTGTGATTGTAATTTTTTTTTTATAATTTAATGATTAAAGTGAATTTATTTTGATAGAAAATTGTTTTTGTTTTATTACTAAAGTGAAGTGCTAATAAATTAAAAAAAAAATAAATTGAAGAATTTGTCACAGATTTAGTCGATGCGTAAAAATTAAATTGCAGTAAAATTGTTTGTCCAGGCGTTGCAAGATGTGAAACCTAGTATGTGCGCTTGCAAAGCCACAGATTACAAAGAAAAGTTGAGCATTTTAATTTTTAATTGGCGATTTTAAAAACTACAAGACTCAAAAACTACTCCCTCACACCTTCTCTTTTTTTTTCTTGCAATTTGGTCAATAAATACGGAAATTTTCTTGTTTCTCTTTCTAGTTAATCGGCTGATAATGCCATAGTATGGTACATAGTGGACATAGTAGGGCAGTGGCAATTATTCTTCCCACCACCAAAAAGCCTTTTTTGATTATCACTGCAACAATTTCGTTATAATCATAACCCCTAAGCCTAACTAGTAAAAAAATCTATTCTAATTGAAAAATAAGTCAAAACCCTTAGTACTTACCATTTATTTCATAAAAAAATTAATTAGTCACAAATTACCCAGTTTTGTCATAATGAAATGTAATTTTATCACCAAGATTTTATAATACTGTTATTTAACTTTACAGAATATTGTATTGAATATTCCGCAGGAATTTTTTCTATGGTTAAATAACTTTCAATTAGATAGCAGCACAAACAGATGGTAGTCTTTTCTAATGTAAATGTCCACAAAAATTAAATTTAAGGTGGGAATAATAGTTCCCACCGCCGATGAAAGGGTTTAAGTGACTCTAAAAATTTTTATCTAGTTTAACCAATAACAATAGTTCAAGAAGTTCTGAATTAATTCTATTAACCAACAAGAAAATTTTTATATCTCAATATTAAAAATTAATTAAAGTGCAATATTTAATTATATATTTCTACATAGTTGTCAGCACTTGTCAGCAAGTATTACTATTGTACAATAATAAGATATATGCACGAGAATATTCCTCTCTTGTAGCAATAATTGAAATCAGTCTTAGAAAATAGTGTGGTCTGTAAATTTATTATAAATTTGACTACTTCATAGTTTATAGACAAAGTACAATCTGTTATAAATCCACTTTATAAGAAAAACACATTGCATTAGAAATTTTTTGAAACACATTTAAATATAGATGTCAAAATTAACATAGCATAACATTGCAAAATTTTCAAGGTAGTTTAATATTAACAACTAAATATTTGTATATTATAAATCTGTTATCTCAAGCTTTAACGAAGTTGTTTTACTATTATAATTCTTCAACTATAAATCATAAGAAAACAGCAAATGTTATTATTCAAGAATTTCATAAGCTTAGTTATGTAAAACATTAAAGATTGAAAATTTAAAAAAATAATATAAAACGTAACAAATTTTTGTAATTTGTTTTATTTTGCGCGCGACACTGGCTTAAATATGGCGGATTTTGTTGAAAAGTTATGGTTATGTTATGGTGTCATAAGTTTTGAATTTATTGAAATTTTGTTTAATATAGGCGAAAGAAATTAATTTGATTTCGTTAAATTTCATATCTAAATTAAATTAAATTCTTTGAAAAAGTGATTCTAAATGTTTTTTGGACCATCATTTTTAAGAGTTTGTGGTGCAAAACGAGAAATGTTGAAGTGCTTATATTGATACTACCGGACCCGTAGGTTAGAAGTACACCTTGTATAAGGTATTATCTGTGTACACTCATCAATAGCTATCAGGGTGAGTAGATTTCTTTTACTTCTAATCTGTTTGGTTTTTATATTGCATGAGGAGATGTTAATCTACAACACAAGGCACCAGAACTCTTCTTTGTTTTTTTTTTAAATATATTGTGTATGCTTTTGGAGAGCATCTCTACCGATAACTACTACCTGTGTAACCATACGTTACATTTCTGAGTAAATAAATTTTTTTTATACTCGTGTTTATTTCTGAGAAGCTAGAATTCTCGAATTCCTTTCACACGTATTCACAACTAATATACGTCATATAAAAGGCAAACATTGGCAAAATTCACGCATCGAATAGGTTTAGCATGCGATGTAAAGTTGAACGAATTCTAAAAAATAATTTTTTATCTGTTATGTGCTATTTGTAAATTATACCTGATTATGAGAACATTTTGGGCAAATTTTAAAAAACTTTTATAGATAATAATTATAATATTCATAGATAAATTATAATTATGATTGATTCGTTCTTTTTGGCGAACTTTATAACTTAGTGGGATGTTGAAATGACATCAATAACCTACGCATTGTTTTACATTGTGTATAATTCGAACAGCACGGGACTTAGGTTAATATACATTGTAACACGTAACTACACTTAACGATTTATTGGTTGTGAAGCAAGACACTAAGTCACTAAACGATGAAAGTTGCAAACCAAATGCTGGCAAATTAAATTTATTGGTTATATTTGAATAAGGGATTATATTGCTTTACGGCATATTAGCCTGCTATATGTGAAATATACTATTAATAATTGTATTTATTACTTTCAGTATTGTATTTATTACGTTGCTTTTAGATTGCTTTTCAAACAACAATAGATGTACTCAAAGCTATCACCCATCTTTGTGCAATTCAAGACTTGCATTGCTTGACCTTGTAATCCGACAAGAACAAATATTCCCATTGCGTTCTGTGTGGAAACGATTTTTTCCCTTAAAAACCGTTAATAAGTAAATAAATTACAGTAACAAAATACGCCAAAGTTTATTTTTTATACTACAATTTTTATGTAATAACTGTAATAAAACGAAAATGATTACAAACAGCAATTATATGATTACATATAATTTAAAAGTATTGAAGAGTTTGAATTTACCTTATTAAACTAATATTAGTGATCTAGTTTAGATTATTTATAGGTTTTGTGGTACTGTTTAGTGGACACCTGGACTTTTTATTACATTATTATTACATTGTCTTTAATTTTCTATTTGTTGTATTTATAATTCAGTATTCAATATTTTCTGATTTAGTTATATGCTTAATACGAAAATTGAAAAGTTTTGCTTGTTTTCAAAGCAAGCATGCATAAATAATAAGTATTGTAATTTCTTCGGTTTTATAATTCAACATTAAAAATTAAACATAAACTAAACATTTAAACGGTTAAATATTAAATTTTAACCGTAAAGTAAAGAATACGTACGTAGTAAAATATTATTTAAGAAACAATAAAAAAGACATTAATTTATTACATTTAACAGGTTAGGACTTAGAATATTTGAATAAACGAAAAACATAAATTTGCGTTACGAAGATTGATAAAATTAAAACCATTTACCTTGTACTAACAAGCGTTAAAAGTTATTTTGAAGCACAATATTAACGACCGACAGCTAAGGATAAATTTATCATAGTTAATGTTTTTTAAAAATTACTTTAAAGTGGTGCTTTATATTTTCATTTTGAAATTCCTAACGCTTCTTTTTACATTGCTACAAGTATGGTTAACATTATTTTTAACCACTGGCTTAGTTGTAAACTAATGAAACGGATGTCTCGTGATGTTGATGCTAATAAAAGTTTTCTGTTCAACTATAAGTTACTTTTTTTCAAAGAAAGATTCATTCATGTGAGCAAAAGATTTTTATGGTTTTAGGTTCTACTCAAAAGCAGCTTTTTAGCCATAATTAATCTCTGACCGAAATGAGAATAGCAGTTTTATTTAGGTTGCTTTATTGTTCATAGTTTAGTTAAAACTTAATAGAGGAAACAGTTCAACTTTGCTTGCTAATACTAAATAATGTTTTTAACGGGAGAATCTATCAATTTATTTGCAATGAATATATGATAGGATTGAAAGAGTTTCCCAATAGGGGCGATTAGATCTTTGATAACTGTCAGCCATAATGTTTAAATTATTTTAAATTGTTTCATTGAAATGCCATCGTTAATGTTTAGCAATCGTCATAAAGTACTGTATAATCATTTAACGAATTAATTTTTTTAATGGTCATATTTTCATTTTGTTGAGAATTTTGCTGCTGTAAAAGTATAAACTATAAACCCAAGTAGTCAATTAAACTACGCTTTCCAAATGACTACGTACTGTCAATGCTTAATCTTTTTTTAATTAAAGGTAATTGTTTATATTGTATTACTGTTTCTCTAAATCTGTAATTTTTGTTTTTGAGAGTAATTTGAGAAATCTCTCTTCGAGTGAAGAGAGTGTTACATCATTTTACTTTTGTAAGTAACCTGGTAGCTAATTTTGTTTGGATTAAATTATTGTAATAAGATATTTAGCGTAGAATTACTTCAGAAATTATTCAATTTTTTTACAATTCAATAAATTTAAATAGATTTACGCATTCGTAATTTGTAATGCAAGTAGCGCTTCAATCCAGAGTGGATTTCGGCTGCCCACTTCATTTTATGAAGAGCTTCAAAGACATATTACCTCGGTGGTAATAAACAATATTACTTTACTTATCCATTATAATTCTGTATTTTGTCAGAAAACTTTTAATTTTATTATTGGTTATTTTGGGTACATATAAGCTTTAAATTTATTAATAGAAATGGTCAACTTAAATGAGCTGGAAGGAAATTTGTAACATAATTGCTGCCTAATGTTTATTTAATTACCTGGATACGTGAAATTTTTCACGTATAAAATCAAAATTTATATTTGAGGTAAATTCATTAAGTTAAATACGTAACGACACTCTAAAAGCAATAAGTTAATTCGAAAATGCAAGAAGCTAGTCGAGGCATGAATAAGTAATTGGCAAAGCTGAGAAAGCTTTGGTATAAATAAAGGGAGTATTTCTTGAAACCTGTGACAAATTGTGATCCTTGGCTACGTTTATCTTGTAAGGTCGTAAACTAATGCGAAATCAAACAAGAAGTTATGGACCGCAGAGAAAGCTATGTTTATTCCTATGGGAATGCATATGACTTATGCATGGAAGCTATTTTAATCGGTCTAGAATAAATTTACCCTAATTGTCATCTCTGGTTTGTTTAACTATATTGAACGGTCACGTGCAGATCTATCAATTAGGTGTATATCTAATGTGATGGACACAACATGTCTGACGTAGATTACCAAAATTGGTTTTAGGAAATAAGTTCGTATTTGTGTACAGCAAAATAAATAAATATGTAGTAAATAAACCTGCAGGTGCTTATAATCAGACTAGAAAACTAAAACAAAAATTGAAATCCTATATAAATTACGTGTTTTATAATTGCGAAAATTTTGTAATTAATTTAACTTGTGTTTGTTTTTACGTCAGACTTTTAAATAACAAGAAATTTATTTTATGATGTTTTGTCAGTTTTAATTTTGTAAAACAAAACTTTTTAATCTGAAAACAAGACATAGCTAGGTATGTATTTTGAGTGGCATCAAAAAAACGCCAACCTGTTGACCCTTCTCCATTTGAAAGTAATATGCGTATTTATCGTTGCAAAATTTATTTGTCATATCAATTTTATTTTTAAAGAATGACAACTCATAATAGGCGTTGTTTTAATTAAAACTTTTCATGTTTTTTTGCTGAATATACTACTTAAAAAATGATAAAATAAGAAAAATTATATTAAATAGGGGTATTAAACAAAAGTAACAAACTGAAATGGAATGAATGGCAGTAAGCATAGAGATTACACTAGTAATGTGTTTGAAGCACGTTTTTGAATGTAAATGCTAATAATTTGCAGTGGTATTGTGAAAACTTGTTTGAAAAAATAATCGTGAACCAAATAGTACTTTAATGAGCGAAATGAATTTGCACTTTGCAAAATTTGCAAAATTATGCTGCGATTTGGAAAAGAAAATAACTTTCGAATAAAATTTTACAAGAAAACAATGTTTAGGTTTATTTTTATTTTTTTTAGTTATATTTACGAATAGTTTTCATAATTTTAAATTTATATCGTTTTTTTGTTTTAATTGTGTAATAGAACTGTTAAATATGTATAACCTACATGTAATGCGAGTCCTACTTTTATAAATTTTCAAATATTTCGTTAGGTAACCTTTTAAACATACATCTTAAAAAGGTGCTTTTGAGAAATTAGTAAGTAGGAGAATTGAAGAGTATTAGTTATACCAACATGGTGACTTCGACAATTGCCAAAAGCCATTTCACCCAGATGTAAATTTCGATTTTCTAGTTTCACTTTTCACAAACAGGGAAAACCATACGGTTATTACAATAAACTTGACTTTTCAAATTACATGTCAGTAATGTAGACAATCAATCCTGGAGTTCTCTAATTAATTTGTCTGAGAATTTTATATGGTTTGAAATTTTTTTATTTAAGTTAGATTTATATTAATAGCCTCTAGATATTTTATTTTATAGCCATCAAGTCAAAATGAATTATTTAGACAATTGCTTAAATGATGATAAGTGAGTGTTTCACTCAACAAGTAGTAGTTCGAGTTTAATTCATTTTCAGTCGTACAAGATCGAAATAGTACATTATCCCATTTAATAATTATTTAATGTGAAGTTACAGTTCTGAAGCTTAGTAGATGTAAAATAACTTTCTTTCTCCTTTTTATTTTTAATGCCAATTATGAAAATCATATAAAACACTACAATTTATTTTAGATTTTATTTTGTATAGCAATCGGATTTAATGAAGCACTGCATGAAACCTAAAGTTTCCCGTGGCAACTAATGCCACTCAAGCAAGACCACTTAAAAAATATATTTATTGAAAATGTCATTTGCTTTTTCTTTTAAATTTCATTGCTTTCACGACTTCAAAGTGAACTAATTATTAATTTACATTTTATAGAGCAATTTGATACACCTGAATTTAAATAAACTAGAAATAATTAAGTTTAAGGAGGTGAACTGTTTAATGTATTTAGGAATGGTGATTTCAAAAAGACGTGAGAACAAAATAAGAATAACGAATAAAAGAAATAGTGCTAATTTAATGAAATTCTTCTCTTATCTTCTTCCGGCAATTAAAGTTAAGACTGTTTAAGACAATATAACACCAATGCTAAGATGTCATTCTAGCAGTGTGAAAAAGAAAAATTTTGAGAAGGAAATGTGATGTGAAGATATCTAGTAGGAACCAATAAAGTAAAAACTTCAATGAGTTGAGATAAGAGGGAAGACTAATTAATAAATAAGTCGGTGAAGTACACAAGTTATCAATAACACAAATTGGTAACAGTAAACAAAAGAAAACAAAGTTTATCTATTGATTTGATAAATTACTTGAAAACTAGAACGCTACCTAAATATTACAATGTGCGCTTTTAAAAATTTGTAGTTATCGATCAAGAATTTAAGTAGAACATCTAAGTGGGAATAACTTGTTAGTTTTATTTATACTTTAGTATTTGGTTTATGTTAGCTAACTAGCTTTCAGTATCATAACATTTGTAAAGAAAATGGTAATTTTAAAAGACAAGGACGACAACCGTAACCTATACCCTAACCACCGCTACGAAGTACGTCTATGCACTTATTACTTTTTGTGCAATATTGTAAATAGTCTATTTAAACCATTAAGTAAATCTTGTTCAAGTATTTATTCAAAATTTTAAATTTAAAAAAAAAATTCTTTTTTCTTATTGAAAATTTTCAAAATTATCCCACTAAATGAGAACAATTAAGCTCTTGCCAAGTAGAAATATAACCGTCAATCGTCGTAGAAATGCATTACTATGTCTTTTCTTACCTTTTAGTAATATTGCTAGCAACTATTACGATTGACGGTTCAATTTCTATGTGGCATGAGCTTAACATTATTTTTAAAAAGTAAGAAAAAACAGTATTGCATTTCTACGTTGATTGACATTTCTACATGGCAACAACTATTATAATATAAAGTGCCATTATTTAATAATTATTTTAAAATGTTTGGAAATAATCACATATTACATACTAGATGGTTAAATTTTATAATGTCATTATTTTTCTAATTTTAAACAAGATAACCGGTTGTTAAAATTTAAAATGAAGATTACGGAATGGGTATTTTATGGCAATGCTAATTCCACGCCACCTCATCCAGAGCAATCAGTGACTTACATTCGCTGGTCTAACTTGCAAAAGCTGTGTTTCTGCTGATTTTATATGTTACGTCTTTGTGGCCCTGTCCAAGGTTACCTTAAGATATTTTTATGTGCTGCTCCAGAGAATTTTTGTATCAATCATTGTTAGTTTAGTCTTCAAAAGTTTGTTATAGTTCCGAGACGATTTCATCGTCGTCTCTTTGCGGCGGCTTAGAAACCTCTTATTATTTGTCATGGTTTGTGAAAGCTGACATAGGTCTGGAAAATCTCAATTAATCAAATCAAATAACGTCTTTTCATTAAGTGGCACGAGAATACCTTACAAATTTGTGTTTACAAGAGTATGTTATATGACAGGGCCTCTAGGTAATGCAATTCTCGGATCCCCTTTCTTTTACTCCTTTCTTACTTTCTAAAATATATTTTTTCTATTACAAAAGTCGAGTCGATCAGATCGGCAGACAGGATTCCAACTGTTACTTTAATCTCTTATGTGATATTGAATTCACGGTCGCAAAACTCACAAATCTCAATTACAGATCAAGCATTTTAAAACTATTATTTACCATACTACGCTACGGAACGCATCCAACAAAGCGGAGATAATCCCACCCAACGTGAATGAAGTCCGAATTGCATTACCTTACGATATAATAATAATAATAATAATTAAGGCTTCTATTCCTTACGGAATATACCTACTTCTATGAAGTCTTTACTTTATGTCTTTCGAGGTGAATCACTTTTCATTTTCTCGTCTTCAGAATTCTATAATTTCGCATGTGTTTTTGTCTCATTCGCGATCTTTCTCCACAGCACTCTATTTTTACATTTTTTTCTCCATTCTGTCACGTCCATCTCTTTTAGATCTCTTTTAGATCCTACTACTTCGTCCAGCCATCTAGATCTTATTCTACCTCGTTTTCTCGTCTCCCCCGGTCTCCAGTCCATAATCTGCCTTAAAACACTACCTGGGCCTTCTCTTGTTACGTGGCCAAGCCATCTAATTCTCTGTGCTTTGACGTATTTCACAATGTCCTCGTTTTCTAGTGTTTCAGCTATTTCGGTATTTGTTCTTGTTCGATATTCATTTTCACCAATTTTTTTTGGTCCTGTCATGGTTCTAAATATTTTTCTTTCAAACACTCTCAATTTCTCTTCTTCCCCCTCAGTCCATGTTTAACACCTCTGCAGCATAAGTGACCGCCGTTCTCACAAACAAAGTTCTGGTTGATATATTCCTGTTTTTCAATATCTTCTTGTTTGCGTGGAAAGCTTTCCATCCAGCTTGTATCTTTTCATCTATTTCTGGGGATCTTTCGTTGTTTCTATTTAATTGTACTCCCAGGTACTTAAATTGATCTACCTCTTCGAACTTATAGTTCCCGATTTTTAGTTCCTTGCATCTTGTATCATCTTTTCTCTTAAAGTTCATGTATTTCGTCTTATCTTTATTTATTCTCAGACCCATTTCCATCGCATATCTCTCTAGTTCTTCAAATATCTGTGTCATTCTCTGCTTTGGCTACAATGCGATAATAATCGATAATCGATAATCTGGCTACAATTGCGATATCATCCGCATATGCCAGTATTTGCCATTCTTTCGTTGCTATTGTTGCTCTCGGACCTAGTTTTCTCACCACACTTTCGATTATCAAGTTGAACAAAACCGCTGACAGTGTGTCGCCTTGTCTTACACCGTTGTTGATTGTGAACTCGCTTGTTTCGCTTATCCCGAATTTTGCTGTTGCACTCGAACCTTTCATCGTCATTTGTATCAGCTTTCTCAGCTTTTGGGGTATGTTTAATTCTATCATCACTTCATTTAACTTTTCACGCTTAATAGAATCAAAAGCCTGCTGGAAGTCGACAAACATGAAGTGCAGCTCAATATTGTGTTCGTATGCTTTTTCTATTATTTGTTTCGCTACGTGCAGCGCATCAATTGTCGATCGTTCTTCTCTAAAACCATGTTGGTATTCACCGGTTCTGTCATCTATCATTGTTTTTACTTTTTTATAAATGAGTGTTGACAGGATCTTGTAGGTTACTTGTAGCAGGGTTATTCCTCTGTAATTCTGGCATACTTCAATATCACCTTTTTTATGTATTGGTACTATTTTGCCTGTCTTCCACTCTTTTGACATTTCTTCTTTTTTCCATATTTCCAGAATTAGTCTGTATATTCTCTGGTGCATTTTTTTGCCTGCATTCTTTAACATTTCTCCATAGATCTCATCTCCTCCCGCCGCTTTTTTTTATTTTTCACTTTTTTTAGTACCTCTTCCACTTCACCAAATGTTGGTTCTCTGATTGTTTCTTCTTCGATTCTTTCATCCTCCTCAATAATATTATCCTTGTCATCTCTATTCAGCAGTTCTTGAAAGTGCCTCTTCCATATCTGTTTTACTTCCTCTTCACTGTTAGTCTGCAGCCCGTTTTCATCCTTCATGGTTCTATTTTTTACTTTGCATTTTCTTTTTTGCTGCTTGATTCCTAGGTAAAATTTCTTGATGTTATTTCTGTTGCAATTATCTTCTATTTCATTCATCATATCGTTAATCCATTTATTCTTTTTTTCTTTATATTTCTTGCACGCCTCTCTATTTTTTTCTCTATATATGTTCCTGTCTTCCTCTCTCTTTGTCTGCATTCACAATAATCTTGCATTTCTCTTGCTTTCCAATTTTTTCTCACATTCTTCATCAAACCACTTCTTGTTATTGCGTCGCTTTTTGGGTCCTACCGTCTTTCTTGCATCTGTCTGCATCACTATTTTGATATTCTTCCATTCATTATCTATATCTAGTTCAATTTCTTTGTTTTCGATTGATCTGTTTGTTTCTTCTGCGTATTTTTCTTTGATCTTCATATTAGCAAATTGCTCTAGTGCCAATTTTACATTATCTTTGCATCTTTTTTTGTATATACTCATGTGTATCATTTTTGCAACTACTAGGTAGGGTCAGAATCTATGTTCGCTCCGCGGTAGGATCTCACGTCTTTGATTGATGTTTCTCTTCTTTTCGTTATGCACACATGGTCTATTTGATTTCCTTCAAATTCGTTGACTGCTCCTGGTCTCGTCCAAGTTATTTTATGTATTAGCCTGTGATTGAACTTTGTACTAGTTATACTCATGTTTAACGCTGTTGCTACGTTGCACAATCGGTGTCCGTTGTTATTTGTTTTATTGTGTATGGTGAATTTACCCGCTATTTCGGAGATGTAGTCTTCTTTGCTTATCTGGGCATTGAAGTCACCTAGGATTATCAATGTGTCGTGTTTAGCTACAGTTTCAGCAGTCTCCTCCAACTCATTGTAAAATTGTTCTTTCACTTCATCGGTTTTCTCTTCAGTTGGAGCATATACACATATTATACTCATATTTACTGTCTTTGTCTTTATTCTCAGGAGTGCGATCCTTCCATTTAATGATTTAAATTGTAATATATTCTGCTTTAAGTCGTTTCTCAGAAAGAATCCCACTCCGTTTGCGCCCTGCTTATCTTCTCCAGAGTACAGAAAAGTGTACTCGCCCACGTCTATCTATCCATTACCATTCCATCTCGTTTCTTGGACTGCCGCTATTTTAATTTTATACCTCTCTAGCTCTCTCACCGCTTCAAACATTTTCCCTTTCTTTAACATTCCTCATATTCCTCATATTCCAAGTGCCTATTCTCCAGGTTCCGGCTCTTTTCTTCCTTTTCTTCTTCACTCCTCTCTCCTGTTTTCTTTGTATAATCGTACTCAATATTCCATTTTCTCGCCGTTCCGTCTCATGTTTCTCTCGTTTTAATAGTTTTGCTAGTTTTTTAATGCCTCCTGGAGACAGCCATTTTCTTTGTTCCATTTCATTAGTTTGCCATCACAAATCATCTTCTGGTAGCCCATCTTTATCTCCTTTCCAGACTTCCTCAAATCTTCTGCTTGTCCTCTTATTACAGATTGTATTTTCCTCTCCGTGATTGTCAGATCGCTCTCTATATAAATTTTCCTGTCTGACATCTGTTTTAACTTATATTTATTCTTCATAACTTCAATTTTTGATTCCCACTTGTCCATTTCGGCTATTATTTTTTTCTCTCCGATCTTGTATGCCGTTATTATTTTTACCTCTACAGCTAGATTTTGTTTTATGAATTTTTCAATATTTGCAATCAATGTACTATCCCTGTTTGCTATCAGATTTGATCCGGTGATTACAATTCTATTTATTATCTTCGCTCTCTCCTGCATCACTATCTTAAGTTCAGTTTTGTTTATCTTGCTTTCCAGTTTCTCAATTTTTGCGTTGGCAATTTCTCGTTCATTTTTTCAGTCAGTTTTGGTTTGGTCTAGTTCCCCTCTTAGCAGTTTTATGTCTTCCTGTTGCATTTCCATCCGCTCCTGCATAATTCTTATGTTCTCTCTAATTTCAAGTTTAATAACGGTATTGTCACTTTTCATTTGCTTCATTTCCCTGCTCATGCTTTCCATGAACCCTCTGATTTCATCCATCTCGAAGGCAATAGGTATGTTGTTGTTGTTGTTCTTTGTGGGTGCCCTGGCTATTTTCCTACTCTTTTTGAAAATATTTCCGCTACTTTCTCCTCCGCTTATGGTATCTTCTGCTCTTCTCCTTTTAATGTATTCGTCCAAGTTTCCCACACTATTTGATCTTTGGTGTTCTTTCTGCTTCAATTTTTCTATCCCTGATTCTCTTTTGCCACTTATTTAATTTAGCTGTAATGCCAATAATTTCCGCCTGCAGATTTATACCTTTCTAGTTCAATTTCACTGTTGTATGTTGTGTTGCCTATTCGATTGACTGATATACGCGTTTAAACGGTCATTCGGATCGACTCCTCGAAAATTTCCGTTTAATAACCTCAATAATTTCCTAAAAATCTTCTCTTAATAAGCAGTTTAACTCTGTTACAGCACCTTCTATTATCTCCTATCTCTTCTCCTGTCCCTCAGAATACCGCCAAAGGATTTCTTCAAACTTTAATTGCACTTTTTCACCTTTAATTTCACTTATGAATGAAGTCCGAATTGCATTACCTTACGATATAGGTAAGGTCAAATACAGCTACTTTTAGTTCTACTATGTATGCAGTATTTCATCAACTGACAACATGCGTCGAAAAAAAGAAATAATATTGAAAAAGTATAGAAATTTTCAAAAAAAAACTCGTTTGATAAAACGTTCTTTTTTCTTGGTGCCTCTGGGACCTCTAGTCGATGCGAAGCCCCTAGGCAGTGGTCTAATTCTCCTTATGGATAATACTGCCCTGAGAATTTACATGGAGAAACTTCCTCTATGTGGAAATATCACAGGAGGTGATATTTCTTATAGGTAGGTCTAATAAAATAAAATATAACAACTACGAGTTTCTGATAAAACTGATAAAATTTGCGGCAGCCTAACCTGCTCGCAAATCCACAGCCGTATTAAGTCGCTTCCACCTACCGCTTCCACTGGCTTCTGATCTGGCGATGCTCTTTAACCTAGCTCGCGTAGATAAATTTAGGAGGGGTTAGGTAATCGGGAGTGAATACCCAATCCCTCAAACTAATAGGTTTGGTAACCTCAAACAATAGCGCCATGCGCTTTTTATCGCCAATGATAAGTTGTTCGCCCTGAAAAATGCAAAAAGAAATGTGCAGATAGCACAGCGTATGATAGGAACGCTTAATACCTAGAATTCAAAAAATAATACGCAGACAGAGGCACCTAAACAAATTTAATAACAAAATTATTAAAAAAAAAAAAATATCCAAGTAGGTAACAAGCAAAAAAAGTAAATATATATGTAATATTGGTCAGGCGCAGCTGAATAAGAATTATTAACCGATTGAGATCTGAGTTGGTTATACAACGATCATACAATCGAGGTTGTCCCTCGATTCTGGCAAACAAGCTATATAAATTAGGTTGGCGAATAGTAATCTTAAATACTAAATAAAGTAAACGTAGGTGAGGTTATCTACCTACGATTTAAATAATTGAAAATTAATTATCGCTTTGTAGGTGACGAAGGCGTTCTGTAACCGCTCATGAGCTAAGGGCGAAAAAAGAAGGTTACAAATTTATAAATGTAAATTATGAAAGTATATGTATATAAATAAATGAAAAAGTTTTAAATTGAACAAATTAATTATCATTTAATATTTTTTATTGAGCTTCGGTGAAGGTTTTCACTTTCATCAGAATTTATTAGTTGAAAGTTCAATAAAAAATATGTAATGTTATTAATGTTTAATTAATATGTTCAATTTAAAACTTTTTAAATTAATATATTACATTATAATTATGTCATATAATATTTAACAACAGAATGTTAATAGTAATAAAGTTTTAAGTGTAAAATGAAGAAAATTAGAAATTTTTAAGTACTTAAAAAGTACTTAAAGAAAGAGACACTAAAAGACTTCTTGACAGGTTAAAACCACAAATAATATTTGAAAAGATACAAAAAAATGTAAAAACAAATTTATACTTACACTACCGTTCACAATTATTTGCCCACTCATTTTTTTATTATTATTATGGCAATTTATAAAAATTTTCTGAAATTATTATAATTACATAATTATAAATGATAGTATATTATTGTGTTATCGAATAGACAATCGTGAAAATTTTATTTTATTACACCCATTTCGTTGTAATATTGCTCTGCAAACTTGTCATCGTATATCTGTGTAATTTTTTAAAGTTTTGTTAATTGTAGAAACAATATTTTGACGTTCAAAGGTATTCGGTTGAGTTTCTTTGAAATTAAGATATTTAAAACACCGGGAGTTTTACACTGATTAATTTAAGTTAATTGACACAAGAGAGATTTACTAAATGGAAAATGTACCTTTAAACACAAATAGACAATTTGAACTTCCACGTAAAAATTTATAAAGTGGTGAACTTAAATAGCCTAAAATATGAAAATTTAGTGAATTGTAAAATCTAAAAATTACAAATATTTGAATAAATACTCAACTTTTTAATTTTAAAGGAATCCGATGTAAACGTCCAAGCCAACCGGACGTATTTTTTGTGATGAATAAGCAACAAGGTAATCTTGCAATCATTGTTATTTGCTTTTGAAGAGGACAAGTTATCTCCAGCAGTTGATTCGGCAGGAAATTCAAACGATTTATTTTATTTATGAGGACGAAAAGTACTGTGAATTTTTAAATTAAATTTAAAATTTTAATTAAGATCATATTTAAAATTTCGGTTTGAACATGGGAGCATTTTAACACTCAAGCCCTAAAAATCTGAAATTTTTCGGACAAGTATAAATCCTTTTCTTGTGCAAAATTATAATAAATTACAAATTTTTTTTGAAACACAACAATTCGTTTTAATTTGAATTCTCAAAATCATCAGAACTCACCCCTCTGAACGATCTTATGCTTTCGACATTTTTAATCTAGTCAAAGCCTTTGTTACAGTCATTTCCCAATCCAGCTTCAGCAGCCGTGGGTTGTATATGCTAAAACCATTCTATAAAAAAGATGGCTATGTTCAAAAACAGAATTATCCGGTCTAACAATGAATAGGAAAGCTAAAACTAGAACGCGAGAAAGTTTATTTTACGATTATTTTCGATCTTCTACCGTTTGTAACTTAAAAGAAGAAGAAAAATTAAGAGAAAAAACATTATTTTTTTAATTATTTTTGGAAAGTTAAAATTTATAAAAAAATTAGACTTACCATGAAATTCAAATATAAAATGCACACTACGTGCTTTATCATGTATTGTAACCAAAATTATAACGTTTATTTAATTCTAAAAAGCTACACAAATGATACAGAAAAGATTTATAACAATAAAACAATTACTACACTAAAATTAACACTAATACGAAATTACAATACAATTATTTAACACTAAGTCCGGATTTATTTAAACACTCGGTATATCACGTCACTATTTATTTATACTTTATTTATGTTAACACTTGCACGTTCAAACTGGAATTAATTCATTACCGGAGCTCACTCTGCATTTATACCTAAATACAGCTTCCAGAAACTTCCGTAGAATTCCTATACATTTCCATACTGTAATGTATAAATAGGAATTGTAGGTTTTAGAGTTGGTGTTGGTCAGGTGTATGTCGTGCGCAAGCCATGGCCGACATAAGTAATTGTTGCGGGTTTTACATGCAACGAAATTTTGTGAATATATTTTCTGTAATGAGAACAACAAATAAATGTATTTAGTTTAATTGTGCATTACTTTATCGTGAACATTACACATAATATACATTCATAGAGTGCAAGTTAAGCAATATTTGAATGACTAACAATGTTATCATGCATGACTCATTATATATGACTCATTACATATGACTCATCATATTTGAGTCATCATACATGACGTCATACATTAGTCATCGAATATAATTAAACGTTGTTTCGTAACAGTATTACTTGCTTAACCAATAGTGCGTGAGTTTCACAAAGGAATTTTAAAATTCAAGCTACGACTAAAATTATAATCGTAATTACAACAATTAAAATACAGTGTTCTATAATAATAATCGTGGATAGAATTTAGAGTACAGGAATAAACGATCCAAATTGGCTTTCACCATCAATATTTTGTTTTAACAAATTAGATAACGTGATTTTATTATTTTATCACATTCAAAATAGATTTCCTTAACTTGTGCTCTGCTCTACGTCCGCGTCTCTAATTTTAAACCCGCTTTTCAAAGAAAACTAGTAAATTTTGAAAAAAGATGCTTAAAATTATTAATTTTCTACTTACCATTTAGAAGTTAACCTTCATTTTGCAACAAATGCAAACAATATTTGAAATTGTATAGTGCTTTTATTTTATTATTATTATATTTTATATTATATTGAATTTCAAATAATTTTCGTCATTTTCGACAAAAAATTTTTAAAAAATTTCGTAATTTTCATAAATTGTATTTGTATTTTAAATAAATGTTTAGTAGTTTAAATAATATAGTTGGTACTATAAATAAATGGTCAGTATTTTAAACGAGAGTGCATAAATTGGGCGCTAATTTCTCAATTCTTTTTAATCCTACACTTAAATTGAGCCTCGACATAAAAATTATAATGAAATTGAAATTCTGTGTCAAAGACGAAATTACTCTATAAGAAGATCATTCCGGTACCAATGGTAATTAATTAGCCAGAAGCTGTCAGTCAATTCTTACCATTATTAAATGAATAGATTTTAGAGTAGATTTAAGATTTCCTGTACTTGCGTTTGTCAAAACCGACTTTTCGCTTCGGACGCTTCGAACCGTTTTGTACTTACTAGAAATAGTTACTTACTACTTAGTTACTTAGTACTTACTAGATCTTAACAGATCTGCGCAGCCCTGCACATCTGCTGCAAGTGGCAGTAGTGAAAGAGAATCAAAAGCGAAAAAAAAATAGACTTTATGACAACAAATACTTAACATAATATCGTTTTACTGTCATAGATAATAAACCTCAATGTGTAATTTGCGGCAAATTATTATCACGTGAAAGTATGAAACCATCAAAGCTTTTGCGTCACTTCTCAACTAAACATTCCAAGGAAAATGATAAACAATTGGATTTTTTTAAACGAAAATTGAAAAGATTTAACCAGCAGCAAACTAATATGTCAGTGTCACGGGTATAGGGGTAGCGCTGTAGGGGTAGCACCTTTTACCGGAACGACCACATTAAGTGTCATAGACAGGAGATAGTTCTTGGTAACTGGTCTCCACAGGGCACCCAACTCTCACTTATGGCTCCACGTGCCATACCCTGGTAATTGCATTGGTCTGCAAGCTAAACTAAATGAGGGTAGCCAGATATGGTGAAACAGTAGCGACTGATCCACAATAGACGGCTACAAACAGCGTCGGTTCTCAGAATGGGCGGCTGAACTCAAATCAAGGAAGGCAATGGGAAACCACCTTGATCAATTTTTTCCAGGATAATCACTATGGCGAGAAAACAGAAAATAATTGCCCCTAGTTCCGGGCAGCCTTTTAAGGGGCAGGGGGTGCGAAGAATCTCTCGGCTCAAAGTAGTGAAGACAAAATTGTGAATATGCACATGGAATGTGCGAAGCTTATACCGAGCTGGAATGTTAGACAACACTACGTAAGAAATAATGAGAATGGAGATACAAATCTTGGGAATAAGCAAACTCCGCTGGCGAGGCACACGAAAATCTCAACACGAACACGGGACTCTATATTACTCCGGCAGTGACAAGAAAGATTCATATCATAAAAATGGTGTGGGAATCATAGTCGCACCGGAAATCAATAAGTGTGTCAAAAACTTCATACCAGTGTCGAATAGATTAATGCTCCTGCAGCTGCAAAGCGAACCGTTCGACAGCTTTTCACGAACATGAAAGCGAGGTCGAGAAACTTTACAACGAGATCGACAGTTTATTAAGGAAATTGAAAAACAACCAAATAACAATAGTGATGGGGGACTTTAATGCCAAGGTAGGACAAGGCCAACGCGCCAATATAATCGAAAAATTTGGATTCGGCATTGCTAACGAAAGGGGTGATCGTTTATTTGAATTCTGCCAGGATACTGGTATAATTGTAGCCAATACATGATTTGACCAATCAAAACGAAGACTTTACACATGGACAGCACCGCACGGGAACCTAACGCAGTTAGATAACGCACAACTGATACGAAATCAAATCGACTACAAGCTGATTAACAAACGATTTAGAAATATCATCAAAAATATCAAAACTTACGCGGGTGCTGACATTGGTTCTGATCATAACCCTTTCGTAGCTGACTTAGAACTTAAGCTAAAAGCCGTAAAGAAAAAAGAAATGACAAGACCCATTGATGTCGAAAAGCTAAAAGACCCAAAAATTAAAGACAAAGTGAGTATAGACATTAACAAATAACTATTACAGCTGACGCAAGTACACAATGGAAACGATAGTAATACAAAAAGACTGTGGCAAGATATTAGGGTAGCGATAAGTAAAATTTGTACTAGAGAAACTACAAGGCATGAAGAAAACAAAAAAGCAGAGATAGATGACAAATCACATTTTAGACCTTATGGAGCAACGAAGATCAAAAAAAGGAAAAGACTTATAAAAATACCGAGAGCTAGATAGAATAATAAGAAAAGAAATCAGATTGGCAAAGGAACAGTGTATGCTGGAGAAATGCAAGAAATTGAAAGAACTGGACTCTAAACATGATGTATTTAACACACACCGTAAAATAAAAGAGGTAACCGGCACACGTAAAAAAACAACACCGATGATATTATTGAATGCCCAAAATCAACCGATAATAGAAGAAGACAAATTGATCAAAACTTGGGTAAAGTACATAAAAGAAACTTTCAAAGATAACAGAAGTGATAGAATAAATGAAAATATCAAAAAAAGTCCAGAGATATTGAAACCTGAGGTAATGTATGCACTCGCAATCTCAAAATGTAGGAAAACTACAGGACCTGATAGAATACCAATGAAGGTTTTAAAATTGATGGAAGAAGAAAACATCGATATAATAGTAAAACTGTTTAACAATATAATATTCAACGAGAGAAATTCCAGACGATTGGCTGAAAACCACAACAATACCTATACCCAAAAAAACAACACCCAAAGCGGTGTAGTGATTATCGACTGATTAGTTTAATGTCTCACGTGATGAAAGCATTTCTGCGTATAATACAAGCACGCATTAAACGTAAGTGCGAAGAAGACTTGGATGAGTCTCAGTTCAGTTTTAGAAATTCATTCGAAACGAGAGAGGCACTGTGCGGGTTAAATTTGCTACTACAAAAGTGCCGAGATCAAAGAAAGGATGTGTTTGCAATCTACATAGATTACGAGAAGGCTTTTGACAGTATACAGTATGACAAGTTGATTGATATGCTCCATAAAATAGAAATTGATGACTACGATGCCCATGTCATAACTAACTTGTACGGGAAACAAAAGACCCAAGTAAAAACACCCACCTTTACAAGAGATGATATTAATATACAACGAGGAGTAAGACAAGGGTGCATACTCTCACCATTGTTGTTTTCTCTCACCATTTGGGTATAAAAGGAAATGGAACGCCTATAAGAACTATCAGGTATGCAGATGATACAGTCATTCTTGCAGATTCCATCGAAGATCTTCAACTATTACTGCATAGGATTAGCAAAGCAGGAGAAAGACTAGGTCTTAAAATTAATATTGCAAAAACAAAATTACTAATAGTCAGCCGCCAAGACCACCCAGGCGCTACACTAGAATTAAATAACCAGCAAACTGAGCGCGTAGATAAGTTTAAGTATCTGGGCAGCATGGTAACAGAGGAACTGGATCCAGACGTGGAGATAAAAACTCGAATAGCGATGGCCCGAACATCTTTCAATGAGATGGGTTCTCTTCTCTGTGATGATAACTTGAACCTTAAGCTGAGACAGAGAATGACAAAATCCTACACATGGTCTGTGCTGCTGTATGGGGTGAAAGCATGGACGTTGAAAATATAGACTATGAACTGTCTCAAGGCGTTTGAAATGTGGCTTCACAGAAGAATGCTTCGAATAAGATGGGCAGACCATGTGACGAACGAGGAGGTTTTGCGGAGGGCCGAAGTTGAAAGACAGCTGCTGACCGACATAAAGTGCCTAAAAATCGCCTATTTAGGTCATATTTTGAAAGATGACAAATATGAACTCTTACGGCGTATACTAATGGGCAAGATCGAAGAAAGCGTTATTAGCTAGCTACTGAGTCGCAAACAGAGTTGCTAAAGCAGGGAAGCCACATACAATTGCAGAAAACCTTATTTTTCCAACAGCACTGGATATGGTTGAAATTATGTTAGGCAAGCAAGAGGTAAACTAGCTAAAAAGCATACCACTTTCTGATAATACTATTGAACGCAGAATAAACGATATGGCCGGTGACATTCGAGAATAAATGAAAGAAAAGCCTACATTGTGCTTTGCAGTTTGATGAATCTACCGATGTTGTATGTTGTGCCCAATTTGTGTTATTCGTGCGCTTTGAAGTAGATGAAAGTATTATAGAAGATATTTTCTTTTGCAAGGCACTTCTTCAGAACACTACTGGCCAGTGTATGTATGAGATCTTTTTAGAAAGTACTCGCTACAAAATTGATTGCCCAAAATGTATAGCCATTTGTAGCGAAATTACCTATAAAATAAATAATGCTAAATATTTCATGCACGCACTGCTTTCTTCGTCGACAATCTCTGGCAGCCAAGGTTTTACCTTCTAATTTAAATAATGTGCTTCAAGAGATGATCAAAGTTGTGAACTCTATTTAAGGTAAAGCATTGCAAACTCGACTATTTAGAATCATTTGTGAAGATTGTGAAGCTCTTTGTGAAGCTCATTGTGGAGCTTCTTCAAAATCTTCTTTATCATACAGAGGTTAAGTGGCTATCCAATGGAAAGATATTGGTACGAGTTCTGGAACTTAAAACTGAATTGTTAATGTTCTGAAAAGACGTTAAATCCAAATATGAAAACTATATTTTTGTGACTTTATTTGGCTACAAAACTTAACATTTCTCACTGATCTTTTTAACCAACTAAATATTTTGGACAAGAGCCTCCAAGGAAGAGAAGAAAACATTTTAACGGATAAAGATAAAATTAAAGGCTTCTTCACAAAACTTTGTTTATGGTCAACGTTTTTACAAAACATGATTTATGAATCTTACTCTTGCGTTCAGAAGATTATCGAAGAAATTGTAACGAACCAATCACTGGTAGTAAGTTCTCACATTCCTTGCATGATACAGAGCTTGCATAATTTAGAAGAGAAACTATTAAGTTACTTTCCAGACCTGAACTCTGAAGCTGACAATGGGCGCAGATCCTTTTTTGAATATGTAAGTACAACTGGTTGATCTGACCACAAAGATAAACAAAAATCTTATAGATTTTTCTGCTAACGGCATGCTTAAAATGGAATTCAATTCGCAAAATATTGATTAAGAAAAGAAGAATATTTAGAGCTGACAAGGGAAAATTTTAAATTATTAGTGCAATTCGACACTTCTTACCTATCTGAACTAACATTCTCTTCAATGGTGAACGCAATAACTAAGAGAAGAAATGGGCTCCAATTAGAAAATGATTTGTAATTTGCGTCTCAAAAATAGAACCACGATTGGATAAATTAATAAAAAATATACAGGAACAAACTTGATTCGTTTATCTCTGTAGTTACAATTTGAATTAATTATCAAAAAAATATTAAAGTTGTACAAGTTACAAAATTATTTTTAGGTGTAAACAACAGAGTTATTTTTGTCCATGACTTAAAATTTTGAAAAATATTATTGCTTTTTTTGTAATTGACCGTTTTGAAAGTGCAGTGATTTAAAGTTTTATTTATTTAATAGCCGCCACATTTAAAAAATCTAATTATACATTATTTTATAATTTTACTTTTTTAATTATCTCATAAACAGTTTCTGATATTAAATAAATTAACCGATTTTATATATTGAGATGACCCTAGCTATACAAATTTATAAAAAATTTTCTCAATCTGAAATCATTCTTTTCCAGGGTGCATTTATTATTTATTATTTAATATGAGACTCTCGTAGTTAATTAATGTTAATTTTAAATTTTAATTTTTAAAAATATTAATTTTATGGCATTGCAATCGCACGTGGTCTTGCAGCTGTTGTCCGCGCCTGGTTAACAAATTTGTTGCGATATATTTTTATTACCCAATTATCTAAATGATTAATTTTATTCAAAAATTTATAAATTTCCACTTATTAATTATTATCAATTGCACTAATAAAAAAAACAACTTTAATATAAACTAAATCACTTTTTTATTTTATCATCAATTACAAATCAAATTTTAATTTAGTATTGCGAGAATAATGATCCTTCCGCTAGCCCAACGCAATCGCGTCTGCCACGAGTGCAACCCACTCCTACTCTACCTTCACGGTCCCACCTATTTCTTATAACTTAATTTTTATGTACAGTGTTTTTTTTTAATTTATAAGATTAATAATTTACAATAATTAAAACAAAACTTCAAAATTAATTTACAAAATAATTTTAAGGTTTTTAGCGTTTCAAAACACGACATTTTACCTCCTTAATTTTTTGCTATAATCGCAAAGTGTTTACGAGTAAAAATTATCAAAGTTGTCGTACTTTGACAAATAAATTTTTAAATACATTCTAAAATAAACAATAATCACTCAAAATTAAATCTTAAATAAACTTTTAAATTAAAATAAATAATGTTCAAATATTCCTTTTACAAATCAAAATCATCAACTCATAATTTTCAATTAAATAAAATAATAATAAAAATTTTTTTAAATCAAAATCAAATAAAATAAATATCGAAATTATCGTAATATCAAAATAATAATTAAATGTTTTACAAATCAAATTTATGTTAAATAAAATTTTTAAAATGAATTGTTCAGGTATTCAAATTATCATATCTAATTAAATTTTCAATTTAAATTAAATACATAAATTCAATAAAATTTTTATAAATAAACAAATCATCATAATTTTATACCAAATCATCCAAATTTTTGTTTTCCTTTGTTCTTTCTTCTCCTGTACTTCCATAAAAATATCTTCTTCTTGGGAGTCTACACTTCCGGCTCTAACTTTAACCACCGCCTACTCTTTCACATCTTCACACTCTTTTCCGATCAATTTTTAATTTTCCTCTTTGTTTTTGTTGTTCTTGTTCTTGTTCTACTTCCTCATGTTCACTCTTTCATTTGTTATTTTCTTTTATTTCGTTTTTCCATTCGTTAATGTTTTCTGTTATTTTCTGCACCAAGTCGTACAAATCCATCAACATGCTCATCATTCCTTTTTTTCCTGTATCCGATGTTCTAATTTTTAGTTCCATTTTTACTTTTTTGTTTTTATTTTCTTTACAAATTTTATTATTTATCATCTCAGGGTCTATTTTGCGGGTTCATTGATTCAAGCTCCACGTTGTCAGCGCCATTTAATGAGATGACCCGAGCTATACAAATCTATTAATTTCTACTTAATTTTCGCTCAAATCAAAAATTATTTTTGCTCGGATACATTCATTATTTTAACAAGAGACTCTTCAAATTGTACTCAATTGTATTCAAATTTTAAATTTTAATCACTGACTTGTATTAAATTTTGTCACCTTCAATGTGGTCTTGCAGCTGGCGCCGGTCTAACAAATTCGCTACAATGCACCTCAACAATTAACCAAAAATATCCGATTTCCAAATTTTTAAGTTTCTTTACTTGCACTAATTAATCATGAAATAAAACAACCACGAATCTAAATTTAATCACTTATAATAATTAATAATCAAAATTAAACTTATAATTTTTTTCTAAGTTTAAGTTTAATTTTGATTATTAATTATTAAAAGTATAATTTAAGTTATAATTTTTTTTTAAGTTTAAGTTTAATTTTGATTATTAATTATTAAAAGTAATTAAAATTTCATTCATGGTTGTTTTATTTCATTAGTTTTATTTTTATTAGACGGTCATTAGCCTAGTTTGTTAGCTGAATAACTGCTAACATACATAAGGTACTCGGTTCAAATCCGGAGAGAGTCTAAAATTTCTTATGATCGTCTCCGTGCTTCGGAGGACACGTAAAGCCGGCGGTCTCTCTGGCTTGATGACTTGCCTTCATCAACAACAAAAACCAGAGTTACTGGAACATCTGAGATAAGCCTACCTACCTTGGATGTAAAAACAATAAATATGCTCATAGCACTAATAGTAACTTTGGAACATCACTGAGGCTGCTGTTAAGTAAAAACAGGTCGCAGACCTAATTAAAGAAGAAGAAGAAGAAAATTATCATTGTGGGAATAATGATCATCCGCTCGTCAAGTTGACGTCACCGCGTCTCTCGGACCTCTACGACCTAAATCACTTTTTTTACTAAATCACTAAAATTTTTAAACATAAAATCTTTGTATAGAGTACTCACAAATTTACAGAATTAATAATTTACAATAATAAAAACAAAACTTCTACATAATTTTACAAATAAATAATTTTAACGTTTTTATTGTTTCAAAACATGACAATATAGAGCATAAAATATGCCACAAATTATGTGAGTTATATTTTTTAATAGAACTAACTGTTTAGCAAATATTCGTAATTAAAGAAAACGTGATTTGATTTTAAATTTCCTTATCTTCGCTGTTGTCGCATCTAGAATCTATTGAAAAAGTCTTAAATATTTTTTGTTCGTTACATAAACTTCAAGGAAAGCGACCAATGTTTTGCATATTTTACAATATTTCTTATATTATTATTTGAATAAACATATTTTTTAATTACGCAATTTAATAAATTGGAGATAATCATAAATCGAGTTTTATGAAAATAAGCACATAACTCATAAATTGTTGGTCCTATAAAAAATATTCTTAACAACAAAATTTTATGTTTTTTAATTATTTTAATTATTTGAAAATTATCAAAAGTACTATATAGGCTACCATTTTTAATATAGCGGTTTTAGCTGCCCTACAACTGATGTAAATATCTTTTGAGAAACCCTACAATAATGTGTGAATCGCATTACAAGTGTTATAAATTATAATTATCATATTAAAATTATTATTGTTCCTGTTATTTAAATTAGGGTCGTAAAATTTTAATCGAAAACTTCTAAGGGAATAAAAATAAATCTTCATGAAAGTGGATGTATACATTAAATAAAATGCATTAATATTATGAAATAGCAAATTGTTATATTATAATGTTAAAAATGCCTGGCGCAAACAAAGTTTGAAAATCGAAAATCGATAGTTAATCAGAATATGCAGGTTGTGAAAATTTTGTCCATCGTTTAATAGCAGTCAACAAAATGTGAGTTGTTATGACAAGGCTTTCGAAGCACTAAAATCATGAGTGTGGTTACGAAGTTAGTTGTAGGGTTTTCCTATTATAAACAGTGGTAGTTAAAACTTTGTTTGTAATGTTCGTTACACAACCTTAAGGTTTTATAACTTCCATGTAAAATAAATAATTATAAAAACATTAAAAATATTACAAAGCCGTTTTAATAATTCCAAAATTTATCGTCTTGACACAAGCGCAATTAACTTTTATTTGATAATTTTTCACTTAATTGCTAAATTTTGCATATAACAAAAGTCATATTATTAAAGTTAAAGTAATAATTGTAAGAAACTTTGTAAGCATTTGGCTGTCCTCGTTGAATAAAGTAGAACCATAAAGACTGGAATGTAGTAATTGTGCTATACGAACGTATAATGATACCACAAAATGTGCAAATATCTTATTGTATTAAAAATCAAATTTAATTTCCAAGATAACGACTTTATTCTAGCACAAAATTAAAACTTGCAAACATACTTCTAAATATTTGCCGAAATTAATTATGCAACCAGATCGGTGGTTAAGTTTATATATTTACAAAACTTTAAAGCTTTACATAGCATTTACCTAATGAGCTTATACTAATCTGTTACTCGAACTTTTCAAATTGCGGTCGTCTGAAAACCTAGAAAGGTTTCGGTAGTTGAGTCTATCTTGGAAATTGTCGGTTAATACCTTTTTAACTTTCGTAATTAAATTTGTGTAATTGAATATATTATTAAAAAAGAAAGTAATTACTTAATTTAATATTAGCTACGACGTAAACTGGGAAACCGCAGTGAAGTATTTTTGGAGTCGCAGTATTTTTACTATCGTCACATCTTTTTCCATCAAAAACGGTCGTTACGCTTGTTATGATTTATAATTCATGTTCGATTAGAGCAATCGTTTCCATCTCGTACACGTGATCCTGTCGCTACAGGAAATCCTGTGTAGGACAAGTGTCTAAGCAATATCAGAGAGCTTAATTGAGTTCCGGTGTGCATTGGTTTGTAAAGCTTGCCTTTAGGGGATAATTCAACGGCACTCTAATGAAGAAACCACTTACCCTTATAAAGACCCGTCTCGATTATGGACAAATGTAATCAATTAGAAAGAATGTCCTAGTTTGAATATCGCAAACTTTTTCGGATTATCATAATGCAAAAATTATGCCGCCATTCCGTTAAGCACTGGATGTGTTAAAATGGCTTAGAAAAAATGATAACGATAACAGTATGAGTCTTATCTTAAATCTGTTCGACGATAGAAGGCAAGTCACGTAAGAAAGGCGCATGTAGGAAAGTGTTATCTAGATGTATGGAAAAAACGGGAATAAGAGTCTCGACCCTGGTCTACAGGGAACAACAACTTTGAAGTAGCGCAGGAACCAATTACCAGCAGCAAGGCCGTGTCTCCGTCGACAAACAGCCGCATAAATACATGTCTACACTGATGGTGTAAGCTTTGTTATCGCGAGAATCGGAAACAACTTGAAAATTATTGCGGTGCAGTCCAGTCTGAAACGATAGCTGCTAGCACCTTACAAGTTTTCCACAAACGAACAGTATAAATTTTATTTGTTCGAAGTTGGTACAAATCTGGAGCAAATACATTTATCAATTCAATTTCCATAACGAATCAGGCATGACGTGCATACGGACTCGTATATTATGACGCGAATTATCAAACATTTGAACGACGGAGGAGGAAACGCGATTTGAATGAGATTTTAACGGATTTTTAATGACGCTACAAATTGGTTTCAGATTTTATTATCCTTCTTGAATATAATCACAAATATGTAGGCAATATTACAGCAATTTTAATAATAAGCGCAGCATATAAATGTTTTTACACCTGTAGCATGATAAAATATTGAGAATTACATAAAGCAATTTTAAGCAACAATAGCTTTTACTTATAAAGCTTTTCGTGATACGGTACTTTGTCGACAATTCCGTGAAGGAAAGGCTTCACTCATAGCGGTTGCTATTTATTTCGGTTTACGCATCACGGCGTCTTCTGATGTGATAAGGACGTAACACAATTGAACAACGTAACGGTGATACGTTTATGGAACGCACGGAAATATGAGGACATCGTATTGCAAAATTGTAAAGACCAACGGTTGTTATAGGGGAAGGTTGGCGCCTCAGGAATGTGCGACATGATTATACTGTTCAATGACTCTTCCGCTTTAGGGGTTTGTAAGAACACTTCCAGTCCTAAGGGCCGCAAGTTTTGCTTCCCTGCACTCGCAAATAACTTATTAACGATGTCATTAATAGGTGTAATGAGTTCTCGTAATTAGACGTCACTAAATCAAACCTGCGGCTATTTTCCGAATATAAATCAACCTAAGAATTTCATTCAAAAAACCGGATTTTTATATTGTCCCAGTCTTTTAATAGTAGCGGAGAGGGTCAACCTTTGGGTCGTAACATGGAACATATCAAACAAACACGACACGGGAAAAAAACCAATAAATGGAAAATAATATAGTTCTAGGGTATTTCCAATAAAAATAAATACAGATATAAAAATAATTTCGCAAACGGGCTTTGATTTATTTTTGCTTAATTGATAAATGATATTGTTAAGTATAACTCATTATTAAAATAATTCGCGGGTAAGCCAAGCTGAAATTACGAATTACCTTTGAAAGCTATTTATCAAAAAGTTTATAGATGAATCGAATTTAAAGTAACTAACTGATAATCGATATGAATATTATAGGAATTATGTTTTTGAAATGAATAATCGTTTTAATCTTGAAAATGACATGTTTTCCGGTGAGTCAAAATTGCGGTCCGCAAACGAGTTCGACTTTTCGGTTTTCTTTTATAAAAGTAAAATATGCCTACCATTAAACTTTCGCTTTATTTTTTAATTAGTTTCTTTCTTAAGATATTATAACAATCTCAAAAACCATTATAAAAACTGAATCCAAAATCAATAAATTATTTTATTTTAAATATCCAATTAATATTGCGATTATTAAATTCATAATAGTGCAATAAACAGCTTTTTATTAATGAAATATTCTGCTAGCATTATTTGCTTTATTGTATTATTAAATATGATTTACTAAGTTCATTAAAGCTATTATTATCTGACCTATGTGCTCTTTTAATAATAAATTAAAGTAATAATAATTATTCTCGTAGTATTATTACTCACAAAAACTACGATGCTCTCTTCCATCTTATAGCAATATTCTTAATTGCATATTGCTGCCTGAAATTATGTCTCTTTTTGCCAGTTTAGCTTCACATTTTTGATTTTCTAAGTATTTGTACTTTTCTTGGAGTCAATTTATGTTGAAATTTTATTTTTCCCCAATATCCATACAATTTGATGAAAACCCAATGAAAATAATTTTGCAGTACGGGATTTTAAATTTGACTTTTGAAAATTTGTTTAATTGAAAAAGCTTGGCTATTGCCGAAGTTTTACCAAAGTTTTGAAAAAATTTTGGATTGGTAATTAAAACAAAATTGTGATTTTTTTATAACAAGTATTTTTTTGATAGTAATTGATTAAATTACTTGTTTAAGAAGTTATTAAATTTAAAAATCGAATTTTGTAAACAAAACTAAAGAACCAAAATTTTATTTTCACCATTATCGCCCCACATGATAATGGTCAACTTTTAACGTTTGAACATGGTAAAATTTCAAATTCTTCCGATATATTCTTCTGCTAGATTTATCCTAAAAGCAAGGAGCTGATCAATTAGAAGTATTCTGAATTTTCAAATTCCAAAAGTCGAATTTTATTTTTTTAATAAAACTATTATTATAATCTTGGATGAATTAACGGTGAATAAGATAGAGTGGTTTAATGTATTGGAATTCTGCGGAAATCTAATAGGTGAGAGAAAATAGCTGAATACAAAACAGGAAGGCACTAAATGTCATTTAAAGCACTATCTTATTTTTCCATAAAGCACCACACAAACAAATAAATTAATTAAAATGGAAAAATTTAGAGCTACAGCCCAAGAACTTCCCAACTTGCGAATTTGAGTTTTCAGTATCTGGAATAGTCTTTCTGATTATGTGGTGGCGAATTTTTATCTAAAATATGAAAATTAAAATTCTTAATCAAAAACGAGTAAAAATTGATTACAATTACCTTAGACGTGAAGTGGAATTTCAAGAGACAATCATGTCAAGAAGCAAAATTCTGTAAAGCAATAATTTTCCATTTAAAATTGCGCTATTTGAGCATAATATTTTTTAAATTGTATCAATCGATAGGACACTTTGCGTTATGGGAAAATTTAAAAAGCCACAAAACGAATTCCTGATAAGCAAAATTATTGTAGTAAAAATACAAATAAGTTGACTTACATAATATAAAAATTTTTTTAAATAAAGGAAGGAACCTTAATTTTCCCAAAACACTATCCGGCAGTATTTTATTGATGGGTGTAAGCATTATTCGTTAAGTTGTGTATTATATATCAATATATTGAGTAAATAAGTCAGAAGAAAATAGAAAATATACTGGAAAAAGATTAAATTTATTAATTACTGGCAACATAAGTAACGGTGACCTACTGTATTGTAAAAAACACGTGGCACTCGGGTTGTCTGTAAAGTCGGTTCACGGACGATAATTTTACGTTATAACGTCATAAGAAAACATTGATGAAAAATTGCATACTTTTATGAATTGAATTGAATTATGTTTATATAAATTTCAAATTATTAAAATAATGTTATTACATTAACCCTCAATAGCCTAGTGCGTTATGTGCTTGAAACTTAATTGCATCATTTGGTGATCGCAAGTTCGAACCTTACGCCGGACAATGTTTTTTTAATGGCATTTTATAATTCAAATGATGTCTATGTATTCCGATAAAATAATTTTGGGGCTCCATCAACGATGGTATTCACATTAAATATTCACTTCACTTTATAAACGCAAAACCGATTGTGCCTCTCTATCGCTTGTTCCGAGCTCTCGCTTGCACACATGGCTCAGGCGGAACGTGACAATGAGTCATGTTTTTTCGTGCGTGCAATCGGTATATCGATTTATAAGACGTTATCATGTCAAAAACGCAACATTAGAATAAAATTTAATGTTTGACCGATTACATAATTAGTGTAGAAACATTTAAAAAGGTATTAAAGTGATAACAAAGTGTTACACTTTAAAAGTAGGAAAAGCGTTCAAATGAAAGACGTAGTAAACAATTTCAAAAGAACAAAGCTAAATTTTCATGAAAATTTCAGCCAAAACAAAAACGATATCGCAAAGCATTGAGTTATATAATTATCATCAACTAGCCTGCACACAGAGAAAATTTTAATCTTATTTTGGAATAATTAAAAACAAATCAAAATATGAAAACTGTATGGATTAAATTGCAACCAATATGGCAATAACAAAATTTTTATTCGGGAAAAGTAACAGCTAATCAAATTAGTTTATAAAAATTTTAATTTTAATATACTCAATTACTTCGATCTAATAAATATTGCTGGCGGCTGGCGTTACATGTTCAAGAAGCATTCGAACACAGTATGATAACCCAGATCCGAAATTTGCGAATGTACTAATGAAATTATAGTAGTTATATCGGTATAAATAACAAATCTGTATGTGACATTTTGTGAATCATCAGCTAATTTTGTTAAAAATATTCTATATTGGCGTTTTCATATCTTTAGCTCCGCCCACCAAGAATAATTTTATATAGAGATAGATAAATATAAATTTCTTTTAGTTTATACTGAAAATAGAAAATATTTTGGCACTAAAATTTAAAATTAACATATTTTAAGAACGCCTTTTTTAAACAAATTCATATAAAAATAGATGTAAAATAATAACAGAAGTTAAAGCAAATAGGTGAAAAATCAGTTCATTTATTAAAAAAATCATTTGCTTGTAGAAGGGGTGAGAATCTCTGTAAT
This sequence comes from Cantharis rustica, assembly GCA_911387805.1. Lineage (NCBI taxonomy): Eukaryota > Metazoa > Arthropoda > Insecta > Coleoptera > Cantharidae > Cantharis > Cantharis rustica. The sequence goes on along the minus strand of OU426878.1, from coordinate 48,035,060 downwards.
AATTGAATCATTAATTTATTGTAGCAAAAAAACATTTCTGTTTGATTGTTTGATTTCATTAAAATCCAACTCATTTACTAAAATTTTTGTTAATATTATGTACCTTAGAACATCTGCTCAGAATTAGTATTATGTATAATATCGTTTTCTCAAAATGTCAGAGTGTTAATTTCGTAGAAAATGTGACATTCCCCATTCCTTCAATTCCTGATTCAATTAGAGAAATCTAATTTAAAATAAAATTATGCTACGATGTTAGACGTTCCAAACATTTAACCCATCTGCAAAGTTTAGAAAAGTAGCTTTGAAGTAGTTATGTAAATTTCACGTACTGTTAATAGAATGGAGTTAGGCCTGACCCACTTCAAGTAAATAGAAGTGTTTCTTAGTAAAAATTGAAACTTTAATACCGAACATATAAACAACGAAATGTAAACATTTATAGTTTATTCACTTCATTTTAGAATTATCTAACATAATTCCTCGCATTTTTTCAAATAACTATATAATTAATATCTTGGTTGCCATACTCTAGCCGAAGTATTAGAGTTGTAAGTGTTGCAAGTAAAAACAGCTTAAAATTAGTTTCTGTTTTACGTAATAATTATATTAATTACCATGATAATTAGCTGTTCCATTAGTATATGTATAGGTATAAGCCAACCGTTCACACAATACTAACAATATTATATAGAAGTTAATAAATTGCATTTTGAGAATTTTTGCTATTATAAAATAAAGATTATTAAAGTTAGAATTTCTGTAGCGTTATAAGTCGGTAAAACGGAAAAAACGGTAACGGTAAAAAATGTGCAAAACTAAATATTTAAGGAAATTATAAAAAAAGAACTATAAATGTACATCCTAAACAAATATACTGTGGAATTTACCTAAAATTGATTTATTTGATACTTTAATCCTACTATAGCTCTGTTTCATACTTGCATTATTTATGTTTCGACTCATAAAACTTATAAAGCATATTAATATATTGACTTTTAGAAACTTTTCAAATGCACACCCTTTATAATCGCAGTAAACAACATAAACCGCTAATGAGAGGTCACAAATCTAGCTCGAAGTTCCAACTCCCCAGCCAATCAGAAACTCAGGTTAGATCACAAAGTGGGTGGTCGCGTTAGAGGCATGACAGTAACAAGTTGATAATTAATTTATTTATTAGAATAACAACTAGTGGCGTCTCGTAAATTAAATAAAATAAATTAAAGCTGAAAAATATTAATTTCAAAAAGTAAAAGACAATTAAAATGATATCACAAAACTAAGATTTTTAGTTTTAATCGTGCGATTTCAATAAAAAATCGTGATTTAACAAAAGTCAAATAACCACTCAGACTAACAAAGCAAAACATTCCCCAACCCGGTTGAAGCAGCCATGAGGTCTGAATTACTGTAATCTTCCTTGAAAGAGAATAAGGTTAATTGGTCAAGAGTGAACTGGCATATTAATGTGAGTGCAATTTAATAAGATTTATTTACTTATTTTTAGACATTTCTGTTCTAAATTGAAAACTATTTTTTTATAATTGGAAATCCTTTTAATTGGATGTGATTTAGAAGCACGTACGCAATAAAGCACAAAAATTGGCGGGGTGTTTATTTATTTCTTAGAAAATAGTAAAAATGTGAAAATTTGCCAAACCTGAACTCACAATTTAATTATTAATCTCATGTTAATTAGAATAATAACCCAAACTTCTTGTATTCGTTACAAAAATAACGTCACTTGTTTCTGTCTGGTTTTGACTGGTAAGATGTATTTGAGCTTCTTGTTAAAATGCAGTTCTTTATAAATCTTATGTTGGTCGATATTACCTACTTTGTAGTCACAAATAGCTTACATGTCCTCGCACGATCGCTTTCTTTGATTTAATATTGATACGCTCATGTAAGAACCTGAAATGTGCAACAGAACAATTTTGAATATAGTGTATTTTATAGTTTTGAATAAGTAAATTTTCAGTCGGTTGCTTGTTAGTAACAATTTAATTAAATTCTATTTTTCAAAAAATATTACAATAAGCTCTTTAATTCAATTTTTGGTTTCTTTAATAAATCGTCAAGTTAACCCAAAGTTAAATTCTAAACTGAAAATCTTTTTCTGCTATCGTCAATGCCCAATCCTACGACCTCGGCTATTGTGTGACTCGTTGATTTAATAAAATTGGTTTTCAATGTCTCTAAATAGATGGTGTAGATCTTTGAGGTTCACATGGATCCCAAAATGGTGCTGTTTGGTAGAATAAATCTCAAATGCCAGCTATCTTTAAACTGAATTACTCAAAACAGCAGCAAAACAGAAATCAAACGAATCTATTGGATACAAATTGTTGGTCATAATAAATGCTAAAAACATTGATACCTAAAACCGTCACAATACGGAGTTAAAAAAACAAACTACTACGATTGAAATGATAATAATTATTAAATGGGCGTCTAACGTAAAATTATAGTTTACATAGAAAATTTTGTGTAATTTATTAAGTATTTCAAACTTATACATGATTAATACCTCCCTAATCTACATGGTCGCCACTCACTTTCAACAAATGAATTACTGCTCCGAACTTAAACTAATCCCAAGGCGCAACAATTGAAACAAATAAAGAAACTGCTGGTTAAATTTGTAACGAGGTCTATACGAGGTCTATTTTGAAAATATTTAAAATGTGATGAAATAAATATTTCATACTGAATAAGCAGAAGTGGTGTTTGGTAAAATTTAACAGTATTTAACACGTAAGCTATAGGTTTACATTACGCTGATCTTTGTTTAGTAATTCATGGTCTTCTATCTACGGTCTCCGACTTTTATCGCGTTAAATCTCGATCATTTTCTGAGTAAATTTCATTTTTGTATTTAATTTTTCGAAAGAAACAAACTTTAATTTGTAAATAAAATTTTATCTCATAAACGAATATAATTTTCCAGATACACGGTGTTTTATTTTGAATACTTGTGATGAAAATAAATACATTTCTAACTAGATGAAATAAGTTTAATATCCACTTGCCAAATAAAAATCAATCTAATTACTTTTAATGAAATTTGATGGTATATTGTGTATATTTCTCTATGATAATACAATGATTAACATGCAATTTTGATATCTTGCAATATGTAGATGTACTACAGGATTTTAATTAAAAACATGCACATTAGCAACTATTAACTGTGGTTGTGGCTATGTAGAACAACAGCATCGCTATAAATTACATTCTGAATTTCAATGTTGTTTCACTTGCAAGAGAATTCGATATAGTTCAAGATACGTGAGAAACTGTGCAACTATGAAATACGATTGAAACTATGAATATGCCGAATGTATATGACATAATATATACAACAAATGTTTGATAAACTTAAGTCGAATAAAGCTAAGAACTAGAAGAATATGCAAATGGTATACATAATATGTATATGTGCATAAAATGAAACGTTTTAAAGGATTTTCAGGTGATTTTAGTAGAAAATTTTTATTCCGTTTATTCGTTCAATTCCAACAGACGAATGTTATACTTATTTCCATAATAATTGTTTGCAAGATATGGATTAATTTGAATTTTGATTTAGAACAAAGAACTTGATAAAGATTTTTCTTTATAACAGAAATTTTCGTCTTGTTCATTGTTAAATTTTCTTTAGTAAGATAATGATAGTGATGATAATTTTTTTTGTCAGAATAACGTCACGTACTTCTACTTATACATAATTAAATAAATTTTTTATTAAAAGTAAAACTTAATTTTGAATATTTTATGGCAATTTTGTATTTTATACTCATATACATGAAATATAATATTGTATATTAATTTTTGATAAAACTGCAATCAAAATTTTCGACAATACTTTATATATTGTAATTTTATGCAAAACTAAATTAATTACAGTTCATGAAATTCAGATAACAGTTTGCGTTTTAATTTATGTCACGAAATAAATATCATTTAGGCCGCGTTCAATTAGACGCTTTATTTTAGCAATTGCATTTAAAAGCTTTTGGCAACAATTTTTAATTTATTTAAAATAAATTATGCGCATAATTCCCGCATTATTGCAAAGAAAGTGAAAATAATTTTCAAATCATTCTTCTTGGACAAAATTTTTACATTTGTTATATAATATGATAATGTAATCTAAAATTACGAAAGGTCATAAAAATATCAGGGGGCACTTTTAAGGGTTCAAAAAACTATTTCCCTGAAAAGATGCTGCTGGCGGTTTTGGAAGGTTTAAACTTAAAAGCTATAATATGTATATAAATTATTAACTTATGAAATATTTTAAATAAAAATGTTTTAAATTGAACAAGTTAATTAAATATTTATAACACTTAATACTCTGATAATATTTCAGACATTACTATATATTGCTATGTTTATTCTTGCCCATGACACTAAAATCTTGAATTATCCATAGTTCGGGTAAAATTCATGTACAACGACTTTGGTCGAAACCATTGGGTTAAATAGGGAAATCATCTTAGAATTATTTTTAGCAAATTTCTTTCCAAGTCTTTATTGGGGGAGATTCAACTGAAAATAAAATGTTTATTAATTTATAAAGTAAATTTAGGCAACGTACCAGATATTTGTTATCGGATAACCTTCAGCTACGTTTGGTCTGGCATTGCAAGCTTTGTTATGGTTAAAGTCAATCTGGACATTCCAATATTGCAAAGTTGGATTGTTTCCACCATAAAAAAATGTGCTGAAAATTGAAAATATTAAACATGCTGGAGTGAAAATTGTATAAAATTTGTGTCTTATTGCTAGGTTAAGAATAGATTTAAGTGGTTACATTTTGGGACGATTATATTGACCAAAATATTATAAAGGTGCGACGAAAGACGATTAGGTTCGTGAGTGTTCACGGGTTTGTGAAAAATTAGGATTTTTGTGGTGCAAATGCGTGTAAGAAAAACGGTTGCATCGGAATTTAACAAAAAGTCGTTTGGACTTACAAAAGAAGAGTCAAACAAGAAATGGAAAACATCATCGGAAAGAGCAGGAAATTCTCTTTAATTTAGGACAATTTGAAGATCCGATGATGAAAATTAAGAGTATAAGAAGAGATTCCATCCGAGAATGTGGACGGATCTGGACAATTTGAACTTTTTAATTGAAGCTGGAGTCCGACCGAAAACATTTAGGATAGGAAAATTTATACCAAAAGATGCAGGATTAAAAGTTAATGACTTTAGATAACTTTTAATCTCAAGGAAATTGTGTTGGTGGATACACCAAGTGAAATTAAGTACTTTAGTTAGTACAAAAACGCAAAATTTTGGCATCCTATGGAACCGCGAATTATCATTGGCCGACGCGAAGATCATCCACCACCCTAAATTTTAATATGTGATTTAGTGGATTTTTATTGGTAAATGGCATTATCGATGGACATTGGTCAATCAGCCATAAAACGAATAATTTGGCCCGGATTCCGTATAAAAGGAGGTGCGTTTGTAAAAATAGGAGAGTTCGTTTCCAATTTTTGGACTGGTTGCTGCTTGAGCTTCTGCCCGACAAATCAGCAAATTTAAATAAAGTATTTTTCTGTGATAGAAAAATTTTGAAAAGTAATTTTCGGTGTTAATTAAAAGTTAAAAAATTAATTTAATTATTCATGTAGTGAAATTATAATTGTCGAGCAATGGCAACTTAAATAAAATAATTACAAAAATTATTTACTATGAAAATTTACTTTCAACAACCAACAATTCTTCAAAGAAGAAGACGTTAGTGGAGAAGATATAGTCAACTATAATTTCAAAAGGATTACGTGCAAATTTACCTGTTGGTTATGTGATAGTGCCGTCCTGAAATTTAAGTGATTAGGTTGTGTTGTGTTGAAAGGATTATACAAGAAGAATATAAAAGGTAGATAAAACAATTTTGATTGTAAAAATGTTGTGTTTTTTTTTAGGTAAAAACGTTTTTTTAGTTTAAGTTTTAAAAATATGTGGGGTTAGATTTATGTTTTTGTTTAAGTGTAAAAAAAAATTGTACTTACGTGTGTTATGTAATTATACCAGATGACAGGAATTTATAGTATTTCAATTCACTCCACAGCACAACGTTTATAATTTGTTTTCAGAAAAGTTTTTAAGACTGTCACGAAATTTGCACAGGTACATTTGGCGAGATGATAACGAGTATTGGTGGTTGCTAACTTACTTTCATAATCATAGTAATGGTATGTTCAGTGGCGTGTACATGATAAGTAAGATAGGTAGGTCTGCTATAGTTTAGTTTTTTATTATTGTTATCAATAAATAATAACTAGCGCCGGGCAATTTTAGGAGACCATCGTAGCTTATTTGTAGCGTATCACAGCAATATGTATTATAATCTTACTAATAATAAGTAAATTCCGATGTAAGCGACAACCTTCGCTGAAAGCTCAATAGAAAATACTAAGTGTTATTATTGTTTAAGTACTTGTTCGATTTAAAACTTTTTAATATAATGTTAACATAATGATTTAAATATCTCTCTCTTTCGCAAACTTTAAGGCCAATCTTTGATATTTTCAAAATCTTGTTACAAATTCAAATTCAAACAAATAACACAAAATTTTAAAATTTAAAACAAATAATAAAATCACCTTCGTAGCACGACATTTTATTATGTTCCGATAACACTTAGAATTTTGTTAGTTTCCGCGAAGCGTAAAACAAAAAAAAATTAAAACTTCTATCTCCCTATCAAATTAAAATTAAATTTTTCAAAGTAACTCAAAACAATCTCAATTAAAATTAATCAAATAAACCTTGAAGATGAACTCTAAAATCCTATAAAAAATGTTTCAATTAGAAATAATTACTTTTTATCCCGATTTTATTCTCTTGTTTCTTGTATGGAGCGTATCGGTGCCAGGATGTTTGATCTTAATCCATTAACAGTTCCATAAATTTCGTGACATCCCAGACATTATCTCTCGCTTATATTTCCTTTAGAGTATTGAATAGAACAGTACACAACTTTCTCGCCTTCCCAGTTCCAGTGATTCTGAAATTTAGCATTTCGAAAGTAATTAGCGTTATCGGCTAAAATAGTTTTTTGACCGTTAATTTCATTGCAATAAATTTCTAGTTGGTCAATATAAATGTGCATGCAAGTGCTGGATATGATTCGACGACTTGGTAAAAAAATTTTCAACAACCAGGACATTTTTGAAGTTTTCACCACTGGGTATCAGTTTTCTAATGCAATTATTTTTTTTAAGTTCACCAGAAACTGATTTCAACATTCTTCTTCTCGTATCATTTTGGCATCTTCAATAATATTTTCTACAACTCCTTAAATTTTTTCTGCGTTGATTTCCAACTTTTCTTTCTCTTTTTTAAAACTATTTTATGGCCAATCTTCAACTCTCCTGTCTTACCTAATCTTGCCATGTTTTCATCTATCAGCTCATTATCCCACACAGTTTTTGTTATCTTTTCCCCTGTAGCAATTAAATCTTTCTTTTTTCATCACATCCATGAAATTCCTTTTTAATTTTCTCTCTCGGTTCTCTAGTAAGTGCTTCTATATATCTTTCATCTCTTTCTTCGTCTCGTTGTTCTCTTTCTAGTTTTTCTTTTCAATCTTTATCACTTTGCTTTTCGAAATATTCTTTTAAAAATTGTAATGGTAAACCTTTCATAGTAACCCATTCTTTATATTTAAGTTGATGTAAATCTAGTGAAATCCAATCCCACGCACTGGCTGCCAAAATAAATACATTGTGAGAGAGTATTAAGAAAAACTTAGCTGATGCGCAAGAAAAATTGCTGATGTTAACAAATTAAAATGACAAACGAAAAACGTGGATGACAACTGAAGGATTGAAACTGATAGACGAAAGACGAAAATATAAAAATTTAAATTGCGAGAAGTATAGAGTAATCCATCGAACAATAAAACAAAGGATCAGAACAGCCAAAGAGGGATGGATGAATGAGCCTTGTGAAGAGATTCAAGCACTGCAGAAGAGATACGATGTACATAATGCATAAAAAGATTAAAGAAATAACTGGCATGTTTAAGAGTAGATTACCGAGCAGACTATTGGATGAAGATGGAAGAGTGATTGACGATGCCGATGAAATAATGGCAAAGTAGAAAAGGTACATCAGTAAAGCTTTTGAAGACGTGAGACCGACACAAAGAAATGCCGAAATACAAAAAGAGGAAAGTCTTTACATCTTGAAATCCAAAGTGGAACATGCAATAAAAATTTCTAAATCCGGGAAAGCTCCGAGGTCCTGACGGAATGCACTCAGAGTTGCTAAAACTTATTGACGGAAATAATGTTGGATTAATAACAACACTTTTCAATCGAATATATGCGACCTCCGAAATACCGCGTGACTGGCTCAGCTCCGTGTTTGTTCCCTTGTCCAAGACAAAAAATTCCAAGTGCTGCGATGATTAAAGGCTCTTCAGCTTAATGTCACATCTGTTCAAAGTATTCGTGAGAGGATTTACACACCAGGATTTACAAAAAATGTGAGACGGATATGAGGTACCAGCAGTTTGGTTTTCCCAGTAGTATTGGTACCATAGAGGCACTGTTTAGCTTCATAGTGCTCAGGCAAAAATGTCGAGACCAACGCAAGAACGTTTACGCATGCTTTATAGATTATGAGAAGGCATTCAGTGAAATCAGGCACAGTATATTGCTAGAGTGTTTGATAAGAAGAGGTCTAGACGAAAGACATTGCTGTTATAAAGAAGCTCTACTGGAACTAGAACGCTGTAGTAAGGACAGAGGCTAGTCATACTGAGAGCGTCAATATACAGAGGGGAGTAAGACAAGGGTGTGTAATCTCCCTACTTCTGTTCAATCTGTACACAGAAGAAATATTTACTAAAACACTTAACGGTATTGAAAAAGGTATCAAAGTAAACGGAGACCGAATTAACAGCATAATATATAATCGATAATCGCTGATAGCAAGAAAGATCTACAGTTTATGATCGACAAACTTGAGGAGAGGGAAGAGAGTGCGGACTAAAAATTAACCACAGGAGAACTAAAGTAATGGTGATCACAAAGTTGGACAACATTCAGACAAACATAAGCATAAACGGAGAACGCATACAAACAAATTGAATGGTTTAGGTACCTGGGAAGTTAAATTACGCACAGTCTTGACCCGGAGACCGAAGTAAAAACCAGAATATAACACACTAGAACAGCCTTTCAAAATATGAAACAATTTCTATGTAGTCGTGCCCTGAGCATGGAACTCTGATATCGAATGGTCAAGTGTTACGTCTACTCTGCCTTGCTTTATGGTATGGAGGCCTGGACGCTGAAGTTGAGCATAATAAGGAGATTGAAAGCATTTGAAATGTGGGTATTTGACGAATGTTGAAAATTCCTTGGATGGATAGAATATCTAACAATATAGTTCTAGATCGAATGCAGAAAGATCGAGAATTGCTGCTAACGGTGAAACAATGAAAAACAGCCTATTTGAACCATATACTCCGTAAAAGCAAATACGTGCTCCGACAACTTATACAGAAGGGTAAAATAAAAGGAAAGCGCGGACCGGGAAGAAGACAGATCTCATGGATGAGAAATATTAGAGATTGGACGGGATTGAGTGTTGAGGGACTGATAAGAACAGCCAACGATAGAAAAGAGTTTTCCATAATTATCGCCAACCTCTTTTGAAGACAAGGCACCGAAAGAAGAGAATATTATTTTTGAATTTGAATTTGTCACATGGTTAAAATGGTTGTCACATAAATAAAAGGTTGGCAATAAAGTTTGCAAGATAGGGGCTCTTTTGCTAAGATGGCGGAAACGACGGATGCCTAGATTTTTGGTCCACTGAGTTTTGAATGTTTTTGGAGCGTTTACTTTTGAAATCGTAAATTTTTTTAATATATCAAAAATATTAATGGGTGACCCAAAAAAACTGATAACAAAGTTTAATCGGTCCTAACACGAAAGTTTCTTGTTGGTATTTTGTTTTAGCACACTGAGATTGCCAGTTAAAAATGCTACATGTATGATGAACTGTCAAATTTTGTTGTGTGTTTTATTACCTATTTTATAGATATCTAATCAAAAAGAGAAAATTTTAGGGTTACATCAACAGGGAATGCGAAATTCTGACATGGCGCGAAGGCTCGGCATAGTGGCACCAAATGTAAGCTGAACAATCAAACAAATTGAGAAGCATGGCCATACCAGACGTCATCCAGGAAGCGGAAGAAAGCGAACAGTCAACACGCCGAGGGTCCGTCAAATCATCAAAAAACGACTCTTGCGAAATTCCAGGGTCTCAATGAGAAAAATTGCCCGCGAAATCGGTGTTTCACGTGAATCGGCTCGCCGAATAGCTAAGGAGCACCTTAAGGTCAAACCTTATAAGCTTCAGAAAGCTCAACTGTTGACCGATAGTAACAAGCTCGTGCGACTTCAAAGATGTTGTCAGCTTCTTCGTCGCGCTGCTCCTCTATCATGGAATCGGATTGTGTTCACAGATGAGAAGCTTTTCACCGTCGAGCAAGCACACAACCGTCGAAATGACCGGATTTGGTCTGTTAATGCTTCAGGTACTTCTGCTGTCGTAGAGCACCGCCAATATCCACAGTCTGTGATGGTTTGGGCCGGAATTTGCTCAACTGAAAAAACTCTCTTGGTTTTTGTAGATCGGGGTGTGAAAATTAACCAAGAGGTTTACCGACGCGACATTCTCGAAGCCGTTGTCCTTCCATGGGTTCATCAACATTTCGGCGATGCGAATTCGACGTTTCAACAAGATTCTGCTCCAGCGCATAGTGCAAAAGCTACTCAAAATCGGTGCAAAATTCATTTCCCGGATTTCATCACATCCACGGAATGGCCCCCCTACTCGCCAGATCTCAATCCGATGGATTACAGCTTGTGGTCAATTTTTGAGGCCAAAGCCTGTGGGACACCCCACAAAAGTTTGGAAGCGTTAAAGCAGTCGTTGTGCCGTGAGTGGGATCGGATATCTATAGAAGAGCTTCGGCGCGTAGCCTTAAATTTTCGGAAGCGTTTGACGTTGTGTATAGAAGTAGAAGGCGGCCATTTCGAAACTAGTTAATTATTTTTCTCAACAATAATGTTGGTTATTATTATTTGTAGTGAAAAAGTTTTTCCTCAGTATAATAAAGTTTTCATGATAAAAAGTTTTGTTATCATTTTTTTTGAGTCACCTGTATATTAAAATATTTTTTTAATATTATATTAAAAAAATTCACGATTTCAAAAATTGTTTGAAAGTATTTTTGACCGTGGTCGTTGAGATTGATTGCGTAAGTTTGAAAATTTTTATAATTAAATTGATATTTTTTTGATGATCGATCGTTTAATTAGAATTTGATAGTTGGAATTGGTAAAACTTTTTATTTAAAATACTGGAAAAAAAGAATTCAAGAGAGCGACACAGTTGATAGTGAAATCTACAAACAGCTGCAATCCGATATCAAGGACAATTTTTTCACAACTCATTTTTGAAAAATTGATTGCGACGTTAATAGTTAAAATTTATAATAATTTTATTTGAATATTTGAATATGTGGCGTGACTGATATAACAGCAAATTGTTAAATTGAATTCCTAGGTTCAATCCTCGAAGAATGTATACAAATTTATAATTAAATATTTGAAAATAATTTGAAAATTCAATAACTGCAATTTAAAATGGTGCACATACAGTAGAGAAAAATATCATTGCATATTTATTTTGGCAGCCAGTGCGTGGGATTGGATTTCACTAGATTTATCCATCGCGTCATTATCCTCTTTCCAAAGTTACTCGAGATTTTTATTTAGAGTTTCTATAGTTTTAGTTTGTATTTCTTGAATTTTTAAGAGAAATATATCTATTTCATGTTTGGTAGGCTTTTTAAGACGTGTCAGTTTTTTAGCTGCTAATAAGTTGTGATCAGTTGGGACATCCGCACCAGGGTAGATCTTTGCTGATTTAATGTTGTTTCTATACCTTTTATTGATCACTATGCAATCAATTTGATTGCGTATACATTCTAGTTTACTATCTCGTGACGATCTCCAAGTATAAAGTCTGCGGAGAGTAAACTGGAACCAAGTGTTCATGATTGCGAAGTCTTCTTCCTGGCAAAACTGTACAAGGGTATCTACCCTTTCATTTCTACTGCCCAGACCGAATTCACCGATAATATCCTCCACTCGACATCTTCCCACCTTGGCATTAAAGTCACTCATTATGACAGAAATATCATCTTTTTTCACCATTTGCAATAAATAGCTCTTTTAGCTGTTCATAAAATGTATTAATTTCAATGTGAGGCTTTTCAGTAGTAGGTGCATAAACTTAAATTATAGTAATATTCATTGGGCGATCCTGCAATTGCAGTAACAACATACGGTCCGAAAAAAAGGATAAAGTTCTTTACTGGCTGTTCGATCTGCTTAGAGACAATGATGCCTACTCTATTTCAATGATTACGATTGTCATTACCGGAGAAATACACTGTATTTCCTTCTATAAGTTTTTTTCCTGACTGCGGCCAACGCTTTTCGCTAATTCCCAGGATCTCTAATTTCAACCTTCTTATTTCTTAAATGGTATTTGCAATTTTTCCCGCTTCAAACATACTCCTTAAGTTCCATGTTGCAATCTTTAATAGAGATTGAAAGTTTATATGACTTTCAACTTTCGGGTGGTTTCTCCTCGTACTGATTCCTAGCACTCCCTGACCATTTAAGACCTGCAGCGGACTAGGGGACCGATATACTAGTTACTGTTTTCATAATTACTATGTTTGGGATTATAGTATAGTAGTTTCCCGTTGCTTTCTACACCGCAGTGTCACAACCGTTGCAGTCGTTCCGACGTCGCTTGTGAGTATGTTTCTTCTCACCGATGTTGATTTATAGAAATCTTTGCTGATAAGGACTTATAATAAAGCTGCTGCCCCTCACTATTATTCACCGTATTTAGCTACCCTTACTTAGTTTGGCCTGCAGGTCAATGCAGTTGTCCGAGATGTGGCACGTGGAGCCATAAGTGAGAGTTAGTTACCCTGCGACCAGTTACCAGTAACCATCGCCGGTCAGTGACCCTTGATTTGACTGTTACAGTAAAAGGTGTACCCCTGCAACGTAACCCCTACTACTAAAAAATAATAAAAAATTTTAAAATTTAAAACATAGTATACTATAATTTTATCGCCTTCCTAACACGACAATATATTTCTTTTAAACTTTTCATGAAGAAGTAATAATTTTTAGTTTTTGATAAAAATGCATATTGCAATAATGTTCAATAAATTGTATTAAAATTTTGGGTAAATGTCTGAGAATAAATTATATTATTATAAATATCTTTAAAAGCAATATTACTCGCGGTACGCACTTAAATCCTGTCATATAAGTTCTTTAAGAATATAAGAGTTCTTATACAGTGGTAACCTAAAAGTTATCCTGAACAATTTTATAATTTTGCTGATAACGATATTATTTAGAAATTGTTTATAAAATAACAACTTTTCATTCATACTTACGTTTTGTTCAATATGGAGTAGAACCTTCAGTTCTGGTCAGTAGTGTGTTGGTTTAGTTAAAATACATCAACACGCATCGTTTATCTATTCTTTAAGTACGGGTGCGGTGTGATAATACACAGACTCCTTATTTTTAACTATTTTAATTTTAAACAATGACGGCTTGTAATTTTTTTCTATGAAACTATAAATTTAGCGTATTATGTATATCATATTCGCTTACAGTAAAAGCTCGGGGCACGCTCGGGGGTAAAAACCTTATAGATGTAACAATGTGCTATTTAGCATAAATGGCGTAAATATTTAACATTTAACATGATAAACTATAATTTATATCGTTTGATTTAATATACAAATTTCAGATTTTGTTGTAATATTTTGTCATACAGGGTGTACATTTGAAAAAGATCAACTCTAAATTTCTCGTGAACAACACAAAATATCTAAAAAATTTTAAATTATCTGTTTTGCTTACACTTTAATTTAAAGCTAGATTAAAATCTTTTACGCATATTAAATTAAAATAAATTAACTATTTTCATTTAAAATTTTTTAAATATGAGGATTAAATACGTTTTCGTTCCGATAGGATTGAAAATTTATCTGAAAATCATTATATAGTGAAATCATCGTAACAGGTCTTCAAAATATTTCAGTATTATCAGTTATTGTGAGTAAAACTTGAACTTAAGTTAAGATAAAAATGGTTATCTATTATAAACCGGAGTTTTTAATAATTACGATATTTGCTATTCTTCTCTTTGTATTTGCGTATTTGAAAATACCTTCTTTATCTTTCTTTCTTTCTTATACCTTCCTTTCTTATTTGTATGACTGGTGTAAAACTTGACTTTAGTTGAAGTTATCTATTAAATATTTCATGAATTACTTCGTGAATTTGATAATTCAAAAATACTTTATAGTTTATTTAAAAACTGGCTAAAAAGCAATAATTGTTTATTAAATTATAGAGAATAAAAATTCGAACGTGTATTTTGCAAATAGAACGACATCATCCAAATGGAACGTATATACTATGTATAAAAAAAAGCGAGAGATTTAAACCCTTTATGACTCTTTAAAAATCAATGGCTATATATTTTTGAAATATCACTTACCTACTAAAAATTTAAAATACAATTTATTTGCAAATTTGTAATTTGAGTATTTAAAATTCTTAATAAATTTTAAATTTGGCCTTAGGAGTTTTTAAATAAATTTTTAAAGAAACTGACTAAGAAGTTTAATGCGTTCATGAATTTGTATTTCTCATAAAATTTAAAAATTGTAAATTTTTTACAAGTTTATGCGTAATCAATAAGGTCTAAAAACTTTTAATAAATTTGCGTAAATGTTTTTATTTGCGGTACAATTTATGACAAGATATAGGTGCAAGTCACATCAAAATTTTAGCGGTAGATCAAAATATTAAAGGCGAAATGTCCATACGAGTTAAAAATTTATAGTCTCAAGGCACGGCATAATTTTCATTTTATTTTTACATACGCACGTACCGCAGAGAGCAAGTAATATAAATTATTTTGTATTTTTCATTTTGTATATTTTGATCCAATTTATTTATCGAATTGTGCTATTTAAATAAAATTTTCTTATCCGCTATGTATGTATATCATCATAAGAACAAACTCTCAACATGAAAGCATGAAGTAGTCGTCAATACATTATATTTTGACACTCAAAAGGTATATTTTTATTTATTTCGACAAAAGTAAGTTTCTCTACATTTAAAAAGGCAACAAATAAATCAATTTAAAAGCTTTGTATTCATAAGCCTGTCAAAATATACTTGAAATTTAAAATGTCGTCGGATAAATTAAAATCGTTTAATTGTTTGAACCCTGCATTTTCCAAGAAATAAAGGAAAGAAATAGTTTGTCAAGTCGTCTTCATAATAAAACGTGGTTGATCCTAGATTAGGTAATGTCACAATATGTCTAGCGAGAACGTTAGAAGGTTGTTGTTTGTGCTCTAAGCTGTACTAACGAACAATATACAATGGTGGTATTTGTTGACTCCAGGCAACGTGTAACCGGAGATGTGAAAAAGCGCCGCAATGCGGAGTTACTTCGAACTACCACAATGTGAGTATACGGTCCGAACTTCTCTGCGATCACAATTGTTACACTTAGTTCAACTTTAAAGGTTACTCATAGTTTTGCAATTAAATCCTTGTTCCCAACTGCGACTCAGAATTTATATTACTGCCCTTACTTGATAATTACAAGAGATTAAGACTTTGATGACCCATCTCCGCATACCTATAATCTTACTTAAAGATAAAATTAAGTTTAATTATCGGTGCGTGTGCTGTAGTTCACAAAGTTTTTTTATTTTTAAACTAAAAATCTGACGATTGTGCTGTTAAATACCAACAAACCGTATTAAAGAGAAAAAGGTCCGACATTAAACAACAGTTTATTTTATGCAGAACCGTAACGACAAAACGTCTGCTTTAAAATTTTATCTTTAAAACTAAATGTCTCTTTGCACATCCGGTCCTAAATGTTGTTTTTTATTGAAATTAAAAATTGTATTAACTTTTTTATTTGCTCAGGTTTATGTTACGTGTTTATGATTTTTGAGATACTAGTACATACATAAATTGTCAATGTTCTACTTTAATTAAAATAATTCGAGCGTTCCACTTTTGACTGAGAAGCTTCGAAGCAAGTCACCGACGTACGTTTTAAAAAAAATATTCGATAAGGAACCAAGTAGAAACTTAGCTTAAACTAGTTCAAATCATTTTCAACTTGAACAATTTGAATACCAAATAACTTAATTTGTTACTAACTAATTACATAAATTAATACATATTTGAAACTGTAATGCATAACTTTCATGTTTGTACCTACTTTGTGTAATGTAAAGTTTTATTATTTACTAAGAGAGACTAAGAGGTGCAGTATGAAATTAGCAGAAAATAACAACAGCAGCTTTGAAATAACTAAACCATTTCGTGTGACTCAACAAGCATACAAATGCAAATAGAAAATTTTAAGTTGCATTTAATATGCAAATGGCAGATTGTATTATGCAAAAACCCAGACTAATTTTCTTCATAAAAATGGCATTTAAAATTATTAATATATGAGTTACATACATTTTATCTACACACAAACTTGTGCATGCTTTTTGATGGCTTCACGATAAGATTCTATTACAACTTTAATAAAGCACTTGACCTACATTTTAAGATTGAGTAATTGTCATTTTACGCCTTTTGTGCATAAATAAATGGCAAAGATAGAGGAATGAAGTACTTCATTATTGCATGCGTACGATTTTAGTTCCTTCCCAATTATCAATCAAATCTATCGTGAATCATTTGCCCTAATTGCTTGCTTAATTTTTTGCAAATTTATTAAAAAATTAATATTTAATTATTTACACATTTCTAAGATTATTTATTTTAATATCCGTTTTTTTTAAATAAATATTTGAGTTTCCTTTCCTGAAAAACATTTGATAAAACGATAAAAGACTAAAAAAGTACTAATAACATAAATTATTAATGTATCAGAAGTTCTCAACATATGACATTTAACTCCAAAAATATTTAACCTATTCATTAAATCTGTGTCAATATTTTCGAAAGCTCGGATACCCCAATATGAGAACGATACGGTCATAGTGAACACATTAGCTAACTTAAATCTATTAAATGTTTTGTAAATGTCATTAAAATGAAAACTATTGTTTCGACTAACAGAAAAACGAACAATAAACGAGTATCACGACAAAAAATCAATCCTGAAACCAGAAACAGTTAAATTTCATTAGGAGTATCTTTTTAATTTATTTTAGAACGTCGTCTTTAGATTTGCAAACAACCTAGTATTAATAATATATTCTTATGATTATTTAATAAGATATTGACAAGCAAAAAAAATATTCCACAATACTAAATTAATCCCGACAAATACATATTATATGCCTATGCGGTTTGAAACGGAGTCTCAAAGACCAGGATTAAATTGTTGGTTGTATTTCAAGACAAATAATGTTTGAGACTTTAAAGCGGTCTGTATAGGTATTCGTGAATTAGTAAAGTTCAAGAGAAAATACGTAAACATAAGAATTACGCACAAAACTTTAATCCCGTCGCTTGTAGATGTGATTAATATTCAAGATTTTGCCGTCAGAAATCCTGTAAATATTTATAACATGGCAAAAACTATTGGTTAGATTACATTTGAGCAACAATTTGATTGTGAGTGTAGATTGTACTACTTGATCTATCAATGCTGAGAGTAGAAAAACTGAAAGACCAGAGAGAAAGATATCTCGTCGATTAATGATTGCGGAAACATGAGGCATCCCATGTTACATTTGACTCCTTTCTCCCCTACTCAAGTTGGATTGAAGTTTTAATCAGTTTTATGAAGAAAATTATCAATTTACTAGTGTAATTCAGACATTAACAGAAATTATTACATTATTATTGCTACATTAAGACTAATGAATCACAAATACCGGTCTCGAAATCGTTAATCACAAAGTACAATCTTAGTACATTACTAAGACAAATTAACTTAATGTTATACATTTAAGGGGTTTGTGAATTCAATATTATGTAAAAGAAAGCAATGTTTCACAAATATATTATTACAAAAGATTGCAAGATTTCAATTTGAACAGAAACTTGTCAGCAACGTCAACTTTTGTTTGAAGGATTAGGCAAGCGTTTGTTCTTTAAAATGATATTCAAACTTTTCCGCTGTATACGTTCAGGGTAAATAATCACACAAAGAAAATACTTTTCCTAAGACCTCAAAATTTCAACAGCTATAATTTTAATATTCTAATTTTTTTTAATGATCCGAAGTAACGAATATATTTTTGTCACCAACAAACGTATTTAAAGTGGACTATCTCCACATCGACCCATGCCTAACACGCAACTTTTAAAATAATAAATAGGTAAGTTGATAAATTTTATTGTTGAAAATACTTTGTATAAGTCAGTAACCCTATTTTGTAATGGGGTATGTGAAACATTGTAAACTAAATTAATATGTAAATAATTCTATTTGGTTCAGGTAAATTGTTATATTAGTATTAAAAAATAAATTAATTGTTCAAAGCAATGTAAGTAGATTATCCTCGAGTTTATTTAGCACAGCTATGTTCTGCTGAAGTGCAATGAAAATTGTTTTGTTAGGAACGAATTTGTGGAGAAAATAGTGTCGATTATTCTAGAACAAATTTCATTACACTTAAATGAATAGATTATGCTAAGAAAATTGATGTTTACAAATCAACCTTATCTTCCATCGAGCACGAGTGTTACGTTTCTGGAATTGACAAAAATATTTGTGATTAATGTCTTCATGCATTTGAAGCTTGTTTTGACTTGAAGTTGTTGAAAATATAAATAAAAATCCGATTTGGAAAACTATAGAACGAAAAAAACTACAGTAGCGATAAGAAAATAAATTTGTATATTTGAGTATAAATCTGCTTTCGTGTTTTAATTTCTAACAGATCTCGTTTTTTTGATCGATATTATGGCTTCTGATTGAGTAATATTGTAATATTTTGTTCGTTTCTGTTTAAAGTTTACCTTATGATGGTGTTCAATTGTTCACCATTTGATTTTGTTCTGCATAATAAAGTCACCTAATGTTTCTGCAATGATGTAGTAATTTTAACCACTATTTCAGTTTTTTCATGTTAAATTTTCAGTAATGATATAAAAGATTTGGTTTGATTTCCGGCATATCCACCACAATGCGAAAGGAGAATCGCTGGCAAAATCAAATGTAGAAGTAAAGGAAAATCACTGAAAATCCGACAAAATCTAGGAAATCCTAAGAAATTGAAGAAATCTTAGGATAATACAGCAGATATGCATTTTTTTTGGTATTTCTACTTTTTCGATAAAAAATATTATGGCAATTCAGAAGGAAATTTGAGGAAATCTTTTAAAAATCATACAAGGAAATCTGTTGTATTTTTAATTATCTACACTACCTTCTTTTTTTTCTTATAGTCTTGACTTTTCTTCAAGTTTATTGTATTATCTGAGAATTTTCATTTTATTTCATTACTATGCACTTTTCGTTTGAACTTTCATATTTATTCTAACTTCAAAACCCAGTGAATTATCAAACTTTGATTTCAACTTTTCACGAAGGTTATAAAGAAGATAATTTCAAAATGTTACAGTATTAATAATATATTTATAAAAAAAACGGTATGCACAATATTTTCGTTCAGTGATGGAGGGACATTCTATACATTTTAGTAACATCTTTTCAAGTTATTACTTGAATAATCGCCTAGGCCAAGCTAGCACACCCACCTCTTCAAAAAAGAAAAATAATTATACCAAAATTTTTAACAATATGTTAAGGTTATTAATATGTTGTGATAATATCTTTTTATAAAATTAATTTTTTTGAATTGAAATAAAATACCAGTATGATTAAAATAAAATTGAAATTAAATGAACTTGAAAAATAATTTAATTCATAACTTGCATATTAGTTCAAAAACTATTTAATTGAATGATATAGTCGAATTTTTTTTAACTCGCGTATGACTAATCTCCCAATGCAGTGAGATTTAACGTATAACATTTGGTTATCTTTGTCATATTTAGAAAAAAAGTAACTATTAGAAAAGAGACAGAAAAAAAAAGAATACGTCGCCGTAATTTTGTTATGAAAATGAATTAAACGATCGTCGATTTTATATTATCTAAGTTATGAATTAAATTTTATTTCATTTTAATGTAATATGTAAAAATTAATTTTATAAAAAAACAAAATTTTGAACAAAATATGGACTAATTTTGGACTATATTCACGAATTTGCTGATCCGCAATTTGGATTAACGAGATTCGGGGTTTCTAAGGTTCAAAGAAATTTTTTACAACTATTCAAATACTAACAATATAATAGCAATAGCAATTGCAATACAGAAGCAATGTTAACCTTGATCAAAATCGAGATAAATTTATATTTAATAATTAATAATAATAATAATTAAACAATTTTATAAATAAAATTCTTTATACTTATTATGTTTAGTTTTTTAAGAAAAACTTAATTTAAAGAATGAAATTGCAAAATGTTAAATATAGGGTAGCACAAAAGCACACCGAAGACGCATGTTACTCGGAGATAGTGCTCCGAAATAATGGCAGATTTATTATTGAGAGAGCTCAGTATATAAAAACAGAACAACCCGAGCGAACATGTGTTTTATATATAACAAAATTCTATTTTGGTCCAAAATTACAACGAAGTCTTGGAGGACAAATTTGACTAAAATTGCAGTGTCTTTGTCGAAGAAAATGTACAGGCACTGAAATTAAAACAGTTTTTGAAATTGATAAGTGCTAATTTATTCAGATTTTCTAACAAATCTGGGTTCAATTAAATGACTATAATTAAACTAATATCACTTGAAGAAAAACCAACAAATTTATCCTACCTTACTATACTGTATTCAAAATAAGTAGGTACCTATATTATAATATTATTTCAAAAATTAAATATATCTATTATATTTAAAGTATTTGTTAACTGTTGTAAAAAATTTCTTAAAACATTAAAAACTGCAAATCTGGTTAATCTAAATTGCGCATCAGTGTGTTTCATCTTTTACCACTAAACCGTTGCAGTCGAAAATTCGAGAATATAGTTCAAAATTAGTTCTTAATTAGTTCAAAATTACAGATTATTTAAAAAAAATCATTTTTTCCAGGTGGGGTGCTAGCTTGACTCCAACTCAGCACCCCCACCAAAGATTTATCTTTTACCGCAAAACCGTTTGCAACAATTAATTGTTACATTTTTTGTTTCTTTGAATTTGTTTAATTTTGGTTTAGTGATTATTTGGATTTCTGTAAATATTGTTTTATTTTAACTTAAAAGATGGCGTTGCTAGCTTTTCAATTTTGGAAATGTTGCGGTTTTGTGTGGTTGGTAGAGAAGGTCATCAACGACGATCCAAGATGGTCGTTTAAGAGCGTCATAGAACAAAACCGCAAAAGCAGTAATTGGTGATTTGGAAAACATAATTTTAGTTTTAAAGTGAAATTTAGTGAATTAGGTGAGTCACATTTTAATTGATTCTACCATTGATTTACTTTTTGGAATTCTCAAATGAGAAATATTTGTTTTTGGTTAATATAAAATTTTACAAATGTCGATTGCAAATTCACATCTGGCAAACAAGTTTTATGTGATATAAAATAAGTTCATAAATTACGTTGAACGAATAATTTTGGTATTTTCTGATAACAGAAAATTTGATTTCTTTTACAACCATTTTTGCAAGTGACCTCAATCTCAGAAGAAGATTTAAGTTGTGAAGAAGAATCGTTTATGTTCGACGGTATTAGCTGGTCGACAAATCGTGTGAGTTCTGTTTTTGTATTATTGTTGTTAATTATCAGGTTGCAAATAAACTTTAATATTTATATCGTCAATTGTTTGATTGCTTTAATTGTAACCGTGAGATTTTCATAAATAAGAGTCACGTATCATCACAATAGTTAACTTTGTTCAATTACAGATTATTGAATTTAATTTTAAATGTAATCTATAAATTGATATATAATAAAATAATATGATATATAGTACATTTCGCCGTCGTCGTTTCGCCATACCTTTTTGCCGTCGACGATAAACATAATTAATACAATACAAAATAAAATAAAAGAAGTTTTAACTTTTAATTTTGTAAAACATAAATGAACTTATTTTGGATGAAGTAATAAAATTAATTTTAATTTTATTGCTTAATTAATCTATTTATATTTAAATTTTAAAATTATTATAATGCAAAATATAATTATTTAAAGTAATTTGAGTTAGCTGAAAATCCTATATAAATGCTCATGTTGAGATTAAAAAATTAAATATCAAATTTCCGACCGTGTAATAATCAAAGGCAAAATGTCCGACTTGCATCGGCGACGGCCGAATAGACGACGGCAAAATGGAGAAATGGTTATAGATCGCTAGGACATTTTGCCGTACCGTATAAATTCATTTATGTTGTACAATCGAGAATTCTAACTTTTTGTAATACTTCACCGATTGAGTATGTATGTATAAAATTTACATAATTAAAAATCTCTTTGTTCAAAATTTTTACAAGAGCATCTGTATTTTCTTAGGTATAATCTTCCTTACTAACTATTATTTCTACTAAAAATTTTTTTATGCCTTCACTATGCTATAGATCTTGGTAGGATAAAATATGCAACATTTATTTATGCCATCATTGCACGTCCAATCAGGATTATTGATAAGTGTCCAACCATCTGATACTTACCGGAATTAAACAATATTGAAAAAATAATTAACTAACTTAAATTTTTGATTAAATAAATTGCACTATAAATAAAAAATTTAGAAATAAACTTTATTTTGAGTTATATATTGCCATGTCCCAACTTTAGAAATTTACCAAATTTTCTTTTATTTACATCGGTTGAAGAACATGCATTTTTTTGAACAGTATGAAACTAATTCAATTTAATTAACTTAAATTTCAATTAAAAACCAATGATATGCTAATGTAAAATTTTAATTTTTAAAACATAATTATTAAATTTTAAAATGAATTCTTAACACAATTCAATACTTAATAAATTCAAATATATACGATGTTTTTAGACTTCTCTTGCATAAGATAAATTTGCCGTTAGTTTTAATTTTCTAATATTTAATTCGTAATTATTTCAACGTGCTTTAGAAAATTATCACTGAATGACATAAATAAAATTTTAAAATTTCAACTCATAAGTAACAGCTTCGAACCGAGGGAAAATTTGAAAATACTACTTCCACGACAAAAAAATTTTCCAACGACTTCCCGACGGCGAAGCCGAAAAAAGTTAAAAAAAATTTTTCGAGAAACAGTTATTTTAATATAATAATAAGTAATATAATATAATAAGTAATTATAATTATTTACGGATAAACCTTTTTACAATAATCAGTACAGAAATTAATCAGAAATAAATTCACAGCAGTGCATTCGGCGCGACCAGGACTAAAACCGCGGTTTCCCGCTCATAAGACCGTCCTTGCTTGCTTTACGCCATACATTTGAGGATTATTTAAAGAGTTTCTTGTGTAAAAATATCTTTCGTTTAATTAAAATGTAATGAACTCAACGAATTTTCAGGTAATGATTTTTAGTTTGAAATAATTTTATAACTGAAATCTGTTTTTTGTTTTAGAATTATTTAGCAAATCAACATAATCATTCATCATAACTAAAATTCTAAATTCTCATCTTTGCAAGAGAAATTTTGCACAACTGAAGACTTTTTGTATTTTAAAAAAATAATTAATAACTTGTTATCAAAAAAATTCATGACAATATATAGGAAAAATTAGTAAAAAGTTAAATCTTGAATAGGGGTGAGTTTTTAAATTTTTAGATGCACTTACCTTAACTTAAAATATATTGAAAAAATTGTTACAAAAATTAACAATTAACAATTAGGGCCTATACTAAACATAAATAATATAAAAATTTAAAAAAACAATTAATTTTCGTCAACATATTGTCGTGTTACCAAATATTTGGACCCACCCTGTACTCTTTTAGTAAAATTTTGTAAATTGTGATTTTTAATTTAGTGGTTTTGAAGGAGTGCAAGGTGAGATGTCAAGAAGAGGAGATAAGGGCTTTTTCGCCAAGATGGCCGACCAAGCTGGTCGATGATTTTGGCTCTGTGATTTATTTTGAGATTTGTGATTTTTTTTGAAATTGTGAGTTATTATTTTTGACTAAATAAAGTGATTTTATGCGAATGCATTATTGCGCCTTTTTTGGATGATTAGATTGATTGATTTTGATGATTTGGATATTTTTTACATTGAGTGGCTACTAAATGGAAGTAGATTTGATTGATTTGGTTTAATTGGAAAAGAAGCAGTTAAAATTATAAATTTTCGATTTGAATTTAAAATTGGAAAATTTGAAATTATATTCGTACGAACAAATGGTTCGATTGATAACTCGACGTTTTGGATAAGGTTAAAATCAAAACTTTGATCCCTTTGAAGAATATTAAAAATTTTACATTTAATTAAATTTGGATACATTTATTTTCAAAGAATATTATATTGGATTATGTTAGAGAATTTATTATTTATTTGAACTACATAAGATTTATTAATTAATTTTTGGAGTACTAATTATTTTTTGGATTAGAAAATTTTATATTTTAATTTTTTATTTCGATAACGCAAGAACCCTTCGACCTTTGAAAATTATCAACTGCTTCCGCACACCAGAGTTGTTAAGGAAAAACAGGTGTGTGATAAGATATCTAAGAAATTATCATATCAATATATTCGAAAAATTACTAGAAACTCAAAATCTTAAATAGCAGGGCTGGGTTTTAAAGAGTAAATTAAAATTAAATTGATTTAAGAGTTTACTAATGCATTTAATTTAATTTTTTCAATATATGTTTGCTAAAATTAAGAACACTCCTAGATTATTAAATTTTTAGAGCAATTTATTTTCGGATTAAGCCCCCTTCTCTCTCCTTATAGATTTATTTTTTCAAGATATGGTAACTCAACTATTGACAAATTATTAAAGTTTTAGAGCAATTTATTATCAATTTGCCCCCTAAAATGTATTACTTTTCAAAATTATTTAATTTAATAAATTGTTTTAATTATTTTATCAATGATTTTGTATCTCCTGAAAGTTGTATTTTAAAAGTTTTAGACTTTTTTCCACTCTGTGAATTCTAAATCACGTAGCATGGTAAAAGTTTGCAATTTTTACCCTATCAACGCATATAAGGGACCGAAGGGGAACAAACATTTATACTATCCAATGGTTAATTCCTAAGGGAATACATACAAGTAAGGGGAATATAGATTGCTTTGTTAAAAAGTTATAGAGCTGAAAAATTAACCACTCAGGTTAGTTGTACGGTGAATAAATATTATTATATAATAAAAGTAATTTATTAAAATAGTAGTGTTTTTCATGGTATTTGGGCGTAAACTTGTTAAAAATGTATGTTATTATTATTACCGCCGTTGAAATAAAACCAATATTATTTATTCCTCACAATGCCAATTTTTTCAATCAAAGTTACATAATTGTAATTTAAGTTTAATTTAATTTTACAAATTAAAAATTTATTAATTTTCAATATCTATGCAGAAATTTTAATTTAGGCTTTGGTTAATTATAAAATTCATTCGCCGTAACATCTCAATTAAATTAAAATGTAAATAAAACCACACTACTTGAAATTATGACTTAAAGTTAAATAAAACAGATTTTGCTTAATAATATTATTTAAAGCTTTTGACCGAGAAAAACATTAACTACTATAAAGATTTGATTGTAAAGTACACAATCCTTACATAAATACCGCAAGTAAAAAGGAGTTAAATGTCTTCAAATATAATTTAATATATTAATATTTATTTTATAATTAAGTGTTTTTAATTCATTTGTGGATAATTTATTACTTTTTATTTGCCCATTAGCCAGTGGCGGATTAAGCTATTGGTGACGTACAAGCGCAAGCCCCATTGAGAACCCCTTAAATTTTTTTTTGCTTTAAAAAATTTATTTTTAATCACACATAATAATTATTATAACAAAAAATAAAATAAGTAATAAATTTTCTTTAGATCAAATAAATGATTGCATATTAATATATTTAAATGATTATAATTAACTAATTAGAATTAATGCATTAAAATATTTCCATAACTTAAAACTATAGTACAACAAGAACTTAATACCAAATTCATAAAAAATAAAATTATATATACATTTTGGAATTATAATTATATAACGTTTGCACATAGCTATTATGGCAACTAATTTTTTGGTCAGTATTTTGTAAAAATTCAGTATATAACAATATTTTGGTCAGTATAAATAATAACGATACAGTGTGCGGCTTTAAATTGAGCATCTGCAGTATCTGTGTACGTACTCTAAGGTAATAATCTTTACGATTATGTAATTCACCTAAAATAAGTTAATAATCTTTTAAGCATCATAGTGGGTAATTAATTGAGGCCGTGAGAGCAAAAGTGGTGTAACCCCAAATAAAACTATTGAAGATAGTCGATCTTTATTTATCAATTTTTAACAAAATATACAGCATTTAAACGTAAAATGTTATTATTATAACAATTGAAGTCGACGTTGGTGCATATAAAGCAAAATAATAAGCTTACAAGAAATATTTGAAAAAGTGGATAAATTAAAAGTTTGAATATCTCAAATGGTTATATTTGGGGTTACACCACTTTTGCTCTCACGGCCTCAATTATAAAATCGCAAATATCACAGCGCCGAGTGCACATCGAGGGAAATCCACCCCTTTCTTCGTAGCACACTTTGCCGAGTAAGACCGGTCTAGGAGGATATTTTTAGTGAGTTTACGGCTCTATTTAAATCTATAGTACAAATCTTAGATGCATGGTTGCTATCATAGATGCACCTTAAAATCTAGTTATTTAATCGTGACAAGCAAATTTATCAATTAAATTATTATAATTTAATAATCATACTATAAAGTCACTTTCGATAAACATGAGAAATAAATAAATTACCCAAATAATTATTGCATAAATAGTTTTTCACTCTCTTCAACACTGAAAACGAACATTCGAGTGTTTCATTGCATGTGGTAGTAAAAAATATTTTTAAAATGGATTCCACGTTGAGAACAGTAAATTGGTAACCGTTTAATATAAGTTTTTACATTCTATGGGATTTAATTTCTTTTCTTCCTTTCATACTTAAAAAAATTAATAACTTTTCTTGAAAGTATATATTATCAATTTTGAGGCCCCCCAAAATTTAGAGGTCCAATCACGCGCTTTATGCCTTTGTGCGATAGTCCGCCACTGCCGTTAGCCCGAACTGAGATAAAAAAAATTGTTTATTATACTTGGCGCCCGACCAGGGACATATTTTTAAAACTTCGTGGAAATCAAGATGATGGGTTCATGAGGTTTATTCATGAGAAGAACCTACATTGTCGACTATTATATAAATCTAACAATATTAAACTGCCGCGCTATGTACTACATTAAATTATTTGTAAGATAAAGCATTTCAATAATATAATGTCAGAAACACATCGTACATTTAACTACTTGTATTTTAAACAAATTAATTGCTTGAATGTATTTTCCGTTATGATTTAGCTTTTCTAAGGAAACTTCTACATTGAATTTCATTGTCCTTAATATAGTGGAGCAAGATTAGAGAATGGTTGTTGACTTTTTAAAAACTATAAGAGCCTTTAGGGCTTAACTTCTAAACCCTTTGTTATAAGTGTATATATTTCAGTTACATTCGCTTCATAGGGATAACAGTGGTACTATGTTTGAAATAAAGTATCGAAATCGACGGTAATGTTTCATGCTTAAAAAAAGTTTTCCCTACAATATTCTTAATAATACTCCTCTACACCGCTAAGGTTAGTTAAGTAGCAAAAACTTTATGTATTTGCCGATTGCAACCACATCGAACAGTTTGTGCGGTAAATGCGGCAAGTAGAGTAGATTTAACTTTTAGTGGTTTCAGTTTTCAGAGAATAAAATTTACAAAATACAACTAACACATAAAACTCTCTATAGGTACAAACTTTTAGGCTAAGTAAATTGGTAAATAATCCGCCAATCGAATTAAGTGTAACACAATTTTTTATGCATGTTGCTAACTTGTCGAGTTATTTCAAACTACTTTCCATTATTTGGCACGTAAAATTTATCATATCATCTCCTGAACTTTGCAAATGCCAAATAAGAACCGAATAATTATATAATACAACCCATGTTGTAAATAATTTCTTATCTACTTAATTAAAATAGTACACTCTAAACTGAATATACTGAAACAAAGAAATTTGAGTTTCGCCGCACGTTCAAAAGCCTTCCTATGGAATTCTAAAAAAAAGTGTTTGAACGCTTTGAGTTTCTTCTTTTTGATCTACTAAGAAATGTATGGTTATAATATTTGAATAGAGAAGAAAATTCTAATAATATTAATTTTTAAGAGAATAAATCTTTCGAATTGTTTGAAAGATATAGTTGAAGTCTTAGCGGCGCTAGCGTAACATGACAAGGTATTAAATCTTCAATCTTCACATAATCTACTTGCAAATACTCCCGAGAACGATGAGACATTAATCACATGCAGTATCTTTTTTACCACCTTAGAAATCGATAGAGCTCGGCAGTTGCTAGTTTGAATATAATAATCTTAGTTAATCTTTTACCAGTAAAGACGTGCTTAACAAAAACTAATAAAAAACCAAAGAAATCCAACAAACTCAGCTTACGTAAATGGAATCTATTTAGGAAAAGTATTTCTCTGATCATTCTTTATTAAAGCCCTCAAAGGGTTTCGTGTACAGCGTTTTATTTAAAGTTGTAAATCTACTTCTAATTACCCATTATAAAATTATTTAGTGGGTAAAATTAAACTTGAAGCAAAAGAGTAGCTACCATGAAGCAGATGATATTTCTCTTTCGCACACGTAAAGTACTTATTATTTTTATACTTCGTTGAAGTAACCGTAATGTTGAATCAAATGACTATAGAATAAAACATAACCACATTGAATAAATAAACCCGGAATCATTAAAATCATGTTATTCCTACATTCTAACTTAGCTACAAAATACTTTACATACTCTTTTCTAAACTGCATACCGTTTCTAAAATGAAATTAGTAGCTTTATTACAAGCTACCATTATATATTTTAACTTTCAATTACGAACATTAAAATCTGTCAAAATTTAATCAAATCATCTTTGTGTACATTTTTGTCAAGCTTTTTATAGCCAATAATAATCCACGTTTCGTTGGTTTACAATTCATTAACTTTTTATAAATAGGAAAAATGTTCTTAAATAACAAAACTCGTTTTCATTCTACAAGTTTTTTACTCTATAGCCATATTGGTGATAGCTATATTTTTAATTTAATTTTTTTGTACCTCCTACTGAAAGATAATATTTTTAAAAATTTTTTTTATAAATTAATAATTATACGTATAACTACTACTAAAAATCGGAGTACTTCCCTTTGGAATTTTTATAATTTTACTTTTCAATAATTGTTTGAGTCATCTACAGTGGGAATCGAACCTAACTTACCCAAATCAAAAGCAAATACTCAAACAAGCAAACTAATTTTTAAACTACTTAAATTGTTCAATTTACACTTATTTTATCTTTTGCTCATAATATTCTATTACACACGGGAGTCGAAATTTTCCAAACTGTTCTTTTTTAGACGCCATATCCTATTACTCAAAGCTTAAAAACTTTTTTGCAAGACGACAAAATGTTTCTAATTTAATGCATGTTTTTACAGCAAAATGGTTAGTCAAATTGGTTTAGTAAATTGTTTTCAACCGTTGATTCAGGTTAAGTATATACCATAATAATACAATTTTAAATTCAGATGCAAATTTAACACTATGGTCATTATATTGCATTTTACTTTATCATGCGAAGTCTGAGAAAGTATTGTAATCGCGCAGAAAAAAATAGTTGAGATTTTGATGAATTTAGACATTTTGGGGTCCCAGAAGCGGAAAATAGTTAACAGTTTGAAGTTCTTTGTTTCAAAATAACTAACTCTGATTTTAGAATAGTGAATTTGTAAATCAAAACTAAGTTATTAGTTTGAAGATTTTTACTTCAAAATAACTAATTCTGATTTTAGAAATGTGAATATGAAAATCAAACCTAAGTTATTAGTTTGAAGTCCCATACTTGAATTCTCTAATTCTGATATTAGAAATGACAATTTGAAAATAAGATGAAAGTTAAAAGTTTGAAGTTGTTTACTTCAAAATAACTAATTCTGATTTTAGAATAGTGCATTTGTAAATTAAAACTAAGTTATTAGTTTGAGGTTTTTTACTTCAAAATAACTAATTCTGATTGTACAAATGTGAATTTGAAAATCAAACCTAAGTTAATAGTTTGAAGTTTTTTACTTCAAAATAACTAATTATGATTTTAGAAATGTGAATTAGAAAATCAAATCTAAGTTAATAATTTGAAGTTCTTTACTTGAAAATATCTACTTCTGATTTTAAAAATGACAATTTGAAAATCAGATCTAAGTTAATAGTTTGACGTTCTTTTTGATGTTCCAAATAATGTCTGTATGTATGTATGTGTGTATGGATGTATGTTATGTATGTGGTTAAATTTTGTGTGCGCTCTACCTCAAAAAGTAATAGAAATTTTTTAACAAAGTTTTGTATTTAGTACATAAATATTGTGACTTATAGCTGATTAGATTTTGGTTAAAATCGGTATACAGAAACCCAAAAAAAAATAAATAATATAAAAAAAAATAATAAAAAAAAATTTTGCAAGTAATTTTTTTCTTATTTTTGAAATTTTAACTTTTTAATATATTCTCCTCCAAAATAATATTTTTTTAAAATTCTTTTAAATTTATTATTATTTAAAAGTATGATAAAGTTATGGGCATGGCCACATCCGATTTTTTATATACATAGTACTGCTTACAGCTGCTCTACCAGTAACAGAAGCCTGTATAATTGCATATAACTAGACACATCTAGAAAATGCCTTTATTCGATCTGAAACCAGCTAATAATGCATACAGTCAAAATTATAAAAAAAATAACAAATTATCTACATTATATTCAAGAATTAAAGTTTTCATTATAACCAACAGAGGTTAAGGTAGTTAATTCTATGCGGAAACCATACTGAGTTTTCAAACTGATAAATTTTTTATTCAAATGGCATTTCATTTTTCCTAATATAAATTAAAATTTATATGTTGTTTAATAAACAACTGTCAATAGACAGTCCAGTCAATTTACGATTTCCTTCCCAATTGTAAAACTTTTAAATTTATTCTTTCTGTATTTTTATATTTTTAGCATTTCTATAGGAAAACTTTTGTTCCAAATCTAAATGCAAGTTATTATTTTTTAAATTTTACATAATATAATACAAGGTGTTAAAATTTACATTATTACAGTTTGTAAGTTGCTTATTAATTTTGTTTTCTACAAAAGTCAAACGAGGTTCAAAAATTAAACAAAACAAGTAATTTTTTTGAAATTAATTAAAAGTGAATGATTGAACCATTTTATTTCGCCAAGTAGGGTAAACGATAATTAATTACCAAACCAGATTAAAAGAATCTATGTATAGTGACTGGAGAAAAAGATAAATTTTATAATTTAAATTTAATATTTTGTTATTGTTTACCATCGCAGGGTAATGTTTATAAGGTAAAAAAATTAATATTATCACCACGTATACTGGAAATGCGCCCAAGTCACAGGTGGTTATTCATGTGTGAAAAATATAATTACAAAATTAAAAATACAATTCCATAGCACTTGTGGAATGTGCGGTTTACATTGATAAGTACAAAGCTGATAGATCCTAAATAAGATGATAACGTGTGATTTTGAAGCTAACAACAAAAGATGGTGTCATGCTTCATAACTTGAGAGTTAAACTGTTTCATTATTGTCAATCAATAGTCCGCTAAAAAATTCAAAAACATAAATAAGGAATCTACTGTTTAACGCGAGAACGGATTAAAATTATTTCAATGATCAAGAAATCTACAGCAGTAGCGGCTGTACCTTGGTTACTTACAAAGAGGAAGTTAGAATTTCAGGAAATTTCCACCTAAGAAAATCAAATTTTAACAGACAGTTCACTAAGATTAACGCACTTCGGCAAATAAAATAAAAATTTCGGAATTTCATTTATTACATCTTTAAAAAACTTGATTTGTACTCAATTTTTCAATTTAATAGAAACATTTTAACTAATATGTACTTACGTTTTTAATTTGTATGCATCAATTGTGAAAAATTTAACTGCATTTTTTAAAATTGCACTCCCGAGCTTTCAAATGAGCTCAGTTCTAAACCGAGGGTCAAATACCCCGCTATATTTTTTGGCTTGGTTCCAAAATAATATCAACTTATGTCATTTTCATTGCAAAGACAAACTTATCTAAAGATATTGTTATTGCATTATTTATACCAAAATATCAAAAAGAAGTTTGTAAATAATTACGCGATCCATTTAATCCATTTTAATTTAAAAATATTCATGAAATATTAAAAGAATTGTTCTAACATTTCGTAGAATAATCCGAAAAATCTGTACCTAATTAGATTTTTAATTAAAAAAACTAATTTATTTTTGTAAAGTTATAATGCCGTTGTTTGCAATTCTATTATTTAAAATATTTTTTAATTTGAGATAAACAACACGCAATTAATATCTTTATTTAACTAATACCATATCATTTCTACATTTGCACGCAAATTTAATTAAGCTAGATGCTTAGAGCTGGCTTACTAAACTTGAAAGCTGAATAGAAAATTGATATTATATTAAAAAATATAAGCATTTGAATTAAATTTTGAAATTTATAGTTCGAAAAAATATGTTACAGTTTAGTCCTTATGAACACATCAAGATTTTAGATTAAACCAAACATGCACGAATAAAATACTATATTATTATATAAGAGTATTATTTTTAAATATAAAATTTCAGTTCCTGGACCAGTCGGTCGGTTGATTAAATCCCGATTAAAATATAACAGTAGGTAACTGAATTAATTAATAATTAAAATTTAAATTAGATTAATTTAAATAGAAAATGAAACGTATATGCCATCTCGAAGTGAAAAGCCACATTTTCCTCAAAATATGAGAAGATAACTATCGATACGAACAGTAAACTTGCAAGTTATTTTACCAGAAAAGCTCATGTTGTTTTGAAAGCTTGTGTAGAGATGGCGAAGCAAACTTTCGTGAAAATAAAACAAGTAGAAAATTGTGAAAAAAATTGTATAAACGTACACGACTTCAATATTTGATGAAGGTCAATTGAGCGTTCAATGAATTACATTTTTAATACCGTAATACTTAATACTCCTTTGCTTTACAAATCAAATTTCAATCGATATAAAGTAATTTTAAAAATATAATGTTTATTAATTAAAACCAACCGTAAGCGTGGTAGGATCAACAGCTAAAGCAGCTTGTAAATTTTAATAAGAAAGAATGCAATTAAAATTTAATTTCATTTTAAATTAAATTTAAAGTTTATTGTAGATTTAATTTTCAAGCTGAGACGTTAATTGTTAGAGGGATCTTCTTACCTGAAACCTAACTGTTGTATTTTCAGTTTCTCGTTCTAATTTTAAATGAACACCCGAAATTTACAAAAAGAAAAACAAAAAAATGTAATAAATTTTTCAGTTATTCAATTAGCGACACGAGGCTTTTTGATGTGCAAAAGTTTCAATTACCAGAAATCGTAGAAATATAAATCCTGCGTGATAATTAAATTGTGATTGCATTATGAACAAAATTGATTAAAACCAAGATTAAATTATTTTTATTTTCATTTTATTATTACAAATACACAGTTTTATTACAACAACTGCAACGTACATTTTTTCATTTAATAATTTGCTAATATCGACAATGTTAGCTTTTGTTACTTAAACTATTTATTACAGGGTTTATTTAAAAAGTAACAAAAGATTAGTCTTATTCATTACCTGTACCTATAATGTAGAATCCGGATTGTCGAATAAAGTTCGGGGCGTTACAAACTAACTTAAAAAATATTCACAGCAATAATACAGCACAAAATTAACATAATCATTGATAAAACTCGTAAAACTCGAAACAATTTTTTTAGAGTAACAAAGCTGCTCGTAAAACTATTTCGTTTAAAAATTGCTGGTTTATAAGAGGAAAGATAAATTTTTTTTATATGCTAACAATTTTCTTGATTTATCGGATTTCCGAATAAAATAAAGCGTTGTTATTTATTTATTATATTTGACCAAGTTAGGGCTTCAGAATTAAACACAGAATGATTTTATACACGTAGTTGTTTGATAATTAACGTTGATTGTAACAACCAACATTGTGAGAGTTTTTAATTTGACGGTCTTTCGCTAAAATGTGTCACAATCAATCATTAGCAGTATAGAGATTTGAATGAAAAGCGGAAAAAGCAAAATGAAAATCGTTTCAACTATTTTATACGTCCATTTCTCTTTTCCTTTTCATATTTTTGCAGACAAGTAAAATAACGAGAACGGCGTATTTTAAATTAATGAAATAGGATTTTAAAGGATATTCGAGTTTGCAGGAAAAATCTATGCGAACCCTTTCTGGGATGGCTGTAAGCGAGTCGTTATTATCCCGATAATAATGGATTGTTTTATTTTTATTGTGCACCTGATGATGATATTTGAAAGAAACAGAAGGATCAAACTTTCTTTAAATCAAGAAAATTGTCGAGAATGCTTGCGGCAATTGATGCGTTTATAAGTTCCGTTTAAGTAGGTACACAAAATAGAAAATCTCTTTATTTATTTCTTTGTTTTCAAAATTTCCACAGTTTAAAGGTTTTAATCGTCAGATATTAAATCTACAGATTATAAATATACCTCTCAGATTAAATTTTTTAATATAGACTTAGATTATACAATATGAACAGTTTGACAACATAGAAAAATATTTATATCGTACTATGTATGTTACAAAACTCATCTGCCTTACATAGCTTTGTTAAAGGCACCTTACATCTTTCTAAAGGAATAAACTACAATCCACGGCTCCTAACAATAAAAAATTAAACAGATTTTTATATGTTGTGTCTAAAATCACTAAGAAAATTCTAGTCAAGATTTGGCCACGTGGATGTGTGTTCTAACTAATGGCTACGAAGCCATATTATAACACCGAGACACTTACCTCTTGATTATATTTAATTATTTTCACAAATAAGACTATTACAACATATTACAGATATGCCAAGTATTGGAAACAAACACGCATTTTTTTTAATAAAAGCATCTAACAATGAAAACATAGGTTCTGCATATACAACTAAGAACATCGTGCCACGAAGTTTCGACGATTTTAAACGTAAAGCTTTTTACATCTGGGTAATTAATATTCTGAAAGGCAGCTGTTTGCACAATTCGCTACAATTACAAGAAAATTGTATTTGGTAAACATAAATATCGTTCACTTAAACTGTGCCATCAGTCACAAAAGTTTATTCTCCCGTAGGCGTTAACAAATCACTTCCACCTACAAATTCGCCCTTTGAATTAAAAATACGTGGAAACTTCGCAGTATATGGCCCGCTTTAGGGTTTGGTTAAGAGCATTATTGATTTGTATTTAATCACAATTTGATAGCAAATAAGTTAAAATAAAAGCCAACATATATAAATATAATTTATAAAATACGAAAAGATTTTTTAACACCCATAAATTACATCTTTTATTAAACATCATCTTTCTTCATACTTACTTTTAACATTAAAAAATTTTCGTCCATTAGTCGAATTTTAAATTGAATAAAAATTAGGAAATGTGCACAACGAGAACTTTATTATTAATTTATCGCAAAATTTGTCTTTTTAAATAATTAACTTCTTTTTGAAGAACTTCTTAAATGACGCTAATAAATTTAATCCTAAATTGTACTCGCATTAAAGTAATAGGATTTCGACTAATAGGCGAAACAATTAACAAAGACGTACAAAATTAAAATTCTACTATCTAGAGGATAACAAAAATTTATTTAAAAAATAATCACAATTTCTATAATTACATCACATTTTTAATCAAGTCAAGTAATTAAACATAAAATAACAACGCTAAATTTACAAAAAATTCAACTTATTTTCCATCGAAAATAATTTTTCTTTCTAAAATATTTTTGAACTTTCAAAATACAAAATTTATTTTTTTACGCGGTTAGAATGTTTGCCAAGGATTATTCAAATAAAAAAACAGGAATATAAATTAATACCACTGCCCAGTACTATACTGAAAATTCAAGTTTTATGTTATTTGCGATCATGCTAAGCCGAAATTCAGAGATGTTGATTTTACGCAATATTATAATTCCGATTAAAGAACAGTTTAGTTAGTTCCAAGTGATTATTTATGATTATAAATGATAATTTTAAATTTCCGACGTTTCAAATCCCGTTTTAAAAAGACCTATAAATTTAATTATTTTGCAATTAGTTTTCACTGTTTTTCCTACATATGATCGGATATTTGTCGCCGTAAAAATATAATTTTCATCAAGATAATCAACAAATTGGAGCATTTAAATTTTCATAAATCAAATCATTTCCTAGCGGTGGGCCCTGCCCTGCCGATACCATGAAGATTTAGTACAAATTTGTAACTACGATGACCTTAAAACTTGAAATTCGAGTGAGTTGATTTCTTAATATTTTTTATATTACTTTTAATTTAATGTTATTAAGAATAATATGTTTTATTCATATATTTTTAATTCCTTAACAATTTATTTAGTTGTCCGTTTGTGAGTTCTTTATTGCATTTACCCCTTAAAAATAAAGCAAATGTTATTTTAAATTATCGTGAGTTTATTTTATAAATTGAAGTTTTTAATGACTAAACATTTGACTTTTGAACTTTTAGACCTTATGTTCTTTACACAACAATTTTTTGTTATAACAAACAAATTTATTTCTTCTTGCTTCCTTGTTTTATTGATTATAACGCGTCCTATTTCATTATAAATTTTTCCAGTTTACTGAACGACAACAGTCGAGATATTTAAGAACTTATTAATATCCAGACTGTATACCTATAAAAGCTAGCTGCCAAAAGATCAAAATGACATAAGACATAAATGTTGCATGGTATTCAACTGAGTTGTCGCCACAAAATATAATTCATGCTTTATGCTGAATATTAATAAACAATAGTTAGTGACAATGTAAGTGGTTTTCCCTAACTCCTTAAGAAATTCCGCAATCAAATCAATCAATGGTATTTAATTTATATTTTTGTATGTGATTTCTTAAGAAGCTTTAGATATTTTCTTAAGTTTTCAAATAGTTAGTGACAATGTAAATGGTTTTTCCTTAAGAAATTCCGCAATCAAACCAATCAATAGTATTTAATTTATATTTTTGTATGTGATTTCTTAAGAAGCTTTAGATGTTTTTTTAAGTCTTCAAATAAGAAATCGCGACGCATTCATTTAACATTGTTCTCGAAGTTTTTTATTTGGCATCTTTTTTGCTATGGTCAAAACCCTTGGTAGCAATATTGGATTGACAAGTAGCCGATATACAGCAAGATTGAAGAAGTTATACTTTTCTTTAACATCTAATAGAGCTTTAAAGCTTTCACGTTTAAATAACGAGTCTTCATGTTCACTCAACTTTTGTGTTTTTAAGGTTTTTTAATATCGTTAACCGTCGTTGCCAGACGTTAAGTTTTGATATCAAAATTGGAATTTCATGTGTAATATCAGTTTTTGCCGTAATGCAAGATTCGAACACTCTTCGATACATTTTACCGTCTTCTAAAAATACATGAATTAATTCCTGATGATATATTACTCGTAATTTTCATGCGAGTGCTTATACCGTAAGTTGCACCTTTCAGGGAGAAAGTTTTGTTACCTTCAGCGAAGCCATTGAAATCAATCGCGATTTGGACATTATTCTGCTATATTCATTTCGGAATCTTTTCTTTCCATCTGCCATCCGATATTTTTGGTAAAGTTTATGTCAAAGCCTCTCTACTTTTTTTAAATATATATGCAACTTAATATCCTGCTTGGCTTCAGAAGTGATGAGTATTCAGTATTATTCTTGATTATCTGTCCATAAAAGTTCCATTCCAAAAATGTAGAATTACTACCCTTTAGTACACTAGAAACTAGTACCGTCTTAATTTCTGTATTGTTAAAAGATTTATTTTCTCATTGTCTTTAGTATCTGTTCTAATTTCCTACAATAATTTCCAAGCTTTGCTTACTCCAGTGTTTCTCTGTATCAGATGGTAAATTGCGTAAAACTTTTCTCCAATTCTTATTTGAATTCCCTAAGAAGTTCTCTAATAAACCAATCAATAAGTAGGTCGTGTGAAGTACGGAGAGAGGATACACCTAATTCAAGTGAGCAATTTCCGTTTGTTTATCTCGCTTATTAAAAAGTTTTAAGTTGCCGTTTAGAAAAGTTGCCGGCTAAGAAATTACTTGTTCATATCATATTTTTCCCGATGCTCCTGTTTGACTTCATTTCGTTACGGTCAAAGCCCTGTGTGGTAATGTTGTGCTGACAAGTACCTAAAATACACCAAGTTTGAGGAAATTGTACTTTTCTTTGACCTTTTCCAACCTTCTCCATGTTCGCCTAAGTTTGGTGTTTTTTCAACTGCCGGAAGGGTTTAGTTTTAGTCAGACGTCAAGTTTTCAGATCGCAATATTAAATAATATAACGTCGTTTTATAAACAAATTAAATGTTCAATTCCAAAGGTATCCGGTTTGATTCCGACAAAAGTAATAAATTGATTCTTGCTGTTGATCTGTCAAAGCAGCCTATGTTTAATAGTGGGTTCCTTCGCACACATACTAAAGATATCTCAGCAAAGGTCATCAACATCAGTAAGTTCGGCATTTGTAAGAAAAACCTATGAGATATTTAATTCTCCAACGGATTTTCTCAAACTCCCATTTTAATTCTTTTAGAAGTTGCGTAATAAAACCAATCAATAGTAGGTCATGTAAAGTGAGAAGAAAGCAGCATCCTATTCCAGTAAGCAATTTCCATTTGTTTATCTAATTTGCTAAGAAGTTTCGGATTGCTTTTAGAAAAGCCGTCGGATAAGGAATTGCGACAGATTCATTTAATATTTTGCTCGATGTTTTCTGTTGGGTATCTTTTCGTTATGGCCGTGGTAATATAGCAGCGACATACAGCTGATATACTACGAGTTTGATTCCACCTTTGTTTGACCTTTCTCAACGGATCTCTTGCTCGATACTTTGTAAAACTTTTATAGTTTTTATAATTCTTATCAGACGTTGAGTTTTGATACGAAATTTGGTTCATCTCAAATTTTTATTTTAAAAGACAAATTAATTATTCAATTCCTTAGAAAGCTAGGCAATATTTCAGTGAGGTTGGCAAGTTGAAGCTATAAATTTGGGAGGGTAACTGGAACAATCTTTCCAATATCGTGATTCGTTACAACTTTTTAGAAAGTCAACATAATTTAGTGACAAATGTCAGATTTGATATTAATAAAATTGGCGTGGCGTAAAAAATTATATTTTCGCGTTTCTATTTTTATTTGAAGTATCCTCGTATAAATTTGCCAAACATTAAGCCTAATGGAAAAGTGTGAAATTTCCATTTTGGGCATATAAAAATATAATCGAACTTGCAAATCCCGTAAACGTTTTCTGAAAAACGTAAACACTCGAAATATTTGGACATCACTCGAATGCCAGTTGAACGAATTAATGTAAACTCAGCTTTTAACTCAAGTTCGGTTTTCGGTTGAAAATTTTAGCAATTAAAACGATAATAAAAATATTTGACAAAATTCTGAATATCACAGAATAAATACTATAATATCTAATGGCTCGTATAAAAAGTCTTTAGATAGAAATATTTATAATTTTAATTTCAAGTTTTTCAGTAATTACTATTCACGCCCGTTTGAAGCACAGGTGTTTAATCAAGATTTTCCTTATTATTAAGGAGCTTTTTGAATAGTCAAATTAATGTAAGATGATCACGCGACCGTTGCGCTATTCCAGTAATGTTCTACAAGCTGAAATTTAAATGTGTCTTTAACTTTTGTCATTAATTATTATTGTGGCAGTCAGCCGTCTTTCAGCTCGGCAAACATTACCGTTTACTGTAATTTCCAATATTTAAGTAAAAATGTTGGTATATCATTATCGAAAATCGAGAAAATTACAATTTTTACGTAATACGGTACGCGCAAATGGTAATTTCTGAAAATAACCGTTATATTTAGTAATAAAATGTTAGTAGTAAACTGTACAGAGGATTTTTCAGTTTATTAAAAATTTAAAAAGGCTACACTGCTAAGACATACCAGATGAAGGATCGTCGCCGTCCGCTGCCATATTATAATTTGAGGGCAATCGATGTTCATCTGACGCTCTTTTACGTGAAACTTTTTTGTTAAATTTTTCTTTCGGTTGATTAGCTGTCGCTTCGTCGACGTAATTAA
This sequence comes from Cantharis rustica, assembly GCA_911387805.1. Classification (NCBI taxonomy): domain Eukaryota; kingdom Metazoa; phylum Arthropoda; class Insecta; order Coleoptera; family Cantharidae; genus Cantharis; species Cantharis rustica. Next base: position 47,994,398 of record OU426878.1, on the reverse strand, counting down.
TTTTTTCGGTATTTTTAACAAATACAGGTTTGGTATTAACGACGTGACTGCTGTACCTTTGTTCGTCCAAATCTTGCGATACAACAGGCTGCGTCGTTCTTTCACTTCCGTCTATACTTTTATTAGATTTATTCGAGATAACTCTATTGTCGTAATTAGAATTCAATTCTAGATCTGGCATTGGTTTTTCATTGGGATTGATTTTTAATTTTGCTATGCGATTTTTCACTATCTGCAAATGCCGTATAACGTAGTCTTCGTTCGGCGCGAGCTTGTGGGTTTTTTCTAAACACGTTTGAGCTTGTAATAATTTACCACGTTCCACAAAAACTACACATAAATTATGCAATCCCTGAATATTTACAGGATCCAATTCTAAAATTCGTTTGTAACACTGCAAAAATAAACAAAAACATTGTTGAATACATAAATTCACAACGACGAACGTATTCGCTTTACTTACGTTTTCCGCCGCATCCAAATCCTTAATATTATTAATGTAAATATCACCGAGCAAAATAAGGCCCTTAATATGATCAGGATGATATTTGACCAACTGATTAAGAAACGGTGCCGCCTCCAACGGTCGATGATCGTCGGCCAACAATAATGCTAAGTTAAACAAAGCGCTTCTAAAATCTGCCTTGAGATGAACGGCCCTTCTAAACCAATGTTCCGCCTCTTCTATATTTTTGTCGTCCATGGCGAGCATACCGAGATTAAAATGCACTCTTTCGTTAGTCGTGTCTTTATGAAGCAAAGTCAGTAGTCTGTCCCGAGCAATTTTTCTTAATTCCGGACGACCAAGTTCTTGTAAAAGGATTGCTGAATTTAAGAGAGCCTGCTCGTGTTCGGGGTCAATGTCCAATGCTTTATCCAAATAAGCTAGGGCTTGAGAAGCTTTTCCTTGTTCGAGAAACACAACTCCAAGCTGAAACAAATAAATACCAAAGTTAAACTTACTACTTTACATAAATATTATTTTGTATAAGTATATCGAGAGTGAAATTACAAAAAAAATTTATAATACTTACGTTATAATATATATCCGGATTGCTACTATCGTAAAGCAATGCGCGCTCGTATACTTCTTGAGCTTCTTTAGTACGATTTAATTTGATTAAAATGTCGCCCCTGTTAATATAAGCCTGGGTATAATCGGCCCTCATACTAATAGCTTGTCTGTATAACATATCTGCCTCTTCTAATCGAGTCAAATTTTTTGAAATTAAATTTGCTAAATTTAAAAATACATTCAGATGATTGGGTGCAATACGCGCTTGATACGATTCGCCTGGTTTGGCTTTCGGTAATAAAGATTTCGCTCGTAAATAAGCATCTTCGGCTTCTTTAAACATTTTCAAATGATTATACGTTCTACCAACATTAATATGAGCTCCCACGTCGTCTTCTTGAACGCTCACAGCTGTATGAAAGTACCTTAATGCTTCTGTATATTCTCCCTGGCTTTCGAGAGCGTGTCCAACGTTATTAAATAACTTTGCGTTTCGTTGATTTACACGCAGCCCCGAAATAAATATTGAATATTCAGTTTCCCAATCCCAATTTCTAATGTACGTTTTGGAAGCGTGGGTTAAAATTAATAACGCTAATGCTATCCACGAAAACTTTTTAAATTTTTTCTCTATGCACATGCTCCATCCGTAAGCAATTAACAAGCAAAAGCCCATCGAAGGCATGTACAAGATTCTTTCGGCTATGACAAATCCCACGGGGAAAAATAAATTTGATGCCGGTATAAAGGGCAAAATAACAAACGCCAAGCTCTAAAAATTTTATAATTTGATGTAGATCGTAAAGTGGAAAGACATAAAATTTACTTACCATTAAGATGACCGTCGTTTGTTGTCGATTTTCGCTAGTTAATGCCACGCAAACAAGAACTATTAAAAATGCATACATAGTTAAGGTGGCCAAATTTCTAGGATCCATTAGGGATTCGACTAAGGGAACCGTGCCCATGGTCCAATCGCAACACAAATCGCAAGGAAATAACAATAACCACATATTTAAACTAATTAAATAATGATAAGTTAACTGTCTAACTGGTGTAATTGTTACAGAAGCGGGATTATCAAATCTTGTGAACACTGGTAATTGCGAACCCATAATTTGCAACCTTCCCAAAAGCAAACACGCAGTTGTAACTACAAGAACACTTAATCTTTTTGTAGCTTCGCTCGACCAAGGCAGATGATAAGCCGTCTTTCCCGTAATTGCCGTTTTTAACATGTACTTTATTTCAGGAAGACGCACCTGTGGGATGACATAACATAGTTAATTGTTTGCTGCTGAAAACTTTCTTGAGTGATTAGGTTACCTTTTGTTGAACAAAAACTTCGTAAACTGCACAAACCCCGGTGATCGTTATACCTTGTTCTTTGCAAAGCATAGCTGTTGCTACGAATATCATAGATAAAGATAGGCACTTCCAATCTGCAAATAGATGTTAAAAATAAAAGCGCCAACAATTTATAGATAAATAAATTTGAATGAAATTGAATTTCAATAGTAACGATTTATATTTTTTATTTTTTATACTAATGGAAATAAAGCAACCTTTTTCCGAAAATGTTTTCTTGAATAAGTTATTGCTATTACAAAGATCGAGGTAGATGTAAAACGAAGGCCATTAGAGTCCAATTTCTGAATTGGCAAAGCTTTACTAGGGGTTCACTGAGCTGGAAAACTTGGACATGCAATTTGTCACATAAAAATACCTTACCTGTAGTTTTTTTGCTTCTCCCCGATTTGCTATACAGGGTGAACGCGGCAAGAAAAAAAATCGACGAAAGAGTTTCGGCCCTGCCAACCACACCCGTTACCTGCAAAAACGACATCTTAAATAATTCAACCCTTACTTACGTCACTCTAATGAACGTTTAACGTTGATATTCGTGTTTCAAGTTTAAAATTACAACGATATTCCTATCGGACTCTTTTCGACTTACAAAGCACATAAATTGCATTAATCCTTAATAAAAGAGTTGTTAACAGGGTCAAAGTCAGTAATGTTGTAGATAATTAAGAAACTTACCGCTTCTGTATGTATAGGATGTACTGCAAACAGCATCGCTGCTACGAAACTCGATAATTCAGATAGAAACGTTAAACACATCCTAAAAATATAAAATTAGTTAACTACTTTTTGTAGCACAAAATAATGAAAGTAAACCAAATTCAATTAGTATATTATGTTATATACATAGGTATAAAAGAGCACACATTATTACGCTCGTCAAAAGTAATGGGTATTCCTTTCAGTCCTCATTATTTATTAGGATTGTCTATTTTATTAATGGAAATAGTATCATTACAATATTTACAAAAAATTGTAATGGAATAATAACACTTAAATGTAAAAAAATTACCTTATTATATTACAGCTAAACGACTATCAGTACATAGCGAAGCCACAATAATTTATTCAAAATTTTATAAAACAACAACTAAAATTGTTAAAGAAATTTTTTATAATTTTATTTTTAATTTAGAAATGCAAAGAAATTATAAGAAATTTGTTCGTGCATAAAGTTAACTCATTTTATAACGTCATCAAGATAAGGGGTTCCTTTTCATATTTTGTAAGTATACAAAGCCTTAAACATAAAATTCAGATAATAATGTTATATAATTTCGTAGTAATATAAAAATTTATCAAATTTCTTGATCCAACTCGGTCACAGTATGCGTGAATGAAAAACATTTCAATTTTATCCTGCCCCGCATAAAAACAGCACAATTTCCTTTACTAATAAAGAATAAAATTTGTAGTAGATGTAATCCGTCTGAATTTTTCTACAAAAAATAACACAAAAGTTAGATATGCCTTTTCTTCTTTGTACAAACGTCAGATGTGAAAAAGTGAAAAACTTTTGTAAAATTGATTTCTGCAAATATACGCTTTCACGTTTCACTTTAATTTTCGACGACGTTTAAAATATTCAATATTATCAAGTAAATATAGAACTTGCTCCGACTTAAATGTGTACACATTTGTTGAAATATAAAAAAACGTCAACAACAAATTTATTTATTTCGTTTTTCATTCTAACAATATGCCGTCACATTTGAATATTATTTTCAATTTTAATTAAGTTTTATGAATAATCCATATAAATATGAACATAATATTCAATATATTATACAGCTAAACGGGTGGATTACTGCACAGACTATATTGTATTTTATGTACAATGATGTAAAAAAAGATCAAAGAGATTTGCATTACATCGATTTTCGCGAAATAAAAAATAATTATAATTTTTGAGTCCATTTAAATATATTTATTCTTTCTTCTTATGTTTGCGACAAAACTCGTCCACCATAAAGAAAATATATATCGGCAATTACAGCCAAAAAAATGAATAATATATCGTATTTAGTTGAGTTGCTAAGATTATATGTAAATTTTATGATAGGGTTTCATAAAAGTGAATATGATGAAGCACATTCTGAGATAGGTTTGAATAAAAATTTATAAGAGCACGTGCATTGCCACAATTTTCAAAGCGGATAATTTTACCACCAGAGCTATTCTGAAAGCTTAAACAAAAACCAATGGAACGTGATTTGCAAAATTGTAGGTAAACTAAAAGGAATGTGTTTATAGAGTTTCAAGTATAAAATAAATAATGTAGGTCACAATAAAACATTGCACTCAAAATAAAACAAAATTAACAATTAACTGCAAGTGGTAGCAGTGATAATCTACTTAAAGAAACTCCATTATTTTCAATTGTCAATGCCTTTCCCTATAATGGTGATTGAGAGCAATTTAAACTACATAATCCAGTTCACAATTTTAATCATACATAAGCTTTTAAAAATAATTTCAGAATTAAATAAATGCTTCATTCTGTAAGCCCTTCAAAGACGTGCGCTGCAACATTTGAAGTGCCATTTGAGAAAACCTTTGCCATTTTGCAGCCAAGTCACTGCAAGATTGTGCTTTTACATATTTACTTTTTTTACAATAGGTTTTCAACTCAAAATGTTTGATCACAGCAAAATTTTTGGACAACTTGAAGAAAAATTGTATAGATGGCGTACGCTGGTTCAAATAAAATAAAATGAAGTTATTTGTGTTTACATATTGGTTGAATTATCGGTGTTTCCCGATCATTAATGCACCGATATATCATATGAATATGAATCGGACCAACCCGGGTGTGAAAGCTAGTTAGGTAAAAATCTCTTTAAACCTTCTATATCTAACAAACAAAAAATATTTGTTCTGATATTTTCAAAAAATACATTAAAATTTGTGCATTGTATTTTGTGTATGTTGTGCCGCCTGAAAATTATAACAGTAGCTCTGTCACGGCGAAGAAATATCTCTAAAAATATATTTCCCGTTATTTAAAGATTCTAAGCACTGATTATGAAATATGTCGTAAAAATATATTGAAACTCTCAATTACAAAAATAATATAGAATTATTTTTATTACACTACGTAGGTATATTATTTATATATAATAGGCATATTATTCAGTTTTCTATAAAAGAAATACTAGTTATATTTTATTGTTGGCGACGACGGGAGACGCTCAAGTACTTTATAGCACATTGTCGAAAAATTGTAAAAATCAAAGCTAGAAGTCCTATTTTTCCTGCTAACAAAACAATATACCAGTTCAAATCATGATTTTTTACTCCAAGTAGATCGAACGCAGATGAATTAAACAATATTAAAATAAAAATATTGTGTATATAAAATTTTATGATATTTCCTTTCATAAGACTTTCAGTAGGATATTGAATAGTACAAAATAGCAGCTTTTCAATAAAAATACGATTTTTAGAACTTACACGAATCAAAAATATTCAATAATGTAAAAATACTTAAAAAACAAGTTTAAACTTATTTATGTACTCATTTTCCCGTTGTAATCAGGAAAGCATCAATTGTATTTCAAATTAGATAAATGTTTAGCTTCCCAGGTACCAAATCAATCATACTTATAACAATATCCGCTTATGTATGCATGTGTGGCTAACAATTAGGTAATCAAAATTGCAATTAACTCTTTATGCCTTGCAATTGGTAAAGGTGGAGTTGCTATGACAATGCGAAAAAAACTCGCTTGATATTGTGGATATTTTAAATACAAATTTTTGTATTTGAGATTTATTTATAACTTATATTTCAAATAGTAATTTTCAGTATATTCTAAATTCCATATTATAACCTATTTTATTTTATATTTTGTATACCAAAAACAAAATCGAGTTTTCAATTTTTATGTTGTATTTTGCAAAATAAATATAATAAAATGGCATTTGTCAAATTTAACAGAGGTTTTTGTTCTTTTGTCCCAGTAAAAAGATTTTCCCTTTTGCGGGCTATATTCATTCCGCAACTAGGGGAATTTTGATAGATAAACTTACGAAATACTTCTGTTTTTGAAAGGCAACGAATTATTTAAAAATTAGAATATTTATGATTGTCGTTCTTTTTCGTAGTATTATAAACTACGGGATGAAAAATAACGTAATATAGATCCCTTTCCATCGTTTTACTTACGAACATAAAAGTTCAAGTACAATACTGATGTTTAAATGCAAAACTAAATATTGTAATTTATGTTTTTTTATTATTTTTAAATACAAATTATAATATATTTTTTCCAATGCCATCGTGAACTGATTACTTACACCACTAACGTTTTTATTATCTTTTATTTTTATTATTATAATATAATTATTAAACTTTTTTTTAACCAAACAACAAAACAACTAAACAAAATAAAACAGTTTATTGTTTTCACAAAAAACTAAAAATCAAGTTTATTTACGTCATCAAAAAAAAGTAGATTACTTAAGTACAAAAGTAGAAATAAATCGCTTTCACCTATATTCAATATATTTAATGTATTTCTTTGATATTAATAATTATTGTAAAGTTGGTTTTTTAAAAATTCATTACTCATAATTAGAAATAAAATTTAGACATTTTTATGTTGGTTGATCGGCTACTACAGGTCAGTAGATCAATAATAATTATACTAGCTATCTACCAATTGATTGTGTATGGTAATATAAATATTTATACACCAGATTAAGATTTTTCCTACATTTTTCTCGCCTAGGATTCCTAAAATTTTCCTTTACTCCTGGTTAAGAGCAAAAAGTCCTTTCCTAAGTTTTTATTAAATTTCCCAGAATTATCTCAGATTTCCCTTTACTTGTTACAAGATTTTCCATCAATTTTCCTCTTGCTGGCCATATTATATTTTATAATAATCAATCAGTGAACAATATGGTTTAGTGTTGTAGAGCATTATTAAGTAATTATAAAATTTTAATACTAATATAATTAAGTTTATTAATTAGCAATTAAACAGAAAATTACGACAGGGAAGGGGACAAAGATGTCATATAACTATTCAAACCAGCGGATTAAATTAATATCAGTTGGAAATATCTAAATGTGTGTTATTATATCAGTTGCCTTTCTACAATTCTTCCCACCCCTCTTCAAGAAATGGTCGTCCCTCTAGAAGTAACAAGTCGAAAACAAGCTATTCAGGAGCCGACTTGCTGAAAAAGTAAATTATAGTATTTTGTAACATGAATTTTTTTTATTTTTGTAGCGTATTTGTTTTCGATTATCTACTAATAGCGTATTATCTATAAGATATTATCGCATATTCAACAAAATATTTTGTCCGGTCTCTATAATACTCAGGATTTTTCTGGTAATAAAAATAAAAATACAATTATTAATAATATATCTATTTCCATTTTAATCCATTTTTGGTGTAGATTCTTTCTCTGAGAGAAAGGTGTAAGCATTTAGATCCCATACCAAAAAAATTAAAAGTTTTGCTGTTTGGTTTCGAATAGTAGCGCGTTAACTATAATAATATCATTGTACATTCAACAACAAAAATTTATTTTGTCTGATCTCTATAATGATCAGGAGTTTTTTCAAAATATTTATATCAATCTCTATGTTAATTAATTAAATAATTAAAAATTTTAAAATATAAGTATAATTAACAATCCACCTATTCTTGTTGTAATCCATTTTAGGCATAGATTTCTTTTCTGAGAGAACGATTAAAGGATTTGGATCCCATGACTTCGCAAACCAGATTGGAGAATGTGCCTGTGACCCTGTTTAATAGTAGATAGTGGCAATACTCAATACAGAGAAAGCAAAGACCTTATGTGCTCTTCAAAGCATGAAAACGATCATAACAAAGTTTCGACACTTCCGGATTTAAACCGGGTAGCATCGCAATCGGGTATCTTTGTTCGGTTAACTTACTAAGCTAATGATCGTCTCATATAATTATAATTAATTAATATTAAAGTCCGTTATAAGCAAAGTACATTATTGAGAAACATTCGACGGAGAAATCCGGTGTACTAGTGATGTACAGTGAAATTGTTAAAATTGAGAAAAATTATATTGATTTATTTTGAAAACCGATGAGGTTTTTTTTTTTACTTTTCGTCATAGAACTTCGCTACGCCATAGTAGTACCTTAAGAGAAATCCAGGAAAATCTGAAGCTATCATGGAAATCTGAGAAAATCTCTTAAATAAAAATATGTTGCACAAAAATTTATGTTGCGATTCAACAGATGTTTAAATTAGATCTTATTTTAGATTGTCGTTTTAGTCGTTTTAACCGGACAATACTAAATTTTATTAGTTGAATTTTTAATTTTAAAAGTTAAATAACATTTTCAGCGTTTTTCTGAATTTGGTTAAATATGTAACTTAAATACATTAAAAATTCTTAAGTATTGCAGTAAACTCTCAAAATTTCGTAAAAATCAATTTTGCGTTTGACGAAAAAACAATAATTTTACAGAAGAAAATTGATACAGGTTCTATAATATCTTACAAATGAATAAAACCAGAGTATATTGGACGAAAAAACATTTAAAACACAATTTTCGTACTCAAATCTTCTTTCAGTTAGCAATTTTCAGAGTTCATCATCGTAAAGTGGTTACGATTCTGATCTTCAGATTGGAATATTATTATATTTTAATTCTAGAACGCATTCAAAATAATATTTTTTTTATTTTTTTGGAGTTTATATTTAACTCGAAAATAAATCTTTGGATAACTAACAATCGCAACAGAAAACTCCACAATATTCAATTGTTTTAAAATAAATAAAAAAGAATGTCAGAACTGACAAAAGAAATTTTAGTATAAGTAATTGTATTAATTTCCACCAACAGTATCCTTTCCAGTCTCAATTTTTAACGGCTTTATATTTAGTTTTCACCCTTCCATTGCATTTAAAGCCTCGTGGCACGGTGTTCTACATAATATTATCTTTTGTTTTAATTTTAAAATTTTATCTTGTGATATCTTTGTAATTGTATATTACGTAATTACTCTAATGAAGCTTGACACTGGGGTATGTATAATATTTTATATACAATTAGTTAACAGATAACTGTTGGTAGATGACAAATTAATGAAGAATACTTTATTATATTAAAGTTGATTTTATTCAATAAAAAATGGATACCTCAAATCAGGAAGTGATCACTTCCCGGGCGGTAGGTCAAAAAATAAAACAAACAACTTTCTGCCGGTTAGAAAGTGAAAGTAAATAATACACTATTTCCCGGTTTATTAAAATTTAGTAATAGGTCGATTTTTTGAATTCAGCTGTACTACGAGAGATAAACAAATGCCTTAAAAAGCGTATTTAAAAAAAAATATATGATAAATTCTTCAAATCACTAAAATTGAATTTGATTTTCAATAATTAAGAGAATCCAAAGAATTGGCAAAATATATTTGCCTTTCTTTCTGAAAGATACTGTATTATATTACATTATATTATTATATTACAGATATTACAAAAAATATTATTTTTCAGTATTCGCAATGTTAAAGATTTCAGAAAAGAGTGTATAAAAATATTAGAATACTAAATATACAAAGTATTGAAAAAATGTTGCAAGTGTGAAATTTTAGGTATAATATACAATGTAAGTGCTGTAGTACAGTACAGTGCTATCTTGAAATTAAGTTGACTTCTGTGGAGGTGTCAGAGTTAAAACATAAAACTTTCATAAAATTAAAACTTATATGACATGTGTATTCATAATCCTAAACTAAAAAATTAGAACGGGCATCATTATTAAAAACTAAGATAGCACTTTTATTAAAAGCTCTGAAAATATCGAGTATATGTGTATTTTATGTAAAAATGTATTTTTTTGTTTGAAAATCGCAAATTGATAAGTAGCTTATATGAAATGAAATCTCAAAAACAAAATACGACAGAAAAAAGTAATATTTAAAAAATAAGGTTGACGTGTCCGAGAATTTTTGAAAAAATCCCTTGAATGATTTTATTGAATTTTTCATCAAACCGTACGAGTTGGGAAATATATGGGAAACTTTTTATTTGGTATAAATACAAATTGTAAATTATAATTAAATTTTTGCCAAGTTTGAATCGCGATAATTGCAATTTAGAATTTGATTCCTCATAAACTACGTAACAATTTGCGGTTTTCAAACACAAAATATACATTTCGTACAAAAATTATTTAAATTATATCGACTACCTTGGGATTATAAATACATACCATATAAGTTTTAATTTTATGAAAGTTTCGTGTTTCATTGCGGTTCAAGAACTCGACTACAGGACTCATCGAACCAAAAAAAGTATTTTTTTAAATATGATTTTAAGTTGTTTATTAAGTAAAACGAAATAAAAAATCTGTCAACGCTTTTTCTATCTATCCATTTGTCAAATTTGCTACTATAGTTTCCCAACACTCAGTGTAAAAACAGTAAAAACAAATAAATTAAATCAATATTGTGTTGTTTCAATTTATTTTTATTGGAAAATATATTAAGATTTATAAGATAATATTTATAAAGATTGCGCTATTTGTGATGGTAAGAACAAGTGTTCCATACTTATTGGCACGTACTAAATCGATTTTAATAATGAATTTATGACAAATATAAATTGAATATATTAAATACTTTTCGCAAGAAAATTCGGTTCAAAGCACAAATAATGCCCAACTTATGTGCAGTAAACACAGACAATGCTGATGTAGAGAAGCATAATTGCTAAAAACGATAGTTTCAACGGATTACTCTGATTGAAAGAACTGGTTTTAATTAAAATTTTATTACAATAAGATTAAATTTAATATAAAACTTTGCTAAACTGAGATAGTTACAAAATGGGTGATCGATTATTATGCAACTCTAATGTTGTCTAAAGGCAGCTTTACAATTACTTCAAAACGAAAATGAAACACTAAGGTTTCCGACCGAGTTGATCATTCCTGTTTTGTTATTGGAGTGTACGGCATCTTATTTCGTTTCGAAAAGTCTAACAGATTGACATTTGTATTCGGTGTAACAGAAAATTGGAAATAATAAACATCGCAAGCAATAAAATAGTTATCTGAGGAAATGGATAAATGGTGCGGTTCTGCCTATGCGTGAGAAGTTACTTTCAAAAAACAAATTAACCAATTTCTGAAGTTATTTGATATCTTATTATACTTTTCTCTCAACCCGAGAACAGTCTCAAATCCACCCTTATTAATTTGTTAATAATTTTTGAAATAAGTTTCCTTTACATTTTCATGAAAATACTTAAACTTTGTAGTAACTAAGAAGTTAACTGTTACAAATTTGTAATGTAATTTTCACTACCGGTTTTCTTCCTACTAATGCAAATTTGATATCACTAAGCATCCTTTAGTACCTGATGTGAATTCAAAATTTAATTGAAACTACGTTTGTAGAGCACAAATAATATCAAGTAGAAGTAACACTGAAATAAGATAGCTTCGGCGTTAAAAGGATGAAACTAATGAAGTTGTAAATATGTACTCCCAATTAGAATTGTGACTTTTACGTATTTAAACTCCTGAATAACCATAACAGCACGAACAGAAAAAAGCGAAGAAGGAACGGTAAGAAAACGTGAATTAGTTAAAAACCAAAGTGATGCGCTATGAATAGGAAAAAAAGCGGAATGTATCGTATACAATTTTTAAAGCAGCCACGAGGGACCGAGTGTAAATTTTATATACCTCCAGGTGAGGTCGCTTAGTGGCTTATAAACTCAAACACTTGTCTCGAAGAGACAGGTGAATTGCTACCTAAATAAGCTACCTGCTTATTGCAATTTGCCCAACTAAGAATAGCTCACACGTTGGAGACTACTGGTCTATCTAAAATAATTTTTGAGACAGGTTTTATTGACATTAAATCTTGACAAGACTTTGGAACAACATAAATGGCTACATCGTCTTCACAAATTAAGAAGCAATAACATTTTTATTTCGCATCAATTTTGAGTCCACGGATATCTGCAATTCTTGCTTTTATAAATAATGCAGGATAATATAAAAATTAGCTATACAGCAAAATTCTTTGGCCACAAATTTTATTTAGGGGTATAGGGTCGTGAAAATAAATTCGAATTTAATAAGTCCCAAACAGCTATAAATTATAGCTAGAGCAAGTAGCTTTCTTCCATTTTCTTTGAAAACTTTCAATAAGTGAAGCTGTTAAATAATAAATTTTAAAATGACAATACCTAATATCAATTTATAATTTAAAACCATTTTTCTCTATTTCGGTGTATTGGTTTGTACATAAGAAAATATGCAAAACAATTAATCCAGCAAATGACAATTTGGTTATAAGTTAAAGCTGAGAATGTGAAACATATTAACACCCTCGTTCAAAGAACGGAAACCATAAATTCTTATATATGCCAACCATACCGCCCCAACTTGCAACTTGAAAACTGCAAGTGTGAAATTATCATTATTAAAGTGACCGCTCTTGACCATACAAGTGTGTAGATGCATTTTTGCTAAAATAAAATATTAAACTTGAACTATTCTTTTATTGAAAATAATTCTCGCTACGCCACCTTTACCCAATAGGTTATGGGCCCAGGATTATACGCGACAAATAATAAATGTGGTATAGTGATAATTAGATATTCAAACAAAAAAAAAATATATAAATTATAAAGTATAATATTATTAGTGTTAATAATTAATAATAATAAACACATAAACAATTAGTTTAATAAATAATTATAATTAGTGAAAAAGTTAAGTTTTAAGTCTTGAAAAGTTTTTAAGTTTTACCGAAAATGGATAGCAAGAAAAGGCGAAATATTAAACCGTTCGATGGTGACCATTATAGTATATGGAAGTTTCGTCTGCGAACCGTAATTGCAGAAGACGATGCATTAAAAGTACTCGATGAAAATCCTCCAGAAATAATTACCGAAAAATGGCGCAAATGGGAAAGAACCGCAAAAAGTCATATAATAGAATACCTCAGCGACACTATGATTGGTATTGTAACGGAAGAAGCAACTGCACGCGACATTATAGATAAATTAGATTCTATATACGAAAGAAAAAGTTTGGCCACCCAATTATCGGTGCAGAAGAAATTACTAAGTTTCAAATTACAAGGTGATACGAAACTAATAAAGCACTTTCTAGAATTCGATGAAATGATGATCGATTTAACAGCTGCAGGTGGAAATTTAAATGAAATGGGAAAAGTTGCTCACCTTTTATTGACTTTACCGGCGACTTACGATGGAGTAGTTACCGCAATTCAAACATTGTCGGAAGAAAATCTGAGCCTCGCATTCGTGAAGACAAGGTTACTTGATCACGAAATAAAACTCAAGAACGAAAGCGAAGACACAAGCAACAAAGTTTTACTCTTCGAAAATAAACAACGAAGAAAGAAAACTTTCCATGAGAGAAAATCTTTTCAAAATTCACGGCAATCGCATCTTAAAGAAAATTTCAGACCTGCATCGCGTTTCAATAAATATACGCATAAAAGTGAAAACAGAAGAGATCGAGATGTTCGTGCAATAAAGTGTAACCACTGCGGTAGAAGAAATCACACAAAAGCGGAGTGTTACTATAATAAAAACATTAAAAGGGGCCCAAGTGACCGAAACGACAGGACCGTCCAAACAATTCGACAAATTGACAATAGCGAGCAAAGCTTCGTTTTTATGCTTGGAATGGGAACATGGAAAACTCAAGACAATTCCGATGAAATAAGATTTTTATTGGATTCAGGTGCAACTGATCACCTGGTAAACAAATATCATCTTTTCACCACGGTATCCAAATTGGCAAAACCAATAAACATTTCTGTGGCTAAAAATGATGTCTCCATCACAGCAACCCATAAAGGAACAATTAAGGTAACAACGAACTTAGGACAAAATGGATTACTGGAAAACGTTCTCTATTCCGCTGATGTACCTTACAATATTTTATCCGTACGACGCATTCAAGAAAGTGGGATGACAGTAATTTTTGAAGGTAACGGCAACGTACAGATAAACAGGAATGGTAAGACCATCATAACGGGTAAGCTCTTGAATGAATTATTTTGTGTAATTTTAAAATTAACTAAAAATTCAAATGGTATAAAAGGGCATGCAAACGTTATGAATACGAATAATTTAGAAAACAACAATTATAAAATTTGGCATGAACGCTTAGGTCATATTGGAAAAAATAAATTTTTAGAATTAAAAACAAAGGGATTAACGATTAATAGTAATCAGTTGAGTGTAATTAATCCCACAAATGACTTATGTGAGGCATGTATTTTTGGTAAACAAACTCGACTTCCTTTTTCTAAAGCCAAAGACAAGTCTTATGTAAAAAGACCATTGTTTATTGTACACTCAGATGTATGTGGACCAATTACTCCAACAACAATTGATAACCGAAATTATTTTGTCACATTTATTGACGAATATACACATTACACGGTTACCTATTTATTAACTTATAAATCCGAGGTGTTTACAGTTTTTCAAGATTTTGTTGCAAAAAGTGAAGCACATTTCAATGATTATAAAGTCGTTAGTTTATATTGCGACAATGGGCGCGAATATATTTCTAATGAATTTAAATCATTCTGTGTTAAAAGGGGTATTACCTACCACTTAACAATACCTCGTACGCCACAACAAAATTCGGTGGCGGAACGAATGAACAGGTCTCTTACCGAAAAAGCTCGTGCCATGGTACACGGAGCTTTCCTAGACCAACGTTTTTGGGGTGAAGCCGTTTTAACGGCCACTTATTTAATAAATTTAACCCCTACTAAAGCAATTAAAGAAAATTCAACACCATTTGAACTGTGGCATAATAAAAAGCCCAGGTTAGACCATTTAAAAGTATTTGGTTCTACTGTTTATGTACATAACAAAACTAAGAAAACCAAGTTTGATGAAAAATCATTCAAAGGCATTCTAGTAGGTTACGTACCAAATGGTTATAAAATTTTCAATGTTGAAAGTCAAAATTTCATTACTGCACGTGATGTTATTTTTGATGAAAGAAATTTTAAAACATCAAGGCCATTATTAAAACTTTATGAAGGAGTTGAAAATGAAAACTTCAAAAATATAAAAATTTCAAAAATTGCTAAACCTGATACAATTAAAAAATCAGGCAACGATAATAAATCTGTATTAACTAAAACAGATAGTGGTGAATCACCAATTGAATCTGATGAACTTGTAAACACCTGTCGGGATGAAGTTATAACTACTAGACGTAGTGAAAGAATTAAAAATCGCCACCCTGTCTTATACAGAAACGATGACGATAACATTGATAACTATCTTTTATGCGCTCAATCAATAGTTTGTAAAATTCCAACTAGTTACCAAGAGATAGGCGCAAGAGAAGATAAAAATCAATGGCAACAAGCAATAAATGAGGAAATTAATTCTCTTTTAAAAAATAAAACATGGTCAATAGTTCCTAAACCTGTAAATAAAAATATAGTAGGCTGCAAATGGGTATTTACAATTAAAAACGATATTTTTGGAAACCCAACCAAATATAAAGCGCGATTAGTAGCTAGGGGATTCAGTCAAAATTATCTACTCGACTATAACGAAACGTTTGCACCAGTAGCTAGAATTTCCACGTTCAGATTACTTTTGGCACTTGCAAATCAACACAATCTTTTAGCTCATCATATGGATGTTAAAACAGCCTATCTAAATGGCATTTTAAAAGAAGAAATTTATATGCAAGTACCCGAAGGAATTAAAACTACAAATAAAAATGTAGTATGCAAACTTCATAAATCATTGTATGGATTAAAACAATCTGCAAGATGTTGGTTTGAACGTTTTGATCAAATATTAAAACAAAAGGGTTTCAAAAACTCTTCGGTCGATCGTTGTTTATATTTATTAGACATAGGCGATGTAAGTAAAAATATTTATATCATCTTATATGTCGACGACCTTTTGGTAATAACCAGAAATATGAGTACAATGTCAAATTTAAAACAATATTTGATGGAACAATTTAATATGATTGATCTAAAAGACATTAAACTCTTTTTAGGCATAAAAATAGAAAGGACTGCAAATGAGATTTCTTTTGATCAGAGTGCTTATTTAAAAACAGTTCTTAGTAAATTTAACATGAGCGATTGTAAACCTGTTAGCACCCCACTTCCAGTAAAACTGAATTATGATGCTTTAAATTCAGATGAAACTACAAATGCACCTTGCAGAAATGTGATTGGATGTTTAATGTATGCAATGTTGTGTACACGTCCAGATCTGTGCACTGCAATCAATTTATTAAGTAGATACCAAAGTAAAAGCAATGCAGAACTTTGGCAATCATTAAAACGAGTATTACGTTATATTCGAGGTACTATTAACTTAAAATTAACATATAAAAGAACTGAAACTAACGATGAAACATTAGTTGGTTATGTAGATTCTGATTGGGGAAGCAATGAAAACGATCGCATTAGTACGACGGGTTACGTATTTAAATTATTTGATCATTGCACAATATGCTGGAATACGAAAAGACAAAAATCAGTAGCAGCTTCTTCCACCGAAGCCGAATATATGAGTTTATTTGAAGGGGTTAGAGAGGTTTTGTGGTTAAAATCTTTATTGGAAAGCATTAAATTAAAATTAGAACAGCCAATAATTATTTTTGAAGACAATAATGGTTGCATTGCAATTGCCAATAATCCAACCTCTCATAAACGTTCAAAACATATAGATATCAAATATCATTTTTCTAGGGAGCAAATTGAAAATAAAATAATAAAATTAAAATATATTCCCACAGGTGAACAATTGGCCGACACATTTACCAAACAACTACCAGCACCAAGGTTCCAGGAAATTCGTATGAAACTTGGATTAAGCGAATAAATTTAATTTTTTTTTATTTTATGTTTATACTCGTATATGTTTTCTAATGTTTTATGTCAAGGTCTGATTAGGTTTTTATTGGTTTTTTCCCTAATCCTTTAGCAACAAATGTTGGACCACAATAACTATAATGTAATCCAAATTATAATTTTTTTTATTTTTTTTTGTAAATAAATTATTGATTAATTTTTTGAGGGGGAGTATTGGTTTGTACATAAGAAAATATGCAAAACAATTAATCCAGCAAATGACAATTTGGTTATAAGTTAAAGCTGAGAATGTGAAACATATTAACACCCTCGTTCAAAGAACGGAAACCATAAATTCTTATATATGCCAACCATACCGCCCCAACTTGCAACTTGAAAACTGCAAGTGTGAAATTATCATTATTAAAGTGACCGCTCTTGACCATACAAGTGTGTAGATGCATTTTTGCTAAAATAAAATATTAAACTTGAACTATTCTTTTATTGAAAATAATTCTCGCTACGCCACCTTTACCCAATACGGTGTATAAAATAGGTGACTCGATCGTATTTATAGGGAATATTATAAATTGATTAGAAATAATTTTGAAATAAAATCAATTAATCTTACAAACTCGCACGTTATGCCTAATAATTATAATACAAAATTAGAATCGTTAGCAATTTGACTAGGTGGGTACATAAAATTATAATGATTTCGGAAAACACGTCGTTAGTTGGAAACGATAAGCGATAATTATTTGGAAAATTCCCTAGGGAAATTTGATGGATAAACAGAAAAATTAAAAAGTTGTACTAACCTAAAATACATTATGCAAACGATTGAATGAAGCAACATGTTGACAAGATGATAACCCATAGGTTCCAGTTGTTGAAGCATATAATTCCATCGAAATGTTAAAACTGTCAGTGGTCGATATGACTTGTGACTTTGTTCCTAAACAATTAAACGTTAATTATAATAAAGAAAAACAAAGTAATAAATGAAATATTCCCTTCAATTGCTACGTATTCAACACGCGAAACTTGACGGACGTTACGTTCCGGTCGTTAGTTAAATTAACGATCGGTTAATTAATTCATTTTTAATCAATGCTTACAAATTGATAAACTAAATAAAGCAACAAAAAGTTAAGAACCTTAGAAAGTTGCAAAACAAGAAGAAGTTTAAACAGCAGAACTATCGATAAGTTCTGCAACTTTTGTTTTTAACGTTTTAAATAAACAAGCAGGTCGGATTCGAGCTCGAGACGCGATTGACATTATAACGTATTACGATATAATTTATGGAATGTTTAATAATTGAGAATGCATGTTATAAAAATTTGATATATAACAATTTATTATGTAAATTCGAGTATTGTAATATTTACTCGTTGGAGTACGTGATCGTTTTGCACATTATGGTGATCCGGTCTCATCAATTTTGAGCAATAATGTTGAAAGGTTGTCAAAAAATGGTGCGGGTATTTGTATCATCTTTTTGAAAATCGTCAAATCGGAATTACGTTCTAAAAGTTCGCGTCTAAATTGTGAAGTTTAGTAATATCCTTCATAGTTATTATGCAGATGACACTTGCTCCAACTCCAAAAGAGTTCTCGTATTTGATGAAACTTCAAGTTGAAACAGAAATTCACACATCTACTTGATACGGTTCGCTTGTTCGACTACACGCTATAAAATAAATTTATTCAGGTCGGAACTTGCGATTCTAATTAGGGGCCATAATTACTTGACAATTAAAATTTTATCAATAAAATTTCATTAATCGTGTAGGTGTACCTTGGTGGATGTTTCGCTCGAACAAAAGTTAATTGAAGGTTTTAAGGTATCAGCACGTGTTCGCGTGTTTGAAATGTGAATTATTAATGAAGTCTCTCAAGTATGCCCTAACGTTTTATTATATTATTCTACTTAGAGCAAGCTAGACTAACTGTTGGTCCTTCTTACCTTGTGCATCGGAGTACCCCAAAAATCATTAAAAAATATATTTGATAACGGCGTGTGAGGTCTCAAATCTCTGTTATCTTTGATTGCACTGATATCGTCGAAGACGAATCCGCAATAGCAACTGTTGTGGTACACCAGGATGGAGGTCAGCACCACAACAGCGCTCAAGACTTTTTTAATTGTCATTTTGCGATAATTAGGAATTCGTTATTGGCTTACACCACGTCAAATTTTCGATTTTGTACCACATCTTCAAGACACTCCCATATATAACTACTACAAGAAGTTGAAGAACTGGTTTGTGGCGCTTTCGATTTTATATTCTATATAAATAGGTGTATGTGTTTTTTGACGAATTTGTTATTAATTCACGTTGTCTTGTAAAAACAAATAAAATAAATTGACGGTTTTAACCGGGCTTGCCCTCCTTTCTGGGACCTGCAGGGTGAACAGAACGCGAACATGAGCAAGGAAGAATTAAACAGGTCAGGTTAAGTGCTGCACGTTACTCGATCAAATATCTTATTGATTTAAACACTATAAATGTCGACGAACTAATACTATTTACAGCGCCACAACACATTAATGTATCATCACAGAGAATACGGAAAGTGACTACCGCACACCCACACAACTCCGTATGTACTCGATGACTGAACTAAACGAACTTCTCGCGACTACTGTTTACTGCCATACTGCGTCTGTACGTCACGTGATCCCTAGTTTGGTTCTTCTGGTGGCCCACGACTCAGGCGCAGGCCCACAACCCTTAACGTTTCATCCCCCGCTAAAAACATAACACTGATATTTCTTCTACAATTCCCACTCAGCATCGCGATCAAATATAACTTATAATATTTGAGATGAAGTTTTCTTTTTCAATTGTACACGGCGAACCCGCACCTGACCGCAGAAAATATAAAATATAAATTCGGATAATGGCGACTCGAAAAATTAGCCCTCCAATTTAAATTGCGTGGGTATAAATTATAAACGTAATGTGTATTGTATTATATCATAATCATACAAGTTAACTTGAGAGTATCCTCTGCTCCCCAAGGGCGCCGTATGGTGTACGGTTTACCATGCATGATCAAGATATAAATTTTGGTTAGTAATTATATTGTGGCTATAAATAATGAAGCTTGTTATAGTTATCCACAAGAAGCGCAAGTGTTACCTTCCTTATAATTACGCTCCTATTTATCTTAGATAACTAACTAAACTTGCTCAACTTAGCAAATGTTACTTTCAACCACAATGAGTATCGACGATTACAAGTTGGCTCGTGATTAAGAATCTTACATTATTATTCGCTGGTATTAGCAACTTTTTTCACTAAAAGAGCTTTCGAATGATTAATTATCGTTAATTCAACTTCTCCTCGAGTAAACTTCGAGTTAAAATTTACCAAGTTTTAAAATTTAAATTTTTCCGAGACTAAAAACTGCTAGATAAAAGATGAAAGAATATTCCTAGTTTCATGAAATAAATTTTCATAAACTTCTTTAGATATATTAAGAGAAAATATTATGCATTACTCCAACCAATAATAAATGAACCACATTTACTGCGACCTCATAAAACAGAAAAGAAACAAATGTTGAATAGAATTACTAATTTGCTTAATTATTTTAATTACTCCAAAAAAGAACACATGAACGCATTTATCTACATTTTGAATTGAAACAGCAAACCTAATTTTCACAAGCACTGTTGACTAACTATGTATATGTGTTTTATATTGATGTTAGTTTGTTCTTGTTTGTGATATTATTAATAATACTAAAGAGCCTGCGGCACCCCTCCGACTTGGAAACTATATGTACATAATAGTTAGTTACGGGAACACTCTTTATAAGGGAACAAGTAAAAAGACGCTTTCAACTCGCCCTAAAATTTTGCTGTTATAATGTCACTATTGTTACTTTGTACAGAGTGGTTCATTATTTCAATTTTATTGTTTCGAAACTAACATAAAACTACTAACCATTTTATTTTGATCGCACTTTTCTGACACAATCAAAATATCTCTTCGAGATGAAAAACACATTTTAATTAATCTAATTTTGCCAAACAAATCATTTACTAAATCAATTTTTTAGTTCTGAGCTTAATTAATTCTCTCTACTACTGCTTAATTATTTATTTGTTATTATATTATTTTATTTTGGGGTAGTTATTAATTAAATAATATTAAAATCTTTTTAATTTTCCCAACGATGACTTTCCCACCAAATTAATCGAATTCGTTTTTTAAACTCTTTTAAACTCAATTTGTATTACAATATGTAAATGTGGGGTAGACTCTCTGTTGCTAGTGGAATTTGGAAAACTTTGACCTGCTCAAACTAGAGAACGAGACTGCCTATTTTTTGGTTAAAATATTAGAAGTACATTGTTGAAGAACGCTTTCCGGCCGCTTGGAAGAGTGGATTATATAGTTACCCCGCATGTTCCAAATTAGATCAAATTAATGCTAAAACATTGTACTTTTAAAAACCTTAGTATTTTAGCATTCATCCTGGTGGCTACGTCAATCCGACTCAATTTATCATTCTATAAATTAAATCGAAATCGATTTTGTTGTTCATAAGGTGATAATCACATTTAACAATATAAATAATTGCAACTAAACATTTCTTTTCAGGAAGAATAAAAACTAGAAATAAAAGTATATAACTTAAAAAAGTTGATTTAATGAAATGTAAAATACATATTATTTATTATAAAGAAATAATTTATTATTTTTATTAAAAACACACTAAAAATATATTATAATATTTAATATATTATTTAAGTAGGTATATAAAAATGGAAAAATGTAATAAATAATTTACGTAATAATCATGATATTATAAAATATCATTTGTTTTCGTCTACCTATTATAACATATTTTTTATCAACATATTCTTCAAGTTAAAAATCAGAAGATTCATATAATTTTCTTCGATTTCTTATTATAATTTTCTAAAGATTAAAGAAGAATTACTGAAATATTAAAAATTGTTTAAAGTGGTAATCACCGTTTATGCAATAACTAAGTTATTCTTAATATCGGTTAAATAATTACATAAATCTAAGTATCTAAGACTTTACCACTCGCATCTGGTGCTGTAGTTTGAAATTTTGCACAAAAATATCAAATTTTTTAGCAAAGACTTTTCTACATAATATTTTCTAATTGATTTTATTAAATAGAAACTTTTTACTTTTCAGAATATAGGTTTTTTGCATTAGGGATTTTTTTCAATAACTAATAACTTTTAGTAACTATGCCAGCAGTATGCCATAAAGCCTACACCGGCAGATTGGTAAGCGGGGAACCGCGGTTCAAATTCTGTCAGATACACTGCTGTGATCTAAAGCCCAATATCAATCTGTGGGCTATGAAGAAGGCAACGGGAAACGACCCCATTAATAATTCTCTACTTTGTCATCTTGACTTCTGTCAAATTGATTGTCTACGCACTGCATAGTGCTGTATCACACTCAAAGAAGAAGAATAACTGTTAAATATTTGTCTCACCAGACTAACTGTGCCCAAGATATAAGTGAATAAATTTGGATTATCATATTCACTATTAAATGTTTCTGTGCCAGTGAGACAATACACCGATTAAAGTACTACAATTCAAAATGAGCCAAATCAGTCGATTCCACGCATTGACATGAATTGGGAATTTTTCAATCTACATTATAGCAAATTTTGCGTATAGATCTTGAGCCTATACCCTTACAAGATCAAATTAACTCAAGAACTAAAGTCTCTTGATCATTTCAATCGCCAAAACTTCTCCGTTTCTCATGCCGGAGGTGTGATTGGCCCGCTGTTTTTCGTCGATCAAAATGATCGCCATGTTACAATGGAGTCCGCTAGCATGCCTTGTTGAAAAAATATTTTGACCAGAATTGCATAAACTTGACATCAGTGATATGCAGTATCATATGAAAATCGTGTAATCTTGTGAAATGGTTCGGTCGAATGACCACTTTGCTTATGCGATTTAACACAGTTGGATTTCTTTTTATAGAGTTACGTTAAGTTGTTACCACGTCGTGGTGTTCATATGAACGAGATCTAATTCCATATTTAAATTTAAGAGGTGTACTACACCTTGAATAAATTACAGCCCGAGATCTCATTTATTCTGGGTTTTACTTAAATACAAAATTGTTATGTCCCGATATTTATGTCGCAACAACAGGTATATTTTTTGCCTCTTCCCCCTCTTTTCTTTATACTTTATAATTAATTTGTATAGAATACTTTTTATCAGCCTGAGGCGCCTGTGAATAAAGAGCATTTCTTCCAATTTACAAAATAAATCTAAAAAATCAACACAGCTTGAAGGAGACAGAAATATGCGATGTAAAAGTGAAGAAAAATCTTAGATAAACTAAAAAAATCCAAATTTTTCATAAAATGTAAAATTTGCAATATACACATGTTTACAAGATAAGCCGTCACTGTTTTCTGCAATTTATTTTTATCGATTAGATAAATATTGTGAACGTGTGCGAGTCAGGATTGTTGATTTATAATTTCGTTATTAATCCGAATTTACCTCTTACGTGTTATGTTTTAAGTGATACGCAGACGAGAAATCTTGCGATAAAAAAAGTATTCACCAGCTGTTATATAAATTTTCTTCTCTGGTAATCAAGATAGGCAAATATTAACTTTACAAACTTCGAAAACGAAGTTTATGACGAACAAAGGTAATCATTTTTGTAACCCAATTAATGTTTCTGGTGAGAAACCAATCAATTGCCAAACACTATAATAATTATAATATAGTGAAAAAAATCTATGTAACATGTAAACGATAAGAAACCATTTTAGAAATCATGACCAACGGATTGGACCTATGGTCCATGCTAACCTACATGAATCCGAACACTTAACAGCTAACACGGTGTCTCTCTGCAAATGCAAACAATAGTTCCCGTCTCCCGTGCAACAACTACAACAGCCTCAACATATATGTAAACACCTTGATACATTCTTTACCAATTTTCAATCAATGGCTCACTGTCCGGTTAAGAATATGCAACTTCGGTGTTATCCCCCATACTCCAACTCAACAACTTACACTAGTGGTTTAACCTCAAAACCAATGGCAAAGGGTTTAAAATAGATAAAAAAGGAAGCCCAGACGAATTAAAAGTCCATAAGCAAACAAGACTTGCAAACTGTTGGTTATCTAAACCATTAGAAGTACAAAATAAATTTCAGAATCTAACAGAAGAGAGAGAAGCAACCAACACAATAGGAGAAACCGATGGCGAAGAAGAAAAACCCACCAATAAAGAAAAACAAAATAAACCATATAAACCACAACCACCACTTACTATAGACTATAGCAGTGTTTGGGGTTGTATACATTGCATATTTACACCAATAGATTGGAAAAATTGTAGCGAAAAAATATATACTGAAAACGATTGGAAACGCAGAAGTAAAAGTTTAACTAGCAAATGGTAAGTACTTTATGTGCTAAACCACTGGTTTCTAAAGTGGACGATATCACCAGGGGGTGCCCCCCCCTGGTGGCGATGGAGCAATCCGGTGGGGAGGGGGAGCAATAGAAGCATCATGTAAAGTATAAAAAGTGTAAAATCATGAAAAAACTACTGTACAAACAAAATTTTGGACGAGCAAAATTCAGCCAGTTTGCAAATTTATCAACGGTTGCAAAAAATGATGAAAATTTGTTTACTTATTGTCAGCACTTGGAGGCTTTGCATTCTAACTTTAATAAACAATTTAAAAATATTCTGAAAATGAACATAGCCGACTGAGTTTTGGATTCTTTTTCTACTACAGATACAGAAGAATCTTTAAACTTACAAGAAGAACTGATAGAATTAACGACAAATAAAGAATTAAAATTTAGATTCAAAGATGGCTATCAACAGTTCTGGTTGCAAAAGCAGATCCTGTGTCCTGGATTATAGGATATCGTACAATAAATTAAATATTGCATTTCCTTCATCGTATTTAGTTGAACGTGGGTTTAGTACAGTAACAAATCTGCTGGCTGACTAAGAAGAAAAGAGAAAAAAAATAAAGCCTAACAAAAATAAGTTGATAGCAACGTACCAAGCTCATTCTTCCTATTAAAATTATTAATAATATGTATTTTTATGTTCTATCCGTGTATTAGAAATTAACTTGTTGTTTTCATTATAATAAATTCAAAGCGGTAAGACGTCATAAATTTTTCTTATATGTCTTGTAGGTAGAAATATAGATACATAAAATGAACCGATACCGATGTGGAAAAAACAGCTCATTCGAGATTGGTAGGCGTTAAGAATTTCTTTTTCTGCAAAGAAGACAGTAGGATAAATAATTTTGGTAATCATTGTGCTAAAGAAATAGATCAGAAACAGAAAGAAATTTTAGAGTGGTTGTGAAATAATTACACCCATATTCATAATGGACATTCTTCTCAAGACTAAAGTAATCTAGAAGAAGCTGTAAACACTATCACAAATAACATACAACAAGCTATATGGAAAGCACCCTTGTTGTCTTTAATAAATACATAGAAGAAGATACACCATTCTCAATAAAGCAAAAATTAGCTGAAAAACGGGCACTACGTAAGATTTGGCCTCAAATTAGATATTCTGATGATAAAACCAAATTAAATAAAGCTGATAAGGAATTGAAAAAAATGTTAATGGAAATCAAAAATTACGAAATTAAAAAATTCTTGGTAAACCTAAGTTAAGCCGACGCAACTGAATATTCACTATGAAAATCCACCACAAAACTGAAAAGACCACAACACAACTATTTCACCAATCAAGTAATAAAAGTAATAAAAATAAAATCAATGAAACAAAGTTGCTGCATGTAACCTTTAGTATAAAAAAAGACCGCCTGTCTTTTGTCCGCCTGTCAAGCTGAATGTTTTGCATATTGCCATAAGCTTCAGATAAGTACCTTAGAATGCACTTTGATGGGAGACTGACGTAGCCTAAACATATTTTTACTAAACGGAAACAGCTTGAAATTAAATTTTATCAAATGTATTGGATTGTTGACTGAAGGTCACACCTTTCTCTGGAAATCAAGAATTCACTATACAAAGCCATAATCAAACCAATATGAACCTAACAATTGGAATCAGTTGGATCAAGTATCTCTATACCTTTACTTAAGGAAGAAATCAAGAGGTATAGTACAAATTTGAGTTCTAAAAAGTGTTTGTGCATTTTTTGGTTTATTCTAAAAATTTGATATGATCAAATTACAGAGTACCCCAATGTGCTTACCAAGTAAACCATTAGTGCCTGGTGATGAATTGCATAGGCTAAAAAAATTCAGAACTGCGGACCTCATTAATAGATTTTAAACTGAAAACTATTCATGTGTATATCATATACATTATGTACATCTATCTCTTTCCCTCTCTTCAAGAGTCCTTTGTTTCTTCACTTCTTTTATCATTATTTTATGTTTTTCAGAAAGGTTTTCTTAGCACATACTTTGATAATTTGCCATTTCCTGCCAAGGAAAGACAACCAGAACAAACTTTAAACTCCGCCCGGGATCGAACCTAGGATCTCGGCTTAGCAGTTGACGCACATAAGTATCCATGACCGTTTTCATTATGTATATACATAATATAATGAAGTTTATTATTCTTTTATAGATTGCTGTATATGGGAGTTAATTAAAATAAAAATTATACACAGTTTAGTGTCATTCCACATCAAATGGTCCAATCTTGTTGCTCGATCATTTAAAAAAATTAGAGTTTTGTATGTACTTAGTATAACTTGTTGGTAGTTTGAAATAATGATTATTTTAATTTTATAGTTTTTTGTTTTCATGTTGTCTCTATAGTTTTTGGACAAAATACATAATTTTTTGCATTTTAATGTATTTGTTGAAGCTAAAATATCTGAGCCCTATTTATTCTATCAACATAGAACTAAAAGCAGTTTGTTTAAAAATAAATAAGCTGCAAGATTTGTCATTACACATTTTCACTTAAATGCAATGCTAAAGCGTAAAATTGTACTCTAAATATTTACTTTTTATTGTAACAAAGTGGTATATTTACGCTAAAGATTTTACAGAAAGGACAGATGTCTACAAGTTAATATTTTTTTACAAAGAGATCAAATCCAGTTGTATTGGTATATCAAATGTCAACCTTGGGATTTACACACCTTTTTTTCTAAAAATTCTCATAGTTTAAAAAATAATTTAGATTCCGCAAACACTTTGAAATACAACCAAGTATGTCAACCACATGAAAGCAAAAGACAATAAAATTTAAATAATTGTTATTTTGAACTACAAACATGTTAGACTGATTACACACAAAAAAATCAATTCCCTTTAAAATAGTCTAATATGGAATTATTCTATTTATAAAATATTGTATTTTTTGCTACTTTTAAATTTTATTTTAAGGTTTGACTTCAATACCACAGAGTTGATTCGTACTCGACAGATGGCTGGTCATATGTAATAATTTGAACTAAATAAATCGTTTATAAAAGTACTTCTATTTGGTCATATGTATAGTTCTGTGAGTAGTAAAACGGGGAATACCCGCAATCTGAAATATATTTTAAATATTATGAAGTAATGAAATTTAAACGATAACTTGATGTGCTAATTACTTTTACGCTTACACTATAAATAATTTATAATTTATACATGTGATGATTATAATTCCTCAGTATACAAAAATGATGAAGTACATTTTGTTTCAAGTTACCTATACTGAGGTGACCCCGGCTATACAAATTTATAAAATTTTGCTCAATCCAACATATCTCGCCAGGGTTCATTTATTATTTAAATTAATACATGAGACTCTTCAATTGTTTTATTTTATTTGTGTTGTTTAATTTAGTTGCTAAGGTAAATTTTATTACCTTATGGTAGCGCTATTGCATGTGATGCAAGACCACATGCACGTTTATTTATTTTAACAAATAACTAAAATTATCAGAATTTCTTCTAAATTTTTAATATTTTTACTTGCACTAATTAACATAAAATAAAACAACCATGAATCCAAATTTAATCACTTTTAATAATAAATAATCAAAATTAAACTTATTATTCCGGGAATAATGATCATCCGCTGGTCTTATTGATGCAACTTCCTTCTTTTCTGCCTTCGGCCCGGATACCAACTCAAAACTTCCAAACTTAAAATCTGTGTACAGAGTACTCACAAATTTATAGAATTAATAATTTACAATAATTAAAACTAAACTTTAAAATTAATTTACAAAATAAATTTACCGTTTTTATGGTTTCGAAATACGACAATCGAGTCGAATAATACAAAGAAACAATAATACAGCATTAAATTCCTTTCATTAAACACACAAAAACTAAAAAAAATCAACAAGAAGAAATGCTAACGTTTAAGCAATTTAATACTAAAAAATATAGTAAAATTATAACTAATTTTAAAATATCCAACGAAATAACTTCTTTTTAGTCGATTTCGATAAGGAAGGGGGAACGTTCAAAGTTATTACTGTTTAAATTTTAACTTCTATCCCCTAACCCTACCCCCTACCTAGGGACCCCCTACCTTGCGATATGTCATTTTAAAGAAGAAAATCTTTCTTCATTCATATTAAAATATTAAATTTGGCGGATCTGTTGATGAGCTAGAATTGTATTCGAAAATTATTTAATTTTTAGAAAATTTGTGAAATTACGTTTTCAAAATGTGCTTCGTTATTGGCTAAACATTAGTAAAGCCTATCTTGAAACTCTTCGCGTACTTGATGAAATGTTTCTGCACAAATCCGCCTACATTTTTGAATTAACCTAATTTTCAGTTTTCTGAAGATTCTCAGGAAGACTTTTAAAAACTACCGTTTCTAAAGGACAAATGAACGTTTAGTTAAGAAAATCATAATATCCCGATTAATTTTTGACTAATTGGACAAATTTTATTATTCAGCAAATCTTAGGAATCATAATTGAGCCAATTTACTATTTGTATATTTCTCTAGTGTAGTCGCATCTTCATGACTGAAGAATTTTAATCTAAATGGCTCATTCGCAGCTGCCGACCATGATGCTTTTCTATTCTTGCCGGTCTTACGCTTTTCTCACTGTAAAACTTCGGAACATTTTAGATTGAACGAAATCATTTGGATTCTCTTGAGAATAAGTAATGAAGATAATCTTCCGCTGCCTTTGATCATGTTTGTCTATTGGAGTTACAGGTATTCGAATTTAGGAAACTCGCGTTTCCTAATTTTTATTTAAAATTATCCAGGGTTCACTACATGGGGAAGAAAGAGAACTTGCTAGCAGTGCTCATAATATCTTGATGAGTAAGCATTTCTTAATGGTTTGTTAATACACATTTCCTGGCAAAGTGGGTATCTCTGAGATCTATTACTGTCTTACCTATTGGTCCTATAAGACCTATAGATCTATTGCTCAGACAGCAATAAGTCCTTGACAGATCAGCTATCTTGAATATGAACTATTTCGAAATATGCAACTCTTAATTGATCAAAAAATAAAATTTTTTTTTATTTTTTCTTATTATTATTATGAACTATGCTTTAGCTTGAGTTGCATAAAAAAAATTGTAAATTAGACTTTTCGACACGCAATAGGTTTTTGTTTTTAATACAAAACACATAATGTATTTGTATTGGCCCTCCAAACTTTAAATTAATCCATTAAGTCGTTTTTAAGTGAAACAATTTGTAAATCCTAGCCTTAATAATGTTATTTAAATAACATAAGTTCTGTATGTATTTTTAGTTTTATTCATTTTTTACATAAGTTTTACATAGTTAAGTAGAAAGTACTAAATAATTTAGTATGTAGTGCCTTACTTTTTAAAGTAGTCAATTTTTCAAGATAAAAAATTTACGTGTTAAAATAAAAATTTTTCGTTGTTAATTACTTGATGGAAATATTCTTTTAAAATTATTTCTTAGCTTATAATGAATTGTAATAATCTGTAGGGGACATAATGTACATAATTAAGGAAGATATTGTTGAAAGAACGACGCACACTAATAATTAAAGAAAGTTTTATTTTATTGTTTTGTTTTGAAATTTAAGATTTTGTTAGAAATATTTGGTCTTGAAGTAATAATAATACAAGTATGTAGGTATACTCTGAAAATAATGTTCTGAAACAAAATCATCATGTTTTCTGGAAACAAAACTTAATTTTACTTGAAAAAATTTTATTATATTTTATTTCTGAACTTAATGTGGTTTTATTAGCTTTTACAAATATTTACTTTTTTTACTTATTTGTCGTCGCCGGAATTCTGCA
This sequence comes from Cantharis rustica, assembly GCA_911387805.1. Lineage (NCBI taxonomy): Eukaryota > Metazoa > Arthropoda > Insecta > Coleoptera > Cantharidae > Cantharis > Cantharis rustica. The sequence goes on along the minus strand of OU426878.1, from coordinate 47,963,886 downwards.
CCTTCTTTCATTACTATAAGAAAATCTAACTATGTTGTATTCTAATATCTTTATTTAAAATTCCGACATATGCAGAACTAGAATCATTCAAGAAATTAATTTTTAGTAACTCGACTTACCGGGTTAAAAATGACTATTTATTTTTAAAACCTAAAAATCTATTAGTAATACCGTTTTAAAATAATTTTTGATATTTTTTATGGAAAGTAGATTTAAAAACAAAAGTTTTCAAAAAAAAGAAAGTGTCATTTGCCTAATTATTGACGTAGTTATGGGCATTTTAAAAAAAAGTAATGTAATTTTCTGTAATTTTTCAAAAATTTATTTCTCTTGAATGACTTGATAAAAAAAGCTGAAAACAATAATGGGGACTAGGCTCAACTAGTAATAAAAGAAAAAAATTTTTCAGTAAAATCCGAGATGCAAAAGCTAAATGGTGTCCGATTTGGCGTGGAATGCCCCCATATGCACACATATCTTTTGTCAATTCCTTTTGATGTATTAATGTTCACTTGGTTATGGACCAAATAAAAAATAATTATAAAATTGATTATAATTATTTAGAAAAGCAGAATTTTAAAATAAAAGACCAATGTATATTACTCAATATGAGAAATTTCTTATAATTGATACCGATTCAAGTTTACCAAATGTTTTTACACAGAGTTCATTCATATATTTTACTATGAGTAGTATTTTTACGTTTATTTTAATTCAATTGAATGCAAACCCAAAATATGTAGATTTTCTTAATAGTTGTTTACTGTAACTAAATATTATTAAGTAAATGCTAATTACATTTCTTTGAAACTTAGAATCCCATGAATTCAAGAGTCTTTGACTTCAAATGAATGTTTCATTTAAGATTGAAACTTTCTCGGCAGAAGATGAAGAGCTTTCTTAAAATTAGATACGTTTTTAAAATAATTAATTAATATTTGAATTATGATAAAATCTTGAAACTCATCAAAATGCATGAAATAAAAATTTAACTTCAAACTTATGATACCGGATAAAAACATCACATTCCGCATGATTAAAACTTGTAATTTGGAAATAAACGATAGTCAATTGAATTTTTAAATTTGTTATACGAATATTTTGATGTAATTATTCGAATAAACAATGAAAGTTTGTTATAATAAATTTTGTGTTTAACAAATTTTAAAAAAGTGAGCTTAATCACGTAAATGTTTATTAATGAATTACTAAAAAAACAAAACAATTTTTGAAAGCAGAAAATTTATAAATTTATAAATAAATTAAAATTTTACAGTGGCTTTACATTTTTATCCACTAAATAATTTAGTTCAAATTTTAATGTATAAATCATAAATAATGATTATTAAATATATCTGATGGATGTAATCAATTCGCGCTGAAACGATTGTAATCCCCAATGTTTAGTTTCGTTTTAAAATTTGTTTCAACTTTTAATTACTTCATATTTGGAGTTTTATCAAATATTGTTTTCCCCAGAAGATAATAATTTGTCCTACATGATACCTTCAAATGAAAAATTTAATTTATAGGATCAAATATTAAATTATTACCTATAAACGTAGAGTTTAAAAAAATACAATTACAAATGACGAAAAGTGACCGCAATATTATTTCATATTTATTTATGAATCAATAAAGTATCACCTAGTTTTCAATTGAATTAAGAATTACAAAAACACAAATTATAAATTTTCGTGACGCTTTTATAATTCGTGGCTATCATGAAATGCTCTTTGCTTACTTTTAGTATATTTATGATAACAAAAATTTTTGAGGTATTTTTTTCTTAAATATAATTTTATTTTTATTTAAATAGCACTACATGCGATCAAAATTTGGCTATCTGCAGACTTTATAATTAATTTTACTGAGGTGGATTAATCCTCCTAGTTTACATGTTTGTTTCAATACAGTTTATTATGTCTCTACGTGTTTTTGTATTGTTGATCGCAATTCTCCATATTGTACGGTCCATCACCATCTGTCTCTATTTTCTCACTCTCATCCCTTGCAGGCTGGTCATAACTCCGTTCTACCAATTCGCTCTTGGTCTGCCCATGGCACGTTCTTCAGTTGGTTTCCATATCACCATCGTATTTATCATTTCTCCCTTGCTGGCGCTCATGACATGCCTCTGAGCCTTCATTTACTTTAATATTTCTTCTCTGTCCATCTTTTCACGCAATTCTATATTTGTTTTCGTTCTATATTTGCCGTTGTTTATTCTGGTAGGGCGTACTATCGTTCTGAGTACTTTCAAAAACCTTCAATTCTTCTTCTCTTTTAGTAATGCAGATCACTTCAGAAGCATTTGTGATTACCGGCCTAATTAATGTTTTATACAACTTTTTCTTTGTTTTATTCTGTATTAGCTTAGCTTTAAGAATACTTTTGTTTTCTGTTATTAGCCAGGACTTTCAGGTAGTTAAAACTTTTTACTTGTTCGAACACACAGCTATCAATGGTTAATTCGCTATTATTTTCACCACCTCTTCTTCTGCATTTTATGTATTTTGTCTTGTTTTCGTTAATACTTTGTCCTATTTCTTATGCTTCTCTCTTTGTAGCTGTCAGTATTTCATTCATACCTCTTATTGTTCTCGATACTATCACAACATCATCGGCGTATGCTAGTATTTAGATTTTTCTAGGCAATTGTTCGTTTGCTGTTAGTACCCCGTGTTACTTTTCAAGAACGATGTTAAACAATGTCGCTGATAGTGATTTTTCTTGTCTCACTCTATTGTTGGTATAGTCTCTCTCTTTGGGGTATAGTTATCAATTGATGTTTTTTAACTTTGTCGAATGCTTTTCTGAAATCAATAAACAGCATGTAAATCTCAATATTATATTTAAAGCTTTTCTTCATGATTTGCTTTAATGTATATAATAATCTTCTTTATTCCCAACTAAGATAATTGAAAATAATAAAAACTAAGCCGTAATTGCGTTTCTCTATAAATCGAAAAATTTTATTTGCAAAATTTTATATAATATGTACAAATTAATTAATTTTATCTATAATAATAATAATAATATAAATCTTTATTTGGTTAAATAATTACAAACACAAAACTACATGAATTGCTAAGTCCACAAGTAACCAAAAAGGTGGAGATCAGCAGCCGCTGGTTTTCATCTCTACCTACGAATGTAAAAACTCTTCTACATTGTACAAAGCCCTCTGCGTAAAAAATTCTTTTGCCGCCTTCTTGAATTTACTAACTGGAAGGTCCTTTATCTCATTTGGCAATGCGTTGTATATTTGGATTTGAAGATTAAATCCATCCGAATATTTGAGACGATTCTTAACTCTTCTAATTTTGTTTTTATTTCTCGTGTCATGTCCATGGTTCGCGGTCTTTCCCATAATGTCACCTTCACTTTTTATCCTCATTGCACTAGCAAAAGCATAGGCTGATAGAAGAGTCAGAATATTCAAATCGCGGAAAATCGGTCGGCAGTGCGTTCTACTGGATACTCTCTCCAGTGCTCTTATGGCTCGTTTCTGCAGTAAAAAAACTTTTTTATCTGTGTTGCATTACCTCAAACTAGGAGACCATATATCATCTTCGCATGAAAGATTGAACAATAAACAGTCTTTGCTGCTTCTTTCCCAACTGTCTCTCTAATTCTTCTTATGACGAAAATATTTCTACTAAGAGAATTTATTAAACCGGCAACGTGCTCATTCCAATTCAGCAGATTATCCATTATAATACCCAAGTATTTTACCGAACATCTATCTTCTAGTTTTGTTCCTCTACATGACTTAAAGTTAACTTTTTTTGTTTTTTCTTGGTTTAATACTAGTTTGTTTGCTGTAAACCAATTCACCACTTCCATTTCTCTCTCCTCTGCTTCCGCATCGTCCTCCATGATCTGCGCAGTATCGTCCACATACAACACGGTCTCACTGCTTACACTATTCGGTAGGTCATTGATGTACCAGACAAAAAAGAAGGGACCCAGGATACTTCCTTGAGGAACCCCACAAGTAACCTCAAACTCATCCCCGAACTGTTCATTCCAAGGTACTGTTTGCTTTCTGTTCTGCAAGTAAGATTCAATTATTTTGAAAGACTTTCCCCTGAAACCATAATGCTGTATTTTTTTCAAGAATATGTCGTGTTCCATCAAATCAAATGCCTTCGTTAGATCATAAAATACAGCTCGGCATTTTAATTTATCTTCCCACATCTCGTATATTAACGATGTTAGTCTTACAATTGCATCAGTGGTATTCTTTCCATGTCTGTAACCAAATTGTTGTTTAGAGAAAGTTTCTTTTTTTCGTAAAAAGTCCACAAAGCGGCTATACAAGATTTTTTCAAACACTTTGGACAGTATCGGCAGTATTGATATAGGTCGATAGTTATTAATCTCATTTTCGTTTCCTTTTTTATGTATCGGTATCACTTTGGTTACCTTCAATGTATCTGGAAAGATGCCCTCATTCATACAGTCATTGATTACATCTCGCAGTATCTCCGCTATGTCATCCGCTACCAGCTTTATTATTTTCGTATTCATGTTGTAAATGTCATACGTTGCTGTATTCTTCAGTCTCCCGATTATATTTATTATTTCCTGTTCTGTAGTGGGTTGCAAAAACAACGAGTTTACACTGCTTGATATCGTAGAGCTCAAGTATTGTGTGGCTTCTCTTGTTACTAATGTATCCTTCGTTCTTAACTTCTTAGCTATGCCAGCAAAGTATGTTCCAAAATCGTTTGATGTAAGAGACGAGTCACTGAGAGAGACCTTTTTTCTTCCACTTTCCTTGTCGATTATTTTCTATGTCGTTTTTGCCTTGTTATCTGACAGGAAAATTTGTCTTGCATTTAATTGCCTTTTGTATTCGGTCAATTTCTCATCGAATGTCTTCCTCAAATTACTAAAATTTACTCTTACTGCGGTACAACCACCCCTGCATTTTAAATGCATTGCTTTAACCTGTCTGTGAAGATTCAAGAGTTCAGGTGAGAGTCTAATCCTTTGATCTCCATCCTTACACGTTTTAAATTTTATTTAAATTATTAATTTAAATTAAAATTAAAATAAATTTTACACGTTATAAATCGAAAACAACAACATTTCAAGCTTCTATTTCATATTTTGTTAAGCTACGCAAGCTGTCAATGGTTTTCGTCGATAACGCACTAGATTTTATAATTAAGAAAGGTGACGACATGAATATATTGAGTGCCGTGATTTTCTTTACATCTACCCCTCTGGAGAAGAACAATCGTAATTGATATTGAAATTAATTGTTCGGAGGTCACTCAACATTGGAGTTAGTTTTGTTATGTGGAAAAAGTTTGATTCCGTCTTCTTGCGTCCAGTATCTATTTCATAGATTGAATTAGAAATTTTCCTTCTATTTAATCTATTTCCATATATATTTATATTGTAATATATTTTATTGCAAATATATTTTTATTGCAATTATGAGATTTTATTGTATTTTCCAAAGCCGATTTTTTATCTCGTTGCCGATCTTCTTTTGTATACCTTGATTTTAATTCTTGTGGTAGAATATTTACGTTTTCGCCTTCCAATAGGTATGTTAGAGCAAACTTTGTTACTGTGTGTTCTGTTTCGTTATATTTATCTTCACATTTCTGTGCAATAGTTGTCCATTACTAAGTTGTCAATAGTATTTTCTTATCTCTTTTATTTATTTTACATTTTCTTTTAGAAATTGTTTAAATTCATTGGAATTTATACCTGGGTATTGGTCTGTTAGCACCATATCAATGTTGTTGCTTTGTGCCACTTTTTCTATTAGTTTGATAAAATCATTGGAACTTTGGTTTCTTGATGTTAAAATATACGCATACTTTGTGAAATGATCAACTAGTAGATGTAAGTATTTTTTTGTTAACCGAGATCCTGCAAAACCTCCAATAGTATCAATGGATGCAATTTCGAATGGGTATGTTGCTGGACCCAAATGAGACATTAAGCCGTATTTTAAGTTTCTTCTAGACTTATTTCTAATACAAATTTCACATTCATCACAAGTTTGTTTAATATTTGCGACAATATTCTTTGCTGTGTAGAAAGGTGTTATTTTACTTATCATTGTGCTCTTCCAATGTGTTCCAAGTGTCGTGGACATCTTTCATTAGCGCTCTGCTAAGCTCCTCCGACAACACGATTTATTCTCTTCTTTTATTTTTTTTGTAATAAATTTCATTTTTCAATGTAAGTTTGTTTTTGCTATTTTGTAGGTCTTTATTTGTATCTTAGTCATTTTTTATGTCTTCTAGGTTTATAAAATTTACTACTTTTAAAAAGTCATCATTATTTTCAGAAGATTCTATAACTGGATTTCTGCTTAAGCAGTCTGCTTCTGGATTCGATTTTCACGGGTTATATTTTATCTTAAAATTATATTAGGATAAATAATATGTCAAATCACCTAGTTCTTCATCCGTTCTAACCTTTACGTTCATATTTTCTAACGGTTTATGATCGGGGTATACCATAAACTCTTTTCCCATAAGCCAGTGTTGCCAATATTTGACGGTTTCTTTTATTGCTAAACATTCTAGGTATATTGCTTTTTTCTTTTTCTGAGCTTCAGTGAATTTTAAAAAAAATAAGCAACTGGCTTAGTTTCTCCATTTTCATCTTGTTGCTTTAGCACCTCTCCCACTCCTTTTATACTGGCGTCTGTGTAAATTTTAATTGGTAGTACTGGATCAAAAATTTTTGGAATTAGTTGTGAACACAGCAGTGACATTATTTTATCAAATGATTTTTGACATTTTTCAGACCAGATAAATTTAACATCTTCTCTTAACAAGTTGTGCAGTGGGTTCAGGATAATTGCCCTATGTGGTACGAATTTATGATGAAAAGATATTTTTTCTAAGAATTGGCGTAGATTTTTTCTTGTTTCTAGAAGTGGAAATTTTTTGACAGAAATTAAATAATCTTTTAAAGATCTGACTGAATTGTTTTCTATTATGTGACCCAAATATTTCGCATAATTGTTTGCAAAAATGCATTTTGAAAATTTTAGTTTAAAACCTTTAGTTAATATTGCCTCCAGTAGTTTGGATACATGTATTATATGTTCTTTAAAAGTTTTTGAAAAGATTTTGAAGTCGTCAATAAAATTTACTGTAAAACTGGCGAGTTTGTATTTTCTTATAATGTTGCTTAATATTCTTTAAAAAATTGCTGGAGCCGTCTTTAATCTAAATGGGAGGCCAGTCCATTGAAAATTGAAAAACCCTGAATTTATGTTCATAGTAGAAAAATACTTACAGTTTGCTATTTTTACCATTAGGTCTTCAATCAACGGAAAAGGTTATGATTGAGAGACAACAATTTTATTTAATTCTCTAACATCTATACTGAAGTGATATGAAATTTTAACAAAATTAATTTCACCACAAACCAAAAAAATTACCACGGCTAGCTGGTTCAGTCGTCGTGCAAGTATCGCCAGGGGTGAGTTCACATGTAAGCCCTTATTATTCGATGGAAGAAAAGCACTCCTCCTTAGGTGAATTAAATCAAATTTTATTCATAAAAGTTGTTGTTTGAATGGTTGACAATTTCACCTTTAGCAGTTTTCAAAATCCTGTGTATCGTGCAGACTCGTAAATTTAGATGCACATTTAATATTGAAAATATGGGCACTAGCATCTAATTTTATTAATCCCTTGGTGTAATAGTGTTAGGAAAATTACAAAATAAATAGAAATTAAAGTTCAAAAGATTAAATAAAATGCACTTTAAATTTGTTTTAATTATTGTTCTATCTACCTTCAGACACGCCACCGACTCGGCAAGACCTTGCTGTGGTTGATTTTGTAGACGGTGCTCGTTGTTCGCATACGTTAAAATTGCAGCCTCCGTGTGGAACATGGGTTGTCTTCGCTATTGTGATGGAATGGTTACACTTCCGTTCCAATTGGTTTCGTGTATTCAGCGATGATTTTACTGTTCATCCAGCAGATCAATATACGCCCAAAAATAATATGTGCTCGGAAATACTCAAATTTTGCACCTCCGCAAAACTTCACACGTCTTCCCGGCTCTAACGCTCGTTCGCCGATTCCTTTGCGCATCTTTTCCTCGCCGGAGATTATCTTCTTTTCAACTTTATAAACTTAAATTTTGAAAGTCGATAAATTATTGTACACTTTTAAAAATTTTATAAAATTCACTTTTGTTCTGGAAATCACTACATTTATTACAATAAAAAGAAAAGTGTTGATAGTTTGTGTTTAAAGTAAATATAAAATTCTGCTTACACCAACTCTTATCAATCGTTGCCTCATACAAGCGAAGCTAATACTGACAAAAAACAAAAATAAAGGCTTTATGCAAAATAACACCACATCTTGCCCCTTGTTTTTAAAACAATTCAGCTGGAGACGCGTAGCAAGCCAAGGTAATTGTCTTAGAAAACAAAATATTTGTGGTGTTTAAATTCAAATTATTTACAAAAACTTTTATATAAAAAAAAACTAAATCCAATCCTTTCGGCCTCTTTAAACTAAAATATTTTTATACTTTCTTTTTGTGGTCCCAACGCTTTACGTGGTCTGGTAATTTTAATTCCAGAGTGAGATTTAACACAAAATTGAGATCAAAACTATGCTTTTTTTTTACATCTATTTGAAAGCTTATAATATCATCAATCATTACTAGCATTAATAAAAATTTAAAATACTAAAGAAAATCAAATTTCAGATTAAGATTTACTCAAAATATAAACAAACAAATCAGATATTCTAATCGACTTATCTATCGAAAACAATTTTTCTAAAGCTATTTCTTTATGCTTCTTCATATTTGTGGATATCATATGACTGACTAATCGTTGTACGCATACAGTAAATCTATGTGGAATCTTCCCCGAATATTGTTTGTCGTCGGATTTTTTAATTGATAAGTGGATTCACTAATAATCTTATCCACCACATACGGTCCCTCGTACGGTAACTGTAATTTCAGACATTGATTTGCTTGCCTTTTACCAACTCTTAAACTTTTTATTATGACCAAATCTCCGATATTAAAACTGCATCTTTTTTTAATTCCATCATTCATTTTTCTAACGTATTTTTCGTTTCTTTTTCTTAGTTTTTCTCTTATTTCATTGAGGGTTATAATGAAATTCTTCTCTTTCTGTTGCGGTAACCATGGGCGTTCAGGATACCGTCCTGTCATAATAAAATACGGTGTTTCTTCTGTCACCGTGCTAGGCGTATGGTTTATAAACTTTTCTACTAATGCAACGTAATTACTCCAAGCTGGTTGATCATTGTGTGTTAATAACCGCAGAAGTTTTGTAGCCTCTTGCACGTAACGCTCGCTCATATTACCTTGGGGGTGTCTGATAGAACAAAAAGTTACTCTTATACCTTGGTTTACCCAATGGTCTCTAAATTTATTGTTCTGGAAGTATGTTGCGTTATCTGCCAATATGGTCTCAGGTTTAATTATATTTTTGCAAAAGTCTTCGAGCTTGTTTATGGATGTTTCAGTATTGCACGCTTTCGTTGGGTATAACTTTACGAATTTGCTGAAAGCATCAACTACTACGAGAATGTTTTTATAATTATACGCGCTTGGTATAAGATTTCCGATATAATCTATCGCAATGAGTTGGCCTGGTCTATGCACTTCAACGCTCTTAATTATGTTTTGGTTGTGGTAGTTTTTAAATTTTCCCAAAATACACAAGTTACATTCATTTATCGTACGCTTTATTATTTTAGTGTCCTTTTTCGCGTAATAGTTCTCTCTGAACAACAGCCACGTTTTTCTCATACCCATATGACCGAATTTTAGATGTAACTCACGACTAATATCAATAGTTGCATCCTCATCCAATACGTACAGTTCTAAACCTCTTATCATCTTTACGATAAACCCATTTACTATTTTATATGATTTCATTGTTCTTTCATCTTTTTGTAACAATTTTTGTTTAAGATATTCAAAACTAGGATGTACCTGTGCGTCCCGTACTTTTTCCTCAGTAAAAGGTATTTCGTTGTCGTGTAACCGATTTAGTGCTATTAAAATATCTTTTGTATCGTATCGCGGTGGATTTTTCCGACTTAGCGCGTCCGCAATAAAATTTTTTTCGCCGCTTATGTGTTTGATTTCAAAGTTAAAATCCTGAATTAATAACGCCCACCGATAGATTCTATTATTTGTAAATTTATTTCGCATCAAAAATGTCAGCGCTACATGGTCCGTGTGTATCTCAAACTTATTCCCGACGAGATAGAACTTTAATTTCTTTAGCGCATACACAATTGCCAACATTTCTTTTTCTGTTGTGGTGTAATTTAGTTCGGACTTTTTCAAAGTCCTCGAAACAAAACTAATGGGTACTTCGATATCATCATGAATTTGCATAAGGGCCGCCGCAATTGCATGTCCCGATGCATCTGTTTTCAATATAAACATTTTATCAAAATCTGGATGTATTAGTGACATGTTTTTATATAATGCCTCTTTAGCTTGGATAAAAGACATTTCTTTATCTGGTCCCCATTCCCATTTTACATTTTTTTTTAGTAAATCTATAAGGGGCAAGATTGTTTGTGAATATTTGGGGATGAACTTTTTATAGTAGTTTATTAACCCTAAAAATCCCCTGAGAGTCCTTAAATTGCATGGTCGCGGATACTCACTAACGTCCTTTAACCGCTTGTTATCAATTTCTATTCCCTTTTTTGATACTACGTAACCAAGGTAGGCTACACTGTCTTTATAAAATTCGCATTTTTCTACATTTAATTTTAAACCCGCAGTGTTCAACGACTCTAATATTGTTTTTAAATGTAGTTCATGTAATTTCTCATTTTCGCTAAATACGATAATGTCATCTACGTAATGACCGCAAAAATTGCTATATTTATTTAGAATGCCTTGCATGGCATTCACTAATCCGCTCGAAGATGATGACAGACCAAAAGGAACTACGTTGAAGACGTATGTCGCCCCATCAACTGAAAAACCCGTATACTTTTGAGAATCTTCATCAAGTTTAATAAGCCAAAATGAATTTTTAAGGTCTAGTTTAGTGAATATTTTTTTGTTACCTAACTTAGCTAAAAGTGTATCTATGTGTTCTGGCGATTCAAATTGGGGCTTTGTTATGGCATTTAGATTCCTGGCATCTAGGCAGAGTCTTATCGACCCATCACGTTTTTTTACTACAACTAGAGGATTTAAATATGACGTGGAGGCTTTTCTAATTATACCATCTTTGAGCATTTTATTGATTTCTCTCCACACTTGTTCCTTATATGCATGTGGAATAGGATATACTCTACATTTAAAGTTTTTGTCCTCCACTACATGGAGTTTATGAACATAATCCCTAGCTACGCTGGCTTGATCATTGACCAAATTTTGATTTTCTTCTAATAATCTTTTAACAACTTTTATGTACTTGCCTGTACAATTTATACACCTTCCTCTCCAGCGTTCTTCTACTTCATTATTTACTGATAGGTTATTAACAAACTTAATACCCTGAAAATATTCTACCTTCCTATCTTTGTCAAAATTAATTTTATTAACAATAACGCTATCTATTTCTTGTTTTTGATTATTTTCCCTTTTTAAATCGTTATCAATCCAACTGGTTCGTTGCTGTTGAATTACAATCAGTTTATTCGAAGAATCTATCACCATGCCAAACCTTTCTATAACGTTCATCCCCAAAATAGTTTTAATATTTAAACCCTCTGTGATAAGAATGTTTTCGTGTATTATTTTTTTTCCTATTTTTATTGTTGCCATTAAATTTTTATTTGCCGTTGTGAACCTTTTATTATTTGCGGTAACTAAATTTATCATTTTTGTCTTAATTATGTTTTCCCTAAACTTGTGATAATTTCTCTCAACAATATCCCGGTCAATCAATGAAAGCTCAGCTCCCGTATCAATTAAACAAATTACATCTACATCGTTTATTTTAACATTTACGAAAGGCAATGAGTTCATACTTTCGCATTCCGTGTGTTCAATATTTTCATCGGTTAGAAATTCGCGAGGGTGTTGATACGAATTTACACCGATGTCTTTTGGCCTGTCGCTTATTGAAAATTTGAAGTGCCCGACGCTTCGGTAATCACTTCACGAGACGGTTGTATAGTGACATGGTTTATATTCACATCACAATTATCAGTTCTTTCCCTAATCACATTTTGTCGCGAGTTATTATTTTGGTTTTGGTCAGCTTCTCGGTTGTTAGGGCGATTGTACTGAGGCCTAAAATCATATTGACCGTATCGACGGTTGGTCCTTTCATGGTGCCCGTTATCATTATTATTTCGTCTCTGTTCCCCTTGGCGTTCAAAATTTCGAGTGGACTCAAATGAGTGATTATTTTGTTGACCTGAATACGACTGATTATTTCGCGAACCATATGAGGTGTACATATTATTTCTCGCGTTACCAAAACTATTATTTTCCCTCGGATAATTTGACCTATTTCGGTTTTCATATGAATAGTTCCGTTCGTAATATTCACGATTTGGGTATTCCGGATAATTTGCACAGCGCTTATGATAGTCGTTCATTGGGTTTCGTGTTTTTCGATCTTCTACATAGTTACTGTCGAAACGCCGTAACAATGCCGTAAATTCATTTATCGTACGAATATTTTCTATTGTAACCCGATTGATAATTTCATGATTGTAATGCCTAGCGAGATATCTTATGATGTCCTTTTCCGCAAAAGGTGGTTCAAGTTGCTGTACAGAATTAATTATTTTTTCTGCGTAATCATTGCGATTACTTATACCTGTGTATTTTCCTGTCATTATCTCATTACGTACGCGTTCCTGCGCTTGATCATCCCAATATCGCGACAAAAACAACTGAGAAAATTCATCAAAAGATACAAATTGATCTTGAATTATTCCAAACCATTCCTTTGAGCTACCTCGCATCATGAGTCCTATTATGTTTTTTAATTGATCTGTGTTTCCGACAGTGTCGGTTAATCTGCGTACATGTTTGATAAATTGCACCGGATTTAAACCCCCTTGTCCGTAAAATTTTAATTTTGCATCAGAATTGTGTTGCCAGCATAGATCATGAAATAAGGATCTACTTGATGATGTATTGTTATTTGCATTAAAAGTTTGATTGTCTTTTACACTGGACCACTCTTTTTTGGATTCTATCAAATGGTTTTGAACCTCCTTTATAACCTCGTTTTGTTGATTTAATCTACCGTCCATCTTTTGTTCCATTTTTTCTATTTTTCTATTTATTACGCTGTAAATTTTTGTTAATTGTTCTTCGTTGTTTTTTTTATTTTCCTCATTTTTTTGAATTATTTCTCCAATCTTTGGATTAATTGTCATGTTCATGATTTCTTCCGCGACTTCATGTCTAGCTTTACCGCATTCTTCATTTATTTGTTCTATGGATGGCATAGTTCTTTTTATGTCGCAAACTTCCACTTCCAATTGTGTCATCCTTTCATCTGTGGCTATGAATTTATTACTAAATTTATCTGTTTCTCTGTCTAGTTTATCGTTTATGCACTTTATAAGGGTAGAAAGTTCACTTGTTCGCAGTTTAAGTGCTTGCATTATATTTTCATTTGTTACTTTTGGTTGTTCTTCAACATCTACCTGCGTGCCCCGTCGTGTGCTGGCATACATTGGAGATTCAAAATTGGGACTGATCTCTTCGCCGCTTCCACCTGTTTCATTTTCTCGTATATTCCCCGTTGATATACTATCTTCTATGTCAATTTGTTCCATTTTTGTTTGTTTTATATTATCTGTCAATGCTTTTTGAATTTATGGAAAGATAGCAAGTAAAATCATTGACCTTGATAGATTTTGTTTATCATACGAGCAAATGAAAACTTATCAATCTTAATTTATAAAAATACCCAATTTTAAATTGAATTATTTTAAATATTTATTATTATACCAGAATTACTGAAATGCCCCTAAACGTTGGGACGTCAATTTAGTTAAATTGAAACTTTCAAAAATTTTAAGCCGCACGTCTGGGCGCCAGTTGAAGTGATATGAAATTTTAACAAAATTAATTTCACCACAAACCAAAAAAATTACCACGGCTAGCTGGTTCAGTCGTCGTGCAAGTATCGCCAGGGGTGAGTTCACATGTAAGCCCTTATTATTCGATGGAAGAAAAGCACTCCTCCTTAGGTGAATTAAATCAAATTTTATTCATAAAAGTTGTTGTTTGAATGGTTGACAATTTCACCTTTAGCAGTTTTCAAAATCCTGTGTATCGTGCAGACTCGTAAATTTAGATGCACATTTAATATTGAAAATATGGGCACTAGCATCTAATTTTATTAATCCCTTGGTGTAATAGTGTTAGGAAAATTACAAAATAAATAGAAATTAAAGTTCAAAAGATTAAATAAAATGCACTTTAAATTTGTTTTAATTATTGTTCTATCTACCTTCAGACACGCCACCGACTCGGCAAGACCTTGCTGTGGTTGATTTTGTAGACGGTGCTCGTTGTTCGCATACGTTAAAATTGCAGCCTCCGTGTGGAACATGGGTTGTCTTCGCTATTGTGATGGAATGGTTACACTTCCGTTCCAATTGGTTTCGTGTATTCAGCGATGATTTTACTGTTCATCCAGCAGATCAATATACGCCCAAAAATAATATGTGCTCGGAAATACTCAAATTTTGCACCTCCGCAAAACTTCACACGTCTTCCCGGCTCTAACGCTCGTTCGCCGATTCCTTTGCGCATCTTTTCCTCGCCGGAGATTATCTTCTTTTCAACTTTATAAACTTAAATTTTGAAAGTCGATAAATTATTGTACACTTTTAAAAATTTTATAAAATTCACTTTTGTTCTGGAAATCACTACATTTATTACAATAAAAAGAAAAGTGTTGATAGTTTGTGTTTAAAGTAAATATAAAATTCTGCTTACACCAACTCTTATCAATCGTTGCCTCATACAAGCGAAGCTAATACTGACAAAAAACGAAAATAAAGGCTTTATGCAAAATAACACCACAATACATAACTTTGATTTTTTTTTCATCTTTTTTTTATATGCCAGAGTTACTGAAGCAGCAAATGGGCTGTATGATTCTTCAATTACATTCTTCTTTAATAGATTTGATATTTGATTTTCTGTTTTTTTTCTATCTTCAGTCGTGCATCTATATTGTGGTGTTTCAAAAGGATTCGTACCTGCCCTGTACATTTGATGAAAATTTTATTTAAATAATTTTAAGTTGTAAGATTGTAAAATTAGACAGGTGGGAGGGAATGGACGAGGAGAGTGGCTTTTTGCCGACGAGCCGCGCGAGAGAGCGAGCGGGCCGATTTTTGGCTCGTTAATTTTGGACTCAAGTGAGTTATTTTTGAGAATTGTCTTATTTTTGAGATTGTTATAATTATTTTTGAGCTTGTGTATGCATTATTGTGTAATTTTTGGAATAGTTGATATTTGGATAATTTGGATAAATTTTTGAGAGTTGCTACCGAGCGGTGGTTGTTTGAATTGCTTTGGTTGATTTGGAAAAGAGGAGATTCGGGTCATAAATTTGAATTTGCATTTGATATTGGAAAGTTAAAGTTTATAATATTTGTATGAGCGGACGAGTGTTGTGACTGATAACTCGACGCTTTGGATAAGGCAAATCAAACTTCGTTCCTTTTTAAAAATAAAATTAAAATTTTATTGGAGATTAAAATTAAAAGTTTTACATTGGATTGGACTTAGTAATTATTTTTCAAATTTGAAGAGGCTGGATACACCGCAATATGGACGTTTGGAACAGTATTTATCTACCATTAGGTCAATATGAGCTTCATAATCTCGAAGATGAAAATGAAAGCAAAGATGAAGATTTTCTTTAATGAATTTATATTAGTTACCTACTGTTTTAGAGTAAAAATATATTTTTCAAACATTGTTGTATAATTTTATTGAGTTTACCATTTAAAGTGGTGTAGAATTGTTGTAAAATAATAAAGAACAATCACTGAGTTCTAAATTTTATCGAAAACAGAAGTGATCCAAATGAAGAAAATCAAAAGTTTTCCTAATAGAATTACAAATTTTCATAATTTTGAATATATCAAATTTTTAGCATAAACCAAAAAATGCACAAAACACTTTTTCGAAAACTAAAATGTTTAAGTTATCACAATATATAAATACACTGTATGTATATTATCGCAAACGTTTTCACCATTATCAGGCATTCATTTTCATCATTTTCGCATTATCAGGCGATGAACTAGAAGAAGAAAGGAGAAAAAGAAAAAAAGAAAAGAGAAAAGTGGAGGGGGTAAGAGGAGAAGGTAATTTTAAAAAAAGTAATTATGTGTGAATTTACTAGAGGGTGGTGTAAATTTAAAGAGAAAAAAGGAAAAAAAAGGGGGGGGGAATGTAAGTAGATGTGAGGTAAGTTAGAAGGGGGGGGGGAAGTATTATTTATTAAAAATGTTTAGTAGGGGTGAGTTATTTAAATCAGATTGACTATTAAGTAATGAAGATGAATATTTTAATTTATTAATTTCCATAGCTTCCGAAAATTTCAGTTTTTTACTTTTTTGTGCAACGTGTAAAATTTCGTATCCCCCTTGTTTATGGTTATTGTCTGTCTATTAGGTGTTTCGCGAAAGTCGATTTTCCAGCTGCAAGTCTGTGGGATCGAGTGTGTTCATGAAAACGTGTTTTAAAAGATCTACCAGTATGACCAATGTATTTTTGAGAGCACTCACAAGTGAGCTCATAAACCCCTGATTTAGGGGTTTAGGGGATATTAAATTTACTAAAGAAATAGAAGTAAACAATAAAATCAATTACTTAGATCTCACAATTATTAAAGACAATAATAAACACTCTTTTGACATTTTCCATAAACCTACAGAAAGTAACATAATTATTCCTAATAGCTCCGCACATCCTTTTACACATAAAATTGCATCTTTCCGCGCTTTTCTCAATCGCTTAATTAGAATTCCCCTAAGTAGGTTTATGGAAAATGTCAAAAGAGTGTTTATTATTGTCTTTAATAATTGTGAGATCTAAGTAATTGATTTTATTGTTTCTAACTTACCTCACATCTACTTACAGGTTCCCCCCCTTTTTTTTCTTTTTTTCTCTTTAAATTTACACCACCTTCTATTAAATTCACACATAATTACTTTTTTAAAAATTACCTCCTCCTCTTACCCCCTCCACTTTTCTCTTGCAATTTGTCGATAAATACGGATTTTTCTCCTTTCTCCTTCTAGTTCATCGCCTGATGATGCCATAGTATGGTGAAAACGTTTGCGATAATGTACATACAGTGTATTTATATATTGTGATAACTTAAACATTTTAGTTTTCGAAAAAGTGTTTTGTGCATTTTTTGGTTTATGCTAAAAATTTGATATGATGTATTCTTCATGTTTAAATTTTACTATTGAGTCTGCGTTGGGTCCTTTATAAGATTTCATGTTTTTTAAAGAAATGGCTCTTCTTGTTACCATCACATGATCAATTTAATTTCCTTCGTTATTGTTGCATTCAAGTTACCTCCATGTAACTATGTGTAATCTTTAGTACTAGAACTTGGCACTACTAATGATCATCTTGAGTGAGATGAAGTTAGAAGTGACAAGAAGTTAGAGATACTAAGCAATATGATCTGTTTCAGTTGTTGTTTGTATTTTGGTGTATTGTGTACTTCCTGCTACATTTCCTGCATATTTTGCTTGGCCTATTTGTGCGTTTATAATAATTATTATGACATGTTTTGGTATCTTGTCAATAGTTTACTTGGTTTCATCTTGATTCTCAGACAGGGTAATCTTTCATTTATTGGTTTAAAGTACAGTATTTTCTTGATTCACTTTTTAATGACAATAAAACTAGTAAAATTTCTTTTTTGACTCAGCTCTTCAGAATACCGAAACTTAAACCCATTGTGCCATTAATTTCTTCTTCTTCGCTGCATCAAATTTTTTGTAGTGCAGTCACCTCAATTCTAGACTTCTACAGTTTTTACTCAATTTCTCGCATCTTCCCCGATCTCAACAATGTTCTCCATTCCATGATTCAATTTGCATTATCTATGGTATAACCAGTGTATCAAGCTTTCTTTGTTACTTCACATATTTTCGTCTTTTACTTTGCATTCCCATCATATTTGACTCTTTCATCGAGTGCAGTGCCACTGTCTGAACTAATCCAGTAATACCACTTGTATATTTTTTGTTGGTCGTGCTATGGTATCGTCCGGTCTTAGTTGACTAGCATTTTTATCCTATTCAATTGCTTTCCCATCAATATAAAGCTTCTGATATCCAAGTTTCACTTTTTTCCCGTTTTTTATCTCATTCTGAACAAATTTCCATATTTTATGTATTTTTTTCTCCATCTTGGTTAGACTATTTTTTATATAAATCCCTTGTTTCCTTTAATTTGTTTTTGTTTTCTATCGCCTTCCTTTTCTGGTATTGGTCTTCCAATCTTCCTACAATTATCGGCCTGCTTGCATTTTTTCCGATTTCAAACACGTCCATTACATTGACCTGATCTTGTATTTCTTCTTTTAAAAATCTTTTCACTTTTTCTCTTTGTTGCATTTCCTGAAAATTACATATTCTTTCTTTTTCATGCTTCTCTATTTGTTTTTCCTGAGTTTACCTGATTATTTACCTCTTTCTCTAGTCTTGCAATTTTTTTCTCTCATACTTTGTATCTCTTCTCTCCATCGTATTTCCATAGATTTCAGCTTTGCCTTGACTTTATTTACTTCAAGAAAGCTATTATTAATAACTCCTGTAAGGTTATTTAACATTTCTTTTAATTCCTCTATCCTGCTCTTGTCTGTTTTCTCTTTTTGATTAGATATCTGGTTACCTTTGGTTAGTGATTTAAATGTCTTTTTCCTTTTTTGGAAGATTCCAATATTGTCGTGATCCGTTTTAGTCAGTTTTTCCTTACTCTGATCTTCTTTTTCACTCTTAATATATTCTCCAAAAAACGGCCAATTTCTTAAATTTGTCATTCCATGGATTAGTAAAGATTGAGCAAGATGCATCGAATTAGGTGTAAAAGTAGCATTTATCATCTTTCGCGCTTTCTAGTCTGTATGCCAATAGACTGCGTTTTTAATAAATTTTTGATTTTCTTAACCGTTTGATTTCAAAACGATTATAAATTTTAAAACTTAATAATAAAGAAGTCATCAAATGTATAGTTAGAACTGAAAACTTTTGGCTGACACTTGACTGTTGATTACTATTTGGAATTGATTATTTTTTTAAGTTATGTGTACCTTCTGGTATTATACCAAGTATTTTGTCTATTTTAATTATTTTTATAAATGCCTTATTTTTAAAATTACCTTAATATAAAATTGTTGTACTATATTATTCAGCTTGTTAATTTTTAAATTGTAATTTATTTTTAATTTTATAAGTTTTTACTGTATATTCTGCAATGAATAGATTAAAGTTTTTAATAAATTGAATAAGTAGTTTAGAATATCTGATATTTTCATCAAATTTTGATAGCGCAAAGAGAATTTGGTATTTATTGAGTAGTGAAATTTATACCAAACTATAAACCAGCTTACTCTTTTGTTATACCAAGAATCTTTCTAGAAGTTGTTAGATTTACATTGATGTAACAATTTAGTTTCTTGTTAAAACAGTTTTCCCTTAAGCTATTCTTTTGAAATTCTCCACTAAAGCAACATAAAACTAAAAGCTATTACATTTTACTACACTAACATTTTATGTCAATAAAAACAATATTTACTGCAGATTACGTGATTAATATTATACAAAATTATGATAAAATCAATTTTAATATTTAATATTACCTTTATCAATATTTACTATTTGAATATGTATTGCAATTTTAATTATTAACATAATACAAAAACAAACACTAAAGAAGATTAAAAATATTGAGTACGTCAACGAACCAACGATAAAACTGTAATTGAAAACCAACTATTTTCAATTATTCCTTTGCAGCTTCTTAAAGTTGTAACAAAATTGAATCAAAGTTACCAAAGCTGCCAATCTTTATTTAGAATATGAGCATACAGAGTGATAAAAAATAAATTAACAAAATCATTATTACGTAATAGAATGATAATAATTTCTTTCTTGTTTAGCGAGCAATTTATATTTAATTCCTTTTGTTCATCTAGAATTTTTAAATTATTATAATTAAAATAGAGTAATAAAAATGAAAACGTTTTATAACCCTTGCGACATATTCAATTTGCTATTAAGTTTTATGTAATTTTACGTTTTAAACAAGCGCCATAATTATACGAGTTGTCAAGTATACAAATAAATTTTCCTACATTTTTCTATAAATTGTAAATTACTTTGTGCACGCGAGAATTTAAATTTTTCTTTAGAACAAAACAACAGGATAGAAAAATCCATTCTCACACTGACCTTACTTGCTCAACTGTAAAATTAACATGGTATATATAATATAAATCTTGACAATTTTTAAAAATACCTTTTTTGAGAGAACCCTGCTAGAAGAAATATTATGAGGCCATATGTTTTAGAAATATTTTCGCTATAACATAAAAAATTGAGCATTTAAGAAAATCTTTAGTTTCCAGAAATTTACTTTCGGTTTTTGTCGTTTTCGGTAAATCATACATTTCAGGCCGTAAATTTACATACTACGCTATAAATGCATAGAGATTTACTTCTACAAAATTTATTAACAAAATTATTAAAAAATATAGATATGTTATTTATAACAAAAATTGTATGTTATTTTTACAACTTTCCTTGGTTATTAATTTTTTTAAATTTTTCTAATTGCTTTGTTTAACTGCCTTTTTTTTGGGTGAAATTGTGTAACATTCTCGGACGGTTTTTATTGAATATCGTTCGATTCAAATGTGTAACTCCACTTCCCCCCTCCGTTAGTTATCTAAAAGACTTTTAGTATTGCTTCTTATTTTGAAGCAAACAAATCTTATTTTAATAATGAAAATTTGTTTAAACAATTTTACTCGTTATTTATTCTAGGCGAAAGAATTTTTTTACAAAAGAAAAATATGACGCCTGCCGTAAAATAGATTATTCTGCATTAGAAAACATTATACTAAGAATGGTCGGATGGGTGGTTTCTTTGTAGCCTGAAAGTAATAAAAAGCTTATAACTTAATAGTTATAATTTTCATTGAATTTTCCATGATAAAAATAAAAAGAAACTAATTATATTTCAGTTATTACAAGGCGAACAGCGATGTTGAGTTATAAGGAAAAGTTTACAGTTGACCTATAATCTCTTATTTCTAATGAGAGAATGTAATTTTGTAATTCGGTAGAATAATTCAAATATTATGGGTTGATTTTAATTATTATTCGGTTATAATTCTTCGGTTATAGAAATATATTCCAAAAGCAGGGATATCCATCGTTTGAATAATTTAGTATGCATTAGAACCATTAGACTATATATTATAAGCCAAAGAGGTAAAGCTCATATAAGCTCTCATAAGATTCTCTGCAATTATCTGTTTTACCTATTAGAAATGCTTCTTTTTATTTATGCTACACGGAAAATGTAACTTTCTTGCAACAAATTCGCATTCTAATTCAACTAACTAAATTTTCAAGTCTGAGCTCAGCTGCTTCTTATCTTCAAAGCTACACGGTAAAAATAAAGAGATTAAACAACACTTACGTCAGCTAACTCCAAAGTGGTTAATTTTAAATTAACCGTCGTGTTACTAACTCCTCGAGTGCTCTAGGTATGTGTACTCTTAATTTTAACTGTCTTACATCGCAACTTTTGTGAACTCTTCTGTTTTTCAACAAATCAAAAATTTTAGTCAGTATGCATGATCAACTGACAAAGTAGTCATTTTTTTATCAGAAGTTAAAAATAGATTAGCCGAAAATTAGAAAATTAGGTGCAAATCTAAATAATAACTTAACTAATAATCACTTTATGATGTTGATATCATCGATTTTATAAATTACCTTGGCAACTTTTCGTCGTTAGTATTAGAGGATAATAACACAAATTAAAATTGGAAGAAAATTGCATTCGTTTCTTTAAAAAAGTTTTCTTATAATTATTTTCAGATTTAGTGTAGGTATAATCGATGTAGATATAAATAATTCATGAGATTTTGACTGCGTATTAAAAATTATTTCATCTGATGATTTTGGCAGTTTCATGGTATTATAACAAACAAAGCAGAATGAACACTCGAATTTAATACTTGGCAAGTATAATCGTGTTTGTTTTGTTAATGACGAGGTAATTGTAAATCAATAGATTTAATAAAATTAAGATAAAACTAATAATTATTATTTTAGCGTTAACTGTGAAATTTTAATTTACGTTGGTCTATATTTAAGTACGACCGTAGATTATTTATAGGTAGTAACCAAAAACTATTCGTAAAATAATCAGCAAGCGTTAAATATTCATTTGGTGTCAACTGAAAACTGAATTATACATTGGCATTGGTAAGGATCTAGCCAGAAGCATTGAACCCCATCAATTTGTCTCAATATTAAATTTATTAGCAAAGTAGAAGTATTAAATAATGAAAGTTTAATAGGAAAGTATAACATTAAAAATAAAAATTTCATTCAGCCACTACATCGCCACTGCTCTAAATAACAGAAGAGTGTTAGTTTGTCGATTAATTTTAATAAAACTTTCAGATTGTGTATAATATGAGCTTGAAGTTCGATGATTAATGTCCCACTGTGACATATCATCCCAGGCTTCTTGAATTTGTCAATGTAAGTCGTATAGATTGGTTGGTTGGTTGCTGATCCAGCAATATGATGCAATATTTTCTGGTGATAAGTCCGGCGAACGTGCAGTTTATAGAAGGAAATCTGCGTGTTATTTATGATGTTGTTTTACTCTGATAGATCTCACAAACAAACCCATGATCTATTTCTGAATATATGGTGATCGTATTTCTTGCATTTTATAATAAATAAATCTACGTAATTAATAATCAATTATAACGACACATTGATAACTTTTATATTTTCTGTAATAAGTAGGTATATATAATATTTATGTTTGGTTTAGTTCGAATATTCACTGAAAATTCAGATATATGATTATATTCTTTAATGTGGAATTTCAAATATCTACAATAAAAATATCAATGAAATTCGTTCAACAAAGCCCGTGTAAATATAATATCAAATTTGGTCTGATACCCCTAAAGCTATTAATGAAAAAAATAAAACCCCAAATAATAATCATTAAGAAACTGAAACCAAAATAAAAACTGAAAAAAAAATTTTGGGGAGTAAAATTTATTTACATAATTTTTTATTCAATTTTCTGAAATATTTATATTATTTGTTTAGTAGAGTTGGCATCGAATATTTAATGGGTAATTATTTTATTTTAGTTTCTTAGTCATTTTGATAAATATTACGTACGGTATAATTTTAAAAGTACTTAATAGTATTTAAAATGACCATAGAAAATATTCGTTCGATTTTCTGTTGGAATTTGTGTTATCGCTATATACCAAAAACGAATATTAACCTATTGTTCGATCTATGCCTTTGTGTAGATCTACCTTTCACGTCCAGTTTCGCTAAATAAATAACATGTAAACTATCACTCTAACCTACTGACATATCCATATCTTCGTGTGGGTCTACCTTTTAAGCATAGTTTCGCTAAACTAATAGTAATCTACTGACCGATCCATGTTTTCACTGTCTTTGCTGTTTTTGCTGCCTTCACCTAGTTACCCCGGGCGCAGAAAAAGTGAAATTTAAGGTCTAATAAATCTAAATTAATCATCTTTTGATTGAAATTATATATCTGCCGGTAATAGACTAGTGTGAGATCCATTACATACGAAGCCCAAAAAACGCGTGACGGCGCTTTGAGTAATTGTTTTCTCGGCGTGGGGTAGCTAGTTACCCCTGTATAGCTGTAATCGTTGCTCGGCACAGTTCTTTTTTTTTCAATCGATCGGCAAATACTGTTATTTTTTTATGATAGTGGTATATGTTATGCGTACAATCTTAAAATTTTAGCTCAAAAAAAGTAATTTTTGCTGAATTTTCACATATATGACCAGTTTTTAGAGCGCCATCTATAAATTGACCGATAAAAATCATTAGAAATCTAAAAAAACCTCGTCAACAAACATAAAACAATCGGTTAAACGTCTTAAAACACCCATTATGTCTTGTACAACTAGGTTTTTCCGCGTGGGGAATGAGTTATCCCATGTGTCCGATATGAGGCCTGGCTGAGGTGTGGCCGCTAAAGGTCAAATAAAAAATTTTAATTTGTGACTGAAAATATTACTGAGAAGTCGCGATGACACGAACAAATGGGGTAGTCCCAATTGTAAAATCAAGTATCGTAGAGACACATTATGATACAAATATTGTTCAACGTTTTATCTACTTTGATTTTTTAAGTAGTTGATTTTTTTAAATTGTGTTTATAAAATAATAATAGGACGGCTAGTCGCGTAGTTATAAAATTGTTTAATTGTTTCTCGAGAGTTTAAGTGACAGCAAGTTACGTTAAAAATGAGTAATTCAACTGGGTGACCTTATAGAACAGTACATGAAAGAATAAAACACGAAAAAACGGAGTATGAAGAAAGAGAACATGATTGTATTGTATTGTATTGTACTTAGGCTACTAGAGCCTTACCGAACTGTGACCAGTATTGATCTTTTGTTCGTAACCCTACTAATTAAGTTTTCAGAAAGTCAATTTTGCTAGCAAAACATATAATACTCCTGAAAGGTTTAGTTTGCATCTTCTTGGATGCCAGTTCTACTTGTCTCAAGCGTTTTAGCCTAATTAGAGCTAAGGCATTGCAGCTGCAGATAATGTGTTCGGCTGATTTAATTTCCAATTCGCAGAGTCTGCATCTGTCGTTGCCTATCAGTCCCATTTTTTTAAGGTGATATCTTACCTGGTAGTGTCCATAGTATAAGAAGCTTTTCAGCTTTTGCTGTCCGAGTACTGTATAAATTTCTTCGCCTGTCTTTGTCCTGGTGCATTGTACCAGAGAATTTTTAAGCTCTCCGTTTTCCACTTTTGTACTCTAGCTCCCTGCGTGTTTTGGATAACCCGCCGAATGGTTCAGATTTAGTCGGGGTTGTTTTTGACCCCGTTCTAGTTAGTTTTTCAGCTATTTCGTTGCCATCAATTCTTTCATGACCTGGCACCCAGTGAAAGGCAATTTTGTTGCCCTTGAGATTGTCTGCATTCTCATAAGGATAAAGACTCAAAGCTGTTAGCTATGAGTGCTTTTATCGCAACTTGACGGTCAGACATTACATTGACTTGCTTACCCTTCAAATTTCTTTGCAGCCATTCATGGGCGCATAGTGCAATTGCAACTATTTCAGCTTGATTATTGTGGGATAGAGTCTTAAGGCTATAGATGCCTCGTATCTTGGACTAACTGAACTGCCTGTTGAGTTCTTAATCCATCTGTGTACCAGTTGGAGGAGTTTGTATTCATTTGTATTATTTGACTTCTAGCAGTGTTGTAGTCTTGAATAACAACCTCAAACGCTGTTTTAAAGTCAAAAGTTCTCGAAATGATGTCCAAAGGTTTTACAAACAGATCTGGCAGATCTGGCTGTAATTCAGTATCTTTAAGTGATCTGTTTTGAATTTTCTAACTTGGGTAATTTATGTGGCGGCTTGTAGAGCTTCTCTCTTCACCCGCAGCTAAAGAGTTGGTAGGTCTAAGAGTATTTCCACTGTTAGACCCAGACCATTCAAAAAAGTTTGCGACAAGCCCAAAAGAATCCCGTTGCTTTGGAAAGAGTTTTATCCACGTGTGATTTCTAAGTAAGTTTAGCATCCAGACTTACCCCCAAATACTTTATATCCCCGGAAAAAGGTATCAATAGACCCCAAAGCTGTGGAGCTTTAAGGTAAATTTTTCCAAGCTTTGTTAATGGAACTATAGTGGTTTTTGAGAGATTTACTATAAGTTCTGCCTTCTCACACCATTCGTTTATTTTGTTTAGGTCAGTTTGCATTAGGTCTGAGATTATACCTTCGTGCTTGCTCTTGATTGTCACAAAAATGTTGTCAGGGTACCTTAATACGCAGAATCCATCGTCAGTTAATTTCTTCAGTAGGTCGTCTACCACGATAGACTACAGGAGAGGCGACAGTACCCACCCTTTTGCTGTGGCTATCGATACTTCCTCTCCTCTTAAAGAAGCCGTTACTATTCGGTTTTTTAGCATTGATTCTATCCAGGTTATCGTGGGAGGTTCAATGCCATGTTCTCGCAGCGGTTGTTTTTATAGATTTTGTTGAGGTGTTATCAAAGTCACTTTTTATGTCTACACTTTTCGATTTTTCTTACAATAAGGTGGTGAAGTGCATCCACTATTCCTTTGCCTGGTTAGTAAGCAAATTGTTTCATATGAAACGGCATCTCCTTAAGAGATTTGCTTCTAATATGATTATAAATAATTTTCTCCATTGATTTAAGAAGAAACAAGGATAGGCTTATCGGGCGATATGATTTAAGTATCCAGCTGATTTGTAGGGCTGAAAGCTGTTTATAGCCCATTTCACATTCTTCAGGGTAAAGATTTTGCCTGCTAACCTTCTGCCCAAGTAACATTTAGTGCTAAATATCAACTGCGAGAGCGCTGTGTCAGCTTAAAATTCAGCTAGTGAGCTGCGTCAGCTGCTGATTTTGAGTAACGTCAGAAGCTGAATTGCTAATTTGGCGGCAAAAAAAAACAGCTGAAATTGCGCTGCGTCAGCTGTTGAAAATGCTGACTCAGCTGATATTCAGCGCTGAATCATCTGATATTCAGCTGAAATTCAGCTGATGTCCAGCGCTGAATCAACTGAAATTCAGCTAAAATTCAGCTGATATTCAGCATTTTGAACAGCTATTAAAAAAATTATTTCAAATTGATAATTAAATTTATCTAATTAAATTGTCGCCTATAATTTATAGAACATTTTATTTAATATAGATAAAGATATTATCTTTATTACATCATTTATTTATTTATCATTTTATATCAGTCGCAATATCTTATATCGTTAACGATATCCTAGAATAGAATCTGAAATATTACAGTAATTTTAAATTTATATATTATTATGTATAACTTTAAGTTAAGCTTAAACTTTTTACACGTTCGCCCGCATCGAGTGGGATTTGAACCTGAGGTATCCACCTTGGAACTTGAAAGCTTAACTGCCTAGGCTATGAAGCTATATGAATTTTTTTTGATTTTCTTAAAATATATTCAATCTATTTTTGTGTGGAGTATTTGACCATCAGCTATCGAAAAATAATTAAATATACACCACTATATTTCATGCTGGTTTTTCAAAATTTTGAATTTTTAAATAAATACTTACGCAAAAAGATTTTACTATAAATTCTAAATACCTTTTTATTATTTGTATAATTTCATTAGTTAGATTATGAAATTTGGGTTTCCCAAAATAATTTTGTTACAATTGATTTGCACATATAGTTACAAAATTGCGACAATTTTAATTTTATAAAAATTAATTTTTAAAACTACACTAAATTATCTACAATGTTGTAAAAACACCTACCGTGTTAAATTTGATTACATTGAAATTTAAAAATAGCAAAAATTGGCTTTTTTTGGTTAATTATTAACACAAAAATTCCTAATTTTGCATAAATCGATTATAATTGGTAACATATTTTTAAAAATTGTTTTACTATGAAAAAAATGAAAATAAAATTAATATAAATATATATGATATTTTTGCGAATTTCTTTTACCATGCGGTCGAATTTATGCAATTTCGCTTTTGTATGCGATTTATATCTTAAAGTGTAAGCGTAAGTGTATTTGTAAATAAATTATAGATTTACATTAAAAATTATTTCGATTTTAATTAACACTATTTTTATTTATTGATGATGAAAATGATGTAAATTAATACAAATTTTGTGCACTTTAAATGTTGGTCAAGTTTTTAAATTACTAATCAATTGACAATATAAAATACAAATAATATAATTTGTATTATAAATGTTCGCTAAACCACCAAATATTAAAAGGGCAACAATTTAATTAGATAAATATAATTATCAATTTAAAATAATTTTTTTAATAGCTGTTCAAAATGCTGAATATCAGCTGAATTTTAGCTGAATTTTTTAGCTGATTCAGCGCTAAATATCAGCTGATTTAGCGCTGAATATCAGCTGAGTCAGCCATTGCAACAGCTGACGCAGCGCAAATTCAGCTGTTTTTTGCCGCCAAATTAGCAATTCAGCTTCTGACGTTACTAAAAATCAGCAGCTGGCGCAGCTCACTAGCTAAATTTTAAACTCACACAGCGCTCTCGCAGATGATATTCAGCACAAAATGTTACTTGGGTATACTAGCTCTTTAATTATTTTCTACACTGCTGTGTTCATAAAATAATGAATCGATTTATAAAAACACGAGTTCAACTGAACCGTATAACTATCTTAATTAATTTTAATTAATTAATGGATTATACTTGTTGAATGTATACTTGTAATAAATTATAATAATCTTCAATTTTGACGTAAAATTCAGCTAATTTGCCTAAGCTGAAAACCAGCTGAATTTGAAGCTGACGCTTCGCAACGTCAGCTTAAATTTCAGCTAATTTGCTGAAGCTGAAAAACAGCTGAATTTGAAGCTGACGCCTCGAAACGTCAGCTTAAAATTCAGCTAATGTGCTGAAACTGAAAATCATCTGAATTTTAAGCTGATAGACCGCAATGGCAGCAATTTGCTAATCAAGTTTTTCAGCACCAAATGTTACTAGGGTGCTATTCCTGCTGGAATGAAGATTGTCATTGATTTGGGACATTTTATGCATCTGGATTGCTGTCGCTACCACCGCACCGTGGATTTCGAGTCTTTAACAACATTTATGAACATTCAAACTTTAACATTTAGTTAACAATCTTTAACATTTAAACTTTCCCCGATGTTCTTAGTGTAAGCACCATTAGGTTGTTTTATGAGTGATCTTTAGACAAGGTTTTCTATATGCGCGCCTCTGAGGCTGTTTTATCGATCTCCTCGCAAATCGAACCCACGACTGTCTTTTAGATTTTTTCAATTCTATATTGCACTTTGTTAAGGTTTCTTTGCATTCTTTCCATAGGCCTGTTCTTTTGGTTTTATTGAATGCTTTCCTAGCTATGACCTTTAGTCTCTCCAGCTCTGCATTCCACCAAGGCACATCTCGAAAGATGGTTTTTTTCTTCAGTGGACAATTGATGTCATAGGATTTTATTATGCTCTGACTTTTATGATGAGAGGCTGTTTACGTTCTCTATAGTAACTATTCATATTAGAGACCTTCTAGCTCGGTCATTAATACCTCTATAAAGGGGCACCAGTCCGTTTTTTGAGCACTCTACATTTCACTACTTCCATTTTTGTGCTTTTTATATCAAAATTTATTGAAGCACGATTTGAGAAAGATGTTTTCTTCATTACTTTGCAATTTTTACAAATTTGGCTTATAAACGCGGAGTAGCCAGTGTGAGGTCAAGTACCTCTTGACGTATCGCATTTATAAAGGTCGGTTTTTTATTTTTGCTTATAAATGTCTAGATTGTTAAAGCAAATATAATCAAGTAAATCCTTACCTCTGTTACTGGTATTCGTGCTGCCCCAGATCTCATTTTGCGCATTCTCATTGCAGCCGTGAATTAGATATTTGTTTCCTTTTTGATACCAGATAATAAGGCGTTGTACTTCCTCTGGTGGTACCTCGGTCTCATCACCCGGAAAGTAGGCCGAGGCTATTATTATGCTCTTTTTGCTCCCCTTCGTTGGAAATTCAGCCACGGCAGCTACCAGGCCCCTGGTGTTGAATTCTGGAATAGGAACAAAATTAATATATTTTCTGAGCAGTGGTGCTGCTCTTGGATTTCCATACCTGTAGTCAGCAAGAACGACAAAGACGGCTCTTGTATTAGATTTATGGAGATTTGCTTCTTGATAAACAGTATACGACGGTCGTCAGCTAAAGCGGTGAAGTGCGTTGCTGCTAATGCTGAATGCCTGGTTCGACTCCGGGCTCAGTAAAAACTTTATTCTAACCGTCTTCTCTCGGAAGGCAATGGCAAACCACCAAGGTGTAATCTGCCTGGTACATCCTCTCTGGAGATGAAGTGTATACATTTCCCGCGGTTTGGAGCCCGCGTTAAGCAGTAGGTCCTCTATGTGTGTGATAATACTTCAAACGCACAACACAGACATAGGAGAGAGGTCGCTAACATTCGGGGGACCGGATATGGCACATGATGAAGAAACAGTATAAGCCGCTTGAGGGCGCCTTTGAGTGGTGGAGGTTTATTTAAACACACTTCACGTCGAAGATTTTTTCCTATCCCCTGCTACTCCTATTTGAGGAGGAGGGCCCTTATAAATTACTCTTCGGTTTTAAAGATAGCTTTTTGAAGTTTGCGGGTCGAGCACTGGCTCGATCCGCCTTCCGTATTGCCCGTAATGGCCACTTTGAAACGCGCGCCGGTGCACTTCTGCTATCCTTCTTCAACAGAGTGGGACACACTCTCTTTGGTTTTTAGTGATTGTAATTTTGATCTACACCTGTATTTGTGTTTGAATGGGATTTATTTTCCTGTTTGTCTTTTTTTATAGTTCAACTTCTTGAGATTTTCAACTGACTGTGTGTCAACTGAAAGTGTGGTTTCCAACGTTTGGCCGGTAGCTACCTTACATATGATTCTCCACTTTGAGGCATTGAGTTTCTCATTTTGGGTTTTTATGAGACCTAAAATCTTTTCGTCTGAATAGTCCAGACTTCCTAGCCACAAAGATTTCTGTGTAAGGCATTTCTGCCTCTGATACGATCTTCAGTGTAGCAATCTCCCGTGGTTTTAGTTCAGCATCTAGTCTTTTACCCATTCAGCCGTGGCTGCATTGGTACATGTAATTCCAAGCAAGCCCAGTCTTTTGTGGATCTGATGGAATTATCGCTTTATGGTAGCCATGTTTCACTTCTCCACTATCTTATCTAGAATTATTTTCTGAATGGCTTTAAGCTGTTCTATCGTTAGGAGCTCTTTTGGATATAAGGAATGCTTGATTCCTATTTTAACCCCGGTTATTATTTGACTAAGAGTCGGCCTTGAATCCTTGCTATGTCTGGCCGTGTTTTTGTCAGTCCGTTCCCGCTTTTTATCACTGGCTTCTGGAGTTTTGCCATCAGATCTTATTATTTTGGCATGTGTTTGCTGGTTGTAACTAGCAGACGCGCAAGTTCTCTGGC
Organism: Cantharis rustica; assembly: GCA_911387805.1. Taxonomy (NCBI): domain Eukaryota; kingdom Metazoa; phylum Arthropoda; class Insecta; order Coleoptera; family Cantharidae; genus Cantharis; species Cantharis rustica. The sequence continues at coordinate 47,932,584 of OU426878.1, read as the reverse complement.
TTTATTGGCCGGTTGTCACTTATGAATAAAGTATTTCATCTTTTAGCAAGCGGCTCTAATCAGTCTTTCTTTTGCAGCTCTCTGTTGTGGGCTTTTTAGAGCCCTCTTTTAGGCTTCTTAGAGCAAAGAGAAAAAAACTTGAAAAAATAGAAAAACGAAATAAAAGAACATTGACAAAAAAGAACTACGAAAAATAAAAACAAAAAAGAATTGAAATAAATTTGTTTGGCTATTATTAAATAAAATTTGTTTTGTAGAACCATTTCAAAGCAGCTGCAGAAAGCAGCCTAAAAAGAACAAATTATTGCAAAGCTTTTCACAATGCTTTGAACTCTATCGTCCACTGCAGCCATCCCAGTATATGGAATTTTTTAGATGAATTAAGGCAAGACATTGCATACCTTCATTTATTGCTAACCAATGCACGAATTGATCATCCAAAAGTGAGCAAGAAGAAGTATCAGAACCTCGGATATCAAGTGGCAGTCGTTGTTGCCGAGTATAAAAATTATGATAAGCTGAGGTTCTTGCTGCGGCTTGGCAAATTTGCAGTGGTGCAACTGCTTTTATGTAATTTTAGTTTTATTGTCTAAATACAGGTATAATAAATTATTAAGTTGTAAAAAAATATTTTATTAAATTACATTTTTTTTAATTAAACAAATTAATTTTTAATGTCGTGAGTTTTTCGGAAATTAATAAATTAAAAAAAATATTATGTTCTTATTTTTCGTAGTTTTCTCTTGACAAAGTTTTTTTATTTTATTCTTCTGTTTTTTCATGTTTTTTTTTTCATGTTTACTTTTTTCATATCCTGTTCTTTCATGGAACGCTCAATCTGCTATAGGTAGATTAATTTCTTCCAAATCTAAAACACGTAACGAGGTAGTTTACAAAAAATATTTTGAAGAATAGATGAAAGTGAAGAAAATTTGTCAAATCTCTGAAAATGTAGTTCTTGCTTATTTTTGGTAACAAGTAGGAAAGCTAAAGCCATCCTCGTTATGGTGCAGATATTCTATATTTCGAACGTTGGTTTCGTTGATAAATGGTTTATTATAATAATTGATAAAGGTGGCATGAGTCTTGCAATATTGCAATAATTATTAATATGGAACTAAATGTTAGGCTTTTAATCGATGTTGGCTCAAGGTTGACTCTAAATATAATATATTAAATTGCAGCGAGCGGAGCGCTCCACTCCCACTCTACTGCTGCCGGCATGCGGTCTGGTTATAATTGCTCAAAAAAGAACCAAACAGATACCAACCTAAGAAATCGTGTATTTTTCTCAAAAAAGAGGTACACCAAATTTTAAAAGAAACGAATAATAAGAATTTCTTATTTTTATGATGGTAAATTAGAGCTTAAATAATAAAAAACGCGTGGCACTCGGGTTGTCTGTAAAGTCGGTTTACGGACGATAATTTTACGTGATAATGTCATAAGAAAACATTAATGAAAAATTGCATACTTTTATTAATTGAATTGAATTATGTTTTCTTATGACGTAAAATCACGTAAAATTATCATCCGTAAACCGAGTGTTAATTTAAACATTAAATTGAATTATGTTTATGTAAAAGATAATACGAATTAAAACTATGTTATTACATTAATCCTCAATAGGCTTGTGCGTTATGTGCATGAAACATAATTGCATCATTTGGTGATCGCGAGATCAAACCTCATGCTCGACAAGTTTTTTTTAATGGCATTTTTTAATTCAAATGATGTCTATGTATGATACAAAGCCGATCGTGCTTCTCTCTCGCTTGTTCCACGCTCTCGCTTGCGGAACGTGACAATTTTTCGTGTGTGCAGCCGGTATATCAATTTATAAGACGTTATCACGTCAAAAACAATCTTAAATTTCTTATGCTTTCAGGCAATTTGATCATTGGAGTTTTTGGTGGTTGCCGACGCGAGGAGAACACAAATATGTTGCCTTCAAAAACTAAAGCTATGCGGGAATTTGCGGAAATATCTTGAGAATAGTTTAGATTTATTTCGAAAATATAAGGATTTACCTTTCAGCCATATCAAGCACGATCGTTTCTTTTTTACCTACAGAGGAGGTAAATACAATGAGAAGAATTTAAAAGAAAATCGCTACTGCATTAGGATTTCTGAACCGGTAAACTATACAGGACATTGTTTTCGGAGATCGTCAGCATCATTATTGGCCGATGCAAAGGTAGACATACATACTCTCAAGAGTCATGGAAGCTGGAAGTTTGACAGTGCTGCAGGAGGATATTTTGAGATATCAATCGAAAATAAAAAAATAATTGCGACAAAAATAATAGGCTCTTTGATTCTGTGGGTTCAACAAGTAAATAAAGTCACGGTGAAACAACCTAGCTTCAACTTGGAAACAGCGTCAGGAATTAATTTTGAAAACACTTCAAACTATGTAATTTATATGTAATTTATATTAAATTACATAGTTTTAAACATTTTTTACATAATCCACTTCCTTTACAAAATTATTGCGCTGCTGTTTTATTACCGCACCAGTGTGGTAAAGGCTATCATTACGATACTAAAAATATTATGAAATATGGCACATTACAAAATCAAAGTAGATAATAGTATATTACGTGCCGAGAGGAAAAAAATGCTTCATTACAACCGAACGTGCGAAACGCGAATAAATTTCATTTTATTTAATTTTCTTATTGCGACATTGCAATTTGGGAAGTAACCACTTCCCGACCTAAGGTTGGGAAGTAAATCAAAATAGCTTTCTGATTGGTTAGTAAATATAGTCTTTCATAAAAATAAATTAAGTTAGTAATGACAGTATCAGTAGTAAATAGTATTTATCGCGCAATACTATCAATAATGCATAATATTTCTGATACGGTCTAATCCTGGTAATACTGTTGTTTGATTTAGTTTTATTTTAGTCCATGACTGTTAAATTAAACAATATAGTATTTTATTGCAACATTATTTAAAGTATTGACAAAAGAACCTTAGAACTAATAGCTACTACAAGTAAAATCGTATTAATATTTTAGAAGAACCAAAAACTGCAAACTTTTTAGAAGAAAAATGTTTGTAATTTGTCACAAATCAAATACGCAGTAAGTATACTATCGCAAACGTTTTTACCAAACACTGGCATCATCAGGCGATGAACTAGATAGGAAAAAGAGAAAAAATTTGTTTCTATATTGTCAAAATTACAACAGAACGAAAGGGGGGGGGGAAGCATTAAAAAAAATAATAAATATTAATAAACAAATTGCCAGTATAAAAGGTTAAATTAGAAGAGGATGAGGTACTTGTTAATACAAAAAAATAGAGGGAAGTTATTAATTATTTTTATTAATTTTCATTGCTTTTAAAAATCTCCCCTCCCCCCTCCTGTGTTTGTGGTTCGTATCTAATAGGTGAATCACAAATATCAATTTTTTGCCTGAAAGTTAGTGAGATTGCATCTGTTCATCAAATTATGTATTGAAAGATCTACCGGTAAGTAGAGTTACCCTACTTAAACCACGTATCCATTGATTATATAAGTAAAACTACTTATTATACATATAATAAAATTATTGGACAGAAGACAGAAAGATTTTCTGAAATCATCATTTCCGCATTTTTACCAAATTAAACAAACGCATAAAATCTTCAGCATAACACTGCTTCATGAAAACTTACCTATTTTCCTGTCAATCAACAATCGGCTTTGCTTTGTGCAGGATTCTGCATACTTACTCTCATTGATACGTCTTATTTTGATGGAAATTTCTTTGACCGTAAATATTTCGTTTAATCGAATCTAGCAGTGTGGTATAAGGTTTAAATCGACATGCTACGGAGCGGGAGACCGCGGTTCGGTGCTTGGTTGCGCCAACTGCACTGCTGTGATCTAAAGCTCGAGTTTGATCTAAGGACCATGTATCTGGTAAGGTTAGCACCCTACCAGAATATTAATGCAAGTTTTCACAGACCAAGAGTGCCAAGTGTAAAAACTTGGTGCGTTAATGGTAAAAAACAGAACAAAAGTTTTAAAATAAGTTAAAGAAAGAAGAAGATATTCATACTAATTTAATTCTCTAAAGGTGGCGACTGACTTGTAACTGAACGTTGTAATGTAATATAATGGAACGTTCGCGCCGAGCATTGCATTACAAAGCTTGTTCGACTAAATAAGCGAGTTGCTCAAAACGAATACGTCGCGATGTGACGTAACAATCAATGAAATTCGTCAAAAAACCAACAGTCAAGTGGAGCACGGATGATTTGCTCGTCGCTCGTCGTTCGTGCTCGCTACGTGCTCGTTTATCGGCTCTGACTCTCAAATGCTCGTGTTACATCATTACATTACATTACAACGTTCAGTTCAAAGTCAGTCACCGCCTTAAGAAGAGAATTATATGACCTTCGCATTTTTGTAATTTTTGTCACTTATTGTACTGAAAGTTTAGCTCTCCAATAAGAACTCCTCAAGGCAGTAAGGCAGGATATTTTTATATTTTGAGATATTTTGAAATATTATCAAAAGAGTTTGAAGACAAGATGTGAAACAATTAGCAATTAGTTTCGTAGCGTAGGCAAGAACGAGTTGAGCTAGAAACAAGTGGGTCCACGGTTCTATTCCCACCTTCGCTATAATTAAATTTAGGAATTGTAAATTAAAGGAAAGAGATCCTAATGACGTCTGATAACGGTCAGGTTAAAAATAAAGTACGATTTGGTTATGGGTAGTGTCAGGTGTATTCATTTTGGATTGAGGACATTTTATCATGACTTTTGTTTTATTATTATTTAAATAAAGGTATCATTGAACTGTCGAGCATGCTCTGTACCATATAGAATGAGTTACCTATTTAGGGGATCCTGAAATTGATTGATTATTGAGGTTATTTTCTAACTTAAATAAGTTTCGCTCAAGAATTACATACAATTTCTTGCCACCTTTGAGCCATTCACTTGAGAGTTTCTTATTTACCATCAGCATCGACAGTACTCTTGGTAACTCGACCATTAACTCATGATCTGCTTAATCTATGTCATTCTTTCAAAAAGTTACTTGCAAACTATATTTACCTGTATTTACTGGTTAATTAAAGATCATTTGCTCTGGACTTCTAGCATTGACGGAATTCTTTGAAAAACTTAACTTTAGAATTACCTCAATAAAACGTAAATCCAAAGTTTATGACTTTACAATTTATAGTTTCTTTGAACTACACATAAGTTGTAGTCACATTTTTAAAAATTACTTAAAGTATCTATACGTAGTAGGTAGAACAAATAAAATTTCCAACAAAGTTTAATTTTATACGTATTGAGTTATTTTATAAAAACGAGACAAATAAAATAAATAAATAATATTGCTTACATTATTATGTACATAATAACCAGAACTGTTTTATATAACTCAATTTTTATAAATGTAAGCTTTTTGATAAAATGTACTAATTGTGACCAACCATTCACATGAAACTTTGTTGATTATGTTAACTTCTATGTTATATAATTCAAATGTGAACTCTTTGTTTTATATTTGTTTTTTTAGTTAATTGTTTTGTATTTTACATTGTGATTTTATGCTTATTATATTTTATAAAAAAATATTTTACTTCTATTTGTGTAGGTTTAATGAATACAATTTTAAAAATGTAACCCACACAAAATTTTATCTTAAAGAACCTAAAGAATATTTTAGGAAATATAATTATTTTTTATTAAAAACTTAATACTTACTCAGCTTTATTTGAAATTACAATTGCCTACATTTTTGCAGTTGAAGTTGTATAATTGTGAAGGCAATTGACGAAAACAAATAGATTCGTTTAATAAAAAAAGAATAAAAATCTTGTTGGAAATAGCGTAATATGCTGACTAGAAGAAAAAACGCTTTTGTTGATTCGGCTTCTTCAGACCACTCACTGTTCTGCATAATGTGACGGATTATGAGCACATTTCTAAAAATCTCAACTTAAGCGATTCGAGCTGCATCCATTTTACATAAGCACATATAACACCTACCACTTTTATCCTCTCGAATATATGACATAATGTAAAAATAGATATTTCTGCTTCTTTGTTTTTCAAAATTTGTCTGCAATAAAAATTACAATTTACATGTTCAGCACTTGCCAGTAAGTATGAAGAGTAATAGTTTTATTTTATATAAATTATGTTTAGACATTTTAAGTAATAATTTTTATCTAAATATTTCAATCACTTATCCCCATTTCTTCGAATGTCACAAACCTTTTAACCTAATTTCAAGGAGATTTAAAGTGAAATGTGGTAAGTTGGGTAGATTACTACGCTAGCAATTACATTAGGAATTTCATGCTGAAAAAATGTAAATATCCTGAAGATTAAACATGAAAAATTAGTTGTACTTAGCTATTAAAGTACTTGCAGTTGCAGTTGCACTAAAATTCAATAACCTTGTATGCCGGATGATTTACAGTAAATAAATGGGTTTTTCTAAAATCCCAGTTTGTACAACAAAATTTGTGCAATGGACTGTTCAACTATGACATTGTACATTTGTATCGGTTATAATATTAGTGTAGTATCTGTAAGTGAAAGCATGGAAATAAATGAACACTCGCTCGTTTTGCCCAGCAGTGTTCAAGATAGAAACCATCCAGCCTCAACCCCACTGTCACAGCGGATTATATTTCATCCCTCTCCCTCGCAACCGCATATACCGAGAGATATTTATGCGAATTTCGATGATATACAACTTGCGCTACTTGTAATTTGATTTGTACGAACTGAATTCTCATTAATATGTCATTATTATTATAACATGCACACGCATAGGTTCATGAACAAGCGTTTGATTTCAAATTAGCATTTAAAGACACAATTTTTATAACGCACTGGTATGTATTTGTAAAGCTTTATTATAGAAATTATAGAAATTATTAGAACATGTTGCATTATTAAATTTAATACGCACTTGTAGATATCACCTTAATTTGATTCTACCTATTGTTTCACATTAATAATGCATGCTACAAATGAGCTTCGACATTTACAACACATTAATATTATTTTTTACTGATTATATTTATAATATTTACCTGCTGGTACAAGTAAATAATGCTATGCCTTATACATGTAATTATTTCTTATGCTATACATGAAATGATATTACAATTATTGTGTCAATTCAAATTAATTTCTAAAGTGGGTAATATTACAGTAATTAAAATCAAATAAAAAAAAAGTTTTTAAAATATTCAATAAAATTACTTAGTTAAATTTGCAACTTAACGTCTGAAAGAGTTACTTTCATCTTCTTCTTTCTTCAAGGCTTTTATTAAAATGATACTTGTCACTGCATTGCAAACCTGTAACAAACAAATAGCTGTAATTTTCAATACAAAAAGTTATTTTTAACAATGGCTAATGGCGACTGGTACTCGTTATTTTATAAAAAAAATAACATCATTTTACAAAAACTGTTAATGAAATAAAATATTCGTGTTATTCCACAATGTTTGTGTTTAGTAATAATAAAATGGACGGTATGAATATTTTAATATAATTAAAATTACCACATATACCTAGTATCTGTTTATTTACAGAAGATTTGAAATGTTAGATTTTTTGCATGTATTTATGTAGGCACGGCGCTTTTGTATTTAAATTTAAAAACTTTTTTGTTAATAAAATGTTGAGTTACTTTATTATAAACATTATATTAAAAATCATTATTTATTAAATAATTTTATTCAAATAACATCAAAACGGCCATCATACAAAAGAATGAGGGATTAAGAAGCGATTTCTGTGTGAAAACGTATGAACGCGAGAATTCTCCGCTAATAACCCAAAAACAAAATATAATTAACTAATTTCGTGGATATTAGTATTTAAAGTGATTTATTGTTATAGCAGATTCATAACGATGGTTATTTTAATCAAATTTTAAATATACTGTAATCGTTTTACAGTATTCGTGAAAAACGGTTACTGAACTTGTAAACTTAAGCACCTTTCAAAACACTACCCATTAGCATAATTGAATTTAATTATGTGTAAAAATATGCGATTCTTTAATATTTAAATAAACTATCTATTAAAGACACACTTTTTAAAATACATTTAATACATTCTTTGTAAAATGTATACTAAATAATCTGTATAAAAAGTTACCATATGTACGATATTATTGATTAACCAACAGTTAAGAGGTGTGCAAATCAGATCATGATACATTTCAACGCGTGTTTCTTACAAAATTTTATTTTCTAACGTATTTTTATCAAAATCAAAGGATTTTATAAAAATTCTCGATATTTCTTTTTTCTACTGATAAGTTCAACGTATGTTTGACATGTCATTTTTAGATTTAGCTTTGCGATATCGTACTTTAATTATTTGAAATAAAACAATTTAGCCATGATGGCGTAGTAAAATCAATTTAATTTTCGTAACTACAACCTTTAGAGAGTAGAGGGTTGTGATCATTTACTTACATGTTTAACTTTTCCCTTAATATCCATAAGCTTGCTTCCCTTTTAGTGTCAAGTGCAGAAAAACACATCTGCGTCGATTCATGTAACCCTCCTTATATAGGGGAGTGAAAAATAAAACTTGTCAAATAAGTTGTATAAATTGTGCACCAAAGTGGCTATTTATATGTATTATATTTCTCACACACTAAAATTATTACATTTTCCCTATTTTTAAAAGGTGAATGGAAGTAATCAGTACATGAGGAAAAAAAAACAATTTAGATAATTATTATAAAACAAGCGTTCTGAATGTTAGTAATTTAATGTTAACACTGTTGATCGGAAATTAGAGAAATATAATTACACGATTAACTTTTTTTGTAGGATTGTTGGGTAGCAACCCTGACTTTTCCGTTTTCATTCTTCCGATGAGCACATTAAGTGCTATTTAAGGTTCTTAGTTGCCCCACTACAAAAAAATTTAACCATTATAATAATTGTAAACCTGATTCGAGTATTCCGGAAATACACTTACTGGGTACATTAGCACAAAATTTAAGTTTCATTCGTTAAGAGGATTTTCACATATTCCGATATCACGTAGTTGCATTCGTCGTTTTGGAAACAATCGCCGATTATCATTAATTAGCAATCAGATAAATAAAACGCAAATGTAATTTAAATTAGGTTTATATCATAGTTTATATAATTATACAAAATTCGGAAAGCTCTTCAACGAAAAAAGTTATTAGATTTACCAAGCTTTCAATACCCGATAGAATTAATATTAATAGTAGAATTTAATTTCAAATTTTGCAAGCATACATAGTCCCTAATAATTTAATACAAATATTTCTTCTTTTAGTAACTTTAGTATGGAAAATTTAAATTTAAAAAATGTATTCCAAATTGTAACTATTGTTACTATTGTTACTAACTTTGATCTCATAAATGCTCCTGACCTGAAGAAATGTACCTTGCCTGCCCTCAAGGTGCTAAAGTAAGAACTTTCTAACAAATATTATGTTCTGGTATTTTATGTTTCAATTTTGTGTATCTACCTAATTACTTAGAGCAAAGCAAAATTATTTGTGTGATTGATAGATAGTTTTATGATGTAATCTATCAAATAAAATTGAAGTCGAATAGGGAAATGTGGCTTTGATGTTAACATATCTCACGACTGTTTGTAGAAGATAGGCTTTTGTTGGTGAAAGATGTCATGCACTTTACATTTGTAGAATAATTTTAGAGTATTGATACCACCTAACATAATCGTCCTTTGTTATTCTTACAGAAGCATTTGAAATTTACATTATCCATTAGAAACTGTCATCGATTTAGAATCACTTGGTAAATTATTGAAAGTTTGTATTCAACTGTAATCGCCATTCGGTAACTATTCAAATAATCATAATGTAAGGAATAAACTATATTAAGCTAGGTTTGATATCAATGAAGCATGAATATGAATTTGTTATGAAAGTTTCTGAACTGTAAGCTTCGGTACTTGAAAAGGAAACTGTTGTCAAAATATAAATTTAGTAGAAATAATTTATATGGGTAAGTTTTACAAATTGTAATTTCAAGAATTAATTAATATTATGAATGTTCCCCATGACATATTTCCATGTCGTAAAAATACAAAACTATTTATGGCTTTCCAGCGGTAGGCAGCGTTGATCACGGACACCAAAAACTAAACTAAGTAAGATATATATTTTTGACCCGTTTGCTCAGAAAATCCTACGTTAGAGGAAACATAAGTTTGTGTAAAAAGAAAAAATAACCACATCAGGTTACGCACATTGCGCAATATTCCTTTAAATCTATTCTAATCAATTTTTCCAAATGGCTTTACCTTTGTTGAACAAAATTTAGCAATCAATGATAAACGATTTAACAGTCAACACCAACGGTTTGTCATGAACGGCTTAATCGGGTTTATAAATCTATCCGTGACTAATTTGAGGCAATCAATGTGCGAAGCACCTCTGCGTGTGAGAAATATAAGAAGTAAATGTTTTTGACACTAGAAATGTCAACCCGAATTCCACGTTTTTACAAAATAATAAAATGTAGAATTTTCAACAGATTATCCATTTGATAAAATTATAACAAAAAATTACTGGTTAGGTTAACGACAAATCTAATCTAATATGGTCGTTAAAATTTAGCTTTAACAAAGAAAATAGGAATGTACGAACCCTATTTACGTTCTTAAAAATATTTATTGCGTTGGTGTGTGACCTAGGAGTGTTAAAGCGAGCTTAAGGATATCTATGGGTGGATTGCGTGATTATAGGGTATAAGGCCAAAGACTTGGTTGCAAAGGGTAACTAAGCTTCGGTTTAGAGTTACGAAATAAAATTTCTCCATGGCTTCATATTAATTTTCAACCGAATCTAATTACAAATTAATGAAAAAACCACATCTAAATGTTCCTGTCTGAAAAAAACACTCTAAAATTTAAATGTTATTTGGGTAAATCGATTAACAGGTAATTAAAATGCAAAGTTGCGTGCTAAATGTGTCAAATTATTACTCTTTAATACTTTGTATACAAAATTGCTATTTTTCGTGTTAATGTATTATAATAATATAACATGAATGCGCGCATAACTGTTTGTAAGATGTAACTGAAATGAAATAAATCTGGAAAACCAAAACATGCAATGTAATATCTACTTGGCTCGGGTTGTTTCCGGAAAGTGTCAAGTTCCGGTCTTACCGCAAAATTCTAATCCAGACGGCGACAAAAGGTAGCACGTCCTATAATAACTTGCAGTGGCGCCCCTTACATTACTTCTGCCATAATAAACAGAGCTACACACATCTGGTGCGTCTTATTTATGAGCTTTTCCCTAAGCGGTTTTGAAAACTTATAAAAAATAGTTGAATATTAAAAGATTGTGCTAGACCATTTTAACTTAGTTTAATAGAGAACCGTGTACTACAAAATATTATTATAAATTTACAAATAATTATGACGTTTTTTATTGACAATTTATTAGTCACAACCATTGTTAAATTTAGTTCTTAAATTATTTAATAATAAAACGATCCTAGTAGTTACCACGATCAACTGCAAACGCTAAGCGTTCTTTTGACCGCTTGCATGCTTTCAACCTTTCATTAACCTAAAGTTGTTACTAATATATATTTTTATATTGTGTTTCTATATTATGTATAATATACTGTGGTCGTATTTGATTTGTTTTTGAAACAATCAAACTCTTTACCATACTAAAAAAATTTACCTCGACTAGTTCTTTTTTGCGGTGGAGCAATTCGACCTCAGGAGTGAATTCCTGTGACGTTATTCCAAAATAGTTCTTCTTCCAAAATCAATTGTCCAAATTTATAACTCGTAAACTTAATTTATTGTTAAATTTTAAATGGGCTCGCTTTTTTTAAATTTATGCGTATCCAAACACCTTGTTATCGCCAGCTGGTTACACTCGCTCGTACAAATGCAAATGTTACTTTTAATTTTACACCAATTTCAAACTTTTAACTTCAATCGCTCTTTTCAAATTCATCAAATCAATCGAATTTATCAAATCAATTAAATCCACTACCGCTCGGTAGCAACGCATCAAAAATTATCCAAACTATCAAACTTCAAAATTATCATCCAAAAAATTACGCAATAATGCAAACGCATAAAATCACTTTATTTAATCAATCAAAATCAAAATATTACTCACAATTTCAAATAACAAATTCTCATATCAGAAATCAAACTCAGCGGGGATACAAAATTTTCACCCGCTGTGGGCCACGGCTGGCACAAAAAGCGTCTCTTCTCTGTCTTTCTCCCCACTCTTCACTTTTCCAAGTCAAATATTTTAAACTTAAAATTAACAAATTATTTCAATATAGCACAGGGTGGGTCGAAATATTTTGTTTCACGACAATACATTAGAGAAATGACTGCTACTGATCTTATGCTCAAAGCACTAACAGTATCATCGGAACACCACCATAGTTTTTGATAAAAAACAATTACTGTCTTGCATAAGAGAAAAATAATAATTTCAAAATTTTATCTTTGGAATGAGTCATAATGATTTTAAATCTTTGATTGTATTGCAAACTAATTTTAAATCTGCATCATTGCAATGCTTACTCTTGCAGTTAATACCATTATAATATAGCTTTGTTTTAAAAAGCCTCTGTTGATTTAGTTATTTTGCAATTATTGATTTAGAGATAAATTGGTTTACGGTTTAAATATTAACTACTTTTATAGGATATTAAGTAGATTGATAAAATTTTATTAAAATATGCAACAAATGTTGATAATAGAACATGCTTTACCTGAAAAATGTAATTTCATTTGATTATTATTAAAAATTTATATTTCAAAAAAATTCTATTTAATTATAACTTTCTAGCGGTTAGTCATGGGTTTATGATAAATAAAAAACAACCTTTTTCTGGTACTTTCTGCATATAATATAACATGACGTGGTAACCACATTATGTCAGTTGGTGTACATTTTTATTGTTCCATATGCAATCAAAAGCATTTTATAAATAGAAATATACCCTGTTTACGATTTTCCAGGTTTGGTGATTGTTTAGGATTTAAAAATTTTGTCTATTATTCATGAACAAATTATTATCACTGGTAATTCATTTTTAACAGTCAGTTTGCGTTTTGTTGAAGTTTTATTATATTCCTCACACCTGACTTAAACGGGGATGTCATCGAAATATATCAATCAATTGATTTATTTTATAAAATTGTAACTTCCCATGTTGAGTTTAATTGTGAGAATAATTTAATAAAAGAAGGATTTATTTAATTGTATATTATACCTACATAATTATTTAGTAAATCAATTTTTATATTATATTATTATTAGGATTTAACTGTGTAACAATTAATATTCAACTTTTAAATTTTATAATAAATTGTAAACTTCATCCTTCATTAACAATCTATATTTTCAGTTGTGTTATTTGCCCTAATTTTTTATGGTATTTTGCTATAACAATTAACCAAATTTTTTTTTTTTTTTTTATAGATTATTTTTTGCGTTCTATTTATCATTTAAAGTTTTCCCAGTTCAACTGACAACACTAAGGTTATTTAAGATACTATAGTATTATCATTACTATCGGCTACTGTCGCTATTTTCATCCCAAGATTTGAACATTTTCTTATTAGTTATTGGAAAGAGAACAATGCTCTGAGCATATTAAAACAAAAATTTTTTTAGATTATGTACTAGTTGTCGAAATAACGGCAATTTAAAGTTGCAAAAGCAGGGAGATGTAATACAGTACATAGCGATTCCACGGGTAGAACAACAGTAACTCCCGCGGTTCACGCCCCGCTCTCATTTCTGTTGACAGTACGTGTGCTTTGATATATTCTTACTGTTTACTATCAGTTGCGGTCGACACCCGGACGAGTTCTATGCCTTCGAGTTCCACCGTTGACGAGTTCTGTCATTCTACAGTAATATTTTTAAATTTGTTCGGCGTTCTCCGGGCCTGTATTTTGACAAACATAACCACGGCCAAATCTATGTTAAAATGTATATCTAAAATACATGTAAATTTTTAAATTTTAAATTCGATTTTGTCGAAAACTAATGGAAAAACCAACAAAATTTTTGTTTTGGTATGCTTAGAAAAGTGTCCTCTTTCCAATAGTCGATAGTACAAAGTTCAAATCTTGAGATGGAAATAGTGACAGTTCCTTTACTATCATCTAAAATATTGAATTTCAGTATTATTGTTCTAGTATATATATATTTTCTATATTGTACGAATAGAAAACCCAATTATCAACACTACATTGTACCAATATTAAACTAATATTGAAGTACCACAAAATAGCAATGTAATACTACAATATTGATAATATATTCTACAAAAAAATATAAGTTTATATTGTACCAATGTCAAATTTAAATGTTTTTCTAATATTCATTATCCAGAGTATAACCAATATTGAGCAATAGTAACATGGCACTATAATATTAATACAACGTTGTATAAATATTGAATTAAATATTATTCTAATATGTATAATCATATAATAACATAGAGTAATTAATAGTAAATATTGCGACTCTACATTGTATCACTGTAAAATTGAAACTTCGTCTATAACCCAAAGAATAACCATTATTGGAAATATGTATAACAATAGAGCGTCTCAATTTTAATATGTTATATATTTTATTATATTACTAATATTGTATTAATAGTATTAAAATTAAATAAAACAAACAATATTGCACTAAAATACTAACACCCGTATTCATAAAAATTTCTTAAAGTGTCGAGTAAGAATGTTTTAATTATAATACTGTTATAAGTTATGGGTTACAGCTGACTGGTTGTTTTAGGTTATAAACCGCTTATATCGGTCTTATAACAGTGTTTTAGCGCTATTGAACGTTTATGAATAATGTTTTTTGACATTTTGCTTATAATAGCTTTATAAGCCTGTTGTAACTTTTTATGAATACAGCTGTAAGACTACATTGTACCAAAATTGCATGTAAATATTAGTCTAGGTTAAAAACACCTTGGATATGTAGATTTCCAACAATAATCCATCGTATCAAAAATTCCCAAAAAATTCCTCTATTCGAACAATAACTTCAAAACAAAAACTTTATTGTAACCTCTAAAAAGTAATTTTTATTCTAAGCTATTATATTTGGGTGGGGGTAAGATTTACTATCTGATAATTGTTTGTTCTGCTAGGATAAAATTTGTCCGAATAAACATAATCAAATACTCGTAAATTCAGAAAATATGAATAATCATTAAAGCATTTGTGCAATAAAAAATTTAAATATTGATTTAATATTGGGATGACGTGGAATAATCAATATTAGTACTTCAATATAGGAAAGCATGGTTTATTACTTTTTCCAATTACGAATTTTTCAGATAACTAATTTGATAATTAATTCAATAATTATAATAGGTATGTGAAGTTTTTAAATTGCTCTATTTATTTATTAGCAATTCCATTTGGAAATGAATTCTCTTCAATTTATTTGATCCCTAAAAATTTTCAAAAATCACAGAAACTATTTTTCTTTTTTTTTTAATAAGTTTTAGAAGCATATAATCATCATTTTGTTTTTAAATAACAAATTTCCAATATATTTTGCAAAAAATTGCAAAAGTTGCAAAAAAGCAGAGCAATTTTAAATTTTAAAATACGAATATATTAAAAAGGCAATTTTTTATCCAATGAGCAATTTAAAAAAAATTATAAATTCAAAAATTATTTGATTTTCATTGATTAAAATTTAATTTGATGTATTGTGTATTTTAAATAGTAAATTTTTTATTTAAATTTTAAATTCATATTTTAAATATATTTGGTATTATATTTTTAAGGTACACATTGTCAATATACATATTTTATATTTTAGTTGCAAATTTTCATGTATTTTGTCATACCCAGGTTACAATTCTGTTTTTAACAATCAATTATTTCAACAATTATTCTGCAGTTCAAATGTATATCACTGACGAATTCTGAGACTGTTTTAGAAAAGTTCTCTGACTAATGGTTTTGAGATCAAACAGTCGCTTCTTGAACAAACTTAAGAATGACCACAACTTGTCAAATTTATTAAATTAACAATAAATTAAGCTGTCCATTCTAAAGTTAGTTGCAATTTTTTGAAATAATGTAATGCTAGTAATTCTTTCAAGTTTAATAATTTTACCTCCTCCCGCTTGTATAAGTAAAAATAAGAAAATGGTGAATCTCTGCCCTGCCTCTCTGCCCTGCAATGATAGAACATTTGAATTTTTTAAAAAATTTAATGAAATATCAAAACATGGACGTTTTATTTACTTGCTTCAATGATGTAGTACGTTCGGGGTTCCCCGAATTGAACATTGGAACTTTTAAAAATATCACTATACTTAGTGGTGCTTATCTATTTGTAATAAAAAATATGAAAAAAAAATTGAAAAATGGAGCAACCAGTGGTGTGGAAGGAAGCTATGAAAGCTGAAGCCCCCTAAAATTTAAAGTAAATTCTAAAGACTTCTGTTGGTTGGAAATCTTTTTAGTTTTCTCTGTTTCCATAAGTCTTCTTAGGAAATGAAAATTGGTGAATAAAAAAACATCTAGGGAAAGAAATGGGGAGTTGATGTAACGAAACCATTTTCTACATTGTTATGGAGGGACTGTCGTGTGCAGATCTTAGAAAATACAGAAAATTTTAAAACATTTAGAGAAATCTCCCTCTACTTTTTGTTTACTGAAATCTGCCGTAAAAGTAAATAAAATTCTAGAAATTTAATGAAATATGAATGAAATATTTGAAAATCTAAGAAAATCTAATAAATAGAGATCTCGTGTAAAAAAATTTTTCTTACGATTTCTATCTCGGCAAAAATAAGAAAAAGAGGTATGACATTTTCTTTGAAATTTTGGCTTTTCAGGAAACTTTTACCAAATTCAACATAGAAAATCGATCATTACCGACTTTAAAGTAATCAATTTATACGTTCACGAAATTGTACACGAGGTGCAGCATAAATAAGTTCCAACTGAAAGAAGATTAGTATTAAGAATATAAAATTTTTAAAAATTTCATAAATATTTGTATTCTTTAGTTATTGCTTTAAATTATAACAAAGTTGCTTTGGTTAAGAAAAATTGTAATGCACGCTGCGAATATCAACAAAGAGTATGCAAATTCGCGGTTATAAAACCTACGAAAAATTAAACTTTGCTGGAAATTTTAACATAAATTTTTATAAATTTATCATTATCATATTATAATAAAGTGTTTATATGAAATTTACAACAAAACGTAAGATGCGCCATTATGTTCAACGTTATAGTGTTCTTTCTTAAGCAACTTCTTTGTAGAACGTAGTAGAAGTGTAATTTTGTATCAAATTGTGTATGAGCAAATCGAAATCATGTACTTTAGTCTGCATTTACGCTCTGCTTACTTTCTAACAAAGTTCACATATATTGAATTAAATTTTATTATAATAAAATTTCGTATATTCAAGCTTTCCCAAAGAATTGCCTCTGTGATCTTAGATAGAGGAAAAGCTCTGGAATAATCAATTCAGCGAAATTACACTCGAACGACTATGATGCGCGATTTCAAAATTATTAATTGATGTAGCAAAATTCAATTAACTTCACCGAAATATTAAGCAATTTTGGACCGCTATCTTAAGCTTACATTAATTTAAAACGGAAAACTTGAGTCTCTTGAAAGTTTTTTATGTACTCTTGCTATAGGAAATATTAAAGTGGTTTGCTTTCATAAATGTGGTTATCTTAAGATTTCCAGTGTTCGAAATTAAAATCTAAATTTGATTAAAAAATAAAAAATTTATTTCGATTTCCATTTCGACTTTAAAGTTGGAATAATTTTATGTTTATTTACTCTCTAACTGCGTTTGATTCCATTTGGGATGACTATAACTTTTCATTAAAGCGTCACGAAAATTGTCCTATTTTCTTAATGTTAAAATTACGACTGTTATCGTTTTCGTTTTATGAAATGCGAAAGTAAATCCGTTTTTCAAATTGATCGCAAACGACTATCTAAAGGAATACATAGGATAAATTGAAAAATATTGAAATAAAATTGTAAGTGAAAACGTTCGTCTATTGAACTAGACACATGTACTGTATACAAAGCGGAAAACTACAATACAAGTTCTGTTTTCCTACTGTTCAATAGTATCTGTTCAAATAGTCATGAGACTTCCATAACTAAAGCATTTTTCTTGAAAGACAAACTTGTAGCAGCAACTTTGTGTACCAAGCAGAAAGTAGATAATATTTTTGATTGATTGTCAATCTTGAAAGTAACTTTTGCAAACGACAAGAGTAACGGCATAAAAAATGTAAACTATAAAGTAGAAAATTTTGAAAATTATTTCATGTCATCAGTTATTACGTGTAACGAAAATGACACAAAAATAAATTTGCGCTCCACTTCCAAAGCTTAATCTTTAGAACATGGTGGCATGTTCGCCATTTAGAAAATGTATAAAAAAAAATTACTAGTTTAATAATTTATTTCACATAGCAATTTTTTATTAATTTTGTCGTAGTAAATTACAGCTGTTACATTAAAATTAACCAACAAGAAATACTGTGGGATATGTAAGGTGTGCTACGTAATAAATTACGTCGACATAATTCGGTGCAATATTTCATATTTAAATGCTATTTTTGACAACGCAAATTTTTTGCATATTATATTTTCAAAAATTTTACTATCGAATCGAAGATAATAATATTTTGGAAAAATTGTTTCTTCCAAGATAAGTTTAATTACAGTATTACAGATAACCTATTTAAAGGTACAAAATTTCGGTAAGGTTGGTAATTTATCATTAAAAGTTATTAACCACTTTAATTGCTAACATTTCTAATTCTGAATCAAAAATGAGGATATTGATTTAAGGCATGCGTGAACTATTTGTAAAACGCGAATAGTGAGGGTTAAAAGTATAAATAATAGTTCTAGGAATTACTAAAAGGGTGCGGATTATTATATTTAAAATTTCTATGTCTAACAACTGCATTTTATATTGTGGAAAATATTACTGAAAGAAAAATCTAAGTTTTTTGAGAAATTATAAATATCAAGACAAAAATTAATTAAATTGAGAGTAAACCTTGATTTAAAGGAATATGTGATATATTGATTGTTAAAGAAAATTAAGAACAGATTTGGAATTTGGATAAAAGGTTATTAAATAGAACTGAAGCTAAGGGTAAATTAATTATAAGGTAAAAAGTTTAATTAAGATTTAATAAAGTAAAATTGATAATAATTAATTGAAATTAGATGTAATTGAAAATATTTAGTAAATTAAAACAAATAAATCAAAATTTTTCATACTACTGTAATTGCATGTGGATTCATATACATACAGGTTGATATCAACTGGACGTTTAAAATAAAAGTTACATTAACATAATAAATTATATAAAAGTTTCAAAAAAACGTTTTTAAATATTATGTTATCTACTTCAAATGAATTTTATAATGGTCACGGGTTCTTTAGTTATACAAAATAGTCTGATGTAATTTCAAATTCAAATTGTTGTTTGAAAATCTAAAAGGCAACCTTAACTACACGTAGATTTTACTTTGTAATATTATTTATTGTTCACGTTTTCTATTTATGCTACATTCATATTCAAATAGTTCGCTCAATGTAGTTATTATTTTGAAACAAGAAACAAAATTTAACACCAACTCAAACATTCTCAAGTTGTTGAAACATTCATAAAAGTAACCAGTAGTAGTATTGAATCTAAATGTTGCATTTCTAGTTTATAATTTATTTATATTAAACAAAAATAATTACTTGCAATAGTGAGTAACACGGTATAATAATCTACTAGGTAGATAGATTTCTAACAAATTTAGAAAAATCGCAAAATAATCGTCATTCATTCATTTTTTCATTCGTTAATGATTTTCAAAACGGTCCTGACGGTTCATGTCTTTAAAATAAATATTTGTGTAGCATTACCTACAGCATTTTCACTTTCAGAAATTTTATTTACGAGTTTTAACATGGAATCTTTGACAATAAACCAATCAATAGGGTACAATTTCATAAGTAGTTATTATTGTTTCATTGGCAATACAACTACATTTAAAAAAAATTATATTATTCTAAAGCTAAACGAATCTCCAGCGATGCCGAATTCCTAGCAACAAAATAACAATAAATTTGAACAATTAATAAAGATTGTAAACAAAACGATGCTAATTAACGGATTTAAGTCTTAAGTTGAATATTAAAACATATTCGTACAGTCACAAACAGGTCATTCAAAGTCGTCGATAAATAAATTAATAAACTGGCAAATATCATGCAACTAAAGTTGCATAATTCAAACTGGAAAACACAAACATTTCGATCACGTCGCAGAATGTCGGTGCAAATAAAAGATTCTTCCCATAAATTTTATACCTTTAAATTTTTTGACATGACGATAGTCAAGAATATACGAAACTTATAGCAGATTTGTTTACTATAAAATCAGTCAGTTGCAAACCTAATTTATTGTACAAACTAAAATTTGCAAAATTATTTTTTTATAATATTAATTGAAAACTGTTAGCCAAAATAAATAATATAAGCAGACCATGTAACACAACAACTTGTTAACAACAAGTTATTATAAAATTTATTATAAAAAACTTTATATTACAGCGTCTTTATGAAATTTCTCCAAAAGTGTTAATTGATCTACCAATTTTAGATAACTTTTTATGACTTGCTTTTGCAAACGCAAGAAATATTTTATAATTGGATTAGAATACTTTACTAGCTCCTTTTCTGAATCCATTAACAGAATATTCCTCTTTAAATATTATAAGCGTATTAAACGTTGTGTAATCAATTTTGTATTTATAGCTTTATTTGCCATTTTAGTAGTCGGAGAAATACTGCTGATTAAAGTAAATAATCAAAACTCTTTTGCAGAGCTCCAAAAAGAGTGTTTTTACAAAATTCAAATATTTTAGTTTGTAAATTAGTTTTTAGACTTCTTGCCTCTCTAACCACAACCAAATTAAATAAAAAAAGCTCTGTCGCACAGTTTTACCTTAGAATTTGATCAAATCTTCTACCTTTAATTTTTTTCGATAGATATATTAATATTTATCTAATTATTTTTCGTTCAGATCCCTCTTACTCTGCCCACAGGCGTCAAACTCTCAAAATAAGCATTTAAATGTAAGATTTAGAATAAAAAACATTATTTATTATTTTATTGTAGGTTTCTCCTTTCTTACTTTTCGACTTTTTTAAAACATAACAAGTTTTTATATTAGAAATTACCCATTTTAGTCAATTTTTAAAATTAAGCTGTGTTTTAATAATAAAATTTGATTTAAAAGTATTCTGTCAGTTCATCTTTTGTGAAATGTGACATCATTTCTGTTTCTTTTTGTATGGATTAAAATTTAAGTTGCAAAATTTTGTAATGTAGCACACTTCACTCCGCATGCTCTTCGTTTGGTTAGACTCTTTTAAAAGTCACAATCGAGTTTGGTTTAAATATACCTTGCCTGTTCAAAAATTTTAGTAGAATTCCAAATTTTGAGATTGTTTAACTTCAACCTAATAGTTGCCTTGCCTATTTTGCGAAGCCGCAAATCCATATCCGTGAAAAAAAAATGGTTTTAATTGGAACGTAGAATTTTGGCACAACCTTTGGTTTGCCTATGAGGTCACTGTCAACATTGTAAACAACAGGTATAACAAACTTTCTTTTAGTTTGCTCTGTTGCACAATTACAACCAAAATTTAAAAAAAAAATAAAAGGTTAAGTTTTGTATTTTCAAAATTAAATTTAAGTTACAACTTGAAAGTAAAGATGAGCACACACATTTGTCAAATTTAGTTTAAACATTTTGATAATTATTTTACTTGTTATGTATTCTAGAGGAATATCCTCTAGTACACCAGTAAAGATGTTTAACTCTTACTATGGTAGATAACCTTCACTTGAGATTATGAACTGAAACCATAAATATATTTTTGTAATATTGGCTAGAATTACACTAGATTTTTCGTCGATAAGCAAATAAAATCAAAGCGCATAATTTTTTGCAATAATTATAATAATCAATATTGATTCGGCCTTGGTAAAATCGTTGTGAAATATGCAAATTTGAAAAATGTTTATTGATTATCATGAGGTTTAAAAATAATATATTACAAAATATTTATTTCATATGGCAAAAATTTATGGTATTAATAGGATCAAACAATCCATTTTTATTTTCGTAGTTTTAAAAGCAAAGTTTTAAAAACTAGTTCAACAACCGTAATAATGTAAGTTGAATTTGAAAATACACTTCGGATTCATAGATTGAAACAACGAACCCACTTGTTGATTTGCAAATTAACGAGGGAGTACCAACTAAAACTATTAATTTTGCTCCGTTCAAATTGGTACTGTAACGGAATTTAAAAGAAAGAATGTAATTATTTCATTACTGTACACATTTTCCTGAAAATCTGATTAAATATCGTTTAAAGAATAAATCAAATTGACCGAACAAAACACTTTTTGTAATGTTACATTATAATATTTTGGTTATTGTTCTGAAAGGCACAAATTCATTAATATTGGCAAAACGATGAATAAATTTTGATAAAGCAAACTCGTTCATGTTTTTGGCAATTTTTCATATTAAATTTAGTTGCTTTCTCATGTATTTTGTATCATTATACAGTTTTTGTGTTATGTTATGGTAATTCGGTAATATAAAAATGTTGATAAAGTGGGTAATAAATATTTTAAATATGTTTGAAAATTTAAATGTTGAATATCATAATTACCAAATTTTAATTTATAATATGGGTATAAATTTAATAGCATTAGCTGAGGTAAAAATACATTAATTTCACTACCAATTTTTAACTTCAACCCCAGGTGTTTAAAAAACATTCGCATCTTAGATAACTAAAATTTTTCTAAAAGTATCATCATTAATTTCAACAAATTATATATTAAAAAGTATTATATCTCAAACAAGTTTTCAGTAATCTGATCAGTCGTGATTCAAAAATATTTTGTGTTTTCTTTAAAAGTTTTAAGTAGTTTTACAAAATCTCTGTTTGTCTTTAAAACTTGGTATAGTTGAAAAGACTTTACATTGGTTATAAATAGATACATACATAAAGGTTACATGTGGATACTGTGAAGACGATGCAATTACATATAATCGTAAAGATAATGGGAAACAAAAAGGGAAAAGGACTTATGAAATGTATATTTTTATAAGAACAAAGTTAATGTTAGAGGATATTTTGGAAATTATCAATAACACATTTTGTCCTTTACAACACTTGAGGAGTTGAAATAGAATATTTTCTTGTTGGGGTCTGAATTTGAAAGTCCTTAGAGAATTTAATATAAAATATAAAAATTACAACATTCACTACCAAAAGAACTTTAAATATTATTTATATTTAGATTAATTTAAATTATAATTTGTTTTAGGTTTTGTTAATTAAAGTAAAATTAAAACTAAGAGCATTTGCATGTAATTCGGATTAACACAAAGCTAAACTTCTTTATTATTAAGAAGTTGTTTAGAGACGTAAATTCGAGATTCCTGCTGCTTTTGTTTTATTTTTTCTTTGCCCGGAACTTAGGAAAAAGAAGCTAATTTTGCAGCAAGTGTAGCTTTGTGAATAAAAACTCAATTTGAGTTGACATTGTTATGGAGGTACGAAACCACATCGCTGGGATCGAACTTTTTGTACAGAAAAGGGGCTAGTTGCGCATAAATCCTTGTCGCATTAGTCTTGGAGTTCTCATTGATTTTACTAGTATTTGAAGTCAAGCTTTTTGTATTTTCAGTTTTCTTAAAAAAAAAGAAACGAATTTAATCATCCAAATACAATAATTCTTAGCACCCTCGGGAGGGTTTACAGTACTTCTATTGATCAATGGATTTCTTAATACACATTTCAGTAGTTTCAAATGGAAGCAGGAAGTGTTATTTTCGACGTAAGTCAACGGATATGTTTCCATGATGACAAATCGTTCACGCACAACTATGCAGCATTTGGCTTGTGGAATTACAACTTGTGTTGCGGAAACTCATTAATAATATTTAGTGCCGCAGAGCTTTTGGTTTACCCGTTGCCTTTAATTAAAACAAAACGCTATTTGTGTCTTTCTACTTTATTTGGATTCATAATTTTACTTTCAAATATAATAATTAAATAATAAAAACCTTCTCGTTTTGCGTTAATTGTGCTTCAACGTTTAATGTTTAATGCATTCAAATATATATTAGGCAAGATAATGGCCTATGGAAGATTTTATCGGCGACAAATTGTAAAATGCTAAGTATCTTGATTACAATATTTATAGGGGTAGTTTAAATGAAAATAGCAAAAGACAAAATGTATATTGCATTTAAATGCAAGAAACTCGTGCAGTCTCAATTTGAATTTGATTTGAAAACCTCCAATAATAATAAATTGGATTTTAGGAAAACATCAATATATCCGAAAGCAACATTTTTGTGTTGTATTTATTTAAAAGTCACCCTTGTAACGAGCATAATATAAAGCATTAGGTATTTTTTTAATGTTTCACCACAAATAACGTTTCAATAAATAAATAAAATAAATAAACGTTTATTTAACAATGAAAATTTTTACACAATTAAGGTTATTATCATTTTCATCGACCCGCAATAATGCATTTTTATGTTTTAACCTAACAATTAAAAAAGAAAATTAATATAGTCATTTTTGATAAATCCATTAAAATTACATAATGTGTGTGTGCATGTAATTTTTATTTAGCGTTACAAATTAAATACTTTTTTAAATGAAATTATTTAACGTTCTCTGCATTTCAATTAGCCAAGAGAATGGTGAAAAATGTAACATTTGTTCGATAAAACCAAACCAAAGGAAAATAATATAGAATAACAGTTGCAGTTTTAATATTTGCAAAGTAAAATAATTAGATTAGTCTGAAGCTTTGTTTGGCATCAGCAGTACCACTACTTCAAGAAATGAAATATTCAAGAACGTGGTTAGCTTGTATTTTCACAGATATACGATTTTTAATTCCCTAGATTTTTCACCGAACACGAAGTTCTCTTACGACACGAATTTCAAATAGTTGCAAAACTGTTTTAAAAACTAAAAGAGCAAACTCGCGATTTTTTACTTTATACTTGATTCTTCCAGTTTAAATTAATATATGTGCCTGCAAT
The DNA here is from genome assembly GCA_911387805.1 of Cantharis rustica. Classification (NCBI taxonomy): domain Eukaryota; kingdom Metazoa; phylum Arthropoda; class Insecta; order Coleoptera; family Cantharidae; genus Cantharis; species Cantharis rustica. The sequence goes on along the minus strand of OU426878.1, from coordinate 47,907,380 downwards.
TTAAAAGTCCTCGTAAATTAATTCTTAAATTTATGATTTTCAATATTCGAATATCAAATCGCAGTCGTTTAAAACTGTACCTATACAAAGTACTTTTGCGGATTTAACGTGGGATTTGTAAAATAGTAGAAGTAAAGTTTTTTATGGAGTACGTTCACTTGAAACAATTTGAAACGATTTATTGTTCCTTATTTAAACTTGTTTTATAATTTGCCCATTATAAACTTTAAAGCTATAAAAGATTGAGTTCAAATTCCAAACGTACTTTTCCCAAATCTAAGCGTCAGCTACTTTTTATAGCAGCCATTTCGGAAAACTTTGAATTATAAAAAACTTATTTTATTGATTTAGTAGATATTACATTCCCATCACTTCCTTAAAAGTTAAAAATGTTGAAACGTTTCTTCTAGTTCTTTAAATTTTTATATTATAGCCCTAAACTATTTCAAATTTTTTTCTGTTTCTGACAAGGTGCGAGATTTATTATTTTTTTAACCCAACAGCTTTGATACTGTAATTCATTCAAGCTTCATAATCAAGTTTTGCTAGAAAAATTATTCAAGTTTGCTAAACCACCCCAGAGAAATCACCGGGTTTAAAATAATTCAACATTTATCAAAACTTTATAATTGAAAGAATCAGTACTACCCTTAAACTCTTATTTTGTTGTGTTATAAAAATGCATCAACATTTGTTGCAACAAAACTTTCTAGATGAAAAGTAGAAAAGTTAAATTAAAAATAAAGTATAACAACCACTGCAGTGTCAGCAGCAAAATGAGATCAAGTAAACTGAAAATGCTAAACTCATAACTGTATTATATTGTGGTATTCTTACTTAGAAATGTACGGCATAAATGCTGTGAAAAGTAAATAACAGAAACTATACATTAATCTTTTTTTTCAATTTTTTTACCTACGAAACGTTATGAATTATTGAAGCTGATTTACGAGTGAAATCGGTATCTTTGTGATTAAATGCCGTCAAATGTGGAAAATGTATAAAAATTTAAGATGAAATTCATTTTAAAAATTTTTGTCACATAATGTGCCAGAATATCAAAATATCCACATAAAGTATGTAACTTGGAGTTCAAGAAACCTGTTAAAATTTACTGGGTTTTCCATTGAATGCATGAATATTTTATCAGTAATGTTTAATCTAAACGTTGTATAGAACAATTTTTACTATTTAGAAATACTAATTTTTGATATATCGAAATACTAAACACTGATTTCATATTTGGTTCTACAGAGTTAGTAAAGTACAGTGCACAAGAATGATTGCATTCGCAAATTAATTAAATGAAAAAATAATTAAAGAAAACTAACTGTGGAAATACCTATATAATGAAAAAATTCATGGTAAGAGTTTCGATAAATATTTTAATTATTTATATTCCCACTGAAATATTTTTCAAGGAAGCGTAAAAATATAATTATTCGTATTGTTTTCAAAGTTTTTTTCCGAACATAGTGGAACAGCCATCAAAGACTAAGCTTTGACGGTTATTTTTCACTCGATTTATTTTCTTCTTGTCAGAAATTTATACAATCATTAGTTTACCTGCTTTTATTTGTTTTATTAATTATTCTCTTTCAAGAAGAGACAACTTTCACATCTACATATGGCTCCCCAAATAATAATTAAAATATTTCCTTAAATTCTAAAGTGACATTTTCAGGGGTTTCTTAAATACCTACGGAAAATAAAAATAAAGTACTTACTTTTATTATTCAAAGTCACATAAAAGAAACCCCTGAGGTTATCACTTTAAAATTTAAAGGTAATATTTTTGAAGTATTTAAAAATGTATTTACTTGATATACTTATTTTAAAAAAACTTTTTTATATGGCAGAGTATAATATTGATTTTGAAATATTAAAGTTACCATATACACTACCACGCCATAGCCTTATTAATATCTTAAAGAAAATAAAGCTTGTTTTTTAGCATACCTACTTCTAAACTACCGGTAGTGTAAATGCTTGAACCAAATCAAGAGATTTATGTCTTATGAACTACTTTAAAAAACAAATTACATCTTTGACTTTTTGAGTAAAAAAAATCTCAGAATAATAAATTAATCTTTGATTTTATATAAACGTCTTAAATGCAACTTAACACTTGAAGCTCGGTGAACGGTGTATATTTGCACTATAATTAAAATACACATAGCAGTTTAATTTCTTTTATAATTTCAAGATTTGAACTGTCTAATTTCTAATTATTTAGAGTAGCTAGTACCGTCTGTCAGTAGGTTAGTGTTAGTTTAAGTTCTTTGTTTACCAAACTGTACGTATATGGTCGATCCGTGCGAAGACATTAGTGTAATTTAAAATTACTTGTTTAGCAAAACTGTACCTAAAAGGTACGTAAAAGGTAAGAAACTATATTTTATTTATAATTAAGGCCATTTAAAATAAGGTTAACAGTTAGGTTAAATTACTGGGGGTAAAATTATCGGAGACCAATTTGCCAGGGGATCTAATTATCTAGAGGTGAAATTACCGTAGATCAATTTACCGGTGACAAGATCACCAAATTTTTAACTTAAAAATATAATAAAATATTTTTAATTGTACAACCTAATTAACTACCTAAACCACTTATCTATTGATTAACCTAATGAAACACTAATAAAGTTTAATATTATTTTAGTTTTTAGCAAAAGATGTCATTTATATACAAATATACATTTCTGATGAAAGTATTATCCTTCGCTGAAAGCTCAAATATAATATTGAATTTTTTCGGTGTTTATTTAACTAGTTCAATTAAAATAAGCAAACTAAACAAAATATTAAAATAACGAATTTTAACTGTTAAGTAAAGAATACAAACTTACAAAAAAAAAATAATTAAAAAACAATAAAAACCGCAAAAATTTACATTTAACAGGTTTGGACTTTGACAAATATTTGAATAAACAAAAATTAAACTGACAAAAATCTGTAAGTATGTAAATATGTAAGTATGTATTCTTTACTGAACAGTTAAAATTCATTATTTTAATATTTTGTTTAGTTTGTTTATTTTAACATTACATATTAAAAAGCTTTGAATAAAGCCAATGGCGTGTATACATAGGGGATGTTAAAGGGGTAATTGCCTTTTTCCCCCTCGAATGACTTAGATTGTGTTATTTTTTAATAATCTGTAAGATTATGCGAGAAACAGTAGTCTTTGCGTTATTTTCTTCATTTGGTTTGATCTCCCCCCCTCTTCTTAGAAATTTCTAAATAAGCTAATGTATAAAACTTTCAATTTTGGAAGTCAAATTTGATAATTTCATACATTTATTTTTTGTTTTGTTTCATTTAATAGTAAGTATTAATAATAATACTTAATAAAAATTGAAAAAGATACTTTTCCCAACATCGCTTGGTTATATGTGTAGATATTGCGATTTCTATTAGAAAAAGTACATTGTATGTACATTTACCATAAGCGTCGGCATAAATGTACATTTACCGGAAAATGTGCACTTTTACCGGTATACATACTTTTTTCGTAACATATCTATCCTTCAATAATTTTCTTTGAAAGATGAATTTAAATGGTTCTGCGCAATGCGCATTACGCTGGTAATATAATATATATAATATATAATATAATAATATAATAATAATATATAATATAGTATATACTACTAACTACCACACTATCAACTTAAAAAATTCATTTTTTAAGATTATATTTCTATTATATCGCTCAATTAAATTTTTTTAATTTTGTAGCTATTTCTTTTGGTGTGAAAGCTCACCTAGATAGTTTTAACTGGTGGTGTGATCGCTCTGTAGAATACGTGTATTGATCTTTCAGTTTATTACCTATTAATATTACACAATAATACAAGATACATAAATATCCGACTTCTACTAAAAAACTGACGGTATCAATAGACTTTTTCAACAGCATAATCTCATCGTGATATATCACTTGTATTTAAAATTTGTTATCCTTGAATATATGAAAATATTTCTTATGCCTTCATACCTAATCACTAGGTTAAGTACGTGCAAGAAGATGCATCAACACATTGTGCCCTATAGGATCAATTTGTCTCCATTCCTGTTCTATTACGAGATTGGCGAGCATGAATTACGCAGACTTGTGGTTTTACGTGATCTGGGGATTATCTATGCTATAACAAGTTTTGTTTGTTGCCCATATTGATGAAGTTATATCTGGAACGTCTAGTACTCTCGGATTTATATTGGAAGCTATAGCAGAAACTTAAAGCAAATTGAAACATTAAATAATATAGTTTTCAATATTCAATCATTTGGAATATTATATCCTACGTCGAAAGTCTTTAAAATAGGTGTAAAAATATTTTATAGAACTTCCGTAGTTCTGCAAACATGACCTTATTCGGTTACTTTCAGTGAGATCTTTTGAATGGATTTCTTATGACTTGCTACACGCACTTCCATGTTATTACTAGCAGCTTGTGTTATTTAGGATGATTCATAATTTATTTGATCGTAAAATTCTGATAAAAAAGTTACTCTTGTACCAACAGTGAATTTCTTCAAATCAGATATGCTTCTTTCTTTTTTTAATTTCCCACTCGAAAAGAAGTATTTAAATTGTTTGAGATTTTTAATTGTATTAGTTTCTTTTATCATTGTTATTTTTGTGACAATTTAACATTTTTATATTAAAATAATAGTCAAGTACTTCAAATAATATAACTCAAGATATTTTTTTTTTCGGGTAAGAAAACGAGAATAACAACTTATTTTTCTATAATCACTAGAATTACACGAAGAACTTACAGTAAGACATAATATTATTCTTCTAAAGTGGGCGACATAAGAAAGAAATTTCTAAAAATAAATTTTATTGAAATTGAAAAATAAAGAAAATGTTCTAATTGAAAAAAACATGTCGTTAGTTTTATAAATCTGAAAAATTTAAATATATTATATATATTTGCTAGACACAAATTTAATGCAAAAGTTGAACTTTTTCTGAACGTAAGTTTAAGATGTATTACTAATTATGAAATTACAATTTAAAATAATTACCAGAGGTAAACCTCAGTTATTTCTAAACCATTAAATCTCTCTTTTTCTGAACTCTAGAATTCAGTTAAAAACCAATTTAATAATTTATTAAAATAAACAGCGTAACGGAATTTTTTGAAATACTTTGTATATCTCGCTATTGTATTTTTGTAGTTGCGTGTTAGGCATTGCGTGCGGCGTTCTTTATTTTGTATCTTTTGCAATAAAGTTCACACGTCAATTTTGAATGCCTATTACAATTATTTTTATCACTCCCACAAATTATTAAAAATTTTAACACTTGATTTAAATGCTTTTATTGTTTCTTATCATCAACTTGGAGTAACTCTAATGTTTATTGCAAGTTCTATTAAATTCATTATGTTGACTTCCATACTTTTATTTTGTTAGGTTTGGCGACTCCCAAGAGTGGATAAACTAAATCCATTTGCCCCTTACTATGGATAGCCTTCAACTTAAGTTTTACCCGAAAGCTTGATTTCCTACGATAAAATCTAAATTATTATTTTCGTGGATTCGTTTCATAATCATTAAGCATGGTTTTTAAAATTAAATTTTTATCCTGTTCTAGATTTAACTAAACAATTTCACGGAAGCAGCGTGAATTTGGAACTTCATTTATTGTCGAAGTTTTTAAACTTCATAGACATGCGCTGGTTTTCACAAGGACGCTAGCTACTGACGCTCTTGTGATGGCATATATTCCTGATAGAATCCTTTGGTGTATTTTTATTTTAGCTTTCAACTTCTTCTTTAGTTCTTAGATTTTTCTTTAACTGCCTTCACTGTTTAAATTTATAGCTTGCTGAAAATTGTTTTTCTAATTCTAGAAAGACTACAGTCAGAATTAATGATGCAATATTTAAATAATGTACTGTAGTGTTCTCGACACATATATTTAGATTTACCGCGCGATTTAATTATAAAATATATTTGCTGAAAAGTGGCATCTCCTTGGGAATGTAAGGTGAAATTAAGGTAAGCGGTCTTGGGATAAAATACTAGTTTTAATTATAATTATTGGTGAAAATTGGTTTGGTAAATTTTACAAATAGCATCACGCGAGTATTCTAAAAGAACAACTTGAGAGTAATGCATTATTGTTCTAATTCAATGAATGTTTGATTGGATAAATAGTGATTTATGAAAACAATGTATATTTTTAGTGCACTGTAAAACAATGTCAATTCTTTTCTGTTTATTATCAGTTCATTAAAATTGCGTTTTTTGTCATGTAATGATAATCATTATTAAAAATGTTTATTAACGGTTTCGTCTAAATTAGATTAATTTTTTCAAATTTTATGCATTTTTATATTATTGTTCAATCAAAAATGAATTTATTTTTAATTAGAATGCGTTAGATATGTGCAATATTACTTTTATAATAAATAGCAATGCAAAGTTTGAATAGAATAAAATAAAAAATACTATTGATTTACACACCCAATCTGTTTGTATTTTGATTCAACTTGAGAGACAACATTCGCTACGCTCCGGTTTTAATTAAGTATCAAGGGCGAAGTAAAGTTTACCTTTCGAGGATAGTCTTTGGATTTATCTTATTTATTTGAGATCGGTATAGAATGCATTTTGTGCTGCTTAGAATTTCTTCGCTTATTGCTTGTTGTCCTGATAGAAAATAAGCCATCTCCAAAATCATTAATAATCAATAAATATTTTTCAATAAAATTAATTTTCAATTTCACGTAACATGTAAAAATTAATTTTATTAAAAAATATTATCACTTGTTAATAACCTTAACCATTTTATTAATCAATAAATATTGTAAAACAATAAAACCTGTGGATTAAAATTTACCACTTAGTTTTCAAAAATACCTATGTTGACTTGTGTACGTTTCTACTTTAAATAGTTATATATTTCCCCCCTTCTCCCGAATATTTTTTATTATTATATATTTTTAAACCATAAAAAAATCACAATAAATTCGTGTTTCTTGAATTATAGCAACATTCCACTAGAACGAAATTCCTAACCAAAATTTTGAATGACGTTCAATATGACAGTTATATCTCGATAAGATAATTAATATTATTATTTTAAATGTAGTCTTTAAAAAAAAAAATTAAAATAGCGAATGGAAACGAGTTGTGTTGCATGGGGTAAGTCTATTTCTAATCATTACACAATAAATAATAATAATAAAAATATAATAATTTGCACTACAGGCCTAGTAGGCCCTAGGTATTTGTCATCATATCCCATGTTTTCCTATCTCGAGCGTCTTCTTTCTAATCTTCCAAACTCAAACTCTCAAAAACTCAAAAACTTTCAAACTCTCCATCGGTTTGTAAGTCTGCCTCTTCTCTTTGTTTCTCCATATTTCACATTTTGCTTGGAATTTGATTATCGTTCATTCTCGCAAAATGTCCCAACCATTTCTGTGCCTTTATACTTCCAATTATACCAGGCTCTCCATACAACTCTTTCAACTCGTTATTATTTGTTCTTATGACCCATTGACCGTTCACACACTTTCCACCATATATCTTCCTTAAAATCTTTCTCTCCCATACCTCGAGCATCACTCGCTATCGGCCGGTCGTACGATGGTTTTGTAAATTCTTGTTTATACTAACTTTGCAAACATCTTTCTATTAAATATCGTTTTCAACGCGAAGACACTTCTCGTACCGCTTGCCATTCTTGCCTTAATCTCATCTTCATATCCTGGCTTTTTTGTCATCACAGTTCCTATATACGAAAAGGCGTTTACTTTCTCGAGTTTTAGTTCTTTATCTCTTAGTCTCACATTTATATACTTTTTCTCTTCGAAGGTCTTATCGCTCCATATCATATACTTTGTTTTATTTTCATTTACCTCTAAGCCAATCTCTTTTGCCACGTTTAGCAATTTTCTTGTTATTTCTCGTAGCTCTTTCCTTGCTCGTGTCATGATTGTCAGATCATCTGCGAAAGTTAGGCATTGATGTCTTCGCTTGAAGATCGTTCTTTGTCGCAGTCCCTTTGCTACTCTAAAACTATTCGACAGCTTACCGTTTATTTTTACTTTATTTTTAGTAGTATCTATTGTCATTTTTATCATGTTCTTTATTTTTCTGCTCATTTTCAATTCTTTTATTGCTTGACCTACCACGTGTAAAGCCGCACTGATACTCTCCTATAATATCTTCAGTATGTCTTAGTAGTCGATTTTTTATGTACGTAACAAGTATTTTATAGCTGACGTTTAACAGTGCGATACCTATGTAATTACCACACCCAGTGTTATCTCCCTTATTATGTAACAAACATATTATTGCCACTCTTCAGCTTTCGGGCATCTCTTCCGTCTTTTAAACTTTCTGTATCATGTCTACAACCAGCAATCTTCTACTTCCATATTTCAACGGTTTCGCTTGTATACCATCTTCTCCTGCACTTTTATGATTCTTCAGGTTTGCTACCACTTCCATAATTTTGTCTTCAGATGGTTCTTGTTCTTCCACGTTGTTACACTCGTTTCTTTCTGCAGGTTTTTTCTCTTCCATCTCTTCTTCGGATCTATTCAGCAGTTCTTTAAAATATTCCTCCCATATATTTTTTTCATTTTATTTAGATCCTATGTACTAGTACCATCTTTGGCTTTAAAAAAAGTAGTTCTTGATTGGTAACCTTGTTTTATTTTTTTTTATACCTTGATAAAAGTTTCTTATTTTTATATTTCAGTTTTGTTTCTTCTGTTCGGTTTGCTAGTAGTTTATTTCTTGCCTTTTCTCTTTTATTAATTTAATTTTCGCACTGTTCGTCGTACCATTCTTTTCCTTTTTTATTTTTTTTCTTATACTGTGTCTTTGTTACTTCATTTACACTGGTTTCAATTGTTGTAAGTATATCTTCCACGTTGGGATGTGCATTTGCTTCTTCTAATAGCTCATCAATTGCTTCGCGGTATTTTTTTATTTGTTTATTGCTTTGGAGTTTCATTCTGGTTTGCTTTTTCTCCATTGAAGACATTACCTTTGACATCTTTACACCTACTATAAAGTGGTCTGATATAGATCTGCTCCTCTGTATGATTTCACGTCATCTATTATATTTTCGCTTCTAGCTCCGATGAAAACATGGTCTATCTGGTTAGCATTGGCACCATCTGGACTTGTCCATCTTCCATTTTCATTGCTCTCGTTTTGCAAACTGAACTTTCTAATAAATATTTCATTTAAAACTTTAAGAACTTTAAAAATAAAAAATAGTTGCTTAGCTCAGAATATATAATTATTTTGCTTTTTGAAACTACCGCCAATGGAGGAACCGTTAAATTAAATCAGTACACTGTGTCTTCGGTCGCAGATTATCATTTTAATTTTTTTTTTGTTTGTTTTAGTCGTCGTCGATATTGTTTTAATTTAAACTTTAAAACTAAACAAAATCCCCTTCATATTAGTTTAAAGGGAAACAGATAAAAGTTTTATTGGTGCTCTCTATGAGCATGATAGAGTAAACATTTCACCCTAAGTGTTAGCTCCAGATTGCTGAAATTACTTTCTTATTTATTCGAGAGGTTTAACTTCTTGATTACTGCTCTTTATTATCTTTCTCTTTTCTATATTTACTTTGCATTAGTTTGTTTCTTTAAACTATTTTTCTTTGGGAGGGACCGGAAAAACTTAGGTCTAAGCGCCATGTTTCTTAAATCTTTGCTTATTTCTTAAATACTTGCTTAGTAATATTTATCTTTGAATCGTGAAGAATATTCATAAACCATGGTTGTTTCGAATTTACATTTCCTTTTCAATGTTGAATAATAGCAACATTACGTTGATAATTATAAATATGTACGTTTTAAGCATTTTATGCATTATCGTTTAAAATCTCATAGACTTTGTTTACAAGAGTTTTAGTTAGAAAAAATGTTGGGTATAAGATAAAAGTTTAATAAAGACGAAATAAGCCTACCGAGTACAATAAAAGTCTAAACTGCTTCAATTAAAAAAACAGTAAGACAATACGAAAGTAAATTATTAGTTTTTTTACACATTTTATCTTGTGTAATAACGACAACAACAAATTGACTGTTTTAACTTAAAACCGTAAAAAGAAACGTTTATGTTTGAAAACTTAATTGCAAAATTCGGTTCGCTCCTTAAACACCTGAGCGATAATTTAAATCTTAAATTTAATTTCCGTTAGCTATAAAAAGGGCGTTCATTGTAATAAACGCGGAAAATATATTTTTTTAACAAGTTAAAAAATTTCTTTCCGGAATATTGTATCCAAACAATTTACTTGGGTTTTTGTGTACTATAATACCATGAGCACAAGAAAAACCGTAGTAAAGTTCTTGACAAATGGACATCGTTAGTCTGCATTATTAGGTTTGTTAAAACTTCTATCAATCGCATAGTTCTAAAAAGTCTTTAAAATGAGAAGTAGAGAAAATTGGCACCATCATCGAACCTATATAGTATACCTGCGTCACGGCGTGATTAAATTTTAATCAAGGTGTGTAACTTGCGCAAAACTTTTCATAACCATGCACGTGTACCCCAAAGCTTATCGCATAATATCAGTCAACGTTAAAGCAAAACATTTATATTAACAACGCCCTAGTTTAGGTTCGCGATTGTGTAGACACCTTGATTTCGAAACGAGAGATAGCACACCCCAAGGGAAATTGTGAGAGAATTTGGGAACACATTTGCAGGTTTATGTCTTCATTATCTTACTATAAACGTCAATAAGTCTTAAGTTATTTGACAATTTTATTAAGATTTAAGTGTTTCTTCGATAAATTGCCGAAGTAATTTTTGTCAACTGCTGGTTTTGTTTTGCAAATTTTCAACTTAAACTGTTATTTTTAAAGGCGCCATTTTCTTATAATAAAATCAAAATTCCAATAGTGTTTATTTTTATATGCAAACCAGTTTTCTTGTTATCACTAGTTTTGATTGTTGCTAAGAATATATAGTGCTGTTTACATTGCATTGCACCAGATACTTTATGGGATAGCTTACATTTTGGTTGGCTACTAAATTGGAAACGTTTCTGATTTTAGAGGAAATTGACGCTGTTATAGTTTTTGTGAAAACTTTGTATTGGTCTTAAACAATACAAATGCAAGGAATGTGCAACGATTATGTTACAAGAAACAGTTTGGCTGTAGTCCGAAGATGTCTGGGCAAAAGATCACTTTATGCCGATTGTAGGATATCTGGATAATGTATATCCTTTACGTGCTTTAATCAAGAGAATTCATGGTAGAATAACAGGATAACGGATATTGCTTGCCGATATTGTCTAGCTTAAACGAACCAGAATGTAAAATCAATATACAATATTAACACTTTTTCGATTTTTACAATGAAACACAATCAAAATTTGAATGAAATAAATTTTCGTAAAATCTAAATTTACGCTTTCGCTCCCATTAATTCGTTTATTTCATAAAATAATGAAGTACCCGCAATTATTTTTAAATAATGGATTACTTAAATACCGACGTCAAATAAAATAATTCGGTACAATCATTGGTCTGAAAATGAAAACGTTTATGAATGATGAAAACTACTTGGTTTTAAAGCTGTTAACTGAATAATACAACAATGTCCACTCTAGCGGCCAGCTGAAGTGGGTAATAATTGACGATTTACATTTCAAACGGTGTGTAGCAATATATCACCACTTGCAAGTCATTCAGAATTAATTATAATATTTAAAATTTTTACAACCGTACGGAATATGTTTGTGATACAATTTTTCTAAAGGAAATAAACGCACATTTCCTTCTTCCTTTTCCTTTAAATTAACGTAAATCTTCAACACTTGTAAATGACAAATATAATAGGATTGTGGGTGGTATAACTGTCAGTTTGTACCTTGAATATCTTATTAAAAAATGACAAATTTTTATAAATACCGACTTTAAGAAACAAATTGCAAGAATGACTTAAAAACGAATGCTTGCGATTGTCAGTTATGCATTTATCGACAAATTGAATGCTCAGCCGAGAGTATTTTAAAATAATAAAAATTATTAAAAATTTAATACATTTACATATATTTTAGTGTAATATTTATTTTTCATTACTCTATCCGTAGAAAACCTTAAGTTTGCATGGATCGCTTTAAAAAGTCATCATTGTCGCTGACTGAAGATCAATTTTTATTTTGAAAATGTAGTGTAAGCTTTTACTTGATATTTTTTAGTTATTTTATTATGGCCATTTTAAATTCGCATTTATCACATTTTTTCGTACGATATTTTTCTCATTAGTGGCGTCTCTCTCGTCAGTATATTCTGTTTTGTGATCCACCTGTGTTTTTGACTTTCGTGGTATTTCCAGCTCGAGCGACTTAGTTGACGGCAGTTCATTGGTATTTGACATTTTCTAAAGTTGAGAATCATTATTATTATATTTTGAGAATATTCAAAATATTTGAATATTCAAATATTAAAATATGCAAAATACTTTAAGTGACTTTATTATAGTTGACTGTTTTTTAATACCTTAATAGTATTAGTAATAAAATAACAACAAAAAATATTTTAAAGTAAAACTTCTTTAGGTGCAACCTGAGAGTCACTCAGATATTTTTCCGTGAAAAAATAACCAAAGCGTGGAAAATGTAGGTTTTGTTTATACACCATTGTCATAACTCATAATGACAATAATGTTATCACTTCAAAACAACTACATATTATATTAATGCAAATTTCCAATCAGATTTCACATATAGGTGACATTGCTGTGTTTAGGTGTGAATCAACCTATGATTATTGTTGTTTTTTACAATTGTCCAAATAAAATGCTTCTCAAACGTTATAAAACTTATTCATGTTAAAATTTTGCACTCTCACGATTGTACTCAACTTATTCGCCTAGTAGCAAAAGAAACATTTTATGGTTCATGAAATAAAGAGATCTAAAGTTTTTGATTTTGCTGACTTATGACTTCTGACTTAAGAATGATACCATGATAAAAAATTTTAACTGCAGAAAAGTGAGATGTATAAGGTATCAGAAATATAATGGGCATTTCTTAAACAAAAACTCTACTAGAAGATTTTAAAATTCTCACATTAGAAAAATGAGGTCGTAAACACAGTCAACAAAATATGCTAGATTCAATAAAGGCGTATAGAAATCCACTCTCAATAACAATAAAAAACAACTTTTGGAACTTCTTCTATATTGTCGTGTTTAAAACAACAAAATTTTGTTATCTTTATTTTGTAAATTATTTTAAAATTTGTTTTGTTTTGAATTTAAATTGCGTAACATATTGTATATAAAACTTTTGTAAATTAAATTATTTTGTTACGATGTTGGTAATAAGGTGGGAAGGAAAAGGACAAGAGAGCGCAAGAAGTGTTTTACGTTAGTAAGCTTAAAGATTAGTGAATAAATGTTTGTTCCCCAATTTGTAATATAACTTTGTATTTTAATGAGTTTTGAAATAAAAGGTAAGTTTGTTTTGAATAAGAGTTGTTGAAACATAAGAAATTCAAAGATTTTGAAGATTTAGTGAAAATTTTGAAGTTGGAAGATATTTTACAGCGAATTTGGTTGATTGTTGTGAATACGTGAGTACGGTAAATAATATTTAATACAAAATTAGAATTACAATATTTGGAAATTCAATTGAAACTAAAAATTATTTATAACAACGAAATTATAAACGATAAGAAATTTATTAAAAATTAAAAAAGGAAGAGTCATGCTCAAAAGTATTTACATGCACCACCCGAAACCACTGTTTATAAAAATTTAAATAATAAATTGACATTATTTTTAAAATTATAAATTATTTTTAAAATTAAAATTTTTTTTGAAATTAATTAATTTAATTTTTCTATTTCAGTAATTTAATTTTACATTAAATCTCTATATTGCCATGTTACGGTTATATTGACCGCTCCTGTCGTTATTGTGTAAATTTATTTATGTGTTGTGTTAAGTCTTGAATTTGTAAATCATATTTTTGTAAAAATGTAAGGTTGATAATAAAGATTACGGAAGTGGGGCGTTTTGCCAATATGACGAATTGGACGGTGCGGACGTGTAATTTTAAGTCCGTTGAATTTGAGATATTCTGATTTTTTTTATGATTAAAGTGAGTTTTTTAATTGAGAGATGGTTTGATTTGAAAATATTTAATTGAATTTTTAGATAGACGGCAAGTATAAAAAAATTTTGAAATTTAAATTAATTGGATTGAATATTTAAGACATGAAACCTCAGTAATAATTTGCCGACAAGGCGAAAAAACAAAATTTTGAACCCACGCCCTGAGTAAGCCAAGCTTCTAGCATACCAGAGCTACTCCGAGCAATCTATGTGTGATTGATGTTTTTACACAGTATCATCGTAATTATATTGTATACTTTCATCATTAATCTAAAGATATATAATTTGTTAAATAATTAAATTATTTAAATTTAAATATTTTGAATATCGGAAATTCTGAATAGTATTCGATTTTTTAAATTATTTAAACATTTAAATAATTCGATTATTCAATATACATTACAAATTATACGATACATTCAAATTATACTAAAGAACGGTAATATTTACTGGTGGTACTACAATATAAATATGTATTACTTTAGACTTTCCAAAGCCTTTCTCACTGAAGATAATTTTTTTGGTTGTCATTGGAGAAATTTAAATAAAAAGCCAAGAGTTGGAGAAGAAAAAAAAACACACATGATTGTCAATATTACTGATCAGCTTGTTCTGTGAGACTTTAATGCTACTACTTAGTATGCTAATACTTCACATTTTGGTTACTGTCAGAATTTCCTCATTACGAATTTCAAAATTTCAACTGCACTATAGGAAAGAGGACAATTTTCTGTGTATAATGCAACAAAAATTTTTTTGGATTATTCATTAGTTTTCGAAAAAACGGCATTTTAAAGTTATTAAAAGTAGGTAGTTGTAACCCGATACACCCCGTTGCAACGTGTCGAGCCACAGTCAACTTGCACGTTCCGTTCATATTCTTCATTTTGTTGACGGTACGAGTGGTTTAATACACTCTTAATGTTGTTGTCATTCGTGATCGACACCCGTACGAGTTTTATGGCTTCGAGTTACACCCTTGGCGAGTTCTGTCATTTTTCAAGGATTTCTTTTAATTATTTTGCGTAAGGTGAAAAAATAAAACAGGCCCGGAGGGCACCTAAGGCGGAGAGTCTGTTTTATTTTTTTGCCTTACACAAAAATCGCTAATCATGCAGCTGTGTTGAAAGGTGTATCTAAAATACATGTAAATTTAAATTTTTCAAATTCGATTTTTTCGAGAACTAATTTATAATCCAACAAAATTTTTGTTCTAATATGCCCAGAAAAGTGTCCTCTTTCCTATAGTGTAGTTGAAATTTTGAAATTCGTGATGAGGTTTTTCTGACAGTTCCCAGAATACATACTAACATAGAAAAATAATATTTAATAAACAATAAAAACGACAATAATTCACATTTAACAGGTTAGGACTTGGAATATTTGAATAAACAAGAAAATGAATTTTGAAAAAATTACGTATAAAAATGATTAAAATCAAAAAAAAATTTTTGGATATTTTTCTATTTAGTTCAATTATTTAGTTCAATAATTCAAAGAAATTTAACAAAGAAAAGAAACTTTATAGGATTATATCAGTTATATCAATTCATTACGCTAGGTCTCCACCACTTGTGCTCAACTGGTTACAATGTTTTAAAACTTTATTTTATCTAAGTGATTTTGAAATATCATTTGTTAACATACTCGATTACTATTGTATTTTAGGCAAGTATTTAATTTTACCTTAATTTGATCATTTTAAATTACAATTTTTTTATTGATATTGTGACATCTATTATTAATCTTACAATAACATAGAAGCTGGATATCAATCTTTAATTGGATAAATTTTAAATTATCTACTGTTATCAGATGTGACACCCGAAGATCGATTTTTGTTTTTTTCTTTCTTTTTTTAATTTTTAGTTATGCCATGTGAATAATTTTTGTTGAAAACATGTTGTATAATAGATTGGTATTATTGTTGGCGTTGTTAAAGATTTAAATTAAGTTTGAAGTAGTCTATTTGTTTGAATGTGGTGAATTGTAAGAGAAAAGGTTTTGTATTCTTTGTGGACAAAAAATTTTGTTAGAACATTGTCTTGAGATTATAGAGAATCCGATAGATTATAAATTTCAAAAGCAGTCATGTATGCTTTTCTTGATTGTTTAGTGAACATCAAAGTTCATAGTTCATAGCTGTAAAAAGACAAGCAAATGAAAATTAACATTTAAAAATATCATTCAGAAAATATTTTTGACTTCCGCGTTGATCGCAATGTAGAAAATAGGAGGGAGATCTTTCTAAATATGATCAATAAACATTTTGATAGATAATTTTTTGTCGGCATAATATAATATTTGTAGTAATGATAACCGATTTCTCAATAATTGATATCAAACATTCTTTTTATAGATTCAAAAATATTTACTACACTATAGAAACTGAATATACAGCAATTACGTTTGTATACCAAATCCAAAAGAGTTTTGTGCTACATCGCTAATTTTTGTTATTAACCAAATTTTTTTTGCAAATATTCTAAAAGTTAAAATAATATTTTATTTACCATTTATCGTTATTGTCGTTTATATTTTTGAAATTGATCATGCTGAATAATTGCTATTTAATAAGTTTTTTTAAATTGAACGATTTGAAATTATCAAAAGTTGATATTACTTTAGCTTTAATATCTACAGGGTGTTTTAGATATAGGAAGAAATATTTAAAAAAATCTACACTACGACAACAAAGATAAAGAAATAAAAATAATGGCTTTATGAACATTATTCATAACTTGCATACTTCTATAAACAATTTATAACTTTTGTTTGTTATTAAGAATAACTAAGTTAATAAAGAACTTTGCTATCATTTATTTCTTGGGTTTTTCCACACATTACGACCGTTGGCTTCAAATTTCAAAACCTAGTAGTAATTTTAAAACTGCTCCTGTTCCGAGGTACAAGCGTTCCAAGGTAAAACGCTCTCCCCTAAATAATTATTTTTTTACATTATCGAGTTGAGATATTTTGTTTGGACGTTTTATTTGTAAAGGTGCAAAGAAAGTAATAAAATAGTTAAAAGTAAAAATTCAACACAAAATGAATAAACATAATGTTTATTGCACTAAACACGGCATAATAACGTTAAGTTGTATATTATATAAAAAAACTATAGCAGCGTAAGCAATAAAAAAAGACATTTGCAAAGTAATTTTAATCTTCATTTACCCGATTACTAATCACGCAACTCGAGTTGGGTATAGGATTAAATACAGAGAAAGTTCACGCCGTGTAAGCATATAATTCGAATTCCCAACGAGTCTAACTTGGTTTCACGACAATTCCTAATCCTTTCCAATTAATCACTTGAAAGTATATAAAGTTTGCAAAGATCGTATAGCTTAAAGATAAAGGGCAACATAAATCCACGACTAACAAAAGAAGTAGTTGAAATATCAACGGAGTTTTTGCGGTCGCAAATCAAGTTGAAGCGATAGTGAAAAATGTGTTGCGAACGTGATTATTAATTTAATAATTTAGTTGGTTACTTACGTGAATCAGGCAAACCGACATCGCCAGAGCGCTCACCCAAATTGCTTTTTCTTCAAAATACCATATCAATTCATCTACACAACCATGATAGAACGGATTTCCTGTTACGGTATCGCGACATTGGTTTGGAATGGGCTGTCTCAAATCCAAGTAATCGCTAGGTCCATCAGCTCCGCAGCATCCAACCTTTAATAATTTGGAAAAGTTAAAAATATTACGTCATTAAAAAGTTTAAGTGTAAAAACTAAGAACTTAAGTTATTTAAGATTGAGTTATAGTCCGGGTAATTTATTATAAAACTTTAATCGTCTTAGTAAAGAGAAAATTTAATGTAGCTTTTTTAAGAATTATGGAAATTTGATGTATTAACTTTTATATTGAAAAAGTAAACAGAAAAGCTAAACTACAAAAACGACTTTAAAATTATAATCGCACCGCGAATAAGGTAGATAAGTTTTATTTTAGATACATAAAAGGTAAATTTAGTTTAGTAGGTACATAAATAAATAAAAAAAAGTATATGATAGGAACTTTTTTTCTAACTTTATATCCCTTTTGAAGAACCGATATAATAAACTTCGGTAAAATATTTACACCCCAAGTGTTGGTATTTTATGGTGTCAACACTTTAGACCGTTTGGCTTCGCATAAGAACGTGAACCGTGGACCTTAAAGCAGTAAATTACACATATTTTAATGAACTTGTGTTTGCATGCATATCAAATCCTTCATAAGGAATAATACGCTAAATTTAATTTTAAAAATGTTTCTCAGATGTAGCCGACTTAATGTATTTTTCAACAATTTATCCAACTTTTCCTTTATGAACGAAACTTAAAGCTTTTATAAAATTTCTAGTTTGCCATTTAGGAAAATGAATTTCCTACGTACTTCTTTACAAAAGAAAAACCTTACATAACAAATTTATTACGATTATCTATGGGTACATTAATTACATTGATAGATAATAAAGAAATAGAAGCACGAAACGGTATAGCGGTTCGTGATTAAACGCATTCAATGTTTTTCTATATTTTGATTTATATTGCTAGCAGCTCTTCTATTTTATTCTATTAAGAATTTGTGTATTTTTACTATCATTACCAACTTGTTGCATTATCAATTTATTTCTGATTAAAATTCGTGACTTAATTCTACTTCACTAGGTATGGCATGAACATATTGGCTGTACAAGGTTCGAAAGCTATGTAACTGGGGAAATCATCTGTTGTTTTTCTGTTTCCTTTAATTTACTATCTGTAATGGAAAATGTAATACCCAGTAATATAGAAAATATTTCATTGTGGCTTTACCCAATAATAACCAACAACGCAAGTGTGTTTTAATTTTTTATTTCATAAATCTATAAATTTATAAATATTATTTTTCACCATTGTGTTTATAAATAATTGATACTTTATAAATATTTCACTTTTAGTAATTAAAATTAATAACTTATTAATTATAAAAGTTACTCAATTATTATAAATAATTCTAATTATCACTAAAATATATTTTATTTTTCCTTTAGGTTATTAGTTATGTTTATATTATATATGATATATTTTTTGTAATTAACCTGAATAGTCTGAATTTATTTCAAATACTATGTTCAAGAAAAATTAATCGATTATGTTAAATTTTTGATTTTCACATGGAAAGCATTGCTACAGAAACACTTTGAGATAGAAAGTAAAAAAAATTGCTTTTTAAGAACATTGATAATGTTAAATAATTTATAGTGAAACAAAATATATTAAACAATTAAATTTGAAAACTTTGCTTTGTGGCATTTTAATAAAAGAATTTATTCAAATTTTACCTTGCGTTACATTACATACCTTCTATGAAAAGCAGTTCTACTCTAATTAAAAACACATTTACTACAATTTACTTACTTGAATTTAATGACTGTGTAATAATTATTGTGGATAAATGTATGATTAAAATCTGTATTGAGGTCTTTCTGCACTTTATTATCAAAAACAAGGTTCTAAATGTAATATCTATATCTATTATCAAAAAGACATCAAAATCACCACCGATCAAAATTACTTTAGATATGTAATTCATAGAAATTACATAATATATCTTTTCTGTTTTTTTTTTGAATACGTATGCGTTTATTTTATTTGTTGTTGTCTTTTTCACTCTTTGTGTGTAGCTTTTTAATATAACTTCTGTGTTTATGAGAAATATTAGAATAAAACATAATATTTTCTTATTTTATTCTTTTTAGTTTGTAAATAGTTTGTAGTTCTCTGTTGATCATTATTGTAATTCATTTTCCTTTATTATTTTTTCTTCTCTTTCAAGGTATCTTTATTCATTTTCTATAAATTGTATGCATTTCTGTCTCAGTTTCATTTCTAAAACATTCTAACTGATGCATCCAGAACTATGGCAGTTTCTATCAGATTTATTAATTTTGTTGAAGGGCAAATTGATGTTCTTTTTTTAGTACTGTCTCTTTCTTATGTGCCAATTGAATGTGTCAGTTGTAATTGCAGACGTTGGTGCATGCCATGGTAGCATGCATACATGGTAATACAATAGAGAACCAAAATAATGCAAGTTTTTTTATTCACAAATACAAACATAAGCATATTCAATTGACATATATATACTAAAGTGATATAATAATAAAAATGTGTAATTATTCACTACTCTTGTAAAACCCCTGAATGCGGAAAAAACTACAGTCAGTCTCAGAGTGTGTTCGCGCAGAAAAATAAGAATCAATAAATTCTAATGCCAAAATTCTTCTTTATAAAATCCTCAATAAAAATTAATTTTTTAATTCTAAAAAGTTTATTCTTTTTCCAGTATCGAACGTACGATTTCTAATTATTAACCAAACGTGATATCTTCTAATGCACACGTCGCTCTTTTCACATCTTAATATTTAAATACATTTTTGCTATAAATTAAAATTATATTCACTCTCAAATTATGTTCAATTAAAAATCGTTTATATCCAAAAATTTAAATCACTTTAATAACTTATAAAAAAAACTCCAAGTCACAAAAATAAATATTTTTGTTGTCAAATTCGCCCAAACACAATTCTACAAACTTTAAAATCAAAATATTCAAAACCCAGTCACAATTGAAAATAATCGCATAAAAAATCTAACAAAAGATTTAGAGCCAAAATTCGCACAACCGGCTCGTGCGGCCATTTTTGACAAAAAGTCTTAATCTTTCACTTTTTCTTTCCCACCTTGCACTTTTTTCAAATTACCAAATTAAAATACAAACTTATTAAATTTTAACAAAATAGTACAAGGTGGGTTCAAATTATTTGTAACACGACAATACATTTTTTACGACGCTAAATTTTAAGTATTAGCTTAGATTATCCTGGAGATGATTTAAAAGAAATCAGAAGTGATTCACAATAAAAGTATTATTTATTAATTATTAGAATTAAATACTTAATTTTGAATTTAATTTATATAGGTAATATATAATATTTAATATCCACTAAGAGTTTCTCAACTTGTTTCTCAATAAAGTTATAATGGAAGATTTATTATTATATATATATTGTCGTGTTTTGAAATGCTATCAAAAAACTGTTTTGTTATTTTTGTAAATTATTTTAAAGTATATTTTGTTTTGAGTTTAAAAATGTTGTAACGTCTTGTACATTTAAAAATTCGTAAATTTTTGTTTTCATAACGAGGTTGGTAACAAAGGAGCTAGAAACGAGACTTTTTGCCAAAAATTGCCGATGCAGCGGACGTTAAAATTTTGAGTCCGTTGTTTAATTTGATAAAGTTTTGGTTTTGAGATTGTTGTTGATTGATCTAAATCTGAAGATTTAGTATTTTAAAGTTGCTTTGAATACGGAAATAATCAAATTACATTGATTTGGAATTGAATGGTAAGCTGAAATTTAAATTAATAGAAGTTAATTAATTTGAGAAGTGATAAAAAATTTAAAAACTAAAATCATAAAGTTGAAACATTTGTTGAGCTGCGACAAAATTTATTTGAGAAGACGAACACCTGGGCGCAAATTTAAAACGCATTGAAGGTTTATGCTCATATAAAGTAAACATTTAAAGCAAAATTTGATAACCATATAGAGATAAAATTAGAGACAAAGAAAATTTTAAACGATAAAACATTAATTTAACAAAGTTTAAATAGAGAGGAGTCTTATGCTCTGTAAGATTTGGTTGTCACCTCGAGTCCACGACAAAAAATAAAATTTAAAATATTTGATAAACAATAAGGTTTTTTTTTTAATTATTACAGGGTGGGCATCGCAATATATTGCTGTGTATTTGGATGTAAAGCCGGCCTTAGTTAAGTTTTATTACAGTTGAATATAACTATATAACTGAAGGGAGAGGAGATCGGTCCGAGGAAACAATGCCGGCCGAACGCAATTTTATAAGCTCCGTAAAATACGAATAAATTGTAACTTAATAGAAATAGAAAAAAATATAATTTAAAGTTAATTTAATTATAATTATCAATCTAGTTTTAAGAAGAAAATAAGTGAAATTTAGTTGTTTGGAAGAAAAAATCTTCATGATTACATAGAAAAAGCAACTAGTATTGAACTCGAAATATTTTACAAAAACGAAGAATGTGTTTATGATAAGAACACATGGGATATCAAGTATCATATTTAGTATAGTTAACTTTATTAACCTATTTTGGAATAAATTTATAAAGTAATTTGAAAATTTATTTAGATATTTTTGATAATTTGAACGACCCTGTGATTCTTTTTGAATAACACTGCAATATATTATAGAAGCGCTACATGCTTGTAATATTTAAACAGTTAATACCTCAAATATATTATTTTGTGTGGGAGATACAGCTGAAATAGCCAAGTAAATTTGATCGGCAATCGAACCAAACACCTACGAGATACGAGCTTTTCAATTGGTATGCTACCTTAAATTTCTTTATGAAATCAGCGTATACAAATATATGATACTTGTATTTGTGTGTTCAAAGTTTTAAAGTATGTCACTAATGGCAATTTTTTACCTACTTTATTGACTTTATGTAAATCTCTAGCTTTTCGTTCTTATTGTTGCACAAGAACAATAACTGTTGTAGAACTGGTCAAGTTAAGAATATTTTGCAGGTTTTGTTTAAAGTGTTGGCATTACATTGTACGTTGCCTTTACATTGTAAATAATTGAAAAAACGTTTGCATGCTGATTGACTGAAGATGAGCGGTGCTTGTAAGGAAAGCAAAAACTGCAGCTACAGTTGCTAGCGTAAAATTTGAAAATTATTTAAAAATTATTCAATTAGACAACATCTTAGCAAAAAAAAATAGACAAATGACAGCAATATTACGGATAGTTATGAATACATTCAAATATGCTACAATTTTCAACTCGTTAAATTAATGTTTTCGTTTCAACAGTGGTTAAAAGTTGAATCCTGTAAGAACTAGCAGCTGGCAGCCTAATAAGTGTAAAACTATTTCTGAAAATATCTAAAGCTACATATAAAAAAGTCCTTTAAACGATTGAAAGGCTATATCAAATATTGCGCAATTCAATTTACGAGTGTAGCTAACGCACTTATTTATGTACGAAAAATCCTATTTAGTAGAACTTTAAAGCAATAATAACATAAAAAAATATTGAGAACGATAAAAAGAAAACGAATATATTGACATATTAAGATGATAGAAGGAAATTGTATAAATTAGATTGGTCGAATAATCTATTCCGAATAAAAATGTCGTATTTCAAACACAGTTTCGGGTTTTGGGAATCAAAAAGACATTTACTCAATGAAAATGGGCCTGGTTTAGCTAGCTAAACTAAGAGAAGTTGTTTGTATAAATTTATTGATTTACAAATGGATCTTTAATGGACAACTTGCTGATGTGGTCGCTCCCTATTCAGGTATCATTTCCAACTTCCGCTTCTCTAATTTTATATATTTGTTACCCTATGTATACTGTGTATACTCTACCTTATGTACTATATAAGTATGAAGTTCCATATCCCAAATCAAGTTTATAACATCCTATTTAATCAAATATTTAGTTCGTAATGTACATATTGGTATTAGGAAAGTTAGTCACCACCTTTACTGAGGTTACCTTATTTGAGATAGGGATAAAGACATAAACCACAGAAAATCTGCATCTCCCGCAAAGGGTTAGCGTTCGTTTGACCCCGCTACATTTGAATAAATAAGAGACACTGGTACAAAAGTACCCATTTTATGTATCTATTAATAAAATTAAATTAACCGAAAGGTTTATTCACGCTAACATTAAATTTAATCCATTAATTTTTTTTACACAAACAGAATACGAAAGCATTAAGTTTGTCACACCATAGCATAATCTAATTTATTTTACATAATACTTTTACAAAATATTTAAATATAAAGCGAGCAATAAAGCAATAAAAATTAAGTTAAAACATAACATGTTGATTAATTGCTGCTCTTCGGTAGTAATAGGTGCTTTGCTTGCTGAATTTAAATTGTCTCTTTAAAAATATAAATTACGCCAAAATTTTTCTACCACAATGCGTAACTTTAAATTAAAATGATGCAATTAGTAAATTAAGTATTGATTTACAAAACCACTGGAATTTTCAGGATAGTGTTAACCAAACCCTCCATTATGTGCGTTTTCTTCAGACCCCGCAATGTAATTTCAAGTATCCTATACGTGAAAGAATGCAAGAGAAATCAAATGTTCAAACAGTTTTCCAATAATATTTCCTCTTACTAATCGTTTATGTTGCGGAGATTCTTTGTAAAGCTCTGTTTTGGAAGATTAATTATAGGATGGATTATTATTTCTTTAGAGCTGAGCAAGAAAAATATTTACCAGGTTTAGAATTCATTAGCGTATAAGGTTTTTATGAATATTAAATGAGACAATGCGTTCAACGCGCAGCAAGCCTAAAAGTTTTTTCATTTGATATCAAAGCAGCTTCGTCGTTAAAAATTGTATAACCAAGACATAAAACTACTTAGAATTCACATAAAAATAATTGAAATAACGTTGTTAAATTTATTTTCCTGCAAATAATAAACAGTTTTCATTTTCAAATAAAAACTGTAACCAACTTAACTTTTTGTCACGATTAAGACTTAAGAAGATTAAAGGGAACGCTACTGTTAAACTCGAAACTGTATTACGATTTCATATCTACTTAAAACTTTGTATTTAATTGTATCAAAATTTTAACACAATATCTCAACTTTGTGGCTTTAGCAACACGCAAGTCGACCTAAATACAGAACCAAAATTAAAAGTTTTCGTTGTTACAACTAATAGAGATTAATTACTTGGTATAATGAAATAATAAAAGCAGTTTCTGATAAAAAAAACGTGTCGTTAATTTAAAATTAGACATTTTCTATGAAATTTTAATAAAAACTAACCTGTAAAGCTAAATAGGTCTCGGCATTCGTGATATGCCAATTGCATGCATCAATTACTAAATAGGATACCACATCGCCCAGGAGACAATCAATTTACCATAATAGTAAATTTTTCACCTGTATACAGCTCAAATAATAATTAATAGCCAAGTATAGATAATTAAAATGCATGTACCATAAACAGATAAATTTATTTTTACAAAAATTTAATACAAATTTGAAATAAAAAGTATGTATAATCTTACTTAGCGTTCCATACATTTTTAACGCGGTACTCCATGTTAAATGTTTATTTTTTCGTAATTGCCTATTAGCATAATATGCTCTATTACCATCATGTATTTTTCTCTTTATTGATTCTTGCTGGTTGTTATCACTGCTCATTTATACCAAAAATAGTTAAATCTGCAGACCTCTACAGAATTGCAGAATTTCTACCTGTAAAACTTCTTTAATTATTCATTTAATATTCATCTTCTTAATATGGTTAATTTTCGCTGTTATGACTAAGTATATCATTATCTGCATAAGGAAGTAACTGAACTTAATATGCTTATTGTCATTTCTCTGCAGTGAATTTTTCAAAATTAATATCCGTAAAAAACAAGATTTTCAAAGTTTCTCGTTTCTACTATCGAGATTCCAATATTATGTGGTCTTTTTTATTATTTTTATTTTAATGTATAATAACTCCACATAGCTAGTTATCATCTACTATTATGGAAATCTGTGAGTTTGTTCTAATTTATGTATATCTGGTTGATTTTCAAGATATTAATATTTTAAAGTGATTTATCATAGCCTTTAAGTGCAGTAGATCAAATCTATATGTTAAGCTGTAATACAAGTTATTTTAGCAAAATTTGAAAAATTGGTAAGATTTGTACCTTGCATGTACCATATATCATGTTTAGATTGCGTAATTTCCCCTTGAAATTGATATTTTTCTATTATGTTTTATTTTCAATCATTTATATTTTTAGTATTCTACCGATTTGCTTAAGCGTATTTTCAAGATTTTCAGGTTCTACAAAAGATTCTGCAAACTTCACCCTTGTAATATGTGGTCTGGTGTTTTCACAATACATATTAGGTTTTAATAGTCCTTTTTTCGGTTCGGTTATTTTTTGTATTGTTGTCGTTTTTTGGCGTCATTATTTCCTACACCGTAAGAAAATAAAAATAACACTTCTTAATTCCTTCTTTAATTTTTGGCATCTCCAAGTTTCGCTGAATTACTATTTGGTTAGTGACATGCCCAGTGGCATCAACAATCATTCTCAAAAACTTTGAAAGTGTTGAAGAATTTCTATATTTTCTTCTCTATTAACCAATACAATTTTTCGACGTTTGTATCCCATTTGATTTTTTTTGTAAATATATGTGTTTTTGCCATGTTAACTTTCTATCTGTATAGATTCATGTATTTGGAGGAGTAGACAATTATTCAGAACTATTGGTGGACATGTATGTTATTTTTTTTCAGAGTAAAGGTTATCTGTACCGACTTGTCTTGTTCACTTTGGTCCTCTACATTATCAACAGCTTTCCTACTTAGCTGTGGCTTCATCGTAGAATTTGACTAGCTATGTAATTTTGATTTTTATGTATAGCTATAATAGCTGCGTTGTTTGCAAAAGTAGCTGCTGTGACAGACTTTAATGTAGGTAGGTTGGCTATGAACAGGACGTACTAGAAAAAACTGTTTCACTTACGCTAATTACAACTTAAAAAAAATTTTAATTTGGGAAGAAAGCAAACTGCGGTTTCTGCAAACACAGAACTTTTTCGAAAAGTTAGTAAATTGTTGTTTTCCTCTTTATCTACGCTTATTTAGTCGCCAGTAATTGTACTTTTCTGAAATATTTTTTATTCAAACTTCTAGTTCTGTCAATAAAAGATATAATCAGGATCTTTTATAAACTTTCTTTTCTGAAGTTTGCCAGAAACAAAGCTTTTTGTAATAAATCGAATTGAAGCAGTTGAAACACAATCTAATGTTATGTATGGAATTAAAAATTTAAATTAAGGTAAACTGTCGAAAAAGAAATCCAAAGTGTAGTAAATTAATTAGATAACAAAACTAACAAATTAAGTAATAGTTCGCCATAGCATAGTTGAATTGAAAAAGTAGAGAAATTATCGTTTATACAAAAAATCCCACCGCTGCCACTATTGTAACTGAGTGTCTTAGTTAAAGTAGTTTAAATCTATCTGTGTAGATTATCTTAAACAGTCAAATTTTGAATCTATCTCGAGACGATACTTTTGGTGTAGGTAGGTCGAATAAAATACAAGTATAATAAGTAAAAATTTACCTTCATCTACTCTTCTACATATAGAAGTATATTTTCACAATTTATTTTCTACGATTATAAAATTGACCAAGTTATGACTATTTGCTTTTAAAAGCAGTAGATTTCTATAAAAATAGAAGTTATTAATTTAGATATTTATTCTATTACATTTAGGTACATTTCTACCTAAATAATTTCTTACTCTTAAAAATTTTAGATGATATCTATAAGTTGCTGGTAGTACCATCAATATTTAATAAATAATGTAATTTATAAACGCATATGCACTAAATTGCCTATTTGTTTTAATGCTTTAATCTTATTACAGTTGGTAATAAACATTGGTGGCAACCGGGACCAATAACAGCAAAACAAAAGTATATCATGCGGCAGCAAAAGTGCTTGCTTAACTTTTTAGGACGGCGGCTAATTTATTTATGGAATTGCATATTTAAAAGAGTTTTCAATTATTTCAAGAGTGATACTAACATTACAAAAGAAAAAAGTACTAATTAGAATGGGGAACACAACGGGTGATTGCCATGAGAACTTAAATTTTTGTGCAAATAATCGTTAGAAATTGTTAGTTTGAGTATGAACCTCCATCGTATAAGATTTATCGGTTTCGAACAATGTAATATATTTTTATTTATCCTTCATTTGCCTTTATGTTACTTCTAAAATGTTATAGAAAATATAGCGAAATCCTTTATATATTGTTCTTCAAGTAGCACATCGCAAAATAATATAACTCAAAGGACTACACATCATCAAAAACAAAATAAATATACAGTATCATTGCAAGATGAAAGTTTGCAAAGCTACACTTGAATAGATATTGAAACTGTGTGTGTACACGATTATAATATTTTTCTTGTATTTGAAAGAACTTTAAAACCCTAGCTAGAACTACATGATAATAAAACTTGTATTTTTATTGGAAATCTTTAAGTCAAGTCCATTTAGTTTGACATATAAAAAACAGCTTTACCGATCCCATCACAATATCCGACAGGAACCAATATTTATCTACGGCTTACGTAGCTGAAAATGTGTGATATTCCAAAAAAAATGATGTTTACTTTTTCGAATATATTTATAGAAGTCAAATGAAGTTCACTTACATTTTCCTGCACCATATACAATACTTCACGAGATGGTAGGTGGTGAGAATTCATTATCAAACGGCGCATACTTTCCCTGATCCGTGGTTCAATGTGCGAATCTTTAGTGCTAAACTCGAGAAGAAATGCTGATCCAAACGCACCCAATAGAAAGCTCAGTACTTGGACGGCTGCATACTGAAACAAAGAAATTTATAATATATTTTTGCCTTTCTCAGCAGTATAATTCTTTAAATTTAATTTACTAATACACAAATAAATCTATTTGGAATAAAAATATTAGACTGAGGATAAACGCAACGTTGCAATCTCAAAATCGATTTTACTACGACTAAATTATTATTTTTGCATGATAAAGTGAGTAAAAAATACACAATCCAGTCAAATTTACTTTAGATTGATTATCGTGTCGGTACATTTACGTAGTAAATAATAATTAAAGCCTCAAAATGAAACTAGGTATTGGGGCGTATTATTTAAAAAAATTCCTTCATATAAATGTCGAAATAATAATTTATATTCAAAAGACGGAAATTTATTTTCAGAAATAAAGTAACGCGAGGAAAATAAGTAGACGTGAAAAGTATACGTGCATGTTGGGTTATTAAGAGTCCAAGACGTAATTCTTATACTGAAAACGGATGTATATTTATACTTCTGTAAAGCCAAGACTTCCTCTTAACCATAATTAATTTTGAGGTTAATGATCTTACACTTACATAAGATTACGTTGATTTAATAATGAATGTTGTAAATTACACGATTTTTCCTCTTAAAAAATGCTATTTCCGCTTTTATTCTTAAGTACTTTTAAGAGAAAAGTAGAAAGCTTTTTTGCAGAATACAGAATCTTATATTTCAAAACGAAAAATTAAAATTGTACCTGCTGCTTTATCTGGAAAATGTTTCTTGTACTCGAGCAAGTAAGTTCAATTAGGAAAGAAACAATTTAGAATTGATTTTACCTTCAAAGTGAAATATGTAAAATTATCATAGGGGTAATCAAATATAAAGCAAACATGAGAAGCACGAACATTCTTTCCGAGCTTATTTGTACTGGTAAAGAGACAAATAGAACGCTAAATTCCTGACGAGATAGAGAAAACACATTCAGACATCTGGGTAACGATTAATGTAGCGACAATGCAACCCTAATATATTCGAATGTAAGTCCATGAGAAGAACTAATTTATCGCTAAAAGCGACTGGCTTTATCTTGAGCAAACTTCCGTGATTACTCCTTCGGTGACGATGCTTCAGCTGGTTGGTTCTACTTTAAGAATAGCGTCGCACCTGATCCCGTAGGGAGAAGCGGTGAGTTCGCACCTCGGGATTCTCACAGTCTCTGGAGTTATCTAGGGCTTTTTCGAGATATGCAATATAATGTTAAAACGCTGTTGTTACAAAGCCATTTTAGTGTTAAATTCACGTGCCGAAAAATATATCACGCAATAAGCAATTTCACGCTAAAATGTACAAATTTTTAAATTACAGAACAAAAGTAGGTAACACAACTGAAAACATTGCTGCAGAAACCTTTAAACGCACAAAGAAATTATATAAAATTCTCTTGGTTTCACTTGACATTTTTAAAAAGGGATGATTTCTACACATACGCGCCATTACTGCAAAATTTTCTGGAGTGGATGCTTCAATAACTTAAGTATCCATTTAAAATTTAACTTAAAATTTTTTATGAAACTCGTTTCACATTAACGTCAATACTTTCAATCCTTTCAAAAGTAAACCTGTTAGTAATTCAAGCAATTCTTTCAGTAAATACTTTAAAAGTGAAATTTAAATTATATTTCTAAGTTTTATAATAGCTGATCTATCAAATCCAAAGTTTCGAAATTGTGGAAGCATTTTAAAGTGACAGTAATCTGATTTTAATGTGAAAGGTTTTGAAGTTGGTATTTGCATATTTTATTTTTCATATTTCACTTTTAAGTTATTAAAACTAAACGCTCAAAGCTTTCAGGCTTACGGATCTATTTTTAGATTTTCATGTTTCTACCTTAAGCATCTTTAATATTCTTACTGAAGCTTAACAATTAGAAATTTTAATTAGAACAAAATTCTATTTTTATTTGTTTGCGATACGCGAGAAGGTATAAATTGCTGACATCTGCACTTGCTGTTATTTATTTTGAAGATTTTTATATAACACTAATGTCTGTCAAAAGTGATGGATTTAATCGTGTTATTACAGTTATGTTTATGTTGTTCACTTTTAACAACTTACGCAGAATTTGTGATTTTTATTAAAGCAATAAAATCTCACATCTTAAAAATTTTGACACTTCCTAACCAAATAGGTATAAAAAAACTTTCTTTTAAATAATTTTCTGTACATTTATTTCTCACAGCATAAAAATAATATTTGAGCAATGAAAATTTTATCTTCATTATAGCTAAATCTATTAATCTAATACTTCATTACTTTTAAGGCAGAATTTAATTGTTAATAAATTTGTCTTCACAAACTTTCTCCATACCTTCATATCTTTATATTATATTTAAATACAAACAATAAAAGACTAATGTAAGGTGGACCTACCGACTACTCTCAAACATTGCCAAGTGCTCACAGCAGAGATCACCAACTTACCCAGATTTTATTTGGCAACGGTTGCTTTTCAATCCGTCCGTAAGTGGACGGAGGTGAGATACACGGTACAAACGAAATTTGGCGAAATTGTGTAATAGTCAACAATAGTCAACAGCATGCTAAAAGTATAGAAGAACTGAAAGCCTAGTGAGAGTCTAGCAGTTACTATTACCAAGCAACATATTTAATTTTAACAAATCTACGGTTTAGAAAATCTTTTTAGAGACAAAGATCGGTATAATCAGTTTTCCTTGACAACCAAGTCAATGTCATGTTAACATAATGGTAGATCTAGAATGTCGTTGTTCATTAATCAACCATCAACAAAATCACTTTTGGTGGTGCCTTTAAGAGATTTCTCTTTCCTATGTTATACAAAGAAGGTAATCTTAAGTTAAAACATTGCCTACAATTTAGTTTGCAATAAGCTTATCGAGAATTAGTAAATTGTTTTTTTTTATTCTATATTATTTGTCTGAGAATTGTATCGTATATTTTAACCAAACAAGAAGACCTTAAGTTAAGATTAAGTAAATTATTATAATTTACAAACAAAATAAAAAAAGATGATTTTCATTATTAAATTTGTTACTAAGTGAGGTAATTTATTTCAAGTACTACATTTTCTTCAGCTACCTATGAAGAGAATTCACAACCATCGCTTACCGCAAAAAAATGTGTGAAATGATTAAAGCTTAATAGTGTTGATTTGAACAGGTGTCTATCACTAGATTAAGTAATTTAGTTCTCTGGACGAGTCGTAGGGTTCGGTAAAAGAAGTTGGAAACTGTTTATAACTTTTATTGCATTATTCCGGTTTCAATTGTTCAATAGAAATAGTATAATGTTGCGGAAATTTGTTGTACAAACCGCGATCAGAGCGTTAGTTCAGCTACTCTACTAGCTACTCGAAAACATCTGTTTTGGATTAGTTCGTAAAAAATAAAAATAAACAATACGAAACAATAACCTATGTAGCATTTATTTTCTGGCTGCTTGTTTGATTGTGCTATTACCAGAGCGATATGCAATAAATTTAGGTGAGACATCAAGTGTAGTCTGTACACATTTTGTTTTATTAATTAAAACTTTTGTAATACGAAAGCTCAATATTGCAGATTGAAACACACATATTAAGTTGTAAAATCTCAATTTGCGAGAATAAAGATCTTGGGGTATTGCTCTTGACATTGATTATATAAATGCGAATACCTAGATAGATGGCCTTTAGGTCCATCGATCATTTTGAATCGGTCTGGCTATGATTGTATAAAGCTGCATTGGCTAGGGCGGAGATTGAGTTGTTGTTTTGTATGATTTACCGGTATGTAAAGTAGATTCTATTTCAAAAATCTAATTTTATTTTTTTGTTTTCCCTAAGCAATTCCTACCGCAAACATCAAAATGTATTTAATCATGAATAATACTAAACTTGAAAGAAGCCACGTTTTTCTCTTACCGCCTTAATATATACACAAAAACATTTTTCTTGGCTAATTTCATTGTGTCACGGAACATTTAATAATTTTGAACGCAATCTAGATACTTACGAGTGCCTCTTTTCAAAATTTAAAAGCTATTTTAAGTTTAATTAAAAATATACAATATCTAGTAATCGATCCTAACACATTAAGCCATATTTAAGATACTCGTGAGTGGTAAGATCCAATTACATTAAAAGATGTTGACATTTCCCAAAGGACACCGTCTTCCCCTGTACTGGTCACGCAAACAACACTCATCGCGTGTTTGTCAAGATGAAAATAATGTCTTGGTGTATATGTATAGTGTTTTATCAAAAGTTCTTGTGAATACGCATTTTTAAAATCACAATCCTTGCATGCAAGGTTTACTAATCGGTCTTTAAAGAAATAAAAGAAAGGCTGAGCAAATGTACATTACAAAACGAAGTCACGTTAGGTAAACGTAACTTAATTTATTATTAACGTTTGCATAACCCTCTATCGGTAATATATGTAAGGTGGAGAAATTATATTTAGAGAGACCAAAGAGTGAAATTATAATGGTAAATAATTCAAGTAACTTATACGGAAGCAAAACTTGAAACAATAAATTTGTTCGAGTACTCTATTAACATTTTATAACAACAGTTAGCTGTTATATATTACAATGTAATAATATCAAGTAAACTTATGTAAAATAACAAACTTAGGTTTCCAAGTGTCTTACCAAGTATTAATTAAATTTATTACATGCAACTCCTTTCCAAACGCTTTCAACTTTTATCAAAACTCTATCTGTAGGTATTTCAAGTTCGAAATTATAAAGAATTTTTAATTGGC
Source organism: Cantharis rustica (assembly GCA_911387805.1). Taxonomy (NCBI): domain Eukaryota; kingdom Metazoa; phylum Arthropoda; class Insecta; order Coleoptera; family Cantharidae; genus Cantharis; species Cantharis rustica. The sequence goes on along the minus strand of OU426878.1, from coordinate 47,874,013 downwards.
TACACTGTTAAAAATCAGTGTAAGTTTACAGTGTGTTATAATGCAAATTTACATAGCAAATTTATATGAAATTATATATTTTTAACAGTGTATATGTTGGAAAAAAAGCCGACTTTTTAGGTTCAAACAAGGATTTTTAGGAATTTTTTAAATATTATTTATATTATTCTAGTTTTAACCCATCATATTATATAATTTTTTTTTTCTATCTTTAATCTACACTTATTTCTCTACCATATTTTGTTGTAAAATTGATGTTGAAATAATAAAGACGTAATTAAACTAAATATCATAATATCTGACGTACTACATAAATTATAAAACATTTCTTATACAATGCACGTCAACTTAGAGCTACAAGTTTACCTGCCGTACATGAAATTTTGAGAAGCTATCATAAGCAGATTTTCGAAGCGTTATATGAAGAAGATTATCATGATAAAGCAGGAAACGACTTCAAGTGTTAAATATGTATTTAGTTTTTTATTGTGTAAACACATCTTGAGATATTACTAAGATTAGTTGGGATTGTACGTTCAGAAGAAAAATATTAATTCTTTGTTTTTGCCTAAAATATTACTTCAAATGTCTAATAAATAATATAATTGTATTTATCTGTTATATTATTGGAGCAAAGCAAATGAGATGAAACAAAAATATAGTGACGTTGCTTTGAAATTTATGTAATTTTACTAAAAGCAGGGCCGTCATTACCAGGAGGTGCAAGGCTGCGTGGCACCCGTGAATGGGGTATTAGGGGGGGAGGGAGGGCAAACCGATTACCTTATACCTACACATACCATGCGTAATCAATTTCTTACTAGCTTCTTGATTTATAATAAAAACTATGATTTCGGTTAACCAACTTTAATTTATTTTAAGAAAAACTAACAAAAAATGATATAAACTGTACAAAAATGCTTTGGAACTCTTGCTACCACAATATTGAATTTACAACCAGAGGGTCCTTAAGTTCTTAACAATAAATTAATGAGAAGAAATTCTACCTGTTGGGTAAAACCCAACTGGTTGAACAATATCGGTACGGTTTCGGCGGGAAATATCAAAAATGCACTTAACACAATCAGTTTTGAAAATTACTTATAACAAACATCATTATTAGAGTGCGGATTTATGGCATTTTGCTTATATCTTATATTAGTTTTAATTATTATTAGTTCTTAAATAAATGCAGAATAAAATTGTTTTGGATAATATACCTTATGAACAAAATGAAAACATATGGAAATAAAAGAACAACCGACACTATTCTTCCACGTCCCCGAAAAGAACATTTTAATTACGAGGCTGCATATGAGCCCATATTAGACCAAAAAACAAAATTTAAAGTAAATTTTTATTTTATGCTACTTGATACGGCGATCTTACAATTAAATGAAAAATTTGATTTATTAACAGACCACGGCAAGTTTTCCTTCCTTTGCAAAACATTGACAGTTGGAAAGCATTGAAAAGGAACAAAAAAACAATGTTTCAACAGAGGAAAAGTTAACACATGCCTTTATGGCTACCTTTATTTTTATTGTAAATAAATACGCAACTCCAGTCCAAATTATGTTTATTCTAATAATTCCGTTCGTTCACTAAATCCGTATTTCCTCATGTTTCAACATCTGTTGTGTTACGAAATGATTTTGACCACCCCTGTCGTTTTTTGTAATGTTTTGATAATTGTAAATTTGAATTTTAATGGCAAAAGTTTTATACAGTGAAAGGTTAGCGGAAATTTCAGTAGAGTGAGGGCTTTTTTGCCAAGATGGCGAAAACGGCGGAGGCCTGAATTTTGCTCCGCCGATTTTTAGTATTTTTTTTGTTCGAATATTTTGCAATATATTTTTTTTTAAATATTGTGATTTGAATATTGATTTAAATTGTTTGAAAGTGTTTGGTCGAATTTGACCGCAGCTGAAGCTATTTTTTTTGATGAAATTATAATTTTGAAGTTAAATATTGGATTTTTTATTAACTAATATATATTGTTGTGTCCGCACTAAGTGATGAAAATGGGTTGCGAACTTAGCAATAAAATGACGGTATTTGCAACTAGTTGAAACCACAAAGCAAACCTCTATTTTAACATTTTATTACTAGTGTGTGTTTTATTTTTATATATTCTTAATTTTTATTTCAGTGTTTGTTTAATATTTTATGTTTGTCTAGTTAGTAAGTTTTTTTGTTTCGAATTTGATTTTTATTTATGTTTGTATTATGACTCACGTAAATGCCGACAACAGCAATATTTTAAATACTAAAAAATCGTGATGTAAAAAAAAAGAAGACAGTAAAAAAAAATGGATATCCAAGGCGATTATTAATTAATAATTTGATAAAAAAGTAAGACAGAAAGATTTGTAAGCAGTCAGTCGAATAAAGTTTGAAGATAATAAATCAGAAGAAGATTTGTAAAGCGGTCGGTCGACGAAGGTTGAAGATAATAAATCAGAAGAAGATTTGTAAAGCGGTCGGTCGACGAAGGTTGAAGACAATTAGTCAGATATTTAGCAGAGCGGTCGGTGAAGAACAAAAAGAAGGAAGATAACAGTGTTTTGTTTGTAGAAAAGCTGGGGTCGGCTATTTGCGTGAGTTTTTTTGCTATTGTTTAACATTTGTTCCTATTTTTTTTACATTTTAAATTTGCAAATAAAAATTATAAAAACCGTTATTTTATTGTTTACTTGTAACAATTTTCCACATTCGAGAACCTACGTAATCCCATTAAAGAGATAAGAGGCGCGCATAAGGTCGCAGCAATATATTATTATCAATCAGAATAATTAAATACATTCTATAAGATAATTTGATGTCTTGTCTTTGTAGGGGAATCCGCCCAGCGGTTTTATCCGCAATTATTTTTCTTTATGTCTCCATCAATAAATCACGAGGCCATTTTCGCTTCAATCTTCTATGGATGTTCCCTTCAAGAAGTTGGGCTATAGTTGGATTAGGATGATCTTCAAGTTTGGTGTTATATCTTTCTGCTCGTTTTTGAATTTCTTCGTGTACACAGGATATTTTAAGATCTGCATGTAAGGTGTGATTGCTTATGTACCACGGTACGTTTACTATCATGCGTAGAGTTTTATATTGAAATCTCTGGATGATATTGATGTTAGACATGCTTGAACATCCCCATAATTCGAGACCGTAAGTCCATATGGGCTTAATGATTGCTTTATAAAGTCGAATCTTGTTCTCTATGGATAGGGTAGACCGTCTTCCGATTAGCTAGTACATTTTTTTTATTTTGATATCCATTTCTTTTCGCTTTTTGACAATGTGAACCTTCCATGTTAATCTGCTGTCCAGGTGTAACCCTAAGTATCTAGCTTCTTTTGCACATGGTATAACAGTATCGTTAATATAGACCGGTGGGCATAAACTGCGTCTTAATGTGTATGTCACGTAAGTGGATTTTGCTTCGTTAACCTTTATTCTCCACCTTTTCAGCCATTTCTGCAGAAGTATGAGATGTATTTGTATGTTTTGTGATGCGGTAGCAGGGTTCTCGTTCGTTGATATAACAGTAGTATCATCGGCAAATGTTGCTGTTTCCGTGTGATCTGTAACAGGTAGGTCATAAGTAAAAAGCAAATATAGTAATGGTCCAATAACACTTCCTTGTGGAACTCCTGATTTTATATGGCAAATGTTTGAAACCTCCTCATCTTGTTGGACTTGAAACCAACGATTCTCCAAGTAGGACTTTAATAGGAGAAAGTAATGATATGGCAGATTCTTTTTAATTTTATACAACAGACCCTTATGCCATACTTTATCGAAAGCCTGTTTGATGTCAAAGAAAACCTCTACGCAGTGTTTTTTCTCTTCCAAGCTTCTATAGATTTTATCTACAATTCGATGACATTGTTGGTGAGTTGAGTGCTGTCTTCGAAATCCAAATTGATGCGCAGGTAAAAATTGTTCTAGGAGGTGGGCGTTTTAATAAGAGCTTCTCCATTAATTTTGATAGAAATGGGAGCAAACTAATTGGTCGATAAGAATTTACTTCCGTTGGGGGTTTTCCAGGCTTCAAAATTAAAATTATTTTGGCAAATTTGAGCTGTATTGGCCAGTGTGCTAGTCTCAGGATAGAGTTGTACAGCATCATAAGAAATTTTATTCCCAACTTGGGTAATTCAATTAATATTTTTGCTGTTATAAGGTCATAGCCAGGAGATTTCTTTTTATTTAGTTTTCTTATTTCCTGCTCAACTTAAATATTGGATTAAAATTAAAAATTTAAAAAGACGACCTGTGTTCGCGAAGATATCGCATTCGAGCTGATAATTCGAAATCGTACGTTCGAACCTCAAGCAAAGCATAAATTTTTAAAAATTTGAAATTTACAAATCAAGTTTGTGAAATTGAACTTGATTTTCTTTTTGCTGAGAAAACGAGCAAATATAATAAGAGCGGACTATACCTTTGAATAAGCCCGATTACTCCCGGACACAAGAGTTACCCAGGGTAACTGCTTCTGGAATTTTTACAGCAATCATTGTAATATTTAACACTTCCTGTGACAGTAACAGAAACCGAAAAGTCCTTTTTGAAATTGAAATTTACAAAAAACTACTTACAATCACCCATGACCAAAGAAAGATTGACAAATTTAGCAATAATAAGTATCGAATTAAAAGTAGATTTCAAAACAGAGGATATCTTTAAAAAGTTTGCCAACTTAAAAGCCAGAAAAATTGAATTTGATGTTTGAAAATGTACCTAATGTCTTTGTAGAATAAATATTAAATAAAAAAATAAAACGCAAAAATTAAGTTTTACATTTTTTGTTGGCAAGAAGGGCGCAGGCTAATTTTTACATCCCGGCGCTTAATATTACGGCCTTGGCTAAAATCATATATAAAATTTATAAAATTACAATAATATTACAACCAAAGAAATACTGTAGCTTCTATCAATGTGATCTGTTAAAAATAAATTTCTTTCTAAATCCAAAGCTTGAGATGAATTTATATTACAGTTTGATTGCTAAAGACAGGAAATCCATTTAAGTAACCAGAAAACCGCGGTCATGTAATAAGATAATGATTTATGTAGAAGGAATTTTCTCAGGCATACCTTTGAATACGTACCTATTGTGAAAATGCCAGCTATCTTAGCAAAAGACTAATAATTTTTAATAAATCTTTGCTTACTTAGCAAACGGTCATATTTTAACAGCATATAACAAAACTTATCAGTGAATGATAATTCACAATGGGTTAAATAACAGTGTTATAAAATGTATATTTTTATATTCTTGAGCTTGTTGATTATACAACGTATAAACTGCTTCTCATCATAAGGCATAGCAGACAGCACGTTATGGTATTTATAACCAAATAGGATATAAATAAATACTGGCGCAAATTTGGTGTAATATTGCAATGATTAGTGTTTGATGTGTAACTCGATTGGTGTGGGAATTCATTAATTGTAAATCACATAATAAAATAATAATTAATGAAATCTATTAAAGATAATTTTTTTTTTAAGTAATTTAGTAATAATTTAATAATAGTAAGCATTAATTGCAAAATGAATATTTAAGTAGTAAAAAGATAATAGTAAGTGTGTATATATTTTCGATTTTAGTCTATATTTAGTGAGTGAGTTTTTATTTCGTAAAGTACACTCTGGGAAAGTGAGAATAAATTAAATCTTGCATTCAGAAACAAATCAATTTATAAACTCTGTTAATATACTATAAACAAGAATTTTATACATTCAGTGCTGAAATAAAGAATTTTTCGAAAAAATTTCAATATCAGCAGCTTTAAATAAATTTTTGGAGCTAGACATGTTGATTAAATCTGATTTCCGACAAGGCTAACTTGAATATTCATGAGTGCTTAGTATGAATAAAAATGAATTTTATTTCTTTTCAACAGTGAACATTTTTTCGTAAAATAATAAGCAGATGTAGGACGGAAGCTTGTTGATGCATTGCATAAAAATTATTAATTATTTCGAGATGGAAAAGCAAGTGGAAAATAAATAATTTTAAATTTTCTGTTAAAATAACAAGCAAAAGAGGGAGCAGTACTAAGCAACATCATTCGTGCTTATTAACCCTCGTGGCGTAGCCATGACATCGAGTTTTATTAAGAATGTGTCTCTTCAGCCAACGTAGAAAATGTCAGACTGTTTGGCCAAATTGGCAATAACTAGCAAAGCTGACAACTTGAGTTATTATTTTACTACCTATACCTTTACTAATTTGAAAATTAAAACCAGGAACTCTAAAACAAACAAATTTGATATTATAAAATTTTTTGTTTATCTTGTGAAAGTTAATTATTAATGAAAAAGTATCCATTTTAGAACTTTAGGAAACTTCATTCTAAATATTTATTCTATTAACTTTTAAACTCTAATGTGTCTAAAGGGTAATAATAATGTGAGTTTCAATATCGAACCTTATAATATTTGAGTTTTCACATTAAACAAGCAATGTAAATTAGCTCTTTAATAACAATTTATTACAAAATATGTTATAATTTAAAATGTATAATAATGGAGTTAGTATTTAATGATCGTATCGTGTTAAAAGAAAATAATCCACTTCTGTGGTTCGTTCAACGATAAAAAAAGAAATTGCGTTACCTATTACAATTAATAGGGTAATAATTTTATGATAATCTCTGAAGATGTTATATTTGGCACGAAACCATTTCGTGATACTTAAGGTGCGAGTTCCGTAATGGATTAATTACGAAATCAAGCAATTTATTTTTACTCTAATTACAGGTAGTGGCAAAATATGTAGACACACCTTCTTTGGGAGTGGTTATCTGCTATTTCGATATAATTTTGTCATAATTTGTAGTTTAATTAGAAACGTTCTGCAAAAGAGTGACATACGGTGGACTTGTTTGTATGTAAACGAAAAAAAAACTAGTAAGATGCAGATAATTCACACGCACGCTTTGTAGAAACGAATGTCGTGCAATCGTTCTACATTTATTAATTTTATATTTACACCACCATTATTATTACTTATTTTACTTACCAATCAATATTTTCAACATCTAAACATTAATATAACCATTTAGCATGAGATGCGCAGAAACATATTTTTACTTGATATGGATTCGAACTCGGGGCTATTATAGCTGAAAATCCAGTAAAATAATAACTTTGTAAAATCTGATAAGGACGAAAATATGCACCGAAACCAGTAGGTATTCGATTTACAGACCGAAAATACAAACAAAATGTTTATTTTTCAGTATACATTTCTATAACAAAGTAAATAGTCAAAAAATACTTTTTTAGTATATTTTTCAGAAATTGCGTGCGGTTTTCATAATATGTTCAAATATAAGCAAGCGTTGTAGGTAAACTGAAAATTGTGCTGTTATAGCCTACATTTTATTTGTATAGACAATTGAATTTTGTACCTACTATAGTTTTCAGTTTAGGTTTTCCTAACTTGTTATCTGGCATTTTGTATGGCATTCAAGCTTCAATATAACGACCGTTCCGCTATACCCTCATTGTAGAAAAACAACAAGCAATATTAGAAGCAGCATTATTTTAATGAATAGTTTTATGCATTATGTAACCTTTGCAGACAAGCATCCTTGGTTATATTTACAAAACTACAAAATAATGAAGATCATGTATTGTCTGCTTATTCTATTGTGTGCGCAGTTATAATACGGTTAAAGTAAAACATTGCATTGTTTCGAAATCTAAAACATTTACGAATTTGTAATGTTTTCTGTAATTTAACATTCAGATATTTACAGAATATGTCAGACAGAAAACTTGACTGTAAATTATACAATTATTATTGTCCGACGAATGGACGACAACTCAATGAATTATTATGATAAACCTTTCAAGGGGTAGTAAAGTCGTATAAGAATTTTAACTGAAGCTCATAACAATATTAATTAATCCACATGTTAACTGGACTGCTCCAAAATTATCAGAGTATTTCGTTCCATTTGCTTTTGTCAATTTAATTTAATAAGTCAACATTTGTTTAAGGTTGAACATTCATTCAATTTCTCTCGGAATATTAGAAACAAAATTTTGACATTGAGAATAAAAAATTACCCCTAATCGCCATCCGTCCTTGCTCAAGTTTTGTTTTAATTAACTAGGGTTAAAGTTTCTTTCAATTAATTAACGTGGTAATAAAAAGTTCGATGAAGATGTTGTAAACCTAACAAAAGTTTGTTTTTTATAAATTATTTAAATTTTAATTGAAATTAAGGACTTCATCTACAAAAAATATAGAAACTATGTTTTGCTATTATATTATTCCAAAAATTCGGAAGAATTATAGTAAACCATAGTTTCTATATTTTTTGTAAAGTAATTCCTTAATTTCACTAAATTAAAATTGGATAATTAAAATAAGGACTTTTAACGGATTAATTGTGTGAATCAGCCTGAAAAATTACATTACATTATTTTCAAAACATTCACAATAATAGAAATTAACTTTTGGGGTTGAATGAAAATTTTTCAAATGAATATTTTAATTATTTTATTTTCTTAATTTAATTAAATGACATGAGTAACTTTTCAACAATTACTAATTCAGCATAATAAAACAATATCAAAGTAAATTTGAAGTAAAAACAGTAAAATTGCTTTCATAATATAATCGAGCACGAATTTCAGGATGTTTGCTAATGCTATTTAAAAATAGTCAGCTAAATTTAATCAGATCTTGATCAGTTTACAAGTAAATAAAATATTTTCTTATAATAAAACAACAGCAATGTTGGCTAGCACTGCATTTTAGATCTGTTAATACTATTAAGCTTTACCCGAATCTTTACTTAAGCATTTCATGTCGATTTATAGAGAGTTTATTTAAAAACTATTTACTATTCTGGCGTGGATAAATTAAAATTTATAATATTGCAAGTTTTTGCAATTTTGCACATAGCGAATAGACTTGATATTTGCTTGCGCTAAAGAATATAATCGGATTATTTAAAAAGAAAATCTACTAGTAGCATTTACGCATTTTAACTAAACGAAAACTAAGATTTAAAGATGGATTGACCAAGATGACTGTGTTCTCTGTAATTTTTGAAATCTGTAATTTATCTTGAAACTTCTAATTTTTTCATTAAAATATTTATTATACTAAATAACTTTTTTTAAATATTTGCCCACTAAATTGGTAATTTGTAATTATTTTTAATGTGTTGCTTACAAATAAATTACTATTTTATCGAAAAACATACGCATTATATATTTTTCATTAAAATAAAACATTTTTGGCGCATTATTATAAAAAAACTGTAATCCGTGGAAAATTATTTCTATCTGTTCCTATTTTAGTTTTAATTGCTATATGACCACTAGCTTATAATAAGCTACATTATTTAACTACCTTAATAGTATTAGTGTTATTAAATTGCTTAACGTGTATAAATAACCCTAATAAAACTGGTACTATTCTGTTCTAGTTATTATAAATTTAATTAAAATTTATTTTCCTAAAAACTTCTATTATATTCATAGTTTTACTTTACTTGCTTCAAATTTTTCCATTTCCGCTTATTTCTAACCAAAAATTTATTTTTTTTAGAAATAAGTGTCGCAAGAATATTACGTTTCTAAGAAAACGTTTGGTTAGGGATGACCGGAGATTGAAAAACTCATTCTACTATAATTGCTACTTTTTACTATATAGTGTGGTCAGAATAAGTATACGTCACATAGAGATCATATACAAGTCAATTTAAGCGAGTTTGACTATAATGACTTATAAAGATTATTGTTAATTTAGTGTAAATTACATACACATAATTAAAATTTTAATTATGGTTGCCTATAGTTACACCACCAACAAATAATCTAACAGTTGTCCACGTTGCATCAATAAATGAACTACTCGCAGCCAAAGTACTTTTTAATGTAAAGTAAATGTAAAATTTTTTACGATTGCTTGAAAATACGAATAATTTAAACATGGAAGAAAAATATATATTTTCAAAGCTATTTGCTAGTGACATTTTTAATTAAAAATCTACATTTTTATTTATTTTTATAGCGCAGTAATTAGTAGCAAGTAGATTAATTATATTTGTGTTTAAAATGCTTTAAGTAGCTTTCGTGAATAAATTATAGCATTTAAATGTTAATTTTGGCAATAATTTTTATAATATATTATCGTTTTTATTATTTTATATGAATACTTTAATTGTTCTAACTAACTTAAAATCTCAGATTACTCGAATAGAACATTGCTTAACGAGCAAATTTGCTCGAGCTGATGGTTAGAATATTACGTTTTTTTATATTTCAATTTACTTAGATATTTTCGTTGAAAAGATATTCGTCTAGATAACTAGCCTAACAATTTTGATAGTAAGGTAGTCATGTAAATTCAGAGAAGAATCGTATGACTACGTCAGTGCTTTGGATAAATCGTAACACCGTCAGTTTTCTTAGATAAATGATTACCACTACTAAAAATTTTAAACAGGGTCACAGACACAGCCTAAAGATATAAAACAGTTAATATTGCTATAGTACCAATAATAGATTGGAAGTTGGTTAGAATTACTTTCTCAAGAATGACTGATCCTTAAGTGGCAGATTCTTGGTTAGAAGGCAGAATATATGGAAAATAAACTACCACACGAGGATCAACAGGACAGGCAAGACCTACCCAGCATCGGTCTGAGTGGTATGTTTACTGTCGTCGTAATTGCCACAGACATAATTGCCTTCCTATTTACTAGAAAATCTAGCTGTCTATCAGGTTGAGGTAACCATTTACCATTTATGTTAAGGACTTAGAAACCGAACTTTAGAGTTTTTCTTTTTAAAACCAAACTAAAACGTTATAAAAAAAAATATGACATTTTCATGAAGCAAAGACTAAGTATTAGAAATTGATTAAATTTTTAATTCGTTAAGTCGCTGAGTTAATTACATCATTAACAACGCAATTTACATTCCTATATTTTGTACTTTAGTCCATGTAACAGACATAATTTTCCCCAAATAATATAATTAAAGTGAGCATTCGGCCCTAACCGCAATTTACTATGATTGCAAGTAGTAAATGAAAATAAACTAAACTATGCAGTATACAGGAGTAGGGACTACGAAAATAATAGTAATTCGACGGTGCCATTTTCCGCATGAGTGACCCGAAGAGCTTTCCATTAGAGTCTAGTTTTCACATTTCACTATAACAACTCTGACGAGTTAGTTGTGCGATTCTATTACTTCTATTGGTAAAACAAACTAAAGCTCTTTCTGTATATTGACATAAACGCGACCTTTATTCCTCTTAAAACATTAGCAACGCTCATTTACTTTTATTTTAATTATTTTAATATGCTCTTTATTTTAAGATTTTCATTAAAACAAAATCGATTAAAATTAATTTCATGGAAAGATTTATTATTTAAATTAAACATCGTGTAATATTCAAGCACTTCAAAATTTAATTAATTGAAACCTATAATTATTTCAAATTTGTACCTTAATTAATTTTAATTAACGAACTAATTAAAAAAATTTCTTTACTTCTAAGGCTAATAAGTAACGCTAAAATTTATTTGTTTTACATGAAAAACATAATCACTCCTGCAATTATAAAACTCGACTGACAATTTAAAAGAAAAAGGAAAACTGTGTTTTTAGTATTTACTGTAGAATTTACAAGGCAGCATTAAATGTTTCATTAGTGGTAAAGATACGTAAACATTAACGATGAGTAATACTTAAAAACCGCGGCAAAAATCTTCCCAAGTGTATGAAAGAAAGTTAAAATATCAAATTACAGCAAAAATTGATTTTAACTAAAACAAAGTTTAAAATTACAGTTAATTTAAAATTTTTTATTTTTTAAATTTTTAGTTATTTTCGAAAATCTAACCTTTTATAAAATTATGCGGCAAATAAAAATCATTAAAAAGCAAAATAAAAAACTACAAACTTTTAATTATGGAGATATTTTAGTAGCCAACATTTATTATTCATTATTTTTATTAAACAGATTATTGGAAAAATTATGAAATGAACGCTTGGGGAAGTAATTTAACATGGAAAATCGTGTTACCTCCACATATCGGTGAATTTAAAATATTTAGTATGTAATTATTTACTAATTTGAATACAAATGACAAATTCTAATTTGGTTCTGTAATTGCCATACCCCAATTACTTATTCAATATTTACGAATAATTAAAAAATGTTTATAAATGATTTCTTTAAAGAGTATTTAATTGCTTGCTTAATTATGTAAACCGTATCAAATTATCAGTAAACAGTATCAGCTGCTATTTAGAAAAATAGCAAGAAAAGTTTTCATTAAGAATTATTTGAAAACAGTTATTTGATTAAAAATAGCACAAGGATGACTTCTGGATAATTTAAAATTTAATTCTTGAAAACTTGAAAGCTCTATAAACTACAAAGTATATTTTGTAAAAAGTGATAGTGTAACCACAACTTGTTGATAAGACGGAACAAGCAATTTATTACAGCTACACAAACAAGCGGACGTGTTATTAAAGTTCTCCAAATTTACCAACCAATTTTAAAATGAAAAAATAAAAGAAAATAAAATTAATTAATTATTTTTGACAGACACGCTGTCCCTTTTCACTCTTTTCTGATTACTTTACCTCACTAAATTTAGCTTCCACTGACAATGAAGAGAACTCTTGTTTCGCTTATTGATTTTAATATTTTTGGATATGTGGTAGAGAATCGAAAAATTAGAGATTTCTAACGGCTGAAAAGATGTTTTGAGAAGAATCAGGATAAAACAAGAACTCTTAAAGTTTTATGAAAGGATGTTCCTATTTGGATAAAAATAACGACAAAATACTTCATTTTATAGCCAATTAAACATATTTTTACATTGCATTTTTAGAGAAAAAGGTCATAAATTCATATTTCAAAACTTGTCTTGTAAATCAGTTAAAAAATCTCACTACGAATTTTTTCAGTTTTAATGCCATCAGACTTTTTCTATAAAAATTTTCAGATTTTACAATTGAGAAAAATTTAAGCTAGGTGTTTTTGTATTTTTCCCTGAAGTGGCATTTGAGGTACCTAGTTACCGCTCTCGAATATAAGACATTTTGTCGTCGCGTCCGCAGTTTCGTTGTCGGCTATTTCGCCGTCGCAAATTTAGTTATATAATATCGAAATAAGCACTATTGGATCTTTTCAATAGTTTTTGTAAACAATTCTATTACGGAATGAAATTTTTTTATTTTAATCCAATTTGTAGATAATCTCGCACTTTGTATAAAAACATGAATGAAATATTACTATATAGTCAATAATCTTAGTGCTACAGCCATTTAAGGTAGAATTAAGAAATATATTTTAAAAAAGAGCAAAAAAGTTTAAATTTTGACAAATATGTTTTTAACGCTATCTTACAACTTCATATTATACTTTTTTTATTTTTTATGGTATAATTAAATTTAACCTTGGAAGAAAGACTTACAAGTTGAGTAATTGTAGTCAGAAACTTTCGAAGACTCTGATGCTGTAATACTTAGATACACAAAATACAGACTTGGTATTATAAGATAATAATTACTCTACTAATTATTAACCTAAGTTAAATTTTTAATTATTAAAGTTTAAATACATCATAAGCTCCTTAACAGGTAATACTTATAATTAATAGGCATTATAAGTCAGGTATTAAATGGGTAAATATCTTGATTTAAAATTTAATGCATATTAGCAATCTTAGTTTCGATTTACGCCTTTATTTTCGTAAGTCATTTTAAATTGCTTTGCATTAGTTTTAAGTTTAAAAACGTTACAAAGGGCTGAATAAAATAAACAATTTTGACCTTGTGCAACAAAATGAAATAACTTTCAACTCTGTGATTTGTGCATACCTAAGTTTTAAGTTATTGTTTCTACAACTATTTTCAATCTTCATTGTAACAACAGAGATTTCAGATACTAAAATTATATTAACATTTGTAGATTTTCAGTGGCCATTTGCTCACCGAGAAAGAAATTTGAGATTACAAATTATCACATAATAATTAGTTAACCCGCGGCTCTCGGATCAAAAATAAGTAAAGCTTTCGGATTAAGTTAGTTGTCATACTTTGTTTTAATCATTAGGAGCATAGGAAATCTTGGCTTACATAGACATGTTATTTAGGTTTGACATGATTGCATTACATTTCCGAATAAATAAAAAAATAACTTAACATCTTACCGGTTGATTATTTCCTTGTGAAACCGGAAGTAAGCAGTTCTTTTGCGTACCACAGAAAATTGCTTTGCGTACCCTAGAGATACAGCGACTTACGAGGGATGTACGATATTTGTTGTACCTGGTATGGATTACAATAGGTATTTAAACTACTGAAACAAATTGTATTCCTCTATGTCACTAGAGATTCAGATTACGAAAATAGTTTAGGTTGTCCATCTTTTCCAAACTTGCAGTTATTTTATGCAAATTTGTAACTTATGGATTAATGTGGAATAATATTGTCTAATAATCTTGTGGGCATGCCTCAATTAATCGATCATCAAAATTTCTTTTGCCATCATTTGAAATTGCATGTTGCTATTTTCGGTATGGTTTAGGCATTATTGGGGATACAAATCTTATTGGAAACGCTCTGCTGCAAAGTGGAATATTTTTCGATCTAATAGAAATTCTTTCATATGAGTAAAACAAAATAGCGTCCATCCTTATCATTATTCTAATAAGGCAGTAAACAATTCTTCATTTTATAATTTTAGCTTTTCACAAAATGATAAGCTTTTGATTACAGTATGCGAACAGGTAGTAATTGAAGATTAAGTAAAAGGGTGAATCTTCTCATTTAATTTTTGAAAGCTAAACTATTAAACGGGAAAAGCTTAATCATTAGAGAACACTATAAAGTTTTTGAAACTTACAAATTACTTTTTAATACCACATTAGCTTAATTAGTTCTTCGTAATAATAGTTTGTGGATACAATCAATATTTCCTCTATAATTACATTATTATGTAAATAAGAACAGCAAACAACAATGTTTTTTAATTTTTAATTAACTTCATAATATTACATCTCACTTAAATTAGATGTTAGTCATTTCCTTATGAATGGGGAAGTTAATGTCGACTTTTCAAATTATGTTCTTTGGTTTAAATTTATATTGACATTTTGATTTATGGTGCGTGTTTTGCAATAAAGGTTATATAAAAATTTTCAAATAAATGCTACTTTTTGTTGCGATCAAATAAGCGTGAAATATCCTTTTGTAATCTGTTTATCGTTCAAAACTAAAATTGAAGGCCCTTAAAAATTGCCTAGGAATTTGATTGCGCTGAAGAAATAGGTTTTAGAAATAAGCAGATTTTCTCTAGAAAAAAGGAAACAAATTACGAACATTAAAATTTACCTTTTTAATTTTCCACCTTTAATTATTCTGTGACACTGGAGCGTACTGTGCATAGTTCTAGTAGGGAAGAATTTGTCGACAAGATATTTCAAGATTTTGCGGTTTGCTAACTTTAATTTTACATTACATATTTTCATAATTAATTAGAAAATTTGCACAATTATCAACCATTAGTGCACTTCTCGACGATTTAAAAAGATGCATAACAAAAATTCCAAGCCGGGAAAACCAATGCACTTTAATTAATAAATCGATGAGGAAATAGTATGCATAGCATAACTTTGGGGAAAATGTTTGCAGTGTCCTATAGGTAGTATTGTGGTACTGTACTATGCAAATATTTTTAGCATGTCTGATATAATTTAAATTTCAATTTGGAATTATGCATCTATGGCGAAAGGGTTTATTTTTCCCTAATATATAATAATTCTATAAAGTTTTTAAGTAAGTCAATAATTTAATTTCTTTATTGAACACAAAAAGCTTTTACTGCGGGTTTTAAACTCGTATATCGCTTTGCAAACATCACAAAATTTTACAGCATTTACTGCTTTCGTGTTTTTAGGGTCGTTTTTATGTACGAAAGTTGGTACAAATTTGACAGAAATTGCAAACGCTATTCGAGATAGAAAAATCAATTTAAGTACAATTTTCCACGCTCGAAAGAATAAAAGTAATGCTAAATTATTTAAAAACATCAACATAACAAATAGAAAATAAACATTTAAGTTTGAACCGAAAAAGAATATTTTTTGTTATACGCAGTTATATTTAAAGACAAACTTCGAACACTGCAAAAACAGGAACCAGCAATTTTTTTTCAGATTTGTTACTGCTGATAAATCCTAGTAGTATATACTTCGATCTTGAGTAGTAAAAACGACCGACCATGGAACGACAACAGAAAAGATTTTTTTTTTTTCTTTTTTAATTGTCAGTAATATCAACAAATGCTCAACATTTTTCCCAAAAGAGTTTCAAGTATTTTAGCGTCAGAAAATTAATTTCTGGAGTAATTAAATTTTAATCGATCATACTTTGATGTCGATTAAAATTTGCCTTGACGTGAGTGTATGAGGTTTGCAAATTATTAGAACGAAGGTTTCTCGAGTAACTATAACTTCAAAGTAAAGTCACTTTATACTGACTTGGAGAATCGATCTTTAAGAAGCTTTGATATAATATTTTCAAAATGAGAAACTTTAATTTGATATAATACGAAAGGTGCCTTTCCGAAAATGTATTAAAATAAGTGAATTTTTTTATTCTTTGAACTTTTCGCTAATCTTATTCAACTAGGAGCCATATCCAAGTTGAGAGAATCAATATTCCAGGTTTGGCGTCGCAGTTGCTAGGACAACATCGCGAAAACAACGTGTTCATATATTATCTTAGGGGTTACATAGGGTTGACCGTTACCTACATCATCATTTCAGCGGACGCTGTGTATGTATTCCGGTTTATTATGTAACAAGGCGGTAATATTACCCGGAATTGTTAGATTTAGAGCGGCACTAATTTGCTCGACGTAATTAACATCCTGAGATAGAAATATTATTCTGAAAATACATCCAACCTACTTAATGGTTAATCATAATACATTTCTCGATATTTGCAATGAAAATTTTACCAGATGAGCAGATGTATAATGTAGTATAGGAATTTGTCAATGAAACTAGTCGACAAAAGTGTATTGTTCTGTAGTTGCGGTGAGAATCCGTCAATACAACGTTCTTCACTCACAAGCGACCGCAGCTTTCTCCGACTCAAACCACGGAAACTGGAAATCGTGTTAGGATTAGTGGAATTAAGTTGCAATTACTGAAAAGTATATCTTAACAAATTTTGCAGAAGTTTGTTTTCATCAACTTAAAGCATGAAATTAGGGATGGGCGATGTTAGTCTCAACTTGGTAGGGTTAAATTACTGACAACAAATTTTAATTATGCTTAAATTGAAAGCAATAGGGGATTTGAGAGAAATCATGACGCACGCTAGAAACCCCTAAAATGATGAGTCTTCGTTACCTTTGGCCATACTTTTCAATTTATATTTCCGGAAATATTAGGATTAAGTAAGGTTCTGTAAGAGTATAAAAGTGAGAGATTTAGAAAGTTCTGGGATTTATCGGTTAATAAACAAAAATTGACTATATTCTATTAAATTAACTTAATTTGCTTCCAATCGTGATGTCTAAGCTAAATTCTTATGTTTTATGCATTGAACGCAATTATGGTAGTAGTTCCCAAAATGTTTTGCTTCGAGCTACCTAAATAGCTGAGTTAGCAGAAAACACGAAGGTTCGTTTACGGTAGATTGCTCGACTACGAGCAGAGAAATATTGTAACAAAGAAATATTGTAAATTGCTAGCAAATGCTTATCTTGTCAAAGTCGGACGGCGAACACAAAACAACATATGCGTTGGCCACATTTGCAAGATAGAGAACACGAAAGAAAGCGATCTGATTTAGCGTTGTAACTGCTTTTTATAAAGGTTTTGTTTGACTATAGGACTACGTTGGCTGCAGGCTTATAATAAAGTGAAGTTGGAAATGAAACGAATACGATGGTAAAAAAGAAAGTAAAAAAATAACAAATGTTTCTAACGCATACAATAGTCGACGTAATTCATGAAAAAGAACCGACGATTGATGTATATAAGAGCCAAAAAAGAGTGGAAGTAACTTAACTAATGAATAAGTATGGTTAAAAAATTACACTTACCAAAAGCAATGTTGATCTATTTTCTTGTAAGGCACTTAGACATCCAATGAACGCCACTATCATGACGACGATGGATCCAACGATTAGAATGTAAACACCAGTGTAGTAAATTTTTAATTCCAACTTATCGATCCAGTCTTCTAGTCCAGGCTCGAACCTCAACCATAAGCATAGCGCAAAGATTGAAGCACCAATCATCTGTAAAGTTTAAATTTAGAATTAAAATAAAATAAATTCAACATCAAGTGGTTGATGGCAAACAAGAAGAATATTATCGCAACATGCCTTCCAGTATCAAATATTTATGATCCTTTAGTGCTATTATAATTGAACTCTAAGACCAGAATACCCAAGATTAAATTTAGTATTAGGTAGCTTGTATATATATTGATTGGAAAAGCAGGAAATTTACTGATAAAGGGTTTGAACTGATGGATGCTGTGGTCAAACAGATACGTTTCCAACGACATCGCGATAGTGTGGTTCATTTACTCACGATGACCACACTTTATAACAGTAAACTGTAATTGCTATAATAATGGATTCGTTAGGGTAACAATGACCATCATTGTTCTTGAAGTTTATCTTATGTCCATGTACGATGCACAGTTTAAACTGCTTTTGCAAATGTACGTACTTCCTGTGGTTGATTCAAAAACACTTAAGTTTGTTATCTAATCTTGTTGTGGCAAAGCAATTAAAGTTAGGAAGGTTTATTTAACTAAGTATTCATTAACCTACATAATTTTAAACTTTATTGCATACTATACTATAGTTTACATAATTTTTTTCTTAAAATAACAATAATATTTAGATATCAATTAAGTTTTTTAAATTATTTATTTATTCATGGATAAACCCATTCGTTATGGAAATTCTACAACCACTGATCACTACTACATCAGACTACCTGCCCATATTATATTCAATTATACTCGATTTCCTAAGTTGCCCTGCCTGAAGCCCGCCCTGACCTGTTCCTCTCCCATCATTTAAATTATTGAAATCACTATTTATTAAGAATTCTATTACAAATTTTTTGAAATACCTTTATATTTCATGAAAAATAAACAATTTATTGTTTTCATACAGCTTAACGGATCAATCGGAGTACTGAAAACTTTTCTATATCTGTGACAAATTATTTATTTCGGTCTTACTTGGAAAGTTTACTTTTACTGGTTTTGAATTATTTTCATTCTTTATATTATATTTTTAATAAGGGTGTCAGATAATTGAAGAAGCGACAAGAATTTAGTAAAGAAATATGGGAAACAATCATCAGTTAGTTAAATGTATATTTTATGTCATCATTTATGAAAAACTCTTGTTAAAATTGTAATATTGCTGATTTTTTTTGATTAATACATAGATAAGTTTAAAGTAAATTAAATCGCGAAGATGAAGCTGGGAAAGATTTCGGTTTCCCCGAAAGGGTAATTCTACTTAAATAATTTACAAATGAAGAAATGGAAATGTTACTAGAAAAAAAAATTAAATAGGAAACATTTCAGATATCCAATTAGACGCTGAGCCATCCACCAGTAAATCGTAACAATGAAAACGGAATACACAAAAAGAAAGAAAACAGGTAAAAATAAAATAAACGAAAAGCGAAAACAGTTACACCCTTTTATGATTTAGATAAGAATCTAATTGTGAAACACTGCCTTGACTGCCAAACTTACACGGAATTTTTTTCTGAAAGTATTGGGACCAATAGTAATACAAAATTCGGTTGCCGACATTAAGTTAACTCTCTAGTGATTTTTAAATTTATAATTTTTATTAATAATACGTAGGAATCTACGCACTTCTAACTTTTAGTACTATGTCCTGAATGGACAAAGATTAACCGTAAACTATAGTAATTTTCACAAAAATTGCTATATTCTATAATACAAAGTACTTTAACTTATTTACTTTAAAAGTAAAAAATCTGAAAAAGTAAAAAGTTTATTTCAAGATCCATTAAACGAGCTTTTGAAAAACTCACTCTTTTAGTATTAAAACCACTTGAATTGCAACCCTAACTATGAGATGTCATTAATTTGATTACGTTTTGCACAGCAACGTTACAACTTCTTCATTATTGGTTGTTAATGTATTATAGTTTCATTATTTTTTCAAGTATTTTTGATGACCCAAACTTAAAACTTTTTTATTTTACTGCTTTCAATTTGTTCACTTAATGTAGTTAATGATCAAAATGAAGTATTCTTTCAATTTTTCTTCCTCGTTATAATAAATTGTGGCTAATTAAAATTAATTACCATTTCATTATTTTATTTTATTTAATATTAAATTAAAAATTTGATTTACTGATCTTTTAATATTCTTTTACCTTATTTAAAATTTTTATGTTTAAATATCTTATATAAAACATGTTTTTTAACGTTTTCAATTATTAGAGATTAAATTATAATTTAGATGGTTGCTTATTTCAAATAAACTGCGATAAGGATTAAAACTTCATTGATCTGTATTTAAATGATGTGCATATGCATTTGTTTACAAAGTGGATGATCTAGAGAGAGCTTAAATAAGCACGAACAAATTTTATCATTGATAGGATCAAATAATTTTCCGACATAAAATAAACCCCTACTTAAAGCAGTTGTTATACTTTAAAAGCGAATAAAAAGTTTTGAAATTCAATTTTGTTATGGCTTTCATCTCACGAAATCTTCCGGTTTGACTACAAAATTAGGACAAATTCGAATACACTTGCAGAGAAAATTCATTCCTTAGAGATTTGATCTGACAATAGCGAAGAATGTTTGATGATATCCTTGAAAGCCTTGGGCAATACATTAAGGGAATCAAACAATCTAGGCGGGTAAACACTAAGAACCTTCGTTTTGTTTAAAGGTATAACATAATATTCGTATATGTTTATTTAACAAAAAATGCATCAACCAATCAAAAGCGGTATTAGAATCAGGTTATTCCGTAATGAACTTACGTAAAACAGCTTTGTCGCTAATATTTCTTGTGGGTTGCTTCAAATATATTTGGTAGTTGTATATTATGTCGATTCATTTCTCGTATCGCTTATTGCTTTTCATTAATTTCCTTTTATCGCCAAATTTTCACTCTAAATATAATGGCAAACACGAGGTAAACTACAATCAATTCCACAATTTACATATCAAGTCACGCCAATTTACCACTATTGATTAGCCCGTTAAAATTTAGAACGCTTGCAAGAAAATTTATTTAAACTCGAAAATTGCTTGAATAATAAATATTACCTACTTAATAAGACTGTAAATTTTATTATACGTTGCAAATAAATCTCAATGCGCTCCAGGAAAATGTACTATTTTTAAATCAATGAAAATATTTCACCAAATTGCTAAGGTTACATTTAAAATTTCTACTTAGATGATTACCAAATACTATATAGTATTTATATCTAACGTGGTTGTTTCTTCGGAGATAATATGGTTTTGACTGATGGTGACCAAACAGCATCTAATGAAGATATCATCGATAAGAAATTGAAACAATAATTCCTAAAGTTAGGAAGGTTCATAAATGAATTCGAAAGATGCGCTGCAAATAGAAGTGATTTATCAATGAAAATAAAAGGCCAAAAGGAGAATAGCAGAAGAAAAATAAATGGAAAAGTCGTAGTCAAATGTAAACGGGATTAAACGCTTAAAAAGATTCTCCTAGAACAGAAAAACGACAAATTACTTCGAATTGAAGACGGGTTATATTGCTAAGGTTTAAGGCGTGTGTAATAGCATTAATGGGCAATTTCTATAAATTTTATAAAAATAATGATTTTTCTCTTCCTTCTAACTTTTCCTACTAAATTCAGAAAAAAATGTTTTCTGTTAGTATCTAAACGTTAGTATCTAAATTTATATAATTTGCAGTTTTGTCCTTTAGCCCTATAGTACGGAATTATGTATACCCAAACCGCGATAGAGATAAATAAGGAGATATTCGTGGAAAGCTTTATGAGCTTTCTTGAGCTAAGGAAAGAAACCGATCAAATCGATATGAAAAGTTAGATAGCAATTGTAATCAATATTATTTCACAATAACTGGACTTGTTAGTAGGTTTATCTATCTTACATTTCGATTTTCTAAAATTTTGAGAATGAAATTCGAGTTAAATTTGAACTAAGCTATACAAATAATATGGCGAAAGAAGTAATACCAATGTAAATTAAATATAATTTTTCAGTTTAAATAATAATAAATGATTTTTTAATATGATTCTTTAATTGTTTGATAGATTATTTTGTTGATCATGCTTATAATGGATATTTCATATTTTAAAATCTGATAAGAAACTGAATACAAACTAAAAAATTTGATTTATACGAAATAAATTATAAATGCTTTAAATAATTAATAATTATTTTATTTTTAGAATATTATTGACTAAAATATTAATGACTTAAAGTATTATGTATTTTCATGATAATTTAAATATTTGCAACAATAATAACAATATTTTACTGTATTTTTATTTTTCAAATCAATTACTTCCCAACTGCTTTCTGTTGTTGATTTCAGTCCACATACTTATGGATTTATTATACCTCTAGGAAGAAAAATCAATTTACTGACTGAGAATTGATGAAATAAGTTAAGTGTACCTTATGATGTATCAAATTTCGTCGACTTTTTATGTGCTACATTCTTATGCTATAACTGAAGTGGGTACCACATTTTCTATCTCAATCATACATACAATTCGTATTTTTATTTGTTCAAACGAATATCATATTTTTTATCAGGGAATAATAATTCTGGTCTTATTTTTCTGTAGATATTCAATTCTTTGATCTTTTATAAAGTTTTTTACAGCTTCATTATGAATACTGGCACTAGTAATTTATTTTTAGGTCATTGCTGTTTTTTGTAATGTTTAATTAAAATGATCAAATCTACCCAAAACATAAAATTTTAAATTTAGTAAAAAAACTTCGTTACATCTAACACTCAATGTCACAAATTGGTACTTGATATATTTTAAAATATACATTAAATATTCTAAGTACATAACCAATACCATATTTTACCATTTAAACAGTTTCTCTTTTCACTCTCTACTCAGAGAGTAATAAGCTCTTTACTTCAATTAAATTTTCACAACTTTTAATATTAACAAGCAGACCATTATACATTTTTCTCGAGTGCTCTATGAACTTCTAAACTTTAGCAAAAGTATTTAAATTTTACACTCTTTCCACATTATACAATCCATTAATTTATATTTTCTTATTTACATAAGAAACATTAGCAAAATTAATTTGCAAAATTATTTTCTGTTCTTCAGCGTAGGTTGAAAAAAAAGTTAAGAAGTTTTTAACGAAATTTGGCAAAAAGATCCACTTGCTCAAAGAAACATACACAGCTACCTCTGTAACGATATTCTATCTAGTTTGTAGCAGACACCATTTCGTCACAAAATGGCGGAAGGATAACTACAACTTTTTGCAATATATTTTATGAATTAATACTATTGTCATTAAAGGACTTATTTCTAATAATTCCAATAAAATCGATTTTAAAATTTTTGTTCACCTGCAGCTTAACGTGAATTTAACTGGAGTTTGAACTCGTGGCGTTTAGATAGGAAGTCAACACTACTCGTGCCTAGACCAATCTACCAGCACAAAAACCACAACGTACAAATGCAAATTAATTTATCGAAAAAGGTAATTAATCACTTCACTCAACAAACAGGAAAAAATTGTTCGAGACTTAGATTTCTTAGATTTAGTGAGTTAACTACCTTATTATGTAATATTAAAACTTAGGTATTACATTTGTTAGTTACTCCACTGCTCGGATGTCATGCAAATGTTAATACGAACATTATATATTTTTTTTCATATTTTGTTTTTTATATTGTTAATTACACTAGGTACATATTTTTAAACTTTAAATCAATACTCTTTAATGATGCTACGTGTGAATATTCTGAATTGTAATGTATGCACATTAAATTCTAATCTATTTTCGATTACACTATTACAATTTTATTGTAACAAATGTGTTCTTATTTTTAAATAGCACCTATGCTATTCATGAAAAATATTTGTTACAAGTGGGCTAAATAGATAAATTTATAATTTCAGATTTATATTTAAAAATGAACATAATATAATATTTTAGGGTTGCTCAAAGAAATTATAAATTGTATAAACTATGACTCAAGCTTTGTTAGAAAACTTGGATAGTATTGCAGTAGAAAATTAGGTGTATATAATGTTATCTAAGGATAATGGGTAGGCATATAAAAAAAGGGTATATATACAGTTAGTAAGCAAAAACTTATTTTACTAAAAAATATACTCTGTAAAACAACTTCAAGGATATTTCAAACAAACATTTACTTAAATGAAATAGTTATTTTAGTTAAAATTTATAATAAATATACATTAAATTACAAACCTCTTGATTTATTTTTAAGTAATTTTTAATTACAAAGTTCATTATTTGTTTTTGTTTCTAATTTATTTCTATTCTACATGTTTGTGTTTTAACTTTATATATTTTTTTTGTAGACTAAGTTTGATATATAGTATAACAATAATAATAATAATAACACAATATTATATTACAATTAATATTATTTATGAAATTAAATTTGATATGCCTAACAATTATTTGAAACCAGATATCTTCTTTCTAATAAAATAAATGCTACATATTAACCGGTTTCGGTTTATTCGAGGAGTGAATCACTAGTTTTAAGTATGTACACTGCTTCTATTGTTATAGAATACATTTACTGCTAATACTGCTGTTCTATTTCATACTGTCTAATACTGTCACTTATAATACTAATAATTAAAAAAATAAATAATAATAATAATAATTTTATATATCAAATAATAACAGCAGTAAATAGCAGTAATAGACAAAATCGGTAGTATCGGACATTTATTATAAATATTAAAATTTTTGCTATCTTTATTTGATGAAAGTAATATATTTTCTATTCTAAAAACTACGTAAAATTGTAACTACTGTAACTACTATAATGTATTCCAATACTGCTCTACAATACAATATTGCTAAATTTTTTTTTCATTGGTAATATTGTCATTTACTGCCCAATACAGAACCTTACTGCTTAATACTAGATACTGTCTGATACTTCTGATATTGCCACTAATTTCTGATACTGCCTATACTACTGCTCAATATACACCGTCGTAGTAATTTATGCAGTGATTAAATCATAATTCTAACCTATATTTGTATGCCGCTTTTTAATTTTGACGATTTTTTTTGCTAATTTATTGATTATATATTAAAAAAAGTTCTCTAATATTTTCCTATGTGTATTTTTGAGAAATGATATTGATAAATTAATTAACGATTAATTAATTAATTGTAAACAATTTTGAAAATCAACATTTTGCTCTATTTGTTTCAAAATTACGTTTTGTGATATTATTTCATTTATTATTGTTTTGCAAACATTCTGTAAAAATCTAGAACCTATGCTTCCAATTTTAAATTGATCAATAACAGCTTTGTTATAGAGAAATAGATTAGACACAGACTAATATAATATATTTAAAAACCAAATAAGAATTCGTCAGTTCCTTGGGACCTTGATGTTAGAGTTGTGATAATATACAAGTGGATAAATGTTATGTTAATTTATTTAATAATTTAATATAATAATAAAATAATATTTTTTATTTTAAGGCCCAGGTAGACTTATTTTTGTAGCGCCACATATTTTATAATTATTATTAAATAAATTATTTTACAATAACTTTTAATTTATTGAATAGTGAAAATTTATGCTATTATAAGAATACTAGACTACTAGTATGTGGCGGATATAATAGTTGTTCGGTCTTTGGCCTGCCAGTGGTGAAGTAGTATACCTGTAATCCATAATTTTTCGGTCTTAAAGTCGTCCGGAGCGATTTGATAGTGCTCATGTGCGGATTAATGGACTAATTTTTAAGTTGGAAACAAGCCAACCAACTAAAGATGCGTTACAAGAAAGAAAAGGGCAAGATACACAGATAGACAGACTTGGAATATTATTATATTCGGCCTTATAGAGGGAATATTAGTAGTATATCTGAAAGCCATAATTATTGTTTGACCGTAAAGTCTCTAATGTCGCCCGAAGCGACTCAATACTGTTCATGTACTTATCGGATTAATAAATTAATTTCTAATTTGTTAAAGAAAACCAGCCAATCAAAGAAGCGTTACGGGAATGAAAAAAGAAAGATACACAGATTTGAGATATTATTTTATTAGATAACTGGCACAGGCGTCCTTCGGCTGCTTTTAGTTATCTAGACTTGGTAATTTTTGGTAATATTTAAAGTTTTAAAGGTTAAGTCAGGTAAAAAAACCCGACCAATCAGAGGTGCGTTACGGGACAGTTAGAGAAATACACAGATACACAGATTTGGGCTATTATATTATAGACTAGCAGGCACAGGCGTCTTTCGGGCGCCTTTAGCCATTTAAACTGTGTCGGATATAATTGTTCGGTCTTTTGCCTCACAAGGAGAATAACGGTAGTATACCTGAAAACCAAAATTGTACGACTCTAAAATACCTAAAGTTGTCCGGAGAGACTCAATAGGGCTCATATACTTATCGGATTAACGCAATAATTTTTAAGTTGGTAAAAAAACAACCAATCATAGGTGCGTTACGGAAAGAAAGAAAGATACACAGATACACAGACTTAGGACATTATATATTGTCGTGTTTTGAAACATTAGAATCCTTATTTTATTTATTTTGTAAATTAATTTAAAGTTTGTTTTGTTTTTATTGTAATTATTTATTTGTAAATGTACTGTATATAAATTTATTTATTTTTAAAAATAACAGGACTGGCAAAAGAGAGAAGTGAGAGAATGACTTCAGCGAGGTTAGCCTAAGTATGACGGCCTTGCCCTAGCAAGCCGGCAGTATGAGTGTTTATTCCCTGCTATAAAATAAATTTTAATTTTAATTTTTGATGTTTAAAATAAAAGGTGAAATTAACTTTAAGTTTAAAAAGTTGTTTTAATTGATTGGTAAAGTATATGGGAATTGAAAATTTGGAGTGTTTTGGAAGTTTCTGGTTATTTGTTGAAACATTAGCTACAAACAAATTTGTTTGACCGGAGCGAGCAGCTGTGGGTTGTATGTGCAAGCTCGATACCATAAGGTAACATAAAATTTTATGCTAACGTTTAAAAATAAAAACATTGAAACAAAATCAAAACGATAAGAAAATTTACATTTAAAATTTAAATTTAAATAATTCAATTAAAGAGTCTCATTGCTCAAATTAAAGATAGATGTACCCAAGCGAAAATAATTTTGGAGAAAAATAAAATTTTACAAATTTTAATAGCAAGGGACATAGCAATATATTCGGCATCATAGAAGGAAATATCGGTAGTATTGTATAGTGGCATACTGGTATACTGGTGTATATCGGTAGTATTGGTAGTGCTCATGTACTTATCGGATTAAAGTACTAAGTTTTAAGTTGGCAAAAAACTGACTAATCAGAGGTGCGTTACGAGAAAAAAAGAAAGATAGATACACATACTTGAGATATTATATTATTAGATAGCTAGCACAGGTAAATTTTAGGTAATTTTTAATTTTTAAGTGGGTAAAAAAAACGACTAATCAAAGGTGCGTTACGGCAAGGGGAACTGTCAGTTAATTTTTCCCATAAATTGAACTTTTTTCTATTGACTATTGGAAAGAGAACACTTTTTTAAGCATACTAGAACAAAGGGTACCACAAAGGGTAGGCATTAGTTTCCAAAAAAATCGAATTTAAAAATCAAAAATTTTAGATAGGGAAAAGTTTGTTTTTATATGAATGTGTGATTTATTTCAGTAATTTATTTATTAATGTGTGAACAGTAAAAGTAGTTGAAAGCACACGTACTGTCAACAGAGTACAGAGCGGGGCGTTTAACGTACGAGTTTTCGTGAAGCCACCCGTGGCATTGCTGTGTCGCGTTTTACAAGTCCCTGCTTTTTTAAATTTTAAAAAGCTGTTTTTCGAAAACTGATGTATATTTTTCAACATTTTTTTTAATATGCTTAGAAAATTTTTCTCTTTCCAATAGTGTATAGGACAATGTTCAAATTGTGGGAGAAATTATAACTGACAGTAACCGAATATGTTAATGTGGTACTGGCGTACCCAATAGAATATTTGTTAAAGAGATAAGTAGCTTCGCCCGCTATCACAATTCAGTTATATTTAATTACTTGCAAAATTCTAAACCGATTTTAATCAATTAATAATCTAGAAACTTTTGAGATTCCTATGAATGTTTATGCAAAGTTTTATAAAAATTATTTAAAAATTGTTCAGAAGCAGTTCAGATACAATAATAATTATACTAACTTGCAAAAAATATTAAATCGGTACGGCTAAATATGTCTAAATAAATATTTTGTGCTTTTAATAAACGACTACGCTTATGACAGAGGATCACTGAGAACTATAAAATGGAAAACTGCTAGTTTTTTATTAATTTCAATTTAAACATTGTTTTAATTAATAATTTTTTATAATAATGGTTCGTTTGAGTCGTAAAGTAATTTATCGGGATTTCTATTTCATTTTAACTAGAAATACAAGAGTTTTTAAGGATTTAAAACTTTCACTTGTTATATCCTTAGTGCTCTGCGACATTAATAGGGTACGTGTCGGAACTGAACACCCCAGTCATTTTTTTCCATTCTTTTAAGGCATTCGCTCAAGATACCTAAGTCGGTCAGCACGTTGACTGCAATCATTATTAGAAAAACCCGTGTGTTGAGAGCACCGTCGTCCTGCATTAAACTAACTCTATTTCTACTTTTGCACCCTTTGCAATTTACTTCAACCGGTTCTCTTAAATTGCCCAGTTAGGTTATACGGCCTCTACCCTACTTTTTCCAAATAGCTCGTTAACTGAAAATTTAAAAAAACGTTATGTGTTGTGATTATTATTTAAAAATCATATTTATATCAATTTTCAATCTCGTTTTAGCGCAGTACATGTTTAATGGATCGATGAAGTGTGTCATGGACTGATATGTTGTCAATCTAATGTCACATTATGCTTACGGGGGTTGTCATTTTTCACGTTT
The DNA here is from genome assembly GCA_911387805.1 of Cantharis rustica. NCBI lineage: Eukaryota > Metazoa > Arthropoda > Insecta > Coleoptera > Cantharidae > Cantharis > Cantharis rustica. The sequence goes on along the minus strand of OU426878.1, from coordinate 47,844,774 downwards.
CACGCTGCTCATTCTAATTTCATTTTTCCAACATGCTAATGTGTTGTTACATATCTTCACATTTTAATCGCACACAAAATAAAAACTACCACTCGCATCTCCGGCAGCATTTACGAAATTATTACATTTGAAATGAAATTACATTTCTTTTTTCCGGTTATAAATTAAAAATTTTCTATAACACTTTGACGTCAAAAGATAATTTTGAGTTTTACATAAATTTTTATGTTTTCCATTTAGTGCCGCTCTTCAAGGGCGCATAATAAAAATTCAGTCGATTCAGAAAAGCAAGGGAGCTGCTGAATATGAGAAAAACGTTGGCGTTCGCAAAGTTAAAAAGTGTTTGTGAAACCAAACACGCCAGATCGTAATAATACACATCATGGCTGCAAACATACTTGACGTTGAGGAGGCACGATTTCCGATCATCGTCTTATCCTTCGATAGAAATAGAAAAACTAAAATTTCCTATTAGGTATTCCTTTAACAATAAAATTTAAAAGAGTTGGTTTAATAAGAGAATCGTATTTTCTGAGAATATAATAAAACCAGTTCACAATTTGATTACGGGGTGCTGTGTTTCCATTTCTTATTTTGTTTTATTACGTTTATGCATCGCACAATTTTTCTTTCCATTGATTAAAATTGTAGGTTAGAAAAATAACGACGCATAAATCTAAAGGTGCTTTTTTGCAGTGCTCGTTAGTGCGGTTGAGTTGAAGGGGGCACTTATTTTTATTAATTTCATTTTGAATGTAGCTTCATCGGAAGCGACGCGATAATGATTGACGTTAGCATAGCCTTGTCGATACAAAATAATTCTCTTGAGAAATCAAAAACTGAAGATTTTTCAACCTGGTTAAGGTACTTTGTGGTAATATTTTCTAGCATTATCACCGAAACCTTTTTCAATGGCTACGCGATGGGAGCGGTATTGTCGTATGTCAACAACGACATGAGCAATTTATCTTCTTCGTATTTCTCCCTAGAGGTTCGAGTCATGACATTCTGTCTAAGCAATATGGAAAAGCAATGACCTCTGTATGAAACAGTTTATTTCTACGCATTTTACGATAATCGGCGATAAATTTTCAACTTTCCAAATTTGTATGTAGAGTCGCTTCGTGTGTGCCATGTTAAATGTTCCAATTTTTGTATAAACTGCCTATAAGTTTACCACGCTATCCCGTGCCGTCCGAATTATTTAACAAAGTCGATGAAGCAAATTAACTTCAAAAAGCAACAAACATAAAATGTGTAGCAAAATTTATTTTACTTTGTTAACAGAACTTTATTTTCAAATTGCCTGTCTATGCAATACGCTCATACATAATTGTCTTTGATCTTTGTATATTATTGTACGCATACTCGTGCATTTAATATTTATTCAAACCCTTTTTAAATATTAATTAAATGCACTTAATATTTTTAAATTTTTAACGATATCCATCATCTAAAATTTAAAAGCTTTTTCTTTTTATACCTCGACCAACGACTGTATTAATTTAAACTTTTCGTCCTTTTTGTGTGACATATCTAATATTAGAGAAAGTTTTTGTTTGAACAAAAATAAATCACTCGACGAAAATAACCGCCAGAAAGTTTAAATTAATATTTTAAATGTTTTTATTATTTTTTATTGGTAACCGAAAAGGTGCACAACGGAGCTAATAAAAATTAAAATTAAAATAAAATTTAATTAAATTAAAAAAATTAGTTTAAATTGGATTGTGAAATAGTAGCGGTTTGTGGATTAAAAAAGTTGGGTCACTCAATCTTGACAAGGCAAGTCTGTCTCGTCAGCAATAGCGCAGCTATATTGAATGAACTGGACGTCGAGTTTTTACTTTTCCGAAATGAAATCTTTTATGATTGATGGACAAGCGTCTTTTGACTACATATAGTTTGACCACATCAATATTGCAAGTATCGACATCTAAGCGTTGATCCTCAATTTATCCATTCACACTGCAAGCACTTTTTCCTTACATTCCGGCATATTTTATGTCTGTGTTCTTTGTTCCTAATCTAAAGCAATTTATTGGGTCGAGGAAATATCGAAAAAAGCAATCGCGCAATATTGGATCCGCAAAAATCCCTTGATGTATTTATAAGTATCAACGAACGTTGACTAAGTGCCTTGGCACAGCATGTTGGCGACGTTCAACATCGTTCTCTGCAATTAAAGACGCATCAACATCCACCTAACTGACTGCTTACACATCTGTAACGGTGTCTTCTCAAACCATCGACAAAACGTGTACTACTATCAGAAGTGACTTTTGATTAAGTTTCCAACTTAATTATTTTCAGATTACCACGAGAAAAAACTTTAATCAATTTTTGATCAAATGGCAGTGGGTAGGTAGGCACTAGAAAAAAATAAAATAAAGATGGCAGATAGCGTACTTAATGTAAGCATTTTAGGGTATTTGCGTAATCTAAGGTTTTGATCTCACGAGTATTATAAAAGTGCCCGAAGCGATGTGTAAAAATGTCGCAAGGGTGCAGTAGTTATTTGTCGCATTATGCATGAAATGGTCGGTCAGACTTTTCATCGATTTGCTGACGAATGTGAAGCAACCCTCGGACTCATTGCACACTTCGTTACCCTCTTTACAGTCTGTTTTACCAATAATTGCGGATATCAAGTTTACAAGTTTTCAGATGTCTAATGCTCCTTCGTGATACTCTTAGGAACCGAATACGTTTTGAATCGGATGTCATATCTTTTCGGTTTTTAAAATTCCCATCACGCGCGCTTACAAACTCGCCCATACATGTTTATTGTATCAATTTCTCGTAAGTCGTGTTTTCAACTGCCCGCTAGGAGTTTTTAAATGAAGCCCGATAAAGATGACAAGAAAGCAAATAGCTTTCTGAATAAAAATGACGTTCGTTATCGGGGGCTATCGTTATTACTTCTTGTCGATAACAACCCTAACCAGTTTCACCTATTGTTAGTTGGAGGTTATTCTACGGCTTTCGCTTGTCAAATTAAAGCACTTCGGCTGTAAGTTAGAAGTTACCACAGATCCGCGGCTTTGTCCTGAGTTGGCGAGGCCCTAAGCGGTAATTGCAAATCCGTTTGTAAAATACGACATAAATTTTCGACTAAACCAATCATATATTTACCCTAAAATTGTAGGAAACGCTTTCTTCTTCCATGTCCAATCGTAGACGCGCAACTTGCTTATCGCACGTATTAACGAAAATGGCACAACTTTCACGATAATGGTCATAGCTCCAGGCGTTTTTGCATCTCAAAGTGGATGTTATCGACGTGCTTTCTCTAGAAACCCTTCACTTTAAAATAAAGGTGGAAGCGGCGCCTATCATTAGTAAAACACCCTACTCGTTATCGCAAGCAATTAAATTATAATTTATTAATAGTTTCACCGTCGTTAATTATAATTATCGTCACAAAAACATCGGCCAGCGTTCAACAAAAAAATTGAATATAACTTACAATATACTCCTATTGTTTATATTATTCACGATTGACCTATAGTTTATTTTCGCCATCGGCAAAAATCAATTAGATTACAACTACATCCAAGTAAGTTATAGGTTCATTAAAACAAATTCAACTCGAAATAAAAAAGTATCTGGTAACTACCACTTTATCCTTATTGCATAAAAGCACAGACGGCGTCGTAGTGCTTTACGTTTCATTTTTATTTCATGCGAGACGATTTTCCACTCCAAGAAGTAACCCTAAGCCTTAGGGGTGCAACAAGAACTTCAATTTGAATCGGATTTCTGTGATGATATTTTATGGTTTTACCAAGACGGATTTAAAGCATTTTTTTTAAATATTAATAACTTTTGATTTGGATTTATATTTACCAAAATAATTTCGACAAAGTCAATAAAATTATTTTGTTTATTATACGCGTGATAATTTATCAAACAAATTTACAACGGTAGGCTGTACTATTTAAACAATATTATTTTAGCATATTATTATAACAACCGTAAATAAACAAATAGTACTAGCAGTTTGACACACCAACAGCTTTTGTTAAAATTTATCCGTTTATATAACATTTAAATCACAATTTTAATGCTATTTATTCATAAAAAGTCTTCGACCCACGGGTTCCGGTTTTTAAAATAAATTATCAAATCTAAAACATTTTTCAAGCAAAATAAGAAGAAATGGTTAGCCGTGATTACGGAGTATACTTTAACTTAAATTTTAAAGAAATGTTTACTGTGAAGGAATAAACGTCAGAGCAGTTTTGCACAAGAGCTAAATTCCAAAAAAATTAATACAGAAATTAAAGAATATTTTTTGAATTTTAGAGGAATTTAATACTATTGTATTGTTATTTTACATTTAACAATAGGTATTCAGGTTGTGAAATTAGAAAATCATCGTAATTTGCCGTTAAATTTGAATTTACGACGAAATAAACGACATTTTTGAGATATTTTAAGCAATTTTAGAGTAGATTTTGAAATACCAGATATTTATATAAAATCTTTATCGAAATGAAAAAATGACAATGAAAGCCACAAAACTGTCATGGAAAAATTCTTTCTTTGAAATTTCGCACTTTTTTCAATAGATTTGAGATCGTCCTTCAAATAATTTACATTAAGGTACCAAAGATAATGTTTGTTGTTTATGTGTTTAGAATCATCATTAGGGTATCCTCATCGTGTATACAGTGCAGAGATGTTTCAATATATGAAAAGAGAGTATAATTATAACGTTTTGTGCAAATTTAAATTTTATTATTCCGGGTACGGTGAGCTGACTTACCTCTACTAGAATGGCTACTTTATTTTGGGAAAAGGTTTGATCAATGTTCTAATTAATTTTTTTATACCGACAAGTGTTTTACTTCATTTGTTTCCAGTCGCTGCAGTAATATGGATCTTAGCTAGAAAATACACAGTTTCTAGATCATCTCGAGTAGGTGACAAACGATATGAGGGTGTACATTGTAAATCTAAAGTAATCAAATGAAGTTCTTAATTTTGAAATTTCCTTATCGTTACGTTATCGATTTTGTTTTCTAACCTTCTGCGTTGATTTAATTTTTACTTTTTATTTATTGTTAAAAGTGTAATAAATTTGAAGCTTTGGAATGAGACATTTTGTTGTAAACCAAGACCAGTTACCAATTTTTGTGTAAATGCGCTTTTTTTGTCTTACCAAGTGTTTTATTCTGTCTTCAATTATTAGCAACAGTTTTCCAATGGTTTAAAACATGTCACATTAGTCGTTTCGCCATTGCCACATCACCGTTATCAAATATGATAATTAATGTTTAAAGTCAACATTAGCAACTACAGAATTTTTTCAAGAGAAATAAAGTAAGTTTATCGCCTGATGATGCCATAGTATGGTGAAAACTTTTGTGATAATATACATGCGGTGTATTTATATTGTGTTAACTTAATCATTTTAGTTCTAAAAAGTATTTGTGCATTTTTTTGGATTATTCTAAAAATTTGATATGATTAATATCAAGTTACACTACCTAAACTACTTATCTATTGATTAAAATAAAAAGATTTTAAAGTCGACATCAAACGTTCAAATTAAATAAATGGTTTCCGTTCAAGCGCGTTAAGAAAACTAAACTGACATTATATGAACTAAATTTTAGTTTCATTTAAATATCAATTTTCAAGAAAACAAGATCAAAAAATCAGTGGATAGGTGGTTAACTATAAATATCTATAGTTTTGTGTGCAAAAAAAAGTAATTTATTAAAGTGCTAAAGAATTGTTTGCCGCTACAATAAAATAAGCTACGTGTTTTCTAGATAAAATAGAAGGATAATAAAATAAACACATTCATAATATGAACGTTAGAATATTGCTTGAGTCAAACATTGTCGATTTAATTTTTTATTTTAACGTGCCTGTTGTTAAAATATTATTTTGCGTGCAAGTACCTCCAAGGGCCTTGCACTCGCAAACCCCTACCTTACTATATAACCGTAAGCTCTGTCCTACTCCTAATTTGCTAATCGTACTCTCAGTGTTTGTTTTATTTAATTTTTCGTTAAAAATGCAATTCTAATATGTATGTAACTATTTTTATACTACCCTTTTTTGGATATTACGGTAGATGCGTTTGATGACGTCTTTTCTACCTTCAATTTTTACCTTTAGGCAATACAGAAGAAATGATTTTTCATCTGTCAAAATTTGAAAACCTAAATTATTATTAATAATTATTTTAATGACAAACTTAAATAAAAGTGAAACACAAACGAAAGTGAAAAAGTGAATTAGGTAAACAACCGAGTAAAATAGTTACTCTATATAATTATATTTAATTCTAATAATAACTGTTTCAAAAATAGAAAATGTTTTATTGAAATTTTTGTGATAAAAGGTCATAATTTATTTCTAGATCATCTTTGTCTGACAATGGATTTAATGCATTATGACGCCCTTACACAAGGGTAGCTATAAATGTTAGATTACTTCGATTCCCCTCTCCTTCATCTACGTAGTAATCTACATCTTTTTCAAATTTTCAAATAATGTGGTAAAAAATCATTTCTAAAACAAAACTTTTAGAATCATAAGCGTAATATATACTAATATTAAGCTATGGTGTAGTTTTTGAACAGTCACCTAATATATTTTTTATAATGCAATTTCTTGTCAATTTAGCTTATAAGCAAAGTTACTTAGATATTAATATTATCAGAAAAAGCACTAGTTTTTTTTGTTTAATTTACTTTAGCAATTTAGTAGCTTAATTAGTTTTTTCATTATTATTTATGATGTCATAGTGTCGGGAAAACCAATCGCTAAAGAATGTCTAAAATGATATAAAAAAATTTAGAAACTGCGTAAAAAGGTTTATATCTTCTTTAACAATGATGGCAAATTTCCCTTAATAAAGTCTGCTAGTCTAAATGGCTGTGTAATGACAATATGGCTTCACAAATAAATATAATTATTCTTTTTATCAGCTTTAGAAAGAACATCTCTCCGTAGCAAAAATAAAATGGTAACGAAAATATCTTATTGAGATATAAAATGTCTTGGTCATAGAAATGTGTTTTCAACGTTTAAGTACAATACAGTGCGGTATTGAAAATTGAGCAGCTAACTAAGCAATCGAATAATAATACTTTTGAAATTTAATTAAAAAATATTTTAAAAAACACAAATGTACAATTGTAGATAGTAATGAACGAGTAATAATGATTAGTAAATAATTAAATAATTAAATTAAGTCCAAATAACAACTTACGAACGTACGGTCCAGACAGCTGACTGTTAAGTATCAGCAATATATTTAAGTTAGTTACCATAGTGTAACTCAGTAACAATGGTAAGTGCCTTCAGTAAGTGATCGATAACGAACAGTTGAAAATCAGTTTGAAAATAAGATAGAAGAACAAACATTAAAGTAAATCCTTTTTAACGCTTTAATTATAATTTTAATAATCTCGTCTATTCTAGAAATATTGTTTCCGAACAATTGTTCAAGATTTATATACAGACACAGTGGGACTCTAACCCAGAATAAGTTTTGGCTGACCATTTCATTTCAAAAAGGGTTTTCAAGACAGATTACCTCGGTGGTTTGCCATTGCCACAGTTAGATTGGAATTCGTGTTCCACTCGTGCTCGAATCACGAATTTCTGCGTAGTAGTCAAATCACTTAACTATCAGACCGTAACCGTTATCTACAAGATTTATATGACAGAAAATTATATGATAGATTTTATACGACAGCACTTTGATTCGACATATCAAAAGTTATACGAAAGTACGACATATATGTAAATACATAGTTTGTAAACTCCTATCCTTTTCAGGGTTTCATTTTGATATTTTCTAAAACCTGTCTTAAATTTTTCACTTAAAAAAAATTTCTAATTATTAAGAAAAGATTTTGGTTTAGGGTTTAAAGGCTTTGTGTTTTTAAAATGTCTCAAAATAATATTCCTCTTTTCAAAAATAAATTTTTTTTTGAATTTTAACAAAATATTGGAGTAATGTGCGTTTATGATAGAGAGTTGTGCGCATTTAAAATTGAATTTTTTGGTCGAATGTAAAAATTTTTAAAATTTAACACAAAGTGTCATTTAGAACCGTTATAAAAAAATAATTTACAACTTTATAAATAATTTTTAACGAAGCCGTAGGATTAAAAGCGTAAAAACTTTTAGAAGTTACAAGAAAAAAAACAAGCCAAACAAAATCTGCAATACTTATACAATAGAACAAACAGCATTTTTCATTGCTGATTAGTTGTTATTTTAAATAATTTGGAATAATAAAGCAATAATAATTAAAAAGTGAAATTTTTTAAAATTTTTTTCGAAATCACGTTTTTTATCTTTACTCTGGAAACAATATAAGTACTGATTGACTTGAACTTTTTTTCATTAAATTATTTATATTTGTAGTTGGAGAATATAATATAAAATTAAAAAATCGCGGCGTTTTCTTTCACAGTGAAGTCAAAAAGGCTGAAAAAATTAATGTCTTTCAACTCTAACTTAACAATTTCGTTAATTTTCAACATTTTTCACCGTATTTAGCTTTTCCTTTCAACTAACTAAAAATTTTTTTACAATTCTTTTGATGCGCTTAAATCCGATCATAACTCTTGTTCTTATCGTATGAAGAGTGCAGGTATGCTTTATCCGGACTGCTCTAATGAATGTTACCTGGGATTTGTACTTCACATATTTTATTTTTTACATTTTTAGTTTTACGATGTACTAGATCAAATATCATTAAGTTTTATGCAAGCAATCAAATTTTAAAATCTTTTTTCATGTCATTAAAATAATTCATAAGCGTCTTTTAGGTATGAAAACCAAACTTCCTCTTAATATTTCTGGTTTCGGTTCAGGTTTTTAATATATTACCCTAAAATCTAGACCTATAAATGATAAAAACTTGACAGTTTTCAATACTTAGTTAATGTTTATTTTCTTCGAAGATTTTCGATAGTATTTTTTATCATTTATCTTCAGGTAGATGCTCGTCTTTGATGTATATTTTTAATTACTAATGCTGAAGTTTTCAACTTAGTACTAGCTTTACTGGACTTTAACGGGGGTGTTTCATATTTATTTTTAACTAATTAGCAAATTCAATAATTATTGTCAACTCCAACCGTTTTTGTTTATGTATTTAAACCACTCTTTATCTTATTAGTTTTATTTGTATTAACTGGCAATATCCAGCAATATCTCAATTAATAGAAATGAACTTGAAAATTATTATCAAATAGATTTTTTTTAAATTATAAAATTAAACATAAACTAAACAGAAACGTTAAAGTAATCAATTTTAACCGTAAAGTAAAGTAAAATATACGTAGAAAAATACTATTTAAAAAACAATAAAAAAGACAGTAATTTATTATATTTAGCGGAAAACATAAAATTATTAAAGTTAATAAAATTGATATTTTTTTTTTTTTTTTAATTAAAACCAGACTTCGAATATTTGAATAAAAAAGCTATAAAATATACTTTTAATATAAGTTATTAAAATTGTTTAGTAATGTGATATAAAGTCCAATTTTATAACTATTTTCGATCTTCATTTGCATATAACTAAAAAAAATTAAAAATAATGAGAAGCAAGAAAATGTAATATTTAAAACAAATTAAAACATTAAAAAATAATCAAGAAAATGTTAAATATTAATATGGAAGCAAATAACTAATCTAAATGTTGTCACGTGATTAAATGAATTTTTGAATTAAATTTCAAATATTCCTCTACCTGTTACCTACCTCTGTTAAATGTAATAAATTAATGTCTTTTCTTATGGTTTTTTAAATAATATTTTGTACATATTGTTGTGTTCACATCAAGCGATAAGGGGTGGGTTGCGTACTTTAGAAATTAAACAATTATTGACGTTGCAACCTGAGAACAATAAAGCCCACGTATGAACAACCATGATGCGCGACTAGTATTTGCATTCGTTACTTTAAGATTTTTTTTTGTTTAAGTTGTAACCATTTGTATTTTAATTTTAAGAGTTTGATATTTTATATGTATTTTTAGTTTATTTTTTTGAAATTGTTATGACTTACCAACAAGCAAGTCTGCACAAATAGACCAGCAGTAATGTTGATTTACAAATTTTATAAATATAACAAATCTAGATTAAATTTGAAAAAAAAAGAAAAGATAAGAGAGTCAATCTAAAAGATTTGATGCACGAAAGGTTGGGAATGAAAATAATAAACAAACAGAGATTCCAGAGTTACAATTCAGTCGCGCTCGAGAGCAAACGTGTTTCATAAAATTAATTTAGCGCGGATCGAGAAGTTTTGTGAAGAATAGTACTTGATTGGAAGGAAGTACTCAAGAGGCTAAAGGCCATAGTTTCTAAGTGTGGAAATTTTTATCGGCAGGCGGATAAAATAAAGTGAGTTTTCAGCGTTTGATTATTAAAATAAAAAAGTTGAACAAGAAGATTTCGATTGAGAGTTGTTTTCAGTGTTGAAAGAGAAGCCAACAATATAGTTAAAGAGTGAAGAAGAAGAAATCCCGTAAAGAGGGAAAGTTATTGTTCTACAAAAACGTCTGGCCTGCGAGTTGCATGAGTCCTGCTTTATGTATTTTATTGATAATATCAGGTTGCAAATAAATATGTTGCTATGCAATTATTATAGTTTTAAGTCCCACGTTATGTGCTAATTAATGCTAATAAATGCCCCCAACATTTTATTTTTAATTTATTTTTGTTTCCAATTAAATATTTACTTAAATTTTTAATTTCGTTTACAATAAAATGTTAAAAATAGTCACGTTAAAAATTATTCAATACCGTTGTCGCAGTCCGGCTTATCAATCCAAATTTTATAGTTTCTATAACAAATTTTTAATTTATTATTATAAAAATTTTTAATTTACTTATATTTTTAATATTTGTTCTTTTCTTTCTTCTTGCTCTATTATCTTCTTTATCTTATTACAATTATCATGGATAACTTCCGTTCAAATTTTATTTTCAGAACTACTCAAAAATCTTCCAAAATTAAACATCAAATAAAGCACTTTCATCAAAAAAAAACTTCTTATATTTTCAAATCACAAACTTATTTAATTAATTTTTCGAACTAATCAATCACACGTCCATCATGTCAACCATTTTTGGCGAAAGGCCTCGATAAAAACTTCACTTCTACCAACTTTAATTTTTAAAGTTTTACCTCCTAAATTCAAATTCAAATTCAAATATTTCACAAAATTAAAATCAAAATTAATGGCAAATTAACAGGGTGGGTAAAACTTTGGTTCGGAAGATGACCATATTTTTACATCGTCAATTGTTTGATTGCCTATCATGTAACCATTTTCTTCGAGGAAGCATTACAACCCGAGAGATATGTACTTTTCACATATCATTACAATATATATGTATTTTTTACATTACGGTTAAAAATTATTATTTAAACGTTTCTATTTAATTTATGCTTAATTTAATATGTCAATTGCTCTTTAGATCAGAAAAAAATACAATTACAAATTTTTTATAATTTATCCAGGCTAAGCTAGGGTTTTTCCAGCCTTTTCCATTTTTTAAATTTTGAAAAAAATATGTAAAATAATAGGAAGACTCACAAGCTGGATTTACAATAAAAGAACCTAATTAAATAATCTTGGAATGAACAAGTTAATTAAACGATTTTTAATAATGTTTTTATTAAGATTTCAACGTTGGCGAAGGTCTTCATCAAAATATTTTAATGCAATGTTTATAAGTTTATATGGAAACCGAATAATAACGTATTGTCATTTGAACAATCTGTGATCTAAAATATGTGATTGTGTGATAAGAAACAACCTGCAGTGAGTTTCCTTCAAGACAGGAAAAACTTAACAGCAATACGTGATGGTAATTAGATGAGTAGATGGCTGTATATTGTCGTGTTTTGAAAACCAAAACAACATTAATTTCATTTATTTTGTAAAATTATTTTAAAAGTTTAAATTTGTTTAGTATTTATTTGTATCATATTATATAAAAATGTTTGTTAAATTTGCTGTATAAATAAAGGTGGGAAGAACAAAAAAGTAGAAAAAAGTGGGGCTCAGACCTTCACGTCGAATAGTCGGGCGGACGAACATCATTCCCGAAATAATAATTTAAAATTGTTGATTGTTTGAAAATTTATAAAATAAATTAAGTTGATTTGATGTTTTTATTTAAATTAATAAAGTGAAGTGAAAACAAAATAATAAAATTGAAGAATTAGTGAAAATTTAGTCGTTGCATTAAATTACATTGCAACAAATTTGTTTAACCAGGCGTGGCCAGATGCAGAAAATCATGTGCGCTTGCAAAGCCACACATTACAAGGTAAATGTTGCACATTTTGAAATTAAATATTTACGCGACAGAAATTTTCAATTTAATTTAAATTAATCAATTGAAGAAGAGCTCATAGCTATTAAATAATCGGTGTAACCTCAGCAATTTTCACAAGAGGGTGAAAATGCATGAAGTTGCAAAGTTGGAGGCATAGCAATATATTGCTCAATCCATCTATATCAGTTTTTCTGTTCATTGAATTCTTTTCTCTTTTGATGCTAATCATTTCGTGAAGAATTCTTTCTTTAAAACTAGTAACAGATTTAATAATATTATTATGTTTTGCAATGGCAGTAGAGTCCGGTTTATTACAACGAACACTTGAGATATGACTACTCATTCTTTTGTGCAGCCATTGGTTCGTTTGTCCAATACCATATATACTAGGTTACAATTCTTACATTCAACTTTATAGATTAGATCTGATTTTTTCTCTGTAGAAACCGGATCTTTTAATTTTGTATACAGCTGTTTAATGTTATTGGTTGATTTAAATGTCATATTAATTTTGTGGTTTCTTGAAATTCTCTTTAGTTTTTCACTTAGTCCTTTGACATAAGGCATAACAGCAAAATTGGATGTTTTTTTATACTTTTACCATTATAAAGGTTGCTTACACGATCTTTGATAATTTTCTTTGCCAGGGGTCCTGGAAAACCATTTTTAAACAGAGTTTCTTTAGCTATTTTTAGAGTTTGCTTTCTGTACTCTCCATGAGTTAATTTTAGAGATCTATCCACAAGGCCTATGGCCGTGCTTATTATCACAAAAGCCAGATAATAAGCACGGCCATAGGCCTCGCGGATAGATCAATTTAGCTCATTATTTATATTTCCTGCTCAAAAAAGTTCATATATTCAGAGTCAAAATCATTCAAAGTAAATATAAATCACAAAAGCTGTAGCTAACGCATTATAACGGTTAAGTCAATGGCAAGATGTGTGAAAACTAATGTTGGAGGAGAGGGGGCGGAGATGCTGCAGAAGTATAGTGTACAATGAGCAGAAGTAGATGCAGTATCATCAATAACTGGAAGTATTAAACAGTAGAATTAAGTGGTAGTAACAGGCAATAACATTATGTAGTATAAATATAAATTAAAATAAAATAAATTATATAAATTAAAATAAAATAAATTAAGATAAATTAAAATAAAATAAATTAAGATAAATTTCTTTAAATAAAGTTAAAGATTTTTGGTAGTTTTAAAAACTGCCTAATACTGCCATCAACTGCCTGACACTACCCCAACTACCGATAATACTAAATACTGCTATTTACTGAAAACGATAATATTATGTACTTTTCCAAAAAAGAAAGAATTATTTATGTTTATCAGTTGAAGTAATCGTCTGTTACTTCACTTTAATTTTCAAATATACCTATCCTATTTTAGCATTAAAAGTAAATATTATTATGATGAAATTTTTTATTTAATTTAAATATTTAATACACAAAAACTTTTATTACGAAATTCATATAGTTTAGTTTCAATAAGAAAAAAATTCTAATGTCAAATATAGTGCTACGATATTTTTGTAATAAGAGAGGTATGTAAAAAAAAATTGGTAAAATTTATGAAATATACTTGTCGAAGTACACTGTTTTGTAATTTTATAAAATACGAAGGAGAAAAGCTAATTGTATTTTTTAGTGTTTATTTTAAGAGTTAATTATAATTATGCCCCTAATGATTTTGTATTATTTGTTTCTGCAAGCTTTAAGAGTTATTATTTACCAAACTGATTAATGAGAAAATTAATAGGTATAAGGTGTACGATATATAGGGTATAAAATTGCTAATAGTTCCATTAGCGTTTAAAAGATATATCACCGCACGTAGAAACAAAATTTGAAAATTTTAGCTTGCGGGGGAATACCAGACAAGTAATTAGTTTAATATACGTGTTGGGTGCGTATAACGTAATTGCGGGTTATTCTTAATTTACCTACGCTTTCTCGATATATTTTAGGTATGCAAATTTTCCCGGCTCGCTTGCGTTAAACCGAGAAGTAAGGCGAGTTTTCTTTAAAATAGCATTGCATGCTCTTTATCAAGTGGTGGTTTTAACATTTTTAATTTATGACATTTTCTACGCGAAATATTAGGTGCCGCACGATTTTATTACTATTATTTTCTCCTTGTATGGAAAATATTTACATTATAACTCACTTCGTTATCACCTTCGCTTATCGTGTTTTAAGGCTGATAAGATGTCGTGTTACAATTAATAAATGCCACACAATCAATTGTATACGTAAAAACAAACAAAGCATTATTTTTCTAGTTTCACATTAAAATAAATCAAAATTAATCTAATTTTACAATTTTTAAAAAATATCGCATAAATAAAAGAAAAAACAATTTTTTTCTAACTTGACATTTTGCTTGAATTTCAGTTGGGTAATTCACGCAACGATCACATCAGGCCCCTACTGTGATTTTGAAAGAACTTTATAGATTACTATTAAACCTGATAATTAACGTTTGTAATAATAAGCTTACCAAAATTCCATTGATATTTTCTGGGAAAAGAAGTATGTATAAATAGTCTGGCAAAGTATAAAATATCATAAAACTTGATTCTCCAACTTTCGTATAAAAAGATTTTTTCAAAAACTAATTCAAGTGTTTTATCAAATTGTAAAGAAAAATCATCCAACTTAAATTGCTTTACTTTGTTCATACAAGATAGTTTTTCGAGCAAAGCAAAACTTTTTAAAATTATTCTTAAAAATTTAATAAAAGTTACAGTGCATTAACCTAAGAGATAAAATTTCTGCTCATCAACCAATATTCAAATAAACGTAATTATAATAAGAGAAGTTAATAAAACAGCAGGCAGCAATTTTGAAAGTTGGATATTGTATTCTATTATATTATTTTCCCTTTTTCTTTTAAAATTTTGTTGAAAAAATGACTTTTATTCAAAGCAGGTAATATTGAAAATTCTTTGTATATTAAAATGCTTTACTCACCCATATAATTACATTACTAAACAACAAAGTGTACTTAAGAATTGTTATTTGATTTTCCAGCTTAGAGATGCTGCCATCACCAGCTCCGTCGCCTTTTCCGACCATATTTGTTTTTAAACGGCACTTAACTTCTTAATATTTAATAATTAAAACGCGAGAAAACTGAAGAATACGCCCGACGAGACAGTAATTTTCACTATAATCAGTAATGGCGTTAGCTCATTTGATAAGATAATCGTTATCTTGTTTAGATTAAAAATACCTTTTTGATTCACCTGTATGTTATGACTCATTTACGCCACTTTCTTTGCCCCGTGGATGTATCAGAAAAATTTCGTGGAAATTATATTATTAATATTGCTAAACTTTAATCAGATAAGGAAATTTCTTTACCGTTGGAATAAAACGATTAAATTCGGAGACATAATGAAAATTCCCAAAAAAGTTTAACTTGGGCAAATTACTTAATTTTTAAGTTTATCGTGCAATCGTTTAAAAAAACCATTTAAAAGTTGGTTTATATAGGTGTTATTAAAGAACGTACTTAGCAATTTACTAACAAAACTTTTCCACCGTAGTTCACGTACTTCAGAAGCTGTAAATTTATTTTAATTATGGTTTAACGAGAAAAAGTCGGCGCTAATACAAAAGAAAGGAAGTTTCGGGTGTGACTGGAATATTTAAAGTTGAATCCGTTTTTCCACAAACTTTTCAACTATGAAGAGTTTTATTTATCTGTCTCATTGCATCTCCGTGAAGTGAAAAACTAACTTTAGAACAAGAAAAATATTTTCATAGAAATTCGTCCTCCATTGTTTAGTATGAGAACGAATTAAAATGATTTTACTAAACGAAAAAGTCTGATTAATTACAATTTGTTTTTAGAATTAAGGTATTTGCTTTATTTCCACCATATTATAATGTATTAAAAAACCATGGTATATTGTCGATAATAAAGTTGTTATAAGGAGCAAAAGTAGAACTTTTATATGCATCAATAAGATTTAATTTGGTTATTTTTGTAAAAACAATATTCACGATTACCTGCATAAAACTAATTTTTAATTATTTGAAATTTATATTTTTATTTTGAATGAAAAGCACTATAAAAAAACTTTCTGCGCGTAGTTAATAACCTATGTAGATGTAGCAGAACTGAAAAAGTAAAGCAATAATAACGATTGCCCTCCATGTATCAGCCACCACTGTCCAATAAAGATTGCAGTGCTTTAAAATGTTCTTTATCCTTTTAGCATTAAAACGTAAAAGCTTCAGAAATTTTAAATGAATTAAAAGTGACAGTTTTCTGTTATAAAAAATGAATCAAAAAATTACTTTGAAAATCAAGAACTGATCTTAGAACTTTTTAAAAATTTATTATTCTGACAGATTATTAAATTTAAATACTTAATCGCGTTTGACTTAATAATAATTATTTTATTTTATAAAATGATTTGTTTATATTATGCTTTTGCTACAAAAGTACAACATAAAAAGCTGAAAGAAGCTAAAGTGAATTACCACAAAATAACATATTTTTCTGCTAACACAGAAAGTTTTACTTTTGATTAAAACAATCTTCTACAGCTAAACAAATACCATTTACCATATCAAACAGAATATAAAATAGAAAGCTTTACAACAGCAGGGCTCTTAATATTAGGCATAATACTGAGAAATATAAAAATAAAGAATAATTATACTGTTAAAATAAAAAAACCGCAATGCAGCTTTTATTGGTTTATATGGTCGAATATAAATGGAATAAAACATTCTATATATACATAAGTATGTACTGAAAGTACAATATGATTTTTCCACATTGTATCGTTGAATAGCCAAATAGTAAAAAAAATATTTAAGTTCATGATTTTTAAGTTACGTAAGTTAAGGTCCACAACCGCACCTACTAATAGTATATTCCGAATAAAAGATGGCGTTACCAACTGCAAGATCAGTTAATCGTATGAATTGTTTTTTGATTATTTAACTTAATTAAAATAATATTTTGTTGATACTTCCAAGTACGCAAGTGTATCATACTATATAATATAAATAAACAATATTTATAAAGCAATAAAAATTAAGATGACCGAAAACTTGAAAATTCTAAGGGTTGCTTAGTAAGGTTCGGTACACAATTTTGCTTTTATCTTTTAGTGTTTTTATATAGCCAATTAAGTGTTTTCGAATATTCTCGACCTTCTTACTTAAAGTACATTAATAATGTTCGACTTCCTAATAGCAATCAACCGTGAAGAATTAAATAATAATTTAATTATACTGTTCAGGTGGTGTACTTTTCTCAAGTTAAATATTAAATAATTTAAAAAAAAAAGCCATACCATTTCTGAAAGTGAATATGTTCGTTTGAAAATTTTTGAGTGTTACTGATGTGACTGCAAAACTACTAGTGCTTGTGTTATTGCATTGTTGTATAAAGAATCAGTTTAAATTCTTGTGTCGGGTATATCATATCTGCTAGCTGTTAACAAATAATATCAGCTCAAACATTTTCCAGAATTATGAACAAATATAAAGCACTAATGTAAATAATAGTGGTAGGTACTCACAATAACATAAATGATATAATAATTATTATTGTAAAGGCATTAAACCAGCATATTACAGCAATATTAACTTTAAATTGGTATTCATAGTATTTAATAGGTATAGATAGTGTATTTGTATTCATTTATACAATCTAATTTGTGAAGTAAACAGAAACACAAAATTTATGGTTACAGATATATTATTTTTTCTCGGGTACTTGTTTTGTAGATCTACCTTTATTATTGCATATTTATAGTTAAAATGTGTTTTGTGCAAAATATTTGATATTTAGGTTATTGGATAGTTTTAAGCATAATTATATTTTATTTATTATTGAGCTAAACATCAGTTATATCTACCAATTTATTTTGGTTTTCATGTAATATATGCAGAATATTTATCCCATATTCTAAAATTTAAAGTAAATTTTTTTATCTATTTTTTTGGTGTGACCTTTATCTTTATGCAAGGAAAAGTATCTCATCCAAAAAACTGCAATAAGTAGAAAGGATTTCAGGATATTGGAAAGTATAAATCAAACTACAAAGATTTGAAGTGTCGACGTTTCGGAAGATTTATTCTTCCACCTATAATAAGACCCAATAATAATAATTACCACGTTAAATCATCATAATTATTAATTTAATAATAATCAACTGAATAAAATTAATAATTAACTGCTATGATCAGAATGTGTTTATTTAAACAAAATTACTGATTCATACTCCCCAAACCCCTCGGTTTAAGAAAACGGAAATTTTTATGTATATTCTCTATAAATACACAGTATGTATATTAATTATTTATCAATAATTTCTTGTTAGTTTAAAACAACAAACATGGTTAAAAAATAGCATTCTTTAACCTAAAATTATTCGTGCAACAACAGGATAAAAGATTTATAAAATCTGGTACTACAGGAAAAAAATAAAATTGATAATGTGATTATTTGATAAGGTGTTTTCATAAGATTAGTCTCATCTGTCTTCATATTTTACAAGTTTTTATTTACGTCACTAGCAAAGCTCTTAGGTTCAATAATATATTAAAATTATAATTTTTATTATTATTAGTGAAAACGTTTGCTTTAATCGACATATTTAAAAAAGTTACAAAATTTGAGATTAGTGAGTTTCTGAATCTATGTACACTCTTGGTGAAAACATTCCTAAAACCGCCCACATTCGCAAGTTATAAATCTAGAAAAACTGAGTTCCATTTAGCCCACGCAAGTAGTAAAAACATTAGTGCGAGTCCCACAAAACTAAAAAATTACAGAACTAAAAAGACATAGTTCTCTAACCTTCTATGCGCTGGTTAAAACATCCCTAAAGCCAACTAAACCCAATTGAATAAAATAATTAACAAAATCCAATTTTAAATAAATTTATAATATAATGTGGGTGTGGCACGCTAAATAGGCCCATAGGTTTTAAAGATACAATAAAAATTTTTTCAGAATTTAAAAAAAATTATTATTATGAAGCGAATCAACAAAGGATCTACATACATTTTTTTTTTAAATTTCGAAATAATCTAATTTTAAATATCAATCTTGGACTCTATGTAAATACATACGTACCGCGCTTGTTTTAGTGAGCTGGGCTACTCACAGTTGGATTGTAACATGGGTACTGCTAACATCGTGTTAAAAATTTATTTAAAATAGGGAATTAGTTAATTTTAGCCTAATTTAACTTAAAAACAAAGAGCTGCGTTTTTGCCGAGTAGAACCGTTCTAAAGGGATATTTTTAGCGAGTACAGCATTTGTTAAAACGGCTTGGAGCGTCCGGCGTGGAGGGTGCGGAAAGCCGCAACTACAGTAAATCTCGAATACTTTCTGAAATCTAGCCATCTAATCGTGGTAAGTACTGAAAGCTCGCGGCTTAAAAAAAACTTTAATAAAATAAAAAAGCACTATGAGCGGGGCTAATCTTATGGAAATAGCCAATAGAATATCTGGTTTTACATTTTAGCTCTTTTTAAATGTATTTTTGAAAAAATTTTCATAAAGTAATTTTTATATTTGAAATTTACGGCAAATCATACCATAATTTTATTAAATATTTTTAAATTCGTGGAGCCACTTAGCGTTCTATTCCATATAATGTTACCAATTGCAACAACAAAGCCTGTTCCGCCCTTTAAGAAACACTGTAGTAACTATTTACATCTAATACACTAAAATTATTTTGAATAAAAAATTCACCTCACTTACTTCACCCTCTTCTCCTCAATATGGAGACAGAAAACTCTTTTCAGGGTAGTAGGTTTAATGTTCGTAAAAAAATAATACCAGAATTCGATTTAAAAAACTCCCAATCGAATTATTTTAAGCATTAAAAATTTTATATTTGCTCGAAGATTAAATTTCAGCGAACTCAAACGATTTCACTTCAACAACTACATTTGATATCTTCCAAGTTTCTCGTGGTTCTTCTCACAAAAAAACTCACCAAAAATCGACTCACGGTCAAATTCGACCAAAAACTTCGTCAAATCAAATTCAATTATAATACTATTCAAAAAATAATTGCAATTACAAATATTCGCACAAAAAATACTCAAAAAATCAGTGGATCAACAATCTATGCCTCCGCCGTTTCCGCCATCTTAGAAAAAAAACTTACCTTAACCGCCACAAAATTTACATTTAAAAATATTACAAAATATTAGAAACTACTTAATTAAAAAAAGAAAACATCAGAAGCGGTCAGAATTGTTTTATAACACGACAATTATACATACTGTCAACAGAATGGATCTAGGTTTAAATTACTGAGTTCTTACTTTGAAATCCATTAGCTCCTAAATGGATATTTTAAATTACATATTTATTTATATATATATATCCTCACCTTAATCGCTTTATTTTAATGTCATCCATAAAACTTTATTATTATTTTTCGTATAACTATAAAAACCTTCAGGAAAAAAAAGCCAGCTTTTTACGACTTGTTAAATTTTATCAAAGGTTTGCACGTAAAGTCGGCGGTCCCTCTGAGTTAATGATTGACCTGTAAAAACAGTGTTACAGGCATTCCCCAATCCGGTCTAAGCAACCGTGGAGTCTAAATGCTGAGACCTTTCTTGACAGAGAAAGAGGCTGATAATCCAGCAGTGGACTGAAAAGATTGATAATAATAATAAACGAAAAGTGATAAGAGTTTAGATGGGTAAATGGGGCAAGCAATTTCGCTGGACGCCATAACTCCAAGGCAGTGAATATTTGTCATATTTGCTAATTTGAAATCTGAAAATGTTTCATGCAAAATTAAATAAACTAAACAAAAACGTTAAACAATAAATTTTAACTGTAAAGTAAATAATACATACGTAGAGAAATATTATTTAAAAAACAATAAAAAAGACATTGATTTATTTATAGCTATTTATACCTATTTAACAGGAAAAACTAAAAATTACAATATGAAAATTATATCAAAATTTTTAGAATAAACTAAAAGATGAACAAACAATTTTAAGAACTGAAATGTTTAAGTTAACACAATATAAATATACCGTGTATGTATATTATCGCAAACGTTTTCACCATACTATGGCATCTTCAGGCTATGAACTAAAAAGAGAAACTAGAAGATTTCTTTATTTATCGACCAAATTGCAAGAGATTTACACAAAAATATACAATTTTTTACCCTCTTTTACCCTCTTCTTTTTCTCTTGCAATTTGGTCGATAAATACAGACATTTTCTTATTTCTCTTTCTAGTTCATCGCCTGATGATGCCATAGTATGGTGAAAACGTTTGCTATAATATACATACATACGGTGTATTTATATTGTTTTAACTTAAACATTTTAGTTCTTTTTTTTTTATTTCAAAGAGTATTTACAATCTGTTCAAACAGAACAATAAGTAAATAGAAAAATAAAGTAACATGTTATGTAGAAAATACTCCATCAAGTATTTTCTTTAATTATTTACGCTAAACAGCCATTAAGTAAATCGGGTAGAAAGATCGGATGGTTTGAAGCGCTTTAGTCTTCTTATTTCGTCTGTGTTGTCTAGCAATTCGCCTGCGAGTTTGTTGGGATGAATGTTGAATCTATTTTGATATTTAGTGTGAAAATTTTGTATTTCTTCATAAACGGATGTAATGCTTAAATCGCGTTTGATGTTGATGTTTGGCACATACCAAGGGGCATTTACAATTGATCTAAGTGCTTTGTTTTGAAACCATTGCAATATTTCAATATTAGATGAACTAACAGTCCCCCACAGTTGAATACCGTATGTCCATACGGGTTTTATGATAATTTTATAGGTAAGGAGTTTATTTTCCAGCGACAATTTAGATCTTCTGCCAATTAGCCAATATAGCTGACTAAATTTTATACCAAGTTGTTTACGCTTGGTGAAGATGTGTTTTCGCCATGTCAATCGTCTATCGAGATGCATGCCTAGATATTTTGCGTCTTCAGCTTGTGGTAAGAAGGTGTTGTCTAATTTTACGGGTGGACATGTGTTTCTTCGCATTGTAAAGGTGACATGTGTAGATTTAGTCTCGTTAGCCCTAATTCTCCATTTTTTCAGTCATTATTGAATTTTATGTAAATGATTTTGAAGGTTTTTTGAGGCCAGCACTGGATCAATGTGAGACGCAAGTATAGCCGTATCATCAGCAAACGTGGCCACTGTAGTTAATCTTGTTGTTGGGAGATCGGCCGTATACAGCAGGTAAAGCACCGGTCCGAGCACACTCCCCTGTAGAACTCTAGAATTAATTGAATATAATCCTGTGTATGCATCTTAATATTTGACTAGAAAGTGTCTATTTTTAAGGTAGGATTTTAGTATCTGATAAAAAGGATGAGGAAAATTGTTTTTCAGTTTGTAGAGTAGCCCGTCGTGTCACACTTTATCGAAGGCCTGGCTGATATCCAAAAATGCAGCAGAGCAGTACCTTTTATGTTCCAGATCAATAGAAATTTTTTTTTGTTATCCTATGCACCTGTTCAATTGTGCCGTGCTGATCACGAAATCCAAATTGATGACTCGGAATAAGTTTTCTTTCTTCCATTATTGGCTTCAGTCGTTTGAGGAACAGTTTTTCGAAAATTTTTGAGAGTACTGGTAGAAGACTTATTGGTCTGTAAGATGCTATTTCTTCAGATTTTTTTCCTGGTTTTGGGAGGAGAATTATTTGTGCAACCTTCCACTGATTAGGAAAATAGTTCAATCTCATGATCGCATATAAATAAATGTTACTAATTTTATGCACTTGGGTGTTAGTTGTTGCATAATCTTGCCGGTTATCAGATCAAAGCCGGGCGCTTTTTTTGGATTTATTTCATGTGCGATGACTTGTTGCACTTCTTTAATTTTGAAATTTTTAACCGGCAAATCCATCTGAAATGGTGCGTTCAAATTAATGTGACATCTCCACTGAATTGTAACACGTTCTGGAAGGAAATGGTTTAAAAACATTTTCAAGATGTTCTGCAAAAGCCAGAGCTTTATCTTCGTCGCTTCTTGCCCATTGTCCTGTACTTGTTCTGATTGGTGGTACAGCTTGTTTCGGACGTTTAATGTTTTTTGTTGCTTTCCACAAGGAGTAATCATTTGCTTCTGACAGGTTACTAACATAGTTGTTAAAAATTTCATTGTTAAGGTTAGATAAAAGCGTTTTCAGTTCTTTACCAGCTTTATTGCATTTTCTCTTGTCTTCTATTGTTCTTGTCACTTGCCATTGCTTGCGTGCTTCTCTTTTTTCCGCAATTTTCTGCTTGATTATTATCGGAGTTTGTTCTTTTATGCGTGTTTCATTACAATCGGGAGTAGCGAACCAGGCTGCATTTTGGATCATTTTCTTCAGATGTTCCACTGCATCTTCTAGATTTTCCTCTGTTTTTAAAGCTATATCTAAACTAATTAGTTCATCTAGTTTTGTTTTAAACATTTCCCAGTTTGTTTTATTGCTATACAAAGTAGGTTGTTTTCGCTTACCAAGGATTTCCGAAAACACCGTCAGCAGAATAGGAGTGTGATCAGATGTCAAATCCAATGAAAATTCAATCTTGCATTGTTTTGTGTTGATGCCTTTTGTTACGCAAAAATCGATCAGATCTGGTATCTTACTTCTGTCAGTGGGCCAGTACGTTGGTTGTCCTGTTGATAGATATGACATATTGTTGATTCTTACCGCTTCCAGCAATTCTTTGCCTTTTGTGGTTGTAAGCCTGGAGCCCCATTCAACATGCTTTGCATTAAAGTCACCTCCAGCTATAAATCTGTTTCCCAGAGTTCTGAAAAAATGCTGATAATGTGATTTCTTGTTGTTATGTTCGGGTGGGCAATATATTGAGGAAATTGTTAGCTTTTCGTGTCTGTCTTCAACTGCCACACTAGTACCCTGAAGGTAATCGTGCTGGTATCTATAGAGTTCGTAGTGTTTAATATGTTTTCTTATTATGATTGCCGTTCCACCATGGGCTTTTCCATCTGGGTGTTCTGTACTATATATGACATAATTTGGTATTTTTAGATGACTTTTTGCCGTAAAGTAGGTTTCAGAGATTAGCATGACATCAATTTTATGAATTTCGAGAAATAATTTAAGCTCTTGTGCATGTTGGCACAAGCCGTTGGCATTCCATATTGATATTTTAAGTAATTGGGTCATTATTTCATTTTGCTAACTACGGTTGTTAGTAAGTTTAGCATGGTTCCCATTTGCACCATAAGTTCTTTCATCATGTTTTTGAGTTCTTGTATGTCGCTAGGAGGCTGCTGTATTAAATTAGATTGATTCTGCTGACTTGGATATCTCACGATTTGGTTTCTGTGTACTAATGGATGTTGGCTGTTGGTGTTATTTTGAGCCTGATGGTTAGTTGGTAATTGGGCGAAGTTTGCTGTTGTTTGGGCATAGCTAGCTCCAGGTTGAATATTTTGCTGAACGTTTGTGTTTTGGTCTCTTGCCATGAATCTTGCTCGTAATTGAGGATATAGTTTTTGTTGTAATTGCTTGTGAACAATACAACCTCTGTAATTTGCAGGATGCTTCTCATTACAATTAACACACTGGACCTGGTCATCTTTTTGTTTTTTTGGACATTCTGTAGTTTGATGAGATTCTGTGCATTTTACACATCTAGGGTTTCTGTGACAGAAGTTTTTTGTATGGCCATACCTCTGGCATTTAGTGAATTGCAGGATAATTATTTTCGTGCGAGGAGCTTCGAATATTCCAGATGTGTTCATGAATAGTTTTGTTTTGTAAATATCTTTGTTATTCTCTTTTTGTTTCAAATCCATGAAAAACATTGGTAGTGGTGTTTTTGTTTTACTTTGTTGCACATTCCATACGCTTGTGACTTCGTGCCCAAGAGCTTCTATGATTTTTTGTATTTCTGCAGTGTCTGTAGAGCTATGTAAGTTTTTTAAAACTATGCGAAAGCTACTGTCTTTCTTTAATTTGTAAGTATAAAACTGAGTCTTCTTTTCTATGAGAGCTTCGGTAATTTTTGAATACGCATTACCTGTTTTAGGTTGTACCCTAACTTGTTCGTTTTCAATAACCTTTAGTATATATAAGTCTTTCGCAATTTCATTTAATAAGGTGATAAGCGGATTTATATTGACAACACCTACGACAAATATTGGTGGTGGTTTGGCTTCACCTTCCTGAAAACGTTTGCGATAATATACATACGGTGTATTTATATTGTCTTAACTTAAACATTTTAGTTCTAAAAATTGTTTTTGCATTTTTTGGTTTATTCTAAAAATTTTGATATGATTAATATGAAGTTACACTACCTAAACCACTTATC
The DNA here is from genome assembly GCA_911387805.1 of Cantharis rustica. Classification (NCBI taxonomy): domain Eukaryota; kingdom Metazoa; phylum Arthropoda; class Insecta; order Coleoptera; family Cantharidae; genus Cantharis; species Cantharis rustica. The sequence continues at coordinate 47,819,100 of OU426878.1, read as the reverse complement.
TATTGATTATAATATAAAAATTGATAAATTTTAAAGTAAAAATTTAGTAATATAAAGCCCTATTTCACAATTATTTACAAAAAAAGAAAGAAAAAAAATAATGAGAATATTAATAGTTATAAATATAACTAATCCAAGCTCCCCCGATATTCCACAAAAGCTATTCATGACTTAGACTTAGACTAGCCTTAAAGGCAAACCTAGGCTTTAAAGTTCGATAATTTCTATGTTTAAAATGAAAAAACTTTTAGCTTTTTCAAAATAAATGTATAGAGTAGTTCGTAGCCAGTACGCACCGAGGAGCCCGGGGGGAGTATAGAATACTCTTAGTATACCAGCAATTACATGTTATATATTTTAAGGTGTAAAGATTAAAATTGCGATTTTTATAATAATATGTAGATCATAATAATTATAAACGTTAATTCAATGTATAAATATCATTAAAAATAAAGTGTTTACTGTTATATAATACAATAATGGCTGATACAAGAGAGAAGTTGAAATTTTAAGACAAAATAACAAATTTTGAGTATATCATTTATTTATTGCCAGCTCGGAATAATACTTTTTAACACTGGTAGAATTATACTTTGACCCAACTTTTGTTATTGACGCCTCCCAATTATAACAATCTAGGAGCCACCACTGAATTGTTTCATATCAAGTTGAGATATCGACAAGTATTGTTTATGTTTACATTGTCTATAAATCATATTAATCACAGTCAAGCTTTATTTACAATTAACATCTCAGAGTGAGTCAGGTATTCAACGCAGCGATAATTCGTCGAATAAGATTTTTGAATTTCAACATTGGTGCATTCCAACCCTATTGGCAATTTTCCTACTCGTTTGATATATTGATTCATCGCTCTATCTGGCTAATTATTAGTAGACTGGTAATTCAAATTTAGATTTTTATTAAATCGGCGAATTTTGGGTCATCATTGTGCATTTCACATTATCTGATATTGGAAGTTTGTATAAGATTGAACTGTGTAGCTTAACTACCAGCTGGGGTAAGAATTTTGATCTGGTATTTAATTAGTTCAATTTAAATTTCATTATGTATTCAAATTTTCCATACTGTTTACTGTGTGGTATTTGATTGTCTATAATTTTGAATAATTATAACTGAAAACCATTTGATTGCACGTTTTAGTTAACCAGTTTAAGATTGAAGTATTTTCAGATACATATGCGTGCAGTTACAATACTAATAATTTTTTTAAGGAAGAGAAGCTACTTTATAAAAAGATTACTCTAGATTAATCTAGCTAATACGAGTATTAAGAACTATACACAAATAAAACTTTAAGTATGTAAGATTTTGATCACTCTGTTGAAGAGTGGTTAAATATATTTTAATTGAATTTTTTAAATTTTAAATTTTATGGGCAATCTACATAAACATAATTAATATTATCATTAAAAACTATTTGTGTTTTATAATTATTTCCGCTATAAACTGTTTATTTATTATTTTACCAGCCCATAATTGTCAATTATTGTTTATCTATTATTAATTTATTATATTAGTTTATGTTAGGTTTTACAAAATCATTATTTGCTGGAATATTTATTTAATATGAAACATGGTATATTAACTTACTATGTAGTAGGCATCAAGAATAAAAATGGATAAAGTTTTTGCCGTTTAATTTATTGTTAAAAATGTAAAAGAAAAATAAATTTGTTTTAAAAAACTGTTGCTTACAAATGAAAATTAAATTTTGTAATTTTCATCTGCCGAAGTAATTAAAAACTAAACTGACAAATATGTTGATTTTCTTAATGAGTATTTTTGTATTCTCTGTGTTTAAGACTGCATCCTTTGAATGACAAACTATTATAGTGATGACGTAAATCTACTAATCTCAGAAAGAAAATGCAATTGCAGAGTTGTGAAGGTAGTAATCTTTAATTCAAAGTCATTGTAAATTTACTTATCCATGAAATAGTACAATGTAACATACGTACGTTCTATGTATTTACATAGGTTTTAGTATATTATGTTTTAGCTACCAATTTAAATTATCGCCAATATAATATTTTATTGTAATAAAGCTGAGATAGCTCCACCATTGATTTCTTTTGAAAAATCCATAAAATCTCATTAGAAACACTACGAAAATAATTTTTGTAAACATTAACATAGTATTTAGAATATTTAATTTAAATATGGCGTATTCTATATTCATATAATATTTCAATTATAATTCTTTCTAACAACTGCAACTACGTATATTGGCACTGCTTACACATCAAGCATCATACAACGAGTCGCACCATTGTAGATAACCTACACGTTCTGTAATAATCTGTTATACCAAACTTTCTGTCAAGATACATTTTGAGCTTATCGCAGTGTATGACAATATCCCTATATTACAAAATTCAGAAAGTCTGCAGTTCTGTACACAGACTCGTGATAGTATTTGAAATTACTTAAAATCAACCTGTACAACCAATTAAAATTCCAGTTCCAGGTAGTCAGAAAATTAGATAAATCCGCACCAAAGTAAATAATTCAATTGGTAGATAAGCAAGTTAATTTACTAGTCAAGTGTAAAGAAAATTCCACATAGCACAATAATAATAATTATTATTTATCGGTAATGTGTGTTGTCTATATTACTGTATATATGATGTATTAATAACTTTATGGTTATCTTTTGCCTGAGCACTGAATAGGTTACCACTGCACTTATGGCTATATTGTATTGTTTTAATGGTTTATTCTTTAAGGTTCATTATAAAAATTCTCTGATTAAAAATAAATTTTTTAGTTATCCATGTAAATGGATGATAAACAAATTTTTAAAGAACTTTTCCATGTATTTTAAATCCATCTAACAAAAATAAAATTCTCAAAGGGCGGTAGTCAGTCTCTTTTTCGCTATAATTGCGCTTCAGATGCATCCTCTTCCTCATTAAATTGTTATAAAAGACTTTTCAAATATTTTCCATTTAGATCAAAATAAATGACACCCTTTTGTGTACATTTAGCAAACAAACATTGAAAGGCTTTCATAATTACTTCTATATTTTTAATGCAAATTGTATGTTTTGAATTAATTTTGGATCATATTTTCTGATGCAAATAGCTTTATAAATAAAATTTATATGAAAAGCAAAATTTCAATAAGGTTCCATATCCACCTATAGAAAAATGAGAAACTGCTTTGCTAGTCTTTTCAATTGCAGATGATGAAAATGACTGTAAGCGGGATTTAAGAAACTTTTTATATTAAAACCTAAAAATTGAAAATTTGAAATCTAAATAAATATAAAAGTCTTTATTTTTATTACATTATGAAGACTTTTTATGTAAAAATTAAACTTTTTAATTTACTCAAACATCTTCATAAAAATATCCTGATATTAAAAACCATTTACTTTAAAATAAATTAAATTCTGTAGTTTAAATAAGATATATTATTTTTTATTTGTATTATAAAAATGTACAAGCTATACTTACTAACTAATGTATATTTACAAGATATGATATCAAAAAGATACACTGTACATTTGATGAGCACTTGATAAAATTTGTTTGGTATTGCACACGTCACGTCCCAAGTGTTTAATTAATCGTCCATTTGTCTAAAATAAACACGCAATTCTACAACAAGTAACTTATTCCTTCAAATTGTTTTTTTATAGATCACTTAATTTATTTATATTGCAGAAACTACCCCACGTAAGGATACGGAGCATATGGGGCAGGGAAAAATCCAGGAAATGCTGCTGTTGGCTGTACGGCAACTGACCCAGTGATGAATGTGGTTAATACTGTTGGTATCACTGTAGTTGATATAATTGTTGTGTGAGCTGTTTTGGCACCAAAAGTCAATTTCAAAACCTTGCTATTCGTGTGAGTAATTTGCGTTGTTTGAACTATAGGAGAAGTTGTTATCGCGTACTGCTGCTGCTGTTGTTGGAATAAAGGATTTATTGGAGGAATTTGTAAATTTGGCAATTGTGGTGCTACTGTACTTGTGCCAAAATCATAATCAGTTTTTGTTGCCATTCCTACCGATCTAGAAATCGTCGTTAAAAACGTATTATGACCATTTACTATAGGAATGACGTGTGATTCGTAAACAGTTTCCACCTTGATTACAGGTTTTGAAGTCGTAATTACTTGTGGTTGTAATGCTCCTACAGCTGGATTAAGTAGCCTTAGAAGGGCTAACTGTTGAAGTTGTTCGGGACTTAAATTTGGAGGCGCTAGAGCCTGTTCAACCCGTTGCTTAGGAGGATGAGCTTTTTTAGATCGTAAATGCATTTCCATTGGTATATTTAATTTATCTACTTCTGATAAATCAAAGTCAGAGCCAATTTGAGCTAAATCAAGATCTGCCGGAAGCGATTTTCTTACTTGACCATCGTTATCGTTTTCGTCTCCAAACGCAAGTTCGAGATTCAATTCTGAACCGGCTTCGTCTAAATGGCTGTTAAAATCTTTTAAAATTCTACTTGGGACAAAATGATATGCTTCCATTGGTGGTAAAGTTTTTGTTGCTGTTACAAAACGGGTTATTACATAGGTTTGTACCAATGTGTAGCTTAACGTTTCATTCTGAGACCTAATGGCAGGTAAGATATGAGTTTTCAGCATCGTCTGTGTGGTGCTAAACGTCTCTGTTACTGTTTCAAGAGGAGGAGTTTCCATATCCGTTGCCATGTACAACGGAGGCAAGGTAGCAATGCTAGAATCTAAAAAGTTATTGTCTTTTTCATAATTATGTGACGTCGCTAAAATATTTTCACTCAATGGTTCAGATTTCGTAGGATTAACATTATTATCGGTTGTCGAACTATCCAATACTTTTTCAAATGTTGATGTAATTGTAATGAATCTGGTATTTTTTACGTTACCAGCCTGCGAAATAAATTAATATTAAAATTGTTGCGTACAATAATTTTATGAAATAACTTTTTTATATTTGAAAGCTAAAATTAAATAAAACATAATAAATTTGTTACCTGAAAGACGTACGGTGATTTAATTGTAGCAATTTCGTAATACGTGTCTTTGAAATCAGGTGGAGTAGAAATTTCTACCTTAATAGTTTCCAAGGGAAACTGTTTATCAATTTTATTTTCAACCGAATTTTCGTCTCCAGTAATTGATGCAATAGATTCGGAACCAACTAAACTATCTGCTTCATCAGGTCGTACTTGGGGTCTAACGATGTCGTTTAGATGAGGGTGAACGTCTACAGGTGAAGTCGTCGCCCCCAAGGTCGTATTATTTGGTTCTTCATCGTTTTGTTTTCTTATTGTTATTCTGGGTTTAGGGGTCGTTTTGTATTGCCATCTACCGGGCGTTCTATTAAGTTTGAATTTGTAGATGCTTGAATTTTCTGCTGATGTGGGTTCGGTAGGCTGAATTTGATTACGGGCTTTGAAATTCTTTTTTGAAAAGGCATTGTTATTATTTTCTGCTGAAGTCGTGGTCGGTTTGGATTTTGTCTTTCTTGGTGAAAATTTTCTTCCAGATGGTTGGACTGTTGGTGTTGGAGTCGTTGGTGGTGGTTCACTATGTACAGACACAGTTGCTAATCTTGCACTTTTTCGACCATGCTTTTTGTTACTTTTGTGCGGTCTGTGTGAAGTGTTGTGCTGTCTGTTTATTTACAGTGTATTAGTGCACATAAATGTGTGAAAGTAGTGCCAAAATTATGGAGTTTTTTTTTGTATTTATATAAAAACATATACTTACGTGGGAGGTGATCTTGTTGGTGCTGAAGATCGACTTTTTTTGTAACCTGGTTGTGGAGTTAAGCTTCTTACTTCGTCATGACTTTCGACTTCATGATCGCGACTTTGGTGTTTTGATCTCGGTTTACTGGAGTTGCTTTGGTTTTTTGACTTTTTATGGCTTTTATGCGAATGATGTGAGTTTTCTACCGAAGGTCCTTCATCGTTGGACAAGGTTGGTGTGGATTCCAAGTGATGGTGCTTATTATTTGATTTTCCTATATTTGGTGCTGCGGTTTTTAATATTCTTAAACTAGGAGATGGATTAATTTTTCCTTTGGGATGATTATTTGTAACATGGGAGGTACTTTGAAGTACTTGAGCGTATTTTCCAGAAATGTAAGTTCCAATTACGCTAGTTTCGTGAACGGTGGTTACTCCATCTTTTATAACTGTTCCTCCTAATTTTGTTACCAAACCTGTCGGATGTGCAGACGATCGGGTAGGTTTAGTTTTGGGATCTACAGTCGGGCGAGGTTTCAAATGAAATTTTGTGCTTTGTTTTAAATTCACAACTTTGTAAGTTTCTTCGACAACTTCTGAAGGTTGCCTCGAGAGAAAATCGTATTCCGGTTCTCCTATGTTATTGCCAACTGCTATAGCTGGTTCGTCTTTATCTAAAGGTACTTCTAATTGACTGAACACTTTTGAGCTATCTGATTTTACTGTCTGGACTATACTAGACATTACAGAGGGCTGCCTGTGTTCTGCTGTGCCAGTTATAACTTCTACTTTGGTTACTACATTTTTTAACTGAGATGTTTTTGTAACTGGTAATACATTTACAACACTTGTTGTGCCTTCAATTATATTTACTTTCGATGAGGGTTGTAACTTAATATCTGATTTAGTAGAAACCACAATAGTTGGTTTCTGTTGCACATTAACAACTGTATAAATGTCTTTAGGTGTGTCTGAAGACTTCTTTTCGTCATTAGATACTGTTTTACTGGGTTTTATTGTTGGTGGTGGTTGAGTTTCTACAGATGTAACGGGTTTTGTGTCTATAACTTCGTTCACTGCTGATTCCGTAGTCTTATCCTTTCCGCTATCTGAAACACGCAATATAACTTTATACGAGCTTGTTTATTATCGGCTATTGTTTGTAAAATTACGGCAAATAATCTAATATCAGTTAATTAAGAGACTAATTATTTTATTCAAAAAATTGAAAAATAAACATTAGATTTTGTCTGTTTCATTAGCCTGTTTCAAGTGTGTGCTAAAAAAATGTTAAATCTAAAAATGTGAAATAATTTGATCGGCATCTTTCGAGTGTACTCTTACCCATCAATATATCAACAAAAAAAGTTTCAAGTTGATGTAATTTGTGTTAAGTTGCTAGCGAAAGCATTTTTCGTTGTTTTTCATGCTTTTATATGTTTTCAGGCAATAATTTCGCCTGTAGAATGAAAATAAAAATAATGAGATACAATTTATTTTCCAAATTGAATTTTTATGAAAAATAAAAAATTGCGACAAGTAGATTACATATAAATTGGTAAAATAATATTTTTAAAAAGACCTAAGGTTTCTGACGAATGCAGTTACAAGAGAAAGAAGTAAGTTGTAACTTCATATCAGGCACTGCTATCATAGTATACAAAACGACAAGTCAAAAAATAACCAATCGTGGACGGACTTGTGATTAGCTTTTAAGAAATTATTTGATTGAAAAATATCAATTAATATTACAAAAAAACAATAAAATAAAACGTCTTGTATAATATTTCTAGTAATAATAAGTTAATAATGGAATCATCGAATAATGACAAATATGACAAATGGAGGAAAAGCAACTTCATTAAACGAACACAAGGATGTCAATCACGTAAAGCGCTATTTTATTGATAGTTACCAAAGGTTACGGTTAAAAATATTATCCTGATTTATCTTTTATAGAAACTTAACTTTGCATGGTCAATATTAATGTTTGCAATAATTCTTAAAGTTTCTATAAAAATAATGGTTTTTTAAAGTTTCGTAAATTGGAATATCAATTTCTGTTGTTTGTGTTAGCGTACAGTTGCCGCCCCTCGGTTAGCTTTTCCACTTTGTGTACCAAGTTCTTAAACCTTATAGAAGTTTTCTTAAAAATAAAGTATAAGATGCAGATATTTTGTTAAAAAAAATCAACCCTATACTTTTTGAGTAATTAATTTTATTAATATTTCTCGCGTTTGGTGGTGTTTAAAATAGAATTTTATTTGAGCGTACAGACCACCGGTTGCAGTTGTTTTTGCTTCCAAGTTAATTTGCTGATAAAGGTGAGTTTTTAGTGCAAGTTATATAACTTATTTGTATTTATGTAAATCTGTATAAAATTATCTCTTTGATGCCTTTGAATTTTAACAGTAAACAAAATTATGCTTTTTTACTTAAATTTAATTAGTCAGAATGGTACAGAAAAAATAATTCTGTTGATATGAAAAGCAAAGGGCCAAACTAGGACAAAATAAAATGACAACGTCGTCTCTAACCTCCACATAATGGGGTTCCTATCCAATTATAAATAATTTTAGTCCAAAATAGCAGTATCATTAAAATTAATTAATTTGGTCGTATACTTTTTGAGTTAGTTCTTTACAACACAAGTGAAAGGATCTTTCGTAAAGTTGTCAAATATCTCTTCGATATTTTGAAAAAGTAAATTTTCAAATCATACTATGTATTGATACGTCACATTTTAACAAAAACGTGGCGCATTGTAGTAAATTTGTGAACTTTTTTTTTATTTTGCTTTGTTGGAGAAAAATTACTAATTCAATTTAATGCAAGGTAAATTTGATAACGACAGGGTTGGAAGAAAGGGAAATAGCATAAAAATATTTGTACACCATATTTTTATTTCCACAGATTTCTTCAAGTTAACCTTTACTTGTACAGTAAATTTCTGCCTCAAAAAACTAAACCAAGGAAAAAAGCTCATCAACTAATAAAATAAATCAATAGCATTCGTTTGAATTTCTTATAATTTCCTGGGATTTTCTCGTTTTTTCTTCTGGAATTATTATGGTTTTTCCTTACTATTTGTAGAGCAAACTCCCATCTAAAGTTGTTCTAAAATAACTTTATTGCATTCTTCTTGATTTCTGGGTTTTCCTCGGGATTTTTTCGATTTTCAGGATTATAGTAGAGGTATTTTAATTGTTAGCTTGAATAACGTAAGGCTCTGATGATGTAAAGTACTTTACAAAACAAGTTAGCCTAAATAAATTGTTTTATCAGCACATTATTATTTTCTAATCCTAACTATAAGTCAGGCATTATCTAGCTGATAAATCAATACCGTTCTTCCATCTTTAGGAATATAAAATGACTTTATATTTATATTGCTTTTAATTATTAGTTTATACTTTAAAAGATTCAAGGTATTAAATTAATTAAATATATAGCAATCTATATGCTTGTGGTCTCGTGTTGAGACTACCCACCTCGCGATGCATAAGCTATTTTATGCTCTAGTTGCATAATATACTATTATTTGAAAAGTGCACATGTATTTCACTTTAAAATCGTCCTTATTATTAATAAGTATTAATAAGTAACTCGCATTAAAGTCAAATTAATTAAATTTAATGGTTTATTTTGATTATGGAAGTCCGGAAATTACTTTTGTGGATTAAAAGCATTTTTATTGTAATGGTTTTCCACCACAAGATGGAAAGTTCAGTTTGAATATTCAGTGCTGCATTCAGATGTTTAAAGCCGTCAGACTCTGCATCTTTAATTTTTTTATTAATCAGCATCTGCATTTATTTCATAATTAGTTGGACAGACGTCAGATACATCGCATAATCCTGGTACGGATCTTCTGTCAAATAATGAATATTACATTAAATACTTGATGGAAATCTCCAATACTTTTAGTCGACCACTTCACTCACGATATTTTATTTTCTTCGTATTTTTCAGAAATTGTCGCGCACATCAAGTGAAGTAGCTGTCTGAAGATATGACGTTTTCGCCTACTGCACAAACTCTAAATGCCTGAGTTGCTGCAACCAAGTCAAGGAAAGTAGCTATATATGAAAAGCTAGTCACGATTACTTGATATGGCAAATAGTAATGCCCCTGCACTTTCAGCAAGTAGTCGCTTCGAGTAACAATATAAAAAATTTATTCGGACATGTTTTAAAAACATTTGTTAATCACTTTGTGTTAGGATAGATAGATATAGAAATTATCTCAAATAAAGAGGTAGTGAGCATAAAGTGCGAAATTTCTTGAAAATTAATAAAAGACAAGAAAATACATAGATTTAAATACATACAATCTAAATAATGAAAATTTAGAGTCATTTGTACGATAGAAACTTAAGCTGAAAGCTCAACAATTTTTTCACATTATGCGTACTAGTTTGTACATGACTGCGTAAAAACTAAAAAGAAAAAGAATTAGACAAGAGCAAGATAACTTAATATTCAATGGTAAAATGCAATAATAAATTTTAGTTACAGATTGTTTTTAAAATTTAGTTAATAAATAAAAAATATCAAGTGGAATCAATAATTTGGAATGAATTAAATTTTACAATAAAAAAATCGAATCGAAAATCCTTGCATTGTAAATATCGAAAAATTAGAATCGCGAGTTACATTTGGATCGCTCTCGCATTGTAAAATTGAGTAGATAATTTGCAGTAAGCATTGTTTGATCAAGTGTTTGAATTAAGACGGCTAAATTAATTAAAATCAACAACTGAGCCATCTCGAGAGTCATCAAAATCTTAATTACTAAACATTAAAGTTCATACTTGCTGTATTCATATGTAAATTCGTACCTGCTGCGATACTCTGTGGTGAAAACACCATGATGGTATTTCCAATGGTAGTAGTGAAGTCGAGAAATCCATAGACGGTTTGTGTCACCAAGGAGTTTGACGGTGCGACATCTGTTTGTTTGATAAATACGGGTTCTGGAGATCCTGCTACCTGTCGTCCTGAAAAATGTCAATAATTTAGTTTACAATTATTGTAGAGTTTTTAAAGCAATTCGTTTTAATCTTGTTAATCTAGAACAATTTATCTTATTTTACAAATAAAGTAAACCAAAATTGGACTTTTCTTTAGTAAATTGTCTAGAAAATAGATGACCATCATTTAATTAAAATAAACGAAAGTTTTATTCAAATACCATTAATTCTTACATGGCTACAACGCGAATACTTTTGGTTAAGGGTTAATGAATAAAACTGAATAGGCATCAACATAAAAATTTTAATTTCACATTTTATAAATAGTTATCACGTCATAGGGGAGATAAAAGCGTCCCTCCTGGTAATAATTAACTGCTCTCAGATTTTACGAGATTAACTAAACACTTGATTGTAGAAATAAGATTCTCTAGATAGATAAAACACGTTATACATTTTAATTCAGAGAATCTAACAAGTTCCATTATACTTTCATTGAATTCAGATTAACCATTCACACTCTTCATTTCAATATTGGAGTTCTTTAATATTCATAACTATAGAAAATATGTAAATGGAAACCTATTGTACCCAATAATTCCTTTAGGAAAATTTCTAACAAGTTTACTTGAAATTCGGTATTCACGATACATCTCCAATATTTTATACTTGGTAAACCAGATTCAAATACATCCATTTTGCCAATCAACTTCTATTGTTTATGATTGGCACTAGCATCTATTTTGGCATGGAAAATAGTCCTCGTCGGAATTTGATTTGCTAGAGGCTGACATCAGTATGCTAATTTAACTTTGTTCTCGTTTATGAAATAGGATTTTCATGTTAAATCCCGTAACTTCAATTGAATTTAATGATTTCACGATGTGACCGCATCGAATTTTATCAAGCGACTTCAAATTATGTTATAATACATAGATTTTCCAGTATTCAATGGCATTATTTAACTTTGAAATGCAAAAAGGACAAATTAAAATGCATTTGTGTGTAACTGATTTAATTTATTTCTACACAACGCGTTAAATCGGCAATACAATGGATAAAATTAATTTTAAATTTCCCCCAGTAAAATTATAATCGCGGACTTAATTTTTAATGCTCTCGTGGATATCGCCAAGTTTTGGTTTCTCTTGTTTGATATATTTCAATCTTTAATCACACTCATGAATTAAATCAAACTAGGTCAGTCAGAATAAAAAAAGTAAGATTAATTCGAGTAATCAAGATTTCGTTCAAATTAAACCTAACCCATACTAAGCTTTTTCGGACTAAACTACTGGAAACTACACAGCTCCCTTTTGATCCTTTAACTTTACGCAGCAAACAAATTTATCTAACCGATTTGAGTTGGGAAAGTTTTAAAATATATATCAGATTTGTGCAAACAGATTAAAATTTGTTTTATCATTTTATTCGGAAATTTAATATTGATAATAAAGCTTTTTTTTTAATTATTAAAACAATGAACTTTCGGAAGGAAGCGGAATAATGTTTACAGAAATGTAGGTTGTAAAGCGCAGTAAACGTGGATTAAAAAATTCTCTCTTTAATAAGAGTAGAATAAAACAATATATTCAAAAAGTAGAATTATTTTCTATCTTTTAACAAACAAAATGAAAAATATTTATGCAAACAATTTTTAATCGATTATTACTTTAGCAGAATATTGTTTACTTCAAGATTGCACTATGAATATTTATGATAATATTGGAAAATCTATCGTGCAGAAAGGATGAAAAACGCGTATAACTTTTACGATGCATCTTAATGTACACTTAAAAGTATGCAGAATGAAATAAATAAAAAAAAGATTCTGCTTTGTACATTATAAGTTACGAGATTATAGAATATTAAATTGTTATTGTTAGGATTATCTGCTGCAATGTATCTAATTAAAGTAGAATATTATTTTTGATTAGAACAGAAGAACGACAAGGAATGAGATGTTCATTAAAATTACTTTGTTCGTTTAAGTTTTATTGTTATTACGTGGACTTTATAAAAGACAAACTTCTTTAAATGGCCGTCATAAGCTGCAAGAACATTTCCAACTTCTTTGTAACAGTCATATTTCATAAACTTTTCGTGCTTTCGGAAGAGAAAATATCAAACTTCTTACATTTAGTTGCCTCAATAAATAACTATTATAGAAAATATTTGATTTGTTTAAAAACTTTTTTTAGTTAAAATGCAACCTTTTTGAAATCACTCATCGAAAAATATTCATAACATGAAAATCGACAATTAACCTCGCTTAATAATATTTTACTTAAAAATATGTATATTCCACCGAGCTTCACTGTAATAAATACAATCCACATTAAATAAAATATTGATTCCGCCGAAGTTTAAGCCAATATAATTAATTTAATTGGTGCGGGAAAATCCTTTTAGTCGATTGAAATCAAACGTTATTAGTTTTTGGTCTGGAAGTTTACATTGAATAAGTCAATAATATTTTATTGAAAACACGAGTGTTCTCGGTCTCTATACCATTACAAAGGAAACTTATTGAAAATATTTTCCATTTCAATTCCTTACAAACAAATGAGATTTATTATGGTGTGCTAGTACCTCTAAGAAAATATGTTATGGTTCCTTATTTGTGCTAACGTAAGTCTTATCTTGGCTAAGCTAAATTGTGGTATTTATTATTATTGCTTTGATTTATCGTTGCATTCCTTTTATTAGAGCTTGTGACTTATATGGATTGTATTACGGTGTAATTGAACGTGGAGGCAAACGAGCAACCTCATTGTTCTCACGCTTATTAAAAGTCGTTACTTCTGCTTACAAGTGATAGTGTACGTACATCTCATTTGTCGCAAGGTTACCAATTCAATTTAATATATTTTCTCATAGAAACTTTATAAATGAAAATGTTTCTGAATGAAATGAATAAAAAAGAACTTATCCCAAAAGAAGTCATATCCTTTCACCAAGAATACTTCAGAGTTATATACCTTATAAAATTAATGTTAGAACGTATACCTCGACCAAAACCCCCACCCTCTTAAAGTAAGCAAAATAGACATAATATTATTTAAATAAAATCAGTCTTGTACTAATAGCGATGAATTAACTTGTGTGTTAAATAATTAACTAAGCCTGCGAACAAAATCATAACATTTTGTAGTAATTTCAAAGGAAACGATTGAAAAATAATTTAGAAATAATATTTGAAAATAACAAAAGTCAAGAATTGTTTTCATCCCTTAGGCAATTCGTTCATATCGCGAATGAACCTTCAACCTCCAATTTAAATATTGCACCTTAAGAAGAATGTAAACAAGTGGAGAACAAGACGAGTTGAAATTTTATTAAGAAATTAACTGGAATTTGACTAATAAAATTCTTCTTGCAGTATTGAACGCATAACTAGCAAACGAATTTTAATGAAAAATTAACTAAAATAAATTTAAATGTAAATACAAACAAATACCTAGAGAAAGTAATTAAATTTTAAAGAGCTTTCAGGAAAACAAAAGATTTAAGCTAACAATTGGTTTAAAAGTTTTTAAATTTTAATTTTAATTAAATCTCAGGATTAATTACTTTAAAATTCTTGAATCGCTATTTTTCCATTGTGCAAATGTGCAAGTAAATTAATGTGTCTTCTGAATTAGAAAGTGGAAAATATTGAGGAAAACGTGGAATAAACCATAAATGAGGAATGCTGACGTGCTAAGGCACACATGTGAGATACAATTGTGTAAGAAATTGCTGCAATTACGAAAGGAGGAATGAGGTGAATATATATTACAAGTGTGAATAACAAGATAAATTACGACCAGAATAAAATATCAGGAAATGTTCAACAAAAGCTCGGGCAATTAATGAACCTTTAAGAAACCTACGTCATTTTGTATTTTTCAAGAACAAAAAGAAAAAATCTTTGACATTGTTATATTGTCACCAAGTAAATAGTTCCGCAGCACGAATTTACAGAAAAAGTTCATTAGGAAATAAATTTACAAAAACCAGCAATTAGAAAAAGAAAAATTATAGGAAAAAGTTTTATTATTTTAATAATAGATGACATTCTGCAATACCATCATTATCAATGTTAATTACTACGAAATTGGAAATAACAAACTGAAGTTTAATCTTTAGTTTCAATACATTGTTTATAAACTTGATATCTATAACATTTCAGCATAATTTCTCTAGATTAACTGCAACAATTCAAACAATCGTTCCACCTATTTGTATTTGTTTTTATATGAAAATAAAGAAGTTAGGTCAGAAACCTAGGCCGAAAATGTAATAATTACATATCACATCTACCCGATCTACAATAATAATAAAAAGTCGATTGATAACTACAAACTCTTCAATTACATCTACTTCTCTTAAGTGCAGTTCATAAAGCTATTATGCCTGAAATAAGAAGTATTGAGTTTTAAGTTTTAAGTTGACTGCCCTCTTACTCTATTACTTTTCTAACTATTTGTTGATTTGACCAATCAAAATCCAGACATTTTGTTAGTTTTTTTAAAATGTTTAAACATTGCTCGACTATTAAGTTGGCAATTTAGAAATATAAGTTAAGGTTAGAGAGAGAGAAAGAAAGATATTATATTTGTTATTGAGTTATTGAATAATAGAAATAAAGTATACAATTTAAAAGATGTCTTGTGCGAATTCTTTAAGAATATGAAGTATTACGAATAAATATTGAAGGTAAATAATTAGTGTGTTGTATAATATTTAGGTGGGCGCTCGGGTGTACATTTATAAATAACTTTACCTTAAATACATATTGTAAATTTATAATAAATATAGATGATTAGATGTTCAAGTAAAACATAATGACCATATGTCAAAAATTATCCTCACAAACCATCAGTTTCGAAGACTGGGAGGCTTGGGAGTATTCCAAACACTCCAGAATCCCAATTATTGTAGCGACCATCAGCTAGATAGAATTTTGTACATGATTATTTTGTTCAAAGTTAACAATATCACTTTTTAAAGTAATTTATAAATTTAAATATTATAAACTAACCAATTAGTTCTGTTATTTAACAACAGGATTACTAAAAAGTATGTTTTTTTGTATAAATCATGATTTTTACAACCCCGAACAACAAAAAAACATTGCTAAAAATTCTATTTTACCGGGTGATTTTTAAAATTTTATTCAATTTTTATATCACTGCTTAATAATTTATATATTTATTTTATATAATATAAAGTACTATAATATATACAGCATAGCTAAATTTTAATTCTATAGATAGGAATTATTTTTACATTAAAATTTTTCAATATATTAATAATTTGTATGGATTTAATATATAAGTTAAATTTTATGTACAAAAAAAACAGCACATCATAAAATTTATCAGTTATCTGACGCCAAAATCAGAAATAAAAACTTTTTATTCAGTAGTAGTAGTAGTAGTAGTAGTTTTAGTCAATTGTACTTTTATTTAGCATACTTAAATTATTAAGATGTGAAATATTTAAAATTTAAAATTTTTTTAAACATAAATAAATAAATAAAATTCTGCTGAAAGCGATAACTTTCGCTGAATGCTTAATAAAAATATTACATATTATTAATGTTTAATTTAAATTATTATCGAATTGTCGATATAAACTATCAATATTCTGTTTTATTATTTAATTTGTTTTATTGTGTTAGAATACGTTCATAATTTTAATAAATTTTATCAACTTTTCTTGTCAACTAAAGTAGAAATAAAATATTTACAAAGATGTATATAATGCAAACATAAAAAAGTTAAGTTTAGTTAATTATTTAAATTTATAAATCTATCTATTATTATTTATTGTTAAAAAATTTTAGCTATATTTTTTATTAAATTTTAATTAATTTAAGTAAGATAATTTTTTTTTTACAAAAATTTTTCTTTGCGATGGACATGTACATAATATATTAATAATATACTTTGTTTTGTAATGTAATGATGTTTTTTTTTTAAATTGAAAATCATTTCATGGCAAATTAAAACTTTTTTGCAATAGCTATGTATCGTATGTATGAATGATCATTTTTACAATTTATTTTATTGTTACGAAAACATCATTAAACTTTAAAGCAATATTTATTGTTAAAAAGTAGAATTATACAATTGTTCATTACATATATTATCACAAACGATTTCATCATACTATAGCAATATCAGGTGATGAAATAGAGAGAGAAATGAGAAAAATTCTGCTTTTAACCGAATTAATTACAAGTGAGTCTTTAAAGCTCACTTTGTAAATGCTATTAAAAATACATGGGTTTACCGGTAGATCTTTCCAAACACGATTTAATGTAACACAGACGATCTCACAAACTAACAGACGGAAAATCGAAATTGGCGAAATACCTATTAGACACAAACCGAAAACAGGGGAAAGGGAGGAGATTATTAAATTTTTTAAATTTAGAAAGCTGGAAGTTTTGGAAGCATTGAAATTAATAAAATGAAATATTCATCTTCGTCTTTAAACTGTTAATCTGACTTAAATTACTTCCCTGTATTACTACACCCCCTATTTTTTGCATTAACAAATAATTCCCCCCCCCCTCCCGCTCCTCTAACTTAACCTAGAGAACCTCTATCTACATTTGTTCATTAATATTCTTTATACCTCTACTCTAGTAAATTGCCTCAAAATTATCGCTTTTCAAAAATATTTTCCCTCTCCTCCATTCCCTTTTCGTGCCATTCAAGCAATAGAAACGGAATTTGTCTCTTTATCCTCTCTAGTTCACCGTCTGATGATACCATAGTGTTTTAATTTAAATACAAAGTAACAATTAGTACTAACAGTGCAGATATAAGAATTGACAGCATTATTCCAGTAAAGTATGGAAATTGCCTCTTAATTTAAAGTAAGCAAAAACAAATTGAATAAAAACATAAATGAGAACTACTCAGATGAGAGCATGAGATTTCAAATTGAGGGTCTGTACACATTATTACTTAACTTACTTCTTAAATTTTATTATTTATTTATTTAGAAAAAAACATGTACAAAATAGTTGACCCAATCTTAATTTATTTTAATCTTAACTATTCGTAATTACATATTTAAACTGTGGCTACACCAACAGATGGAGCCAACTTCATTAGAATAGAAATTTGATTGTAAAAACGCAGAAAAAAGCAATTAAATTAAAGCATTTTAAAAATTAAAAACCATTACAGTAAGTAATTTTATGTATTACGCGAAAAAATAATTAAACATCCGAGTTTTTTTGTAAAAATATTTGTAACATATTATAGTTTTGAAACTATGTACGTTGACGTTGTAGTTTTGCAGGAGCAGTAAAAACCAATGAAATAGAGCTATAATCTAATATTCAGTATTACACAGCGTTAAAGTTTCCGTTACTAATTGGTTGTCCAAAGCATTGCATGAGTGATCTGCCTCTCAAAATTATGTTAGTAAATTATGAGCGGTGCAATTACAATATTGGTTTTAACTTATTTGCTCCCACTATTAGTTAACTACTTTTAATCAGAAATAGAATCAATCGGCTTAGTTGGATATTATTTTAAAATTTGTTGGCAATAACAATTTTATTGTTACCACCCTTTATTTCCCACCTTCCCAATTTCATAAATCATCTTTATTTATTTTTAAAATTTGTAATTTTTGATTTACGAGATGATGCCATAATTTAACAATAAGTGGGCAAATCCCACGATCTTTTAAATATTTTATAGTAATACTAAGCCTTCAAGTGCGACTTTAGTATTTATGTAAATATTTCGTATTCCGTGAAAACTTTGTTTTTCTGGAAAAACTCCGAGTTATCTGATCTTTTTAATTACTGGCATCTCTAATTTCAATTTAAAAACTATTTGTTTATTTCGTTATCATTATATTACTGCATTTAACTTTTTGACTTCTCTGTAAGTTGTTAAGCTATAGGATTCATAACTGCACTCAAGTTAAACAACGATTACTCTCAGATTATCACATTTCTGAAGACATCATGAAATAGTGAAAGTTTTCATTATTATAGAAGAATAATTTACGGTAAAAAAATTTGTAACAAATTGAAACATAACTTTAAAATTGCCAGACCTGGCTTTTGGGATTACATAAGCCATCTACAAGTTCATAATAGTTGATTGCACTAGGTTCATAAATTTTAAAGATTGTTATTAACTGTTTCTCATGCAATTTTGCTGAAACTATAAAATGTATTCACGACAAAATTAATGTTTTCACTAAAAGTTAACCATAATTATTGATTATTATTTTAGTAAAGTAACGGTTTGAACATTTTTGTTGTTAAAAAATAATTCCTGCAAAAACAAGCTGGAGCTTTCTGAATGAAAGATAACAAAAAAACACCGAAAGTAATATACAAGAAATTTAATTAATTCACACTCGCACAGTAAAGTGTAAGTTATAAAATTAATTTAAAAAGCAACTCACAAAGCTTAACAAAACCTGATTAAACTTAAAATAGTAAGCCTTGATAAAAATTAAAGGCATGATTGCGTTATCCAATATAAATGCAAATCTAGAACTAAATCGTTGTTATAAAAAATTTTACAATTACGAATAGGGTAATCGTGTTTTATATTAACTTTTAAAATCTTAATTAATTACGCAATCTAATAAATTGTTACAAAAAGACCGTAATTAATTAGAAACTTTATTCGCCGCATAAAACAACAATCAACGTTTCCTACATAATTAATAAGCAATATCAAACAATATGAAAAAATCGATACCTACTCTTCACTACGAAGTTGTAGTTTTATAATTTTCGAAGCAATACTCATTTATCATCGTTGCTCACTTAAAAATGTGGTCGTTAAATAATATTTCAAAGATTTAATGCTAAAACACCTATAATTTTGATTTTAATGTGTTAACATAAATAGCGTTGGTGGCATCACATCCACCCACATTTTGATTTTAAAATCAAAAATTTATACATATTATACCTTATGGCGAAACACGATGTACACTAATCTTACTTAAAGCGCCAACATTACATTACTATGTAATTTCTAATCGCTTTGCTTATTAATTTATTTTTTTAATCACGATTAAAACAATTAAATGGGTATTTAATTTGCCAAATTAAAATTCTGTTACAACAATTGTGTAACATGAGAAAATTAATTATTTAATGTAGTAGATGGTCGGGCAGGGTTCTATAATAGTTCTTATTAGCACTCGTGCTATCATGTATCACACGTACATTTTATAGGTTTACAATGATACATGGCAATAAAACAAATATTAATAATACGGAAATGCCAGAATTGTGTTTATAACCACTTAAGCAAATTAATGAAAATAAATGGGGTAACAAATGATATAGAACAAATATTGAATACCAATATCACTTCATTTCCTTGCAATATTTGTTGTTGCAAAATGAAAATGAGAAGCACTCACACAACTATCTAAATACAATTAGAGCAGGTATGTCAAAATTTCTAATGAAATATAAAAAATTACAAAATACATATCTCAAAGATTAAGTGAACAACATTTCATCTTCAATTTTGAAAATTGCATCAACTGAAAGTTAATATACAATTCGATAACCTGCTTTCTTAAAATCGGTGCCAGGCATAGCCCAAAATGTAATATCTACTTTAAATTATGAAATTATATTTTCTTTGATTTTAAGATTTTTACGAATAAATTGCTTTCACCGCAATACACCGATAAAAAAGGATCAATTGTTTTAAACCCTAAAAATAATGGTTATTTGCGAAAGGCTTAATAAAGCTTTTAAATTTGTTTTAAACCAACGCGCAATGTAACAAAAATTTTACGTTTCATTGAAAATAACAATTCAAACAATAAAACATTTTCGGTATTTACATTACTTAAATTTAATTCAATTTTTGATAGGTGATCTTTTCAAAACGCTTTCGTTCTCAGTTATAAATATTTGCTTATTGCGAATGTCAATAAAACCTCGCTTTGAACTACAGAGCGCACATGATTTTGATTAAAATAACCAGATTATGTTTCTACCAAAAAAAAAATATTAGTTACCTATAATGTAAATATAAAAATACTGAATGCAGGATTTTCATTGACGTTGCAAGTTATTTTACTTTAAGTTTAAAAATTTGTGATGTGATTAAACAATTTCATAGCATTTATTGAATAAATAAATTCATATGGAATAATGTAAGCTTAGCAAAATACTGACATTCTATACAAATCATATAAATCGCTCAAAATCTGTTTAGTTAATATAGCAGACAAACATTCTAATCCGAAAATTTGCTACTAATTACATATAACGCCATAAATTTAATTTAACGTAACTGGATTTTATTGAAGTGGAAAAAATCGGTAAATGTTAAATATTTTTTTATTCACAAAACAAAATAAATGTTCTGTTGAATTACAGTAAAATCCAGTATAAAGCATAGTCTAATTAATTCTTTGTGTTGTATGGTAATTGAAACATTTCCTTGTAGTGATTTTATTTAAAACTGAAAACATTTTCTAAGAGTAGCACAATTGGTGTTTAATTTAATTTAAAGTAGTCGATTGGCAATTACTATTGGCAAGTCACAGACGTCCAATATATTTAAGTAAAGGAAATTAATATAAATTTGTCACTTTGTGCACAATTTTTTAACATGAAATTGCTTTAGACATGCCATGCCGGCTTAATTCCGACTTACCAATTTTACTTACAGCGAAATTATCTCAGGACTGATAAAAACTTTAGCTAAAAATGGAGAAAGGGTGGAGTAAAAAATAAAACCTTTTTGCCATTTAACTATTTTTGTACAACTTATTACCAACTACCTAATTAACTAAATAATGTGACATTTATGATATATTCAAATGTAAAAATAAAGCAAAGAAACAATAATAAAAATTGTAATTTTATTACAATTAAATAAGCAATAATATTAAATTAAATTACGCCAAAAAGACAAAGAACCTTCGGAATTGTATTTTTCTAAATTTCTCACAAAAATATATATTTTTTAGCCTGTGAAGTAAATATTTAATCAAAATTTTAAAAATTAACTGCTTAAGTGAATAATAATGCACAAAGTTTTTCATAAACTTTTAGCAATTGTATTGTGCCAATTACACTATTTATTTATTTACAGTAGACTTCACCTGATATTTTAATAATTTAATTAAATATAATTCTTTCATTTTATAAATAGAAAAATTGAAAATTTTCGATTTTTACCGTAACTGATTTTTTTTCAAAGTAGGTAAGTGGAAACTAAACTATAAAAATATAGTCACTCCTAACGTATGGAGGATCAGCCCACGGGGGACAAAAACAATATTTCGGAAAGATAAATAAAGTTCTGCGCAAACGAAGATAAAATATTAAATCATTAAAAATAATTAAAAAGTTTTGTTTGGATTTAGGTATTTTATACAGAAAAGCAAATCTAAATTTAATATAAACAAAATGACATAAAACTTCAACAAGTCAAATAACAAATAATATATTAAGGTCCCACCTGAAACCTGAAAGGGGCAGTTTTAATCTTTTATTTTACTTAATGTGGACAACTTTAATTTGGTAAATAATTTCAGCTTCCTAGAAGATAATGTTACTCTAACCATAGCTTTTCAAAAATAACTTCGCATTTTAAATCGCATTTAAGGTTATTTCTTTATTATCCAGTCTAAATCGGTTAATTTTGCACTTTTTCTGAATTTTCGCCCATCATCAACATGAAAACTGTCGGAAAAATTTAACTTTAACAATATTTTAGACTTCAAGAATAAATTAAACATTTTATCGTTGAATTTCTTGTACAGATGCATTAAAATTATTGCAAAAATAATGTAATTCAAGTGACTTGGGACAAAATTAAAATTTTCCTTTTATTAGATTTTCGTGACAATGTGAAGGTGTGATATTTTAAGTCACGTCTATAAAATCGTTTAATCCGTTAAACTTTTTCACACTTTCTGAACGTAGATCGAACAACAAGATAGACCTGATTTTTTTAAACCCTTAATTGTTCTCCTAAGGCGAAACTACTCGTTTAAAGTTAAAACCTTACGTTAATTACATATATCTTCACTTATACGTATAATAAATAGCCATTTCTATTATTCCTTCCGTACCGCACCTCCGGATGGTTTATTTTAAAAAAACAATCTAAAAAGAATAAATTGGTAGGTCACGAAAGAGTGACGGGTCAGTGCGACCTTCAGACCGCACAATTTGGGTAATTTGGGTAACAAAGAGGTCGTTGCGACCAATAATATACCATATAATTATAAAGAGCCAAGTCCCTCATTTCCTCCTTAGGCACATCAAGAAATATAAGTATTTTAGAAATATTAAAGAAAGATAAATACGTAATAAATATTGCCAATATTTGCTATGCAAACATGAACCATGCAATTGCATCTGAGTTCACGACTAACTCAGAATAAACAAAAAAGTTTAACCTCGAGTGTTTTAGCATAGAATTTATGAATATTTTTCAAATTAGGGTGCTATAACATAGGTTTTGTGGTTCGAAAATCAATGTTTCAGAGTGTAACAAACAAAACAACGCGATTTTTTTGCGATAATTTTTCCAAGCTGATGCATTTGTTGTTTCTAATTAATTATAACTTGTTCATAAAAGAAAATAAAAAAATTTAACTTAATAAATTTAACTCTTAAGATATCCATTGCCAAACGGCATGATTATTTTACCATGACGTAACTTATTTTTAAGTACTTAATTGTCATTTTAAAAATGTACTCTAAAATAACGTCACTACGTGCACGAGTGGTATTATCGTGAGTTCGTAACTCGACAATCGATTTTTGGAAACAAAGTTTACTGATTGAAACTTAGCCTTGTATAAGCGAAAAGCTTGTTTTGCTCAAGAGTTAGGTTAAGATTTCTTTATTTTTGAGTAAGTTTGGAAGTACAGCTGGTGATTTTCAAGCGAGGTTAGTTGACCTATGTAATTAAATTCGCATTTGGTTACTGCAAATTAGTTTACTTTGGAGAACAATAATCCAGCTATCTCATTAAAAGTAAATCTGTTTTTTTCCGAACAAATACTGAACAATTTGATGATTAGATTATTATATTCATGTTTTCCATCATTGTTCACAAAAATCTTAAAATTTGATAAAATGACAGTAATGCACACCTAGATAAAGTTAATTAAAAAACCAAACCCTAAACAAACCCACCAATACAAATCCGTCAATAATTGAAACTCAATGCACGTTTTCAGCATTTTATATACATGTCAATGAAATTTCAATGCTAGACTGAGGATAAAATGCTTTTGAACCAATCCTTCTGCTTAATCGTGTTTGCAATGTCACGAATACTTGATGTGCTTTACTAGTTTTGTTCTTTATAAAAGGTTTACCTGCGAATTATTATTATTTCTAAATTTTTCAATAAAAGTTCTCTTTAATAAAAATTATTGTTTTTCACTTGCTGGGCAACATTATGATTTAAGGTGGACTTAGCTCACTTACACGCAGTATAACATAAATAACATTAAAAAATTTAATTTTACGGGAATAATAAATAGATTGACGTGGCATATTGAGTATATCATTTTAACATGCGTCAAGCAAAATCTATTACACCTCGATTCCGGAAATGGTAGCAGCAACTCGATTACACAGTTATATTTTGACATTTGGCACACATGTAAATGATATATGAAAGAGTTGATAAAATCAAATCAGTAACTTTTAGCTTCTTTTATGTAAGAAAATATATATATCTTGAAACCTATCGTAACTGCATTTTGATTAAGAAAAATTTTCAAATATTTTATATAAAAGGAATGGAAAAGAGATAAGACTTCGACTTATTTATAATTTTACCAATTTTACCAATAAAACTAGTTAGGAATTTTTGTTACAAGGTTACATTCTCACACACTGCGAATAAAAAGTAGTTTCGTTCAAAGTATCCTTTAAATTATTTTATTTGAAAGGAAGCCTGGACAGTCTATCTAAAGCAGGATAATGTCTGAAAGTGTATGTATTTACTTACAATGGTGATTATTATTTAATCTGTTAGTGGAAGTTGTAAGGCATGTGATATCCTTAAAACAATGTTTTACGCTTGTGAAGGAGGCGGTTTCCTGATTTTATTACGGTAAAATCAAATTACCGGAATAATTTTCACGCTAAATTACATTATTTAATGCATCAACAAAATATTTTGTCTCTCCGTGCTGTAAAATACAAACAACGCTGTACTTCTGACTGCTTTATAAAAATTTAACATTGCGACTAACTAAATACAGCTTGCTACCAATTCCATCCTTCCGTTTGAAATATTTTATTGTGTGATCTATGGTTAAATGACAAAACCAGAACCAGCAGTGGTAATATTTCACTTATAAACTCGAATTTTTGTTGTTAAAAGTTTAAACAGCGTTATTACAAGTTTAGTGCTAGCAGACAAGTCTTAAATCAAGTAAAAGTTGTGTACACGGAAGATAAAGGATGTGCGCTGAATAAAATGAAAGAGCGCTGAATAAAACCAGAAATTCTCTTAGTAAACTAGATTTCAACAGCCCAAATGCAAAACAAGCAGTCGTAAGTTTGAATCCCACATTTGCCCGGTTTTTTTATTTTTATAATATTATTCAGAATAAATTTTTAAGTAAAAAATTAGAGCTTCCGCCGCAATAATCCAATTTTAACAAATACAATTTATATAAATTTATGTAAAAATTAAATAGCAAATATAAATATTATCTAATTTGTATTCCAGCAAACCAAAAAATATGCGCTCGTTAAGTTACGGTCTAGAGGAATTCGAAAATTAATTGGAAACTTAAAATTAGTTGAAAAAATATTTAGAATAGAATTTTCTAACCACAAATCCGCAAGTTAAAAGGATTTCTTCCTAATCTTTATATTTGAAGTCATTACGTACTCAAACTTTAATTATTTCTCTCAATTACATTTAACTAACGAGTAAATTTCCAAGACATTTAACAAAATAGACTGGGATTACATTAACTTCCTAAACATTTCATTCATTAAGTATTAAAAGTAATTTTAATTGCGTATAATCACATATTAAAAAATTTACGCGTGTATAATTTTTAAATGAAAGTGTTTTAGTACTGCGATGTTCAAATAAATTCGTGCATATCAACATAAGCATGTAAAGGCATAAACAGAATGGGAGTATTTTCTAGACCATTAAATTTTATTCGGTCCACGGATTTATATTAATTTACGTAATAATTAACAGTTGATTCCTTTGGTGAAATATCGAATGGTTGTAAAAATTAATCTTACCTTCCCTCATTGTATGCAACAGCTTCGTGAGGATAATATCGTTTTTAAATTAAAGTGAATCCGACCTTTTTATCTGCATAGTTGCAATAAAGTCTCCTAAAAAGTAATTAAAAGCATTTACAGCTACTACTGTAGCTTCTGTTTAAAATTGAAATTGCAACATTTTATTACATCTTTTCAATTTGTTTTAAAAAAAGTCAAAAGATAGGATCAAAGCTCAAAAAGTTGGTTCCATTTAGATTAATGTTCAAAAGTGCTTTATTAACGTGACCGTACTAGAATTTGCAATATTAGTTAATTAAAGTAACATGGAATACTACTAGAGCAAACGTAATTTTAATTTATTTAATTAATTTATATCTTTTTCGCAAAGTCCTAGAGTCGAGCTTTCTATGGTTCAATTAAATTTTCACGACGTTGAATTTTAAATCTTCTAATATAAGGTATAATAAGTATTGCCTTTCTCTTTTGTACATTTTCGCCTTGTTCGCATTAATCTGGATTATACTTCTTAATCGCAACACCAAAGATGAAAATCTAGGTAATAAATTTAGCTTCCGATGGATTTTGCTTTATTAAAACAAAAATCCGAAATATTTACAAACTTAATCCAATTTATTTCTTATTTAATCTTTGGCTGTTACTTAGACTGTTCCTTTCATTAAATTAAAAACTGATGGGTATTACAAATACAGAATTTTATAGGTAGCATAACTTTAGGGATGAAATTTCAAATTTATTTTACATGGTAGTGTTGAAACGCAATATTGGACAAGGGTTCACTGCTTTTATAATTAATTACATTTTAACTCTTTAATTGATTGTGCTTTACATTTATAGTTAATTCTAACAGAAATGTAACTGAGTTTAGTGTGATCGCTGTTTGAGTCGCACAGAATGGTTTGTAGAACCTTAGCTCGCCGCTTTCCATATTTACCACAAGCTCGTTGCGGCCAATTAATAATTATTAAAAAGCAACGTTTAATGATGTAACTTGAAGATTTGTTTTTCTGTGAATGAAATTATTTTACTTCACTGCCGGCGGCGGGCAACACTTAAATAACGTAGGTTCATTAATGCCGATCACCGTCATTTTGCTCAACTTCTAATGCTGTTCGTCGCCAGCAATAAAAGTAATGTTAATTATTCTCACCACAAACTATTTATTTTATCACCGTATAAAATAATTCCTATAATAAAATATACTGCATTCAATCGAAAATGTTATCTTTAAACATGACGTGAATTTGTCGCAAATTGTTGTATACTTGACAATATAAACGCACTTCGAAGTTTTTGAGAGAAAATTTAGCGCTTTTTCATTTAAACTCTATTTAAGCTAACCACATTTTAAATCACTGAAGTAAATTGGATATGAAAATTAGAGAGAAGTTATAGAAAATTATGTCGATACATTAAAATATATAGTAATACAGTAAATATAGTCAGTCGGTAGTACTAATTATAAAAATAAACAAACAAAAATGTTAAAATAATGAATTTTAACCATAAATTTTAACAATAAAAAAGACATTGATTTTCATTTAACAGTTTTAAACTTGTAAAATTATTGACTATGAATGTTTGATATAAAAAACTACGTTATACAAATATGATCAAAATATGAAATAAAAAGCTTAATAATACGATATAAAGGTCCTTATTTCACGATTATTCTCTATCTTCAGTCGTATATAACTAAGAAAAACGAAAAAAATTTTCTTTGATTTTTAGGAGAGAGAAGTACTTCAGTAAGTAGTACACTGTAAAAAATTGAAGGAATATTATCCATGTAAAATGTGAAATGTACTCTGATAATTGAATAAAGTATACATTATTTTTGGAGTAAATTTTTAAATGCCTAAAAAAAAGTTGAAATAAGCAAGTTATTTTGTAATTATACACGTTAATTTAAGAAAAAATCACCTTAAACATAGTAAAAATTCAGAAGTGCGTGTAGGAAAATTACATCGCTAAGTAAATTTACACCTAATAATGGTGGTAACCTAGTCGCCACCAATACTACGTGTAATTTTACCCAAAAATTTTTACAGTGTATTAACAAAATGCTTCAGGTGATGAATTGCTCGCAAAAAATTGTGGTGCAAGAAATTGACAATGTATCTACTAAAAATTTATTTTCATCCGGCTATATCGATAATGGATTTCAACTAACAAACTATCCTATTTTTTATAGCAAACTTAATGGTTAGATTCCTTTTTTAAAAATAAACATCTCCTAAAAGATTGAAGCTACATTAATAAATTGAGCACTTATATAAATCTTGAGCTTATACTTACGTATTTTATATTCTTATACAATGCTTTTATTTTTAGTTTTCATAAAATATGGAATTTTATTTACAAAACTATATTTAAATCCATGTCAATCTGCATTAAGACAGCTCTATTTATGATAATTATTTGTTCATTGAGTACCAAGCAAAAATGTTAATAAATATTCGATTCACTTTATGGGGATCCTCAAATATTAATAATATTGTAGTAATAAGATAATAATATTATGTTATTATTACATTCAACTATAAGTTATAAACTTATACATTTGTGTAATATAATTTTGTTTCAAATAAAAGGTTTGTATTAATATTAGAAAAATGAAAAAAAAGTTCTTGAACTAAAAACTTTTCTACACAATGAAAATTCAATCAATTAACTAAAAATTAATAAAAAACTAAACTGAAAACATATTAATTGTTCTTACGAATAATAGTTTATTGTCTTTTAAAAATTAACCTAAACTTATAAAATGTTTTATACCAATTTTAATTGATTAAATTTTAGTTAATTTTAAGTTTTTAAATCCATAAATTTATTTTACCTTCATAAAATTTTAACAGCGTAGTTCTTATCGTTATTTTGCATTGATTTCAGTTTATATATGTATCATATACAAAAATACATATATTGTAAGTATTAATGTACTTTTTACAACATTTTTTATAAATTAATCGATGACAAGTATTGTATACACAAAGTGTAAAATAAATAGTTAATAAAGTTCATATATAAGCCGGAAAAAACAGTTGCTCCCGCTAGACCCTCTGAAATGACGCCTCTGGTTTAAAGTGTAATTCTAACCGCGACAAATAATAATTTGAGTACAACTGAGTCTGGAATCTACTATGTAGCAATTTTATACGTTGTACAATTCCAAACTGTAGGCACTTCATCGATTTGTTTCGACAAATAAAATATTATTTGAAAATATTGTAAACCTTGCACTTTCGTCAAAAAGTTATGAAAGCTTCTCACTACATACATAGCAAGTATCCGAATTCCCTAATATACTTACATAGGTAGGAACGATTCAGTAAGAAACCATTGACCGAACAAATTGTCTTTTCCAATTGAAAATATAATCAATAACGGATTTAATGATTAGTAATTACATGGCAGAATAAACCCGTTGCATTTTTAATGTTAGCTACATTAATAAAAATGTCGGTTTTATGCAGTCTTCATGTTATTAGTTGTAAATATTTAATGGAGTTACCAGATACCATTTGTGAGATAAAATTGTGCCTGAAATTAATCCTACTTGAATTAATTATTTATAAGACAAAAATTAATGATGAATTATTTTCATGAAAATTAATTATTGCGCTATGACTGAACATCCACACAACTTCAATTCTGCTAGCTTAAAAATTCGACAAAAAAATTGAGAAATAAAAAACTCAACTCAGGATTGATAGTTTTAACAAGTTCCTCTTCCATTATTTATATTATAATTTAATTTGAAGAATTTGTCATTTATTAATCACTATTTGAATTGTAGTAACCATAGCATGAAGTACTATTTATAATTGCCGTTGCAAATTTAGTATGTAATATTTACTTTTTTAATGTCAAAATGAGATTTCAGAGAATTTTTTTCAAAAGATAGAAAGTAAGCTCAACATTTTACAATACATCAACAGGACAATATAATATAATAAAATTTAAAAATTAACGGATTAATCAAACAATAATACAAAAATGATTTCTATCGTTGCATTCAAAATAAGTTAATTTATGTTGTACAATCAAAATTTAAATCTTTCTAAAAACCTTTTACCTGTTTTATTTAATTTTCATTTGTGTTATATTTACTGTCGAACTTTTCCAATCAAAAATTTATAATTTTAATTTTGTAATATAATGTAATTGTAATTTCGCACATTAAATATTTATTACTTTTCTATGCTAAAAAATATATGAAAGTTTAAACATTTCACTTTAATTTTAAGCTTCACTTTTAATATGTGGAATACATAAGGTTTTGATATTTCCCAAATGAAAATAAAAAAATACCAGATAGTAAAATATATTGACTCGAACAATTAGTTTTATTTTTATTGCCGTTTATGCAAGCTTGCGTAATTAAAAATTAGTTAGCTATTACTGATGAAGACTTATAACTCATAAACGCAGTGTCTACCGTTCATCCTAAATGTTTATTTTTATTGTTAATAAATTTAATATAAAATTAAGCACTTTAAGTGCAAGATCTATATAACATAATAAAATAATAATTATTTAGTTTAAATAATATTACCCCCCCCCCCCGACTAGTAAATTGTCATAGTTTACATCGTAAATTGTTAGGATCTTTAATACTTTAAATACGATATCTTTAAAACTTTAAGCAGTTAATTTAATATGATCGATTCTGAATAAAGTTATTCTGATACAATAATAAAAATAATTCAAATTTATTTAATTATGTTAATTTATTAACATCTTCTGTCATTTAAAAAGTATATATATTTGAACCTCCTAAAAAAAGCTTCATTTTCCTTCGGAAATTTCTAAGTTACAAAGTTAGAACGATTTTAAAATTCTTCTTTATATGTACTACAATGTAAAAAGTAAAATAAAATTTCTAAAATGAAATTGCGAATTTTTGATTAAAAAAATATTCAATGTGAAAAATGAATGTTTACTTTATTTTGGCGGTAATACAATATAAAATATACCTACGGTCGACGGCGAAACGGGGACGGCGAGATATTCTAGTGCGCTATAATGTTATGATATTATCTAGTAAAAAAAAACTATTTTATTTATTATCTAAATAAAGTGTATCAATTATCAGAGTAAATAATATTATGGAAATCGTGCCAATTTATCTGATGATATCATAGTACATTTGTACTATTACAACTTTTCTGAATGAATAAACACAGTTGTAAGTCTACATTAATAGTATGCATAAATGATCAGAAAAGCTTATTTTGTCCTGTTTTAGAAAACATAGAAAAACGGATTAGTTTTTGTATTCAATACGAAATCCTAAATGAACTGCCATTCGTCCAGGTTAATACAAAATTTTTATTAAAAAAAACGCACATTAAAATTTACGACAAAATGTTAAAAGCTCATCACTATAAGATTAAAGCAGTCGCCTTTAGAAAAGCTTTCAGAATCTATTCTACAAAACTTATGAACTTGGATTATTTTTGGTAACCTAAAATTATCTTATACTTTATTTTTTTATCTCTGTTGGAAAGCTGCATGAAGCAACCAAATTTTGATGATATCTAATTCTTTTTTTATGTAGTTATGTTTATAAATTTTTAAAATTTATTTGAAAATCAACTTATTAGCGGGAAAGTTTTTCTAAGCTTTTTTACGGATTATCAACGTATTTTTTACGTGTGGTCGTTAGAAATACCTAATATGTTGAAAACACATTGATTCAACGTTTGAGAAGGATAATTTATTTTATGAAAAAATTCTCAATAAAATCTTAAAGTATTTCAAACTTTTAAACTTCTCTTTTCATGTCACTACCATCAGCTAAAAAAGTTATCTTTTAAGTCCGCTAATAGCTAGAAAAAAGACGGTTTTAAAAATCGACAAAATTGGTAAATGATTATTATTAACAGACTTTCGTAATAAATAAACTGTGCTCGATCCAAATCCTCGAAGAAAAACCAAGGTTGCAATTTAAAAAAATTATAAATGACGTTTTATCAAATTTACTCCAAACTTTACGACTTTACTGTATATTTTTTGTGGAATACGGTGCATGTTTAATGATAAACGTGAGGGATTTGTACTATATAATTTATTTGCTGATTAGTAATTATTATTTCAATGAATTCTAAATTCATTATGACAAATGTAAATCCCGTGTCAAATAACACCGTACGATAAAAAATTTAACCGCATAAAAAAATTATAACTCATTTCGTACACAGGGTAAATCAATATTGTGAAATACTTATATTTACAGCCTGCCGGCAAAGTGCATCAAACTCTGGTGAATCAAAAATTATATTCTAACTGCTATTTTTCCTGGGAGAGCAATGGCAAACCACCGAGGTATTTTGCCAATAGAATCCTTCTTAAAGTAAATAGTGCTATAATTCCCATGGGTTCGATCCCATTCGACATCGATTTAAATAATACACGGTATTATATTAATAAATAAAATCTTGTGTTTGTTAAATATATTTTGACGTTTCAATTACTACGTTTTTGATATTTTGCACAATAAGTTGAACACAAAGAAAGTGGACAATAATATTATTGACTCACTTCATATACAACTCAAACAAAATTATAATAATGTCGGGGCTGCATTTACTGGCTACATTAAGAAAGTATATAAAAGATATAAGCCAATTACATATAATTATTATAGCAAACAAAATACGAATATAAAAAGAGCAAAACAACGCAAGCGCACATGAAGGTAATAGAGCAAATTATGCAACCAAAGCTAGAAAAACTGTTCAGTAATAACTACTCGTAAGTGTGTTAATTGGGAAAAATAATTAAGGTTGATTATTAAGAGCAGTAATGAAGTGTGGGTTTGGTTACATGGCAATACGAATAAGGTGTTTAATTCTATTTATTTATTCGTATAAATTACAGTGTAGGTACATATTTCTCTATCAAAATAATATTTGGAAGAAAATACTAATATATGCAGAAGAAACCAAGATATTTCTGATGGGTCTACCTTGCAAACCCAAAATCCCGATGGAAGAATACCAAATAAGTAAACAGTTCGAAAAGATAATATCCCAGCATGATTTTCTAGTTTATCTACCCAAAACTCCCTTAACCGTATAAACCGGACGTACTTAACTTAATCTATAATTAATCTAATACAATTGCCGAGGTACTGGAAGGTATCCTCTGACCTCCAATGTGTAATGGCCACAACCCAAGAATGTGTTTTGTTCGGAATGAATAAAAAGTTCTTACTTACTAATACCAATCATAGAAACTGGGGGGTCTGGGGGTAAGAAATTACCATTTTGTATGCAATTAATTGTGTTTCAGCTCATTGCTTGCATTACCGTAATACTTTTTTTAAGAAAACAACGCTCTAGCGCTCTCTTCGTACTCGTACAGTAAAAATTGTAATAAAATTTAACGAAACATATTTGTATTGTGTGCACTACATTGTAGTGCCTCTGTAGTTATCTCTGTAGATAAACAAATATTACGTTTTTTTCTAATTATGTAGAAACAACTTGACACTAATGCTTTTGATAAAAAGTCGTTGACTATTAACATCTGACTCTTTGATAAATTTTAATTATGTACGTTTGCAATCATGAATATGAAGTATCTTTACGTTTGCTTTGGAAAGCAATTTTTCAATATTTTTTTATGCAGAAAGTAGTGCTTTTCCGAACAGTTATATTTTATTGTTCTCGTTCTCACCACAAAGTAGACTATTATTGTTTTTGAAATGTGTATACACAAAATAATATTAACTTTATACTTTCAATGACGTCAATCAGTATTTTTTTAATGATTTACAGTTGTAGAAAAAATTGTGTGCTTTGCGCAAAAGTACTATTTTGCGCACTTGCTATACAGTAGTAATTTATGCAATTAGTTATGAAGTCATCATTATATAATACAAAAAATTTTACAATACCTTTTATTTGATTTTGCCAGGCGTTTTCGTATGCGGTTTAACAAAACTAATACTAAAATTGGAATAGAGAATTCAAGGATACATTAAACAATAGTTGTAAATCATTTCAATAAACTGAAGTGAGAAAATTGTTGTAAATGTATTTGTAAAAAGCATAATCATAATCATAAGGAAGCACAGTACTATAAAAAATAGTAATAGCTTTTAGGTTAAATATATACAAACCGAAAGAGAAACGACAAGAAGATATTAAACAAGAAAGTTGAAACTGCACAGGAATTACCATCCTTAATAGGAAATGCAGCTACGAATGATAATAATTTACAGAAAAATATATAAGTACATGTTTCTGTGTATCCTGTTTCTAGAATAATTCAACCTACCATGCAGGAAACTGTTTAAACTTTAACCTTAATAGAACTTAACTGAAGATTTTACTACAATGGCATTAGTGGCACATCGGCAGTATGTAATCGAAGAATTATAAATTCTTCTGCGAAAACCCAATAGCTAAATTAGCAGTTGCGCTTATTTAATTATATTGTTTATTTCCTTTATATGTAATAAGTATTCATGAAATCAAAATGAATAATATTATGTTGAATGTGATATCATAGTGGTATGAAGGCATATATTCCGATGCTAATAATTTATACAAACACATAATAAAACGAAATTTCATTTGAGCATTTTGCGTTATAGCAAGTATAAATTACAATCTTTTGGAACTAATGAGAAACATCGCTTCAATTTTATTATTAAATTACTACCTGCTAGACTAAAATTTACTTACCAGGTAAGATTTAATTTTGGTTTTAGTTGCAATATTCCAAGATCTAATTATTAATTTTACTTACATGGTACATACAAACAGCGAAGTCAACCTCAATTAAAATTAATGAAGATTATTGTATTAAATATTAATTAATTATAATTATCAGCAAGTTTATCGAAGAAGTTATAAATTTAATCAATTCTATTAGAAATAAAAAAGGTCGAGTGTTTGTGACATGGGTTGAATGTTGTAAAGTAGTGTACTTGATGGGCCCATATACGAAGATTAGTTGTAATCAGCAGTTCAAAATGTAATTGATCTGCATTGTATACCTAATGTTTGACGATAAAGGAGAAAATTGCGGGTCATTTACTTGCAGGTCTGCTTTATCAACACAAACTTTAGATGGATAAACTATTTCTATCACAATCAACCCATACAGTTTTACAAGGATCTGTCAAACAGAACATGATAACATCGTCTGTTTTCTAGTGCAGTCGTTTATGAAACTAAGAAATATATTATCCAATTCTTATACGAAACGATGCTTATAATTCTTTCGGCAATTCGTTTCCTTCAAAACTGCGTTATTTCGATTTGAGACGAAAACGTCAAGGGTCGTCGCATAGCATGACCCGCTCGGTAACACCGACAAGACCCTCGCCTGTATTTAATTTATTATACCACCTACATGTCGCCCACCAAAATTATTGCCGTTCCTATCGTCCATACCGTTAAATAATGATTTTGTTTTATCACACTTAAAAAACGGAAATGAATATTCATTCATTTTACGGAAAACAATTTGTATTTACCATTTCATAAACCGACAACGTACTTCTTCATCCCAATTCAAAATTTTGGTGGTAATACGATCGGACTTAATTTAAAAACAAAGATTTATGTTTCACATATAATAAAAACCATTTAAAATTCAACTTTATTCTATATATTTCAGAAGCAATTCGCTCTATTGCAAAGCTTTTTGGAAAAAGGAAATCTTTTCTTAGTTCATGAATGTTACACAAACTTTATATTGAGGTTTTAAAGGTGTAATGACTCTTAAACTTCTGATCTTTCGATCTTATTTTCTTTAAATCTGATAATTAACGCCTTTCTCGACTAAAGTTAATTTTGTTGATGTTTTGCTTTATTATCTGGAATTTAACTTTTAAAACCTTCCCTGCTAACTTGTAAATTTCTGTATATAAATTACTTTTAATTATTCTTGATTTAAGTTAGATAAATGTTTGTTTCGCACTTTTCTGATATATATTATATAAAAGAACTTAATTGTTTAGATTTCCTACAACAAAATGAAGATTTTCTAAACGCCAGTCTGTCGCTTACATTTACATTTCCTAATTAACCAACTGCTGTAAAAGGATTTGCATTTACTGATTTATAAATAATTTTGTTTAATTAGATGCAATTTCCCGAATAAATAGAGTTTTCCATTTAAAATTGGGTGTAAAGAAAACTTTAAAAGACTAAGTGTGATATTGTGGCGCCCTAATTATTTTTGAGCTGAGCTAAGTTTGGATAGATCGAAGATGGAGTATAAAGAATTAAAATAAATTAAAGTTCTGAGTTGTGTCATTAGATTAAAATTTAGAAATTGAAAGCTTAAAAATTTAAAAGGTTACGTGTAGGATTTAAAACAATAGTGAGTACCTCCTTAATTAGGTACCACGACTTAATTTAAAAAATAACTAAACAAAATTTTGTAATTATAGCTTCTGAATAACAGATTCCTATGAGATAAATTTTATAATAGTATTATGGTTGTAAAACAGGTAGCTACAAAACTTGAATTTACATAAATTTCTCATTTTTCGTATAAAATTTTCATTTAGTATTAATGAATGTAAAGCAATTTAAATTTAAATTAACATTTTATCAATTGTCACTTGACCTTTTACAATTTGATTAAATTTTTTGGCACAACAATTCAACGGTGAAATTCAAAAAATATGTCGCCATTTTTATCATACGAATTTTGTATAAAATATGGAGGTTTTATTATTTTTAGATATTTTAAGTAACCGTATAATAGTCAAAATGCAACTTTGGCGATAATAAAAAAGAATTTCATTCATAAAACTTATAAAGTTTGATTCATAAAACTTTTTTTAAGGTTATAATTTTGAAAATTTATTATAGCTCTTGACTGGTCGTTGCTTTCCAAACAAAAGCTTCTATTTGCAATCGACTGGGGAAAAATTTAATAATCTTGCTTGCGCTATGACTTTAAAGATATATGTATGTTTCTGGAATGTGCAGAGAATTCACAAAAGGTGGACGAGAGGGATTCAATAACATGGGACCATCCCTAGTCCATTATTAGGGTGTTAAATCTCTGCCGCCTATAACTCGAAAATAAATTAAATTTTATTTCAATCCGGATTAAAATTTCCTTCCATAACACGCTGTTTGAGAGTCGGTAAAATTGTAATTAAAGTGTTATTGTGTAAATTAAATCATTTTCACCTACATACTTGGCAAAACACAAATATTTTTTTTAGTATACCTTGGATTATGATGAACGACCTTGTAATAATAACCGCAATTGTTACCGAGATGAAATTACGATGCTGGCCTTCATTTGTTCACAATTTATACGCTAAGTGCCGTTATTGCTTAAGGCGCATCCAAGCTAAACTGTTATTGTAATAAACTAAAAGCCGTAAATATCGTCAACTAATTTGAATAACAGTTTTTAATTATGCAGTCTGTACGTAGCACAAATAGTATAATTTTTGTTTCGAAAATCATTTCATTCATCAAATGGACGGCTACGCCCGATGTTTACTATGCTACGCTTTCCAACAAATTCTTGACACAGTTGAAACTAAACACGAAATAGGTTTACCCCTTTTTGATTAGCGAGTATCGGTGGCACAAATGAATGATGTTAATGTATAATGTCTTTCTGAATTACGCTGATGGCAAATTACAACCCGATCACAAACATCATTAGGAACGTCTGCTACTATCAATTTTGATGGTCGATAATTATTGTGTATACAGAGAGCAAATATTTCGAATAAATTAGTTTAGATCGTTTGCTGATGTTTTGCACTACTGATTTAGTCAAATACAGAAATTGGTACTCGCAATTATCTTTGATGTTAAAATATATAGTAGAACTTTGAAATTAATGCCAGTTTTATTCTTCATCGACATATCTATTTCACTTTCCTTAAAGATAGTATTTATATCAACTTGTCTTAAAAATAATACGGGATATAAATTTTGAAACGTTTGGTATGTATATTTGCTCTCATCCAAACACCATGATAGAAATAACATTTTCGTAAGAAATTTTTAGAGGGAAATATTCGGCGCTATACCTCCCAGGCTCCCAGTTTCATAAACTGGTATGGAATATCCCCATATACATGTAATTGTGTTTAAATCATCTAGAACCAGTATTTGAGTGTCAGATTAAACCAAAAATTAAGTAAATGTTGAGCGAGTTCTGTTACCTCTCAGTTGAACTTGCAAAAGATTTAAATTACAAATTAAATGTACCTATAGATTGTGACACTGCAGTCCGGGGGTCTGGGGGTATAAAACTCTGTATGCCCCACAATTAGAGATATTTTATAATAATCGAAATTTTAGATGTTTCCTGAAAAAACTTTCTTGTTACTAAAATCAAATACGGAACATACACACAAACCTTCAGTTTTAAAAACCTAGTGTTTTCGGGTATAAAATTCTCCCCCCCCCCCCCTTACCACCACCACCACTACCTGCTTTAATATAAGTAATTACTAATTGTTAGATATTCAGTGATAATTTTCTATAGACTACACAACATTGCATAATTAAATACAATGTTGACATAAATCAATTCAATAAATCAAATAAAAATATTTTGATTAGATGAAATATTTTTATATTTGTTTTATTGTTCAATTTTTACATTTCTTCAAAATTCACTTTTGGAAAAGCAATGTAGACAATAACGAGTCGATCACGGCAAGTTTTAACAATACTTATGATTCGCTCTTTTAAATTGCAATATTTCAATGTCAGTTAAAGCCCGAGATTAGGTTAAACAACATTTAAAGTACCATGTTAAATTGTTTACAATTGTAAACAACAAAAACAACGTTTGAGTGATTGCGTAAGATTTGAAATAAAGTTTAGACTTCGTTTAATTAACATTGGTTTTCAACTGACAGTGAAATAGTCCTCTTGAAAGTTTTACTTTTGAATACTACATTAATTACTGGTATACAGGAGAGTATTCCATACCCCCAGACCCACCGGTCTAAAAACCAGAAGGTTTACTTACATGTTTTATGATTGATTTTATTAAATAAGAATATTCCACTTTTTTAGTACAAAATACACTTGTGGGTTACGGTAGTATAGAAAACTTCCCTAATACCTCATTAATTACATTAATTAATTAAATTGTTCTGTTGTACAAAGTATGTATAAATTATGTATGAATGTACTTCTTCGTTATTTACGACATTAATTATTTAAATTATTCATTCTGGAATACTGACACCAAAAGATTTTCTTTATTGTTTTATGACAATAATAATTTTTAACCATGACTATGCAGTTTTGTCTTTCAGTTACTTGGAATAGTATATTTATTTTATCAATTTACGGGTTTATTTTAATATTTAACGGATAAATACTATCCGTTCGATTATATTAAGGTCAGGTTTCTTTGCCAATACCACAATAACTCCCGTTTTTAATTAATCCATCTTGCTATTAAAGAATGTAGAAAGTTTTACAAGCAATTGATTTTGTTTTTTTATGCAACTTATTTTGTGATTTTTAGTTCATTTTACATTGCAATAAAGTGGAATGCAAAAGGAAATCAAATGTATTTCACAATTTTCTTTGCACAATTGGCTATGAAATGAAATTCGTAACTACTTCGCTTTTTATATTTGCCCAACCATAATTTACCAGTATTCCAATCGATT
Source organism: Cantharis rustica (assembly GCA_911387805.1). NCBI lineage: Eukaryota > Metazoa > Arthropoda > Insecta > Coleoptera > Cantharidae > Cantharis > Cantharis rustica. Next base: position 47,779,510 of record OU426878.1, on the reverse strand, counting down.
TATTTGTTGGTCTTCGGGTTTCATTAATTTCACTTCTTCTAGCAAAACCAATAGTTCATTTAGAGCAAGATAACTTTCTGACCAAATATTTTATAGTACCCTGCGTTTTTAAAGGTGGTTGAAGGTTAACCACTCATTGTTTAAAGCACTTACAGAGTAAAATCCAGGTTTAGATTTGAAAACACAACGAAAATATTTTTGATGGTTAAATGATAGCTACAAATTAGAAGTAGGTTGCAGTAAACTAGCTAGTTGGTTGGTTTTCAGTCAATGACATTCTTTAAGTTTGGTTCAGTTGTGTAAGTGCATACAGAATGTTTATAACCACTTTTTTTTATTAATAATCAAATTTTTGTAACTACTAAACTGGTTAATAAGTGATGTCCTAAATCTGGATGTTCTGGGCTCTTAATCTTAAACATCTTAATGCACTTATAGTTTCTCGACTTGAAAGCGTGCGAAATAGAGCTAAGAGAGAAAAATTGCATTGAGTTTGTGAGAATAATCCAATAATAAATGAACATGAAGAAATATTGAAAATTATTTTATTTAGATCGATAATTAATTATAATGAAATTAAAGAATTATAGGAAATCGTGGTCTATTATTATGGTCTACGTAACTGAATCGAAAAGAAAGCTGTTAACAAAAAGACAATTTAAAATAAGAACAAAAACCTATAAAATATGAAAGAACGTCTTGATAGCTTAAACAAATGTTCCTCGACACAATTTAATATGTTACATATTATAGAATAATTTAATTAACTAGTCACGATAAATAAGCAGTATCCATTAAAGTTTCCATTGAAAAATTTCATTAAAAAAGTAAACATGATTTGTGCACCAAATAAAATTAGAAAGAAAAGCTTAATGAAAGAATGTAAATGTAAGTCATAAGTGTCAACATTTTGTAGTCCCCAGACTTTCCAATAAAAGAGAAAATTTAATAAATGAATAATAAAGATTGTTTTTAAAATGTATGTTAAAGATGTGTAAATAATTATTAAAGGTGTCTGTTAGCGGTGAATAATGGAAAATTACCATAATGTCTTCCGTGTGGTGTCAACAATATTACAATAATAAATAAAAGTGTTACTAAAATGCAATGTATTCTTTCACTTTGGTCACATTTTTTAAAAGTATTAAATTGCCAGTAAATAAAATTTTTTGCGGAAAAGTAGTAAAATAGAAACATAAATCGTTCCTTTTTGTCGATCGATTCGATCACTACTAAGGTAGGCCAAAGTTGTATGTTTGTGTGAGTATAATAAATTCTAACAAACATAACTTTTGCGTTATGGTGTACTAAAAAATAAATGTAGGATGGCAGTAGTAAAAAGGATCACCTAGCAGCACAGTTGATAAAATTGCAATAATATATTTATCTACAGCAGGAGAGAAACTTTCACTTATCGAAAGCTCTATTATATTTCAAAATATTTTTTCGTCCGTGGCACTTTCCACCAATTAGCTGCCGATTTTTATTGTAACAGTAATATTGGAGATAATAAAACTGTCTTGGAATTAATTATTTTTCTGTATTGGTTTTTGCAGCTAGGAAAGTGAGCTTCTTCTGGATGGAGCAATTCTGGCAAATGAAAAGCTCTTCGTTCATATAAAATATTGGAATAAAAAGAAATGCAACCGCCAAGCACTTGGCAAAATAAAACCTTCAGTAAATTGTTTACTGAAAAATATTTTGCTGATCTCGACTTCTATAAATTTAAGTTGTAGAGGAGATACCTGAAAGTTCGGTGGCTCTGTTGTTGACGTAACACACGACTATAATATTAATGTCCACGTTTTGTCTTGTAAGTTTAATGAAATTGTTTGCATTATATTTATGATATTACCTCATTTTATTTGTCCTCATTTTACGTCACAGTAATCGTAAATAAAGCAGATATCGTATTTTACGTTTATGCATGCAGATGGCTGGTAGTTTGTAATTAGTTTTCGATGAGCTTATTGTTGGTTATATGCCAGATAGTTTGAGAAAGGAGAAATATAATGGCAAAAGCAAGTTTTGTAGTCAAATTTTTATTTTCCATATCCCATCAAATTCAGATTATTGTGCTCGAGAGTCGGATTCGATTAGACATTTTCGTGCATAAAATGCGCACGCTTGTAATTTATAATATTTTTAATATTCGGGCCGTTGAAAACTCTTTACTTAATTTTTATGAAACTTTAGATTTTTATGATTTATAAATTCCAGAGTTGCTCGAAGTCTTAGGAAAGTTTTCCATTTTGCGTACATGTGGGAATAAATTTATGGGACAGTAAATAATGTAGATGTAGGATGAGGGAGTAGTAGAATCTGCAGATTCAAACTTCCAGGTATATGGTTATTCTTGGCAAGAAGAAGTATTACATGGAAAAACATAAGAATTTGTACAACAATATATATTGCTTTCTTTAAACAGCAAAATCGCCTTACAACGTAAAAGCCGTATTTATTTCTTTAAATGTCACGTGAAAATAAAATCAAAATTTCTTGATAAATTTTTTAAGTCGACCGATTTCAAAAAGATTACGTTGAATGCTGTTATGAAATGTTGCATGTACTCAGATATAAACATCTTCTTCTACATTAAGCACCAAATGAGGTGAATTTCAAACGGTATAACATCTTCAGTTTGCGGGAATAATTTGTTTTATCTTTTAAAATGCAAACAAGCATTTTTATTGTTATTAAATTTTAAGAATACCTTAAGTTTTCTTAAAAACCTTGAAGCATACATAAATTTTTATTACACAAAATGTACTTTTTATTCTTTGCTATAAAATGTGAAATACTGTCTGCCTTCTTTTAAGTGTGTGTTTTATCTGCAAAATTGTACAGAGCAACACTTGGTAATTTTCAAAAATGAAAAACTCGGATAGCATCGAACGCAGGTCTACATAACATAGATATCCCCGGCAGGTAAAACTTACAAAAAAATCGCAAACTTATTCATAAAACATAAAAGGATTTTTTATGGTAATGCTTGGCATCCCGGAAAATTCGATAAACTTAAAAGTTCAAGGACTTACCGCTGAATAGACAGCAGATCAACAGGAACAAAAACTGACCAGCAGGATTCATCACTCGCACCATCACTAGCTCAAGCGCATCCTATCGCCACTTCTTTGCGGTTTAATTTACCCGTAGGGCGTCGAGAGGTATTTGATGTGTCTGAAATGAAGGAAAATCTCTTATTAAACATCGCAAAATACTCGGCGTCTTATTTTAATGAAACACAAAGCTCGCGTTTACTTCAAGTTTCTTATTAATTCCGTTGATTGCATCCTATTTTCATTTCGATAGTTGTAAGCATTTCACAAATTTAACCACTTCACCGTTTTAACCGAAGATCACCACTTACGTCTTAAAGAAGTGTCAGAAAATGTACTCGACTCACTCTAGCTTATCGTTCACAAGTGTTGGAAAGCAAAAATCGTATAAAATAAATAATTTTCATATGCTTACGTATCAAACAAAAAATAGAAAGTTAATTAATAAAGTATTTTTATGTAAATGTTATGTATGTAGGTACGTGAGAAAAGTTTTATTATAAAACTATATATATTCCTTATAACAATCTGCGGTTACACAAATGTAATAGTAAAACAATTACGCAAAATTATATAACATCACATTGCGGTTTAAAATTTAGAGTAAAATTCATAATCAATGGACTACATTATTTGTTCTTCCAATCTAATTAAAATTATTCATTGATTGTCTTAAAACAAACAACCATTCCGAACACCCATTTCTAATCTATTCATAATTGTACTCTTTTATAATATTACCCTTGAGAAATATCGCATGCATTACAAAAATTGAATGGAATAAGTATTTATAATTAATTCAAAAAACCCTCAAAAAGTTTAAATAATTTTATTCTTTTATTGACATTCTTACAATGCTAATATTTGTTATAACAATTAACAACGCTTTCATCTTTTTTTTATATCATGCTTTATTATATTATTTAAATTGAATTGTAAAGGCAATGCAAAAATATTTGAATAAAAATCCGAAATATCACAATAACAAAAAACTTATTAGCATGAGCAGGAAGCTTTTAAACCAAGTTGACAACGAATATTTGATGTTATTCATTTTTAAACTTTCACAAACTAGAAAATTAAATAATCGATTCATAAATTATAAATTGGATTAATAAATCTAAATCCATAAAGCGTTTGCCAGCTGGGTGTTCTATTCTTTTATGTATTCCGCTGGGAAATTTTCGGTGATTTTGATTATAAAATTAAAATACAGTTTATGATTACGATAGACGTTTGTTAGGATCAAAATATTATAATTAATTTTTTTACCATTAAAATTTACTAAAATTCCCATTATATTTGGATTTTCAGATTGCGAGATAAATCATGATATTAAAATTAAAATACAAATTTTATTTTATTTATTCACAAATTTATTTGTTAACAAAATTATTTCAAGATCGTAATCCATTATAACTCTAATTGAATTTTGTTGTGTTTGGTATAGGTCATTAACTTATACAATATTTATTTATAGTTTTTAGCAGATGCTAATAGTTTATTTTATATTTTAACAATTTTTTTTAGTTCATTGACCACACATAAATAATCGCCAAAAAATATGTAAAATACATAAATTTCAAAAATTCAATAGAATTCAATAGAATACAGATTTTTATATACGGTGCCGTTTTAATTGTAAAATTCAATACAGTTTTTTGTCAATTGCAAGTTTCCCATTCTTAAAAGTTTCAAAAGTTAAAATTTCTTTAAAAAAAACTTAAAGAATGAAATTCTAGAGTAAAAAAGATTTTTGGTCAAAAATACTGTCAATCGTAGAAAAATTTTAGAGTTTTTGGAGTGCAAGATTTAGGAATTACAAGGGAATTATCAATGATTTGCAGCAATTTTAAACAAAAAAAAGAGTCCTTCAACTGTATACACATAAGAAAATATTTTCATGGTAGACCTTGGTAGAAAGTAGGGCTTATGCCTTGAGAAGTGTATAAAAATATTATTCAGAATTACTGGCAATAATAATAGTTTAGTATTAAAAATTAATAGTCTCTTTACGTGGGTGGCGCTCCATCACCCCCATGAATTATATATTACAATATCATTAACTAAATCGAATATATTGCGTTGATTATTATTATATGACAATAATTATTATTAGGTAGTACATTAAATATTATAGTTAAATTAAATATTTTATGTAGTACAAATCGACTACTTTTGAACAAAAAAAATGAAGTAACGATTTTGTCAACAAATATCTATTAAAATGTGAAAAACACTCCGAGTATAAATAGAATCGTTCTTAATCATTTTCATTTTGTTTATCAACCACAAAAATGCAATTAATTAAAGAACAAATAGAAATTGTTCGGAAATTTCCTATTAAGCAAATTGTACATTTTGCTTTGGTTCTCCAATTATATCAGATTATGTATAAAAAATCAATATTGTAATACTTGGTTGGATTTTTGTTTAATGTAACTATTCTGGCCACAACCTGTAACTCTTAAATACTTTTAAGAGTAAATCTTTAATTTAATTTAAATTATACATACATAGGAAAACTAAAATTAAAAGTTTTTTATATTAAATTTTAATCTTAAAACTAAGATTTAAAAAATTGAATATTAAGTGTAGAAATCATTAAATATTTATTAGACTTTACTTGAAACTATAAAAAATCAAACCATTGAACTTTTCCATCAAACATTAGCTTTTTTGATCTGAAAAGTGCAGCTGGAACATTTCAATTTATAAATATTCCAATAATAAAAAAAATTATTAAATATAAAGATGAAGTATGAATAAGTCATAAATTAAAATAATTTGTGAAAGGTATAAATTTGTTTTAATACAATATTTGCAATTCAAAATTGCAATAGTTGACTCTAAATTCTAGTTGATCCTCGAAAGACCTCGAATATCAAACATAAAAGAGGAAAGAAGTGAAATTAGCACTCATTGATAATATAAAAAAATGTAGTACTATACTCTCAAATGCAAATTTATATTTAAAAAACTTTTATATTTTACAAATTTTTATAATAAAATGAATAAACATTTCGTGTAAACCTGCACAATAATAATTATTATAACCTCTTAGACATTCTTGAAGTTTGGATAGCTGGTACCTAATCATGTTTGGAAAGTTGTTGCATTAATGGCAAATAAACTTTTTTTGCTACATCAGTTCCGTACAAAAAATCAAGATGAGTATACTCGGTATTTTCAAGTTGAATGGTCTCCACAGCAGCATTTGTTAATTTCGATTGTAATATTGCTACATCTTGTACTCTCGAGAACCAATCATGTTTGCTAATAAAAAGTACAATTGGACAAGTAATGTCCTCTAAATTGTATTCCGGAGGATTACTAACACCATATTTAGTTTCGTTCAGTTCTCCATAATCAAACCGGCAGAATCTATCTAAATTTAAAATTTCAATAATACTGAAAGATATCCAAAGTTGAACTTACTAGATGCAGCTAATTGACTGTAATGACGGAATTGATTCATCGAAGCATAGCTTTGCATATCATCATGAAGTAATATTGGCAATAAGTTAGGTGAAATATTTTTGGGATTATATCCAAATGTAACAAATAAATCGTTTAAACAAAGAATGTCGTTACTTGAATTTTTACAATTAATAAATTTGGAAGACTTTCTTCTTACTTCATCATGAAGTTTATATTTATTATCGGGAAAGTACGGTTTCAATTCGTTCTGTTAAACCAAAAAAACAGTATTTCTTTTCAAAACACAAATTATAAAACTTACTTTTTCTGTCAAACATTCTATTATTTTGATAACTGGGCATTGAACATGGTTTAAAAATGCGACGGGGGCCAATCCAACATTTACTGCAATCTTTTCGTTATATTCAGGTTTTTCGGAACATAGAATGTAAGAAAGGGTAGTGCCTTGGCAATAACCAACATAATAAAGTTTTGGCTGCTGGGTTTGTTTTAAAATAAAATCTATCATAGCCGAAATATCATAAAGTGCCATTTCGTGTAAAGTAAAGTTCCAAAATTCGTCGTCTTCCTCTTTAAAATGAGTGTGTTTATTTGAATAACGGGTTCCTCTACAATTGCCTAACCAAACATCGTACTCGTCATCAGCTAGGATGTAAGCTGTTAAATAAAATTTTATTTTTATTTTTATATTTTTTCATAAATTTATTGCTCATCACCAAGTCCGTTTTCGGGTCCTGGTTTCACCCAATCATCCGAACATGACAATAAACCATGAACTAAAAGAAGTGGACGTCTATTTGGGGAGCCGGTTTGGTTAGCCCCATGCTGAATGCGATACAGAGTTAAAACGTATTCATCTGTTGTTACAACTTCGTATGTATCCCCAGGGTAATTATTATTCCTGATAATATCAATCTAAAACAGGAAATAATTGGATTGCTAATTTCTTAGTCGTTTATTAACTCACTGTTTCTAAATTTGGGTCTTCTATTTGCGTGGGCTGCGACTCAAAATATTTTTTCACTTTTTTTCTTAAATTTTCTACATTTGGATGCCATTGTTCTACCAATGATGTAAGTTTAGAAATTTCAGGAAGCTTAATAACTTTTAATTGTGCCTCTAAAGTTTCTACTGCAGCAGCTACTATAAAAATTATCCATAATTAATTTTAATTTGGAAAAAATATTCTAAAACACGGTTGTAATTTTGTACTTACCAAATTCCATGTTTATTCTAAAGAATTTCACAAAAATTACACCACAAAACAATACAGGACTGCAAACGAAATATTTTATTTGTTTTAATATGCGTATAAAATTTTAATGAAGAGTTATCGGTATAACAAAATTTTATTTAATACACCAAGTTTGTTTCAAATTTGTAAACCACATTTTAGTCAAACAACGAAATTATAGCGTTTTTGATAAGGATAAATGCTAGTTATTTTATTAAATTTTTAAATACATACTGTATGTAAGAAATAAAATTACTACAATTCAAATTGGTTTCTATACTATTTTTTATGTAAACAAGTCATAAAACATGAAGATCTTGAAAAGTATCTGGAAAAAGCAAATTTGCTTTGTTATTGATAATTACAATTGTTTGTGTAAGCTACTCTTTTATGTATAATGTAAAATTTTTATTTTGAATTAGGTTTCATTGCATTTGGCGTTTCTTTAATACAATATACGTTTTTAAGCTCATTGCCCGAAGGATAAACGTAGTAATAGGTTTTTATATTCTAAAATAAAATCTCGTTATAGAATTTTTATTTGCGTTTTCTGTTATTATTTAGATTGTACAATTTTAAATATTTTGTAATATTGAACTAAAATAAGGGTTTAAAAAATTAACAAAAAATGTTTTGTTTCGACACAATGAAAGCCAGATAGTCCTTCTAATGGATAATGAAAAGAATTTTATTAAAAATATTATTAGTTAACGTTTGAATAAATTAAAAATTTTCTTTCCATAATGAAATTGTACAAATGGACATTTAAAAATATCGGAATTCGTACTAGTCATCTCCTTATCAAATACAAAAACAACTATACAAATTATATAAAAAATGATAATCTCTAATTAAAAAATATATAGGTATTTACTATTTAGTAACGAAAATAGTTTAAAACGCTGTAATACGCTGGTTTGCTTGGCTCTGCCTTTTTTGATCGCTTTTGAGGTGAATATAGGTGATTAAAGTAAAGCAGATTTATGGAAATTTAAACCCATTCGCTTTTTTAAAGAAATTTTGACAGTAACAAAAATTATAATATTTTCTGTATATAAAAATTTTAACGGGTTAAATTTTTTGGTAATGTTCAAGTTAAAGTTAATATGCAATTACTCACTTAAATATAATAAAATGAAAGAGAATTCTGTATCTATTTCGTACCATGCAATAAATTTTGTTAAAGCCTATACGAAAAAAGGTGTATTCGCGTCATGCGTTATCTATTCTCAAGCGGCAAACTAAAATAGGGTAAAAGCAAAAGAGAAATGAATTTTCTTTTTCGTTATAGATATTGGTTATCATATCATCTTAAAATATGTCACTTGGTTGCAATAATAGATATATGGTGTTGGCATAATTTTTATATTTTTGTTAACATAATATTACATATTACTTATTATGAAAAAATAGCGGAGGTTGCAATAATATTGATATCTAAATTTCATGAAAATATTTTCCGATAAAAACAAAGTTTGTTTGTATTTTAGGGGTTTATCAAAAATTTTAGATAAAAATTCACAACTGAGATATCTTTTGTATAGGCTCAGCTTTCTCTGTTACTTTCTAATACCAAAAGCCTTCAATATTTTAGCCTCACCCAACGATCACCTTCATGAAAAATATCTGCAATCTCTCTCAAACATTCTTAACAAAAACATTATTTACAGTCAAGCTCTTTCCAAATACGATGAAATAACAAATACATTTAAGTTTTTCGTGTTTTTCTTTCATATCGGTTTGGAAAAATATGAATTATTTTAGAATTTTGAAAGCAACGGTCGAATATATTAATGTCTCAGAAAATTCTATGGTAAGCACCAGTTCTTCCAATTAAAGCGGTTGAAAGAGCTTAAAATTTATTTTTTCCTTTTTAAGGAATTAAAGTCGAACTTCTGAAAATCGGACAAATCTGTCGATATATTATCAAAATCTTTTGAAGTAAAAAGTTTAATGACTTGGTAACAAAGTTAAACTAGAAGAATTGTATACAAAAGTTTAAAATTTATGGTATGTACTACACAGTCAACATCGCATAAATGCCACTTTCAGGATATATTATGCCCAATATGAACTTCTCGTTTCATCGAATCTTGCAATCAAACTTATACAAACTAATTACAAACTTGTATGGTCTAACACTCAATCAATATGTAATTATCAATGCTTCATATTCAGTTTATAAGGTACATATTCCCTGTACCACTTAACTGTTGAATTGTCCTGCGTTATGAAACATTTATGTAAAGCACTTAATTAAACTCAAAAACTTTAGTTCTCAGGTTATACTATAAATAATAATAATTGGAATTGAACATTTTTCAAGTTTACTTATTGTTTTGGGGTGTCCGGTATTGTACCCATGCTTTATTTTCATAAATTTGCTTATATCGATCGTAGTAAATAATTTAGCCATATTACATAATCCTACTGAAAACCAAATTATATGCAAATATTGTTTAAACAACTCCGGGTTAAATCGATGCTTTGAGAGAAGTTGGAAGCGATTTATTCTTAAGGTTGTAATTAGCAGAAATGATTAGTCAACATAATTTGAATTCTTTTGAAAAATGCTTCACTAAGATAACTTTACCTATGTTTGTACAATAAATTAGTTAGGATAGTAGGAACCGAAATAAAGTATTCAATTTTTATTTTTATCAAGAGGGCTACTGAACTTAACAACCCCCCTTCAAACTTCAATCATTAAAGAATTGTCAAGATAATGTTAAATAATATTTTTTAAATTCAGTTTTTGCAGCCGCACTTCCCAAAGAAAATAATTGAAAACAAAAGAAAAATCTGATGTTAAGAAAAGAAAATCCGGAAAAATTCGAGAAAATTTACCAATTGCTTTGGTTAAAGCCGATTACATAGTTTATAGTATTACAATTATTTTTACTGACGGCTGCAGTGGAAGTAAAATAGTACTTTAGCGCCGGTGTTGAGATCAAATATCTCACCGGTACTATGATAAAACATTTGCTTTGATAAAAAGTAAAATTTTAAGTTTTACAATATAATGACATGCAGTGAAGTATTTTGGCGTTTTCAGAAAATAGTACATTATGTTAATAAACAATAAACTATGTAGACCTTATAAGATTCAACAATCTGTAAGCGATTACTTTGGTTCAATCGCTATTTTATTTTAACGTAAAAAATTGTTAAAAGTTAAAGTAAAACAATGAGTACGAGCGGAAATAAAATACTTTAGTGATGCCTGTCGCATGCAAATAAAACATTGCATTAAAAAAACTATTTTTTTTTAGTTTTGTAATCGAACGACATAAAACAATATAAAGAAGTTTACTTAATATCAACCAATTGGTAAAATTGAAGTGACACTTTTATTTTTGTGACAATTGATTTTTAAAGCAAAAAAGTGGCGGGTAGCACTTTAATGCTTACGCGCTCAAGTAAAAATAACGAAAAGTCAAACTTTAGCTCCCAATGAAGCAATATATTGTTTTCTATTTTACTTAACGCTGCGGAAAGATATTTTTTGATTGTCATTTAAGTTTGCAAACTACCTACTTATGAAATATTTCTACATATCTAAAAGTAAATTTATCTGCTACAGTTCTGAAGAATGCACATTCAACTTTATTTTACGTTTCAAAATGACACTTTATGAGAATTAATATTAATGTACCGATTTTGAAAGTGCTGAAAGTGATCTACACTGATATCAAATACGAATTAAAAGTATAATAAATTACGTCAAGCGTCCAATTATTAGGAAAATTGTAATGTATAACAAAACAGTGTTAACATTTATAGCGTTTTAAATAAAACAAATTCAAAAAATTCAGTTTATAATTATAAGAAATAAAATAAATGCTTTCTCTAAGTCTATCTTTTAATTTAATACAATTTTTTACAGAATTCCCATCGTCAGTCTTAGAAGCTATAACAAAATTAACAAATGATAAAATATCAAAAAACATTTTTAATAACTTAAGAATAAGTAAATGTAATTAAAAAAGGCAAACCAGGAGTCAAAACAAGTCAAAATTCTAACCAAACGCCATCAACTTGTAATTAGCATCACTGCAACATGTTAGGTAACACAAAATATTTATTTAAATTGGTTTTAATATGTAAACTCTCCAATGAATGCAGCGTTTAAATATAATACAAATTCCGAACATTTTTTATTAAATTAAAAAAAGCACTTAGAGAAAAAATTTGTTTTAGTTCTTATAATATTGTTATTTGAACATTCTAAAATTGAGATTTAGTTTTAATATATTTAATAATTCAATTTAATTATGTTTCTCATTTGTTTTATTTAAGTTATAAAAAGATAAGTTTGTTAAAATCTAAATTGTCAATTCAAATTAAATTCTTTTTAAGAATTAATACATTATGATACATTATGAAATGTATCATCATTATTAAAATATCGTACCCGTTCCTCAATCATATTCTGTAAGAACTAATTTTATAAGGTAATTCATATCCAAGAATAAGTGTCAATTTGCACGAAAATTCATATAAATCAATAATCCTTGATTCCTTTTGATCGACGCTAAACAAGAGACTATGCTCACTAAAAATATTCCCCTAAACCGGTCCTACTCGGCACAGGCCCGAAGTGGAGGGGTACAAAAGATCGGTTTTGAAAAATGCAACTACGGTAAATCTTGGATCCACCCTAAAATCTAATCATCTAATCGTGGTAAGAATTGACTGACAGCTCTCGGGCAATTAATTGAATGAACTAATCACAGATAATCTAGAAGTTAAAATTATTTAAATAAGCAAATTGTAATTGTAAAGGTAAACGTAACTTGCTTGACTTGACTTGGCTTACAGAAATACTCATAAAATTATTAAAGTAATAGTAACGTAGTCACGAACGAACAAGCATGCATTATCGTTAAGGGAGGGTTTTAAGAAAAGCACTCAGAGTATTAATAGCATAAGTATAAATAATAACAACTAAACAAGCATCAAAAGTTTATCATTGGATTATTTTCTCTGTAAGTTGTAGTTTGATACTTTTTTATTTAACCATTAGTTTACATTACAATTAAGCAAAATCTTTCTTAAATGTTTATTATAAAATCAAATTTCTATAAAAATATTATAATATCTAATTTAGGATTTTATTTCAAATCTATCTGATAAAAACCATATTTAAAAATAAAACCAAATGACTGGGTAGTAAGGTATACAAAGAAAGTGCAGATGGAGCAGCAATTCAAGGCTATTGGTGAGCTTTTTAAGTAAAACCAGCTGCAGGTTCAGTCTGTGTAGTTGGTAATTCCCGACTCCACCTTAAATTGGCCTGGCAAATTCACGAGCCGTCCGTTTAAAATCCAATATTATCAGCATGAATGTATTTTGATAGTTATAATCGATTTTATTACATTTTCTAATTGAATACTGTAATAGATAATGCAAAAGTCCTTATGGATTACAAAAATGTGAGTTTAAATTACATAATTAAAAGCAAAATTGATGTTGATAAGGTTAATAAGAAACACACAGATATTTAATTGAAAATTCACAAAAAGATGATTTTCAGCTTTGAAATTGGCATTAATGAAGTCTATTTAAATGATTTATTCAGTTTGCGAGCGTTTTTGGTTCGTATTAAATATGCATAACGTAACACTTCATGATCTTACTTTTAAATTCGATTTCAATTGAAAAGACTTATTATTCATAGAGTAACGTACTTTAGAATCCTAAGCTATTTCATCATATGGGTGCAAAGAGAGAAAAAAAACTTAAATTCCATAACAATTTCACTTTATATTTATCATCACCCTATTCAGTTTTATTGATACATAGTTTAAAATATCAATCCAATAATCCATAGCACGTAGCAATTTTAAGGCGCCCCGGTTTGCTCAAAGAAGATAAAATATCGTTTTAACGCTAGTCTAAAGTAACGACTGCTTTCTTTAGTACAATCATTAAGTTTTACGTTTGAAGTCATATTTTTAACAAAATCCAAACAAGAGGATAAAATTTAAACCGTTTATAAAGCACACGTTCACTTATGAGATTCCAGATATACGGCAACTTTACTAGACGGCATTACTTGAAACCATAAAGTTCGCTCGAATAATTGATGCAGTTTTATTACGAAAGTAAACTAATACGCCATAAAGAAAGAATTTCAGACGAAAACACTCAAATACTCAATTATTCTTGAATAAATTTACACCTTTTAGTGTTCAGTTATAAATAATATATAATAATTTCTTATACTTGTTCATATACTCCAAATTAACTCAAAGTTATACGGATTAATTTTCTTGCAATATTGTGGTGCCCTAATCTTTCTTTTTTTATTTTCATTCGTAATTGTAAGCTACAGAACTTGGAAGACATAATCACAGCAAGTGATTTGCGATTAGTTTGATTTATATTTGGTAAGAAATTAAAAAACTGCGAAACAAGGTTAATGAAATTAAATCCCTTAAATATTTAGGGAAAGGAAAGCTGATATTAGCAACGATAAAAATTTGTTACAAGATTTTTCTCATAAAAATATGCAGATCTGGTCGTGCCTATTAAAGCTGATTGCAGTTACGATATTATCTAGCTTGCTGATAACGTCTACTAAATTTTAATTTTGGTTCATTCAAAAACAGCTATGCAATATGTAATTACTTTAGATATAAAAAGTTTTGTGGAAAGTAAAAGAATACAATATTGGCCCCGTAGCTTTCTTACATAAAATTTATTAAAATTATTTTGGTTCGAGTTGAGAAATTATTAAATTTTAAAATATTGAAATTTTTAAGCGAAACCACAATGTGGGTTTAAATTCTTCCTTTTATAATTAATTTTTAACACTGAAAAGTTAAATATATTTTAAGTGCTTAGGGTAGATCGTGTTAATAATTTATGTTCATCGCTATGCTATAGAAGACACATAAATTTTCTTCTTAGATAAACTATAAAAGATACTTGCAATGTTCTTCTATAGCCAGTTACAAAATTGGAAACATGTTCGTTACAATAGAGCTATTTCATATTATCGATCGCTTTATTGCTTACAAGATTTTATTTTGTTATGTTTTAGTTCAAATTAATTAGCTAACATTTTTATAAAGAAAGATTTAATTAAAGATACAATATAGCAGACTACTTCTACAAAAAATGTCAATATGGAATGTTCGTAGACAAACATCATTACGAGAAACATAATTTGTATTGTTCATAATATAGTCCTTCCGAGTTTTTTTCAAATGAACAGCAAATATGACCTGAAAATTTCTGCATTTCAGTATGTCTCCTATTAATTGCAAAGAAACTAATTGAAACTAATTGGTCAAGATTATCAAATAAAAAGTGAACTAAATAAGTTACTCTGAAAATTGGCACGTCCTTGTTCGAGACAGATGCATTATTTAAATAGATTACATTAAGCAAGATTCCCAAACTAAGCGGACTTCTAATTGTCTAACAGATCAGTTAAATTAATCCCTATACTAATTGCAAACATTCTAGTAACTAAAATAGGTTGACGTTAGCTTGTAGTTACGTTCGCTATTGCTTTTTCTTTTTTGTCCATAAGCAAAAGGAAGAGGCAGAAAATTTGGTTTAACATTTAATTTCAAATGTGCATCATCGGGTTCTGACTGATCAGCTTCTTGTAATTGTATTTGTTTCTTCCAAGTGACTTATTTTAACGGTTGGAAAACGTTGCCCATCTTATTTTACGAACGGCACAACAAGAATCGACGACTTTCTAGTTTCTATAAACGATAATATCCTGCAAAATTGATGTAGCGTTATGCATCAATTTGAAGCGGAATTGAGATAAAATAATCTTGCAGGGTACGATGAAAACTTGTTTATTGAAGACATTTTCAAACGAGATTTATTATTATTATTATAGCAAAAAAGCTTTCACTTTATATTGGCGACTCTAATTGCCTGTTTGGAGCACATACAATATATGGCTGTATGAATGGGATGCCCATAGCTTCTAGCACTTTCTTTCACATAAATTCATAATTGACTAACTAAATTGTATTAACGTTATTTCCTGTGTACTGTCTTTAATCTAACCCACAAATGAGCAATCTAATTATTTTTTAAAATGAAATAAAACAATTCAGGATGAAATTTACTGAAAATCATATAAAAAGTTTACTTTATGCTAACCAATTGTATTTAAAATAAAAAAGTCTAACATTAGTTCCTAATAAAACAGTATACTATTTTATTAAAATAAAAAAAATTCACGTCAATCAATTGTAAAATTAAGGAATCACGTTATTTTTATTTAAACATATTTTAAATGTTTATTCTCAAAATACTGTTTGTTTTATTCAATAATACGAAATTAAAAAATAAGAAATCGTTCAAAATGAAATTTGAGAATTTAAGAAAACAAAACAGGTTTTGTGTAAATCAATTAAATTGAAAAATGCTATAGCGGAAACTTTTGCAAAAATTAATTTTTAAATTCTTCCATTTTGCCAATTGTCAAACTTTAACAAAAATATTTGAAGCTATTTCACCATTAAATGCAAATGCATACGTAGTAAATTTTAATGCTATATTTTGTAAAGAAAAAAACAATTCAAGTCGGAGGATTTTGTATTTTCACCCAAAATATCACTTAAGGGAGTAGCCTCCATCTTTCAGAGCAAAGCAAGGCATATCATCTTAGAACCGATTCTGAATTATGACATGTAGTATAACGGTAAAAGCAATCTGAGAAATTTTTTTTAATTTAAAATATTTATTAAATACAATTATTATGCCCATTGATATTATGTATTTCACAATACATACCATCATTGGTCTAATAGTTAAGGCGATCAACTGCTAATGTTTAAGAGACTCGGTTCAAATTTTAACTAATTTTTTTATGATCCTCTTCATGCAACGGAGGGAACGTAAATAAATCGGTTCCCATGGATTAATGTTTGTTACTACAAATAATAATAATGGCCGTGAGCTCCAAATGTTGAAACATTTTATTATGAGAAAAAGTTCAAAAGAAGATGTTTAAAGTTAAATAGTTCTGTCCAGACAAAAGAAGAATTTTAGATATAGCAAGAAAATTAAAATGTACCTTGATAAAAAATTAACTACTTTAAACAAAAATTTTAGTTAGGGTTGGATTTTATGAAATCAGGCTAAACGTTTACAAAGCTGATCGTTTAACAGATTAAAAGCAGTTGAAGTGGTGAGAAAAATTAAAATAAAAATTTTACAATGCTGGATCATAACTTACAATGGTATTATAATATTTTCAGCACTTGATTATGAAGACAACCCGAAATATGTCGATTGACTAATGGAATAAAATTAGGTCGAGTTAGGTTGAATTAAACAATAATTTAATTTTATATCTAATTATTAACTTTGTTTCTTCAGGATTTTATTTATTCTGCGCTTTTCTCTGAGAGTGTTAAAACAGTTTGAAGTGCTGAAAATGTATAGATATTTATTATAAATTATTTTAAACTAAACATAATAAAACTAAATTGACCAAGTTACTTTCTCTTCCAATTTTTTATGTTGGCAACTTAAAATATACTAATCGGAGCTGCACTGCATTTCTGATTATCTTGATCAGTGGTGAGTAGGACAACCAAAATAAATCGATTATTCACAAAAAATTTTACTTTTACATAAACAGCTGGTGGTTATATGTACATTTACAATGTTTACATGTTTATGTTTACTTATTTTTCCAATATAACTTTATGCATCGATAAAATCGGTAATTTCAGAATATTGTTTGAAAATATATTTTATATTATCCAAGTATAATTGGATAATAAAAAATGTAATTTTAAAAAAAGTCAAACTAACTGACGAAGATCAAAGTTATTAAATAAAATGATATAACAAACTCCGTGTTAGTAAAAAAATCTTAAGCGTTTGGGTTGTAGATCTGATAGTGTTGACTTCGTTATAAGTTTGAAGTTTCTTTATATAATGAAATTAATTCGTTATATAAAAACTAAATCTATTACATTGGATTTAGTTTTTTTATTTGGTTTAATATTTGTGCGACTTAAAATCTCACCCTAAATAAGCAATGCACGGGGGGATAAAAGAATGGGCAATCTTCATACCTATTGGAGGCTTAGTTCGGGGATTTACCTATTTACCTCAGGAGAAGGAGGATAATTGTTATCGCCGCAATCCTTTCATACCGATTTAAATCTATCTAAATTGTCTCTAGGGTCGTTTGCCTCTCTGCCATACTAAAGCAATTCTTCTTGATAGCAGAAATATTTCAGACGTTCAGGAATGTAAGTGTAAAGTTATTTCGATTATTATTTATACCAACACCATTCGAGCTACAATCCAAGAGTTAACCCTTATACCACTCTTAACGCGATAATATACAAGTAAAGATTGTAAATGCATGCACATTGCACACATAACGCGATCACGATCAGCTGTTCATGTCAACATCAAATTTTTTGTTACTACTGGTTACCATGGTAACCACAATTAACTCAACTTCACTGCAGCATAGACGTCATCACAATCACAGCCGCGAAACGCTTATACTCAAAGCACTTCTAAACTTAATTTTAATAATTAATCCAAAAATCAAAATTGATTATACTACAAAGTACTTAAATACCAAGAAAAATTCAAGTAATATAAAATCGTAGTAAAACTCATTTGTATCAATCTAGAGTGGAGTAATTATTACTCCTCCCTACGAGACCGTTGCGTCGATAGGGAAAAGCATAAGAAATGCGGGGTAACACAAAAAATATGAGATATTTACTTTACCATGTATGTATCTGGAGCTACTTGAAGTAAATATTAGAAAATCTCGAAAAAATTAGTACTAGTAACTGTAGCCTTTTGCGTGAAACAACAAAAAATAAATTTAAAAATCTCACCCTCTCTTTCACCAAAGTGTTAGAAACCATTAACTGTTTCTTTTTCGTTTTTGAAATATCAATGAATAATAAGATTCCAGTAATTGCATCAAGATGTAACGTTTGTTTAGAAAAAGTGCAAAAAATACAAAAG
The DNA here is from genome assembly GCA_911387805.1 of Cantharis rustica. Classification (NCBI taxonomy): domain Eukaryota; kingdom Metazoa; phylum Arthropoda; class Insecta; order Coleoptera; family Cantharidae; genus Cantharis; species Cantharis rustica. Next base: position 47,760,787 of record OU426878.1, on the reverse strand, counting down.
TGTTTGTTTAAATATTTTTAACAATTCTGGTAATTTCTGAATTTGGATTTTTGGTAAATTTTAAATTTCTGAATTTCAATTCTGGTAATTTACATTATCAGTTCCGGTAGGTTAAAAATAAATCTTACGCTGGTTGTATAACTTCATCTGCTCTTGTTGTTTTTTTTACTAGAATTCCTCCTTGCCCTAAAAGGGCAATGAGGTAACTTGGAATGTAGCATGGTTTGACTATGCATTCAATTTGGTAAAATGTGTATTAAACCATTTTACGTATTGTGTTAACATTTACAAAATTAAATTTTAAATAATTGTCACGCATAAAAGTGCGCGTACACATCTTAGATTAAAGGCTTTGATTAAACATTTTTTTTATAAACTTAATTTATTTAAAATGGCAACGGTTGCTCGTTTGTCGCTCGCTAACAGGAGGAAGTGATTAGAAATATAAAGATTAGAGTGCAATTCTATCTCCGACAATATATTCCACATCTAGAATATGTTGAGTACTGTGTTGAGTACATCTAAACATACATCTATTATAATCAATAAATTTATTAAAAAAGGTAGAAGATTTCTATTTAATAAAATCAAAAAGGACATGTACACAAAACATCGATTTCCTAAACCGGGAGCGAGGGTGTCTGGAGTTAAAGCTTACATTACCTTTGTATCTGAGATTTTTAGAATAAATTACTTGTTTTATTCGGAGCTAAAGTACTTTTTATAGCTCGTCTGTATTATCGACTTCCTCAGCTATGCTGTACTTGTTGATCAATTCTAGATTAGTAAAACATTAGTTCCTAATAAAAAAATATAATATTATTTAATTTTTTTTGAATACAAAAAAGTTTTGAACAACAAGATGAAATCCAAATACATATTTATGCTCAAGGAAGCATAGATGTTTTAGAGATAATATGATATAATTGAGGTTATTAAATCTCCCGTTTCCGAGCAGATTCTCCGGGAAAAATATTGTATCATACTTAAGTCTTTTAGCTAATTTCTGATATTAAATTTCACAATTTTTGCAGCGTTAGACAAATAATTATTAAATTAATTTAAATTTTACTAGATCAATAGTTTGTATTTTTGTGTTGTTAATGTATGCTAATGTATAATGTAACAAGACTACCTTAGTTTATACATACTGATGGCAAAATATAGCTACTAATTTTACATGAACACGTATCAATTTGAACACATCGTGTTTAAAAGAGTACACAATACATTAGCAAACACGAAATTTTACGTTCCCACTACACTGTTATTACCTATTTAAATAGTAGATCACTTGCATAGATATCTTACAAAAGTCTGCATTTTAATCTATTGTGTATTCCATGCTCTTCTATATTATGTGTAGTTACCGTACCTTCACTTTTGTTTAAGTTTGATTGACATTTGATTGCTAGCTTTTATTTGATTTTATGTTGTCGACATACCCAATTCCACATAGGAAGTGTTAACTATAATCGATTCAAGATATGAATAATATAGGTGGCGCGTAGTTTGCAAAGTCTAATTTACACCGGGAAACTTCAGATAAATTTAAATAGCACTTAATCTTGTACTAATATTAAATATTCGCCACGAAAAGCAAAATGTTATAACAAAGTAACTACGTCTATTCGATATTACATTTAACTCTGTCCATATCTCTCTTATTTATGACTCTGCCCGGTTCAGTTTAAGCAACACACAATTTCGTTATTGTAAAACTGTCTAACTTCAAAGCATTTCTTACATAGTACAGTACGTACAGTACTGAAGATTAGATGCTCTTCAAGAGTTCCATATAAGGCATACTTCTTGGGCATTAGGGAATGCAGTAAAAATCAAAACAAACGGAAAACGTCTACTAGTTTCGAGTTTATCCAATCATCTTCAGGACTACAAAAAAAAAACAAAGGCAAATTAGACGGGTACGAGCCGCAACAAAAAACATACTGATTATACCTCGTAACCCAGGTGTTGAACGCTTTTTTAAAAAACTGTAATACATTACACAGACATGAGCGTAAAGGTGCAAGCACGGTGAAACCCTGCAATTATCACAAAAACAAAATAAAAATCATAAATAGGAGAACTATAAAAAGATCCACCTGTGGTTAAAACAAATTGACAAAATAGTACAATATAAACAAGATAAAGCAGTATAAAACCAGCGCCGCCACAACAATACACAAACACAAAAGTATAAAAGTTTCTACAGTAATGTTTTTAGCAATCAAAACAAGAGCGTCAAAAGACATTTCACAGCAAGTAGGTCAAAACGTAAAACGACAGTTAACAAAATACAAAAAAATATATACAATAATAAAAATCACTCCACATAAACTATCAGAAGCAGTCAAACAAAACGCACAGCAAGAAAAAAACACACGAACCGGTGCAAGCAGAGAAAAGGGCGCTCAATTGTTATCAACCCTATGGTGGTAGATCGACAGAAGGGCCCTGTACGCAGTCTCAATCTGTAAAAAATCGGTGTTCTTATTAATGTTGGAGGGCTCCATCCTGATGTACAAAGCTTCAAGAAAAAACCTCTTGTAAAAGTCCTTCCAATAAAGTCCACCAAAGACACAGAAGTGGGTGCGTATATCTTTTTACCCGCTCCAAAGACAGAGATGTGGGCCAGCCTGTGGGGGTAATTATTTTTGATCAATTGGTTTTTTAGACAATTGAGTCTCAATCCACGTAGATCTGGGCTCACACAGGTGAGGATACGATGTTTGAGAGTCTTTTGTTTTCATAGAATGTCCCGAATGAAAATTAAGCAATCTTTCGCTTAATGTAGGTTTCTTGTATAAATCTGTAATAGGTTCAGAAAAGGAATAGAACTATTGCACTCCAATTCATGAGTAAAACGCAAACGACCATCGTAGTTGTTCAAAATATCCAAACAAACATCCAAGTTATCGGACGAGATCTCAGTAAGTACATCATCAACGTACAGAACAAGAAAAATGAATTCAAAATTGATGGCTCCTTGAAATTCATCAACAAGACATTCATCACAAAATTGGTAAATATTGGGCTGCAAGGGTTACCCATTGCAGATCCGACAAGTTGGGAATAAAAGCTACCATCATACTGGAAATAACTGTTTTCAAACACTGAAAATACCATCATCATGAAGAATCCCAACGGAATAGACGTAAAGGAGTGATGAAATCCCAGTTCTTAGTTAATGATTCTATAACTGCATCTTTGGATATGTTGGAAAACAAAAAGCTCACATGAAAAGATATGAGTGTGTAGTTATGAGGTAATTTAGGATTAGTAATTTTCTCCACAGCATCATTAGAATTTCTTATGTTAAAAGGAAACAGTGAAATAACATTATTGAGAATAGAGGTGATAAACTTGGCCAACGGAATAGAGGGAGATCGAATGCAGCTCACTACAGCTCTCAAAGAGACTCCAGGTTTGTGAGATTTAGGCAGTCCATATGCCTTGGGTTACCGGGCATTATAGCAAGTGAGTTTTTTCTGGTTCGATCATTAATGTATTCTGCCTGATATAAGGACTTGACAATTTTAATGAGGGTGCTTTGGATGAATGAAGTAGGGTCCTTCTTGAGTTTTTTATAAGTAGCTGGATCTTCAAATAAGGTGTCCATCTTATCTCTGTACTCTTGGATGGTCATCACTACAGCGAAATTGCCTTTATCTGCCCTCATTACGCAAAGTTCAGGGTTATCATTAAAAACTTTTTGGTTTGGTAAACCTATCTTTTAATATGACACTTCTTTTCCGTCTTGTCTCCTCTGTTTATGAAGTTATGGGTGACTTTCAGTAAATTACTACGTAGTTCAGACTTGTATTCGGAAGTTTTGTCTAAATTGGTCAAAATGTGGTTGAAAAAAAAGCATAAATGGGAAATTCCGTTAGTGAAGAGATGATACTGAATTTAGGGCCCAATGAGATGGTTTTTAACACCATCTCTGAGAGATGGACATCTGATCTGTTGAGGATCCACTTAGGATCGCCTAGGAAGTTGTTATGGCAATTTTTTTTTATTAAGTTCTCAAACTTTTTGCAATTATTACTTCTTACTTTGACAAATAGGGGATCACAAGCTTGCATGTTGGTACGTAAAAAGTTATTGACTCTAGTTATAGGAAGATACGTATTAAGATATCCTTTTTGGGAGTCCAATTCGTCAGTCAAACGACGCGACGGATGTCTGAGTACGCGATCTTTATGTGCACACTCAAGATAGACCTTGAATCTTCTCAACAATGCATCACACTCCATCAGTATACCACGATCAGGAATCAGTTGCTGCGGCAGAGAATCCACCTTCCTCTGTATAAACGCAGGAAACACACCTCTTGACCACCATCTCAAAAGAAATATGCGTCTATTCCTTGCCTTGCCCAACTTTGAAACAATTCTTATGATGTTCTTCATTATCGACCCCGCCTCCACACCATACTCAGCCCCTTATCTCGTCGAAAAAGCCCATAATTGAAATTGTTAAAGATTTATTCTTACCTCAACTATTGAAGAGTTGTTCAGGAACAATTTACAATGATGTAATTTAAGAACCTGAGATTATTGATTTAAATTCTTCGATGGTTAATATATTCTTTCCATGCTTCCATAAGAGTATTTCCCGTAATTTAATTTTAATATATGCAGTTAAATACCATAATATTAATGTTTTAAAAGTCAGGCATCAAAACGTTTTATCTAAATTTTTAAGAATATTCTTTAAATTTATCTTCATTGATGAAATATATTTTATTTTTAAAGTATATTTTCATTTATTATGCTTACTTAAGGTTTTCTGTGTAGTTTTGTCAGACAGGTACATTGGACCTATCAATCATATAATTAATATTAAAATATAATTATAATCTTTTTCGTACCGAATTCGATAGAATAAAACTGAAATGTTTTAGATAAAATTTTTTTTTCACTGTGAAGCGACATAGAATGATGAAAAGCGACGTCTCTATAAAAGCTTGACCGCAACAAGTTCATGTGATAGCTTTTCTGACAACTGTTTAAAATCAAACGAATCAGTTATAATCAATATTGCTGTCCTCCTTATACCAGTATTCTAGTTTATTAAAAATAAAAGAAAATGGTAATAGTAAATTACAAAATTGTTTATTGCTTGCTACTAGTATTAGACTTTCATCCCTGAATGAAATTATAGAGTGAAGGTAACTAATTATAAAGTGTAGAGCGAGCGCCCAACACATTGATGGGTGTTAAGTCAAGAAAGTGAAGACGCAGCTGATAGGATTTTATATTCTCGGTAATTTACATAATATTGTAACATTTTTCGTTATAGCATCATAATATTTCATTATAATTTTTTGTAAACCCATTTTTATTACCGTGAACCGCCACTGCATGTGACCTAATCCGAGAGATTTAAAATTTCACTAACAAATTTAATTATTAATTTAAATAATCCTCTAATTTTCTTAATTTGTTGCTCCAGTAATCTACCGTCATTTTATTAATCTTTTTATAAACTTTTATTAGTTTTGCTAACTTTATTTTAATTTGGCAGTGAAACGTTTAAAAACTCACCTAGGGAAGAGTTTCTCAACTATGTTCAGCCGAAGAACCCAGCTAAGAATTTATTAAATTCTGAAACCTTACGATTTCTTTCTTAATTATATTGCTTTGATTAAATGAAGAGTTAATATTTTATAATCCACCTAGCGATGAATCAACCCACGCTTGTACCGAAAAATAAATGAAAAAAAATGTTTAGTAAATAAACGAAATAATAATGAATAGAAAATGTAGAAACCTTTCGTTCAATTTTTATAAATAAACACACCGAGATTTTCCACAAGCGATGCTTGTATGCTTTGTGTATTTTAGTTAGTGTAATATCTGTGTGTTTGTTTAACCTGGGGGTTAAGACAAGGTGCGGTTAAGTAATCGGAACTAAAGTGGTTTTTCATGACTGACACACTACAGTATTGATCGCAATTCATAAACTTCTTTACTGGTTTTGAAATAAAAACGTTTTATGATGTTAAAGATATGGTTTAAAATTACCGACGTAATTAAACAGATTTTTGTAAAAATCGCGACTACAACAGTTTGAACAGATCCTTTTCGGCAAATGCATTTTTTTATGGCCGTATATTCTATTTGTGGGTAACGAGGTTTGAAATAAGTACAAAGACTACAAAATAATTTAACATGTACAATTCTTATGTCATGCTTCGCTTAGTCCGACTATTTTCGTTGGTGATTTATATAAATTTTCTCAGACAGGAACATGTTGAAATTAATTAGCTACATTCTTAAACAAATTAGAATTAAATTATAAGGTCATTAAATATTCGCATTGCAAGTTCGAAAAAGCTTATTTTACTGGTTAAAATATTTATTGTTATTTTGCAATAACTTAATACTATCTTTTGTTTTTAACAATTATGTAATTAAAAATTATCTAAGTGTATCCGAAATAATTTGCTCAAGCAAATAAGAAAATTTATTGTAATTTGTTCTGCCAGTCCTCAACTTTCCAAATCGAAAACCATGCAATATCTTGTTAGTTTTTATTCTAGTTCTATAAAAACACAATAAAATCTGAAACCGTATCATTACAAATTTAGAAAATTAACTTCCTAATATTTTTGTTTCGAAACGTCGTGTGCAGGGATAATTCGATGCAAATCTACGTCTGCTCTAATAACAAATAACTTCCTCTATATCATTGAATTGACTTGAAAATAAAGACAACGAGAATGCAACATAAATTTACAGCAACGTCCAAATCTATTGTGTTTCAATTTCACAAAATATACACAATGCTGGCTTACAACTCACTTCATTTAAACTAATTACAATAAAGTTACTCCAGTTGGATGTTCTTTAATGATTTTATGTCAAATTTTAAGTAATATGATTTATATTTTAATAAAATAATAATATGCAGATATTAGAATAATTTAGCATAAATAATAAATTGACTAGTAAAGACATTAAAGAAGATCCACCATGAAAGGGGATTTTCGCCATTGTGCAAATAGGAAATGGAATTAATTACAGCCTACAATATTAATTATTGTGGTTATTGTATGTAGTGTACAAGGGCATTTCATGAAATAAAAAGTCTACTATTCCATAATATTTCCAATGCTAAAATTAGCAGGATACTCCTCCCACAGTAAGATTAAACATGCCACGCACGTTGCCTTGCATAAAATATTTACATACTCAAATTAAAATTTTTTGATTTGAACGCGCATCGTATTGGTACCGAATAAATTATTTATAAAGCAAATATTACACATTTTTAGTTAAGACATCCTTAAAAATAACACATCTGCAAACTTTGCTACGTCTTTGTTTACATACCTGTTCATTCTTTAAAGAATTTAAGTGGAAGTTAAAGCTTTAAACTTCCTTTTACACATTTTATAAATCCTAATCCAAAATCGACAATTCGAGTATATATGTACGTGAGGGCGTTTTTGTATCTTTTATTGATGTTCAAATAAAACGTCGCCTTAATTTTGTCCGAGAGACATGTTTTATTCTAGATTATAATGTAAGGTATTGTAAATTCTCCAGCATCGTTTCTTTTTATTTATTTTTCCAAAAACAAAGTAGTTAAATGTTAATAATTTAAAATAATAAGAATTTTTTTGGTGTACACAAGAATTCTTGAAGGGGCAAAATTACGAATTGTTCGAAATAAATAATTTGGAAATTGAAAAGTTAGAGCAACAAACCAAATATTTAAATGAACAAATAAAGGCGATAACAAAGTTAATTTTAAACAAACTCTTTTTGTTTTGAATCGCGTCTATAGTTTAATTACATTTATACAAAAACAAATCATAACAGAGGTTGAACCCATTCAGAAATTAATTAGCTGTCTCCCTTAGAGAATTCAATTTTGATATATCTGTATGTAGACTATAATTCATCGTTCTTATATATTATTTAGAATCTTCAAATTATCAACTGTAATTTTGTAATAATTAAAAACTTATTAAATTAAGCGTAAATCACAGTTGATTTATACTATTTTAAATTGGGCAGACGACTCGAAAATAAAAGTTTACAAGAATAAAATTATAATTAGGTTATTTTCATTCGATTAACTCTTGTTGCTAAACAGCCTCTTCCTTAAAATAACTGTCATTTATAAAAAGTTTACGTTTGGTTAAGCTAGCAAGTAGGCTCCTCAATTCAATTTACTTCAGCTTCAGAGATCAAATATTAATTAAATTAAGGTCCCGCTAAAACAAACCGAGTGAACAGGCGAACTGTAGAAGCAACTTCTAGTTTTCAGTTTGTAAGGTATCTGCTCCTTTGCCACGTGTGGCTTTTATAACAGGAGTCGAAGGAAGTACGCTTTTACCACGATTATTTTAATAGAACTGTCAATCATCATATGGTGAATAAGCCTTTTGCTTCAAGCAAAGTTGATGGAAATTTAAATTACTAAGAGCTTTAATTATGTCCATAAAGTGTTTAATTTATATTAATAATTGTGTTTTTAATGCAATATGCATGTAGAAGGGTAAAGTTTTTTCACTGAAAATGGACACAAATCCAATAAATTTGCTCAAGTAAATATTAAATAATGAAACGGAGTTTTATTCAAACGGACGTTTTGTGGTACCGAAAGCTCAAATATAAAAAATTTAATAAAACTTTTTCGCTTTTCTAGTTATTCAACATTTACATTAGGAAATTCTGTCAAACAATAAATTAATTTATTGTCCCAAGAACATTTTGAATTATAACTTCAATAAACTAATTATGTGTTTGTAATGATTTTCAGTAATACATTTGATAATTAAATGTCGCTATATGTTATTTGATATAATATTATTTTGACTTCCAATAAAAAGTGTAATGTAAACTTTGACTCTAAGAAGCAATTTTGAGGTCTGTTATTTATTGACCCAATATATAAATTGCCTTCAATATAATTCCGAATTTATAACTCAATTTTGGCAGCACTATATTTAGATTTCCTGTTTTTTGCCAACGTCCTAGTTACTAACTTTTAGTTAATTTTTAGTTACTAATTTTAAATCACACAGATGAGGACGTTTTAAAAATATTATATAATGTTACCTAGAGCTATCAGATAGACGAAAATCATTCCAAATATATTTCGATATAATGATTTTTGGCAGTTGCAATACATTTTACATCGGATACTTCTGATTTATAGGTAGCAACCATACATACTTGAAGTTCTGATTTTGGTTAAAAAAAGAAGGCATTTAAATTAGGTAACTATAGTAACTTACTCGATTTATTTTGCAGTTCCATTTAGAAATGCATTTTGAAATGCCTGCAACAGAGTAGAAGTAATCTTTTTCCATTTTCAACAAAAAATAAAGAAAATTGTCTAGCGTTAGAACTTTAGTCTTCAACTAGAGTTTTTCATTTTATTTTGATTCTATGTTAAATTTTGAATAAATTGTTTCATTACTGTAATTTTAATAAAAACCTTCTGTTCTGCATTATTAGTTATGTTTTTATTTATCTGTGTGAGACCTTTGTTTATCATAGGGGCACTGTTATTGAAGATCAGATAGCTAAATGTATATTGTATAATAGAACTAACGACAATTCTTAGTTTAGTTTAGTTTTGGGTTTCACCTGACAGTGAAATACTAAATGGACCCCCTTATGCAGAAAAGAACCAACCATAAAATCATGAGACTGAGTAAACTGCTCATGTTTATAATTTAAAAGACACTTCAGTTAATCTAGATAATCTAATAGCCCAAACAAAAAATTATATTTAAACCTCTTTTATAGAAAAAATGTGGATTGGTTCATTTCTGCCTTTTATAAAGTTGTGCATTAACTGGTTAGTTCTATACTATGTTTTAAACAACGATTCATTTTTCTAATTATTTTATTGTTAAAAAATTATTTAAAAAGTATTAATATAAATTTAATTTAAATGATTATTGAGAATAAAAGTGAGATTGATTTAAATAAAAAGTTGTTTTAATTAATTCTGAAGAGTTAGAAGATAAACTTTAAAGATGTTTGGTGATTTTAAAACTTAAACCACGACGTATTTGTTTGATAAACCGCACAGCTACGCAACGGAATACGCAGAATCATTAGTAACCATAAACTAATAAAAATTTATACCAAAATTTATAACCACATTTAAATAAAAATTAAAAATTATTTACATAAATTTTAAATTTATGTGCATGTTGTTATTATTTAAACAAAAATAAAATATTACGAAGAGTTTCATGCTATAAAAATGTGTGCACTCGCGTACTCGTGTACTCGTAAGGCGTTTTTCTGTTGACGTGATATTTTCACAAATTGTACAGCTGGGGGCAGAGCAATACGAATATCTGTGTGAGATTAGGTGTGTGAGGTTAATTGTGTGTTTGTGGTTACAAAATAGAGGAAATTTAGAACAAATAAAGATGTGATAAATCGGTGGAAAATTTGAGTGTTCAGTTTAAAAGTGCCACCAAAATATAGAAAATATTTAAAAGTTAGTGCCAATTTTATAGTTTACCGCTTAAATAAAGTGGAAATCATTGCGTCACGCAAAATAAAAACCAATCTAAAAGTGAAACTTTTCTACAAGACGTAATAATACGTGTGTACCTCCGAGGTGTTAAACCAGGTACTAATATTTGCCGTGAAATAGAAGACACTCAAGCAGGAGACCGACTTCCAGAGAAACGACTCGATTTCTGCCCATCATAACACAGGTGAAGAACCATACAAGTTAGTTCTACTGCAAGTAAATGTAAATAATAATAGTAAAAGCATCAGAAATAACATACTACTTTAATTGGAAGAAACAGGTGGATCAAGAAGAAAACACAAGATTCAAAAATAATTTTCAAATTACGCAAAAAACAACAAGATCTCCATCTAGAACAAATGACATACTCTGGATTTATAAAGAAGAAAGCAGTACAATGGAACAGATACTCCAAGCAATCGAGGATAGCCGAAATGAGAGAATGCTCCAGGGAAATGAACCAAGATTTGGAAGCAATACAGAAAGATACAAAAAGCAGGAAAGAGATCTGGGCTAATGAAAGACAAAGAGATAAAGCACAAAAAAATAAAGTCAAAAACCAAAAAAAAAGACAAGAAAACGAAATAACATAGTGATTAAAAAAATCAAAATGTCAAATGAGACAAACCTAAAAGAGATAGTACATATTTTTCTGACAAATAAAGTGGAAGAATATTCTTCATAACAAATTTAAAAGAAAAACAAAAAATGCACAAACACTTTTTAGAACTAATATGTTTTAAAGTTAACACAATATAATGTGGATGTATAATGGTATAATAGTATGTAATGATATAATGGATGTATAATATGTTAAACTGGGCGTGAAAAGATCAAGAAAAAAAGTAGTAGTGGCTAAAATTCAAAGTTGGAAAGAAAATATTCAAATAATGAAAGATAAAAACAACTTGAAAGGAAGCAAAGTTTAGATAGATATGATGTTAACAAGCGTTTTCAATAACATGATTATACGGTACAAAGCTTGCATCCAAGCCAATGGGCAGCATATCGACAGTATTATCTTCAAGATGTAGTTGATAACAAAAATTTGGTAAATTTGTAAACTTTTGATCCAAAAATAAATAAAAAACTCTTTTTCGTTAAAAAATGACGGTTTTTTATTTTCGGTTACGATAAATGCCCCACCCTAGAATAAGATAACGATTTAAAACGAAAGCTGAAAGTGGAAACAGGGTAAGAATACGATACCAAAAGCTAACTGTAAATAAAACTTTGATAGAGGAAGCTCTAAACCATCAAGAAAATTCTGATGATAAATTAGATTCTGCAAAAAGGAATAGAAACTGAGCACGACTACCGTATAATGCTGACCTAGCAATGATAATAGAACTTAGTAAATCAAAAAAAGTACAGAAAAAGTACACATAACAGCAAAAGAAAAACAAAAAAAGAAATACAAAAGTAGAAACATAGAATTTAATAACGATGATGGTATCAAGAAGAATGAACGAGGTAATGAATGAAATTAAACGATATAAGATCCTGACAGCATCGCAAGAAGCGAAAGAAGAACGAAATGTTAAACGACCTACAAAACATGGGAGCACATGATTGAAATGAAAGAGCTGTGAAAAGATGCCTATGGAGGAAGGTAGTGGAGGAAGCAAAAATACACGAAAAATTATAAGAAAATAAAGAGAAGAAATCATAGGGACTAATCCGTCTCAGAAAAAGGATTTGTAAACATCAAACAACGCAACTGCAAAGAATGGGAAGCCCAGTGATGGTAATGATAATATTTTGTTTTGTAAAAGTGAAAAGTATTTATTTTACTGAGCTTTAAACTGATCTCTAGTGAACATTTTTCTATTTAAAACAAGAAATTTGAAAATTTGAAAAAACATTTTGAGAATTTTTAAAACGTAAAATTCATTTTTTTTTTTCATTTTTATTTAACTACCTAAAGTTTCATTTAGTCACATCACGTGGTTTTAGTTAGTTCATTTCTGGTAAGCACATTATTTAATTTATTAATTTTTAAAAAAAATTTTTTCAATTGTGTTTGGTATATTTGCTCTTAGTTCTTTTTTATTTTTACTGTTATACATAACTGATGATCGCCAATAAACGTGAAATAAAAGCTTTTATATTATGTTACAGTATTTTTTAATTTTTTAGTAATTTTTATCATTTCCTATAGTATAATTTTTTCAGATTTTAATTTCTTGTTTATTCAAATTTTTCTAAGTTCAACCCTGTTCAATGTGAATATTTGTTTATTTTGGTTTCTTTAAATATTATGTTTCTTTGTAGTATGTAATTATTTACTTAACAGTTAAAATTCATTATTTTAACATTTTGTTAGGTTTTATTATTGTAAAATTGCATATCATCCAACATTTTTATTGCGATATCTGAATTATATTTTCAATTTTTAAACATTGGAAGCTAAAGATATCGTTCTGATAAACATTTATGGTAAATTTCAATAAAACATTATAGAAATTATAAAATTAAGTCTGATTTTAAGTTTAAACTAACTTATGAAGTAATCGGATTTTAATTTGCCACAATTATCGTACGTTGGACTGCTTATGTCGAAGTATTGGGTTGATCGCAGACGAAAATAAGCATTTATGTGACCGGTTCTACTCGGAAACCAACAAGTTAACCTGCCATGTCAAAATAAACTATATTACGACTTTCGTGGTTCAAAGCCTATATTAAATCGTAAGTCCCCTAGTACGAGTAACAATACGGCTGTTCGCATACCTAGTATGCTTGATTTTAAATCCAAAGTTAGTAGAATTTGTGACAGAATTTCCTCTTGATATTTCACGGAGAGAAGTCATACTTCGTTATAAATGTTGATTACGTTTTGTGAAGAGCTGCATTATTTGCAAGCATATAATTGCCTTGTTATTATAATCTTTTAAAAGATCAAAGAATAATGTTTTTAGCTTTTAACGCAAAATATATTTTACTTGCTATAAAATTAATTCCAGTGCTTTTTCTTTTTTTGGGAGTTAGCTTGTAATAGCAAAGTTAGAAAAGGTCATTGGCTTAGTAAATTAAACGAACAACTGTGATTTTAAGGTACCTGGTTCGAATCCAGGAAGATTCTAAAAATTTCTAGAGACTGCTTCCGTGCTTCGGAGAGCACGTAAAACCGACGGTTCCTCGGTTACTGGAATTATCCAATCCGGTTTAACCAGCGATTCGAAAAATAAAGATGTTTATGACAAGTGAAGTTAGATGTTATATGATTTTATTTTTGGTTATAAGTTAAATGGACTGAATTATAACATTTTTCCATTAATTTTTAAAGAAATCAGTCATTCTTAAAATCGTAACAATCGTAACGTAAAAGAGGTAAGGCATATTATATTATACAAAAGCAAGTAGTCTGATTAATTCCAAGCCAGTACCGATACTTTTTTACATATCTTGGAATTCTATTTCTTTGTACATTTTCAGACCGATAGCGGTTATTTATTGTAGAGATTAGCAGATACATAAAATAAAAATACATTTAACAGAGACGTTGGATTTTCACATTTTTTATTTTAATAAAATGTAAGAAGACATTTCTTTTCTTTATATTAAACCCACAAAAGTAACGGCGTATAAACAACCACTCAATTTATTCTACCCTTGATGATATTTTGTAAACATCTACTTTTATATATTAATCACTAGCAGTTAGTTTTATCCAAACGGATGAACATAAAATAAAGTAGGTCAAAAATACTAAATGGGTACTTTTGATGGTAAAAACTTTATCTACAAAATGAAATGAATAGATAATAAAGTTTGCAGTAAAACCAAATAAAATTTGTTACAGTGAAGAATGTGTACCGAGGTATATAACATAATAACTACTCGGCTTGAATTGCTATTTAAATATTATCACCAACAACCACAAGTCTTTCGTAGCGAGTTTCAAATAATAATTATAACCAGAATGTTGTTAACGCAATAAATACCTGACTCGATGTGTACACCGTTGAACTGTGTTGTTACAAAGAACAATAAATTACCAACCCTATTATTTTTCGCTTTTTGGCTTCTGTATTTTTAATTAATTTATTGGACTAACACGAGATGCTTTAAATAATCATCTATTACTTTTACATAAAGCCGAACGGTTTAATTACACGAAATATTGCAATTGCTCGTACAAAACCCATAAATGCAATTACTAATAAAATATTGGATTATATAATCACTAGGTAACAATAGATCGTACTATTACTAAGTTAGTGGGTATTATTACAAAGATGCCAATGACATGAAAATATAAAGACATGTCAAGGTTTACAGTTTAAATTGTTATTACTTCCATACTATGTACATAATATATCTGCTTACATACTTTTCAATTCACGCCCCATTTTCTACTTATAAGAGCATCGGATCAATTTCAATTGAAATGTGGACTAAGTAAGCACAAATTATATTGTCATATTATTATTGGAGTAATAAATCTGATCTATACAAGGCTGTAAATGCGGTACAATATAATTTTAAAGATTTGAATCTCAACAAAACCGATAGTTCAAGGAGTTGCTTGGTTCCTCAGCTACATCCTAAAGAAATCATAACTTGTATGAGATCATAACAATTCACGTGCGCTTATTTGGTCGTTATACTGAGCGCACCTAAGCTAAAATAGTGCTATTTACTGCACTGTCTCAATAAATTAATTAACTCGTGCACAGTTATAATCTTGTGAGTTATAACGAGCTTCGGATTTTTAAATCTAACTTTCTGTTGTGCTTTGGAAATTAATATTAAGGGCACCATTATTAAAATATGTCAAAATTATAATGGGATAAAGTTAGCACATCAATTTCGTAATTATAATCATTTTACGCTTAAGGTTACGTTTTAAGTGTAACTTAAATTAATTATTACTAAATTTGCATTGTTCAAAAGTGCGATGATATCTAACATAATAACGTTGATGTTTACCCAAATAATGCATTACAACATAATTTTTTGAATCTCATAATTAAGATTAATTAGTTGCGATACAACATTTTATCAGTAGGTTTATCTGTTAAATATTATATAAAAATATTGTGACGTATTTATTTTCTATCATTGTGTATTATAGTAAGGTTAACACGACGTTATGGTCAAATAATTTTCTCTTAAGATTTGTGGTTGCTATATACGTCGGATGTAACTGTTTGATGTAGTTTATATCGACACCACTCACACCAATCTTTCTGTAAAAAAAAGTTTATCGAAGGTCTTACAAAATATTTTTCTTTTTCATGTGACACAAAAAGCTGTAAGATTTTTTTCCGAAATGTTTTTATTTTTGTCTTTTCTAGCGTTGATTAACATTTACAATATTAAGTGCAGAAGTAGAGCGTGTAGAAGCTGCAGGCATAAGCAATTAATTTTAGTTATTAATAAACCAATAAATAGTTAAGAAGGATTTTTCCATCTTAAAATTGTTGACGTTCTTGACAGACCGCGTTGCGTTCTCTTGGCAGTAAATAGGGGAGATTAACTCCAAGATACCAGGTTGATGATCTTGAGGTTTCAAATTTCATTGTTGGGTTTTGTAAACTAACTTTGTTTAAACAAGATTAGCTTTTAAGTTAAGATTAGTTAATCTCAAAATAAAAACGGAGGAAAGTTTTATTTGCAAAACAAAAAAGATATTTTGTTATTACCTACGAGAATAACAGTTTGATAAATTTCAATTATTTCTCAATTTAATTAAAACATCAAAAACATTTACTTCAAATATTATGCTTTGTTGGATTATTTGTGATATTTAATTAATTAGGTAAAAGTATGAAACTGATACAAATCGTTCTGATATACCAAGAATAAATTAATTTTGTGACTGGTCTTAACGCATTTTAGAACATCAAACAAACCCATACCACAAAAGCTTTATAAAATCAACTCCAAGACATCAAATTACTGGTATACCTAAAGGGAGATGTTTTTCATTATATACCATTCCTTCTTCATGCTTTTTATAAATTAAAATATCGCGTAAGATTAAGTTTGTACGCATGTTTTCCTTCTAAGGAAATTACATACTCAAACAACATCGAAACTGAATGTTAATAAAATTAAATTAAAATGATTAAAAGATTGGAAAAATCAAGATATATAACTTTTAATTTTTAATATTATAGTATATTGAATATTAAATCGATAATTAAATTTAATCGAAGTGTATAAAATTCAATTTTTGTATATAAGAAATATTTATTTTACAATAAATCAAACACACTTTGCAATTTCAGTAGTTCAATAAAAATAAAGTACTTTATCTATCCTTGTTGTTAAAACGCTATTTTATATACTCTTGCGGAATATGTCACTTGTTCTACAAGTTGAACAAACCGCACTTTAGCATCTGCTATTGAAGAAATTAGTTCTTACACCTAAACTTCAACAATTACTATTACTAATAGTAGAATCAATTTTCAAATATTAAATGTTCTGAAAACTCACCCCTAAATTTCTTAAAAACGTTCATCATTTTTGATAAACTTTGATCCATGAACGATTAATCGTGTCAAAAAATGTTTCCGATAAAAATTATCTCTTTCAAAAAATTAAATAATAAATTTTGATAAACTCGGTGCGTTCGTTTCAATTCGGTAAAATAACAACATTCTTTACAAATCTTGACAATCTGAACTAATAGCAGCATCTCATTGGATATTCAATTTCTCTCCCGTAACTTCCCTATTTTTTTAGGTTTCTGACTTAAAATGAACCGATCGGAAAGAATTACGTACATAAGCACAAAATTTAGTTGGATTAGCGATCGAACTGTGTTGGTACACTGATTGTATCTATCATCGTTAATTAGTGAAACAATTCCACTTCACCATGTGTTTGTTGATCATAAAATTTGTATTTTTTGATTTTTAAGCTTCGTGATAATTTACTGTATTTTTTATACTTTGCCCCAGTGGCGATGTTTGACATTGTCTTGGCCTTCTCTCCTATATCCGAACTGAGCGTATCCACGAGCACAAATTCTGTTGGAAGTGTATTCATTTTAATAATTACAGAAAAGAATTGACAAAGACGTAGTCAGAATCTTGTGAAAGAGACACGATCAGAAACATCGGGACATTCGGTATATCAATTCAATACTCAGCTAGTGATGAAGAAATATGGGGGTTATAAAGTTTTTACTTCATAAGAACTATTATTTAGAGTTAGTGCACAACATTGAGGAATATTTCAGACCTCTCAGACCCCCCGGTGCGTAATTCCACAATATACACAAAATACAGAAAAAGCACAAAACCATTGGTATGTAGACCATAATTATAGTAACACCGTTTAAAACAAAAAATTTTGTCATGGTAAAAAATTCTGTTTGTAAATTATTTTGAACTTCATTTTATTTTAATTGTAATTTTGTAAACATACTATACATAAAAATTTTGTAAATAGGCTATGTTGGTGACCGTGCTGTAGTAAGAGACGCTTACAGAGAGACGAATGCAGCCGGTCGCAAAATTGTGCCCTGTGCAAAATTAATTTAATTATTTGGAAAATTTTAATAAAAAGTAATTTGATGGTTAATTCAACAAGGTTGAAAATTTTAAAGTTTTGGTTGTTTGTGGAATTATTTCACGGCGAATTTGTATAATAAGGCTGTGAGCAGCTAGGCGCAATTAGGATACTTTATTTGGTAATAAAAATTATAAAACAATAAAATTATTCACTACATTTAAAATTATATTGAATCATAATTTAAACTATAAAAAAATCTACATTTTTTATAATTAAGAAGAGTCTCATGCACACCAATATTTACATGTCCTCCGCTCAAACCCACAAGAAAATTATGAAATTTTCATTATTTGTAAATTAAACATTTTTGCAAAATTTACACAGGGAGCATCGCAATATACTGAATAATTACTGAAATATTTTAAAAATCACTGTAAACTTTTAGAAATAACTAGAATTTCTTAAAATTGTTTGATCCTTTTTGGAAATCTCAAGAATTCCTTAAAAATCTTTGCAATTTTTTGATTTTTGAATCCTATGTTTACAATTTTGGAGATATTTATATATAATATATGTAGTAAATTGCAAGGCAGATTATTTTGTTAGTTTGTCATTGCCTATCGAGGAAAAACGGTTAGAATAAATTTCTTGCTCCACTCGGGTTCAAACCAGCGATCTCCGTTTAGTAGTCGAAGCATCAGACTGTAATCTTCCGAAGATATTTAAAAAATATTATTTTTATGTTATTATAAGACAAACCTGATGTATCTCTCTAATCCTCTTTAGTATTTACACTAACGACATAGTATGCAAATGAAATTTATTTGGATATTTATATAATCCTCAACTTTATTTTACATGCAGGCAATGCAGCAATATTTGCTGAAACCAAAAACAAAGTGCAACGAAATGTTCACGTACTTTCAAAAATCTGTTAAAAGTATGAAATAAAAATATCAACCGAAACACCAAAAATAAGACAAAACATTTAACTCAAGTTCTATAAAGCAATTGCTGTGTCAACAAGAGCATACGGAAATCAAATGTGAATAATAATAACAAATATACAAGAAAACCGGATTCAATCATTTAAAATGAAATTTTTGCTTAATGAATGAAGTAAAATAGATAGACTGACAAGTCAAGATAATATAAGATGTGAACTGAACATATATACAAATTAAGTGAAACGATGAAGAACTATAGAAGATAGATCGCCAGTTAAGGCACTGATTACAAATTAATTTATATAGCAGGAATAATTGATGTCATATATGAAGACAATGACAGATTTATATATTCTTTCTTTTTAAACATGCCAAACCGTTTTGAAACTGTTAGTGGAAATTTTCGATATTGTTGATGGAGATGCAAACTCGCAAACAGTAACACCGGCCACCGCTGTTCTAACTGCCCATCTACGACCATACTCAAAAATTGCAGAAATTTTACTTGCAGGATAAAACAAATTTTAGTGTATAAATAAATTGCTCTGCTTTATTTCTTTATTTTTATAATAATTTATATGTATAGGCTGTTTTTTTAATTGCCTGAGATCTTTCAATAGCGATAGCAATTATACGAAATTTGTTATGATGACAAATTTTTGACATTTGTGTATTAATTTGCATCAAATTAGATTAGAAGTTATTGCAAATTAAATTATCGGTTGGAATTTGATATCGAATATAAGATAACTCAAATTTATATTATTTTTAATATATTTATTTAACTATTTTTAAATCAAAGCAACCTGTATTTTAAATTTAATGGTTTATGGTTGCGCAGGCAGTTCTCTACGAAATAAATTTTTGATAAAAGTATTACAAAGATTAAATAGAGTTAAAGAAAAATAATGGGAAAGAAAGTAGTAGTATTTGTATTGATTGCATTCTATTTTTATTAATTCTTATAAGGAAGTAAAATGAAACTAAGTAAACAAATTCAAAGAAAGCTTTAATTGGACAGACTTCAAGTCGTGATAGCGCCATGAAGTTTAAGATTTCCGATTGAAATAAATTAGATTAATTATATTTGTCTATTTTATTGTAATAATTTATAAGTAGGAGATGTTGGATTGCTTTGTGAATAAATAAATTGTGTAACGACGTAATACACCTTTTATAAAGTAATTCTAGGATAAAATTATTACCCAAATTGAAATCCCTGAGGAGTACACCCTATTATATATTGCTATGATAGATCCGTACAATTTAAGGTTGTCAGAAATTCAAACTTTTAATTTATTTAATTTTTGTTTAATAAAAAACGGATTAGTATTTTCATTGAGCACACGTTTTACCAAACCACCTGAACTTGCCATATAAAATGCTAAATAATGCAGACATAATAGTGCTTTTATTCGTAAACGTCATTGAAAATTTACTAAAAAGCTGGAAAAATTTCAGAAGTGTTGTAAATAATCACAAATCATCTATGAAAACCTTTATCCTTGTGGGATGGAAACCTTTTAAAAAATATCAGATTTTAGTATTCACGGTTTAATTACACGACTAACTATCCTGTCAATCAATTTTGTGTTTAACTAGATCCAGTTACTTGTATAATTAAATACTCAACCACGCAATTAAATTGCAAAATTCCAAATAATTGAAAAGACGTATCTTCGATGAAAGTATGAAAAAACAAACTCTAATTTGAACATAAAATATATAAGAACGACGATAGCTAAGGATCGAGTACAGAAATAAATAAAAGAAATTATTGTATAATCGAAATAATCCCGAGTACGTGGAACAAAGACGGTTGCCAGGCAACGACGGATCTTGATCTTAACAATTTTTTTAAGTAATTTAACTTTCTTTTAACTTGAGCTTCCTTTTTCAATTTGAACGGTTGTTTGGTGTTATTGAAGCTTTCCAAAAAAGGTAATTTCCAGTTATTACATTGAATGATCTGAATAATATGAAAGATTTATAGTGATCAGTATTAAATTAGAATAATCGCTTCGTTACGAATAAATTTATAGTTAAATTATTTCCCAGTTGCACTTGCTTATATTTTACCTTGCACTAAATAATAGATTATCAATTACGACCTTACATACATACAAGAATGTCGGAAATGATACGTTGATTGATATAAATAATTAGAGATTATACAAGATAACTAATGTTCAATAGAATAATGTAAGAGCAATTTTATTACCTATATTTAATTAAAATTAATTAATTACTATTATAAATTTTATCTAGGAACAATGACACCCAGTGTCATATTCAACTAAATATTCTATGCTTTTTTAACGTTACCAAAAGGGGTAGGGCTTGCTGACTAATTAGCATTGATTTAATCAGGATCCAGTGTAGGTGTTGAAATTAAAAAAATAGACAAATTGTTGAAACCCTGCATATTTACTCCAAAATGACCGAAAAAGTCAAAGTTAAGGAAAAAAAGCAAGTAACGCTGTTATATTTTTTCATTTTTGCTCATATACAATTTTAACTTGATACGCTATTGCGATTAAACATTGTGTTCATTTATTATACTTTACTTATTGTTGTTAATATTAACTTGTACACTTTTATTTTTAAACGTCGAGTGTAATAAAAGTTGCTGTAAACTCGTTAAGAAATAAACATAAAATGAAGTTAGTAGAAAAGTAAAAATTGTTTCATTTTTATCATTTAATTTCATCCACTTTGCAGAATAACTGAAAAGTTTTAAATTTATGTGGGTAAGTGCGAACTATAAAAGCAGAAAATGAAGAAAACGCGAGGTATTTAAAATAGGTTAGAAAAAGTATATAGCAATTATTATGAGTTGAAAAATGTAACGTATGTTTGAAATTTATCAATATTGATTGACAGTCACTTTTTATATTGTTTTTTCTGCCGTACAAAAGAGAACAATCAATCAGAATTCGCTTTTCGTTTGTGATCTGGTAATAAAGAATTTTATGAGAAAAAGTGAAAAAGTTTGCAAATAAAACAGGAGCGTTGATTAATTTTCCATTTGAAAAAATTAATTTTGTATTCAAGGCTT
Source organism: Cantharis rustica (assembly GCA_911387805.1). Taxonomy (NCBI): domain Eukaryota; kingdom Metazoa; phylum Arthropoda; class Insecta; order Coleoptera; family Cantharidae; genus Cantharis; species Cantharis rustica. The sequence continues at coordinate 47,738,785 of OU426878.1, read as the reverse complement.
AAATTACTTATACATATTACAGTAGTAACTATTTGAGCGCTATTGTTTATATTTGCACGAATGAATATAAGCGCGTCAAATCCAATATTAATCTTTCGGCAATGACAGTTACTGCACGACTTGTCGGAATTGTTTTTGATGTAGCGGTCGCTACTTTAGATGACAAGAGCTTGGAAAACAATGGAAATGTTTAGTATTTGACACTGTCGGCTCCTTGTATCTAATGGATGTGGAGAGCTGTTGAGTGTTCAGAAGAGTGACGTTCGTGCTTTCATACGGGTGAACGCTTAAACGGCGCTGTTCACAAACGTCTCTGCAAATTACTCTATTAGACGCCAACAAAACAAACCCAAGCCTATATTTTAAACCATAGAATTTAGCAGGAGAACGTTATTTATTTATTCGTTTAATCTTATCTGACAGTGAATAAGTTAAAACTCTACTGTTTCATCGACTGTTTTTGCATGATTTCTCTATTTTTTACTTTTAGCTAACATTATTTATAAAGGAACTTAAGAACGCATAGACTAAAAACGTCAAATATATCTTATCGTCATTTGACAACAATATTTATCATTTTTAATGCTTTACTCTATTATATTAATTTACATTTAAATTGTTTTTTTTTTATTATTGAAATACTAATATAATTAGGCGTTAAAACACTCTCTACCTTCTCTTCAAAAGCCATTAGTTAATTCAATAATGAAATTATGAAGTAGACATTTGTATAAAGAAAAATAAATTACACAATAAATACCTTTTGGAGAGCGGTTGAATTGTAGAATTTCAACAAATTAAACTTGAAAAGTAAAAGCCTGCAACAAAAAAAAATTTAAATTAACGAAAACGAAATTAAATTCTTAATATTTTATATTAGTAGATATATTATTTCACAACCCTTGCGCTTAGTTGCGGATCTATTCTAATCCATACGAAAAAAATTAACGGATTGATTAAAACTATCCCTTATGCGGGTTGCATAATCTTCAAGAAAGTTGCGATTATCCTGCAATAACTACTGTAAAATAGCAAAAAATATTCCAAGTGTAAAAAAAGAATTCTGTTTAAAAAATTGTGATAGTCAAAAATTTTATTTTTCGTGAAGTAAAATGTTCATTTATTACATTATAAGGGTTATATTTGTTTTTGCAAAGTCACGCTCTTGTAGAACGTCTGGTGTTGACAGGAGTAACGTAACTCGACGCCATTTTCATGCAGATCACATAAAACAATCACACCGTTTGCATCATGAACGATGTGTGCTCAAATCACTTACGGCGTTGACATTCTGGAGTACGTAATGGTGGATGTAGATAAAACGTAAATGCAATTTGCTTTTTCCGTACCGCTGCACTCCTCATCTAATTACTTGGGTGCAGAAGACGGACGTCTACATCTACATACCTCCATTTCGATAATGTGATTTGGTAATTCAAATCAAAGTCCCCTTCATCATCAAGTTTAAAAGCTTTGCTCTCCCCTATTGAATTTTTGATCCCATCCCTACAAGTTCGTTAGAAAAGGATTTCAATTTGTGCAGATGAAGCAAAGTGTATACAAACTACTTTTTAATTATCTCGAGCTTTGTTTTCAATATTTTAATATATTTTGATATTAACTCTCTGCCTAACTATAAAGGAATAAAGCGAACATTTTCGGTATCCTGTTTGGCGTTTACAAGCACAACAATAATAATGCAAATCAAAATGAAAAATCAGGAAAAAATAACGAGCATTTTTTATGTCTTATAGATTCGCTGTGTAATTACAGCGCTCGCTTCTGTTAATAAATGCATAGAAATTAAAAAAATAAAATTGAAATTATTATTTACAGAACACAGTTAATTTACATATTCTGAATGCGAATTCATTTAAATTACGAAATCAGCAATTTACCAAACAGGCTTACATTTAAACGTGTAATTGTAATAAAATCCAAAATTTAATTTTTCAAAATTAACTGCACTTGCGTTCTTTAATAAAACTGAGAAATTTCAAATTGAATTAAGCAAAGCGGATATTACTACTTTATAAACCATAATTCTCAGGTCCTAGGTTTCATATTTTTAAACTTAACATTTTTAGCGCTGACTTGGGCAAATTACACAGCCATTAAAGGGTAGAAAGCGGTAAGCATTTATGTTATTTGTTTTTTGAGTTTATAATGGATACCGTATTTAATTAAAATCTGACTGAGAAAATGTTGCTGTAATAATGTTAATGTTCTCGATAAAATGAAAGAAAATACTTTTTAGTCAAAGCAGTTTCTTCGGTTTTAGTGGTCGGTGCGGTGCAGTTGGCTATTATGCCCTACCGATTATTCTAGAACTGTCACGTTCTAATGTAGGCTAATGCCTATAAGTTTCATTGTGGTGTAAACGGATGATGCCATTATGTCGAAAATCAAATAATGCACATGCACAATGACAACAAAATTTATCAATAATAATCAATGGGTCGATAATCTCCACCTCAACAAACACAGTAAATTTACACAACAAATGCACAAGGACATTAACCAACATCATAGGTAAGGAGACATAAAATTAAACTATAACCCCATTAAAATAAACCTTATTCTTCTGGCAGCTCCCCGACTAAATTTATCTTGGCGCAAGGAAATATTTTCTATGCTATATGAATTTATCCATCAGATAATTTCTAAAATACTTTGCCACAATTCATGGTATTCATGAAAGTTTTATAAATAAGTTTAAGTTGAAAAATGTTTTTCGGTGTAACAAAACGATATAATAATTAAATTATATAATAATTATAGGAGTTTAATTTTTTCATTCTCATCGTTCCTTTTTATTGTTAACTCAACATTTACTTTTTATTGAATAATAAGATAGCGAAATTATGAGATGAGCCATGTAAACCAACGATTTAATGTAATATTATTATGTAACAGTGAAAATAGGTAGCTAACCATTGTTAATTTTTAATTGTTGTCAATATAATAATATTTTGTCACAATGTAACAGCAGTCACACACACATGGTGTATTTTTTTATATACTATGTATTAGTTATGTAGATAAGAAGGATTTTGTAATTACGCTGCGAATCTTCCGCAAACATTACAAATTATTCGCAACAACAACAAAAATATTGTATTTAACAACGTTAAATTTTATCAAAACAAATATTTAATTCTGTTAATTTGTTATATTTTGCTGTAATATTGTTAAATCATGTAAATACATTACTATAAGCTAAAAACATTTTTGGTAAAATTTTAAATTGCTAAAATATTAATTAACGGTTTGAAAAATTTACTCTGAGATTTTAAACAAACTAATGTAGTGCGTCAGATTGTCCTAAAACATATTATGAAGATACATATTAAAATAACGAACAATTACCATGCATTTATAATTCCTATAATACAATTATTCACATCGCACTTTTCCCTAATTAAAATAATAGTGCATCATTCAAATAATTTTTATACGCTTCTGTTTACATAAATATTGTAACACTTTGTATGGTGGGTTAGGTATACAAAAAGTTTAAAAATTCAGTACAGTGTCGGTTTTAAAATAACTTGTTAACTACCCTAATCGCTGTCCGTCCTTGCTCAATTTTCGATTTCATGCGTTGTTATTAATGCAAAAATGAAGTAAATAGCATTAAATAAAATTCATTCAAAAACATGGTAGAAAGTTTCATCTAAATGCAATTGATAGGCGATTTTATCTAAAAAACGAAACAGTATAGGATTATTTACCTTGATGTATTAATATATAAAAAATTCGCTAATGCATTTAAATTGCAACGCACTTACAATTTCAAATATACAATATTAGTGTTACTTATTAGTATATTTTAACAGCATAACAAACAAATTTTTTAAGGTTTTTTTAATTTTATCTTAATATATAAATTTTAAAGTTTATTCTTTAATAAATCATTTTATTAATCCAAATGAATTTTATTTAATTGTATTTTATGAATGTGTCGCACCCACTTAGTATAATTGTCCAGTTTGTAAAATTGACATGCAGTTCATGGACTGTAATTTGTATGATAATAAAATTTTGTCCAAACAAATTATGGCCAAATGAAACGCTTCTAAATTCGCTAAATTTACATTCACTTCATGAAGGTTAACAATGTCATTATGCCAACTATCCAGAGTCACCAACAACGTATTCAAAATTTAATTTGCTGTTTCAGAAAAGCGGCGTCTCATCTAGTTCCTACTGTCCATATATTATTTTCATCGTAATCCTTATTCAGAATGCGAGCATTGCGTTAGTATTCTCAAAGCTGACGCAACTATTATTACTTGCACTCTAAGTACATTTCAAGATGTTGACAGCTCTAATTGTTTACATGTGAAAGGCATAGATTCAGATATCAATTTTAAATTATAGAATCTTTAAACCTTTAAGGTTCTCCCACAAAGTAGGATCTGCAGAGCTTTGTTGAGTTTGTATTTTAAAATTCCCATTTTACACTTTACTCTCTGCAAGGTTTTCATACAATTCCTGTATATACCAGTGGTGCCGAACCTATCACCCATTGGTCAGACACTGACTCACGAAGACTTTTTAAACGACCTACGTTTTTATTTTTATTTATGAATTAAAAAAAATATTTACGAGCGGATTTAGTGACCCACGTGATAATATATTAAATAAAATAATGAACAAAATTTGGCTCTCTGCTCAAATAGGTTTGCCAATCACTGGTATATACTGTGAGATCCTGGAACAGTACTCTACGTAGTTTTCTCTTTGTAGAGGGGTGGAGGGGCACTTTTAAGATTATCTTTAATGATACTAGTTAGTTTTGATTACTTTATAATAAATTCTTTTTATGCAGTACATAATAAAACATTTTATTTCGGTGCCAATCTGTCTTTGTTCTGGTATATTGCTTCCGATGTTGATTTTTAAAACCTTTTTAGCTACCTTCTCTGCCAGAAAGTATTGAATAATTAAAATACCCCTCTTTACAGATTATGAAAAACTTTTTGAAAACAAATTTATTATGGTAGGTAATATTCTGCTATATACTACGAATTGTGGGTCTAAATTTGTCACTTACCCTATAATAAATATTAATCACAATTAACAATAATAATAATAATTATTATTAATATAAATAAATTATTTACACTCTTAGCACTTATTAGCAGTATTTATTATATGACGTGTTTCGACCACATAATGGTTTACCACAATTTGGTCGACCTCTCGTTTGTGGTCGAAACGCTTCATATAATAAATACTAATACGAAGTCGAGTGCAAATATTCTATATATTATAATAATGAATTGACCTCGTGATAATCACTTTAGAATTAAATATTAATATGCCAACATGAGCAATATAGTGTAAAGCTAAAATTGACAACTGTGATCCATGATTAATGCATTTAGCACTGTTAGAACCCTACTAGATGTGTTTTTCAAGTACTCACAGAAGTGTAAGTTGATAAATACTGATAATAACAAAATACAGCTTTAATTAAGAAAAGAAAACTAATAATAAATTATGTATTTAAAATTGTAGTATGTATATATTATGGTGATCTCCGCAAAAAGAAAAACCAGCACACTTTGTTTACTACGCTTTCGCTCTGACCATTCGGAGCTAAGAAACTTTCCAATGGTTCGTAGTTTTGATTTATCTCTATCTTGTTTTGCCTCCTAATTTGTTTAATTATAAATTATTATTATTTAGCAATCCTCTGCTATACCATCTAATCCACACGTTGTGCGCTTATTGAATTGTAAATATTAAATTAATTTTTCCACAATCAAATAATCAAAAAAAAAAAAAACTTAGAAGAAGTTTTCAATGTAACTAGAAATTTTGTTTTCAAATAAGTCGCATAAAATGGAAATACCCAAATGTAACGACACCGGTATTCAGCAGTCGTCTTAATCAGTTTCGTCGTTCTTTTGACAAAATTATTCAATATTTCAATTAATTTCAGTAATTCCAATTCAAAATTACAATGAAACAACTTTTCATACGAAAATCAATTTCAAAAATCATAGAATTACTCAATTAAATTCAAATTCAACGGATTCACAAATTACACGTCCGCTGCGTCGGTCATTTGTTGCCAAGAACCTCTACTCTACCACTTTAATTGCCAATCTCTTATTCTCAAAAAAAATTATTTACAATATTAAATTTACATTTTCAAATTTAAAATGAGTATAAATGATGTCCATCACTTTCGAAACACGACAATAAGGAAAATGTTATTTGGGGGGGGGGGGAATTATTGTTTCAACTCAAAGTTTAAACAATCCAATTTTTCTTCAAGAAATGATTAATATAAAATTCTGGTTTTCCTACAAAATTGTAAGATTCAAATTGTAAGAAAAAAAGTAAAAACCTTGCATCTTCGAGAATTACCAATGGTGGCGGCACTGTTGCGCATCAGCTAATTATTGATTAATTAATATTTCAACATCTTTATATTCTTACACGAATGGCGTACCTCTTTATTAGCGAGCGCAAGTGATAATTATCAACTTAAAAATTTTTTTATATAGGGTGGTTTATAGGCGGAATTTCTCGCGTTGTAACTTCATATTTAACACTGCTTCCGTCAACTACCATCTGTCAATGGACTACTGTAAAATTTTGAGCAAACTGGGTTATTTAGTTTGTGTTTGAAATGGAAAAAAATTAATTTTAGGTGCTCATCAAGCAATTTTTTAACGTAAAAAAAATCATTATCATAACCAAAGAAAGGTTAAAAAGTGGTTTCCTGAATTACGTTGTTGTCGTACCAGCACAATAAATGACGTCAAACATTCAGGTCGCCCAAAAGTAGTCGTCACGACAGAAATCGTCGATAAAATTCATGGAATGATATTGGACGATCGGAGACTGATGGTGCGTCAGATAGCTTAAACTTTAGGCATCTTAACTGAGCGGGTACATAACATTTTATATCAAGATTTAAACATGAAAAAGCAATCTGCGCGATGAGTGCCGCGATTGCTCACACTCGATCATAAGCACAACCGGGAGATCACTTCAAATAAGTGTTTGAAACTTTCGTGACGGTTTCGTAACTGTGGGCAAAACATGAATCTATCACAACACAACAGAGACCAAAAAACAGTCAGTGCAGTGGACTTCTCAATATGAATGTGCACCAAAAAAGGCCAAGATGGGTCTGTCGGCCAATAAGGTCATGGCGACAGTTTTTTGAGATGCACGTGGTTGAAAAAGGTAAAATGATTACTGGCAAATATTATTTAGAGCTGTTGGATAGATTCAACATTGATTTGAAGCAAAAACAACCGCATTTTGGCAAAGAAATAAGTGCTCTATCACCAAGACAATGCACGGGTGCACACGTGTGTCATCGCTATGGCAAATTTTTATGAATTGTGCTACGAATTGCTTTCTAATTCAGCATATTCTCCAAATTTAGTCCCCTGCGACTATTTCCTGTTTTCAAATCTAAAAAAATGGCTTGGCGGTAAAATATTTGTCTCGAATGAAAAGGTAATCACTGAAACAAACGCCTATTCTGAGGATCTCTAGAAATCATATCATTTGGAAGAGATAAAAAGATTGGAAAACGCTGGACTAAGCTAAAAAGCGACTATGTTAAGAAATAAATCGTTTTTTTGCCGAAAAATCTATCTTTTATCCAAAAAGTCACTAACTGATCAAACCGTCCTTAAACTAAAATACACAAACATATATAGCAACATTTTTCACGTTTGTATATTCTTGTGTATTTGAACCTGTACATACTTTATATTAAATGCTAAATCTTCAAGGTAGACGGCGTGCGATAAAGATATTTAAACGGGGCTGAACCGGGTACGAAAGCTAGTTTTAAATTAATAGCGTTATTTAGGATTATAACTATTTAATAGAAAATTAACAAAAATGACATCAGCAATCTTGTAATTTACACATATTAAGAAATTTCAACTTTCTCATTTCTCATTGCCAAAACCAAACTAACATATAAAGTTTAAAAGAACTTAAGTAAAACCCTAAAAAAATTTTAATATGGAATTAAACTTAAATATAATATTAAATGATAAATAAAAATGTATTCGGAAAACAATAACTTATTATTTTTTTAATAAAATTCCTTATAGCAATTAACATTTTAATTTTAATTTATTATAATATTATGTAATACTAATTTAATTTAATAATTTAATATTGGTAAATTCTAAGTTTGTGTGCTCAAAATCCAAATCATGTAATTGCAACTACACTTTTAGGAGCTCAACGTCACTTCCGAATAAGCCGGAAGTGATAAGAAGCTAAACTATGGCATGACACTAAACTTTAGCATGATACTAACCCAAAATCATCCAACGTAAATACAACCACCCTTCCTTTTTCATTAGAGGGTTAATTATGGTTAAGAACCTTCTACTCATAAGAACAAAAATGTTTTTGTACAAACTTGGGTGTGATTTCCATTGGAAATTGCATGAAATTGTTTTCCTCACAAATTCACTTAAATATTTCTCGAATAAGAAATTTCTACTTATTAATAAACCCATGTATCATAGAAAATCTAAAAAAGTACATCAAGATTAACGCGAAATTTGAACCACGGCACAAATAATAAACCGAATAGTCTTTATAGTTTTAGGCATAACTACTGGTATACCGGTAATCCACCTGAACACAGCATACACAATATGAGATATATAGGTATACACTGAAAATACACACCACAGCTAATTTTAATTGGATGTTAAACATGGTAAATGACACGTTTGTAGATTTTCTGTTTATTGTATAACAAATTTTATCATAAAAGCACAGTTCAATTCATTATTATTATTTTAAATAGACATTTGTAGATAACTAATACCTAATGTTTGGAAAAGCACCCTAAATGAGAAAATAATTTAAATTCAATTCAATTGAAAATTTGGATTTTGATACTAACTCGAATTAAATTCTTAAAGCTTTTATCATTCTAATTTTGTTTTCAATTTACCTGAAGTTTCAAATTCACTAAGAGTTTAGTTTTAGCTTACATTTGTAATTGTCGAAGAATTTCTCGTAATGCAATATTTCGCTTTTGAAGTTCATAGCAGGTACTTAAATGGTGGTAATATTGAGAATATTAATGTGCAATTATATCTTATTAAAAATGTTCGGCACGAGTTTGATTTTAAAACTTTAAAAACATTTAATGGATTGTCTGAACATTTTTGTTCTGTAATAAATTAAAATTGAAATTAAGTTTCAGTTTTCAGTCCCAAAAGAAAGAGAATCGCAGCTTTGGTTCGTGACTCGACCAAAAAGATTTTTTAGCAATACACCAAGGCACTCCAATTATCCATAGACGTAGCAAAAGAAATTTTAATTGAACATAATATTTATGTGTCTGTGGAAAAAGTTTTTCTGCTAGTCTGAAAATTTGTTTATTCTGAAAGGTAACTGCTTAGGATTTAAAATTATTAAGAGGGTTGTAAGGTATATGGATTACGACAACATCCATCAACAAATTAAATATTTATAATCTATTATGCCAGCTTATGACATGTTAATTAAAAACAGAAGGTGGGTCCAAACATTGTTAGCTGTTCTCGAAACGTAATCCACATAATACAATTATTTCGTTGTTATGTCATCCGACTGCAGTAATAATCTCAAATATCAATTTGCATATATTTATCGAAATCTTGTAATCGAAATTGCTTTGCCTATTCATTGAATTTAGATTATACTACATGTTGTGTGTGATTTCAATAGATTAGAAATGAAACAGCGCTATTGAAAACAAAATCTTCATCAATGAAACATTAATTTAGTTCAGTATTTTCAACGTGTACAGAATTACACGTAATGTATAAATTAACGTTAGGTATTTTGCATTTAATATTGATGCTATTCCACCGCAATAAAATCAATAGACTGTGAAATTGCTTCATTTTTATTTTTCTATTATATATTTTAAATTCTCCAAACAATAATATTATTGCGTAAACGTAATTTTATATTCAATATAAATAATTTTGAGAAGATTTTTTTACGAGTAATCTAACACCATTCTAAATATTTAGATTTATAGGCGGTTTCTTTTCATATTCTGATTAAAATCAACGCCCCTGGCCGTTTAAACGTAGTTACATTATAAGCTTATTTAATTAAAAAAATTATAATGCCAATAATATTGTTTGTCAAACATTGTTGTTTAAATTGCAAAGAAAAATATTTTTTTTTTAATAAATTAAATTATTAAGATGCATGTGAACTGTTACGAAATGTTAAGAAATAATTATAAATAAATAATAAAGAAAATACTGTTAAGAAATAATTGGTTTAATATTATGTCAATAGCAGAACAATATTTCTTGAATTATATGAAAGCAAATATCCAAAAATTAGTACACCGGCCGCAGAAAAACAGAAAATTGAACGGAATATCATCTTTAATATGAACTCAACCGTAAAATACTCAAAAAATAAAATTTGAAAAGGTCACTTTAAGGAGAATTGGTCAGCCACCGATTAGGTAGCTGCTTTTTATGTTGTAAGCTTGAATGCACAAGTTCAACTATATATTTGCTTATATTCGTATTATTGAGTAGGTACCACTCGATATTTATAATTTAAATCTGCTTCTACCTACATATAATATTTTTATAATTCTGTAATATGAACGTACCCAATATAGAATTAATATTTGGCTTTTAATTTAATTGCTAGTTAGGTCTTTTAACAAAATATTCCTTCATTTGATTTGCAGTACCTACTCAAGCACTACTTTTAAGTTAATTATGTAAATCTCAAAGTGAAAAAGAAGGTTCGAAATTATTAATCAAAATAATTTTCAGTTTTATTTAATAAATAAATATTTTATAGTACCACTCTCTCCTACTAAAATTGTAAGTAAATACAAAAAATAATAAAAATAAAAAGAAAAGCGGAGGATACTTTTATAAAATTGGAAATTTGATGTTTTAATAAATATTCACATGCTTTTCCGCTTTATTGAATGTTTATTTTTGTATCAATATTGTAACAACAAAATTTGTAATCTGGCTTGTTTGCGAATATCTGAAACAGTAGGTAAGTAAACTACAACATACTGCCAGGAACTTAACCTCAAGGTAAACTAAGAAGATGTTCAAGTCAAACTAGATGTATTTATAGGTTATGTAATCCAATATAGATATATTAGTTATCAATGTGAAATTAAGCTATCTAACAAATTTATTAACTAAATTTAATATCGCGGCTATACATCATCAATAAGTAACATATTGGAATACCTACCTTCTACATTATGTGTTTATAAAAAAAGGCAAAATTAATTATTCTTGTCTTTCATAGAAATTCCATCGCATTTTTGTTCTAAACATTACTTTCATGTTTATTATCTTAGTTTAGCGAAAACTGTTATAATTAAGTTGTAGCAGTAATTTATTATCATTCAAAAGCACGCATTCCCTCGATAGTGATGAAAGCTTTAGCCACAAGCATCAATAATGAATATTGATGTTGTTATAACAAGACGAGCACAACTATTTATAACATTTTTATAGTAATATCACAGTTAAAGTTTATTTTTAGAATTCATTATATTAAGAACTATTTCTAATAATAATTATAGAGTACAACAACTGCTATGCATTGTACGTATAAATTTGTAAAATGTAACTATTTGTGGTATGGGTAGAATTTCCACTATTTTGAGAAATAATGTCGTTATATTTAAGAAATTACATCCATAGAGTTATTTTATTTATTAATTAATTAATAATTAGTTTAACTATTTGAAAATTACATATGACATATTTCTGGTGTCAATTCCCGACACCATATATGCAACTTCAAACGTTTACCATCTCAAACTGTCAGGTATGTTTACGCCCTTATGGCCGCCGTTTATAGATTTTTTCACCTCTGTTATATATTTCAGCCCTGAGGATAGACTAATAAATAGTTCGAAACGTCGGCTAGCAGATAATATTGTTTGATTTACTTCCCTTCATACCCAATATCCGTTTTAATTGCCTATTAGAAGTAAGGGGAAAATTTGTTTACTTTCCAACTATTTGAAAATTAGTATATCATAAATGAAAGAGTAGTTAATATTTATGTTATAATAATAAAAAATATATTTAATATTCCTAGCAAAATATTACCGTGTTTTGTAAAATACTTTTTAAATTTGTGTATTTTAAAATTTTTTAATAATTAAATATTAAAATAAATAAATAGTCCTGGTTGTGCGGCCTGAAAGCCGCACTGAAGATCTTTCTATCTAACAATTCGTACAAATTACACCAATTGTTACTCAAAACTTCATGTACAGCATTATGTTATATAATGCTACATCATCCTAATTTAGAAATTTTTGAAAATAAATGTATACATCAGTAATTTTATATATAGTCGGATTTTTTTTAACTCGCGTATGACTAATCTCCAAGTGCAGTGAGATTTGACGTATAACATTTGGTTATCTTTGTCATATTTAGAAAAAAGTAACTATTAGAAAAAATACGTCGCCGTAACTTTGTAATGAAAATGAATTAAATGTACGTCGATTTTAACTATTTTAACGGTCAACTCGTTTGATTTTTGACATATAATCTCGTCAAAGATTATGACATCTGACATCTCATTTGATATAAAGAACCCTAAGACATACGTTTTGTAAATTTTGATTCATACAATTTTTTTGATGAGTTATACGCGAGTTAAAAATATTCGACTATAATTGATATAATTAACTACCCCCCCCTCCCCATGGTGTGTGCTATATCAGCATATAAATGTATTTATTTTAAAAAAGTGAAAGATTTCCATTCAGTAAAATCATTCATAGATATGCACAGAAATCTTTGGTGTCTGAAACCGAAAAGCCTAGAAAGGATGAAACAGTGTGTCGGTGATTATATTACGTATAAAAAAGTTACTTTTATCGTTTCAGTAGATAATTATCCATTTTAGACCATAAATCAGAAAATTAAAGTAGATGGAATAAAATTTGTTAACAGCGATAAAAATTTAATTTAATTCAATTTTATTTAAATGCTCTGCAAACGTATCATCGTATTTCTGTTTCGTTTTATTTTTAATTTTATTAATTTCGGAAACGACATTCTGTTCACATACTCGTGTATGAAGCAGTATGAGTGTGAGATTCAAAACACTGAGAGATTTACAGTGATAAATTTAATTTAATAGGCACAAAGGAGATTTATAAAAGAGATATTGTAATTTTAAACGCAAACAAAAAAGACAATTTGAATTTTCACGTAAGAATCTATAAGATAGTGAACTTAAATGGACTGAAATATAATAATTTAGTGAAGTGTAAAACCCAAAAATTACAAATATTTCAGTAAAGAACATTGCTCAAGTTGATAGGCATAAACTTGAAGAATTGAGAATGAAGAGTCCGATGCGAACGTCTAAACTAACCGGACGTGCTTTTTGTGATTCACCTGAAAGATGAAAATTGATGATTTGGAGTCCAAGGTGAGTGTCAAAGCTAAATTTTACCTGTTAGGTGATATTTGATTTGAGTGATTTGAGTGATATTTTTGTGAGGTAAAGCCACATTTTGGTAAGCCGAAACGTAATCTTGCGATCACCTGCATTTGTGTTTTAAAGATGACGAGCAGTCGATTAGGAAATTAGGAAGATTTATTTATTATCGACAAAGTGAATTTATTTGATAAACCGATTCACTACATTTTTTTTAAATTTAGGGAACTATTTATTTGCACCTTCGTCTAGAAACAAATGCAAATTAATTTAAAAGTTTATTTGAGGTAATAACTAAAGTTTGCCTTTAGATTATCAAGAGAACATTTTCACATTCAAGTCTTGAAGATCCAAAAAATCCTTTTCTTTGCATAATTGCAATTAAAAAATTTTATTATATTACAAAAATTGTTTTTTTATTTGAATCGTCAATATCACCAGAACTCACCCCCCCCCCCCAACAATATATTACGTAGGCTGTATCTAATATTAAAAGTGAAAGAAATTTAAATTAATAAATAAATATTAAATATATAATTTTTTACAAATATAAGTAAAGCACAAAATAAAATAAACAAATTTATTAAAAATAAATTATTATTTTTGTATTGTTTGTTCAATTTTTAAATTAAATATTTTTTTAATATTTAATATATTGTGTGCTATATTAGTACAATACTACATGCTTATATTGGTGCTACATTAGAAAACAATATTATCTCAATATTCTGTACTACATTGCAGCAATGTTGCTATATATTGGCGATATATTGGAAATTACTATATAAATGCAATTCCAATATTGAAACTGTATTATATGTTACATACTTAGTTTAATTAATCAGTCAAATAATTAATTATGATTAATGAATAACTAATGTTTAGTCATTCGAATGATTGATTAAATTTTGCTTAAAGTGGATTAAACCCTGACCATATTATAGTTTCGCATAATTGAATATTCCAAATTTTCAAAAATTGTATTTTTCCTAATATTTTACTTTTAAATCCTAACAATTACAAAATTTAATATGGTGCCAAGATTATCGCAATATACTTGATAAATATAATTGATAAATTAATTAATATAGTAAAACATAATATAGTAAACATTTTATCAAAAATAAATTCATAATAATTTTGTACCTAATTAAAAAAAAAGAATCCTAGTTGCAATAAATTGATTTTTATATTACATTTTTACCAAGCGTGGCTAGCAGAATAGGAGATACCTCCCGTAGAATGTACCTTACTTTAAGATCTATGGAGTAGGTTGCATTTACAAATGTGATTGTGCATTTTGTTGTTATATTTATGTTTTTTGTAGTGGTTAATTTGTGATATGGAAATTATGAAGTTACATTTTGAAAACTTTTACAATTATAATTTCATCAAATACTTTCACATTTATTAGTAAGGACATCACGTTGCGTAAGACCCTTTATGGGGGCGAAAAAATAATGCACCAGCTGCCCTTGGCGTATCCCTGTACATAGCAAATCCTTTAGATTGCAAAGTTTAGATAAAGTAATTATTGTAGTGAGATATGCCTTGATATTAGCATATTTTTAGTTTAATTCAAAATTAAGGTTAACAGTAAATAATAACCTGGATCTACTACCCAATAAAAAATTGCATTTTTTATTAGTAGAAGGCGACTAATTGCCGGTTACACAAATGCGCCGTTAGTGTTGTATATATTTTAATTAAAGCAGCGCAATTGTATGCATCCTTGAAATTTACGTTTCGTATATAATTACAATATAAGTTACCAAATTTTTTTGGGATGATTTGACTATTAAAAGCATTGCACTTCATGTATGTTGTAATTAACGTATCAACCGTTGGGTAATATTTGAAAGACATCGGTGCGTACCATAGCATTATAAAAATTTTATTGCGGGCTAATAAAATAATTACCTACCGAAAATTATTATTCTCGGCAAATTTTATATATTGATGTGTACCATTTGACCTAAAAGTATTATTACCGTTGTGCCGTTCAAATTGAATACTCGTACTTGTTACATTTGCTATATGATATGGTCTTTGATGGTAACAAAGCACACAGTTGATTGCTCAACTTGAAGACCCTCATTTACATACACAATTTATCACTGTTTGTCTTCTCTAAGCCCTAAACGGAAACCTAATAGAAGTGATTTAGCTATAATGCCTCGAAATTCTGAATATACGCAAAGCGCTAGATAATAATTCATGTGATTCGAATTATTTAATTATGAACGAACGATAAGCGACTTTCATAAAGAATGCATACAACGATAGCACTAAATTTGAATTATGGTAATTGCAGAATACTCCCGAGACCGCTAAATTGTTATGTAGTGTATTGAAAATATTACTTTAAGGCTTACTTTTTTAAAGCGCCCGCTTCGGGCCATTTATGTTTCGAAGCAAACGGTTATAATATTAGCTCATTCCAAAATTTTGTTTGTAGTACAGATATTTAATCAAATTTCTTCATACATCAAACAGTCCACGTTGGAGCATATTTATAATAATGATGGATGCTTTGAGCATTTGTAGTATTCAAATTTCATTAAATTGCAAAATTAGAACGTCTTCAATTTTTTCCAATTTTAAATGTCATGCAGAAGCATTATCCGTGGTGAAATTTAAGTTTTACAATACAAAATTAGGCTTTATTATTTCAAAACAACAATAAAACGTGTAATAAAATTGTATCCTCAAAAGTAAAAATTACTAGGTATAATGCTTTGCGAAAATACTTTTTTTGATAATTAAAGAAGATCCTAATAACAGAGATCTATCAAAACTGCTCTCTCGACTCGCTGGTTTAAGATCGAATTTAAGTGATTTGAGAACCTCATGATGGAACCAGAATGGCGGAATCGTGATTTAAATTAGAAAAAAATAAGGTAAACAATTATTGAAATCAATGTTTGTTTAGATAAAATAAATTTAAAAGTTTAAAAACATCGAAAAAAATCTATTGTAAGATTATTCAAAAATAACAAACGCAGCCAAGTGTATTAGTGTTATATTACATAATAAGCAACTTATATAATTTAAAGTAAAATTTAAATTATTTAAAAAAACGAATTGCCCTGTTACATCAACATCATTTTGTTACACAGCACTTCAACCGGCAGTTCACTTTCATCCCACATTATATTCTTAAAATTTAATTTTTATTAAACTTTTTGTAAATATAAAATGCACTAACAACGACGTTTTTCAACTTTAATTTCACTAGGTATAACTGAAAATTGGAAAGCGTATTTGCGGTTAAAAAGAGTGCCGCATTAGACCATTAAAAGAACGTTTTCTTTATCTTTTTTGCCTCTATTAATAAGTGCTTATTACTTTTCAACAGCTTGGATCGTTAAATATCGTGGAAATAAATCGTTTACATCTGTGTATAAACGCCATATTTGTTTTTATTCCTTTTTTCGGTTGTATGTAACAAACGGCATAATTGCGTCCGTAAAAGCTCCATTATGTGTTTTCATTTGGCAAAGCCTCTTCGCCGAGATGTTAAATTAAAACTGTTTTTAACATAAAAGTACGATGTAAATGAGTTAGTCGGCTGTGGGCAACACTCGCCAATCCATTTTTTTTAATCAGGAACTGGATTTTTCCAATATCACTGTGAGGTGTAACGGTAATGTTGTACTATTAGAATTATAGTAAAGTTGAAGGTCTTCCATGTGCATGCTATACTTTATTAGATGTCGTGCAACAAAGCGTGAAATATACATATAGCTACTATTTTATACTCGTATATTAGGAGCAAAAAACGAATTTGCTACACCGACCTACTTGGCTATATTTTAAAAATTCAAGTCTTATTACCATAATTTGTGCGATTAAAATTTATGCTTTATTATCCCATAAATTATGTGTGGAGCAGGTCAGGTATCGACGATCGTTGCTACTAGATAATTTTATAACATCCAAGGAATATCCAAGTATCTTTCGTTTGTCGAAAATACAATTTTATGAACGGCTGTAGTCTCAGACCTAGAATAATAATTGCGATAGTGCTGCGACTTGGAGAATAACGCTCCATAATTGCAAGAATTATCCGAACACTTAAACTCCAACTTCAGTCCTTAATTTGGCTGCTATGGCTGTGCGAATAAACATTCCTCATTGTTCCTGTGACATGATAATAGTGTTTATGAACCATGTTGTTCGAGGTTTTAATGTAAACTGTATTTTGTCGACGCACTTCCATTTTCTACTTTAAAAATCGTTAACTGTTCCGGCCGAGTCCCTCGGTTCAGTCAGTTTGGGTCGTATTTTGCCACAGACGGTCTCTCGGGTACACCCCCTTTTAAACAATGTTGTTACATGTGATCACATACAAACGAGACTTAACTAGTCTAACATCAGATTAATTGAACTGTTGACATTCTCTGTCATTTTGAGATAACCGCTGACATTTACAAAATTAAATTCTCTTGATATAAATTAATGCAGTTCAGCTAAAATAATTATAATGCTAGTACGTAATTTAAAGTTTAACTTAAATATTAGGTTTGCTGAATATTATGTTATCTATCCTATAATAAATACCACGCTATTTACTTTCGTTGTACATTACAACAAAAATTGTTAACAAAAAATAATACGCATAATGATTGTGATTATTTGCATTAAATGAATTTGCTGGTTGGTACTTACACTTGAACAATGAAAATTTTTGCAATCCAGCACTACACCATTATGTATGTTATGACTAAATATACTGCAAAACTGGAATCACTAAATATTTGAATTTGAAACATTTATGCACACAACCGGTTTTTAAAAAGCCACTAGTTTATTTTAATTTAATAGTCCTTGAATTACGATGAAGATAAAAGAAAAGGTAATATTAAGTGATATAGAGAGAAAGAAGTACCAGTTATCAGGTGTCCCATTTGCTATAGGCGTTTTCTTCCAAAATTCTTTAAATTTTTATTATACAATTATTATTCAAAATATTTTGAATATACAAAATAAACAAAGCAAAACAAAAGAAATAACCGTATAGATAAAGAAATCTATGCTAGATTACCATCCAAAGCGTAGGCAACATTCTCTCACACACTGCACTGTTTAATCGCCAACCTGTGATGTAAAAATAAAATAATGCAACATTGGTTTCGAATTATCTGTTTAAAATAATTTATTATTAATAATATCATATTAGAACGTAAAACTCGGAGTTATGATCTAAAATATTTCACTACCGGATGTAGTGGCTACTACTTTTGGTCTGTTATTGAACTTTAAAATTTGTTAGGACAAAATAAAATAAATAATAATAAAATTTAACCAAACCTAACCTTTATGTAAATTTTAGTAGACTTTTACATATACTGAGATGTTTTTTTCTATTGAGCAATCTAGCATGATTAAAATTTAAAAAAATTGTAAAAATAACAAAGCATTCTTGATTAATGGGGTGCAAGAACAAGGATTATTCTTTATTTAAATTATAAAATAATATTTATAACATAATGTTATGAGCCTAAAGAAGACCCTGTTTGTTGTTAGTCTTTGTAATACCAATTTGTAGAAAAAAGTACTACTTCTAGATTATTGACAACCTATTCTTCAACTATAATTTTTGTTGTTTTCAGTATAAAGTCAACTATTATTACAGATTTAAAAAATGCCAAATTCCTTATAGATAGTAAGGTTATAAAAGTCAGGTGATTTTTAAATTCACCAAAAATACTTGTGGCATTTATGGTAATTGAAATGTATTAATTAAATTTTATTATGTCCATAAACCATTTAAGTAGATACTATTTGCCGAAAAACGGTCTAGGTAGATACTATTTTAACAGTATTTAAATAAAAATAAACCACTATAAAGCTATTTGCCCGAGCAGACGCTATTTGCCTAAAATTACTATTTGTCTGCGACATAAACACATAATGAAACATTTCTTCAAACCATTATATTAGTTAATGTACCGGTTTCGATTTAAAATGGTCTTCAGAACATACAGTATATTAACAATTAAAACATATTAAGAAATATGTAACATCCATTCAATTAAAAATTGACAATTAATAAAATATCTCAAGTAAATTTAAAAGTAAACAAGTTAATTAAACGTTAAATATAATTTTATTTATTATAAAATATAAATAAATAAAATTATATTTAACGTTTAATTAACTTGTTTACTTTTAAATTTACTTGATATAATTATCACAAGTTAAAAATTAATATATTTAATAAAATATCTTGAAAAATTATTTTATTAATTATTAATGTAATATTAACGTAAATTTATTAATAATAAAATAAAAATTTACCTTCAAACATTCGATTACTGTTCTTCAATTAGGCAGTTAAAGCTATTGAATGATAAACGCATGTACGTCTTTCGGTCAGGATCTAAACAATAGAAAGTGATGTTAAATTTATTGTACTGAAGCATTCATATTTTATAATATCAAAAAATGTTAAGGCAATACTATAGAAGGAAAAAGAGCGCATAAAATTGTGAAAACAAAAACTTAAAATATATCTAAGAAACTGCAAACGCTTAAATTTAGTGGTCAAGGTGAAGAAATGTAGTTGCCCTTGGAGAATTATGTTCATGTGCCTAAAGATTTAATTTGCCTTTTTTTATATCAAAATTTGATTTTGTTCGTTTTTGCTTTGAACTCGTTTCGCTTCGCTTGCGTCGGAACCTTAGTGAGAACACCGTTTGCATGTACGGTAATTATGCCACTGTGGATGATTTGCCGAACCCTGATTGCTAAACACAATGTTGAAGTTTGAAAAATTCAAACTTTAAATGCAAGAGAACGTAAAAAATGTAGATCTTTAGTCGTTTGGTCTATCAAATGACAGATAGAACTACTGTAGAAGCAGTTGCTTTAGTTCAAAATATACATGCAAATTGCAAGCCAACACATTAACCAGTAATGATCGCGCACCTATCGAAATCTCTCGTCAACAAGTTTTGGCGCCAAAAAACTTTTGTATTACCTATCTTACAGTTATCTAAGTTTTACGCAGCGAACAGAAATATTCTCACATTAAATTTGATTAAAAATGAAAAATTTGAAAATGATGAAAATTTTCTTTAAAATTGATGCAAGATGTGTTAATATAAAAATTGCTTCTAACTAGTAAATATTTCTTCCTTGCAGCCTATCTTAAAGAATTTCTGTATTTTAAAATTTTAAAACAGTATTTAAATAAAATAATTTGCGTAAAAAGAGAGATCTACACGTGGTTGTAACTCAGGCATCGCTTTCTGTCTCGCCATGTCTTTCATTTCTTAAACTTATTGTTTTGTCATAATTTGAAACTAAACATTGATTTGTTTATATTAAAAGTTCTTCATCATCAGCCTCTTCTCATCAGTCAAGAAAGATTTCAGCATTTAAACTCTGCGGTTACTTAAGCCGGATTGGAGAATGCCAGTAACCCTGTTTTTATTTTTTATGGTGGCAATTATCAACTCAGAAGGACTGCCGACTTTACGTGCCTTCCGAAGCACGGGGAAGATTATAAAAAACTTTAGACTCCACTCGGATTCGAACCCGGTACCATAGTGTCAGCAGTTCTTTGGCTAACATACTTGGCTAATGAACGTTTCTTAAGTTACCATCCTAAAATAATTGAAAAGAGAGCAACCTTGTTAACAAATATTATTTAAAAATACATTGTCATGTTTTGAAAATGATTTTATAACAAAATTGGTATAGGTATAATTTTGGAAATGATTTTATAAAAGTTTTATAGTTGAATTTTAACTATTTGTTAAAATAATAAGGTTGGCTTTTTTTGCCAAAGTTTTAGTCCGCTAAATTTTAATTTTGATTTAAGTAAGTTAATAATTTTTTTAAATATAATTGAATTTTTGGATAAAGATGTGTTTAATTAAAATTTGTGATTGAATTTGTTAAAAATTTGTGGAATATTTGAAAATTTGTTAAAGTATCAACAAAATTGATTGATAAGCCGATAGCTGCATGTCAATACCGTAAAAATTTAGCGTTAGTATTATTGAAAATTTATAGCAACAAAGTTTTAAAGATTAAAATTTATATTAAAACGACATTTAAAAACTATAAGAAATTATTATGAAATTGCAAGATTTATAAAATTTATCAACTGGAAATTTTCAAAACTAAAATTTACAGAGATATTTTGTAAAATGAGTAAAAATTTTGAAAATTAATTTTAAACTTTTTCTAAACATTACAACATTGTGATGAATATTGTGTAAAAAATCAAAAAAATTAATTAATCACACTTAGTTTATCGCAGTGTAGCTCTGATTTGACGGAGAGTCAAGAAACTTCGTTCGTGAGTTCTGATTTCTTGTTGGACCTTCTTAACAAAAATTATATCAAAATTTGATTTCAATAATATTCAATCAAATAATTTTAAATTTTATACTTCGTCGAGGATCGAACCTGCAATTTCAATTTAACAATCTGCTGCTATATATCAGCTAAGCACACGTTGTTCTTTTTTAATGTAATTTTATTTTCCAAATTATTTTAAACTTTTTAAAATTTTATACTTAATCGCAGCAATAAATTTTCAAAAAAATTGTACTGTCAAAATCTGTCATGCGATACCGGATGCAGCTGTCGACCTCACTTTTATAAATTACTTATAGCAATATTTATCAAATTTTTCCGATTCAAATTTAATAATTCGGATCAAACAAACGCCCCTTAAAAAAATTACTTTAATTATAAAAATCATAAAAACTAAAATTAAAAAATCTCAGATTCAGCGCACCCAAAAACTACACGTCCTTCGTGGAGTTAAATACATTTTTATATAAGTACAATAAATAAAGAAATGGTTTTGTGTGATCGTAGTTAATATGTCTCTTTTTTAATTTATTATTAATCTAGAAAATTAAATAAGTAAAATTTCAATTTGCTTTAAAACTATGTTAGTACATTATTGTATTAATGAATTTGCACATTCACCGTGTAATATCCTGGCAATTTCTAAACTTAGCTTTACTAAACTACATACTAAAGAGGAAACTCAGAAAAGCAAAAAGTAGGAAGGGTATCCCGAATTGAAGCAACTCTTCGATAAAATAGATTCCTTAGTCTTAAAGCGATAAAATATAAGGAGCAACTTAAAATGAACGTCAGAGACTATCATCAAAACAGCATGCTAGGAAAGGAGCTTTTATAGGCTAAAATTATATTTTTATGGATTCTGTATTCCAACATCGATTTAAAATACAAATATGTACTTATCTAGCATGATTTATATGTGCATCATATGGTAATTTTCACATGTTTGCAATACTATAGTTTTGGAGAAATGCACTTTGTGAATATTTCCTCAACAAAACGGCGTACGTATCTACTTACTATTCACTTTACAAATATGAATTCTTAGTTTACTGCTTCATAATAATTCACTATAACTATAAAGTACCTACTGGTATTCTTGACAGATACCATACTTTGATTATTAAAGTATTAATAAATTACACTTTCAGGTTTTGAAATCCAACTCTATAATTTATTATCAGCAGGAGAAATACAAATTTAGCCTTAGCAAAATCAACAAAAATATAATAAACTTTCACTGTTTAAAATCAACTAACTTTAAGTTTAAGTTAGGCTTAAATTCCACAAACTTTACACAACAACGTCAAAATTTTAGCAGACAATTTACTACTCTAAAGAATATATTGTGTCAGAGAAACGCGCATTAAAAACCCTAAAGAAAGTATGAAATAAAAATAAAAACAATGCAAAACGAATTGTGTTCTTTTGAATTCCAGAGAAAAAATTTAAGTTTACCCAAATCATTCTGGCTTATCGAAGTTCAGTTTATACAAAACAGATTTTTTTTCAGGAGTTTTTTTAATATTGCGTACTAATTGCATATAATTAACTAACCAGTACCACTTTGTGTGAAATCAATCTTGCGAATCTGTTAGCTCCTTCTCGTTGAATCGGTTCGCTGAGTTATAGCGTTTACTTTTTAGTGGAAATGTATTTAATTTTGCAGATAAATGCTAATTTTTTATTTTCTTTTGTTAAATTTTAATTTATTGCAAGCTTCTAGTTAAAAGTCTATCGGAAGCACTTACTTCTCAACTTTGCAAAAATTTTTATCTATTCACATTATTTAGAGCGCTAGATGGGTTTCTATGAAGTTAATAAATTTTCTAAAACGCATTGAATTTAAATTCACATGTTGGGTGCCAATTATAATTCTCCGATACATGATAAGATTTTAATTTTAATCCTTTCATCTACTAGTTTACATGAAGAGATTTTGCATTCTTGATTGCAACATGAAATCGGATTATAAATAGAATACGAGAAAATTATAATATTACTACAGATACAGCAGACACAATAAAATATTTTTTTACTTTAACTAGCAATAATATATATTTTGTAGTTTACAGATAGATATATTTGCAAAATATGTTTTATTAATCTGACACGGAGACCGTTGAGAGTCGTTTGAGACTGTAACACTTCAAGCAAGAAAATAAAAGCTGCAACTTTTTAGATTATTTCCCAAGTTATATTCGTGACACTTCATATTATTTGCATGCAGCATAACTCGATTCAAATCCGTCTTGAAGTTTAGTAACAAAATTGTAGTGGTTTGCCATTTGACACCTAAAATTCTTACAAATAATTACAAAAAAAAGCTTCTCAATCAAGAAAAAAAATGAAAATTTCACTGTGACCTGCAAAGAAATATCTCCAAGATATCTTGAGGAAAACACTCAATTCACTCTGGGATCATGAGGAGATTAATACTTGGTGATGTCGTTCATAATTAATTATGAAGCATGAAATCGATTAGAACAAGGAAAGTTGTCGTTCTTGCAAATTATAAAAATGAAGTTCGAAGGTGATCCACAAGAGCTACCGGAAATAGGAAGACGATTGAATGCAGCGTGGATTAATTACAAGCAATCTTTAAATTAGGATACAGATCCCATGCGAGCTTTGGTTCACACTTTATTATATTAAATCTTGACTAAAGATCGTAAGGTTTTGGGTTAAAATTATAAAAAGAAGTGAAGTCATAATACATAAACAATTCTATTGCTAAGAAGTGTGGTCAAGCTCAAGTTATTGCATTGATCTTAACGACCCAATGCTAGTTCATTAACAAACCATTATGGAAAACCTTCAATTACAAGATGGTTATCAGAAATCTTTTCATCTTAGTTACTAAAATAAACACGTTGAATCACACTTTTAATTAACTTAAAATAGAAATCATAAAACATGATCAATAGCTGCATGACATCACAAAGTGCGTCGGTTTGGGTTTTGCAGGTATTTTTTTATTCTTGTTGGCGGAATTTAAATTAATTTCATAATGTTTTATGCAAATTAACAATTAAAACAATGAAGTATTTTAAGTAACGATTAATTAAAATTTTTTGATCGCCATTAATTAAATTTATAGCCGATTGAATTGTTTCTGTTATATTTGCAAATTAGATATGACTGATTTACGACGGCGATGATAATAATTTAATTGGGAATATTTCAGTTTCAAACATACTTTCTAATTATTTTACGCTTTTGAATTTCTGAATACAAAACGTCAAAGACACTAATCATGTTGAATTTCCTTTAAGGATACGAAACTGAAAGAAATTGTGAACTACCCTTGTATTAAGTCCTTATCGGTTTATGTTTAGAGAAGTATTACTACATACTCTTAGAGCGAGTGCAAATAACGTAACAAAATAAAACTTTTATTTGAACTTTAAAATGATTCGCGGTATAAATAAAACTTTAAAAAATAAAATAATAACACTTTTTTACGATTTTGTTTAAGCATTGTTTGCGTTAGTCAAGTATATTATCCTCAGACTTTTAAGTACGCTATAATTTGAAATGTTCTTCTTTCAAGAGAAAGTTATTGTATTTGCAACACGTGCCTGTTTAATAATAATAGTAATAATAATAGCCATCCATTGCAGAATGCGGATGTATCGGAATTATAGCATTGCATTACTCGATCGCAGTTTCCTCGATGTGCATATTCCCTCAATCAAATAAAAAGAATAAATTTTATTGTAAGCTGGGCAAAATGACTAGATGAAAGAAAATACTTCACATTTGAATATGCGAGACCTAACAATTTTTTATATACATACTATATTTGAGATGAAAATTTTCCGACAATTAACCGTAGGAGGCTTTCGGATGTTTATTGTTTTACAGCCTCAATATAGACATACGCCTTTTATGTTGAGTCAGCAGTGAATAAAAGCACATAGAGAATTCTATAATGAAACTCTGGGGGATTTGCTACTAATGATGTTTCCGTATAAATTAAAATCCAGAGACGATGTGCGCATTTTGTGATTATTATATCGCGCATATTTATAATATACAACGCAAAAGTCAAAAAGGTTCATCAACCAAACCAATTACAGTAATTGCAAAGAGACGGAAGGTACGCAGAGAAGCGGAAATGAGAAGTAGAAGAGGAATATACAAAAAGTTTATTTATAAATTTGAAAGCTTCGTCCTCACCAAATTGCTTTGTGCACCGCAGACGCCTTTAAAGCTTCGTTTTAATTAAATATAGAAATGTAATTTAATAGTGTTAAGCTGTTTATGAAATAGTCATTTTGTACCACTTCGTACGAAATTTATACAATTTGCAAATATTTTCTGGATTATTTGTCCAATTACTCTTTAACGGGGTTTTAGGTTAACTGCTTGTTAAGCTAAAAATTGCGTTTTAAGCTTCCATTACATTTAACCATTCTATTGGTTTACATTCCCCCTTAACCAACCCAACTTAAATATTTTATATCCTAATATCTTGCCAAAATATTACCCCGGATTTATTTTTTAAATGAAATCGTATTTTGTATTGCAATATTAATCTTGTTAACTAAATCTCCGAATTTACAACAAAATATGTTATCCTGTTATATTAAAGTTTCTCAAAAAGTTTCAACTCGACGTACTTTCTTCAACTTGTACCAACTGAATTATTTAATTCGAATAAAAATATTGAAGGTTTAAGTAGCATTAATTAGTTTTACGGATAATCCTATTGGCACTTGCCAGTAGATACTATATCCAAATGTTACAATTAACCGTCCACTATGTTTCACTAAACATATTTGGAACTTCATGAATTTTCAATGAAAAACACAAATTGTTGGTCTATTGGGGGTAAGTGACAGTCCCATAACGACCGAAGCCGTTATCCTAAATATAACCACAATAGCTATTGGAACATCTACTGTTGTCTGTTCTGAAATTCAAAGTTACAATACTGGTGCCGTTTCACTTTAGTCGTGCAGAACGGTAAGCAATTTAGAGTTTAGTCGCAGAAAATTTAAAATTATTTCAATTAGGTGAATATTTAATAAGGAATCTTAATCGTCAAGATTTAGTCACGCAAATATTAAAATTATATAGCGCTTTATTAATTAGCGAAGCGCTAATGTGAAAATAAAAGGTATGCTAATTTCAAAATTTTTCCATAAATGTCCTAATTGATAAATTTAATAAGACTACGAGCGATTCAAAATTAATCTCGAAATATAAATTTAAAATAAATTACTAATTCTTTTAAAATTATGATATAGGAAATATTAAATTTTATGCAAAATTCGTTCTCGAAATACACTTTCGTTGTCAATTTTGTTAGAAGATTTATCTTACTTTCTCTTCATTTTAAAAAATTATATAAGAAGAATATTAGCATACTAACGCTTTGTTAATAAACCGAAATTATCATAATTACAATTAAAGTGCACAGTCTATTAGCACATTGCTGTTCAATTAGTAAACAATACGAAAAGTTACGTTGGTACACCTGGTTAAAAAAATAATTGTTGCGTAGCTTTTTAGGTTATTTCCTTTAAAAGTAGAAAATTTTGGAGGTCACGCTACAAACCAGTTCGCAGGCAAATCTTGAAAAGGTAAATACCATAATGATGCCAGTTTGTTGTATGGAGAAAGTTATATGGCTTATAAATATACTAAGAGACCGATCATTGACTCGGGTTTACTCACAAGGATTTGCAGAGGTCAGGTTCAAGAGCAAATACCTTGAAGTGCTATATCTTCCGAATGCACCGAAAATTGCAGCGAGGATGCCAAACTTAAGCAGTTTCCTTTTATGTAAATTGAAATAAATATTTAATATGACACGCAGATTAATATTCATGTCAAAATGTATGGCAATAAAAATTTTATGGCGATGAGCTAATGTTGTTTACTCTTCTTATACAAAAGTTTGTGCAAGTAATTCATAAATCACCGATTTTACTTTTTGCCGATTAATTAATAAAAATTTTGAGCAGTTCGCGCTTTCGGCGTGCCAACGGGCAGATCATGAAAAGAACGACAGAGGAAAAAAGAAGATATTTTCTTACATAAAAGATAAATAAAAGCAACTTCTTATGATTCTCTAACTCAAATAAAAAATTTATAAAAGTTGTGAACATTAAGAGAATTTGGTTGTCTGAGAAGTTTTTATTTTTGCAAACAACATTCATAATTGATGTAGCTTGGAAAATATTTGCATAATTTAGTCATTTGACAAGCGTAGGTTTCAGTTATGATACTCAAGTTAGTAAAATGTACAATGGAGTTTGAAATTTTATTCTCATGGCACTTGAATATTTCTTATTGCCCGACATATTGAAAAATTACATGTTCACTTTAACGATTTCATGTTATATTGTCGGGCTTACACAAAAATAACAAAACTTTTAATACTTTTCTTTGCAATACCATTTCAAATATTTTTCTCGGTTATTAAAAGTATGACACATTTTTTATGTCATATTACGATGTCCTTTATCGAATTTTTGTAATTGTGACTGCGAAACGCTGGTGATGACAATTTCTATTCTACTTGAAAATACGGTTTCGATAGTGCTAAAGTCTGTAGTCTAACCACACGAAAGGTAATGGTCTACATTCTCAGCATTTAATTGCTATTTATATTATGCAAATTACAACTTCTGGCACAACTAACCACATAGAGTTTACCGCACATGGTCTACCGCAACACTTCGCTATGCACACGCTAATTTTGCAAGAATTCCGAATTATTTATGAACAAAATTGATAGGTTCCTTCCTATATCCTAAATCAATTTTTAAAAAATTTTTACTGCGAAAAACCAGTAAATTTTTAATTAAACAGGTCAAAGGGTGCACTAAAATTTTGCAGTGTTCCGATTTACATACTTTTATAGACGTAAAGCACTTAATCAAATCAAACATTGGCTCCAATCTAATTTTTCAATAACGGTATTTTGTTTATGACATGGAGTTAAGAGAAAGTGAATTTTTAAATTTTCTTCCGCTTCATAAACTTTTTAATCAATACCTACTACCAGCTTTTCCAAATGGCATTAATTTGGAGTGTTATATAATACGAGTGATATATATTCCTACCTACATACATTTCTATGAAAATAAAATATAATAAATTGTGCATAATGAATCTAAACGAACTGTTAGTGTAGAAAAATGTAGTGCAATAAAGAAAAAATGATGGAACCGAAAGAAATATGAAGACTTGGAAATGTAGCAAAAGAGTAACCGATGATTTCTTTTAAGAAAAATGATTGTTTTATGGTAAGTTAATAACAAAAAAATGAGATAAAAATTTGATTGAAAATGCATAAAACATTTCGGCTGGAGGGCGTTTTAGTTTTTTGATAGCAAAACATTCAATTAGAAAATTTTGCATAATTAATGAATGTGAGCGGTTTTAATTACTGTTGTGGGGGCATAAATTAACATGCATATTTATGTTAGTGTATTTCGCCGTTCCATATAGTAGTTTTTCAATGCTCTTAGGGGTTGTATTTGAGCGCGTATATGTGTAATTCAGCAAACGTCTCGTAAATCGCTCTCAAGTGGGCAAGTCTATGCACTACCACGTTTAAAATCGATTGACGATAGCTTCACGTCCAACCTTCGTTTTACTATATATACTCGAAGGACAATAAAATCCTTCATCATTTTCGAATCATTATTTTTACTTTTTATCTGGAAAAATGTCCGAAATATTTTTTAATCTCAGCTTTTCATTAGAACGAAACAATATTTGTTTCAATTTCTCTAATAATATAATAAGTGTACAAAAGAATAATATATTTTTTTAAAATACAAAGAAACGAATTCTGATCCTTTTTCCACACGGAATATTAACCAACTCTGAACTATTTTTTCATTTTCAAGGATAATTGTTATACTAATGTCAGGAGTTAGTTAAATTCTATAATATATTATTGTCAAAGCACAACAAAAATAAATTAATATTATATTCATTACCACGGTTATGTTGTAGAAAGCATTAATAATACATGACAGTTAATTTAACATCATGGAATAGACAATAAAAGTCATCGTTATACTAGCACTCAATTCTTGATATACATAGATTTATTGTTCCTTTAATAATTATTATCGACATTTTTTATATAAAATAATAAATAATAATAACATAATATGTAAGTATCTACAAAAAAAGTTACTCGAGTATGTGAAACTGCTATAAAGTAACATGGGCGTAACAGATAGCTGGGATTTCAAGGTTAGGGATTCCTCTCAAATACCACAACTAGAGCTTTCATTACAATCATGTTAATTATAGGTTTGATTCATGTAAATGATGACTACTACGTAAAACGACAATGAATTTCCGCCATTTTCCAATTATATGAATATCAATAACCGTTTTCTTACACATTTACGTGGCCTAATTTTTACATAAAGTTGAATTTTCCGGTAACACAAGGGTTTAATACGTAAATTCCCGATCCCTGATTATTTTAGATAGCAAAAGAGGAGTAACACCTGCACAAAAAAGCAGTTTGCCGTGAACGTTGTGCATGTTTTATTTCAATAAAAGAAACTTAGGTGTAATGGTACTGATAAAAGAATGCAATGCGTTTATGATATCATAATTTTTTCATCTTTTGTTTATAAATAAACATTAAAAAGTAAATAACTTAATTAATTAGTCAGTTTAAAAATCAGTGTTAAAATAATTGGGCGAGCAGGATTTTATGTGTTTAACCCCTAAATCTACTACATTATTGGACAATTCAACATCTGCTGTATATATTAAATACGCTTTAATTGTAATGCTGTCTAAAATTTCTTTTTTATAATGTTAGTTCAATGGAAAAATTAATTACTCGATACTGTGCTGTCTAATCGCTCACCTACGCAATTACATGTTCCACCTTTTAGTATTCAAAATTTATTTAATTTTATTCTAATTAAAACTAAAAAAATATCACTTTCTTTATGTTATAATTTTATTTATTTGTGATTATATCAAAATGCGAGAAATTTTCTAAAATCCATATCACATTTATATTAATTAAAAAATATTTTTACTTTCAGTAATTTTGTTGTGAGAAAATCTGAAAGGTAAATATGTTCTCTCCCAAATTTCTTTCTGTAGAAAATTGAATTTTCTGTGTTTAATTAATGTGAAGCTTTAAGTTTCTCCTATTACACAAACAATTGTTTGCTTTGCAAGTAATTTTACTGTGAAATTTAAAAACCGGGAGGTCTGGGGGGTATGGAATAGTCTTAAGCTCATACAACGGTGGATCTAACTGAAAGTTATAGACAATTACGTATCAGGCTTCATGTACACTTCATGAAAATACCTACAGGCATACAAGATAATATAACTGGAAAATCAAGCTGTACAAGTACATAATCAGAGATTACTAATAACTGAGCTTACATGTATTGTTTTACCGTATGTTTACTCTTAATGTGTACCGCATTATTATATTTATAAAATATATATAAAATATAATAAAATAATATAATTTAAGAAATATTTAAATAACGACCGAGATGACCAATTACTTTATTTACAGACATTTTAGACTCCAAGTTAACAACTGAGCTGGTAGAGATTGTAAGAATGGTAGGCTAAAATAATAAATTTGCATATAAGGAGATCCTTATCCTTTAATTTTAATATAATTGTAGCACGACTAATAAATTGTTAATTTCTGTTAAACTGTTGAAGCTAGCTTGAAAAATGTATTCTATCTAAGATTACTGTAATTCATTTATGGTTATGTAGTGAAAGTTAGTAGTAACCACAGCAGTATTCACGAATAACGAAAAATAAATAATAAGGGAGTAAAACAGGTTAATAATATACAACAGGAGTAATAAACACTATTTGATAAGATTCGAGGACTATTGGTCTCTGGCCCTAGACGTTTAGTCCCCGGACGATTTAATATTCAAAATCATTAGCAAAAATTATAAATTATAATTTCAGGAATCAACGTCCACTGGATCAATCGTCCGGGGAGCAATCATCCGGGGACCAAACGTCCGAATATCATTTAAGAAGATCTCTAAATAATTGATTAAATTATACGAAATTGAAAAAACAAAGCCAAAAAGCTGAAATTTTCATATAATTAGGTAGATTGAATTAAAATAATCCGCACGAATATCAATGTAACATAGTAAAATTTGTTATAAACTACTGGAGGACATACAAGAGAATGATGCTGATCCCAGAAGCAAGTGACATAGTTATTATTAACAATCTGGTATTACATTTAAACTAAAGACATGATTAATTTGAAACTTAACCATAACAATATTCGATTACTTACAATTTAAACAAGTAATCAATAATTTAAAAAACTAAACTGTACAAATAAAAATTTTGGTAGAGATACAGGAATTTCGGGAAGTATTTGTATTTTCTCAGTAAAACTACGTTAACTTCTTGTTTCACATCTTAGCATTAATTTTTCTATTTCATGAAAAAAAGAGGTATAGTGCTCTCTGCTCTATAAATATATTACAATCAGGCCATCGTGCAAGACTAACGCAAGTGCTTGAGTTTGGAAACCTTTTAGTCATTGTTGCAACAAAACTTTCAAAACTAAAGTTTTGCTAAAGTAAAATTATTGTTCCCAATAAAAACTTCGTACTCTCGTAAAAATAATACAGGTATTGTAACTCCTGTACTCACTGAAGAATAAACAGCAAGTGACAGTACAAGATTTATCAGTGGTCTTACTGGGAATGTATGGCACAAGAAGCTGTGTAGGACAACATTGATTCGATCTGCGTAAAGGATCCCGCAATTAGTCAGTGTTTTAAACCAGCTACCGTGTGGAACCGCTCTCAAGAAAGCACAGCACGATAATCTTGAAATGAACACGAAAAAATCTTAAACCAAGTTAGCAAACGTTAATGAGTTGTTGGAAAACTTCTCAATTATGACGCACTCCGTATATTTATATAATCGATCAATACCTTTTAATTATTCAATTCAACTTTCACAAGTAAAAAACTTGAATGGAATTAAGATAGCAAACACTTTCGGGCTGTTAAATTTACCCCATAATTTAATTATTAGCATAGATATTGATTTCTTGTAACGTAGCCGTAATTTTGTTCCCAATCTAACCAAAAAATTTATCACTTAAATTTTTAATTCTTAATTTAAGTGAAGTAAAATATTGTTGATATGAAAAAATTGTTCGATTTCTCCAATATTTTTTAACCTTAACCTATTTTTAATGAACCCCGAATTATAAATTGACATTTAAACATCAATCATTATAAACATTAAACACGTTATTGCGGAAATTGATATTGCCATTTTAAAAAAATGTACGTTAAAAAAGTGCCACTCCTAATATTGGATCAAAAATATCCTGTAATAAACCTAGAATTTCACAAAATGTATTCAGTTTAATATCTTTTTACCAAAAATTAAGGTTATTTAAAAATTCATGCGTGCAGGTGCGCTACTACAAAAATATAGTTATGACTTATGACTATCTTGTAGATTTTTTTTAGCTATTATGTAGGACGTCGATAATGCTTATAATTATTCAAATTCGGATGAAAGAATAAAATTATGCGGGTCCATTTTAAAATGTGCAAAATAAGATTGAATACAAGATTAAGCGAAAGTTTAGTACCGGATCTACTCAAAAGCTTACATTTTTGGTTTTCAATATAAGAGGGACGGCGCAAGTTATTATTACTCACTTGTACCATCAATAACTCAAATAGTTATTGAGCTGGATCCGCCACTGCGAAAGTTGGAATGCGTTTAAAATTGTTGTATTTAATTATGATCTGCAAAGTAATGAGTATGTAGCGCAAGTGGGACTATTTAGTTTTGTTTTATATGTTAAAAGTAGAGCAATCGAACAATTCTATCAATTATTTATGTAAATCAAACAGCAGGTTGAGATTTACTAAAGTAATTCAGTTCATCGCAATAAATCGTGCATGAAGATGACCTTTATTGTGCTAAGACAAATCACACTCACGCCTTTAAAAGCTCAACAATGTTTTTAAAAAAAATGTTATCTCGATATAAAATCTTGTTAGCAAATTTGCAAAATAAGCTCAATTCTAAATAAATACAATCAAGGCTATATCAATTACCTTATTTCGTAATTCCATCATCGATTCTAGCTTTTAAGTTTTTAGATTGTTCATAATTTACATGATTTATATTATAACAAAAAAATACAAAAATCCTTGAATATTTAAGTATGAAGTTTGAGGTCGCGTTTAACAATCATTGTTCCTGTTACAATAAAAAAGGCAGCCGATAAAAAAATCTTCCTCTAATAATAATTTTATAATTTCAAACGTTGAAAAATTTATTGCAGCTTCCGCGCGTTTCTGTTTTAGTTGTTTCCTGAGAAATTTATTGGAAGTTCCATAATAGAGCAATTTAAAAAATGAGATAAAAAATTGGTTATTTAAATAACTTGTAAAATTAGCATAATGTGCGCCCGTGGTTTTATAAATTATAATGCGTGAAATTCTAGAAAAACTGGAAAATGAAAGTGACACTACAACTACAAGAGGGCATCGTAAATATTTGATAGTGAAATTAATTTTTAGTGGTCTTCTTTGTATTTTGCAAAATATAAAATTTTATGTGAGAAATGCAGATTATCAAATTTTTTATCAGTTTGCAAACGCCGAAATTGTGGTAAACAAGAACATTAGTTGGCTGTAAAAAAAATCAATTTTCTCGATTATTTATACCTAAAATATTGCTGGCGCTTCCCTTTAAGTATACATAATCTTAAAATGAAATGCAAAAAATGTTGGCCTCAATACCTACATCTCATTCATATATTATTGGTTAACCGGAGAAAGGTAAAATGAAAACGACTTGAATGAAAAGAGAGAGCGAAAGCAGATCGAGATAAATCGTATGTTTCAAGAATTCACATCAAGCCGATATAAATGTTACTTGATGAATTGATGGAATATCGAATACTCATTAAGTTTGCGAGAAAATGATAGCTCTCGATAAGAGAAAGAACAACATAAAAAGTCGTTTGTTAGGTGGGCACTTACTTAGAAAGTTCTTTTTATGGAAGCATCTTCATATACACAATATACGCCACCACACATGTGGCTTGAAAATTTGTGAATATAAACGATGTGTCGGCATCATTTTCTTTTACCATAACTCACGCAGATCGTAACGCTCATTGACCCAACAAATCCACATCAGTTGCCTACCTTGCGTACATTTTTTTTGTTAATCTTTTTGTTTCCCAAATAACCGTGGTCTAAAAATTAAGCCAAACATGTTTTTTTCAGAAATACTAATTAATTAACCTGTAAATTATTTTATGACTTTCCTATGCTGATTATTCGCGCATCGTTGGTTACACGCTATTTATGCAATATCGGTAATCTATTAAAATTTTAAACGTCTGATTATCGCATTAATTTAATTAGGAAATTAATTCGGAAAAGAAAACAATTTCGTTTCGTTGGGAATTCGTCAAGTTTTTACTCAAAACTTCACTCGACTCAAATTAATTTCTAAAATTAAAAAGGTGTGTCTGCTAAATTTAACTTATAATTATGTTTGGTATTATTAACACTTTATAATTAGTTCAAAAAATTGTTATTAATTATGCAGAAAATGTAACCAAATGAGTGCATGGCAGCAACGTTGTAACTTTAATAAGCCAGAATCACGTTGCATACATAATAGTTCAAGGTTTAAATGTTCCTTGGTGGGACAATTTTAACAATAAACTAGTTGAGCGATAAACGAAAATTTGAGTTTGCACGAAAACGGAAAGAAATTGCAAATTTTATTCAAAAATCATCTATTTCCGCAAAATTTAGAAATATTCCGAACGAAGAAGTGGCTATAAAAAGCCAAGTATTCATGGAAATTTAAATTTATACGAAATATTTCAGATTTCGTCGAGGCATTCACAAATATCTATAAAAATGATATGATGCGTTATGAAGACGTGACAACACGTAGTATAACACTGGGGTCTGTGACAGCTTAAGCCAACAACAGATGAAAACGCAGGATAGAAAGTGGACCGTGACTGGAATGATGGGATGCTGCTACATGCAGTTGCTCATCTTTGCATGCGCTTGGCATCAATTGCACGACATCGGAAGTGATTGTGAACTTTCTTCCTTCTCGAACACTACAAATACTTCCTTCACGTTTCGCGTATAAATAAACTTTAGAAATCGTGTTCAAATTTACTTTTGTTAATTAAATTTTATTTGAACAAAACGAATTTTGTCGCACTTAATTAAGAAACGTTCTTGACCGAGCATCGATGTCTCCTGCACTCTTCGACACTTTCAAAGTAACTTTTAACCTTGGATTGAAGTTGACAATAGATTTAATGGGGGAGGAAGTGGTAGGTTAAAAAAATAAGTAATGATACTTACTGGTAATTGTTATCAGGAAGCGGAGACGGGGAGGCACTAGCCGAAGGAGAAGTGGTCGTCTTGGAGTCCACTAACTAACTGACTGTCTCACACCTTCCAAGTCCTACCAAGAGGCGCCCAATCCCGCAACGGTTTCCTCTCTAGGTCAGCATGCTTTCTGTACATTCATTGTTTCCCTATCATTTGATAGTAATACTCGAGTTAAGTAATTTCTGCAACCCTTCTTTTACTTCTCAAGGACACAGTTTGGCGCACCCAAATAATTTAATTTTCGCACACCAAACCCCGGTTAATTGAAACTTGAATTGTTTTGCAGGATAACGGCACCACTACTGATCTGGCTGTTGAACCGTGTAATAACCCAATCAATCGGTTTGTTACGTGCAGTAATGTAATTTTTTTTTTAAATACGGATTTAAAAATTATTATCAAAATATTTATTTTTATCGGTTTTTCTTTTCAATGGTAAGTCGATATTTTAACGATGCTGAAAAGCTTTTTATTAAAATTTATTTCCTGACAAGAAATTGCACTTGCTTTATTAAGGTTTTTGGAATTAATGGAAAAATTTTAAAGTATTGTTATTTTGGTAAAAAGATTTTTATCCAATTTTTCCTTTTACATTACTTCTTGACACATTTATTAGAACGTCGAAAATATAAATTACATCTTTTTATAAAATGTTTAGATAGAAAATTGAAAATTTGCCAGTTTTTAAGACTCGAAGAATATAAAAATAAGATAAAAATGTATATAAACTAATTGAAAAGAGTTGAAAAGAATTTCGAGTTTCGTTTTTAGCCGACTTGAAAGGAAATTTTCTTGCGTAAGACTTATAAAATTAATACAAATTTCGCATTCGCAAAGTGAAGACAATGCGATTACAATATCAAATTCCTGCATTGTAAGTTCACTTCCAACATTTAAATAAGTTTCGTAACCGCAATTTCTTATGCACTAGTCATACCAAATTTTCACTTAATCTAATGCAAACGAGAAAATTGAATTCTAAAGAACTCGATTCAACTTTTTTAAAATAGCAAAAATATTGTCAACAAATTTGATTTTAATTCTCACTTCACCTTCCTAAGTTTCTCAACCGCTCAACAATTATTAATTATGTTGGCAAATACAAATAAACTTTTAATTACTTTCCGATTAAACCTATATAATACGCTATTTAATTAGTAAGTTACGGCAAATTTTCGGCAATTACTGGTAATTTTATTGCAACCATTGTCACACTTTTAATTTAATTAGTTTATGAAGTAGTAATTTGCAGTATGCAATTAGGTGTGATTAAGATTTTTAAATAATTTTACTGGTTTAGCATTTAGAGAAGATCATTTTTACGAAATCAATTGGATTTAAAAATATCAATTGCGAATATTTTATAAATTCACTTAAAAGGTTAATTTAACAAAATTATTGATGCTATTAAAATTAGCATTATTTGCGATTGCTTAATTAAATGTTATAACTAAATTTTGTATCGACTTGAAAAATACTTTTTGGTGCTGTTCTGTATGGAATTAAACTGTACTACCGATTGAGGTTAACTTAATTTCAAAGACCAATTTCCGAAGAAAGCAAAAATTACTGCTGCCACCGCATTTTAAAAGCTTCACGGCTAATTTATTTTTTTAAATATTCAGCTTTTGAAAATAATTAATTCAAACCACTTTTACCGAATAATTATTTAGTTATTTGTTTGTAAATAAACAAATTATGTTTGAATACTTAAAAAGTTTAACCCACAAATCAAAATGTAATTAGACATGCAAAAAAATTAAATTTTATTTAAAAAATGATTAAAAATCCATTTTTTACTTTGAAATCAAAAAATTGAGTAAGAAAATTTAGAAAATATAGTAAGAAATCTGTAACAGGTCAAGCATAATTTTTACAAAATTGAAAATCAATTAGGCAATTTAAAAGAAAATTAATTTATGCAAACTCAGTCAAGCGGTTTCTATTTTCAAACAATTTCCATAGATAGATGTGCAATATAAATTGTAGATATGTGATATAGATATGTGTAATAGAAATGAGTTAAATTTTTCATACAATTTGGTTGTTGTCTTGAATTAAACTTTTTCTTTAAGTACTTATTCCAAAAGTTTCCTATTAAATTCTCCTTCGAATATTCCTATTACCGTAACACCGATATTCTTCCTTATAATTCTTTAAAAATTCTTCTTAATAATTTCTAATTAAAATATATTCTTAGCTTGTTTGTTATATTAGTTATTAGATTGTTCTTAATATAACAATAACCTAATATTGGGTTAATAACATCAGGTAATTTTGTAGGAATTTTATCGAATTAGATTATAAAATTTACAGTGTAACTAAGCAAGTGTTTTGAAGAAGAAAAAACCATATATAAATTTTAGAAAAAAACAAAAAATTCACGAACACTTTTTACAACTAAAATGCTATCACAATTAAAATATACACTAAGTATATTATTTCTAACGTTTTCACCATACCACGGCATCGTCAGGCGATGGAACTAAAGAGAGAAAAGAGAAAAATTCCGTTCTTTTT
This sequence comes from Cantharis rustica, assembly GCA_911387805.1. Lineage (NCBI taxonomy): Eukaryota > Metazoa > Arthropoda > Insecta > Coleoptera > Cantharidae > Cantharis > Cantharis rustica. The sequence goes on along the minus strand of OU426878.1, from coordinate 47,700,032 downwards.
GTTTAAATTGCAAGAGAAAGTGAGATATTTTTAAAAAAGTGGTATTTTTTGATTAATTTACTAAGGTATGGATATAAAGAATGTTAGTACTTAGGATGTCTAGTTGGCTAAGTTAGAGAGAGAGGGGGGGGTATGATTAACATACCGTTATACTACCTTCACCACATATCTATTGATTATTTTAAGAAAAAAAAATAATAATAATAATAAAATGTTATTATAAGTAAAGAATCTCATAAATCTATTCCAACTGACACAAATGAGTGTTAATTTCTCGAATTCAGTCTTGCATTACTAAAACATTTTTAATTTAGCATAATGACGGATGTATGGGAAGTTATTTCATCTTTCCATACCGGATTCAGATACGGAAGATTTTTGTGCAAGCTATGTTATTACACTAAAGCTAGACTAAAGCCATACAGATATCCCCTGAGCAAGCTGAATTCGTGAGGGGAAGAAGCACGCGTGAACATATACTGAACATTCGACAAATAATTGAAAAAGCGAGAGAGTTTAACAAACCACTCTACATAATATGCTTCGTGGATTATCGTAAAGCTTCTGACAATATTGAATAGGTGATGACGTAAATGGGAGTACCAACGAGTACTAAAGACCTACCGGGCTGATTCAAGAACTCTACAAAAAGAGCAATGCAAGAATTAAAATAGACAACCGACTCTTAAACCATTGTAAAGTTGGTAAAAGAGTTAGACAAGAATGTATCCTGTTGCCATTGCTGTTTAACATATTTGGTGAATACGTCACGAGGAAAACACTAGGAAAATGAAAATACGACTTTACCATTGATGGAAATAGAATAAGCAAATTACGATAATGCTGACGACACCACCCTCTTTGCCAACTCAGTCGCCGAACTGACACTGCTTATGAAGCTGCTAGAGAACGAAAGCCGAAATAGTGGCTTGATTATCAATAATGACAAGACCAAAGTGATAATTAACCAAGTAAATAATAATAACACAAAGATCCGAAAGATCGCGTGCTATTGTGCGTTGTTAGCCAATACAATATGTATAGTATAAAATGGTTAAGATTATTAACATGTGATAATATTTTTATAATAAAATTAATTTTTACATGTCACGAATTAAATTATTTTTCAATTTTATGTAACATGTAAAAATTAATCTTATTATAAAAATATGTTTAGTATGTGGTATACTTGGGAGTACTCATTAGTAATGAGGGTAGAAGCACTCAAGAAATCATAAGATGCTGTGAAATTTCAAGAAATCCTGTTAGAAGTCTGTAAAGAGTATGGCAAGACAAAGCAATCACTCATAATACTAAGAAACTATTGGTAAAAACGCTGGTCTTACCAGTACGCCGCAGAATCATGGAATCTAAGGTGCAGGATCGGAGAAAATTTGATGCACTTGAGATGTGGTGCTGTGTTCATTATTAAAAAAATTGGTGAGCCCCAGAGATTGTACCAGATTGTATACCAGCGCGTGCTACACATAACATGAGAATGCGATGGCGGTCTAGAGAAATTAATAATACAGGGTAAAGTAGAGATGCAGGGGTGTGTTACAGAGGTAAACCCTTTTGTCACAACGGTCACATCGAGAGCCACAGGCAGGAGATGGTTGATGGCAACTGGTCCTCGTAAGATTGCCAACTCTCAATAATGGCTCCACGTGCCACATCCCGGGAAACTGTATTGACCTGCAGGCCAAACTAAGTAAGGATAACCAGATATGGTAAAATGTAGCGTCTGATCCAAAATGGGCGGCTACAAACAGCGTCTGCACCCAGATTGGGCGGCTGAAACACAACGCGCCAACCCGCTTGGCAAGCGTGGCCAAAACCTTTTATGAGAACCAAACCAATTTATGATGACGAATTCTAAACATAGAGTACCCCAGGTGAGTAGAGCTGTTAGTTCGGAATCTCACACTGATCAGTCAGTCTGCCCCACGGATTCTGGGAGGGAGGCAAAAATTTGCCAAAGTTACAGGTTAAAATAAAAAGCAGCTAAAGGCCTAAAAAGCAAAAGATACCATTTCTTTATATCTAGGAACTTACAACATTCGTACAATGAAATTATAAGAAAACCGTACAGAGTTAGAAAAAGAACTAAAACAGATTAAGTGGGATATTCTGAGCCTGCAAGAAACAAGTCTGCAAGGAGAAAAAGTAACAGAACTTAAATCTGGACATACTCGTTATCAAAAAAACTCTGAATTGAAATACAGAACAGGGGAAGTAGCTCTCCTGGTAAACAAACGTATAAAGAATAACGTGGTAAAATAGGCTTCCATCTCAGATCGAGTAGCATATATAATACTTAAACTAAACAAAAGATACAAATTGCAAATTGTTGCAGTCTATGCGCCCACTAGCACAGCAGAAGACGAATAGGCTGAAAAATTTTCTTGCAGACCTAAAAACCGCTTTAAGATCGGACAAGGCGGGTTATGGGAGACTGGAATGCAAAAATTGGGAAACAGGCTGCTGCAGATTCAGACTCAGAATATGTTGGAAGATTATGGACTTGGGGAGCGAAATGAGGGGTGATATTATGAACGACTTTATGAACGAGGAAAGGCTGTTTTGTATGAATACGTTCTATAGAAAACAAAAACAACAAAAATGGACATGGAAAAGCCCAGACAACAAAACAAAGAACAAAATTGACTATATCCTGTCCAATAGTTAAAGTCCAAAATAGTTAAAGACGTTACGGTTTTAAGTCGATTTGATACTGGCAGCGATCACCGACTAGTTAGAGCGACTATAACGGTAAACTTCAAACAAGAAAGAAGAAAGTTTATCTAAAAACCCAAGTGTTTAACTATCAAAATATTAAGAACAAAAATTTAAAAATACCGAAAGGAATTAAATCGAACGCTAAGTCTTCCCGAGGCAACACTGATACATGCAACTCATATGCATGTGCATAAGAACTAGCGGATAAGATGACATCAGCTATACAAGTGGCTACAAAAATTATATGTGCACAAGCCAGGTCCTCAACACAAAGCAGACTCACCAAAAACACATTGAGACTATTAAAAAAAAAGAAACATACACAAGAAAGCAGACGAGTACAAAAAAATAAATAAAGAAACTAAAAGAAGCATTCGAAGAAATCTAAGAAGTTACAATACAAAACTCATTCAAGAAGTTATAGAAAAAAATGCAAATATGAAAGTATTAATGTCAAGACTGAATGCTGGCAAAATGAAGATAGTTAAAATAAGAAACAAACACGGCAGAATGATAGGTTCAGAAGATATGCTCAAAATAACAAAAGAGGAAATTAAAAACGCTCTAAAAACTATGAAAAACAATAAAGCATTGAGGAAAGATCAAATATCAACTGAGGTGCTGTAGTTGGGTGGGGACATTGTAGAAGAAACGCTCGTTGTGCTCTTAAATAAATGTATAAACGCGGAAAACATACCAGAAACATGGCAAAATGCAGAAGTGGTGCTAACATTTAAAAAAGGTGATATGACTAGCATTGAAAATTATAGACCAATAAGTGTACTGTCACACGTATATAAACTCCGTGCTAAAGTAATCATAAATCGCCTAACACAAAAACTGGACTTCTACCAACCAGTAGAACAGGCCGGGTTTAGAAGAAGATTTAGCACCACTGACCATCTGACAATACGCCTACTAATTGAAAAGTGCACAGAATATAATGTTCCTGTACATCTAGCTTTTGTCGATTATAGCAAAGCATTTGATTCTATAGAAAAATGGACATTCTTCCAGGCATTGGACAACGCGAGGGTAGATTCAAGATATTCCAATGTCATAAAAAATATATACAGCGGAGCCACCATGCAAGTCAAAATAAACGAAGACACAAAAACAGAAAAGATTACTCTAGAAAGAGGAGTCAGGCAAGGAGATCCAATGTCACCTAAATTTTTCACTCTTGCACTTGAAAACGCTTTCAAGCAGCTGCGTTGGGAACAAAAGAGAATTAATATAGATGGAACATATCTAAGCCACCTGCGTTTTGCAAACGATATAGTCCTAATGAGTAGCACGCCCGAAAAACTTGAAAATATGCTCCAAGAGCTTAATCTAGCATCCCAAAACATAGGGTTAAAAATGAACCTAACCAAAACAAAAATCCTGTCAGGGTTAGGAACAGTAGAACTAAACGAGGAAATAAAAATAACGAAGATAACAATAGAAAGAGTCGACAAGTACATCTACTTAAGTCATAAAACTAAGTTAGGGAAAGAAAAGCAAGGGGCTGAGATCACAAGAAAAAAGTGTTTTGCATGGGCAGTCTACGGAAAACTACTTAAAGCGTAAAGTGTTAGTGAAGGACTAAGAGTGGTACAGGGAGCGATGGAGAGATCGATGCTCAGAGAGAGAGATCACATCCATAATGAACAAATAAGAAGGACAAGGGTGACAGATGTGATAGAACGTGTGGCGCGGCTGAAGTGCGGATAGTGTACAAGGATAGTGTACTGGAGGCCAAGAAGGACCAAAAGAAGCATAGGCAAACCCCAGAAAAGATGGCAGGTAGGGAGTGACTGAAGAAGGCGCGAAATAGAGAGGTTTGGGTTTAAATGGGAGAGGCCTATGCTCAGGAGTAGACTAATACAGGCTGATGAAGAAAAAGAAGAAGAAAGTAGATCAAACGAGACCAAGACGTAGATCCTTGAAGAGTTGGTCGGATCAAATGAAAGATATCACCAATACCTTCTCTACAGCAACTGTCAAGAGAGGACAGCAACAGAGAAAGATGATGCGAAGTCGAATGGCCGGAAATGAACGCAACATTTGAAGGTAGTGAACCTGAGAGGAGAAACCGAAGAAGAAGAAGAAGATAGCGGTTCAGATACGGAAAGTTTTTGTGCAAACTATGTTATTAGTTTTATGAAATAAAAATATTTCACTATTTCTAATTAAGATATTTTATTATAGTGCGCACCAAAAGTGTTATGGAATACCCCCCGGATTATAATTGCATTAAACTTCACAATTGTTAATAATTTAACGTAAGAATGTGATCTAAATAATGTTGTCCACTATTATACACGCAGCTCTTCAAAATATGATGAAATACTGAGTTCACATTTGTTGATTTTTAATGTTTTATCAAATAGTTTTTTTTTCAGCTTCTTCAGCAGGCTTCAGCGCTATTTTGTCATTGGTTTTGGAAAACATATCTCTTTTCGGAGATATCTGACGGTTAACTCCGACTATGCAGCCACCGGACTTTTAATTTGGTTTCTACTTACAACCGCTTAGTGGTAAGATCTGACTTTTCCATTTAATAAAAGTGAACTTTCTACAAACATGAAGGCACTCATGAATCCCAGAGTCCAATTTAATAAATATCTCTAAAGATCTAAGGGAAGAGACAATCTCATATAGTAGGGTTTTTCCTATACGAGACCCTCACATGTATGGAGCAGCTCCAAAGACAAAAGCATAAGTTTTACGTATGGTATAATTCCTCAAACAAGGAAGCAATCATATGAAGATCCTTCCAGCAAAGAGACCCAAGGTAATAGATAAGCCCCGAGGTTTCAAGAAACAAGACGTAATACATTTTTTAAAAACTTGGGGTCTTCTTATATGTGGGGTGCATCTTATTTATTACCCCTGTCGATCTTCACTAGTATATTGAATACATATCTTATATTATTGTGATTTTAGTTAAACGAGAATGTTTTACTCCTTTATAGACGTCTTCTTTTATGACACTACAGCTTTATACTACTTGGTATGGCATATATTAAAAATGTGTGGTTCTAATGGCCTTTTTAACAATTTCAAAGATGTTATCTATTATTTCCAAATTTTTATTAATTTATTTCAAGTAATAACGTTTTTTAATTTATGGCTTTATATTTTTAACATTTTTAAATTTTCACTCTTAACAAAATAAATGTTTACATAAATTTTATCTTAGCTGTTTGATTCAAGTTTTACACTTTTAATTGATTTTGATTAATAGTGGATGCCAACATAGTTATCAAGGAGGTTTTATTGAGTCATTTAGCACACCGTTCGTGTTTATGCGAGATCTTTCAAACAATTTCCATCAAGAAATAAAATATTGTCTCAGTAAGAAATATTTTATGTAAATAACTTTTCACAAAGTAGCATGTTAGTGCCAATTTAGTACCTTTAGTGCTTGCCAGCTAATAATATTATATTGTAAATTTAAGTTTTCAAGGCTACCGTGGTGAACTTGATATAATAAAAGCTTTTTATTAATGTTTGCTTTAGATAATACAAATCAACAACTTACACACGGAATGTTAGTTAACTAACACACCCAAATTATTTCTTGAAAGCCTATACTCTGACATCTTCAATGTCACGGTTGTAACGTTAACAATTTGTAATCAGTATCCTATTGTCAGTATAGTAACATTTAAAATATTTACATAACCATTATTTTATTTATTCTTTTAGTCATTGATTGCAATTGTACAAATAGAGCGTCTTAAACCTTGGTAAATGAACCACTCAAGATACAGACTTTGCCCTATAGCAGTACTTTACATAGATTGAGCTAAGGTGTTTCACTAACCTCAGAATAAATTGCTGTCGTAATTATTTATTTGCATACTACCTATTTACAACAAAAATGTTATTATTACCAACCATAATTTTGTTCCAACAAAAACAACTCGTGTGTAACAATTATTATTAAGTTCATCGGTAAAAAAATTGAAAACCTTACGAGATAGCTTCACATTCACCATTTACTGTTTACTGCTAATTCCGAATACTATAATTATTATTTCATGTAGTATTACAAGTCTAGAAGTTTCGAATGAAATTTCCATGACATTTCATAGGTATAATTTTTGAAAAAGTTGTGGTTTCCAGTTAATTAATTTTGAGTAAATTGCTTCTTGTTTGTTGTTTTCAGAAATTGCGAATAGCATAAAATCGTTATTTGTGTTGTTCCAAGGAAAAATTTTAATGTAATAATTATTTTGAATTTGCTTTTAGAGAAAAACGATTTAATGAGTAATATTTCCAGTCCCCATGGACGTTCGAGTAATGTCTTGGCATAAACAATCATGTAAATCTTGTAATGAATAGCATTAGCAATAAATAAAGTATATGTTTAGAAAAATATAAAAGTTTTCTTATTTATTACACAAACAAAATAGAAAACTTAAGGAACGTGTCGGGAACGTGTACATAATATATAAATTAACTATTAATTATATTACAACATATAAAAAAATGATTTCTCCTATCAAATTATTAATATTTTTATGAACCTAATACAAACATAAAATGAAATCAGGTATAATTACGATAACAAAAATAGAATTTATAATCAATAGATTCGTGGTTTGAGTAGTAAAATTTAATATTATTTTATTTTATTATTTTTAGTATCTATTTTTTTTTATTAACAACTAAAACTTAAATTTAACTGGACGTTGTAAAATAAAAATTACATAAGCACCTAGTAGAAGAAAAATATAATCGGTTGACCGTCAATGTAGTTAATAAATAATGTTAAGACTGGTGATGAATAAGTTTGAACAATAAATATAAATTAAAAAAGTAATATAAATTTATTGCAGTAATGAAGAATATTTCAATAGTTAATAAATTAAAATTTAACTACAAAAATTAAGAACGTGAAACGAATTTTGATTTGAAAATGTGAAAACAAATTTTACTATTTAATGAATTATTAAATAATAAAATACTTACGATTAATTTAAAAATAAAATTGAAACAAATTAATTTTTATATAATTTATAAAATAATTTTAAATACATAAGTTTAATAGAACAAAAACTCTAAGGTGTACAAAAATGTCGAAAAAACACAGAAAAATCAAAATTATATAGGACCAACATTAGCATCGTGGTTCAAATCCTGGTCGTACTTTAGAGTACGCTTCTGCGTGTACTAGGACGATTGGTCCACGAACGATTGGTTCTGGCCAATTGATTCGTTGATTGATTCGTTCAGCGGACGATTCAACTTTAAAAATTACAAATTATAATTGTAATTTTATTTAAAAAAAAATTAAAGCCGAATTTATTAGTGGTAATTGATTACTGTGCAACTTGATTAACTGTTCATAATTTTAAGTTAAACTTAACTAATAATCGAGTAATTAAGGAAAGAGAGGATATTGGGCTATTGGAGCGTCAATAAAACAAATTAACTGTTGGTTGACGTTTCGGTGATTTATTCTACCATCCTCAAGACTAAAAATACAGAGGAAACATAAAATAGGTGTAAAACGGTAAGGGTTCAACACTCACCTCACAATTACAGATGACGTGTGCTTTAAACGCTAGCATTTAGAAAGAGAGAAATGTAAAAATTCCACTAGGTGGGACATCAACCAAGTTTACAATAATGTTAAAAAATATTAGTTGTATAACATATAAATAAATAAAAACACTAACCGACGTAACGAACGACATAAGTTGATACAATAAATTAAAATGTTAAAAAGATAAAAATATTTCGCAAGTTTATCACCTCATGGAAACTTAAATGTGTTGTTAAGTAAAATCCAACAACTGATATTTCAGTTTGTAAAGCTTTCTACCTGTATGGTTCTGGAGTACACATGAGACCATTCTGTTCTTCAAAGAGGGATCACGTTTATTTTTGGTTGAAGGGGAGGCAAAGAGTCAAAATGCAGAAGTCGATCCGTAGATGACGATAGAGGTTTACGATGAACATCTGTGGTAAGGCTACCATCGTGATATCTCACCACCAAGAGGTCCAGAAAAAGAATGGTATAGTTAGATTATAGTTTGAAAGTAAAGTTAAGACGCACTTCAAAGAAGTTCAGCATGGTAAGGCAATTAGAGATCTCATATAAAGGAGATCAGTCATGACGAAGTTAGAAAAGATGTGGCTACATGGATGAGCTGTGAATGAGCTGTAAATAAAATTGTCCATCATAAGAGAGTAATTTCAGTAAAAAAGAAGGTGACACAGAGTACTGATCCACTGGTTTATTATGTGATATATTGAATACTCTGTATCACAACAATAATTTTGAGTTACGTCTGGCGCGGATACAAGGGGGGATATCCATTGCTTTCCTCTGACTCACAACCAAAGCCCCTTATTTTGTGTGGAAATCGTTACAAATTTTACTTCTAATGGGCCATTAATCATAATATTAATTATACATAATAATTATGTTTATTTATTATTACCCCTCCCCCCTCCCGGACATATTCCTGACTACGCATTGGTCCCTCACAGTACTGCATCTACTAACAGGGATTAAGCGACCGCTGGATCAGTTGTCTTGGAACAAAACGTCTGGATATCAGATACACAACCATGATTTAAACTCAAAAATCTTCAATTAATTACGTTTTCTATTAATTTATCACGAGTTTAACCAGGTTGTTGCCTGTTCACTGCGTAAGTGTTTGGCGCTTAAAGAAGAAGTAATACATAAAAATCAATGAGATTACTTTTTGTTGTTAGATTGATTAAAACAGGGTGTAGCACGCTAAATGAACTCAGAAATTTTTATAAATACAATAAAACTTCTGTAACAAAATTTTGTATTTTGTTATATTCATTTGGCTACAAATAAATATTTTCGCTACATGAAAATATTTCAAGGCAAGACAATTTGGGCGGACGGAAAATAAGAGAAAAAGAAGTGCGGAGATTAGAGAAAGGAGAGCGAGATTTTATTTGTGGACGGAAAGGTTGGTTTTTACCTTTGATTTTGGGTAGTTATCGGTGATTTTTTGTGTAGTGAGAATTACTGAAGTCGCCACCGCTGTTACTTGCAGATTTGCGCCAATTTTAAGGAAATTGTGTTCTTTTGATTTTTTTGCCATTGGACTTCTTGAACACCTGAAAGATCGAGCGATAGCGACCACTCAGCTATTTTCAACAGCAGCAATAGAGGAATATGGGATTTGACCAAAATAACGTAAACTTTATTAATTCATTCATTTATAATACAACACAATACGCTTGTGTAAATGGTGAAAAGAGCACACTCAAACCAATCTCAATGAGAATACCACAAAGAGTGGTTCTATGACCGTTATTGTACCTTCTATATGTGGACAGTTTACGATTAGCAGGATTACAAGTAAAGTGCGTTGTTTTTGCAGATGATACGCTACTATTATATCACAGAAAAAACTTACAAAATTTGCATGACCAAATAAGTTCCATGTCTTTATTTCATGTGACTCCAGGTGAGGTAATCGACGTGGTAACAAAACTCAAACCAAAGAAATCCGTCAACATATACGGCCTTCCAGTAGAAATAATAAAGAGAGTCATTTACAAATTGGCTGAACCCTTAAGCCACATTATAAATTAATCTTTTAATCAAGAAATGTTTCTAAAAATGTTGAAAGTCGCCAAAGTGATACCACTACACAAGAAAGAAAATGCAAATATGTGTAGAAATTATAAGCTCATTTTGATTCTGCCTGTGTTTGCTAAGATGTTTGAAGTGCTTATCAAAGATCAACTTGTGCTCTTTTTAGAGGCTGTTCATAGGCTGTTCTTCGCAGCATGGATTCAGAAAAAATTGATCTACAGTCACATAGCAATTATGAAAGTCATCAAATCAATATTTGAAGCATTTAAAGAAAAAGAAAAGATAGAACTATTATGTCTGGACTTAAGCAAGGCGTTTGACTACCTAAATTACAAAATACTTTTAAACAAGTTGGAATTTTATGGAATCAGGTATCGTATATGACATTATCAAATTGTATTTAAATGATCACACAGGAATAATAAGTCACGAAAGAAAAAGGTGGAGTTGGAGACCAATTATATTTATTATTTACTTAAACGACTTACTTTCAAACATAATAAACATCTACAGACGACACTACAATTATAAATAAGAGCAAAAAAAAAGCACACTAGAGTACTACAAGACACACTTAACACAAGAGTGGTTCAAACCAAATGGACTACAACCAAACATGGGAAAGATTCAAGGGTTATTGTTTACGACGTGGAAGCCATTCCATCCAGGGAAAGTAGCTCTTTTGGGTTTCCATCTCAACGGTGCTCTGACTTGGAGCAGACACATACAGCGCACTAGCAGTAAGCTAGCATCGGCAATATACCTGATTAGAAGAATAAGATATAATAGTAAACAAGACAGCAGCAAAGATTATTTAATACGCACAGTGTCATAGTGTTGTGGTAACCTATAAAATCCTGATGTGGAGCTTCTGCAAAGTCTTAAAATGAGAATATTACAATCGCTCGAATTGCAAACTCCTCGCCACGCCTGGAATTGATCTTTTCCAGTAAAATATGTGTGTGATGACACCCAGATTGAAAACAAGCTTTTATTAATTTCGGAGGTAAAGAGCGTGAATCCTGAAAAAGACTTTCCACTTCCAGACACTTTAAGACACTTCCACTTTCTCAAAATAAAATCACTGATAATTGAGAATCGTATAATGGTAGTAATTAAAATACAAACGACAAATATTACTAACGTGGATACAACAATTTCCAATTTGATAATCTGAATTGGCAGCTAAAATCTGGCTTGCAAGCCACGTCGCAAACAACAATCTGGAACTAACAGCGTTCCAAAAAACCAAACTCAGTAGGGTATAAGTAATGTTATAAATCACTTTTACCCGATTGCTCGGATAGGTTTACAAGATTATGTAAGACAGCGGTTACATCACCAGGACCCTCTGTGCTTCCAATTATGAAGATAAAGTTGTCGACGTGACCTTCCTACTCGCTGCTGTTGAAAAAAGGTAGCTTGCAGAACTGCACGGCAGAAGGACTATGAAATCGATACTGAAACAAGAGTAGCTTCGTTTAACTATTACTAAAGCACTTGTCACTAATACGTAAACACTGTAGGTCGTCGATGCTAGTACGAAAGAACAAGATAACATAACATGACTTTAATCGTCGTTTCCAAAATGGTTACTCGTTCATCAATTATTTGTGATACCAAATGTCGACGGTTACGTTGTTGGCTATTTACTTTTTACACTACGCTTACGTAACTTACGTAAGCTTACGTAACTACGATTACACTACGTAATCCTAATTACTGGCACCTTGCGTTACTCGCTGATAAGAAGTTTTTCTACTGAAACTCGAACAAACTTTGGTCCGCTAGAACTGTCGTTTGGAACCGTTTTTCTCAACGTTTTAACTCGAAGTCTTCATCGCACGACGTTAGTAAAGCAAGCGAGCGTTAGTAAAGGATAAGCTTCAATTGTGCGCGAATAATTCCCATGGGCTTGCGGTGCGACCGATAATCTGAGGTCGCGGAAAACTGTATACAATAAATTGCTACAGTCCATAAGAATATTAATGCAGCAAAAGAGAGCTATCAGAGCTATCGTTGAAGTGATACAGCAGACAAGCTGCAAACTGCTCTTTAAAACGCTGCAAATACTAACTATTCCTGCAGGTTATATAGTTGCGTGTCTGAGTGCGTGAGTCAAGTGCTCACAAAACCATGAGTGCCAAGTGTAAAAACTTGGTACATTAATGGTGAAAAACAGAATAAAACTTCTAAAATAAGTTATAGAATAAGAAAGAAGATTAATTATGTTGTAAAAAAATTAATTTGAAATTAAATAATTAAAATAAATGAATAAAGAAATCACATCGACGCACAGATACGACGATCGACGGTTAAGTATCATCGAAAGAATACGAGGTCAATGAATATTTAAATTTAGATTAATAAGAATTTTGCAGTTTTTAAAGTTTTAGTTTGGCAATTAGCTCATCGTCAGGGTGCTGCCAAGATGATATCCACGTTAATATGGAAAATAAGAAGTTAGCAGTATGTCAAATACGAATCATAAGATTGGAATTGTGAAAGATGCAAGGTAAACGAAGTAAATAAACTTGGCTTGCAAAGAAAGGCTAAATGAAGATTGAGGTTTTATTATGACCTAAATGAATTATATTTAAAAATAAAAAAAAATTAAAGAAACAAACTATCGCTACTAATAGCTAGTAAAGCAATCAACCGTCTTGTTTTTGATTTGTTCCTGAAGGCAGAATTTCTCAGCATATTAAATATATATTTAATAAAAAAGTAACAATATAATTATTATTGTATTAAGAGATTTTATATAACCATTGCATGCTCACGATAATGCGAGATCTGAATTTTTACGCGGTAAACAAGTAGGTAATTTACATTAAGTGGTACTTTTTGAACAGAACTGCAAAAGGTATTATCTGCAAGTGTTTACTGGAAATGTTTTGAATTGTTAGATTTATTTCTAAATCACTGCAATCTTATTTTATTAATTATTTGAATATCAATTTCATGCACATCATGCTATGCTTGAAATATTTAATTTTACGAGACAATTACCTTACGGCTGTTTAGCAAACAATAATTATATAACAACTAAAATTTTTTACATAATGTCTGAAACAGAACTGAAAACATGCTTTTACTAATAATTTATGTTAGAGGATATTTAGGCGCGACCATTGGGTGCGACTGACAGTTTCAGAACCATATAAACGAAAATTCGTGCACTGCCATAATAGAGCACTAAGTGAATTATAAATGTGACTAATTTTTTCAACGTTTTATTTTAAAAATAGTATTAGTATTTTATAAACTTTAATATTGGCGTTAAATTGATGCTAAAGTTTCTAACTACAAAGGCTATTTTCAGTGATAGAATTTTAGTTTATTTGCAAAAGACACTGGGAGAGACCACAATAAATTTAACAATTTATTTTATTAAAAAATCTTGTATTATTCAACAAGTGGTTAATCTTGAAATTGTATTTTTTAGTTCTAATTCATTAAATTTATTTAAAAGATATAAAATATTACTAAGTTGTGATCAATTCAAATAATTTGTTATTATGCTGTAAACCTTTATTTTATTGTAAAATCCGTACATTTATTTGTTCCATTCTTTTATACACAGCTATTTATTATAAAAATTATTTGTTCAAATGCTATAACGATGAAGTCAACCATTTTTGTAATATATGTTTTACATAGTATAGATAATATTTTAGCATTATAACATTTCAATGCATAACATTGAAACCAGCTTAATTTTTTTGCAATATTGCTATGGTGCTATATAGAAATTATTTTCTCTGTAGGTACCGGCTTATAATAATAAAACCGAAACAACAGGTAGATAGAGCTTTCCTAGTTACATTTTTGAATTTTCAGCACGAATATCAACATATTATAATAATAAAAATATCGAATTTCATATAAATCTCTTTTATAACCTTATTTATGCTTCCATTTCTGCATGTTTATTATTTTACATCTTTCAAAAATTTATGTTTTATTTAGGTTCAATATTAATACTGCTACAATTTCACAATTGCATAATAGCCTTGTAAATTTAAATAATAAATAATTTCATTGTAATTTAAATTTACTATTAATACTAATCCTTCTCGAACTAAGGAAAACTCATTTTACTCGTAAACTTATATTACAGAATATAGAATAGAACTTGATCCATGCTCTTTCATATTCTGTACTCAAACAATGCTCTTTACAAGATAAAATTATAAATTTTAATATATAAATTTATAAATTATTATTAATTAATTCTTGAAACTAACATTTGTAAAGAAACAATAACAATGTTATGAATTTTGCTTTCAATGTATAATTGTAAAATTAGATTATTAACTGAAATTGCTTGCTGAAATATTCATTTTGTTCACAATCAAACGACAAATCTAACTAAATTGCTAGGAGTTAGATATAACACGGACCGTTGCTTGACACTTCAAACAATAAGCAGTACAAAGTCATTACATCTAAACAACGTTCTCAAACTTGATACAAAACAATTAACACAAATTGATTAATCTAAATCAGACAGCATTCACGACGCTTGTTCAAATTGGGTTACAACAAAAAATACTATTTTGGTCGAACGAAGCAAGTCAAGTTTGAATTGGAGAAATTACAAACTAGGCCTATGATTCAATTACAGATTATACCTGCTGACATTTCCAGATGCAATTCCGACTGTCACTTAAACTATCAGCAAATCGTGAATAGAAGAAAACTTTCTATCGATAGTTAATACGATTTAACTAAAAAATTGCAGATAATTATGTAGAATAAACTAAAATAAAATGTAAAAAACTAATAAATAGAATTTCCTAACTAAACTGAGTCGCAGATGGTAAACTCTTCATTGAAAATATATGAAAACTTAACTAAAATCTCATTGTTAGTTTTAACAACTAAAGAAACTTTTGATAGAAATATTATTAAAATAGGAAAAACCATTTTTAAGATTGACAGTTTTAGAAAATATAAATGGAAATATAAAGTTTAAGTCGAACTTTTGTTTGGTAAATTACTTATGTAAATAATACATAAAGTAATGTTCTAGAAGTTTTAGTAAATATGATAAAATTAATGAAAATTTTATTTAGGTATTGCTAGAATTTACAAATTAAATTTTACGAAATATTATAATAAAATAAATAACATTTATTAAATTCCAAAAATTGTTCATTATTGCGATATTTATATCAGTTTTGAAGTAATCAAACATGTATTATTCATTATTCTATGCTAGCTTCGTAAATAAATTTAAAATAAAATTAACTATGGCTACAAAGTGGATCAATTTTAAATTATTTATTTAAAGTTGGTATCTTTTACAAGCAGATCTACTTCAGAAGAAATTAAAATTGATAGCGGTTTGCTTGTATTATTTTAAAAATTTATTATTTCCACTTAAATACAGTACCTACCTAACATCTGCAACAAAATATAGTTCACAAGATGCATACTTTAATTCATTCACAACTTTTTTATATTTTCAGTAGAAAAACTAAAAGCCACAAAGTAATATTGCTCACTACTTAGCTTGTTTCCTATTTCAATGGTAAATAAGCTCATTTGAATACGTCAGCAATATTTTTCATATTATTAAAAATTTATATAAGCAACAGAGTTTTTTCTATTCACGTAATTTTATACATTTCTATCATGTAATTTTACAAATTGATGTAAAAACGCATAAGTAGGTACATACATCGTGCAGAACTTTTAAAAATTGCTCACTCGTATTTTGTATTCTATCCGCTCAAAATTTAATATTATTGCTTTTTCTATATCTTCCCTTCAACTTCTTCTCGACGTTATTCTTCTTCTTGGGTATCTAATATACTGTAATAATTCTCATAAAAATTATAATTATTTTGATCAGTTATTAAAAAGTACATTGAAGAAAACTCATAAACTGTTTGAGTAATTTTGTTATATTAACCAAGCGCTTTTTATATATTCGTGACAAGTTAAAATTATATTAATAACACTTTATCACTTTTTTGATTTATTTTTTGACAATTATTTACCATATAGAGTTAAAATCAATCATCTACAAAAAGTTTTATCAAACTTTTCTTTCATAAACAATAGGTAAGTAATTAATTACAAAATCTCTAAATATGATTAGTTCAACAATACCATAAATAAATTTTAGAAACGATTTCTCTCTTCTATAATACACAATAATTGTCATCCCCTCCTATTTACAGAACTTCGACTAAAACCAATAAAAGCCACTTATCAATTGGTTTGAGTTAACTCAATTTTCTTATTAAGTTTTTTAATAATATACCAATTGAAACTCAATATTCATAATAATTTAACTTTCTTTACATTTTAACGTTATTACATAGTTTTACTTTTATACATCATTTGATATAAGTAATTTGTTATCACTATCAGGTATCTGTTCGAGTTTTTAATTTCAACAGATGTTATCAAAATTTCTGAAAGAGTAAGATAACCCCAATCCGGAAATTACCAATTTTCTGAAGAAATTGTGGTCATTGAGGTCATAAATTACAAATAAAAACATTAAATTTCGGGCATTACTTGCAAATTATAAAAAAGCAATACTGCATTGATTGTTTCTATTGTTGTTCCTACGATAATATAAATTTATAAATATAGATAGTTTAACGCAAATTCTTTCAGTTTATACGTTACCCCAGTTTTTGTTATAGTCCAAAAATATTTTTAAATTGGAGTATTAAGTTTCGTAAAAACATTCTTACAAAACAATAATTCTAAAAACTGCTCAAAATTAAAACGATCAGAAACGCTCAACTCGGTAAAAAAATCACTATATAACAAAAAATTTTTAACGAATCACTAAACTTAAAACAATCAGGTTTCTGAGACCACTAAAATTATTAAAATTATTCTTCAAAATAACAAATCTAAGAAAGACAGCAAAAAATAGAGTAGAAATCTTTGCTTTTAAGTAAAATTCTAAAGTTTCCTTTCCAGGTGTTCAAGAAATCCAATGACGAAAAAATCAAAAGAACACAATTTTCTTGAAATTGGTGCAAATCCGCAAGAACCAGTAATTCTTACTACCCAAAAAATCACCAATAACTACCCAAAATCAAAGATAAAAACCAACTTTCTCACCCACAAAATTTAGCGCTAAAAGAAGAGGAATTTATCTTAATAAAATACGCCGCCCGCCGCTCACACCAGTAGAAGGAGATATACGGATCGCCGTGGAACTCTATTTCGTCAATAAGTTCATCATTCACCGATTTTTCGATTTTCGATTTTCTACCAAATCCAATCATAAATCTCAAATCTAACAACTTTCCATTCAAAATCAATTATATTTAAAAAATTATCAAATTATAAATCAAAATTCACACTCAAATTTAACGGACTCACAAATTACACGTTCGCTGCGTCGCTCATTTTTTACTAAAAGCCCCCTTCCGTTAACTTTATTGCCAAGTTAAGTTAAATGCGATGTCCACCGAGTAATAATTTTAAAAATGTGTAATTTATTTTATAATTTTTAATTTTAAATCGTGGGCTCGAGGTTTTAGAGCATGAGACCACTCTTTCTTTCAAATTTTTAAAAATATCTTCGAATAAAATTATTGGTTTATCATTTTAGTTTTACCAAATATGCTCATTTAATTTTGCTATATAAGTGATGTATATTTTGTGCGCGTTATATTTTCTACATAACCTTTACGTAGCCGTCCGGCTTATCACACAAATTTGTCGTTTCTTTGACCAATTCTTTAAATTTTATTTTTGAATTTCAATTAAACAATCTCACTTTTAATCTCAAAATCAAAACTTTATTAAATTAAACAACGGACTCGCAAAGGTTTACGTCCTCTGCGTCGGCCATTTTGGCAAAAAACCTCGTTTTTATCTCCGTTATCAACTTAGTAACACGAACAAACAATTTAAAAGTTTCAATATATACAAAATTTTACAAAATTTTAAATCATAACAGAAATTTTAAAATTATTTTTAAAAATAACAAAACAGTTTTTTTTAAACACGTGAGTATATAGTAATTGCATGCGCATCCTTGCAGCACATGTTGCAAGGCTACAACATATTATAATAATATGCAAAAATTACAGTTTGTGAAATTATGTCTGGAGTTTGAATGGATTATTTTTTTTACAAGTGAGATAGCTGACAAACCAGAGAGATATCCAGAAAAACTCAAGAAAAGTCATTTTGTAAAATTTATAACATTTAATGTACACTTCGGATTATTATAAAGCCATCTCCCAAATGTAAACACTTCACTAATTTATTATAAGTACCTATACCAATATAAATATATTTTCACTTCCTTGTAAATGAATTATAATTTTGTACCAAAATTTGTGATATTTTTTTAGATTGATTGCTAAGCCAAGGTAAAATAATACAACTGCTGTTTTAATATTATTAATTGTTAATTATTTTAATAGCAAAATAAAAACGTCAATCTATTGTTTAGTGCAATTTTGTATTTCATTAAAATCTTAGCATAATTTATAAGGTAAGTATTAAGTTTTAAAGTTAATTAAAAAATATTATTTGATTAAGTAATAAGCAACCCCTAATGGTTTTAATTATAATCGTATCTTTCCAAGCAGATTCTGCTATATTAATTCTTAACGAAAATAATTAATATTTCTTATGGTTATAAACATTTAAAAAATAAAAGAATGCTTGCAAGAAACCTATTATTGGTAAATAATAAACACGATTACAATAAATTTTAGTGTAATTGCATGATTGAGCAGTTTTATTAGGATTTACCTTGCCCTTTTTACAAACCGATTATTATATTTTGATAAACACGAGTTTACCATTTTGTTTTTTCCTATTTAATACAGGACGTATTTTGTATAGGTATAAATATTTAATTGTGTTTCATCCGGAATTTCTTATCTTAATTTAACGCAAAATTTAAAATTCAATAAAACTGCGTAAAGAAAATATATCTCATATTTATTTATTTATTCCTTAAAGGAATATCATTTACATAAGTGATTTGAATACAATGTACGTATGTAGATTTAAAATAGTGCACGATGCAATATAAATTATAACGGACATAAATGAAAATACAAGTCTTCAACGTGTCTTATTTAAAATCACTTTTCTCAAAACATACCATAAATGCAAACCCAAAAGAATTTATTTCATAAAATGTTTATTTCAATGAAATTTGGGGAAAAGTGGAAACTCTTGTTTCTTATACCTTACATGATTGTATCTACACCTACAGCTAGGATATAACAAGAAAACTCCAGGTTGCCTAGCACTTTTTAGATATTTGAAAGAATTAAATATGTTTTCAATTTATTTCGCCTCCAAATAATTTTAAATTTATTAAAATTAACAAATAAAAAAAAAGTTTATAATAATTAAATCGCTAGAGTTATACTGTTATAAAAAATAAGAGTAGTTTTTATTATTGGTATTCTACCACCCTTGCTTGATAGGGTAGTTCAACTTTGACCAGAAGCCGCTTTCTCACAGAGAAAAGTTTCAGCATTTAGACTCCACTTCTGTTTGTGAATGTGCATATGACCCCGTTTTATTTTTAAAGGAATCGATGGTTTTACATAGCCTTCTCAGCATAGAAACTAGCATTAGAAATTTAGTCTCTCTCTAGAATCGACTCCGGTACTTTATCATTAGTAGTCGAATCTGCTAATTATAGGCCAATAACCATCTTATTGGAAATATTTCTAAAACTTTCGACAGTTGTATAATCTCCGTTAAACTGCATTATACGTATTTTGAGTTATAATATAACATTTATTTTTAAAATTTAAAATACTACCTTAAATTTGATTGTTCGTAGATTTGTCTCAAGATAAGTCTCCCTTCTCGCGGTAAATCTTGACGCAGTAAAAGATGACACGAAGACAAACATCAAAATCAACACCTACAATTATATCTAAAATTAATTATTAACAAGGTGTTCTCGGATTGCTGTACTTCTTAGGATTACTTTTTCTATATCAATGATAGTTTTAAATAGATGCTGGCTGCTTCAAGAACAAACTTAGATTATCTCAGAGTAGCAAATTCTTATAATTTGACAAAAGTAGTAGTGAATTGTAACAAATTTAGTTCATTTTGGCGACTGGGAGAGATAGGAAAATGTTTGACGCATGAGAAAAGATAATAGCACGGTTTTAGTTAGACAAGTAGTCGCAAATTTTGAATAAGTAAAGTTTAATTTTGTGATAGGTAATAGCAGGAATTATTAAGAGTTAATTTTTATACCTACTTTTATAGGAAGCACCTATTAGCTTCCATTTCATAGCAATTAGGATCAATTATTATCAATTACCATAATTTTATATTCAACTTGAGCGAATTAATTTTATTAATTAATTTAATTAATAATCTCGAGAATTGTTGGTGTGCTTAACGCGATACTGTCGGACCTGTAGGTTAGAGGTATAACTGTATATAGTAAGGTGGATTAATTTGTAAGCTCATCGATAGCTATCAGGGTGAGTAATTTTATATTTGCTTT
Organism: Cantharis rustica; assembly: GCA_911387805.1. Taxonomy (NCBI): domain Eukaryota; kingdom Metazoa; phylum Arthropoda; class Insecta; order Coleoptera; family Cantharidae; genus Cantharis; species Cantharis rustica. Next base: position 47,679,216 of record OU426878.1, on the reverse strand, counting down.
AATCTGTGGGGTTTGCATTTTGAGAGTAGCTAGCTCCATTTTGTAGTCAAATTGAGAAGTCACCTACAGTATTATTTAATAACGCATCAGAACTTTTGTTTGAGTTACACTATGAGAAGAATAACTATTTTTCCTCTTGCGGGAAATGACAATTCTTTCTCTACACGCTAAAAAAATAATCAGATTTTTTTTGAGTAGAAAGGTTGTGTAGAAATCCTAAAGAAAGATTATCAGTATATCGGACCTCACAAAGCATACGAAAATAATTACAAAAAATACTTAAACAAATGTTCGTGCGTGCAGTCGATGATTTTGCGGATCACTTTTTAATGTCACCAAAAACTTAAAGCAACTGTTCTTTTAACAAAAAATGAACCCATAGATTAAAAGTATAATACAAAAACTACTCACCCTGATAGCTATCGATGAGCTTACAATTTTTCTACCATATACAAAGATACTTTCAAAACTACGAATCCAGCAGTATTGATTGAGCACACCAAGAATCATCGCTTGCACCACAAACAATAATAATGAACCAACAACTCTGTAAATTATTCTGTTGCTACCACACACTCTTCCAAAGGAAACTTCGGTGTCGAGCCATCGAGACAATCGTAATCGCGACAATAAGAGCTACTTCAAAATCAAAACCCAACAGTTGCTGATTGCTATCAAGGTCAAGGCCACGGTAAAATTCAACTTTGTTTAAATTGAAAATTAAAAAAAATAGTGGCAACTGATAGTGGATACCAATAGGACACAGCAAATTAATATTACATAGTTGTTAAAAAAAAGATTCAGGTAAGGTTAAAAATGCAAATTTAAAATTCGAACGAAAACCAAATAAATTTTTATACCTATCCAACGAAAATTAAAGTTATTATTTTAAACTTGCACTTCTTGTTCACGCTAATGCTCTATCTAATCTCGCTCTTTCTCCAGACGTCAAACATTCGTACAGTCCGCCATAGACGAAATGCCCAAATGCTCTGAGGGAGTGACGTGCGCAAAAATAAAACAAATTACAAAAATTTGTTAGAACTACCTATAACTGCTATCTGTGTTACTTTACGATACTTTTTATATGTTTGCTTTTTAGATCTCTGATATTGGAGTAAATATACATGTGTTTTTATTTGAGGAGCTGTAAACCGCCGGATATCAGCTAGGTTAAACCAATTAGGGTGCTCTACACAAAAAGGAAGATGTTAATTTTTCCAGCATGTAGAAAAAAATTCTCTTTTCCGACTTGAGAGACTATCTCAAGATTAGTCGTAAATCTGTTGATTATCTCACTAAATAAGAAATTACGTTAAACGGTAAATTACTTCAGTAAAACACAATATTAAAAAAAAAATCAGATAACGTCGACATTATAATATCGGATTTAAAGAAAGATAAATTAAAAAAAAAAAGAATTCAAAAATTCAATATATTGTATTTTTTTAAATATGATACATTTTAATTTTATGTTATTCGTTATAATATATTATAAAATTTGACCTGAATTGTTCACTCCTAGACAATCAGTCTTTTTCTGTATCAAGCAAGGTTTTAGCCAACCCCACGGTTGCTTAAGCTAGATTTTGAAAATAGAAATGTAACCTGTAACTCTGTTTTTAATAGTTGATGGTGGCAATCATCCACTCAGGAGAACCGCCGGCTTTACGTGCCCTTCGAATACGTTAATTAGGTACCCGTAATTAAATTTTTCAAATTTATAAAATTAATAAACTCATAATTATTTACTTTCTTGGGTTCTTTCTTCTTAATGATCTTTTCCTCAAGCATATTTGAATAAAAAGTCCTAATTAAGTTAAATATTTATAACAAATATTACTTCATTTAATAAATCACATTTCTTATAATTGGTATGAACACAGATATACGTCTTACGTATTGAATTGAATAATTATTCAATAAATAAATTCAATAAAGAAATAAAGAATTAAAAGAATTCAAATAAAGAAATAAATGAAATTATAGCTGCTAATATTTAGAACTTTGGTAAATAATACTCCCACATTTTTTACATTACTGTAAATTATTTAAAGCTTGAGCATAAACACATGTCGAAGAATACATCATATAAAAATATCATATATCAAAAATAAAAGTTGTTGTCATCAGTCCAAGTACAAACAATCTTCAGCGATTGATTTTTAGCTAATATTTCTACAGGTTTTAAGGAAAATTTTTAAGATTAACTCAAATAATAACATAACAACAAATGCTGTTTTCTATAATATTAGTGTAAATTTAATAAAAATTACAATTTTTTGACGAAAAACTTTATGTAATTATTACTTGTTATTCTCGTAATGTTATCAATTTTAAAATAAAATCGTTAATCATTATACCAATTCCAAAGAGTGATTCCAAAAAATATATCAGTTTTTTATCTGTGATTGTAGGTTAGTTGGGTTGTAAGATCAATATTTTATAAGTCTGTTGATCAGTACATAATTGTATGTTATAAATTATAATGTTATATCGAATTAATTTCTTGTAAAAAAATTACCAAATACTGTTTCTTGCTAGAGGTAGTTGTATCTTCGGGTGTGCGGGAGCAGTCGGACTTATTTAGAGTTGGTGGTTTGACGTTTGCAAACAAATAATAATCACTAAATTTGATTTTGAAAACTTGTAATTGAAATTATTTTAAAAGTTAAAAGTTTTATCAAGGATTAAACTTACGATTTCGATTTATCAATCCAAATTTGGTATCTTCTAGTTTATTTTTATGAATTTATAAAAATTTAACCAATCCATTCTTCCAATCTTGCAACTTTGAAATCAAAATAAAAAAAGAATCATTTCTCTAAAAATAAATCATTTTAATTAATGTAAAAAAAAAATATCAATTAAAAAAAAACACACAACAAATCTTGGTTAAGGTTACTTTCAACGAAAAAAAACTGTCAACTGCTCCGGTGGCCATTTTTGGCAAAAAAGCACTCCTCCTTTCAGTTCAGTTTTAAAAATTTACAATATACTACAGGAGCGACCAAAATAATTTTGTAACACAACAATATTTACATAACATTTATAAAAAATTTAAATATTTAGCAAACAATATTTACGATATACAATATAAATACTTGTTTATGTGATACATTTATCGTTCATTAGCAATGTCAAAATATTATTTAGTAAAATTAATATGACTAGCAGATATTGCCAGTTTGTTTAGATGCGCGTGGTGTTATTAATCTTTGTACTAATTATGAAGAGTGACTCCAAAGAATATACAGTAAAAGTTCAATTGTTAAGCATTGTCGAAATCACAAATATTCTACAAAGCTAAAATTTTTTACATTTTATAAATACGTCGATATCATCAGTAAACATACATTGCAATTAATTATTTTTAAATAGTTATATCAATTTACCAGTCCCAATTATTAGTCAAAAATAGCGCATTACTTTAAAATTAAAAATATTTTTGAGCCGGTTGTGTTCTAAGAGATGACCATTAAATTGCTTAATTAGAATTATTTAATTTCTATATTGTTTATAATTATTTTTTTACCTATCCTCTAAAAAATAAAAAACTAGCAATTTTTCAATAAACTTTTAAAAAATAAAGAAAATCAAAACTTACAAAAAGACATAATTGGAAACAAGTTGACGTGGGGCTAGAGAGACTTGGCTTAAAGTTGGGGTCCGTTACTTTGATCTTCCTTCGGTTAATATCTTTAAGCCAAAACCTAGCACTAGGATCCTAAGAGCTAACCAAAATGTGAAAGCTAGCACCGTTACAGCTTTTTACAAATCGACTTTAAAATCAGGTGATGCCAAAGTCATTATCCCCCCGGTTAATGTTTTTTAAACTTGTATTTGAATAATTCTGATTTTTCAAAATTTTGAAATTGGTCAAAATAAAGAGCTTCTGAGGGAGGGGCGAATTAAACTAATAGCCTCCTGTATCCGCGCTAGTGTAAAATCGAGAATAATCATAACAAAAAAAATTAATTATGAGAAACACTTTTTGAAAATTTTTTATCTTATCCGTAAATTTTGAATATTTATTTTATACGAAAAGTTTTTGAAATTGGGAATTTTTTAACTATTATAATTCGAATATTGTTAGAAAATATTTTGGTCGAAAGTGATCGCAAAAAATGTAAAATTTTGTAAAATTCAGCTAATTTGCTTAAGCTAAAAAACAGCTGAATTTGAAGCTGACGCTTCGAAACGTCAGCTTAAAATTCAGCTTATTCGCCGAAGCTGAAAAACAGCTAAATTTGAAGCTGACGCTTCGCAACGTCAGCTTAAAATTCAGCTAATTCGCCAAAGCTGAAAAACAGCTGAATTTGAAGCTGACGCTTCGCAACGTCAGCGTAAAATTCAGCTAGTTTGCTGAAGCTGAAAAACAGCTGAATTTGAAGCTGACGCCTCGAAACGTCAGCTTAAAAAATTCAGCTAATGTGCTGAAGCTGAAAATCAGCTGAATTTTAAGCTGACAGATTGCAATGGCAGCAAATAATTTGCTGACCAAGTTTTTCAGCACCAAATGTTACTTGGGATAGGTGGCCAATTATTGTTATCTTTGGAGTCGGTGCCAGTCAAGCTGGCTAAATTACTAAAACTCAATTTCTTAAAAGCATGGCCGGCACCGACTGCAAAGATTACAAAAGTTGACCGCCTATGCCAGCTACTTGAAGTAACTAAATAACGTAATTATTTTTTACTTTTTAGTGCATTCTTTTCACATTAGTTTTTTTTTTAAGTCGGTTTTTTTTATATATTTTATTTTATCCTTTTTAGTGTATGTTGCGTTCCGTAACTATTTATCGAAAGCTAGTATGGGTAGACTTACTAAATGCAAAAAGAATTGTGAAAATCCGATCATAGTTGATATAAATGTATTTACTATTTACCTTATTCTTAACGTACTACTTAGAAGATTAATAAAAATAGAGTACTTAAGAAAAGATTCTGACCCATCGGGTAGGAACAGGTAATAAAACAGGTACAGGTACTCAGTACTTAATGCGTTATTAAGCCGATTTTAAGGAAAGTTGAATAGAAGTTTGAGAGTTTTTCCAGTTTATCTTCAAAGTTCAAGATCCAATACGAATGAAATTATAATGAAACCAACTTGGAACTATACTTGATTCAACGCCGAAAGAATTATGAAAATCGGGTTATAAATGACGGAGTTCTGGGGTAACAAGCATTAAAAAAAAATACAACCGAATTGATAACCTCCTCTGTTTTTGAAGTTGGTTAAAAAGTAGTTAATTTACCAAATTTTTTAAATCGATTATTATTTTTATTTTAAAAATTTTTATTTTGATAAAAACAAGTAATTTTTTTGTCACTTGGTAGCCCAGCTAAACAGATTTAAATTAAAATAAATTGTTAATACCTATATTTTATAAAAAATAAAAAATACCTAATCGACCGTCATAATAACTAACTCCGAAAATGTATCGAATATTTATTAAAACTTTATTAAGAGGGTTTTACACCTAACTTTTAATGAATATTCGTTTAACTTTTTTACTAATGCATGGAATTTAATGCGGTTTAAAGTAAATGATTCGAAAAAAAATCTAGTTTCATGGAAAGTCATTAACAAATGACTTTAACAAATGTTTCAAAAAAATTTTTCATGTTTATTTTTTTAATTTAACATACTAATAACCTGCAAATAACTTTCCATTAATATACAAACTATTAAAATTAAATATTTTTTATATATCTCTATATATTAAGAAATAAACCTTATATATTTATTTGCAAAATAAGAAAGCGCATTAAAATCTTTATACGGTAGTGCCCTCTCGCACCATGAACGCTATTTGATAAAGATGCATATTTATTGTATTATTCAATTAGTTTCCACTGATTGCGCAGACGGAAATAGTGACAATCGGTAAAATTTCTTCTAGTGAATTGTACATATCAGGTGTGTAAGTATGAAACCGGAATTTTTGTACAGAAAATACACGTTTATTGTAATGATATGATACAAAGTAACTTATTCAAAGTATTGTCCGTCGCTATCTATACATTTTTCCCATCTTTCTGGCAATTTGTGGATTCCGCGCCCAAAGAACTGTTGCTTTTTTGAGGCAAATCAGTCATCGAGCCATTTTTGTACATCTTCGTAAGAAGTAAAGCGCTGCTCAGCAAGTGCGTGTCCAATCGATGCTAACAAGTAGTAATCGGATGGGGCAAGGTCCGGTGAGTAGGGCGCGTGCTGAAGAATCTCCCAACGGAACGACTCTATCGTTTCCTAGACCTGTTTTGCTTTGTGTGCTGGTGCATAGTCATGCAGCAAAATCGCCTTGTGTTGTCTTTGTTGGTATTCTGGTCGTTTTTCACGCAAAACTCGATCCAAATCGGTCATTTGTTGTCGGTAGCGTTGAGTATTGACAGTTTCCCCAGGTTTCAGCAGCTCGTAGTAGATTACGCCCTTCTGATCCCACCAAACACACAGCATTGCCTTTCGTCCGTAGCGGTTTGGTCTTGTCGTCGATGTTGATGGTTCACCCGGAGTAACCCATGACTTTTTGCGCTCAGGATTCTCGAAATATATCGACTTTTCATCGCCAGTCACAATTCGATGTAAAAATGACTTTCTTTTGAACCTGGCGAGCAGCATTTCGCATGATGTTTGGCGGTTTTCCTGCTGTCTTTCGTTGAGTTCATGTGGAACTCATTTCCCCACCTTTTGTATCTTTTCCATGGCTTTCAACCGAAGGGAGATGGCTTCTCGGGTCACCTTTAACTGATCCGCCAGTTGTTGTTGTGTTTGAGCGTCGTCTTCGTCCAACAAGGCTTGCAGGTCAGTGTCTTCAAACTTTTTCGGTGGTCTTCCACGTTCTTCGTTCCTCACGTCAAAATCGCCACTTTTGAACCGTTTGAACCACTCGAAACACTGTGTTTTACCGAGAGCATGCTCACCGAACGCCTCCACAAGCATTCGATGCGATTCGGCTGCGGTTTTCTTCAGATGAAAACAGAAAAGTAGTGCTGTCCGCAAATCGTAATTTGTTGGCACAAAACTCGACATGTTTATCTCTAATAAACTAATGCTACTGAATGAAACTCGTGTTATTGTGAGTTGGAAATCTTTGTCGAATATCAAAACAATAACAAGACACCGCTGACGTGATGTGTCGGTAACTGCATCGACATCTAGCACCACCTATAGGCAAATTCCGGTTTCATACTTACACACCTGGTATACAGCCGTCTTAACTACAATATATTTGAAGTACCGATTAGGTGCAGTTTTAACCGTACCGTTGCGTTACTATAATTACATTATCATCTTGTTTTAAAATTTTTTTGAGAAAAATTTAAATATTTTGTTTTGTTTTCGTGTTTGAAAGAATAATTTTATAACAAATGTTTTAAATTAATTATTACCTTTATTTTAAAATTTTTCAGTTTAATAAACACAAATATTGTATTTGTCAATTGAACGGATTATTAAACGTCGTTTTTTAAATAACAATAAATTGTTGATATTATATTTTATAAAAATGCCTAAAACTTTGCTAGACCACTATAACTACCCCGAAAATGTATCGGATTATCCTTTGAATTTGCGCTACTCTGAATTCTTTCGATAAAAACGTGACACTATGTGGGGAGGGTAGTTAAATGTATTTTAATAATATAAATTTAGGTATATTTAAAAACCGCCAGTTCGATTGGTCAATGTGACCTATTCGAACACCAATAACATTTATGTTTTACAGGGCATAAACATACAGAAGGGTACTGGGTAAGATTTACTCCCCCCTCCCCTTACGACCTATTAAAATGAACAAAATCTACGGTTTTGTATATCACCGGTTTTTGATGCCTATACAGCATTGGTACATGCAGTACCAGAACCACACCATAAATTTCAGTTTAGAATATCATTAAGACTTTTGGTTGTGTTTGTAATATCAAGATTTAAAATTTTTATAAAAATGCGAAGTATTATCTCTGTGAGAGTACAGACTTGGGAATATTTATTGTTAAAGATTTTAGATTAAACAAAACAATATTAATAAATGACAGAAAAAATATTTGTTACTATATTTTTATAGAATCCGAGTCTAATTTTTTTTGTATACCTTTGTGTAATTATAAAAAATAAATTATTATTTTTATTTATTTTGATAGTAATATATATTAAAAACAGTTAGTTATTGGTCTTAATTTAAAAATAAATTACACGTGTTTCTCACTTTTCTGCCACTTTCATTTTATTTAAAATAATTCATAATATAATTTATCTGAAACGTTTCACAAACATTTTAATTTATTCTAATTCAACATTGATATTTTTAAACCGAATTAAAATAGTGATTAATGAATAATAATTGAAATTGACCATCAAACAATAAATATCCTGTGTAAACTTACCTTTACTAGAATCCGAGTTTAAATTATTTTGTCTACTTTTGTGTAATTATAAGAAATAAAGCAATATTTTATTTTAATAATAACTAACAATAATATATAAACGGTATAACAATAAATATATATTATTTTAATAATCAATTCAAACAATTATTTACTTGTCTTAATTTAAAAAATATTACACGTGGTTTTAAATTATTTTAAATAAAATACTAATTAAAGTATTAATTATAAGATGGTGCCTAGGTTTCTGGGGTAAAAATATTAACCGGGAGAGGAGGACAAAGTAAGGTTCCCTCAAAGTTGCACTGCCGTCAAATTGGGAGGTACCGACTTTAGTGCCGAGTTTAATAACTTGATTATAATTCATTCATAATCTCTGATAAGAGAATTCAGGAAAAGACAACGGCATCTGATTGCAAACACCCAATTAATAAAAGTTCATCGTAAACGCGCATTTAAAAAATCGGATCATACTTTTAAATAATAATAAATTTAAAAGAATTTTAAAAAAATATTATTTTGGAGAAAAATATATTAAAAAGTTAAAATTTTAAAAATAAGAAAAAAATTATTTGCAAAATTTTTTTTTTATTTTTTTTTTATTATTTGTTTTTTTGCGTTTCCGTATACCGATTTTAACCAAAATCTAATCAGCTCTAAGTCTCAATATTTATGCACAAAAACAAAATTTTGTTAAAAAATTTCTATTACTTTTTGAGGTAGAGCGCACACAAAATTTAACCACATACATAGTACATACATTCATACACACATACATACATACAGACATTTTTTGGAAATGACGATTTTCCGCTTCTGGGACCCCAAAATGTCTAAATTCATCAAAATCTCAAGTTTTTTTTTGCACGATTACAATACTTTCTCAGACTTCGTATGATGAAGTAAAAAATTTTGTTATTTCAAAATTATTTACATTTTTTTCTTCAGTTAAAAATAAAATTTACTATAGATTACTTTCAGTTCGAGTCAGCGTGTGGCCGCCGCCGTAAGCAATGTAAATAATATAATACATAAATTATTATCTTGTGAAATGTAATAAATTTAAAATTTTTTAATAAAATAAGTTAATCAACAATAATTGTAAATAAAAGCCAAACCGGAAGCTGCCAAGGTCGGAACTCCCTTAGATTATTATATAAGCTTATAAAATGTTAATTGAATTAACTTTTTCAATTCTTTTTAGAAACATTGTTTGATATTATGATTGCACTTGTAGTACCTACTATGTCAAACATTATGTGTCAATTAATTACAATAATTTCGTTAATTTGATCCATAATGTATACAAATTATTGTACTCTTTATTTGGTATAATTATAAAGATTGATTTTAATCGGTTATGTAATCAAAAAGATTAACAAAACAAATGAAAGACATTTTATAGTGATTTCAATAATTTTAGTGTTAATAAATTATTCGTTGTTTTGTTTTCGTCTATCAATATCAATATAAATTTAAAAAGTGTTTTTTTTAACCCTAGTCCAATTCCGTATAAACAAATAATAATAATTAATTATAATATAAGACAAATTTTAAAAAAATTAATAGATTCTTTATAAAAAAAACAATGTCTTAGAGTCTGTATAACCCTATTACTGCTCTAACGTAAGAAATACTTCACAAATGAAGTACTTACTTCAATACTATAGTGCCTTCTTTTATGTGAGCAAGTATACAACAAAGTAGTAAGGTCCCGCGTTGGAAAGTCTCCGCTTTCCGCTTTAAAGCGTATTCTCATTAAAATTTACGCGTTATTTCTTCGAGCCTATTGCTACACTAAACCATATACATAGACTACAACTTCTTTTTATTAAAAGTTTAAAAATAAATTTTAACGACTAAAGTTAACATGTTGTTAATTATTAAAATTAACAATAAGTTGGGAACTTTCAATTTTTTTTTAATATACTAAAAATATAAATATGAAAACTTATTATTCAAATATTCATGAGTGAGTAAAAAAGATGCGATTATGTTCGAGTGAAGTAAATTGAGGTACTGAGTAAACCAAGAACTTATAATGATGTACAAATATTTGCTAGAACCTAGAACTCATAACTCATTTCATCAACCATAGATGAAATAAGTTAATTAAAGTTAATGTAACAGCTACTTCGACTTATTTGTAGAAATTAATAAGTCAAAATTGAAATATGAATTCCTTAAGAGTTCCATGAGCATCATAATTGGTTAGAGTTTGTTTTGTGTAGTCTTGTGTGAACGTTGTACTGATTCGAGTAATAAAGTTGAGTGAAATATTTTTTTAAATGTTAGCATTGTTCAAATTGTTGAATACACAAATACGCCACGTAATTATGCTACGTCAGGTTCAAGTTAATTAGTATCAAAATTGCAAAATTAAATTTTACCAACCCTAACTGAAACGTAATATATCCGATTAACTGACAAATGACGGAATTTGACGCCTGAAAATGGTAGATAGCAAATAAATACAAAATTGCTCTCAAATATATTAGATATTTATCAATAAACTTGCGTGCTATAATTGTAACATTATTTATTCCCTGCACTATTGGTTTAATACCGACATTGCTAGATGAAACAAATTTGTTATAAAACTGAAATTGTAAAATTTGTAAAAATAACATCATTCCTCATGTACGATGTGATGACAAAGCGAAACATTTTCATATTGTTAAATAAATGATCCAATTAAAAAGAAAATGTAACAATAGACATCAAAACTTTGAGCTTATTATAACAGTTGACTTTTGCATTTAATTGCATACTCTAGGGAGCCTCGTAGACAAGAGAACTTAATTTGCAACTTGGATATGCACAAATGTAGTTTAATTTAATTAACCTCAACTTGCTATTTGCTTATGCATTTTATAAAGAGCATTTCTAACAATTAAGTAATATTGTTTTCGGTAGAAAAAATTAACTGCTTAAACCAAAATCAGTAAGCTTGATTGTATCTTTTAACGACCTCATCAAGAAGTACTAGCTATCAAGTCCTTGTTTGTAGAGAACCCAGAGATACTATTATTAGCTTTATTAGTTCGCTTAACAACGTCAATACTTACGAAAAAGGTCAATAACAACCCTCTTCATATCTAAGAAAAAATTTACACTGAAACTTTGTTTTATTCAAATCTTTTATTTATTTATTTTTATTCAAATTCTCTATTTAAATTTTTTTTAAAAAGTTAATTACTTACTTTAATTTAGAATATAAAAAAATATAGCCAAAAGATAAGGCACGGAACGTGGGTACAAAAAGCGTGAATATCTGCCATATTTTTTATTTTCTTTAATTTTTGTTGAATCATGAAATTTATTACTACATAAGAATTAAATTTTAAACATAAATTATTTTAGTGTTTTAGATGTAATACGGAGATATTAACATTAATTATTGTAGCAATATTTGTGCCTCGCCCTTTATTTGCTCTGGCGGTAACACTTTAACCTTATAAAACATACATACTATTTTTATCAAATGTAAATTGACTAATATTAGAAGAAAATTTAATCGGAGTTTATAAAATTCATGAAAAACGTAAATACGAATATTTTCCCGACATCTTCTCTTTGATATTTGATTCAATGCTAGTGGTTTTTACCCATTAATTAATATTGCAATTTTGTAATTGAAATGCGTGGTTTTGAAAATACATTTTCAATAACGAAAGTAATTTAAAAAAGTTTTAGATATTAAAAACTCAATTTTTAGAATTAACTGAAAGCTGCCCAAATGCTCAATAGTAACTTTAGTAATTATTATTTACAGGGTGGCTGAATTGAACACCAGCCAACTTCCGCGAATGTTGTATTTTCCGCCTGAAACTTCATAGAATATTGTAAATTTTACAGTCAATTTATTTATCTTAAAATTATGTATTGATTGTACAAAATAAGGTTTAAGTAATATAAATTTCATTTAAAAATTATTAAGAACAGGGTAATTCTGAAAATTTCAATGCGACGACCCCTGATACTTAAAATGTTTAAAATAATTAAGTTGATTTGAAATAATAAAGTAATTTTGCTGAAATAGGTGCGAGAATATTAACAAAATTTAAAAGTATGAAAAACAGTAAAATGAATACTGAAAATTAAAAATAGATTAATCGAGAGACTGCATATTATATCTGCAGGGATAAAACTGTCTTCATAATTTGAAAATATAATTTAGAAAATGATTTCATTTCAATGTAAGAAAACGAAAAGTAAAGCAATTTTTTATATTTAAATTGCGAAGTAAAAATGATTCTACTAACCTACTTTTATGTACTCGAGCTGGTCAATCAGGTGAAAGGACAAATTATTGATATATTATATAAATTACATATTATATACAGCAGAGTATAAATTCTGAAGAGGATTTAGATTAACACATGCATAATTATGTATATCAATTTCATACAATTTGTTCATAATGTATTTGTTCATTGTAAATTTGTTCATGCAGTACCGTAATTGTTTATATAAAGGCATCGCCTTATCAATAAGCAGTCGTTCAGAAGATGTTAAGAAAATGAAAACCGTGTTTGCTATCTATTGTGCTCAAATTTTGGGGTGATACTAAAGCAATCTTTAAATTTACAATTTTTTAATTATTATATTTGACTCTCAAATCAACTCTTTTTGTTGAAAAAATAAAATCCTACAGTATAAATGCGTAAAAACTAGCCGCTGCCTTTTAAATCAAATAGCCTTCGGGGCTAGTATACATTTGAGCACATGTCAATACAGACAAGATTTATTGAATAATCTAACAAGTAAATAATATAAAATAAAATTACTATTACTTTTAGTAATTATTGATAATCCAATTAATGTGATGAAAAATATCCCCGAAAATAAATAAAGATTTCTGTGAAAATTTAATTGACAAAGTGTAGCAACGTAAAAATAACGCTCATCGACGTCTTATATACATAATTCTATAGTATTCCTCGGGATTTTAAAGGATTTTCTTGGATTTCTTCAGATTTCTTGGATTTTCTCGGATTTCTTAAATTTCTTCGAATTTTCTTAAACAGAAGTAAAATAAAATTTATCGATTTCTTGCAAATAAATCAATAAATAAATATTCTTTGAGATTTCCTACGATTTTCTCTGAATTATCAAAAATGTTTTCGAATTTCTTAGAATTTTCAGAATATATTTAAATTTTCTAAAATTTTTTAAGATTTCCTCGTGCATGAAAACATAGAAAGCACTCATCGACTTCTCCAAAATAAGTCTATAGTATTTTTAGGAATTTCCCGTTAATTGTACACCAGATTCCTCTGACTATTTCGCATTTCTCAGTTCGCATTGTAACTTCAAAAAAATAATTAAATTTTAATTTTTACGCTCTTAAGACCAATCACAAAAAAGACTAATAAACCGAAAATTTAATAATCTTTACGTATGCTAACCTATGGAATTATAAAACAAGCCAAAAGCAATAAAGAGCAGATAAATATTATCTGATTGAAAACTGTCATTCCAATCATTTCCACGATTTTAACTTATTCTTATAGACTACACTAAAGAGGGTAGAGCGCCAAAATTATTATTATTTTTGCGTTTGTCAAAAATTAAAACATTGTTGGGATAGTCAAATTCGACTATCAATAGTTAAATTTGCTTGTCAAATTTGACTATTCGCACCCTCCGCTCCCGTCCCGTGCGCTCCTGCCGCTCCGAGCCGTTTTGACAAACGCTGTACTAATAAAAATATCCCCCTAACTCGCCAAAGATAGATAATTGAATGACATTAACTTCGGAACGGTCGACAGTCAACTGCAGTCCTATCCACTCTTGAACGTGTCTTCCCGCTCACATAATATTGAGATGTATATAAAAATCAAACCAGATAAATTTCTAAATCTAAATTTTAAGTTACAAAATTACTCCAACGGTACTGATGACGACTAATGAGTCAGAAACACATTGTGTGATGGCTAGACGGTCGAAAAAGCTGGCAATGTGTCTACCGCTCTTACCTTAATTATGTTAGTTTTCTAGTGTTTAAAACTTCAATGCACGATGAGCGCAATAATTTTACATTTGCAAAATTACTCCAAATTACAAAACAAAATTTCATTTTATACCTTTTACCTAAAAATTAAAAATATTTCGATTCTAGAACTCACAAGAAGATTCCATTTGTAAATTTTGAAATTTATAGTTCATAGTTTTATTTTAGTTTATTGTACATTACTTTTAAAACTTGGCGGGCTGTTAATTTAAAAGAAAATAATCAAGAGACTAGAGAAAAAAACAAGAAAAAAAATCACATGAACGACAATAAACGAGGTTTCATATTGATTTTGAGAGAAATAATTGATCTCTGGAAATTACCAATTTAATTAAATTAAAAAAAGAAAAAAAAGACGATTGATTTCGAGAACGATTGGGCTCTCGAAACTACAAAAACTAGAATTGTGGAAGTAGAATAAACTATTATAGAAATAAAATTTGGAAAGAAGATTAGAAAAGAAAAAAGAAAAAACGACGGCGTTAATAAAAAAGATCAGAAAATAGTTCGACAAAAAAAAGGTACATATTCCGTTAACGGTATAATTAGTAAAGTTTAATTTTGATTAATTTAAGTTTCTGTTTCTGTTTCTGTTTCTCTTTATGTTTACAACTCTCTATCTCTAAGAATATTTCCGACAATATCTAATTGAATATCTACAGTTTGTGCCGATTTCTAGTATCTTCTCTTTTATATTCTTTCTTCAGTCTTTTTCATTCATTGTAGGATAATCAGGCTTTTAGCATTTAGACTCCAAGGCTGCTGAAATCGGATTGGAGAATGCCTGTAACCTTGTTTTTAATAGTTGATGGTGGTAATCATCAACTCAAGGAGACGGCCGGCTTAACGTGTCTCCGAAACCACGAAGATGGTCATATGAAAATTTTAGATTCTCTCCGGATTCGAACCGGGTACTTTATGGTCAGCAATTGTTTGGCTAACTTGCTTAGCTAATGACCGTCTATATTTAAAGCTTACACACAGAGACCGACAGTTTAATTCGCACTTTGAATGCCGGAAAGTAAGTTTAGGTCTAAGTAACTAGTCTTAATAATTGCAATTACCTACAAGGGATGACTAGCCGATGCGATGAAACTGCAGTTGACACAATCTGTGTTTGTGTTTACAACTTTTAGTTTTAGAACATTTTTACGAAGAGAATAAACTGCTAGACTAGATGTACATATTGTCGTGTTTTTTTTACACTTTAACCAGATAAATCCCCTGGTGAAACTTGGTGTTTTGATCACCAATCTAAAAGTTTGTAATTTTGAAAAGAAAACTGAGTTTGTTTAATCACCGTACCTTTATTTTCTATAAACACAAAACAACTTTCTGTCTCTCTATCATCGAATCTTTCATCTCTTTCATCGAATTCCCTTGTTTTGGACCTCGTGACATTTCATATTCAAATATTTTTTTCATACCAAGACTGTTACTTACGAAGACAAGATGTTCATTATACGTTGATCCGCTACGCACCCAAAGCAACGAAGTAGGATCGCCATAAAACAGTGTACAACGAACGCTCAATCAAAGCAAATGTTTCTACGACAAATTGATTTAATGTTATTATTTTTATCTTTCTTTATTTTATTGTTCAATAAAACAATAAATTATTAAGATTTTATCTTTCATCTTATCACTGGGGGCTTCTTTGAGATTTGTAAGAGCAGAAATACAGCGCTATTTAAGAATGGATAAAACAGTACAAGACTTCCAGTTGAAGTAAGATCTTGAATTCTTCTTGAACTCTTTGTATCTTACGATCCTTAGTTGAATATAAGAATTACGAGAATTAAGAATTAAGCGTTAAAGCGTTAAAAAAACTCAGATCATGATGATTTGTAATCCAAACTAAAAAATCATAGTATAACCAACGAAGGACAGTGTAAGGCGAACGCGTAATAAAAGCATAAGTTTGAACTACGAATGTATTTCATAAATATTATTTTATCTTTCTTTTGTTTATTAAATCGAGGATCTGGAGAATAGAATAACCCTTCAGTATTTAAAAAAAAAACTATCAACATGGTAGACCGTTCACTTTATAGCATGAACTGAAAGAGAAAACTAAAATTAAATATTCTGCCTTGAGGCACTAAGTTTTGGTTTCCACGTATCCTACGCATTCTCGTCCCGTTTCATCTTTTTGTTGACACAATCATGTGTTTTCCTCTGTACATCTTGAAAAATTTTTCTTTGTACATTTTTCTTTTTAATGATTTCTATGTATGCTTATAGATGATTTAGCACATGAGACGCCAAACAGACATCGAATGTTAGTAATTATTTGTTTATTTCACTTTTTGGAAGTCAACTGTAAGAATAAATTCCAGTGACGTGTGTTTAAATATTTTGTAGTAAAAAAAAATTACATCATGAAGGAAGTAGACAAATAATTATATAAAACACAAATAATTCAATGGACATTGCTCAATTTAATTCATACGATTGGTTTCTGAGAGTCGGACTTATTTATAGAAATGATAATAAATGCAACTAATTTTTTAGTTTACCCTAAGTATGATGATTTAGTATATTTAAAACTCTAGATAAAAAACATTTGAACAATAAATGAATAATAAAATAATTAAAAAAATTAATAATATAGATTACTTAATGTACTTGTTCAATAGGACAAAGTAGCCTCGAACGCTACTGCAATAAAGTAATTTATATTTAATTACTCCAATAGTACTAAACCGATTTTCAGCAATTAGCAAACCAGTAAATTGCGTGGTTCGTAAGAAAATTTGAGCAAAGTTTAATCAAGATTAATTAAGAAACGTGAGCTGTAGATCTGACGAGCATAAATATAAACAAGGCACGAGATCTAAATTCAGTTTTAACTTGTAATAATTTAGAAAATTGTGATTTATACTAAGAGTTGTTTAATTAAATGTAAATAAACTGGGAGATATACTATTATTATGAAAGGGATAGTAAAATAATGCACAAAAAGTATTAAGCCTGTTTTTCCCTAAACACAGAAAATTTACTTTCGGTAGAGTACTGAACTACACCGGAAAATCCTTCTATTATCACTATGTGTATGGAGGCAATCAAGATAGAAGCTATTATATTTGTTTAGTTTTAGGCTAGAATTGAACGCTAAAATTTCAGCTTCAACTCCAACCAACCAATCAAAACACATTAGTTAATGGTATACTTATACTTTAACATAAAAAATTAGCGAAACTAATAAAAAGGCGAAAAGCTTTAAAAAGTTTTTATTGACTTGGGAAGCTTCTTATGAAAAAAAGTATGTGTAAGCATAAATTTTAATAAAAAGTGCAAAAATATTTTCATATGTAAATTTTTAAAACTGAGGTTTAAGTTGGGTAAGCCACATGCAAAAGATTTACATTTTAGTTTATATTATTTAAATATTAAAAAATGGAGTTAAGTCGGAACGTTAAATATTGTACGAGCAATTTTAATATAAAACGAATTTGCTCCAATAATAAATTGTAAGTTCAAAGAAGTTGATCGGGTTATTTGCCTTTCGTAGCAATATCTTGCTTAAGTTCGGCCCCAAGGTTAAAAACCTTTGAAGCAAAGCAGGGATTCAATATTCTTTTAGAATTGCATCGTGTAAATACACCGGTCTTCATAAAACTTCATAAAAACAAAGATTTTTATATAAGGCTGACGACGCTTTGATGTCCGCAATCTGTGGGGAGCAAAGTCTTTATATTCTCCCTTCATTTCAAATACATATTGGTCGCTAAGCGGCGAAAAATCAAAGAGAAGCTATGAATAACGGATTTGTGACATGCGACAGCCTGAAAATCCTTTATCAGAATTTTGCTGGTGCGTAATTGTGACGCCACCCTAAAGTTTATGTAAAATTCATGAATGTGTCACCTTCTTTCCGATAAGATTTATAGAGCATCTTAAAATAATTGACAGGCAAGAAATACGGGCAATAATGCTGGAGGTGAAGTTGTTATTTCATCGATCAGTAAGGGTTACGGTCCCATGCTAATAACAATAAAAGTTGACGACGGATCCTGAAAGCCTCCAAACTGAAAGTTGGAAAAGCCGCTTAGTCCTAGTTAATGACTATCTATCATTATTCTTGTAGACATTTAGATAGCAGTTCATTCGTAAAAAAGCGTCAAAATGACTTCATTATATGAGATTGATACGACGTCGTCGTCCGTAATGTATTTTTTCCGATTTAAATCAAAAAAACGTCGGTGAAGTAATGGCGCAAGCACCTTGCACACCCTCGCCAGATTTTTATAAATAAGTGCATTAAATAATCGTGTCTCGACCGCTCCCTCTGTAACATTTCATTGTTTACCAATAGAATGTAGGTACATCTGATAGAGTTGCGTCGTGTGCACGAAGATCATAATTACGGGGCATTTTGTTGTATTGCGGAGTTTCGTACATTAACGTTAGATTATTGCCATTGTTGTTTATAATCTTTTCTCGTAACAATATATTTTCGTTATCGAGATTATAAGAAAATAATTGGCGACGTGAATCATAAGACGTTTGTCGTCTCATATATACAGTCCACTCCCCAGAGTACGATATGAGAACGTCGTCGTCGAACCACGAGCGAAAACAATGGCTTAGTTCTTTCCGATTGACATTTGATGCTGCCCCTTAATGTCTTGGAAAGTAATTGGAAGGGTAGATTTCGTTTAGTTTTAAAATGTAATTTCTACTTCACCACAATTAATCCCAAGAGTTGTATGTGTAAATGTAATCAATTCGATTTTGTGTCGGTTTGTGCATGTCTATTTCGCTACACAGATATACAAGACATAAATCCGGTGTAATCTCGTCTTAGTATTAAATAAAATAATTGCACGCCATCGTATTTTACTCAATCTCTTGCACTTTCATCACCCCAACATAATTTGCAGAAAATGTTAAAATGTTGCAATGTCTGTGTAGGAAGGAGCATCGCATCGTCAAGATAAAATTGCATTGTTGCTGGATGTCGGTAGTTGTTACCGGCCGATCCGATAGCTGTGCAAGATTATATCGAGGAGACACACAAGCACACAGTTGCAACGGACGTCCTCACGTTGTTGTAATATATTGATCTCCGAGGAGACGAGTTTTACGTTTGCCAGGAGCACCGTTATCACAGTCGTCAAAACTGTACGAGGAAAATTGTCGAATTCTAATCACGCGCCACAAATTAAACTCTGATTTATTGCTATCAACCTACCTTTGCGAAAGGAGGGTGCATATTTTATTTTTAATAATATTTTTATCTTATAAATTTTTATCGTTTTCATTTCTATTAAGAAAATGTTTTATTAAACCAAATTAAAATATTTGTATCGTTACGCCGAAATTACGTTTTTATCTCGAGAAATTCTAAAAATTTCATGTTTAAATATCATACATAATTTATGTTTAAGGTAACAAGATGTCGTTGTTGAAAATCGCACAGGGGCTCTAAATGTCTTAACTAAATGTGTTGGCAATTTTGTTGATGACGTCAAGCCACTCCCGATGTTGGATTGGTATCATTTAAATGAAATGGAAACCGGGATTTGCGGAAAATGCAATATTTGGATTTGGAGTAACGCTTCAATTGTGCACAAGTTAAAAATAATAGACAGTTTGGCACATTAAAAGAAAGCTCTTAACCCATATTTAATTAAAAGTTAAATATTGCCCGGATTTGTTCATAAATGGGTCACGGTTAAAATGCAAATGTAATCATCATAGACAATGGTTAGCGCCCTTAGGTGAAACTTTGAATTATTGCATTCATCGATTACAACCACGGACGCACGGTTCCGGCACCTAATTATTTTGTAGCAATTATTCAGTACAATTTGACGCTTTTCCAATGCTTTCCGAATAGCTTATTTATTTTATGACAGATTATAAAGCAGGGTAGGTTAATGGCTTTTAAAAATTATAAGACAAATAGGAATAGTGTTGACGGTGTTGTCGATGTAATGCGTCGATCGATATTTGCTGACGTCACTCTCTAATATTTTGAATGGCCAGTGATTGGATAATGTTGTCAATCCTGATAACGCAGATTAAATAAATGCCATAGTCTCTAACCTCGATGAAATAATCCCGTCAGATTAATTAACGTCGTCGCCCACTAACGCTATTATTATTTCGCTTTTTCTTTTTTCAAAGATAATCCAATAGTAACGCAATGGTTTAGTACAACTTTGGGGATTTAATTAAATCATGAGCTGCTTTGTGTCCAAACTGATGTTTAGAGTATCATGGCCATTCAATGGCCGATCTTTATAGAAAAGTCTTTTAATAATATCGGGTCATGTAAACAGTGACGGTTGACAGCGGCACTCCATTAATTACACGTAGTTAATTTTGAATATATGCTTGCAAGCTCATCAGTCATTGTAAACGAAATATTTGTAAATCAAAATCTCGAATTCCGCGTCATTGATTATTAGCCATAATATGAAAATGGTGTTTTAACAAAAATCTCGTTATTAATTGCAAAATTGTCATCCCTACTAATGAAACATTATTCTTAATTATTTGTAAATGATTTAATTGAATGAATGTTACGGCTTTTTCATCATAATAAATTGACATTTTTGATTTTTGGCTCAAAACACAAATGTTTTTCGTGCTGGCATTTTCTTCTTCCCCAAGTTTTCACTCTGTTTTTGCATTATTATCATTCAGAGAATTGTATAGAAACTGTCGTAACTTTGATACAAAACTAAACTTTATTTGAATATACAAAAAATAAGATATAAGTTTGTTTATTTCGGGACTTGGAAGAATTTTTATATTTTAAATTTTAACACTTGCTTCAAGATGCTATTTTTTTTAAATTGTAAAATTAGCATAAAATATATTTGTTGAATATTGTTCAATTGTAAAAGATTTAAATACGAGATAAAATTGCACGTTTATAACACTTTTATGTTGTCGTCATAACAATAATTGTCAGTAGAAAATTAAGAATTACACAATTCAATTTCAAGATTGATATCCAGAATTAGATCAAAACACGTCATTCACTATTGATTTTTTTGTATTTTCTATGTCGCTAATTGTTCATATAATACTAAATACATATGAATATAATGGAAACGCTGCGTGCTATACAGAATCTGAGTCTGATCTAGCTCTTTAGCTGCTCTGGCTAAAAATATTAAGGTGTTTTACTCTTTCAGTGACGTCAATTTAACGTCGTTTATCTAGAACGGATCCATTATGTCTGCCTTGTGGTTATTTCAAAGAAATGTAAATAAAGGTAATAAAAAATATTATTCCTTACTGTAATTTATGTAGTTAAAAGAGGTTAATAAATTACGTCACACATCATCTTTGTACCCCCGCTCTTTCATTATTTAAAAATAAGTAAAGTGTGAACAAATAATTGACAAAATTACAATCGACAAAAAAACCACTACAAAATAAAATTATATTTAAAACATTAATTTCAAAAATTCATTCTTTAAAATATTTAATTTTTAGAAGTTTTAGAATTCCAAAAATAAATAAAATATAAAAGAGAAATCATACGTGACGGTACCATTTCAGAAATCCACGTCTTCCCTGCGTGACGAAATTTATAAACAACTTCTTACTTATTCTTGTGAGGGGGCTTCACATCTCCTAATTACGTCACTACATCGTTTATATTTAATATCGTCCGCTATGGCCTCGTAGTATTTAAATAGTGTAGAAGTTGATTGGTGTACAGCTTGCGCAGCCTGAAGGCCGCACTGACCAGTAACTCTCCCGTAATCTCTCAATTTTTTTGGATTAGCAATAAAATTTTACTAACTGGAAATGCTGTTTTAAAACATAAATTTTAACAATATTTAAAACTTTTTGTAGGTATTTCTTGGCCTGTATCTCAAGAAAAAGAAATATATCTTTTATAAGATAAAACCAAAACCAATAACATGCACCTATTAATTTTGGCACATAAATTAATTTATTTCATAGCCAAGCATGATGAATATTGTTTTATGAACATGATTATTTAATATTCGAATTCTTTTTAAATTATTTTTGAATTTAAAAATGAATAGAAATCTTGTAATATTTTCTGAGTTTTGTCTATCTGTAAATTTAAGGATCTTACATAAAAGTTTTGTTTGAAATGGAAGTACTGAAAACGCCAGGTTATAAGCCCAACTATCTAACATAATATGAAATCCCACTTTGAATTTAATAAAATTCCAGGATGCAACAGATGCATAAATGTTTCCCCTAGGATACTATAGATAAAATTCTGCAGGAATTTGATAGATAACATTATAATAAAGCGGAGAAACTCTAAATATCAAATAATTTAAGATATGATCGATTTTAAAGTTTCGATTTTTTGGATTGAAAATGCCTAGATAAGTCATTTTGTTGACGGTACTTGTGCTTCACGTAAATACGTGCTGCCGTGAGTTTTAGTGTACGGAGCCGGCATCAGTTGACTAGTTGCTATGTTCAATTTAACTTAACTTAATTATTTAACTTTTAACTTAATTTCGATAATTTATTTCGATAATTATAGCTGAATTTAACTTAAAAACAAAGATCTGCGTCTTTATAGATCTGCAATTTTGAGTTCGGTTAGGCTTTATGAAATCTTTTAATTATTTGTTGTGCTCCTAGTTTTGTATCTAATAGATCTGTGATTTTCGAATTCGGTCGCGTTTTAGAGATTTTTTAATTTTATGATGTACTTCGAGATCTGGCATCTGAGTATTGCTGAGATTTTTTTATGTTTAGTACAACTCAAAGATTTACTGGCTAAATGAAATTGCCATTTTTAAGTGCAATTTATGCTCAAAACTATTGTTATAAAATAAAAACAAGCAATGGTCGATGCTAATTTTATGGATACAACAAATACAGTAGCCGCTTTCTATTTGTTACTGTTTTTGTTTTTTACGGGAAGTTTTGAAGATTCATAAATTTAATTTTAATGTTTATATTATTTGTAGTTTGTGCTATAATTTACCATAATTTTAGTAGAAAATTTTTTACTTCATTTTTTACTTTGGCATCTATTCCCTAAAATTCCTATTACAAATGATTCTGACAAATTATTACAATGCTAAGGCTAATGTTCAAATAATAAAAGAAAATAATGAAAATCTTTGATATTAACATTTTTTTACTCGGGTGCCAATATAATTATTATGTAGATGTACTACAGTGTCGATCATAATATATGGAGACGAAATTTTCTAAATCAAATTAATTTTTCAATTATTCTGTTTAAAATATTTCTTTAAATTTTAATTTCGTTTGAATAAAATATTCCAAAATGGCAACACTAAAATTTGATACAATACCGTTTCGCAGCTGTGCTCTTATCAACAAAAATTTATAGTACCACCAACAAATGAAATTAATCATTTCCTAAAATTTTACCATTTAACTAATTATTCCAGTTTTGATAATCTTTTTATCTTAAAATTTGCAACTGCAGCTTCTGTTTAATTTGTATTTTCAAAATCGTTGAAACTTTTTTAAAACTATATAAATCCAATCATAAATCTCAATTAAAAACTTTTTATCCAAAAAAATTACTTATATTTCAAAAAATTATAGACTTATCAAATTAAATTTAAAGGCCTCACAAATCAGTATTCCATCAGTCCACTGTCGGTCATTTTTGCCAAAAAAGCCTTTATCTTTCTTTATCCTTTGTCAACCAAAGATTAAAATATCTCTAACCAACTTATTACAGAGTCATACAAATTCAAAATACAAAATAATAACAAAATTCTAACAACTTTAACGAAATAACTACAGAGGCCGTAAAACCATTTCAAAACACGACAATATAATTATAATTAATTAGCACAACTTACATACCTATTATTTGCTTCGCTGACTCAAATGCTTTTGAACTTAGAATTTTTAACACTTAACAATGTGGTCCAAGTCACTACAAATTTCTCTGCATAGGTAATAGTAGTTCAAATAGCCACTTCAATTTTAGCTGTTTTTTTAGATGCAATAAAGAAAAAACAGGCACTATTTTTATTATCCATTATTTTACAAGATATTTATTAACGTTTATACATAGAATTTATAATAAAAAAAAAAGGGAAAAATTAAAAGTTTAAAAAGTTACAGGTTGATAAAGTGAGAGGTCTCAAAAAAATGGCCCGCAAAGTTTGTTAAGATTGTAACACTCCTAGTAATCTGAATTAAACAAAGAAAAAGATTTATTAATCTCGATGAATACTGCTATCGTACTAACTAAAAAAACGTTGAAAAAAAATGTTTTTCCGCAAAAGTTTTTCAAATAGTAAAAATTGAAATTTTGTTATAATCTTAGTTCATGCGATAGAGAAATGTATAGAGAAGACTCACATCAAAATTCAAGTAAATCGGTTCAGTAGAACTTGAGAAATCATGACAAGAATTTCGAAAAATGTAGTTTCGAGAAAAACAAGATTAAAATTTCAGGTAAAGTTACGCAAAATTTAATTGTCACTAGAAATCTTGAATGTATGTCTTTCTTCTTTCTGATTTTACTTTCTCAGGTTACATTTTGGATGTATTGTGGAAAAAGTATCTATCTTTTGATAGATCTCAATTTGGAATAGTTTAAAAGTTTGGTATTTTAAGAAAGGCTAAACCTCTCTTGCCTTTTCTATAGAGCCGTTGCTGATCATTTATAATAAAAATTTAGAGTTATCTAATATTTCTACATGACAACTCTCTTATTTAATATTAAAAATGATTACTAAATTATTGTCCCAGAAATATATAAGGTGCAATGTGAGATATTCTGAGTAGAAGTTTTATACCCAAAGAGTCAAGAATATGTTTTATGAAAACAGTATCAAACTTCAAATTTTGTGTATTTCATTGTTTAATCATTTTTTAATTTGAGACATATTCTTTTATACTTACATTTTACAACTGATTAAATTGTGAAAGAAAATTAATTTTTGTTTTCACACCAACTTCTTAAATTGATGAGACAGGAACCGGGAAATAAATTGATGTTATGATTAAATATTTTTATGTTCTGTATATTTTGGACTGAGTTTACTATGATGATGATATTTTTATATTTTTGTTTTATATTTTTTTGTTGTCTAGTAAGCTAGTAAGCTTAAAAATGATTGCCAACTTCGCCACTGTTTTCTATTTGTATTAATTGGCACCTGCAGCAGTTTGCTTTTTCTATTTATTAGAACCTATTATCATTTTTTCAATTGTTTTCCCGAATATATCAAAACAAAAATACCAACAAAAATTTAAAATACAATTTTTCATAAACAATAGAGAGTAGTTAGCATGTTTACATTCCTCTTCCTCTTAGGGAACCGGCAACATGTACCTATTGTTAAACGTCGGAGTTGATAATTGGTTTTTCTGATTCAGAATAATTTAAAAGAATATTTAATTATCGAGGGTGAAGATTTTATAATCGCCAGAGGTAAAACATTTAAATTATGGAATGGATTTTCTAAAAGCACCTAAGATAATCAGAACAAAAGTGTTTAAAGTTGTTGTAATATTTACTTTGTAGATTAAAATATTATGAACTGATTTTATTGTAAATATTTAAATTCATTTATTAAGAGCTAGAGATTTTAACATACTATAGCAATTCTATTAGTATTTATTGCCGAAAATATATAATTTGAAATTCATGATGACTTTTTAAACGCTTGAAACAAGCGTACCTAACAAAATGATCTAAGAGTATGCATATTTTATCTTTTACATAAAGATTTCTTGTAAAGAATTAATTATTACATCAACATTTCGCCGGTCGTGTATGCGTAAAATTTTCACAATTAAAAATTTTTCTGCTCTAATTTTTTACATAATACTTTTACATAATAATGGAACAATGCTTTTCACTAACTACACCTCTCAAAAATGAAAAAAAAATTCTCAAAAAGTGGCAAAAAATCGGAGACTTTTAAAATGTCACATGTTACAGGTAAACTATTATTAGAAAAATAACTGAAAAAATGATGCTATTTTTGAGGGTGGAACATAAATGCATATAGTTTAAAAATTTTTAACTTTTGGGGATATATTCATTTCAGTAAACATCCATTGAAAAAATAGTTAAAAACCTTAAAAATTAAAAAAATTGTCGATGAATTTAATTTGAGCTTAATTCGTATCTTACGAAAATACATTTTGCGGTAAATGTATACTTATGCTAAATCTTATGGTAAATAAGCATACAATGAAATATACCAAACGATGTTAGGAAAAGTATATTGAAACTTTACAGCAAGTTAATGTTAATAATTCCCACATAGGTACTTTTTTAAACATATTTTAATTTGGAAAAATAAATATTTTAGTTTTAAATTAATTTTATTACACTAATTAAAACCTAAAGAGCTGGGGTGAGCTGACAATAAATTACTTTTTGTGAAATCTGGATCACTATTGCGGTGGTACTAAATAAAATTTATATTTTTTACCCTACCAAGGCCTATAAAGTACTGAAAGAGTAAAAATATATTATGCAATGGTCACTGTACGGAATTGTTCCTAATATGAAAATCTGGAAAATGTAGATCATTCTGTAAAAAAGCTAAGGCTGAAAGAATCAATTGAATTACCAAAAAGCAACAATTTCATTAGAGGGAAGGGAGTGCTTCGGGCTACCGGAAACTTTTCAATTTCAAATTTTATTATTTGCTGGATTGTTTAATTAATTATAAATTATGTTATAAAATTTTTCTTTTATTTTATTAAATAAAATAGGTTTTGGAGGTGACCAACCTACACGCTCGTAAGTTTGTAATTTACCAGTCAAATAAATTTCAGAAATTTTAAGTTTTCATGTTATTGCATAATATGTAATGCTGGGTTAAGAACAATATTAGAATATGACACTGTTATTTGAATTCTTATAGTACCGATAATATATTGATAGAATTTAAAATAACAAAAAAGACATGTAAAATATTGATGGTACAAAAACAATGTTTTATAGCAAATGTCTAACTATGATAATCCGGTATAATATTTTTGGCTTAGCTATATTTCAAACAAGAAGATAGTTTAAAATTAAAGACTTGATGATATACCAAATAACTTTATTGATCGTTTTCTGCTTTCAATAAAATGATGTAAGTAACAGTTTTTACTGCTTTTGTTATTCTGTTATACAATAAGTACATTTTACAATTTTATTAGGAAGTATTTGAAATAATTAAAAATAAATTAATATTGTTTATCCATGACAACTATATTAGAAAGGTTTAATACGTCCGTTTTCGGTAGATTAGAGGTGTTTTAATACACTAGTGGATTAGAATAATTCATAATACTAATGACGGCCCGTCAGGGCACTCTTTGAGACTGCGTCTCCCCAGAAAAAGTCAGCCACCAAAATGAATAAAAATGTTTTATTAAAAATCGTAATTTTTAATAAAATTTCCAGACACTATTGGTATTGAAAAAATTATGTGATGTTTTAATTTCTTAATCATATTTTTACATAATTTTATCTAAAGAAAAGCTTTTGAAATTAACACCTGCAGAAATTTAATAGTGATGCTGAATTGCTATACGATAAGAAAACGACGGCTGCCAGTTGCAATAGACGTTCTTACCAAAGACTCATACTATACTAAATGCTATCAATACATAACATATACGAACGTAAAGGAGTGGGGAAAATGCATACAGCAAATACTTCAACAGTGAGTCTTGTCTTTTCAAAGTTTATACAATGTAATTTATGTACACATTAGCTATTACAAGTTCTACGGTTTTGTGCATTTATTGCTGTATTATACTTTTTTAATTTTTTTCATCAATGGAAATAAACGATAAATTAAAAAATAATTTTTAACTAAAAATTAACTAATAGATCAACACCCTTTCTATCAGACTTTTGATGGAATATAAAAAAGGTAAATTTACTAGAAAATTTCAGTGCAATTGGTATACTAATTTTTGTGGCTTACTGGTTGCGATAAGCGAAATAAAAAGTTTTGTTGTACTTGCGTAACTTTTGGCGGAGAAAAAGAATGTTGATGTATTGTCGACAATAAAAAATTTTATAAGAAAATCAGAAAAACATTCTATATAAATACATTCAACAATAATATTTTCTTTGAGAAATCAAAAAAAAATTTATGTTTCGGGTAAATTCGAATTGAATAATGGGATATCAGACAGTCGACGACTTGCTGCCCTAAAATAAAATGAAAAAAACAGTATAAATAGACGTTTACTAGCATTTTGAGTAAGCAAGAAAGTAGTTTTCGCGGACATCGAGAAAATAACGAATTTTTAAATAAAGGAAATTACATATCTTGAATTACTAGAACTACTTGCATAAGAAAAGCAGTTGGTTAAAGAACACTTTTTGTTATCAATAATATTTAAAAGAATATCTAAGACGATACAAAATAATTGAATGGAGTGTGTAAGTTCAGTTTTAAATTCAAGAATTATTATGTACATTATTTACATACATTATGTATCTACATAGTTAATAAGTAAATACTGTTATTGTTACTTTTTAATACTTTAGATTTCCAGTCTCTCCAAATTACTTACACACGGACCGCCACTGCATAATCCACTAGGGATTAGTTTTCAGCTCAAATTCAGCTCAAATTTCTTGATCAAAATAAATGTGCCAAATCTGACGTTTCTCAAAACCAAAATTTTTACTTGTGGTTTTGGCCATGGTCGTGGAATAAATGTTGAATTACATTCGGAAATTAACAAGCCTTTAATCCTCTTATATAATAATTAATAACTTACTATATTCGGGGTTGTTGTTATTTGCACAATAAAAATTAACTTACTCTCACAAATTGCTAGTAATAGCTCATTTCTGCTATTTTTGACATACATTTACATAGTTAATAGTTGTTGAAAATATTTGTAACTAATTTTACCAATATGATATGAAATTATTGAAGCTATTAATTTTATAAATAAAGAAATAAATATTTGAATTATTTAGCATTAAAGTAATATTTTCTTAAACCCTCAACGGAATCGAATCGCTTTGTTGCGATTTTTTTTTTTTTTTTTAGTTAACTCAATAATAATTTACAATCTATCCTGTTGGATAATAAGTAATTAGTTTGACATTATAATTTTGACATGTAGGGATTGTCCAATGACGCGTCCCTTTATCTATACAATCACATTAAGTGACTAATTTTGACTGGTGTTAGTAGTAGATAACTTATCAGGAGTAATGACTAAAGTTTATTGGTTGCACTGGCTGTAAAAATAATTAATGTCTATTTAACCAATCACCAATACTTCGTTGTTTTAACTTGGTGATGTTGTTGGTTCGAGTATTTAGTTTTTTCACTAGTTTGTTGGGATAAGCACTAAGTCTTGCATGGCATTGTTTACTAAGATGTTTAATTTCCTCCTTTACGGTGGGTATCTCAAGATCACGAAGAATTACTTTGTTTGGAACAAACCATGAGGCATCGTAGTGTTTTTGATTGGAATCTTTCTAGAATTTCTACGTTGGAGTTAGAAGCTGAACCCCATAGTTGGATTCCGTAAGTTCATACTGGTTTTATTATTGCCTTGTCAATTAGGAGTTTGTTTTAGATAGTCAACTTTGAGTTTCTACCAATTATTCAATAATGTTTACTTAATTTTAGGCCTAGTTGTTTTCTTTTAGTGAAAATGTGTTTGCGCCAGGTTAGTCGTCGATCGAGATGATTGCATGAAGTATTTCGTATCTTCGGTTTGCGGTAGTTGTTGGTTGTTTAATCGTACTGGGGAGCATGTTTCTTTCGTAACGTAAATGTTACATGAACCGATTTACTTTCGTTGGCTTTTATTCTTCATTTTCTAAGCCATATTTCAATTTTGTTCAAGCTATCTTGTAGTATTTCCGATGCTACAGAAGAAACTTTGTGTGCAGCTAGAATTGCAGTGTCGTCCGCAAAGGTAGCTGTGGGGGTATTTAAACTTGTTGGTAGGTCTGCAGTAAAAAGAAAGTAAAAAATAGGTCCCATTACGCTTCTTTGAGGGATTTCTGACTTGATCGGATAAATCGTGGTGTTATCATCTTGAAATCTGACACGGAAATGTCTGTCTGTCAGATACGATTTTAATATCATGTAAACGTTATCTGGTAACGCTTTTCTTATCTTGTGCAAGAGTCCAGGATGCCATACCTTGTCGAACGCTTGGCTGACGCCAATGAGGACCGCAGAACAATAGTTTTTCTTTTCAAAATTTTTATTTATTTTTGCAACTAGTCTATGATCCTGTTCTATTGTAGCATGCTCATGTCTAAACCCAAATTGGTGGTCTGGAAGAAGATGTTTTTCTTCTAAGATTGATTTGAATTCTTTTAGAAACATTTTTTCGAAAAGTTTGGATAATATTGGTAGTAAACTAATGGGTCGATATGATTTCACGTCTTGGGCAGGTTTGCCAAGTTTGGGAATTATAATTATTTCTGCGATCTTCTATACATTGCCTTGGGAAATATTCTGTTCTTTATATGGCATTAAATATCTTCGTAATAAATTTTACACCATTTCGTAGAAGTTCTTTTAATATTTTACTTTTTATGGTTTTATTGGTAGTTCAAGTTGGTCTGGAATGTCTAAATACTGATAAATTTTTTTGTCTTTTTCCTGCATACAAGATTAGAAAGGTTGGAAAACTTTTACTAGATGTCTAGCAAATAATTCAGCTTCTTATTTTCCGCTTTTAGCTTAGCTTCCATTTTCCATTCTTAATGAGGGTACCACTGTTTGTGGTCGGTTTAACTTTTTTGTTGCCTTCTACAAAAAATAATCAGTTGCCTCTGTTGAAGTTAGGCTTTCTAAGTAGTTTTTTATACAATTATTTTTGTCTTCTTGTAATAGGTGCTTCAATTCTTTGACTGCTCTGTTAAGTTTAGATTTGTCGTGAGAACATCTTGTTATTTACCACTGCTTTCTTAATTGACGTTTTTCTTTGATTTTTTGGTTTATGTTTGGGGGACACTCGTTATTTAAGTTATGTATTTTGATTTCCGGCGTGGAGCTCCAACCTGCCTGTTGTAATGTTTTATTTAGATGTTCGATGGCTTCTTCAATAGCATTTCCTGTTTTTAGTGAAATTTGTGTTTGGAGGTTTGTTTCCACTAAGTATTTGAAATATATCCAGTTGTATTTTTGGAACATAACAAGACTATCTATTCTAGTCTATGATCAAGACTAGATTCTGCTCTTAAGCAACCATCTGGTATTCCTTTTACCACACAAAAATTAATGCAATCCGGTAGTTTTCTTTGATCGGATGGCCAGTACGTAGATTGGCCTGTTGATAAGTGTTGCAAATTGTTTTTCTGCATCACCTTCAGCAGCTCTGGTCCTTTGGGAGTCGGCAGTCTAGAACCTCATTGAGGACGCTCTGCGTTATAATTTCCTCCAGCAATGAATTTGTGGCCGAGAGTGTTGTAGAAATGTGCAAATTGTTGTGCCTTGATTGAGCGCAGTAGATAGCTGTTATTGTTAGCGGACCAATCCAGTCTGCTATTGCGACCCTGGACGCCTGTAGATGTTCTTTCTGATAATTGTCCAGAGCGTGGTGTTTGATTGAATTTTTAGTAATGACAGCTGCTCCTCCACGTGCTGTTCTATCGGGGTGTTGAGTTGAATATACTGCAAAATTAGATATTTTAAAATATGATTTATTAGTGAAATGTGTTTCAGATATTAACATAAAATCTATTTCATATTGTGTAATAAATTTTATAATTTCCTGTGTGTTGTGAGAGTCCGTTGGCGTTCCAGATAGGAAGTTTGAGGTGTTTGGCCATTAACTGTTCTGATGACGAGAGTTGTTAATAGATTCAGTATGGTGCTCATTTGTTGCATAAGATCTTTCATCATGATTTTGAGTTCCGTCATTTTATTTGGCTGTTGGAGTGTTTATTGTTGTTGGTGTAATTGATCTGACTGGATATTGTTGTATGTGTGTTGGTTGGAATCAGTTTTTCTTTGAGCAATATGTGCAATGGGTACTTTTTGATATGTTTGTTGGGTAGGTGGAATGTTGTTAGTTGGCTTTTCTTGTTTGTTACTAAGTGGAGGAAACGCTTGCATCTGTAACTCCTTGTATATTGTCCATCCTTTGTAATTTGCGGGATGCTTCTTATCGCATAAGACGCATTTTACATCTACACTTCTTTCTTTTCTTTGACAGTCGCTGGTTCAGCACATTTAACGCATCCATCTGGAAGGTTTATGGCAGAATCCTTTAGTGTAACCATATGAGAGTGTGATTAGTTAAATTCATCTAATCTTAGTCATCCCAAACAAGTAAATTGAAATATTTATTAAGTGTCATTTATTGTTTTCCTTCTTTATGGTTTCTTTAAATGGTTTCGTCAAATACCAGTTTTGTGATTGCTTCATAACCTTGTGCTTTTGCATTTTGCTTTTTAAACAAAATTTTCTTTCTGTTCGCAAAAACACTTATTTGACTTTTTAAGCCCATGAAATAGCTATAATATAGAAATAATTACAATAAAATTTTAAAATATTGAAAATTGTGATTTGAAATAGTTTTGTTCAATAAAAGAAATAAGATCTAGTATTACTAATAATAATAATATATACTTCACAAGCCACTATGCGAAATTAATTATAACCGTACTTTTCAAGGTAGTGCAAGATTAATTTTATTAGTGTAACTTAAAACATTACACAAGAAAAAGCGATTAATACATTTTTATAGCATATATAGGCACTTCCATGAAAAATTATTGGTAAAATTGTCATTATCTGTAATTGGATAAATTATTGCAAGAATCGTGTAAATTATCCTGAGTAAATAGTTTTAATAAACCTTGAAGTTAAAATAGCATTAAATTTAAAGTTTCTTAATATTGTGTCCACTGCAGTGCAAGTGTTTCATAACCAAAAAATGAAGAGGCAGTTTTTGTTAATAGCTCAGAAGCTATACAAACTGCCACTTCAGACAGTAAGTACGCTACAAGGATTCCTATATAAATGCTTTAATTATTTGTAAGCATACCTACTTAGTTGTTACTTTACAATGAACGGCGTTATGTTTCAAAATTATCTTTCCTAAAATTGATTTATTGGTCATTGCCAGGCACTGTATAAAAGAGACAGTTATATTATAATTAAAATAATAATAAAATATCGTAATAATTTTTATGGTAGTAATTAATGTTTATTAATATTTAAATAAATTGATTATTTAAGTAGCTACGCTATGTATACCAAAGAAAATTATCTAGAAAGTAAAAGTTTCCTAGATCTTCGGTTATCGATTGAGTTATATATAAACACAATACACTAGGGAATTTAAATAAAAAAGTTAATATTACCTAATTAATTATCTGTTTATTATATATTTCCAGATTTATCATTACAAGTTTAATTTATGTTAAGTTTTCCATTAAACATTACAACTTAGTGTTTTCTTTAAACTTTAGAATTATTAAACAGCGCCTGCACCCTTGCCGATCAAGAGGATTAAGCCCTGCGACTGTATAACCCTATGTTAATTCTGTTGATGACTGATTGTCCTTAACTCACTCACAATAATTACCATCAACTGCTTCCCAGAAACAACCGTTCTCACATCTCAAAACTTTGCAATTCAAAAATTAGCTTGACTAGTTTCAACCCATCATCATCTTAATCATTCACGATTTTATATTCTTCATTTCATTAAAAATGATCCTGAAACTCGCAATCTTGAAATGAAAATTTCTTGATATATATTATTAAAATTCTTGATTTAAGTCAACAACAAACTTGTATAATGCTATTTACGGTATGTAGTACATCTCTACTCAGAATAATATATTATACTCTAAAATTATAATATATTATGGCCGCAGGTTGCTTGTTACTTCTGCGAACTATTGGAAAAGTTAGATGAAATTTCAATTGGCGTTTTTTTTTATCTCAAATAGGTACTGTCCAATTACTTTTATATGCAAAGTTTAGATAATATAAAAACAAAATAAATAAAAATAAAGTGTGCAATATAGCAGTTTCTGTTTAGAAATTCCCATCCTTTACGTCGTTTCATCATTAATTACTGAAATTGGGGATTTGCATTTCCTACTAGCACTTTTGTCTTGGTGATTAGTAGAGGGCGCTTTCACAAGATTATAGGTATTATGCATATAGGGTAAAGTAGGTTATTTGATGATATACGTAATTTGGTGACAATTTTTTGACAGTTTAATGTAGATGTATAATCACTTAATGGTAACGACCTGTGTGGTGTGAAATATAACGTAAATTATTAGTTCTTAAAAGTATTCGCACATACTCAAACACAATTAAATTTGTAAAAAAGTCCTGTTTTTTTTTAATTTGATTTGTTTCTGGTTTTTATTATTTTTGCGTTTTAATTAAGTAGGTAGTTTAAATTCTCTGATTAGTTAATACATAAAAAAGATAATCTAAAACCGTAAACGGCTAAAAAGTTCAAAAAATGTCGAATAACAAGAAGCTTTATAGATGGATAAACTCGGCTATAGCCAAGATGCTTATGCTAAGAAAATATAATAATTAATAAGGTAGTTTCTCGCTGTATTCCTTACAGTCCATAGATCGATCCTAAACTTTGTAAAACAATAGTCTAGCTAGCCTGACCAGGCATAGAATTACTGTTTTCCACTTACGCTGCTAACCTTAGCGCTAAATTCAAACGCAAACCGATTGCAGAGTTTACATGGCCAATTTAAAAATGTTTGATTACAAATGTTTCATACAAATTAAAGCAATTTGTAAAAATTCTGCATATAAATTGACATACAGGATTTGTAGATACCGATCTGAGAACATTAGTTTTGGTACAGACAGATGGGCATTTTCCAAGTTTTGAGAAAACACAATTTTCGAGCTTATCAAACTTTTATCCGAAATTAACTTCTTCTAGACAAATTCTCCAATAACAAGAAAGCATTTGAGCCCTCAAAGTGCAGAACCTTAAAAATTCGCAAAGTGATTAGGGTAAAATTCAGTTTCCAGATTTGAAATCATCTTCAATTCAAATAATTTGTTTTATTCAAATTTCAAAAGTCAATTTAAAAGTCAACTTACTATTAAAAGTTAGAGCTACCGCTAATAATAATAATCAAGTTGAAATCTTTCCTAAAGAAAATTTATTGTAATTCCCAGTAGAGAACCATCAATGAAGTAAGATTTATTTCAAGAATCTAGTCAAACGCCGATTTATTAGTAAGTTTTATTACTCAAACATTTTCTTACTTTATTAGTGTTAGAGTAACTTTTTGTTCAAAAGCCAATAACAGCACTAAGTATAGACTAGTTACATTTATTGAAATAAACATTAAATATTAAAGTAGAAAGCCATAATTAATTATTATGCTAATTTACTTACTGAAGAATATTTTCAAGCACTTTCACCAGAAATTATTGTCGGTTGTAACAACGTTAGAAGAATGCTACTTCGGGCGAGGATTAACTCAAATCTTTTTTTTAATTCTGAAATTCCTGAACCCCAGAAGAAAAATTAATTTTTAAGGACAGTCCTAACCATTAAATCATGTTTGGTTGAGTACAGATTGTACTCAGTCAAGTAGCTTCAACCATTTACAACCAAATACCAGGAATAAAAATAAGAAATATTAAGAAAACATATTAAGAGAAAGGTAATATTTTGGTATAGAACATAACACACTTTGCTCACTAATTAAGTAGTTAATCAAGTTTGTACACTTCATAAACTTAATTAACTATTTGAAACTGAAGTCATTAATAAATTGGTTATTGAAGAAACTATAAATTTAACAATGAAATTTGCTTTATAAATATTTGAAAATAAATCGCAATAAAAAACTTTAAAGAGATTTATTGGGAAAATTCTAATAAACTAAATTTGATCTAACACTCCCGGTATTTGAAGAGTAATTTCACAAATTGCTCTTATATAATTTAATTTATTCATGGAATGAAACCCTATATAAACTAAATTGTAATAATTATATAGAACAAATTATATAATTATCCCTTAATCGCTATCTTGCGGTCACTGAGACCGCACCAAGTTTTAATTTGTGTTTATTTTACGCCTCGTTTAAAATTAGTCATTATGGGTTTTAATAGTTACATCACTCCAAATATGTTGACAAACAGTGGTGGTCGAAAGTTGTCTTGTTATATTTATAAAATGAAAACAAAAAAGCTAGCGGTCACTGTGACCGTACGTTAGTGTTATAGTAATTTTTATGTTTCTAGTAAACGTCACATGTAAAGATTATAAATTAGTGAAGGCCAACCTTTTTTGGTGATACTTTTCAGAAACTAAATTTTAAACATTTTGAGTTGAGTATCGTTAATTCTTAATATGAAGGTGATCAAGGTGATCATCTGAAACCGAGCGCGAGACGCTGGTTTGTTTTTTTTATTAAAGTAGAAAATGTTTGTGTGTTCTTCTAAAATTAAAGGAAAGACTTTTTATCTTTGTTTTTTGTGCCACAAAGCAATTCGTTTGCAGTGCAGTGCAAAATTGTCTACGAATTGCAAATAAAAACTGTGATTTTCAAATGTTGTGATTTTTGCGATCTAGTTGTTTTTCTTTTCTATTTTTGTATTTTAATTATAATTATTCAAGTATTACTTTAAAAATTAGAATTTAGTTTGCTTAAACATGTTATAGATTAAGCAGAAAATATTAAATTTAAGTTGCCGTATAAAATTGTGCAAATATGCTAATATTTTTTTTGTGTTATTAAAAATTAATACAATTTTAAAATTAATTACTTTTTAATTTTTTCTGGCTTACTAGAATACCAAATAAAAGATCTGTTGCAAAAAAAGCCAAAAGTTATGTTGTACGTGAGTTAACAAAAGAAATAAAACGCGGTCACTGCGACCGCACAGTAGTTACAATGTTACAATTAATTATTTGACGTTAGTTATTAAGAGTTAAACAAACACTAATATCTTAACCCTAAAGAAGACTTGACAGTGACAATTACCACTGACTGATTGCTCGATAATTGCGTACGCTATCGTCAGCCAGAAAAAGAAATATGATATAATATAATCTGATATGTGAAATTGGATTATATCAACATAAAAATTTTAATAATTGGTATTAAAAACCCAAAGCACATGGACTTAAGAATAAAAATTATTTGTATAATTATTTTATTATATTATTTAAGAATTTGTTACAAAACAAGAAGTTTATTTTATTTGCTACATTGACTACAACTTATGTGGTGGTTTGGACCAACCACAACGCAAGATTGTAAACCTGTCAATAATACTTGTGACAGTAAACTGGAAACGCCGTAAACATAACTTATCTCTGGCTGTAATCTACAATTATATCGATTCACCTGTTTGATTTCTTTATCTCTTATTTTCAACATTGTTCCAATTAATTGAACACTCATTTGTAAGTCTTAACTGACATTAAATTGGCGATTAGGTTATGACATTTTTGTTTTTCTTTTTGTCAATATCTTTTATTACAAATTTTTCACTCCATTCTAAAATTCAAAAAAAAACTCATTTTGGTACAAGGAACAATTTGTTTTATAAGTAAATATAAAAATATTTAATAAACATTGCAAAAACAAGGTAAGCAACTTGATTGAAAAGTTATAACATAATTTAACAGTAACATGAAAACGTAACATGTAAACATAGAAGTCTTTCCCACTCTATGTTGAGAAGCGATCAGCATCAGTCTACCTAGGGCTATGTAAAAAACATTTTGTTTTATGTCAGCATCCTTTAATTGTCAGTTCTTAAGCTTGATGTAACTAATTATTTTAAAATGTAATAATTAATTTTACAACTGTTTTGACTATTTTGCTGACTGCTCGGTAACATTATTCAGTGAAAATTATCAGGCAATAAAAATTACTTAAATGCATAAAATAAAAAAGATAATTAGTAATAATGAATTTTAAAAATACAACTATGCAGTTTATAATAAAAGAGTAAAAAAGTTAATATAATGCTTTTAAATATTTTTAACAATAACTAATAAAAAATTCTTTATAATAATAATAATGGTAATAAAAGTTTTAAGTAGTAAGTAAACTAATAAGTGAATATAAAATAAAATTACATAAGTAAAGAGTAACTTTTGTTAAGAATAAAATTCAGATAATGAAGATGTTTCCATTATATCTTTCACCATTCTCTTAGAATCACGTAGTGCTATTACTACAACATAAAAAATTAAGTAACCACATTAGACTTTATTTCATTCTCGTGCATGCAAGTGAATATAACACATAATTTATACATAATATGTTATTATTACAAATATAATTTTCCAAACAATAAAAAGTGATATATGCAGAGCAGTAAGTGGCTACGACTCGTGCTTAATTTGGTTTTTACTATAGAGCAAATTTACGCTTTAGAAAAATTATATTTTTCATTTTGTAAATTTAAAGTATTATTTGTAGTCTGAATTTAATAAATTTATTCCATTCGCGAGACAAACTTCAAAATCTTTAAATTAGATTACCTTAATATCGTATCGGCAAATTGCAATGCAAAATCAATTTCTTAGCTTATTCGAAAAAGAAACTTAAAAATACGCTTGGAAAACTTACGGAAATGAAAAAAAAATATTATTAAACGCAATACATCATAAATGTGTTCTTTTTTTTCAATATAATCTTAATATAGTAAAATATTGCATCAGCTTTGCAATTTTGTTCATTTTAGTGGTAATTGAATTAAGTCTCTTTTGAAATTGACTTTAAAAATGTCTGCAAAATAAACTTTTTCTTATTCTCTTTGTAACTCAGTAACGTAGAAATAGAGTTCAAGTCATCTTGCAATTCCATTTTAACAAATAACATATTTCGTTTCAACTCGTCTCAGAGACGTTTTAACCGTGATAAATGCTGGTTGGTTGTACACAAAATTGTGTTGTTGGTGTTTGAGATCTACAAAGAGGTATAACAAAATATTTACACTTTGTTCAAATGTCTACTGGAAAAGCAGCTAAATAAACACTACCACTTAAATATTAATTTCTTCGTGAAAAATATTTACAGGATGCTAATACAGTTTGAAAATCTCTTTGACAATCTTTCAGACTAAGCCCCCAACAGGGATATAAAACTAATACAGTTTTTTAAAATTTTAATGAAAGGGGAAAATCGAGAATAAGGTACAAACAGGTAGTCGATATAATACATTACAAGGTAGAGCATCGATTTGATTTCTAGTTAAAATGTAATTAGTTTTCCGTGGTACAAATTTCACGTTGAGCTGTAGGGTTTTGTTTACATTTAGTATGTAAACAAAATTATGTTAATTACCGTTAATTATAATTTGAGCGCAGAGATTTATTTCTATAATATAGTTTAAATATAATTTATAATGGTCAAAACATATCTACTATCACCGTGATTATCTTGGAATTTATTTTATTTGGAAAAGTTACCACTTTATAACAAATTTTTGATATTGGGATTTTTACTCAGATTTATTTTGAAAAGTAATTATCTAAAAATAAGACAGAGTAGATGAAGCTGTTAAGTCCTCTGTTTGATAACTTAATAAGATACACATAAAAGATAAGGCTATAAAACTGATGATACAGACATACCAGATTGGGTTGTTCAGCTTAAAATAATATAAGTTTTTCTTATGTGTGGTCTAGAACTCACTTAGTCCTTCTACTTATAGATAGTTTTACTAGTTTTACTAGCTTAAACACGTCGGTGTTTTAATTATTCGGCATTTTTTTGAATGTTTGGGAAAATGAACGAGATTCACAAGAAATACTAAGTATTTGAGAAGACTGTTGGCTTTAGGGAACAGAGCTTGCCACAGTACGGACTGCACAGATCTAAAGAAATCTTGACCAAGCAAAGCTGATTTAAAAAGATCATTATTTATTAATTCTAACTCTTTGACTTCGATATTAATTTTAAACTTTCTTGTCCTGTAAGGGAAATTCAGGAATTCTCTGAACTTCTGATTCTGAGCAGTCCAAAGGAACATTTACTTGATGCATTTCTAAACCGGCTAAGCCATTACCATACAGTTTAACTTCGGTTTAACTTAAAGTAGTGGTCTAGCATAAACAGTATTTAAAACCAGTAGGTGAGTATATTTAATAATAATAACATTTATCTACATGAACCTACTAGTTTTCCAGATAATGATTATTTTCACAGTTTTGTTTTGTGCAGAATTTTTATATTACGTGAGTAAATATAAATTCTTTAGAATTACGTAATAAATAAATCAAAAGTGACCCTCATTTTTTATTTTTGAACTTAAAATACTACCTGCCATATTTATATGGATCAAATTTCCGGCGAATTAAGCGACGCTAATTGGAGAACACATTTATAAACGTTTAATTTTAAATTTCAACATAAACGACAATTGCGGCTTAGCAGGTAGGTAGATAACATCAATCGCTTTTTCAAATTTAGGCATAGGGGTTGTAATTTGTACACACAGTGAACGATCAATACTAAATTGCTTTGTGATTTTCTTGCTAAATAATCAAATTTATATTTATGTATTTCATTTTTTGAATATTTGAAATGTTACCTATAGGTAAGATAAGGTAATGAGAAAGTAATTTTAATATATAATAAAACTATACAGCTTAATAAACAATAGTATATTACTAGCCGAGAATTAAAAATTACTTGTTGCTAGGCGCATATAGTCTGTTTTTTTTTAAGAAACATATTGGAATTTGTACTAAAGAGACAACCTTGAAATGTAAACCAATGAAATTGCTTTAAAGTTAGACGCTATTACAATAACAAAATTTTTACGATTGAAGTGCTATGCGTGTTGCCTAAACTGAACCGGGTAAAGTCATAGATAAGATAGATTTGAACAGAGTTAAATGTAATATCGAATAGACGTAAATATTTGGTTATAACATTTCGTTTTTTTGTGGTGAATGTTTAATATTATTACAAGATCAAGTACTATTTAAATTATCTGAAGTTTCCCGATGTAAATTTGACTTTGCAAACCACGCGCCACCTATATTATTCATATCTCAGATCGACTATAGTTATATTTATGGAGAGGTTATACATATTTGTTATATTTATATTTCCACCTTGGAATACAATATTGGCGCTAAATACTTTACTTTTAACCTTCGTGTATAATACACCATTATTACAAAATGCTACCCCGCCCCAAGCGGAAGCTCAGTAATGATAAAAAAGTTAGTATGCCTAATCCAAAATAAGGACTAACGCAAATACAAGAGGTAAAACTACAGGATTTGTTATATTTGCACAATAAATTAATTAAAACTAAAATTATGTTTATCTTTATGGCGAATGATAAATATTTTCCCATCACAAGTAAGATGAAATTTATTTAATAAAAGCTGCGTTTACATAAGAGATTAATTTTGTTACTGATTTTCAACTTCTTTTTGGTTTTGTTATATTTACTTCTTTCTAAAGTGATTTCTAATTGAAATTATTCTACTTTGTTGCAATTATTGTTGAAATACCTTCAAGCAATAAAAGATTTAAATTCAAAATGTAAAATCTTAGAATTAGCTATTAAATATTTTGTTTTCAAATCGGATAATGGTATTATAAATCAATATTAAAGAAATATCGTAAACTCAGTTAATATGAAGGCTGAAGATAATTTCAATGTAGTATGTAAGTGGTATATTACAATGTGTACAGTAATTTATAATTATGTCGTAGGTGTACAGTTATTTAAATAGGTAGGTACATTATAAAAACCAAAGTAAATACAATAAACATGATTGAAAATTAAAGATGCACTTTGATTATTTAAATAACTACATCATAGATAAAATCAATATCCGTTTTAATTTATTAGTGCTACATATTCGAAAAAACACTTTTATATGAAAAATTGAAATTATTGAATGGATGTTACATGTAAAATACCACCATCGCGAAATATGCAACAAAGTAAGCACAAAACCCATAAATAATGATAACAAAAATGTGACACGTGAAAATTTATATTTTAGCTACTGTGATGACCAGTAGCGTATTTACTATTACAGTTACAGCTTCCCCACTTTCCCCTATCGGCGTGACTTAAATATTCGTTCAACAAAAATGCGTATTTGTTCGTTCGTGACTGCGTTACAATTATTGCGAGTAAAATAAATACAGACTTACTAATTACTTAATGCTAATTAATATTATAATGTAAATTAATATTATTTTTTATTAATTGAAATCAATTTTTTGTTGCAATTTCATTTAAAAATTTTTTACAAAATCGACTAGATAATTAGTGTGTTTTATAATAAACTATTTGATTTTTGATTTAAGCTAACTATTTTCCAATATTTATTAACTAATTAAAATTTTTAACTTTTATTCCAGTATCTTAAGCTAGACGAATTTTAAAAGTGTTTTAAGGTTTTTTTTATTTTTTATTCCTTCCGCTTCAGTTCAGCTAACCTTAACTTGAGCTTTTGTTGTAAAATTACAAAACATGCAAAGATTTGTTTTACATCTTAAAGTACGGCTGGTCTAGACCCATAACTGTTATTCTTACTGTAGAGTAGATCAGGACAAGAACTTATGTCAAAATTGTATGTTCAAATACACTTAACATTATAAACTTAGTAAAAGTCAACCATTAAATCTGTTACGGAAATAAAAGTAATTATAAATTAAATATAACCAATACAACAAAGGAATTATAAAATGTAAACAAATTTTCTTAACTGTGGAGGTTCAGATAATTGGTGGAAAAATTCGAATTTTTTCATTTTTAAATGTGTCTTATGTGTCATTTTACAAGTTACTATCAATATTACAATGATTACAAAACATTTTAATAGTACAGGATTAGAAGTTAATGAAATACATTAATTATTTTATTACTAATAATTCCAATTATTGAACGGTAGTTCACCACAAATTAAATTAATTTTTAATTACCCAGATTAACACACCGTACAATTGATTTAAGATTTAAAGTTGGTTTTTGAAATGGCAGCTGTAAAAAATTAACAAATGTCAGTTTTCCTTTTCACATTAATTATTAATAATTATCGTCGATCACGATAATTATTATTCACCTACTGTGAAAAATTCAAGTATTATTAAATCTATAATTGTCAGTTGAATGATGAGGGTAAATTTTGTTGATAACTTGATTATCCCACTAGAATTTTCGATCGCTTGTAAATAAATTAAAATTTATAAGCACCCTGCGTAAGTAAATTCGCAATATTTACATAATATAAATAAAAATATAACGTTTTTAATATTATAATATATAATATTAAAAGCAGTCTTTGTTAGTAATTTATTCTAATTTTAAAGCTTGCAAGGAAATTACGACTACCCAACAGTAAATTTAAATCAATTGCAATTAACATCACACGTAGCGTATAAAATTACTTTAGGTTTATACGTTTCGAAAGTAGAAAAGGGAAATTAAAAATTAAAGACGCCTTAAATATATAATTTTCGTGTACCTTCCTCACAATCTCGCTAACCATTAAGTAATAATAATTTTAATAGAACTAAGTGCGTCACATTAATTAATATTCTTTTTCGTAATGGGTCAATAATTTAAACAAAATTGTTTGAAACAAAATAATAATTTTGACAAATTCTTTTAAATACTTTAATGAACAAACAGATCCATTTTAATTGGAAAATAATTATTTCATATGCTGTTCATGTTTAACTTTTCATTTTATGTATTATTTCATAAATAAAATTACACATAATCATTTATGC
The DNA here is from genome assembly GCA_911387805.1 of Cantharis rustica. NCBI lineage: Eukaryota > Metazoa > Arthropoda > Insecta > Coleoptera > Cantharidae > Cantharis > Cantharis rustica. Next base: position 47,635,156 of record OU426878.1, on the reverse strand, counting down.
TCGTGCTGCGTTAATTAATTTTTTATGTAATCGATTAATAATTATACTAAAATCTATATTAATAATTATTTTAATTAACGTTATATCTACTAATATAGATGTATTAAACTGGTATACCAAGTATTGAGTAAACATAGCTGCAAACCATTTACTATCCCGTTTTCAATTTCACATAACTCATAGCTCAGATATTATTAAAACGCAAAATTTAGTTATAAATTTAAAACATACACCTGGAAGTCGGTTAGTTAGTACGCCAGGGTTTAAATTCAAACCGAACAATAGTTTTTCAGTACATCACTTGGTTAAATTGGTGACTCCGATTGGAAGTTAAGTCGCCATTCAACCTCGATGGCGCATAGGCACAGTCATATCTAATACTACAGATGTAGTCTTGTAGAGGTACATATATTTATTATAGCATAAATGTGACGTGATAAAACTTACCTATCTACGTTATGGTGACTTTTATAAACTAAAAACATTTTATTAAGCCAGAGCTTTAAATCGTTTTAAATGGAATGTAATCGATTTGAAACAGGAAAGACTTACAATAAGTTCAAACATTAAAGAAGTAGTTAAAGTGTCTCTCAAACGAAAGGTTTTAAAAGAAAATTGAGTTTTCAAATAATATAAAAATGGTGGCTATCTAGCGCTTTCATAAAATTAAATTTAACTTTGATTCCTGTAATAACATTGAACACCCATTAAAATTTGTAAAAGTTTTATTTGAAATGATTTGATGATTTATCTTCTTTTTTTCAAGTTTTCCGTCAGTTTAATAATTAAGTTTCTTATTTTTCTTTTTGTAAATTAAAAGATTATACTCGAGGGTAAAATTTTTTTCAGTAACTTAGTGGAATCAATAAGCGCATTAGTAGGAAAACCTTCATAATTTTATTAAGCTATTAATATTATCCCTGTGGGCGCAAGGCTACATAGCGCAAGTAAAATGGCCGTTATATCGAAAATTAAAATTGCACCATCTGGCAAATTATGCTATAAAAAGCAACTTTTAAAAGCACTTACAATTCTTTCTTGGTTGAGTTTATATTTAAAACTCTCCCTTAAAACTCATCTTTTATTCCGAAGGTAAAATAGAAAATTTACAAATTAGAAACTTTTAACTTTCGACTCGCTTATTAAAGCTTTTTTAAGTTCTACACTTTCTAGATTTAAACAATCTCTCGTGTCATCGTGTCAAAGACAAGATGCACTTTGTTGTTACTCCGCTACAATTTTCTGAAGATTGCGATAACAATAAATTTATAAGTAATATAAAAGTTTTTAATTAAGAAAAGTTCAAAACTAAAGTAATTGCTACCCTAATGTTGCACGAAGAGTTGTTTAAAAATAAAAGAAAAGAAATTTCGCTTTTTAATTTCCAACAAAGGATCTTTAATTTAGACTTTTTAGTTTGATAATTCCTAAAAAGTTTCAAATTTTCTGGTTCATGATTACCCCACAAAAAATGTATATTGTTCACAAGTTCGATTAAAAATATAAAACTTTGCCAACATATTGTCACAATTTTTCGCTATTGCTTGTAAAATTTGAATTATTTTCTTTCAACGACAATACATTACAGCTTACGAACTTAAATTACACTATAACAAAACAAGATAAAATAAAATCTTTAAAACGACAATCATTTTAAAGCGGTAAGCATTTACGGCGATAAAATCAACAGATGAAAAGTTTTTATTGTTTATTTATTGCATTCAAAATGAAATCGCACAAAACTAACAGAATTAATAGTTTCTATCAGTAGTTCCAAAATCTTCTTCTTCAGGACTACAAATCTTATTGACAGTAAAGCGTAATAGGTACTTGACTTAGGAAAACAAGCTGGCGTTTGCACTTTAAGACTAGCTAAACTTTAACCGCGTCTCTGGATAAGAAGAAAAATTACGTAATTTAAATACGCGTATCTGTGAGATGGTGTTTGACAGTTACCGAAAAGGTTTCTACACCACCTTTAAATACCAACAAATGTTTATCTGTGAGCTCAGAGTATTAGATCACTAAGTTGATATAATTAATATCGTACAAAATTGAAATTGACAAACTTCAATAAGAAGAAAAATAACACAGTAGGAGATCTATGCCCTAAGATTCTCCCACTTATTATAATCTTTCACAACTACTAAACGTCAATATACATTGCCGGTATTTAAGCTAAAACCAGGGTGGTTAATAACAACAATTCGTTTTATAACAACAATCAATAACTGGGAATAAACTGGATAATTAACATTAAAAAAACAAGGTTAATTTTTCCAGTGTTGAAAATAGTTCACAATATTCTAATAAATTAATAGACTTTTTTAATAAAACAATATTTTATTATGAAACAAAAATAATTGTTCATTCTTTAACTTTGTTTAATTTTGACAAAGAACTGCTTTGAATTAAACTTTTAACAAGAAGAATCAGAACATAGCACTCCCACTTATTCAAGAAAAATTTCTCGAATTTTTTTCAAGTATTAGTAACATTTTTTTTCCGTTTAATCAAATCTTATAACTCTAGCTTAAAATTTTGTTCTTTTTTTTTATTTGGGATAAACCCAAAATTTCTTGCTACTTAGCTGGGGTTTGAAAGGTGAGGAAAGAAGGTAAACCTGAAAGCTCAGAAGTTAGCTTTCATATGACCGTCTTCGTGTTTCGAAGAGCACGTAAAGCTGACAGTCCCTTTGGTTGATAATTTCCACTATAAGGTATTAAAAACAGAATTACAAGCATTTTTTAATTCTGTTAACAATTATGGGCTCTAAATACTGAAACCTTATACCTTAACCTCTATAAAAAAAAGCATGTATTTAAAGCTAAACGGTTCTGTTCAGCAATAGATAGAAGGGATATAAAAAGAGAAAATAGGATTTTATTTATGACTTTGTCAATTATTTTACATATCTCTGAATTGTTATCTCTCATGGGGAATTTATTTAAATAAATCACAATCATTTCACAATTTCACAAGCACAATCTTACAATTACACAATCTCCTACCAGTTGAAGAGAAGAAAACTAGGAGCTTAGCTCTGAAAGAGCACTGCCCTCACTGACCTTACCTGCGATAGGATAGTCTCCTTAAAAGATTAGAGTTTCAGAGACATAAAATAACTTTCAACCACTTAAATATTGCCTTGGATATTGGACCAGATCAAATGTAGGATGTTGGAATGTCCATGAAATAACAAATAAAATGAAAGAGCTAGAAAAGGTGCTGGAAGAAAGAAGAACAGACATTGCTTTAATTAGTAAAACCAAGAAAAAACTGCGAGGAAGTTGTGATTTGGGAAGATACACAATAGCGGAGTATCACAAGAGCTAAGAGCCGCAGAATGAGTAGCGATTCTTGTGAACAATAGGTGGAAAACTAAGATTGTCTCATATAGCTGGATAAATGAGAGAATAATCACATTAAGATGCAAGATTGATATCGGAATGGTGACCTTTGTGGGGATATACGTATGTACCGGAAGAAGAGAAGAAGACAGAAATAAAAGCATTCTACGAACAATTACAAGCTGCATTACAAACTTCAATGCCCGAATGCGTAAAACAGAAATAGATAAGGTTATTGGAATTCATAATAAAAATACTTTGAATGAATATGGAAAGAAACTGGGAGATTTTACATGTTATAAAAACAAAAAAATTATGAATAGTTTCTTTAAATACAAGCGAATACATAAATATACATGGCCCGCCAGAGGTCAAATTTACACAATTGACCATATTTTAGTAAACAAAAAAACGTTTCCAACAAATATAAAACCCAGGTGTTTAAAGAAAATCAATATTAGAGACAAGAAACAGATATTTAAAATATACTTACTCCAGGAGGAAACAGTGAGATACCTATACCAAAAGCGACTAGAAGAACATAGTAACAATATAATACAAAATGACGACGTCGAAATCGGATGAACAAATTTAAAAACCATTATTAAAAAAGCTGCATTTGAAGCCTTTGGATGTCGACTAAAAACTATAAAAAAAGATAGTACCTATAAATATATGGAATTATGAACTGAAGGAAGCAGTACAGTGTAAAAAGATAGCGTGCCTCAAATTACTGCAAAATAACTCACAAGAGAATAGAGAATAGAAAACAGAAAAATCAAATGTAAAGCAAATATAACAGAGAATTAAAACAAAATAAATGGGATGAGTTAATTAGTAGAGTTGAAAACGCGTACACAGTCGACAAAATATTGCTTATAAAATAATTAAACATTTAAATAATGAAGAAAAGGATATAGCGACAATTATTACTATAGAAAACGGAGAATGGCTCAAATATTACAAAGAACTATAGCAGAATGAAGAGGGGACGCTAATGAAGATAGAAAAGGAACATGGAGAAGTAGATAGAATAGATATATCGGAACTAAATAAAGCCCTAGATGAAATCAAGAACCGTAAAGCAACGGGGACAGATGAAATTAAGAGTAGGGGTAAGAATTTCAGTGTAAAAAAGCACTTTTTGTGAATTTTTTTGAAAGTATAGATTGAGAAAATTTATTAAAACTTTTCGTACATTATTAAGCATACTTTTAACAATATTCTGTAATTTTTTTATTCAGAAATATTCCAAAACAAGCCGGTGACAGAGCTTACCCCAGAACATCTTAAAAAAAAAACTCTTTGCGGTGTTCACTATATCTCAGTTGAAAATTATCTAAAATCAAAAACCATTAAAATTTAGTCAAAGTATTATCAAATCCTCTCCCCCAACGCTCTACGATTATTTTTTTTTTTTTCATTTAAAAAATTTTTAGTGGCCATCTAAAGTGTAAACTGCTATTTTCCACAAAAACTTCCGCCATTTTGTGGGTGGGAAACCGCCTTAAAGTAAAAAAAAGTTTAACTAAACTTTGGGAGGGAGGTATTTTATATGTAGAAAATGTGTACCAAAATTTGAAATAAATCGGTCAAGTAGTTTCTAAGTGGTAGTGAACACGGACTTTGAAAAAGTAGTTTAAAAAAAACGCGTTTAAAGTTTGATCGTGTTGAGGGTTATCGTCTGTTGACTGCTGGTGGTATAACGTTGCCCAGATTGCATTTTTCATTTCTTCTAGCGAATTACAATTATGCCTTATTGCTGCTCCGTAGTATCGACTCAAATTATCGATGACTTTTCCGGTGAGTTTTCTTTTGCTGCCGAATACTTTCTTTCACCGTATTTTACCAGTATATAGATCGTGGATCACAATTGGCATATTTCACTTGGATTTGAAAGTTAAGGCCTTCTTTTTTGCGGATTTTGAACTCAACTGAACCATCACACTGAGCACATTTTATTAAACTTGTGATGATTGAGAAAGCAAGCAAAATATTGATGATTCTGTAATGTTGTTCAACGTCTTCCGGCACACTCGCACTGGTATTCAACTTTATTTTCTTCGATGATGAACTTTTTGTAGTAGCCTTATCTTTATTTGTTTTATTTGGATTAGGTCTTTTTTTTGATCTACACAAATAAGTGCTTGCACTTTTTCGGCCATCTCTCGAAACTTTACTAAATCTCAGCATTTTTTTACAGAAAATTTTTTGACAAAATTATAAAATCACAAGTGCACGATCGAACATGCAACGACAAACTGTACGACAAACGTATAGTGTATAGTATACATACAAATATAAAATAATGTCTTTATGGCTTACCTACCTGGCTATACTAAATAGAATATTCTTGAAACAGAATAGTTGACCAGAACAATAAAAGTGAATAAGTTGTATACCTGCTCTACATCTGCACTGCCTTTCCGAATGCCCGTTGTTCTCGACAGTAAGAGCCCCGAGCCGAGGGAAAATTTGAAAATACAACTTTCCCGACAAAAATGTTTTTCAATAAACTTCCCGAGTTGTTGAACTATAATGTTAAAGGACAGGAGACTAACTATATATAATAACTTCAAGAGTTTTGCTCAGATTGACTTAAAATTTTCAGAATATATTTTTGAAATATTTAACAATAAGATAAGACAAAAAGAAAAAATTTGATTTTTCAAAAATGTAAACCCTTACCCCCCCCCCTTAACAGAAAAATACTTAAATACAGCTCCGAATGTAATATTAATAAAATTGTTTGAATTGTTTGAATTTGTTTGAATTCAAGTCATGCGCTTTTGAAATTTGTGAAGGCCGAGCGATAATCACGCGACATTTTAGTTTTTGATTTTTACGACCAGCAGTGCAGGTGAAATTCAATTTGTTAGGTATAATCTTTTATATAATCTTTACGAACTTTAGGATTTGCCATTTTTAGGAAGCGCACCTTTCTTTTTACATCGGCTAGGTGTTATGAATTCCTCTACGTTATCTGGACATCTGGTCACGTGGATTACCATATTTAGAATACACATAAAAACCGTTTCAGTAACTTGGTGGGGCATATTGCAGATCAATTGCCTTTTTGAAGTATTTCTCACCTGCTTTCGGGTAGTATAATATGTATACCGGTTCTTGTTAAAACAAAAAATATGTAATTAAAAGTTTTTATTATTATAAGTTACGGATTTAAAAGACGGAATCTGTAGAACTCAAGCACTCATTAAAAACATCCCTGAACTTATCCGAATTCTAAAATTACGGATCTAGACAGTCGAGATCTTTGCTTTTTGAGTTAAATTGGGTTATAATTAACAAAATCTAATTTAATACAAATTTATTAAATTATGTTAACAATTAATGGCACGGCTAGAAGTCTACTGCAGCAAGCACCCCTCACTAAGGTACAATACTGCTCTTGTTTACGTCGAGCACATGTACCGCCAACAGGATAAACAATTCACAGACTTCTATGTTAATAATCAAAACTTTAAAATCGATTATTTCCGAAATTAAAAAAAATTTAAGTTGATCTATATTATAATCGCTTTACTTTAATGCAATATTTTAAATTCTTCAAGAATTTTTGTTGTATAAGTATTTTATTAGTAAACAGTCTTCATAAGTTGTTTTTCTTTAAATTATAGCTTTTATAATAATTACGGGGAACTATCAGTCAAACCTCACCACGACGATTTTAGCTTTTCTTATTGACTATAGGAAAGAAGACATTTTTCTAAGCATATTACAACAAAAATTTTGTAAGATTAGGCATTAGTATTCGAAAAAAAAGACATTTTATAATTTGAGTGATTGCGTGATTTGCCGTTGTTGCTCTCGTCAAAATCGACGCTACACAGCGCTACAAATGGTGCTACTCCGCGCCATTTTGACGAGAGCTTGTCTAATTAAAAATATCTTCCGAGAATAATAGAACTCAAAAATAACAGATCTATGAAGACACAGAATTTGTTCGGATGTCGGACCGCATCTGACAGCAAACAGTAAGAGAGTTCAAAACACACGTGCCGTCAACAGAATACTTAGCGGAGCGCTTAAGGATTAAGTACGCCGGAGTTGACCGGTCACATTGCTATGTCGTGTTTTATGAGTCTCTATAATTTCAAATTTTAAAATGTAAATACCTAATTTCTTAGGTATTTACCTACCTCTGACGCTTGTGACTGTATTATCGAGATTCATAATCAAGGTTATTTATTTAAATAAGATTTAGAGCTTACTGGTAATAAGTTAAAAACTGGTAATAAGTTTGTGAATGGGCAATTCTTTTAAAAAAGTTTACTGAAATTGTATAGGGGGCATTCAAGTGTTATGCAAGTAAACTTTCATTCATTTTAGACCCTAAATCTCCCGTATAAACGAAAATAAGAAAATAGTAAACTGCTCCTGTTCAGAATGATAAGACGTTAGAACTTCTTTAAAATTTCTAATAAATATTAAAATATGGACGAAAGAAATTGGGTATAGTTATAATAAAATTTTTATTATTAATTTAAATTATAAATATTATTTTGCAAACATTTTTATTATTTTGTAATTTTTTTATCTTATGTAAGATTTGTAATATCTGATCCCCCTCTATATACCCCCGCTCGCTCCCTCCCTTTGTCAGAAAAAGTAAACAAAAATTTAAAAAATTGAATTGAAATATTGAACCTACGTTTTATACCTAGCCTAAAATATTTTTTTTAAGAATTAAAAATTTTAATAGAAATTCAACTATAAATTTAAAATTTAACCTCTTATAAAAACAATTAATTTACTTTAGCGCCGGTTTGCGTAAAATAAATTCATATTATTTTTTTGCTTTTTAATTTTTTAACTATTACTGCTTGCTTGTCTTTTAAATTTGTCACCAAAAGTTTAGCAATTTCTTCTCATAACGCAATATATCTGTTATTTTTCTTCAAACGTCAAAATAACTTGGTTATTCAAATTTCAATATTCACATTTTTCTGCGAGCAGTTGTTTTTTTTTGCTATTGGGTACTAAAGTATTTTAGTGTTGCTCAGCATTTTTTATCTTTTAGTTTAACAACTGTTTTTAATCAATTGTAAACTTGCATGCACTGAGTGCATCCTCAAAGCTCAACTTACTAACTAAAAACAATATAACTTTATAACAAATTTTTAATAAAACTTTATTATAAATAAAATACGATATAAATTATATCCTTCGGCTTAAATTTGAAATTTCTAGATCACTAAAGCGTTAATTTTAGTTACAAGTAATTCATGATAAACAAACAAATAATTTTGGGTTAAATAAACTTCGCTCTCCGCCCTACTTTTAATTGTCCTTAACAAATAAATTTGTTCAAATCAAATCTATATTTCTCTTAATCTGAATAGTATTCCAAACCTCCCAGTTCTAGTGAATATTTTTCACAGCAGGCAAATAGTATTAAGGCTGTGTATTACAAAATTAAAAACATGTTTTTATTTTTTTTATAATTTTATTTGATATTTTTCTTTTCAATTTTTGTCATATAATTTATATCCTCAGAACCATATTGTGTTAGGAAAGTAAAATGAGTTAAAAAAATCAGAAACACATCAAAATACAGGGCACTTTCTTCTTTGCCTATTGGTCTAGCTAGTCCAAGCTAGCTTTATCAAATTAGGTAGGTTAGATTAAATTATGAGGTTAGGTTACATTTCAGCGTCAGTGGTCGTTAAATGACATAAGCTGTATTCTTTTTACCTATTTTATTTCCATCTCAGTTGCACAACTGAGATGAAGTGAGCTGAGACGAACTGAGATTAACTGAGTCAAAGTGAAAGAAAGATAAGGTAAAAAGAACAACGAAAATTTACTACTTAGTGATTTTTGAATTTAATTATTTTGAAGTTTGGTAGTACTAACCAAATGTCAACATAAACTTCAAAAAGACGAATTAAAAATTTAAGGTGCAGTAGATATTATTGAAATGATTGTAATAAGTGACAAGTTTAATTCAAATCAACCAATCCGGACTATTTCCCAATTTGTCTCAGTTGTAACACTTCAAAACAGCAAGATCAGTTTGGGTATGGAAGGGGATAGTTTTGTCACATAAAACTCAGTTCGACACGGCACAGTACTTATGTCAAAACGGTAAAAAAAACAACCTTTCAACTGAGTAACTGAGTATCTCAGTACAATCTCACTTAAAATAGGTAAAAAGAATACAGCTATAGTAATTCCAGCAAACAATAAAACACTATTTTGTTTAATCTGTATACTATTAGCCGGTCAATTTACCTTTTCATTTTTTAAAATTTTAATTAAGCGGTGACCTTTATAGTTGCACTCTCTTCAGTGTATTTTGTATTTTCGTATAACATAAATATCAATCAGCTTGTAACCACGCAATAGTGCAGACGTGCAAGTTGTTATAGACATTTTAATATTTCATTTTATCCCGGTCAATTTGACCTGATGTGTGAGCGTCCCTAAATCAATATGTAGCGGTTACGGGTTAAAATTGGTACTAAAATATATCAGTTTTACTCAGTTTAGAGCAAAAATATTCTATTTGCAAGAAACAAAATCATCATAAAACCTTAAAAACATTTGTAAATGTAGATTAGTTGAACTTAAAGCAAATAAAAATACTTTGTTCAACTTATTTAGAAATGGTAGTCCAAACATTACAATTCTGACAGCTCTTTTAAAGTTGAGAAGAACACCGGAATCGTAGAAACTCTCATACAGCTATTTAGTTTTCGTGGAAATTAGGACTAAAAGTAGCATTCAAGGACTTGAGCGATGTATTCAGCTGCAGCATAGCACATTACTTTTTACGAATATTGGCTTTGCGAGTAAATGTAGTAAAAATATGTCACCGTCGCGTCGCGTCGCGTTGCTTATGTTAAGATCATCTAAAAACCAAATATTGCAAGTAAATGTTGGTTATAAATAAAAGCGGGCAATTTATCAAAAGTATATAACATTCTGTAGCTACGAGAGAATTTTTGACATTGCTTATGTTTCCGGCTAGATCAAAATAATATTATAATTCTGAAATATTGCCAAAAACAATTATTTAAAAATGCTCTTTTTAATTTATTGCTAAGGAAATATAGGTAATTTATATTATTAACTTTTCTAATATTGCTGTTAAATTATTGCTTACTCACCAAGACGTTACGTATTATTAAATTTAGCGACCATTAGTAATTAAGTAATAATTGATATTAGAATTAGGATAGAAAGTAATTATTAATCACCCTTTCACAAACTAATTAAGGGTGTTAAAGATTGTGCAACCTTTAGTTTACACGTAATGAGGGTTTGCTGTGTAAGCCCCAGCTTAATATTAATAAAAATTTTCTAATATTATTTTGCGCTTACAAACGAGTTGACTATTTATTTCAAACTTTTTAAATTAGAGCGATATTCTAATAGATTGTAAATTGGCTAATAATATAATTATTATTAATATGAAGGAGTTGGTGAAATCAAGGGTCTATCAAATCGATTTAATGAGAATTATGATTGAATTAGAGAGTGGCTTGAAGTTAGTCCTTTGCAAATATCACATTAGTAGTGTTAATCATAAAGCAGCTACAGTCTATCAATTATTAATAATAATATTATTAGTCAGGTATCCACTATATAATGTCCCAGAGTGTATCGTTTGAAAATCGATGCTAACGTGAGCAGAATATTTTATAAACTGATTTGTAGTCTGCTACTTACAACAACCGATAAATGCATTTAAATCAAAACTATGCATTAGTGCCATTGCAGAGAGCTGGTTTTCGCTGAAAAGAAAAACAAGCACACATAAATTTTATAGTAATGCAGCAACCGTTTAAATGTCTTCGAGATTTTAAAAACTCGGCGTATTTTTATTATTACTATTTTTTGTTAAATGCGTCCGCAATAAATATTTAAAGCTTTCTCAATCCTGATTGACGTGTTCTGATTTGCTTAGCAAAAAAGCTATCCGATTTTCAATCCTAAACCCAAACAAAGCACTCAAAAATTGCTTCCTTAATAACCTTAAATTGGTTTTGCTTTGATGTGTAAACTTTTTTTTCAACTCGGTTAACTTAAAACAATTGCGTTAGTAAAAGAAAGAAAACAATATAATTGCTTGGAATTCTATAAATGATTTCTAGTATAAGCTCGAAAATTCACGTTGGAGCTTAGAATGCTATCTAACTTTGACCATTCACATCAAACAATCCTGTCAGTCTTTTGTAATTGGAAGGAGAATTCGTGTGGAAAAATCCCTTTGACACATACTTGTACGGCACTTTAACTCTATTTGGCAAAATCGACTATTGGAAAATTTATTGTAGTTAAATTGATCAAAAACGCTATGCTTTCTATCAAATAACAAGTTTCAGCTAAAAGTAAGCAATTTTCAAAAATTTATTTTACGGGGCTTAAATTAATCGTTGGATTAACTAAATAGGCCATAAGTTTATATTCAAATGTAGCATGTGATAATAAAAATGTTACTATTTTTCTTATAATGGTCTCATAAATAACACGGTAACAAAAGGAAAGTTTCAATGGTTTCGAAAATTTATTGAAGTAGACGCAATCCTTGACTCTTGTATTATTATTTTTTTCCCTACAACTCAATTTTGTATAAAATGTAATATTAAATTTTACATTCAAATCAAAATAATAAATATTTTTTCGTTTTTTTTCGTGAAAACCTTTTATCACAGTATTTCTGAGTCGATTATAGTACACGGTAAATGTCAACGAAAGATGGCTTTAAAAAACTAAAATAAATGTTATTTTAGCAAATTACTGCCATATAAAATCAATATTGCTTTGGTATGTTATCGGCCACTCTTTATCTCATCAATTTTATTTTTATCAGTCACTAACAGTTAAAAATAACGTTCAGAAGTACTTAACTGCAAAGATATTTTATTTTCTAATAAAATGTCATGAAAAACCGTGCTCAAAATAAACTTCGTATTTTAGGGTAGGTAAATTTTTAAAGTTTCGCAAAGTTCCATTTTTTTATGAAGTAAACAGAGCTATTGAGAAGTCTTATTTCTTGAAATATCTTGTTTACAGTAGACCGAATTATGATAACAAATTTAATGGGAGAAAAAACACAAAATTGCTATTATAGAAATTGATAAACTTATTTTCCATAAATTTATAGTAATGTATTATGGCTAACGACACAATAAGGGGCGCCACGGTGCCACTTTACTCCATATAGACAAAAAAATTATAGCTTTTAATGTAATAATATTCTTGAAAAGCTTTGATTGCTGATTAACTTTTTAGCTACGAGCGTCATTTAGTATCTTAACTAAAATTATATCTATTATACAAAAACTAATCGTTTTATTTGGTATCAGATATTCAGAAATTCGAAATTTAACATTGACGTATTGCGCATCTAATGTAGGAAACTAACTGCTCAACTAAAGATTTTTGTTAGGACTACAACTGCTGTAAAACCAATTTGCACCTTACGTAGCGGTAAGCATCCTGCTAACTACAGAAGCTGTAAAGTATTTTCTTTTATATCGAGGCCTCTATTATCGAGCCCTCGAAATGGCCAAAAATATGTGAAAGAGTATTGCGAATATTGAAACTAAAAAGAAGATTGACATTATGGTGATTACACTTAAAAATGTGACTTGTATTGAAAAACTACCCAAATTTTAATTTAAGTGAGAAACTGAATATTTCTAAAAATAGGTTTCCCTATTAGAGAAAATAGCTAAAATTTATTACAGATTGTTAAATTAAATAAGTTAATTAGAGACGAAATCAAAGTTCAACACCATATTTTTATACATTTATGTTTTTATATTTACGTTTTTGTAATAGGCAATATAGCAAATATAGCAAATCTACACTTGACATTCACGATTCTTTAAGCACTGCATATATTCTGTAGGGTGCTAACCTTGCCAGATGCATAGCCCTTAGATCAAATTCGGGTTTTTAGATCATAGCAAGGCAGTATTGGCGCGACCAAGCATTGAACTACTGTCTTTCGCTCTATAGCTTGTCGATTTAAGCCTTACACCACACTACTGGTTTATTAAATAAGTAATATACTGTAATGATACGTGACTCTTATTTATGAAATCTCACGGATCTGCAGGTTCTTCAAATAAATTGTTACAATTAAGGCAATCAAGCAATTGACGATATAAATATTAATATTTATTTGCAACCTGATGATTAATAACAATAATACAAAACAAGACTCACACGATTTATTGACCAGCTAATACCGTCGAACATAAACAATTCTTCTTCACAACTTAAATCTTCTTCTTCTTTATTTAGCACCTACTTCAACTAGGAACTATTTTCAATTGCTCGTACTCCTCCTTCTTATTCTTTGTATCCAACACAATGGAGTCAAACTCTTATTCAGCCGCGTGCCGATATTAATTTCCACACACGGAAAAACTATGGCCTCAAGCCCCTTGGGTAAACTTCCCAAACAAATCTATCAATCTTCACTAACTATCGACACGCTCTAAATTATTTTTAATTCGCACGACCGTTTTGGATTGCTCTCCAAATAAGACTAGAACACGATTGTTCTCAAATGCTCTTCAAATACGACTGTCCATTGACCGTTGTTTATTATTCTTCAACACTAAGTTTTGTATTACTTGACATGTTTTCATTGGTTCTTGACTTTTTGATTTTAATCAAGTTTCTTACTGTTTTTAAAATTTAGATCAAATGTGACCTGCTGGTTTTAATTTGCGTGTGTGCCTAAATTCAAATAAATAACATAATAAAAATGCACAAAAACTTAAATTAAATACAAATGATAACAATTAAACAAATTAAACTAACAAAATCTTAACATAACGAAACACAAATATTAGTAGCGCGTCACGGGTCATATACGGTCACGGGAATATAAATAAAAGAAATCCTGCTTTATATATTTTTAACAGCTTGCATCGTCAATCCTTTAATTGCTCAAATGCACAACCCACCTCTTATGCTTTGATGTGGATACAACAATATCTATAGTTTCCTAGCCTAACAGACTAGAGATAGCTTATACAAAGATCGAGGACTACACACAAATATAATAAAAGCGTTAAATATTTTGAATGCAAGATATTTTTTTGATATTTTTAACTCTCTTATATAGGAGTGAGTAGAATTATTTCTTCATTATCATTCAGTCTTTCTTTAACAACTTGTTACAATCAGGATACCTTACAAACAAATAGATAACGACCAAGTTTACAGCATTATATATGGCAAGGTCCCCAGCTATTCAAATTTGTAAAATTTTCTCAATCCAAAATATCACCTAGCCTGGGTACATTTATTATTTATTTTAACATGAGACTCTTCAATAGTATTTTCATTTAAGTTTCAATTATTTATTTTTATCAAAAAATTGTAAATAAATTGATTACCAATTTAAAATTTTATTTTGCATGTGGCCTTGAAATCGCATGTGCGTCTCACAGCTGTTGACTTCTGGACGCCTGGTCAAACTCGTTGTGGAAAAACTCTACAAACAACGAAAATTATTTTACAAGACCAAGAATCTTTTTAAACTTTAAAATTTTCACTCCTTAACACTTCACAAATCAATTAAACCATTTTTTATTTAACACATTTATTTTTATTCATTAAAATTATCAAAATTTGAACTTATCATAGCGGGGAATAACACTTTTTCTGCTCGCTAACGCACAGGGCGTCTTACTTGTCTTGCTGAGCACCTCTTCCACTTATTTCTATTGCCAATTTAAAATTTTTAAACTTAACTCTATGTACAGTGCATTTACAAATAAATAATTAACAAAATACAAACAAAACAAATTTCAAAATTATTTACAAAATATGTATGCGAAAAGTATGAAGCAAATTATAGTCAATATGCTCAGCATCTTTGTTGGAAATAGCGTAAATATTGTGCAAAATCGCAATATTTTATTTATATCACAATATTTATAAAACAACAATAAACACACTGTAGTGTGTTTTGACACAAAGTTTTGAATTTTGTTATATTTCTTTTGGCTACACCTCGTATTTGTATTTCTGATGATACAAGAATATTTTGGACGCAAGACAATTGAGGCGCATGACAAAGGTGCGGGGTGATTAGAGAAAGGAGAGCAAGGTTTGGTTGTTGAAAAGATTGGTTTTTACCTTTGATTTTGGGGTAGTGATCGGTGATTTTTTGTATAGTGAGAATTACCGCAGTTACCACCGCTCTTTCTTGCGGATTTACGCCAATTTTCAGAAAATTGTGTTCTTTCGATTCTTTTTTGCTATTGGATCTCTTGAACACCCGAAAGATCGAGCGATAGCGACCACTGAACAGCAGGAATAAGATAAGTTTTTACCTTATTACTTTCTTTTCGTTTCTTTCATATTCAAGGTTGTACGGCGCCAATAATATTTTTTGCTAATCGTCAACTGCGTTCGTCGACGTAGCCGACGTTTGCTTTGAATATTTTTTTGGTTACCAGAGAGAGTGCAAACTTGTTGCAGTTACTCCGGATTCATCCCTGGCTTCCGCAAAGACAAGAGCTAGTTTTTTCCACCTTAGATACCCTCACGAAATAAAAGGTTGGGAATTTTGATTTTCAACCGTGTGGGAAGGAAAAAACTGCTGGGTCTTCTCTAAAGAGTCCCAGCCATCAATTTTTTTCATACCACTTTAATTAAATTACACAGCTGATTTGCTTATTCTGAATAGAAAAAACAGTCACAAGACCATTGAAGTTGTCAGTAAACTGGTTTTGAATATACCAGTCACTTTGCTTGTGGGGAACATTCTCAGAAAAACCTAAAAACTTGGAAGAGAAACCTTCAAAGTCATTTACAACTAACTGGTTACCGCTTGTATGGCATACGAAGCGAACGTTTCGAGCTAAATTGTATATATAGATTTATTTATATTTCGGATTGCTAATACATTGCACAGTAAGTACCAATTAACATGCCAAATACGTCACAATACATGACGCTACAGGTAGAAACTATGTATCCGTGCCCTTTCTCCAATGATCTCTCTTGTACACATCGTCTTTGTTGAGGTTTACGATTCTTATCGCTTTCTCCGAAAATTTGGTATTATAGTACTGCATTGTAGATAGTCCAATTTTAAAGCTCTAAGTTTCGTTTTTATTGTATCTTTCGCCACGCACTCCTCACATCCGTAACGTATAACTAACTCTATCAATGTCATTCCTATTGGCTTCTTATTTGTCTTCGAAATACTTTCATCCTACCATAAACCATCCATACAACTCACAATCTTTTTTTTCTTCTTGGATTCTATTTTTTATTTCTATATCCGCCTGTCCATGTTTATCTATTATTGTTCACAAGTATTTGAAGCTGTTTACTTGCTTGATCATTAGATTATCATTTACCGTTATTTAGTTAACTACTCATGTGAAGTCCTCATTTTTTATATTGTCTACATAATCTTCTTGTCATAAACTCTAGGTCGTATGAATCTTGTGTCAGCATTACCTGATCGTCGGCAAAATTGATGTTCTTCGTCTTTCTCTATTATTTTTTCCAGTAGTTCTAATGAAAACAGGTTATCGCCGCATTTATTCTTTTATATACTTATTCACTTATTCTATTATCCATAGTTTCTCTACAGTTTATCTTCAATAGTTTTCCGAAGAGTTTACTTAAGGTGCTGTTTACACTGTAAAGCAGTTAGGATCTTCTCTTTTTCTTTTCTTAAATGTTGATTATAACATAATATAAAATATTTTTCATTCTCTTTTACCTATCTTATAATTTTCTCAGTTATCACATATTTTAATTGTTAGCCATTTATAGTACAATTTTTTTTTCGTTTATTAATTCTGTGATATAGTCGGCTAGCTAAAGTAAAGTCCGCTTAGTCTCTATTTTCCTCAGCGCTTCTACTGCAAACTCTGGCATAACTTTTATTAGTACTTTGTGATTCTCTTTAATGTCCTCCCGAGCTCGATTTATCTTCAATTTATCTTCCAATCTATTTACAATTATTGTGCAATACTTGCCATGTATTGTGTATACTACATTACATATACATAATTGTGAATAAGTCGATACTTATGTTTATATCAACAACCATTGCTAGAGCATTGTACTTTACAAATTTCTGAGAGAATGCAGAACCGACTCTACCAAAGCAATGCAATTCTCAAGCGGTTTTACTTCAGATCTGAAGTAAAAGGTGAAGCAGAGAAAGAAGTCCTTTAATAAAAAAAAAAGGATGTCGCTTCAGTGACAGATAAACAATTGCACTAACAAATAAAATGCAGCAAAGCGCAACTAAGTAAAGATTAACAAACCAGAAATGGTTTGTTAATGATCAAGAACAGTTAGAACAAAATAGATAAATATAACTGAATGCCGACAATCAAAGGCGACAATGCGTGAGCTCTCTGGTAATCGTGCAAAATATTATCTACTAAAACTGCCCCAAGACAGCCTACAAATCATCGCAGATTTTCTGATGAGGCACTGCAAGCTTTAACTTGTGTAGGTGCATGTGTAGGTGTTTATTTATAAACCTCTACACATAATCGGACTGGTTGAAAGCCCGATTGGCCGTGTGTACAATAAAGCAGACGGAACGATGGAGCATAATATGTTTTGCAACAGCCTATCGCTTGCGCCGAAGAAAGGATTTATGTTAAAGAACTTCTGGCCTGACATGCCCAGAATTAATGGTACATTGCTCTCTAAAATACTTGAGTTTGTTCTGAGTTTGGGATGGCTTGAAAAATAGGAGGGACCATGGGCCGCTGCTGTAACAGGAGGTATATAGACCCGATTTGAAGCAGGTCAAGTGCTGACGCATGATTCTGTCGCATTTCTGGAAATTATCCGAGTTATACCAACATTACATAAATTTTTTCCACTCTGTAAAGATTGTTATTGCTGTTAAATTACTCGGTTATTGCAATTATTACTTAGTATGTTATTTATACATTACGCACAGTTTATTAGCCAGTTGGTAAAGATGAGTACTTAGCTACTTGTCTATTTTATAATTTAGTAATGTGTGGTTAGGCGCACATACCATAGAGCATTTGCTGTTGTTCTCTTGCTGGCTGTTCTCCAAAGTTAGATGCTGTACATCCAGACTGGTTTTTAGATAGTAAACAATGCATTTTTCGAAATTTTAATCTACAAAAGTTGTTTATTTTTCGTGTTTATACGTTATTTCTATCTTAATCTTCTCTCTAAGTGCATCTCAAAATCTTTTGCAGTTTGGAATTGTAGAAACTGACAGTTATTAACTTTCACTGGAGAACAGGTTTCATTTTTTATCGAAAGATTGCGTGAGTTGATTTAGTCTCGTTTGCATTTATTTCAACAAATTTTTTTGTTGATCGAGACTTTTTTGTAATTGTTGTGATGCTAATTCTAAATCCAAATTGATGGTTTAGTATAAGCTTCTTTTCTATCAAGATGTGCTGTAGTTTTATGAAATAGCTTTTTTAAAAACTTTAAACAAAACAGGTAAGAAGTTTTTGGATCTGCATGATGTGACTTCGTTTGCTTTTTTTCAGATTTTGGAATTAGTGCACCCTAACCTACAACCATTAGTTTAGAAAGTATCCCAATCTAAGTATTGCATTAAAAATTTATGTAATTGCATTTCTTTTTCTCTAGGAAATTCTTTAAGATGACACTATTTGCTTAAAGGTATATTCATGTTCGTACAATGTTTGTAATACTTATGGTAACGTCGTATATTATCGTGTTACAAGATATTTGGACCCACCCTGTGATCTTTTAGTAAAATTTTGTAAATCGTGATTTTGATTTGGTGGTTTTGAAAGAGTGCAAGGTGAGGAGTCAAGAAGGGGAAATAAGGGCTTTTTGCCAAAATGGCTGCACGAGCCGGTTGTGCGTATTTGGGCTTTGTAAATTTTGAATAAAATTTTTGTAAAATACTTTTCATGTATTATTTTGCAACAGGGAAATTTGTGAATATTGCAATATTATGATTTTTGATCGGATGTGAACGTAGCTAGAGTTATTTTAAATTTTGTGAGTTTATGGATTTTGCTTTTTTTATTATTATTAAAGAAGATACTTTTTGGGTGAGTAGAATTTTTTTTATGCGAGTTTGAATTTAATTTTTGAGTTTTGGAAGTGAATTATAATTTAATTCGGATAGTAAAATTATATTTAAAAGAACGAACGCGTGGCGTGATAGATAAGCCTCGAGTAGATAAAAGCAAAAAAAAAAGTTCGAAAGCTTGATACAAGTGAATTACAATTTTATTTTTGATTTTCGATAATTTTTTTGAAGACAATTTATTTTTGAAGATTTGGAATTAATTGTTAATTTTCTTGAAACTCTCGACTCTTGAGAATTGCCGACTGCTCCCGCACAAGCAACGTAGGGTTACCCGAACAAAGCAAGTGTGTGATAAAATTTTTTTATAATTTTATCATTTCAATACAATCTATGACTGAAGATCGAAAATAAACATGAAAAAAGAGCTTTTATATCGTATCACAAAGTTTACAATTTAAATTTTTATCATACTTTTAAAACGTAATTTTTTAATTTATATAAGTCAGTATGTAAAGATTTTTTATCGATTTTAATTTTATTTTTCATGTTTATACCAAAATACTCTAATTTGTTCAAACAAGTACAAACAATCATCAAGTCTAAACCTGATAAATTGTTTTTTATAATTTTATTGTTTTTTAAATATTATTTTTCTATGTATTCTTTACTTAACAGTTAAAATTCATTATTTTAACATATTTAATGTTCGTAATGTTCAATGTGGACATTAGATTTATCATTGTTCCCATCTGTTCTATTAGTTGTATTAGCATTTGTTTAAGCTCTGTCATGTTTTGTTGGGAATTCATTATTACTGGTTCATTTTGGTTTACATTAATAGTGAATTGTGTTCTTTGACTCAAATAAATTAAGAAATAATATTGTTTATTCTTCATACATTTTTCTTTTATTTATAATATGCTAATTTATTTTGAATATTATTGCGCCTTAATTTTTGTTAAATTGTGGGAGCTACTAGGTAAAAATCGCACTGATAAACTAAGAATATTGAAATTCACCAATTCATCAGCCATATCGTATGAAATAAACCCATGATTGAGCATTACAGAATTACGAATATTTTAAATCTAGGTTTATCTGCAAATTTCATAACTTGGCAAAAAAATACTATCTATGTATACAAAATTTTAATATTATATTGCTTGAATACAAATAACATTATCGTAGATAATAATCTACGATGATCTCATCGGGTAATGTTAAGAACACCTCTCTTACAAAAAATTAGAAATATTAAAATAATTGCCACTCCTAATATTTTAAAATTAATACGTCATTAAGTCTGTGATCAATATAGTAATTAAAAACCCACTGTCCGAAGTATAAATACACATTAATTAATAATTATCAGTTCAGCATTATATGCAACTAATGTTAGATATACCGTGGCGGTTTTACTATCACAATCAGCTTGATCACATCATACTTGATGTGATATTAATTCATCTTCTGTTCATATTTCTCTTGGGTAAATTATTACCGTTTTACTACCATGTTCACCTAATATCACTGAAATCTTAAATAAAAGTAATACAATAATAATATAAATCACATAATTAAATAATCTTAGAATGAACAAGTTAATTAAACGATTTTTAATAATGTTTTTATTATTAAGCTTTCAACTTTGGTGAACGTCTTAGTTAAAAAGTTAAAAAATTAATTTAATAAATATTATTATAAATCACATACAATACAGCAAAGAAAAATATACAAAAATGCGAAATCTTCGGTAGCGAAATGTCTAGCAGCGAAAATCTCTACGAAAATTATATATTCATAATAACAAACTTCAAAACCTACTTTTAAATGCATATTAAATAGATCTTAGAGGTTTTCAAACAATTTGATGGCCACGTAGATACCATAGTAGGTTCTACTTTGACATTAGAAATAGTGTTCACTACAACAAGTTGTAGTGAACAAGATGCAGATCCCTAACACCTGAAAGCAGACAACTAGCATTGGCTGAGTACCTACTAATAAAGAGCCTGACTTTGCATCTAACTGGTTCATAAAAAATATAATCTATATGACACAATAACAAAAAGAATCTTAAACATTTGTTGAATCTTCATCACAACCGTAAGTGCTCAACAACCTTTTTTTCATCCTCGAAAGTAAAAAAAATTGTTAATACAAGACGACGTAAAAATTGCGTTGCTTATTGAGTACAATTATTAAAATAATTTATGTTCAAGTAAATGTGAAGGGTAGTAATTCAGAATTTTTATTATTTTCTTAAATTTTATTTCGTATTAATAGCTCGGTTAATTACTCGTCGACAAATTGATGTTGTATTATTACTTATTAACCATTGTTATTAATTTACTAATTAAATTTTTTTAATTAATAGGCGGTGAGTAACTGATTGCTGTTGAATGAAAACGCTGATATTAAATTATTTAAAATTTAAAGTTTCCAAAACAAGTTAAGTGCGTTACGTTTAATTAATTTTTGGTACTAATTATTAGAAACCGGAACCATTTCATTTGTATTTAACGAATGTTAAATTCAATATACACCATTATGAATAATATGAGGTATTTTATGTTTATTAAAAAAAAAATTACTCACACGTATCAATTTTTAAATTTTATCTTGTACCAAATATTTATGTTTCTTTCAATTTTTATTTCAATTGCAAATATAATTTAATTTATTTTAATGCATGTTCCGTCACTATTCCATTATCTTGCCAGATTTTAATGTGACACAGTACGTTTCCAATTAAAAAGCACTATAATTGGTCGAATAATAAACGAACAAAAAATTGTATGTGAATTCGTAATTTTTTTTTGTCAGATTTAAATTTCAATATACTGCAAATAAGCAAAGCATGCTTTTCCGAATGGTAGTTATAAATTTTATTAAAAATTTCTCAATAAATACAGTATTTACATATTATATAATAATAATTTTTATTAAATTTAATTGAAGTATTAAAATATAAGATAAATGGTTAACACTGTGTTTCTAACTTATTAGTCGATCTCGGTACAGTAATCTTATGTTTCTACGCCACTGTTAATGTTTATTCACGAGTTAGAACTATCTGTTAGGTGATTGATTAATCGTGGCATGATTGAATCAATCTCATACCCGTGGGTTAATCGCCTTATTGTTGAAATTGTAAAATATGTTCTTTTCATTTTAAGTCGCAAATTTTTAGATAAGTAAACAAAAACAGTAATTGAAAAATAAAGAGGTTCGCTGCAAATTTGAAAACTCATCTTTTATTTAAATTTGATTTCAATGGTGAAAGCAAAATTACGATTGGTTCACATGTGGCAAAAATAAAATTAAATTAGTAAGATCTAAGTTATAACAAGAGCGCTTTTGTTGTTTTCGGTAAAACTTCTATAAATAGCAGTACAAAAAAATTTTAAACAACCCAAAGTGAGGTATTTGTTTCTGAAATAATAAGAATTTGCAGATTTAAAATATGGGGTGATCCAAATCGAGGTGCACAAGTAATATAATTATCAAAACAAAAAATTCTTTATAATATCAGTTTTATTGGTAGCAATGTAAATTACCCGGAAAGTACGTATGAAATATTAATGATAATTGAAACACAGCAACAAATTAGTTTATTAGTTTCGATAAATTTATAAAATGGGTGGAATTATTTCATTAATTTTAAAATTTATAGTATAAAATTTGTTTGAAAATCTAAAAGAATAATAATTAGATATAAATAAAAGTTTTAATGGGATTGAATAGAAAGTACAGTAACTTCGGAAGATCACTTAGGTTGCTGTTAAGAAAAAGCAGGTTGCAGACCTAATTAAAGAGAAAGAAGAATATGCAAAATATTAAAATTAGTATATATAAAATTAAAATATATAAAATTAATAAACTACTAATAAAGTAATAATTTAGATTTGTTGGAAAAAAATTAATATGGAAAATATTAATTTCTTCTTTTTCTGATTTCTTTCAAACCTCCTTTATTTTACACTATTCAAAGCCATTTACGTCCAGCTATCTTTTTGATATCGTAAAACAGTGTTTATGGTGTCAGCATTTATGTTTGTTTCAGTTACCTGGTTTGTTATTTTCATCGTTTATTACAAATCATTTTATATTATTTATTTAATATTGTTATTATATTATGTTCAAAATATTATTGCTGACTTAAATATGGAAACGATAGCAGGAGCTATAACAAATTGGTAATTTTTGTTAAATTGTATACCGGTTTTGGGAGTAGTATGATAAAGTGTACCACGCATTTAAAAATATCTTAATGAAATTATATTAAGAAATAGTGTAAATATATTGTCGTGTTTTGAAACGTTAAAAAACATTAATTTATTTATTTTGTAAATTATTTTGAAGTTTGTTTGATTTTTATTGTGGTTATTTATTTGTAAATGTACTGTACATATGATTTTAATTGTTAATACTAGGTAGGACGTGAGAGAGAAGTGTTCAGCAAGTCTGACAGACCCCCTGTGCGTTAGCGAGCGGGAGGAGTGTTATTTCCCGCTATAATAAGTTTAATTTTTAATAATTTTAATAAATAAAAATAAAAGTAAGTTAAATTTAATTGAAAAAGTTGTTTGATTAATTAGTGCAAGTGCTAAGAGATAAGAAAATTTATAGATTTGGATAGTTTTGGTTGTTTGTTAAAATAATTCATAATGACGAAGTTAAACAAGGCAGCCAGGTGTCAACAGCTGCGCAACGCACATGCGATTGCAAGGCAACATGCAAGAAAAAATTTAACATTACCATTTATTCGTCACGTTTCAAATTAAAATTTAAAACACAAATAAAACTATATGAAAATTTACATTTTATTTAAAATTAAAATCCTATCGAAGAGTATTATTGCTTAAATTAATAATGAATGTCTTCTAGCGAAGAATAAAATATATACGTGGAGCACATGGACCGCCAACTCATAGAGACTGCACAATTCTTACGTAAAAAATTGATAATTTTTGCCAAAATCGTTAAATCGTTTGCGTAGGCCAAGCACTAGTGATTTGTGTGGTACATAATTTACTTCCATGTTTACTTATTCCGATTTTTCTAATAATTTTCTACTACCCAAGTTAAACTAAATCGCAGACAGATATTCTTCATATTTCAATCCATCGTTGACTTCTAAGTTTTCTGTTACTCTGTTTTATTAAAGGTCGCTCGCACTAATAGTATTATCTTCCGTAGTCTCCCCAAAAATTCTATTGTGTTCTACATTTTTTGGCTATAATTATATTGTCGTGTTTTGAAATGATTTAACCAAAATGATTTTTAAAGAATAAAGAAATATAATGGTTTTTTGCCAAAAATGGCCGACGTTTGACGTATATTTTTGAAATATAAGTGATGTTTTTAAATAAAAGGTATAAATATGAATTATGATTTATAGTTTGGATTTATTGATTTGAAAAATAGTTGGATAATTTTGGAAATAAAATTAAAATGAAAGCTATGCATTAATGGTAATTGAATAAAAAAAGAAGATTTTAGAACAAAAGATCAAAACAGAAAAAAATAATAATTAAAAAACGGATATTCCGGATATTGAACGGATATTCCTAAACCACATTGATCGTCATCTCGCTAATACTCGTACTTTGTCTTATCGCCTTTCTTGTATATTGGGCATATAACGGTTTTGACCAACTTTTTGGCATATCTTTCTTAAATTACTTTGACCAATTCTAGCTAAAGCTTCTCTTCTTCATATTTAATTATCTCCGACCGAATTTCATTTTTACCAGAGCTTTTATAGTTTTTCATGTTATTTATTACAACTTTTATTTCGGTGATGGTTTTCTACATCTATTTTATTCTAATCATTGTCGTTTGCACACCCTTTGTTTAATAATTCATTGAAGAAATCTCTTCATCCTTCCATAATTTCAATTTCTTGACACACTAATTTTTTTTTTTTTATTTCTATAACTATTTTCCTCACTTTGATAGTCCGTTTTTGTCCTTTTCATCTCTTGGAAGAAGCCTTTAATTTCTGTATATTTTAATTTGTCTTTCAAAGCTCTTATTTTACCTTCATTGTGTTTTTGTTTCTCCTTTCTGCAAATACGTTTCACTTCTTTTCTTTAGTTCGTTTACTTTTCTATATTATCTATGCTATTTTATAATGATTTATCAAAGCTTCTTTCTTTATTTACAGATTTCTTTGTTAAACCAATCTTTTCTTTCCGATTTAGTTGTTTTTGTTGTTGCTTTTTGTAGTGTGTTTGTATTTATTTTGTGCGTTTTCCTTCAGTAACCGAATAACTGGATACCTGTTTGTACTGCTGTATAATATATCTTTTCTAGGAACCTCTTGCTTAAATTTTAGTTTCATTAAATAATGGTCGGAGTTCGCATCAGCTTCTCTATAACGTCGTACTTTCTTAATTTGCTTAGCATGCTAGTTTTCCATTAAGCAATGATCAATTTTATTCGTTATTTTGCTATTTGTTGTTCTTCATGTTCCCTTATGAATATCCTTTTACTGGAAATAGGTGCTGCTAATCGTCATGTTTCTCTTCAAAACAATATAATTAATTTTGTTCCATTTATCATTACTCTCAAGGTGTTTGCTGAAGCGTGTTATAGTGGGTTAATTGAAAAATTAACTAATTTCTTTTAAACCTCCTTTGTTCTTTGCTATTCGAAACCGTTTAGGTATCTCTAGTTATCTTCTTGATTTCTTTAAGTTTACTATTTTTATGGTTTATTACAGACATTATTATTATTTATTTTATATTGTTACTTTATACGTCCTAAATATTATTATTGGCCTAAATATGGAAACGATCGTTAGAGCGGTATGACAGATTAGTAATTTCATGAAGTAATTACCAAAGAAATATCCAAGAACTGTGTGGGTGTGGGAAATGAAGGTCTTCGGCAGAAACAAAATAGAAATAAGTAATAAAATGAGGTAATGCATTCAAGTAAAACAAATAACTTTAACGCCTATTTGTCCTAATTGAATTTCTTTTAGTAACTACAAATCTAAATTTATTTTTGTTTGCATAGCTAAATTTGAGAAAAACGTGAATGTTCAAATGACAAAATAATATAGTGCATATTAAGAATAAATATGGAAAAGAGGAATCAATAAATAAAGAGTAATTTTGTGTGCCGGAAAATTAGCAACAATTACGAAGTTTCTTCAAACAGATTTTTGAATCAAAGAATTCATTTTGGATACATAAATTATTAAAAATTCTAAAAGCGAGTAATTTGGACGTTATTTTTAACAGTAATGAAAATCAAATTGGAGCTTATAATATGCAAGCTTTTAAAATGAAAGTCTTTGAACCATTAGGTTTGAATTTATTTCGCATCTCGAGCTATCATGGACTACTTTTAATGAGCATATTTTATTATAGTCGTTTGCAAAAGATATTATTTGCTATATCTCCTTTACAACATTCATGTATACCATAAAAATTTTATGATAATATTGTCAATATCAATTTTTGTTAAGTGCGGATGATACACATTATTATTGCATATTATTTTTGTACATTTATGGCTGACAATCCTTAAATAAAACATCAACCAGAACTTAAACCTTAAAATTACATCACTTATATTATTATCAACTTTTTTGCTGATCAACTAACAACAAAACCTTGACATCACTTCTAGTTACAACCTTTTTTTAACTGAAACAATTGTTTAAATTAGATATCAAAACTACGAACATATCACTTTGAAGGTTATGTCAAAAGAGCGCCCAGTTGGCAAAAAAGTAAGAGGAACCTGTCAAAGTAACACGAAAACTTTATTACGATGTAATTAATTTTCTTCAAGACAGTTCAAAAAACAATAAGCGATAATTACTAATATAATGGGATTTGTTTTAGCTAAATTTAGCAAATTGTTCAATAGCACTGTTTACTTTTTTCTGATGGTCAATGTCAAAATAGTAATTTATGTAGTATAAAAAAGAATTGTTACAAATTCCGTGGTACAATTAAATTCGTATTTGCACTTTGCAATATTTCACACCTTAAAAATGGTATAGCACATTTTTGAATCATAAAATTGATAATATAACGTAACCCCAATTTAATATAATGAAATTTAAATTAATCGTGACTTAATGAAAGAAGGTATTATCGATACAATTTAAATCTGCATTAAACATGTTGGTGTTTATTGGTTGGTTATTTTATATTATTTTGTTCAAGTAATTCAATTAACTTTTTCCAATTAAACAGAATAGTTTTAATTGTGCAATTATTGTCCATTAAATTCAATCAAGCTTATAGCCTGGTTCGACAACCTTTGAAAGGTGTTAAATTTTTCGAATAGTGTTAAAATAAAAACTTAATTGTTAAGTACCTATGTTTCGTTCCGTTAAATAATTTGCAATTTTGATTTGATATTTAATGTCATTGCATAAACATGTCAATCATTTTCAAGGACAATAAATTGTATTGAAGAAATAGTCTATTCGTGTTAACAATGACCGCGCGAATGGAACATGCAATAATATTATAATAGAAGAACCTGCAATTTACCAATAAATATTGTATTACGACACGATGAACTTTATGGAAATCGAATCGGCAATTGAAATGCAGAAATATTGTAAAATTTAATTTGCCGCCTCTGTCTATGGGAAAATAATTTTTTTGTGCCACGATGATGGTGCAAATTTTAAAAATAAAATCCGGTTATTAAAAATTAATTTTAATGTAATCACCCGGGGGTCGGGGTAAAATTAGTTATAATAATTTAACATTAGGTGCGACAGGGTTTGGCGAGGTCAGGTTAGAACAATTGGAATACTTTTTCATAATTTTTACTATTGTAATGTCTCGCAACCTACGTGACATACCGTTGAAGGATGAATGAAAGGATCTCAAAGATTATTATGTTTGACGAAGATTTAATGTGCGATACGAAAGAGATTTATTGAAATGTATCAAAGCTGTTATGTATGGCTGTACACCGCTCGAAATGAGCAATCTGACGTTGGGTTTGTGAGTTCATTTTTAGCCTGCGTTAGTTAGAAGACGAAGTTATAGCTTGGATAAAAGTGCTTTTACGCCAACTTTAGCTGACACAGTTCACTTGTTGAATTAGTTTTATTCGCATTTCTTTCCGAAATAATCGAGGAAGACAGCACGAGCGCAAAAGAGCCTGAAACTGTTAGCTTATATTGATGTCAACCTTGTCCATTAGCTTTATATGCTTTTGAAGATAAGGTGTGTTATTGACATTTACAAAATGATATAAAACTCAAACGATAGACATCGTTTATACCCGACCCAGATGCGTAGACCTTTTTTGCCCTATTTTATACAATAGCGTAATATATTTTGGTGTTCAATATATTTTAAACAAATGGCATTTTCTAAAAAGTTGTTTCCATTAAATTAAAAGCCCGACAATACCAAGTTTTCATTTCCAAGATTGCAATTGTTTCGAAACCCATATTTATGTAGGATTTAAGTGAATATAATCCTTTTGTCACTCAACTATGATAAATTCAAAACTCATTTAAACTTGAATAGAAACAGTAACAGTTGCAGAAGTTTAGTAAATATAGCTGCGCTTTTCTTTCAAAGAAACTACAACACTTAATAAGTTGGTTGAATAATGGTTATGGAAAAAGCACTAAGAGCGAGGAACCGTTATAGCGACTAGGCGACACCGGATTAACAAATAGCCTGCTTTTGCACAATCCATCAACAACATAGCACGATTACCAAATGCGATAAGCAAAATTTACAACACCCAAACTGTCAAAAAAATAAGAATTACGACCAAAAGACAGTATTATTAGAAGATAAGTATTTTTTTAACAAACCTTTACGCGCATTATCAAAAACTTATTATTAAAGACTTTTTGAATTTAAAGTGCGACGAGCTTACGATTTTTGTCACGCACAAAATGACCAGCTTTACTATTGTCGTCCTATGATGGCAAACAATTTCTTGCCCTTTGCTTTTCAAGACGTTCCTTTCACACTTAAGCATATTGGACTAAAAGTCATTAAGCTCGCAATTTGCAACCAAATTAAAGCACGTTTATGTAAATTCAACTATGTGTTGTATATATACATCAAAATCTCTTATATTGCTTCCGCGTTAATTTCATGATTTGAAAATGAACTTTCTGAAAGAGCTTCCACTCGCACTTAAAAGTAGAACTTATTCAATAATTAATTGTGAATGATCTACATAGAAGTATCGGCAAGAAAATAATTTAGTCAAAACTTTTAATGGCTTGTCGTGCTTACTGAAAAATAGTTTCTTATTCAGCTTTATTGGATAATATCGTGCTAGTTATAAGTTATTTACTTCTTTTGACTTCCTTAACAAGTTCGATTAAAAAAGTAATCTATTTGATTTTCTAAATAATTACTAGTATTTCTATTGTTTCTTCGGCATTTTGTAACTTTAACAAAAGTAAACTTAGAGTAGAACTTAAATTAAACTTATTATAACAATTACATCTGTCACGATTAGCATGTACTTAATCTTTAAATAATAATATAATGGATATTTTCCCGTGAATAAATAAATGAAATAATGCAAAATTGCAATATTAAAGTTTCTGTTGGCAGTCTACGAAGGTATGCCAAAACTGCTAGCAAATTTAATTAGTAGCTGGAATTTTCATTTTGCTATTAATAATAGGATACATTCAAATTGTAATACTGCAATATTCTAATTACGCCCATGTTATCCAAAACCACGGCAAGTTTACTTGAGTTGTTCGTATTAAAAGGTATATCGCTTATGTAATTAATTAATTTGCATTTCCTGAAATTTGACATAATTAACAACTATCTTGTTGTTAATTAAAAACTAACATACGTTCATGTGTGATACC
The DNA here is from genome assembly GCA_911387805.1 of Cantharis rustica. NCBI lineage: Eukaryota > Metazoa > Arthropoda > Insecta > Coleoptera > Cantharidae > Cantharis > Cantharis rustica. The sequence goes on along the minus strand of OU426878.1, from coordinate 47,604,924 downwards.
CAGCTGCTATTTTAGAATAAGAAAAGTAAAATTATAGTTTTTCAGTTATTTACGCAGTGAAAATTAATTTGCAAGTTTTCAAAACACAAAATTATAATAATTTTAAATTGTTTATACGAATATATTTATCTATAATGCCGATTGCTGAATTGCATAAAAATTGTGTCAATCAATTATGGCAAACCACATACAAACATAATATTTTGGCATTACAAAATAACATTTACTAAATTATTTTTCATTTAAGTCGATGTCAGTTTAATCTACGTAGAAACTTTAATACTTTTGGTAACTTGGCAGCATTTCTCAAGTTAAACTAAAAACAATTTTTTTTCACATTTCCTTTACTGTCATCGACATTACGCTCAGTTAGTCTAATAGTGTAAATAATAGTACGATGGTACCTAATAGAACGATAAGGTTATATTATACTATTTATTCTACATAATATAGTATATAATAAAAACTGTTCACACAAATAATTATTATTCTTATCCTAACCTTATAAGGCATTTGGTCATCCTCATCGTCTATATTAAAAATTAACCATAAAATGTAAAAAATTTATCGACAAAAACAATAACGTATAGTGAACAATCAACAGATAAGTGATTTAGGTAGTGTAACTCGATATTAACCATATTAAATTATTTTAAAAAAACAAAAAAGTGCACAAACACAAACGGAAATTCTCAAAATAAATTTGGAACAAACGAAATCTAGATCCGTTTTATTGACCATTTTTGACCAAAGGCATCCTTTTTTTTCTCTTACCAACATCGTAACAAAATTAACCAATATAAAATTTTCAAATGTACAAAACGTTACAGAACTTTAAACCAAAACAAAACAAATTTTAAAATAACTTACAAACAGATTTTTATAAAGATCTTAAAATACGACAGTATTATTCCCCCCTAAATTTTATAAATAAACCGAAAAGTTTATGATTAAAATTTATAAAGTTGTCGTGGTTTGCAAAATAAATTCTAAAATTACAATTTCAAAATTAAATAATAATATTACATGAATAAAATCAAAATTTCTTATAATACAGTAGTTAATCAATTAATGGAAATAAAATTTCTTCAAAAGTAAATATCAAATTTTTTTAAATTTGATAACTTAAATTTTTCAATTAAATCAAAATAATCAAATGTTTTACAATTCATAATTATGCCAAAACAAATTTTTATAAATAAAATTGTTCAAATTTTTGTTTTTTCATTTTCTTCTTCGATACTTCCACAAATTAATTTTTTCTTGGGAGTCTACATCTCCGGCACCAGTCTCTGCTACCCTCTACTCTTCCATTTCTTCAAATTCTTCTTTGGTTCAAGGTTAATTTTCCTCTTTGATCTTAATTTTTTGACGTGATAACGTCTTATACGCACGCACGAGAAAACATGACTCATTGTCACGTTCCGCCTGAGCCATGCGTACAAGCGAGAGCGAGGAATAAGCGATAGAGAGGCACAATCGGCTTTGCGTTTATAAAGTGAAGTGAATATTTAATGTGAATACCATTGTTGATGGAGCACCAAAATTATATTATCGGAATACATAGACATCATTTGAATTATAAAATGCCATTGAAAAAACTTTAACCCGCATGAGGTTCGAACCATGTAATAACATTGTTTTAATTCGTATTATCTATTATATAAACATAATTGAATTCAATTCATAAAAGTATGCAATTTTTATCAATGTTTTCCCATGACGTTATCACGTAAAATTTCGTCCGTAAACCGACTTTACAGACAATCCGAGTGCCACGTGTTGTTTTTCTTGTTATTTTCTTTAATTTACAATTGTTCAATTTAAAAATTTTCTTTTATCTCTTCTGGTCCAGTTCCATCTTTTTCTATTTGTTCAATTTTTGTTTTCTTAGTACCCATCCATTTCTTTTCTTTTAATGTTCAAATTTTCTTTTTAATTTTCTTCATTTTGTTTTTCTTCCCAATGTAGCGTTTTAATCTTTTCAACAATTTTTGTCGAGCAAACAATTTAATCAATCCAAATTTCTTTTCTTTCTTATTCATCATTTTACTATTTTTTAATGTTATTATTTCCCTATTTTTATTTTTTTTTTATTTTTATTTCTATTTTTATTTTTATCTATCATGAATTTAATAAATGTATCCTTATTTTTATTTAATTGTTCTTTAATTTCCGTGTATTTCTTATCTTGAATTTTTTTATGTTCTCTAAATGTTAATCTTTCCTCATGATCTAATGATGTGACATCCATATCCAAATTAAATTTATTTGTGATATTCCTATCTATAACATCCCCTATTTGATCATCAAATTTCTGGGCGAAGCCCTCATCTTGAAGTAATACTTCTTCTATTTTATTTATTTGTGTTTGTAATTTTAACTCCTCCATTTCCTGATCTAAACTTTCTAAACTATTCTGAGAGGTTATTTGGGATTCATTTATCCCAATACATACTGTACATAATTTTATTTCTTTTATCTTCTTATGCGTTATTTCATTAATTTTTATGTTATCTCTTAATTTTTTTTTCATTTCATTAAATTTTTTGTTTGGATCTAATCTTTGTTCCCCAAATTTTTTATCCGAATCTCTTTTCATTTTCACTATTGCTTCCAATATCACTATGAACTAATTCCGTTGCTCAGTACCTCAAGGAGTACTTTTTTGGAGTGGAGTGGGTTTTGTTCAAGATTGAACAACAGACTCACGTCTTCCTTTACATCCTCTCTGTCACTCATTTTAATTCCAATTTCTAAATTTTTCTACAGGGCTAAGGCAGGCTCTAATTTTTATTAATTATTGTATCCTACATCACTGGTATGCCAATATCTCACTACTATTTTCTAAGTTTCACGTTGCGGTGCCAATTAAAAACTGTACTATTCTAACATAAAACTAATTTTGCTATTCACAAGAAAAAAAAAACTTAAATTTATAAAAATAATCATATACCCTATCAAATCTACAAAATCAAATTTACAAAAATAATAATCACCCTGGTTATAAGTTAAATAAATTTTAATGCGCTACTGATAAATGTGTTAAATTGTTTCATATTCTTTGACCACATGCGGCTCTACAGATGGATTCTAAAATTTAACGTTAACATTTTAAATATAATGCTTATGCATTTCTAATATTCAGTTTCCTCTTTAATCAACTTCTTTTGGTTGGTCCAAAATATAAACCAAAAAATCACTAAGCGTCGATGGTGCGTAACACTTCACCAATTCCAAAGATGGTCGTTGTCAAATTCAAAATTTTCACAAAAAGCGTCGATAACGCAAAACGCTCAACCAGTCTCCACGATTGTTGTTGTAATGAACAAATATCAACTTAAATTGAGAACAATTCTTTTTTCTTTTTTTTCCATAAATAAAAATAAATTCCTTATAAAAAAACACTTTTTGGCATCGTTTCACACATTATGCAGAGCAATCCTCTGCGGATCGATTATAAATCTGTGGCATTACATAATTGTTGAACTCTATGAAAATTTATACACATCTACATGCTTCTTTTTAAATTTTTGTTCAATTGTAATAATAAAATTCGTTACTACCCTAATGTTCAATTTGAAATACGACAACACGGCAATTTGAAATTATTGCAAACGTTTTCACCATACTGTACTGAACCCAAGTATAGAATAAAAAGTTCAGTAGATTTAGTTAATAAATTAATTAGACAGAATTAAACATATCGCAATATCTAATGGATACCAAGTTACTCTAATTGATAACCTATTATGCCAAATTAAACAATAAAATCTATCAAGCTCAATATAACCAAATATTAAAAAAAAACTAATACAAACTTTAATGTCATCACTTTTCTCGGAAAGAAGTCAAACAAAATTGTGAAATATTTAAAAAATAGAAATTACAACAACACTTTTAAAACGGACAATAAATTTATTAATAACGTGAAATCAAAATCATACATTTTAACTAAATCAGGGACTTATAAGCTCACTTTTGAATACTCTCAAAAATACATTGGACCTGGCATTGGTATACGGTATAATCTATAGATCTTTCAAAACACGATTTTTTGAACACGCACGATCTCACAGACTTACAGATGGAAAATTAACTTTTACGAAACACCTACTAGACACTAACCATAGAGGGGTACGCAATTTTACATATTGAATAAAAAAGTAAAAAACTAGAATTTTGGAAGCTATGGAAATTAATAAATTAAAATATTCATCTTCACTACTAAATATAGTCAATCTGATTTAAATAACTCACCCCTACATTTTTTTAAAATAAATAATACTCCCCCCTCTTCTAACTTACCCTACATCCACTTACATTATTTCGCTTTTATATTAATTATATCCCTACCATAATCAATAGATAAGTGGTTTATGTAGTGTAACTCGATATTAATCATATTAAATTTTTTAGAAAAACCGAAAAATGCACGAATACTTTTTATAACTAAAATATTTTAAGTTAACACCGTGTATATAAATACACCGTATGTATTTATGTGATATTTTCTTTATAATTTTTATTTATTATGAGGCAGAACCCTACTATCTCTAAATATTTTACCTAGGCTAGCTTTTTTTCTCGTCGTAGAGCAATGAAGCTTTCTCAGAAGTGAGTTCCTATAACAAATCCCTATTGTTGAATTGGAAAGAAAAATGCTCTTTTTAAGGCAAACTGAATTTAATTTTATTTTTGAAAGACAAATTCGATAAGTGACAAGTTCACCTTTAGCAGATTTAAATATTGGATGTATCGTGTGGAATCGTAAATTTAGATGCACATTTACTATCATCAAACGTACTCAATCTATCATCTAATTTTATTAATCTTTATGGTGTTAAAGTGTATTTGCATAAATTTGTATAAAATAATCAATATTCAATAAAATAATTTAAAAAAAATTTACTTTGTAATTTTATTATGTTTTTATCTACCTTTAGTTGGTCCGCTTACTGGCTGAATGTGACTTGCTCGTTTTCATGGCGGTTTGCGCATTTGCCACCCATACGTGTTATAATACAGGTAATACTCCCAGCTACCGTTAAAAAATTATTATCTTCCCAATCGTTAAACAAATTCGCTCTTTGTGTTCTACACAAAAATCCAAAAATGTATTGTGACTATTCACACAAAATAATTCTTCCAGTTAAGGTAAGTAATTTCAATTTTTAATTTGTTGAAATCAAATTTCCAAAATGTTTTGTTATCTTTAATAATAAAAATTCAATATCAGTAATCAACCTGATGTCGCAAATGATCTATTCCTCAATAATTGACGAAGATTCTCCATCTCAAAACAAACTTGCTGTTTACAAAAACTTGTAAAAAGTTTACTCGCAGAACTCTTTGTCGCTCTAGACAAAACGCCAAATCAACCTCACTAGACGATCCTCGCGTCTCGAATCTTAGTTCCTCCGCCTGCAACTCAAAATTTTTAAAATTCCTGCTTCAAACTTAAAGACGCGAAATTCCAAAACGTTATTTAAATGTTTGTACAGTGTCAAACATTTTATTCTCACTTTTCTATTTAGGTCCCTGCACCTAAATTAATTACTGTGTTAAAAGTATGTGTGTAATCATGTATAACATAAAATCATTTTGCGTGTTTCATCTTTCAAAAATTTGCCACTTCTATCGAAACGAAGCGGTTACTGACTATTAAAAATCCGAAAATAGAGTTTGTTACAAAAATCCATTGCGATATTATCGCAAACGCGTGATGATGCCATAGTATGGTGAAAACCATACTTTTGCGATGCTATTTGCGATAATATACTGTGGTGTTCTAAAAGGATTCGCACTCACCCCGTACATTTTTAAGAAAATTTTATTTTAATAGTTGTAATTTTGTAAGATGAGGAAATTAAACAGGTAGGGGCGAATAGACAGAAATCAAGACTTTTTGCCAAGATGGCCGACCGAGCTGGTCGCTAGTTTTTGGCTCTGTGATTTATACTTGAGATTTGTCTTATTTTTGAAATTGTGAGTTATTTTGATTTTATTTTGAATAAAGTAATTTTATGTGAATGCATTATTCCGCCTTTTTGGAAGTATATTTTTTGATATTATGGAATTTGGATATTTTTTATATTGAGTGGCTACTAAGCAGTAGTAGATTTAATTGGTTTGATTTGGTTGTATTGGAAAAGAAGCATTTAAATTATAAATTTGGATGTGAGTTGTTAAAAATTGAAAAGTTAAAAATTATTGCATTTGTAGGAACAAATGGTGCTATTGATAAGCGGGCGATTTGGATAAGCAAAATTAAAAATTCGTTCTCTCTGAAGAAAATTGAAACTTTATTTTACAGTTACTTTAATTTGAATTTGATTTAATCATTATTTTGGAGAATTTATTTTTTTTACAAGAATTTTTTTTTTATTTATTTATTATTGAAGAAGCTTAGAATCCTTGTCCTAAAATAATCTATGGTGTCCGCAATCTAGGGCTAACCCAAGGCAAACAAGTAGATTGCATAATCTCAAGGAGTTATATCACATCAATATACATACGGTGTATTAACTTAAACATTTTAGTTCTAAAAAGTGTTGGTGCATTTTTTGATTTTTCGAAAAAATTTGATATGATATCTTTACTATTTTTCCAAAATATTCCCCTCTTACCCATTTCCTTTTTCTTTTGCAATTTGGACGATAAATACGGATTTTTCTCGTTTCTCTTTCTAGTTCATCGCCTGATAATGCCATAGTATGGTGAAAACGTTTGCGATAATAAAATGTCGTGTTTTGAAACTCTAAAAACTATCATTTATTTATTTTGTAAATTATTTTGCAGTTTTGTTTGTAAATGAGATTATTTATTTGTAAGTGCGCTGTACATAGAGTTAAGTTTGAAATTTTTGTGTTGGTAGCCGTGCTAAAGAAATGAATAGAAAAGTGGCTTAAATGTACACACTTAGGTCGAGACGCCGTTGCGTCAACTTGACAAGCGGATGATTGTTATTCCCGCAATGATAAATTATGGTTTTCTTTTTGATTGTAAAAAAATAAAAAGTAAATTATTTTGAAAAAAAATAATAATAAATGTACACCTAAGCGAAGAATATTTTGGATGAGGAATTTTAGCAAATTTGTATAGCTGGGGACATTGCCATACATACGATGTATTTATATTATTGTGTTAACTCAGAACATTTTAGTTCTAAAAAGTGTTTGTGCATTTATTGATTTTTCTAAAATAATTTGCTATGATTAATATAATAATTAGTTGTGGTTGGAATCTTTTGTTAGTAGAAAAAAGTATTTGGCACAAAGACGTGTAAGTTATCAACTTCTTTGGTAACCTCTTCTCTGAAAATAAAGAAGTATAGAGAACAGCCACGGCGATCATTCTAAGAGAACTGTTCAAATTGGGCAAGCTGCTTAATAATAGTTAGCTTTCCTTTATGCAAGTTTTTGGTAACTCCTCCTCTCACAAAGAGGATTGGATCTTCAATACTAGTATGGTTATTCTTGGTTAAAAAAACAACTTCTGCTTATTATGAGCTTTAAAAGATATTTCGCTCATTTGTGCCAATTGCAAAATTTAAAGCTAGTTTAAAAGTCAAGTTAAGAGCCAAGCTGCAGTTTCACATGACACCTAAGATTAAATATCTTGAGTATACGGTAGATAATTTATTTCAAAGTACTCTAATTTTATCTATTAAACAAGGCTTTGAGCGTTCGTAGTCTGATATGTACACAGCACAACAGTAAAGATGTATTCAAAGCGTTGAGTCCAGAACAATAGCATGTTTTGCTTTTAAAAAGAGAAAAGCAATTGCAACAATGACAATTTGACAAAGTTATAAATTGTTACAAATTCAACGATTTATGGCAATTGCATATAACAAATCATTTTCAGCTAAATTTAATGTAAAGAATTTTCTCGAAAGAAAGGTAAAATTCTGTTTCTGAACTCCTTACCAAATCTAATCCAAGTTATAAAGAAAGTTAACGATGCTGACTTCAAAATTTTTTCGTGCCTTAATAGCAATATTAAAACTTACTTTTTGTCAAGTTATACAAATGTCAGCATTTTAATAGAATCGACAAGTAGTTTAACTAAATTTAAATACATACATATATGTTATATAAAAATAGAAGAAAAATTTTCAATTCGTTTAAGTTTTTTATTGCCTTTACTTGATTGTTATTTTATTGTGGTCGTATTATATGCACTTCTTTAGAAATACTATAGGTATGTAAGTAGAACGGCATTTAAATCAGTTTAAGTTTTCAACAATAAAATTTTGAAAGCACTAAAATTTGAATGTTTGCAATTTCAAAATTACTTATTGCTCCATTCTAAAAATTGCAAATTTTAGCTAGGGTTTATTAACTAAAAAATACTTTTCATGGTAGTTGACTAACTAAAAATGAAAAATTATCTAAAGAATATTCTTCATTATCGCATAATACAAACAAAGCTTTTAACAAAAATATGTTAGGAAATCTTTTATGAAAGCTAAAATCAAAAATAAAAAATATAAAGCATTTATTATTATATCTAAAAAAATAATAAATTTGCTTTATAACATTATAGATATATTTAACAAATTGCTTAGAGCAATATCAGCCATGGAAATAACTTAAAGAATACAAACTTTCTATTGATTTTCAATATTTCAAGAAAATAACTAGAATGTGTTCAGAATAAATGTTTTGTTTTGTTTTTCTATCCTTTGTTTATCATTTTATTAAAATATATAAATTATTAGCTTGAAGCAGTACTAAAGATTTCTTAAAAATAACCAACAAGGGAATTCTATGATATCAGCTGCAAACTTAATGTATAAGTTTTAGTTTATTTTTCAGTTTGTAATATTTTTTTTAATTTAAACAATGTAATTAAAAAAAATTTTAAAAAGGCTGAAAAACAATTAAACTTTTTGAATGCCATTCACTATATTGACAGTTTTATCACATACATAGGGAACCTACTGTTGCTCCGCTCCAAAGTAATAGACTTCATTTTAAAATTAAACTTCAATGATTTATAAATGAGTTTTAGAGAAAATATTGCTATTTTTAATAATGATTCTGTAATAATGCAGTAATACTTTTAGTAATAAAATTATTTTATTGAGTTTTAATAAATAATTAATTAATTTTATTTAATTAAATATTATTTTTTAAATTATGTAGAAAATAATTACATTCGTCATTCAAATAATTAAATTCAAAAGTGATAACTTTCGCTGAAAGCTCAATACAATTTATTAAATGTTATTGGTGTATAATAAACTTTACTTTGAAACTTTTTAATTTAAAATATTTGACAAAAATAATTTATATATTTATATATAATACTGTTTATTTTTTGTTTAGTTTGCAATAATTTGTGTCAAAACAATTAAAAAATAGATTTTTGCGATTGCGATAATTTATGTGTAACTCCAATAAAGCTCACCTTGATTGGTGCACATCTTGATGATGTGCACTTCGTAGATAGATAAGCAGATAGACAAATTAAAATCTGTGTATCACAAACAGATATTGTCTGTATATATTGCCTATATTGTCATGTGGGATGCTGAGGGTCGGAGAGTAAAGATACAAACCAAAACCTTTAATAAAGCTTAAGGGTGGATAAAAAAATAAGGTATTCAAATTCCACAATAATAACAGAAATTTAGAGATAACAACAGCAAAATACTTATCGGCTAGGTGAAATTTGTAAAATAACTGAAACACAAACATTAAAAACACAAAATTTAGGTAAGAATTTGAATATTTAAAAATCTAAAAAGTGCGCGAGTTTCAAAACCAAGTCATTTAAAAGTAAAAGCAAAAATGGGAAATTTGGAATAAAATGTGCAAGTTCAAAAAGGCAGAAAATTGTTAAATTTTGGAGTCGTGTGTCGACCATCGTAGAAATTGATCAAAGCATATCACGCTATCCACACCTTTTGTAATTTTTGAATTGAGTTTTTGAGAAGGAATACGAGACCGGAGGCCAACATTTGGAGTTGAAGACAACTGAAAGAAAATCATCGCTAAGATTAGCCGATGTTTAAAAAATAACAAGTTTGGAAATTTATAAAATTTCATTACAATATATTGTGACTTGTCACATTTTTCGAGAAATTCAACAGACAAACATTGGAGAGGAAACCAAAAAGTAATTTAAAAAGAAAAGCCTTAATTTTTTTTGTAGAATAAAGAACAGTTAATTATTTTTTGAAATTGGACAATATCTTGTTTTACTTATCTCATAAGTACTTATTGTCGTGTCATTTTATTGTCGCTCACTAACGTCAATGTCCATGCATTTTGAGTCATGTTGACATTTAAAATTTTATTTGTGGTTTTTAGATCATTGCGTTTGGAAAATGACGTCAATGTCCAACACAAATTGAGTGATTATGAAACTACTATTCTATGATGAGGAATTTTGTATAGCAAAATTGGAAAGGAAAGGGAGAATAGGGCGTCCCAAGAAAAGATGGCGAGATAGTTTATAAAGTAAAAATCGATTATAAATGTTGGTTAATAACATGAAAATAATCCTAAATAAAGAGATGAAGAAAAAGAAGAAAACTGGAAAACAAGTGCTGATATGCAGTTTACCGACCAGCGCCGGTTTATCGGTTAGCGTGGATCCGAGATTTTCCGTCGTTGCGTTTGTCAATACCAACCTTTTGTACCTTCCACTTTTAACGCGCCAAGCCGTTTTGACAAAACTGTACTCACTGAAAATATTCCCCTAAACCGGTCCTACTCTGCAAAGTGTGGAAAGAGCTGGATTTTCCTTCTTAACTATCATTCGACGCTGTAATATTCGCGACTTTATATTGCGACAAACTGTTATAATATTTTATAGTTTGTCTAAAACTTGTCTAGAATTGTAATATTTAGATTTTTGGCCACAATAAAGGACAGGGCAATGATGATATCAACAGAGAAAGCAAGCTTAGTAAGCTTCTAAGATGACCCTTGCTTGGGAACCGCGAGTTGTATTCTCAGTCCGGGCTAAAAATTTGGTTGTTTTGTTCTTTGTGGTGGTTTAGATTTTGCCAACCTCCGTTTACGTTACACACACTCTATGTAATTAACTTCTGCTTGTTTAGAGTGTGTATAACCTAATAATAATAAAAAAAGGATGTGTAGCACCACATTTCTCCATTGCTTTCCATTTTGTGCTTTTTCTTTCCATCCATTAACTTATATCAATCTCAAAAATCTTCTTCTACAGCATCCAACCAGCTATTCTTTAGTAATTTCCTTCTTATATCTATCTATATATGTAGAAGCCTTTCTTCCATTACCCTTCTTGTAGCCTACTGACATATCCCAACCATTCTAATTCTCTGCGATCAAGCCACATCCATTATTAGATAGGCTTGTCAAACATTACATAAATCTCTATATTGGTTTTTCCTTTCTATTCTTTTATTTTCCTCTCTCTCGCAAATCATTTTTAGAACTTTCTGTTCTCATATCTCCAATTTTGCCATATCTTTTCCGATTATTGTCTATATCTCACTAGTGTAAATAACCACTGGGCGGATTACAGTTTTGTATATTTTTATTTTGGTTTTTTGTGATACATTTGTTATGGTGCGTGTTGGTTTCTCTTGGTTTCCGGTTAACTCCTGGTGCTGGGGTGGGAGCAATTCGAACTAGGGTTTGGGTTTAGATGAAATATAATTTTATTCCTCAAAGTAAATAAATAAATTAACGATTACAATAATACAATATAATGAAATTAATTTATAAAAATAAAATCATTAAAAATGAATATGAACAGTAAATTTGTAAGTACAATAAACATAGTAAAAAGAAAGTGTCGTTCTTGTTCATTATCCGTTCCAGCTAACAACAAAAAACCTTGACTACAGTCGGCGTTTTCTTGTTAACCGGAAACATTATTCTTGTAATGAAAACAAAATTTTTTCCCTTGCTTCTTCTTAATAAATTAGACGATTATTGGGTGTAAAGGGGAAGCAAATCAAACAAATTAACTGCTGGCTAACGTTTTGGACTATTTATTAATCTATCCTCAGGGCTAACAGTTGGTGATGGTAATCGCTTGAATATGCAGTGTGTTGTCGGGAATTGACATGAATACACAAAACAGTTACTTCAACGATCGTCGTCAAAAAAAATAAAAATCTAATAAACTTGCCAAATTTTTATTCTTTTTAACGACGATCGTTGAAGTTGAAAGATACAACCTGTTTCGATACAATGAAAAGCATTGCTGATAATGAGCCCCTCTGCCGTAACCTCTTACCGATTATTTAATAGTTTTGCGTTTTTATTCTGTCTGTAAAAGTCATTTTGATCAATCTTACAAACTCTACAGAGATTCTCAACTCTGCCATTACTTTATATAGTTTTTTTCTATCGATGGAATCGTAATCTTGCTTGAAGTCTACATTTCTACTGCACCTGTCTATGAGCAAATATTTTATCTCTCACCGATTGATTAGGTCTAAACCAGTGGCGGCCCGTCAGGGGAGTCTTTGAGACTGCGTCTCTCCAGAAAAAGTCAGCCACCAAAAAGAAAAAAAAATGTTTTATTAAAAATCATAATTTTTAATAAAATTTCTACAGACACTATCCGTATCGAAAAAATTATGTGGAGTTTTAATTTCTTAATCTTATTTTTACATAATTATTACCTAAAGAAAAGCTTTTGAAATCAATACCTGCAGAAATTTAATGGTGATGCTGAATTGCTATACGATAAGATAACGACGGCTGCCAGTTGCAATATACATTCTTACCAAAGACTCATACTATGCTAAATGCTATGCTAAATACATAACGTATTCGAACGTAAAGGAGTGGAGAAATTGCATACAGCAAATATTTCAACATTGAGTCTTGTTTCTTCAAAGTTTATGCAATGTAATTTATGTATATATAGTATGCGCTATTACAAGTTCTACGTTTTCGTGCATTATTGCTGTATTATACTTTTTTAATATTTTTCATCAATGGAAATAAACGATAAATTAAAAAATAATTTTTTAACTAAAATTTGTTAACTAAAATTATTTTTTTAACTAAAAATTAATTAATAGATCAATACCCTTTTTTTCAGTCTTTTATTGGAATATAAAGAAGGTAAATTTACTAGAAAATTTTAGTGCAATTGGTATACTAATTTTTGTGACTTACTGGTTGCGATAAGCAAAATAAAAAGTTTTGTTTTACTTACGTAATTTTTGACGGAAGAAAAGAATGTTGATGAAATGTCGACAATAAAAAATTTTAAAAGAAAATCAGAAAAACATTCGATATAAATATATTTAACAATAATATTTTCTTTGAGAAATCAAGAAAAATTTCTTGTTTTGGCTAAATTCGAATTGAATAATGTGATATCAGAAAGTCGATGACTTGCTGCCCTAAAACATAATGAAAAAGTCAGTATAAATAAACGTTTACTAGCACGTTTAATCGATGTTGTTTGTTTTTAGAGTAAGCAAAAAAATGCAATTCGTGGACATCAAGAAAATAACGAATTTCTAAATAAAGGGAATTACTTATCTTGAATTACATTATATATCTACACAGTTAATAAGTAAATACTGCTATTATTACTTTTTAATACTTTAGATTTCCAGTCTCCCCAAATTACTTACTCACGGACCGCCACTGGTCTAAACCCACATTGGTACTCACTTATTCTGTGTATTATTGCATATTTTCTTGAATATCATTTGCTAATATCTTGTAGACCACATTTAACGGTGCTAGGTTTTGATAATTCTCTTATCTTGTTTTAGCTCCGTTTTCAAAAATTGGGCTTATCATCACTTGCGACCAAGTGATTAATTTCGCTTATTAATTCTCATATCTCTTTTATTATCGGCTCACCTACATTTTCCTTCATTTTCAATTTTCCATTGTAGTCTTCTGTTGTTTTTTTCTTCGTTTAGAATATGTTCAAAATATTCCGCTCATCTTTCCAGGTTTCTTTCTTTACCTCATACACAGGTTGCCGTTTTTACCTCTGCAATACACCGTCTTTGTTTGATGGTCTTGTATTTTTAATCTTTGTCTGTTTCTTTAAAACGTAACTTAAAAGTTTACGTAGGGGGGGGGGCGAAAGAAACGTAATTAAAGTGGGAAATTAAAAAAAAAATTGGAAGTAATAAAAAATAAATTTAAGTTAACCAAACTTCCTGGAGAGAAGGTATATATTGAAGATGATCTGACATACATGAAAAGAAGAACTCAATCGGAGATTAAATTTGTATTCGTCCTAAAAATAACAAGTTTTAACATAAATAGTATTTAAGTAGTATGTCTTTAAAGTTGCCTTTTACAAAGACTTGTAAAATAGCTTACAGAAATAGGCAAATATTATTTTATATAATCCTTTTTTGAAATCACAATAATCATTTAAAAATCAAATAATTACTTAAGCAGACCTAAATAATATTTAAAGTATGCTTTAAGTATTATTTGAATTAAAAATTTATTCACAATTCTGCAGCAGATCTTATCTGTCAATATCTGCACTATAATTTTCTTTAATATAGTGAAAATATATTCCTTGACTTTTAATTTAGAATCAATAAGCATGAGTGTGTCAAATATGATTGCTTTACTGTATTTAAACGTCGAATTTAGTTGAATCGCCTATGAAAATGATAAATATCTATAAGGAATGACTACATTAATTAATAATTAACCTCAAGGTAATTTTTGATACCTGTACATGAACATTGTACATACCTACATACTTGTGTAGTCATAATGACCAAACATGAAAGTGATTCACTTTACAACGATTCCGCAGATGAATACTTTCAGATGTCTAGATAGTTTCAATAATTTGGATAGGTTTTTTTAAATGTCAATCTACAGGGTTAACATGAATGAATATTGTAAAATATGTTACACATGCACTGATTTAAATGACAGCTTTAATTGAATTTTATAGCTAAAATTCTATTAATTTCATATTTAATTTGTTTGATTGGAATTTATTCATTAATAATGTGTAAGTGTGTCGAACTAAAGTGTGTAGAATTATATGTATTATTAGTTAATGAACTTTACCGAAAAAAAGTATTTACGATTAAATGTTTTACTTGAACTTAATCTTTTTCGAGATTCGGTAGGTCAAGTACACACACAATACACATACTACATTATAATATAAAGAAAATTTTCAACAAATCATGAACTTAACCTCGTTTGTATTAATTTTAGTTCAATATCACAGTTTAGCAATACATAAAATAAATTATCACTTCATTTTAACATTGTATTTTAACGCATTATAAATTTGCTAACCGAAAAATTTGGCAATTATAATTTAGTTTAATTTGTTCTAATTTTGTTAACGATTAAAGCCATTAGTATCGTTTTGTTAACATTAGCAATAAATCAAGATTTTTCTATTTTATTTATATATTATTATTATTATTATATAAAATTTCTAATATACTTTAAATGCTGAAAATTCGACACAAAAAATACATTAGAAGTTAAAAACAGTTTTTATGATAAAGAAATTGATTTAATGTGAAACTATATCGCATTCCAATTTAAAAGACGTCAGATGTGACAACTTTATAATTACATTTTTTAAATTTTAATTCGTAAATGGTAGATTTGCAATCCTTTGTAATCACTGAAAATTTAGATCAAAAATTATAACGAAATTTTAATAAAGACTTGATGAAAAATTTGTTTTATCAGAGATCACTGTTTTTAGCCTTAACACTGTTGAATTATTGTCACTGATACGGATTTATGAACACTGTAAGCTTTCTATTGTTTTCTTTCAGTTATTTGCTTCACGGGGATATGCAAATTAAACTGTAACATTTTAGGATTATTGAATTAACGTCATGTCAGTTTCATAATTTTAAAGTAAAATATTACAAGCTGCAGTCATTTTACGATGACGTTATTGTAAATTTCTTTCGTATTATTCTGGATTTCAGGGTCAATAATTTGAACTTTCTGAGTAGGTACTTTTTCTGTAGATTTCCAATACTAGTATATTATTTAATTGACGTAACTTTTATTAAATTCAAGTTTCGGTTCGATCGAGAAGTAGGAAATAAGAGCTTTGATGGCGCCTACGTATATTTTTGAATTTTCATCAACACTAGATTAAATACCAGGTGGAGGAGGTCAAGCGAGCTTATAGTGACAAATTTAACTCAAAACAACATTAGGCTCGCAACCCATTGTTAAGAAGGCGGCTAACCTTTACTAAATTCTTCTATTCATGTGGATCTTTCAGTCAATTGGGAAGACAAAGTAATGGTTTTGCTGAATGTCAAGTGACATTAATAAAACACGACGACAAGAAAGCTGCTTTATTGTAACACCAAAGTAATAGATTACAGACAGAATTTAACCGGTTAATTCTAAAATTAGGAACGAACACCAAACATTTAACGTAAAGACAAGTTAGTAAAATTTTAAACTGAAGGTTGAGTAACAAATTAAATTTTTTGGAAAGAAAACCCTAGGAAACAAAAAATAAACAATTATGTAGAGTACCCTAAAAATAAAGTCCAAAGTTAATAACATAATAATAACTTACAAACAAATAATTAACTAAAATTTTTTACAGCGCAGAAATGTGTCATGCCTTTCTTTAACATTTCTAATGTCCACCCACTAGCATTTCTCTAGCAAAATTCAGAATATTAACTAAATAACTTAAAGCCTTTTACAAATGTTTTAAAAATTCTTTATTAATATCTCAAATTGCAAAATACCTATTCGTTTAATCGATAATCAGTATTTACTATAATATCTAGAAATTTTTATATTTAAGTTTTATACGATCTTTTATATCAATAGTTTTGGATTTTTAAATTAAATCATTCTAAAATTATTTGAAAACTATTACTATTTTTACTCTTTGCAAAATTTAAACTTCCTCTCTCTATTAAATTCCAACTTGGAAGTAATTATAAATCAAATCCTAAATAATTAATACCTAATAAATTTCAAAATCTTCATATAAATTCACCTTTTCACTTCTAGAGTGAATGGTATACGGTGCACTGGAGGGTATTTCATTCTCCCCACACCCCCAGATTTTGTCGTCGATTTTGTGTCGATAAGGGTCAGCTTTATAACAGCAGCTTAAGTTGCTATTGCAATTGGTATTAATTTTGGTATACTCGATTGCTTTGAATATTTAAAACTTTTTAAACTATAACTAAAATATATATAAATTATTTATGGACCGGTGTAATAATAATAATAAATAAAAGTTTTAAAAATAAACATTTTAAAATGAGGAATAATAAGAATTTTTACATTTAGCTTTCAGCAATAACATTTTGCTATTTATTTAATGTTTATTTATTAACAAACAAGTTTACATTTACATTATTGTTAACTTAACCGTTTTATTTTTAAAGCTTTACTTGAATATTAAATGTTGCTGAGTTGGATTAAACTTTTTTGGTAAAATCTGCTTATATCTCCTTTGGTATGAACCACATAAAATATGTAATTACATAGAGAAACGGTCGTTGTTTCATTTTGCGTACTTTTTTATGCGATAGATAATATTTTACACTAACATAACGTTTTACCGCATCGAAAAGTACGAAAATATTATTTTAATGTACTTTTAAGGCAATTTTTTAATATATGCCTAATCTAAGTACATAACCTGATATTATTTAAGCTTGCATAAATGTAGCCAAACTTATTTCACAAATATATTACAATGACCGTTTGTGCTTACCTTACTTTGCTTATTAGGAAACCTCAGGATCAACTGCTTATAACTTTCGTAGGGTTGTTTCGTTAACAAAAAATATTACGTTGTTAATAAATAAATAATTAACGAAAAATTTAGATTTATTGTAACTTATCTACAAGCTTTCTTTTACCGATCGAATGTGACGTAGTGTTGCATGTATACTTACATGTATTACTTACTTATACTACAAATAAGAATTAAATACAATAATCATCGTATTAAAAATATTCTGATCAAAACGTTTACCTACGTTGAAAGGGTAATAATAAAAACATTATTAAAAATCGTTTAATTAACTTGTTCATTCTAAGATTATTTAATTATATACTACAAGTTAAACAAGTAATTTATTAAATATTATACTACAAATAACGAAGATTTTGAAAATAAAAATTTAAATTTAATCAAACGAAAGTACAATTTCAAAACTTTAGGTAGCTTTTGATTTCTGCTTGATGTTTCCTCAAAGTATGACGCACCCGTAAACTTCAACTTTACTTTAACTTACTTGTAACTTTTTTGACTTGTGTAACAATGATTGTGTACCGTCTTCAACGTCAGGTTTTTTAAAATAATTCGATTAATTTTTAAATTTCAGAACTTACTTTTATGCAACCATTTAATCTGCAATGGGAGCGTTTCACTATTTTTTTAAATTTTTTTATTTGAAAGTAGAGATCAAACTGGAGCTACAGTTTTTTTCTTTTTAACTTTTTAAGTCTAATTAATATAAGAAAATTCAAATTAAAATTTAAAATTGTTTGGGAAGTGACGTCATTAGAGAGGGGACTGTCTGAAGCAATCGGTATTAAGTAAAAACAACTATGTTTCCACTTCTATTTTTTGTGGGTTGGTAAAGTAGGATCAAATATCTAAAATAAGTAATTAACCTGGAAAAGGTAAAAATTTTGTTATTTATTAACTACAATATTAAATCAAAATGGATAGTGGATACGTAAAAGCAGACGCAGACAATTTACCAAACAATTTAAAGCATTTGGCAACATAGTAAAATTAAATTTATAAATCATTGGCCAATGAAGGCGCGCAGTTTAAATATTATAAGTTCAAAATTTTTTTTTAATTTGGCGCTGGGTTTTGAGATATTGCTTTTTTATCTAAGTTTTATGTTTATATTTTATTTCAAAGAATTTCTGACTAGTGAAACACTTCCATTAAAATGGAACTAGATTTCTTAAATCTTATTTTGTATTGCAAATATAAATTATTTTCAATCTCTTTTATTTTCAGGTTCACATAAGTCTTGACTGTTAAATTTTGTTTTGTAATTGCAAAATATTTATTTTTGATTAAATTAAATGATTGAACTCCTGGTGTTAATTGAGTTTAAGTGTGATTATCTTTAGTACAGATAATGGTCGTCGGTAGTTTAATTTTAAAAATTTACGTATGCAAGATTTTTGAAATAATTTAAAACATGGAAGGGAAACTTAACACTATTACACATAAAAATAATTTAACTGTATTTAAAAAATGTTCTCTTCTCAAAGCTTATGGAAACCTATCATGATTCTCTACACAAACCCCAGGACTATGGAAGTTTCCAATTTTCTATTGACTCTTCTTGGTCCAAAACTTTCCTATCTTTAAGATATTATTTTTATTATTGCTTAAATGCCAAATAACTTATAATGACATTATTACTAGTATATTTAAATTATTCGATACAACAAACACAAAGCATTGTCTAAAAGCCCCAAAATTTGTTTAGATTCATGCGTCAAAAGAGCTAAATCGGCTACTGCTTAACATACCTTCATTATTCATACATAATTCATAGATTTTCAAAAGAATAACCAGTGGTGCTATTCTAAAAACTTCCTGTCATCGAAAGTATTTGTGACTAATGATTGCACAAAACATTCTTTATGATTTCTTTTATTTTTCTAGTGAATAAGACAATAACAGAAATTTGGTACTATACTTAGTTATTCAGTCTTTAATTTCAGTAATTTAATACACTCGAACATTTACTTATCTATTTGTAGAAAAATATTCTAGCCATATGATTTAAATTGAATTTAATAGTAGTTAATACAAATTCATTTAAAAATAAATTTCAGGTAAATTGTGTGGTATTTAGTATGTCTTGTAAAATATAAAATTCAACAACTACAAATCTAAAAAATTACTGTCTGTCATTGATTTTATGTAAATTATTTCGATTAAAATTTTATTAAAGTTAAGGTTCTGTTTAGTTTTTCAGTTTTTAAATAAAACTGTAACAAAACATTGACATTTACATTTTGTTTGCAACCATAGAAAAATAAAAATATTGGATAGAAATGCTCATAAAATGATTAACGCAGTCATGAACAAATATGCAAGCATTTTCTTTGAACGATGGTTTCAAGAACAGCAACTCAGTTACAGCTGCAAAAACCGTATCCTTAGTAAAACCCTAAAACATCCATTATTATGTTATTGTTAAAAGAAATAATAACTGAAACTAAAATTTTTTATCAACAAAATACTTGTGAGTTCGAGGAGCTCAAAAATAAAAGTAAAATTACAGTTGGAGCCATAAGTAAAATAACAATTGAGAAACTCTGTTATAGATGATGATACTATGTGCTAAACGTTATAGTATTTTAAAATTAACATTGTTCTTAATGAAAGCGTTGGATACGATAACTTTAATTCCGAAAAACAAAAACCCACATTCACTTTAATGCAGTTTAGTTTGTATATAGTTGTGTAAAAAGTACAAAAAAACTAACCAACTTATATGGTAAAAAAATGTTAATGCGTTTTAAATGCGCTATAATTTGTACATGCTACTTTATATGCAATTTTATTTTAGAATATGCATTTTTACAATATTTAAAATAATTTTTATAATTATTTTTATGCAATTCAGTTTTATTTGATGCTAAATTAAGAACTATTGGTTCTTTTAATTCATTTATAACTAAATTTTCATTTATTTAGTTTTATTTTTTTTTCTTAATTTAAGTGCATATCCTTTTTGTGAAAATCCAAATGGCTGTGGCAATTTTATCTGCTACTTAATCTAATTGTTAATCTTTGAGAGATCGAACTGGTTTCAATCTATGTCGGGTAAGTCTTTTTTTGTTTATGTATGTGTATAAACAACTTCTAATGACCAACATATGAGTTAGATTAACAAAAAATTTTTAACACTTTTCAATGAACAATTTAAGTTTTATAAAGGTTTTGTAAATATGTAAATTTTTTATTTTTATTTTAAATGTATTTTTTTTCGTATTGTAAATTATGTTAATGTTAAATTAGGCTACTAAACGGCCACTTAAAGCTACTAGATAAAGAAAGATGATTCTATCTCACTTTAGTCGAAACTACATAAGTATTAGTTCGATTAACCGGAATTTTGATTGTTCGTATTTAAATTATAATAGTAAATATTGAACAGCAATTTGTCCAAATTATACAGTAGTTTGTACAGTACAAATTAATTTATAATAACCTGCAATATATTATAATGATATAGTTTTACCTATTTTATAATTACAAAATTTTAATGAACATTTTCGGTATATGGTTTTAAACAAAGAAAATAAACCTTATTAAGAACAAAATCATATTTTTAGTTGGATTTCAAAATGGTAGAATCACGTTGCTTTGTAATCACATATAGTGTATATTCTGACGACTGTAAAATAGTTTAATTTAGAACAAATTCGATAAATAAGTTTAGCGGGATTTTCATACAATTTTTAATTGGCAACCTATATTTTTCTTTGCGGATTTGAATAAAGCAGACTTTTCTGAATATAAAAATGTAAAAGCACTACAACCTTAGTGCTTTTTATAGAATTAAAAAACATTTATAGTTATTGACAATATGATTTTTTTACTTTGGATTATACGAAGCTACCTACAAACTTTCAACAATGCAATAATATGTTTAATTTACTAAAATCAGAACATAAACCCAATTCTACTAGATTATATAACAAATTGTTTTATTTTTAAATAACATTGTTTAGTTCAATAACTTTCATCCAACTTGCTTGTTATCGACAAAATAGAATTTATATTTTAAAATCGTTTTTGAGGGTGGATAGAGCGTGTAAATCATATAACAATGGCTTTCACATTAAATATCGACTATTGGATTTAAAACAACATTTTCTATGATGCAAAAAATAAAACATTCCATAAAATAAATGATAAACAATTATAGGGTTAAATAGATATCACAGAAAATATTTAAATTTAGCATGAAATTATTGTCAGTTTACTTTCGGTAATGAATTAAAATTACGACCTCGTACAATAACCTCTAAATACTTAATTAATTGTTAATTTCACCTTCTATTAGTAGGCGTTTGTATGTTTAAAATTTATGTTGTTATTTTATTTTAATTTATTTGTTTATTACAACAATCCTTATTCTGACCGTCTTCCAATTTATCTAAAAATACCTCTAGTGGTGTAAATCTTCCGTGTTTCAGAACCCACGTTAAATTATAGGTTTTCTATATACAAGATAGCAAAATAAAAAATTTTAATTAGATAATATAATTAACTTTATGATTAGAATTCAAACGTAATTTGAAATTTTTCGTTCGTATGTAGTCTTTGATATAAAATCGTTAATAACGGTAGCCATTGTGCAAATTAGAAAAACATGCGGGCTTAGATATTATTATTGATTAGATAGCACGAAGTTATTCTAATTGGATAAATCAATTACAAGCAAACAATCCAAACAAATTATAAATCATAAACATAAAATATGTTTAACTTGCATAAATTTGAATAACTTTGATTTGAATTGCATGTTGTCTATTTTCACATGTTTCACTATAATAATATTAAAATTTAAATAGAAATGCTATCACTTACCTTTTAATGTAATGAAACTTTTTATAGGAAAAAAACACGTGCCTCACTCCATCATTATCTTGATTAAATGTGCAACTTGTACTATTTCAACATTTTTTACATTATGTCTACTTACTGTCAAGGTATCCGTAAGTTTTATTCCCAAAAGGAATAACATAAATTTCGGTATAAAATTGACAGAAAAATATATGCATCAACTCTTATGGGTTCTGTTAGTTGTTTGAAAACAATTTTTTTGGAGTTAAATGTTCATAAACACAAACTTTTGGTTCATCTTTAAACTTGATTAGAAGTTTGCAATAATTTACAAAATAATATTTTGGTTTTAACTTGGTCACAGTAAAATTACCAATTTATAGAATATTCGGTAAAAATTATGGTCTTGAATATTAAAAAGAAAGTTTCGACTTGATTGAGTACAAAATACTAACATTAACTTAATTTGTTTTACCAGTAGTTGGTTATTTAGCTAACTATAGCTTTTAAATCCACAGATACAATAATTTATGTAACAAAAACGGGTGCATTTGGAAGCACATAATCCGTGGAATTTACAAAACTTGTCTAACTAAACCAGAACGTGTAATTATCGTTAAAATAAACACAAAATAAATTGTATGAAATTTCTTTTTAATTAATTCAACTGGAAGGATAAAACACATCATAATTATTAATATGGAAACTCCGTAATGTATAAAAACTTTTTTGTTCTAATTTTCTTTACAGTTTTATAATTAAAATTTTTAATTTAAATTAAAAAAGCTTCGGTGTTTTCTTTTAAAGCAATTTTTTTACATCGTTTGATAAAATTAAATTATAAATATTGTGTTAAAAATTTGTGAATAAAATTATATTTGACCTAACTTATTGTTAGAATCAAAAAAGTTTTTGTTAAAAATAACTTAATAATATAATAAAATATCGGAATGAGTTTCCATTGTACGGTTTAACGGATCCTTAATTCTTTTTAACTTTTGTTTGAATTGACTTGTTAAAAATTTAGTTTTAATTAAAATGCAAAATTTTGTTCTTTTACGGATATTACTTGAATAACTGCAACTTCTTTCCAAGTTCTTCCCAACTTATTCTAATCATCGTTCGTCTCAAATTTTTAAATCGTCTCGTGATTAATCACAGTTTGAATTCAGATTATTTTGATTTTTAAATATTTAAAACACTAAATACATTTACTTTTTTTATATAATTAATATCAGTTTAAATAAAAACTTTAAATCTACAGTAAGGTCGTGAAATGTATAGTCAAATAAAATATTATTGCATTTTTTTATTTAAAAAATTCATCGTTTTAATATTTACTATTTACATTCTTGAAAGTTGTGATTTTTTTTTTCTTTCTTTTTTTTACGTGATTTAATGGAATTTTTAATTATGTACTTGAAAGTTATGCAAAAACCTAATCATGTTTGTTCCTATGGAAATAATCAAGAAAATAATTCCACAAAGCTTTAATTTCCTAGAAAACAGTGATGTCAGAACCGCCCTAATATATTGCGATGATTTCTATCGAACTTTTTTTTTTGAAAACTAGCAACCTTTCTCAGCTTAGCTCAAATAGGGGAGCAACCTCTTCAATCTCAGTAACCGGTTCCGTAACAGTAAATTTTTATTTTTCAAATATTTGATTATAAATATTTAAACTTTGTCCTACATGAGACTCTTTATAATTTGACTTATTAAAGTAGTGCCTTATCTTCCAGTGCACACGTCGCTTTTCAAAAGTAATTTAGTTTTCGAATTCAAAATTTATTCGCTTTGCAAACAAATTCAAATCAAATTTAATCATTAAAAAAAAGAGCTTTTTAAGCAAAATTTAAAAAAGCTTGATGTTACTTAATTGTTAAACTTTTACTATTTGTAGAAACAAATGTTTTACTTTAGTGCCAGCGACGAACGACATTAAAGACTTTTTAGCCTTCCGCCGACAGTAAAGATAGTAATTTTAATTAAATTTGATTATTTTTCTTTACTTTAAAAAAATATATATTAAGAGTAAATGTACTTTTGTGACTTTTCTATAATTGACAAACTCTATCCGCTGCGCTTGTTTGATTTTGAAATGAAAATTAAAATGTTTATTTAATTCTAAAGGGCTACAACCTACAGATAAGGTTAATAGCAATAAAACAATTACTATACTAAGATTAAAACTGATACTAAATTACACTACAATTTTTTAATACTAAGTCAGGATTTATTTAAACACTTGGTATATTACGTCACTATTTATTTACACTTTATTTATGTTAACATTTGTAAGTTCAAACTGGAATTAATTTGTCATTAGACAAAATTCATTCTACATTTATACCTAAATACAGCTTTCCCGAAACTTCCATAGCATTTCTATACATTTCTAGCAGTGTCTAAACTGCAAACTAAACAATATTGGAATGACAGCGATGTTATCATGTATAGTCATCAAATATAATTAGTTCGTAAATCATAAAATCATAGTTTCGTAACAATATTTATTAAATATGAGCTTTTCACTCATTTAGAGAAACAAGTTCTACTTCAAAAGAACGCACTGAGCGATATTCTCCAGTATTTGACTTACAGGCCTATTCACTAAGCTAAGTTAACGATCGATCGAATGGAAAAGTTTTCGATCGATCGATAAGTGTCCAAATTCGTATTCAGTAAGGGCCTCGATCGAATTGAATGCTATCGATCGATGGAAAACTTTTCGTTAGCCTCGAATGGCCCGAGAAGCGCTGCGATCGATGGAAAAGTCCATTGCTCGTGCGCATTAGAATCATAACCATCATAACCTTCAAAACAAACTCGTAATATTGCATTGTATTTCATGATTTCATTTAAGTGCAAATTGTTATTAGTTTTATCGTTATAAGTTTATACTTAATTATAATATATACCGGGTGCTCATTTTAAAACTTCCAGCAATTAATATCTCAAAGACCAAAAGTCAGATGAAAAAATGATTCGGACAAAAGTTGTATGATAGCAAGGGGGAAAAAATATGGCATAATTGTTTTTTTAATTTATTGACCTTTTCAAGGTCACTTGAAGGTCAACTTTAGTTTTTTAAATGGTACCTTATATTTTTTTTATATTTATATTTAGCATGAATAAATAAACAACTTTTGTTTAAAAAATTTTTTTATTAGACGTAGACTTTTCGAGTAAAATGCATTAAAACAAAATAAAAACATTTAAATAAACTGCAGCTGATTATAATCAAAATTTAATTTTTTCTAAATTAGAAGGCTATTATTGCTTTTGTTATTATTCAAGTTATTAATTTTAGGGCGATCAAAGCAAAATACTGTCACATAAAACAATTAAATTGACATTAGTTTCTTCAAGTATTGTTAGTTTTGTGATTTTCAGTGAGTTTTTATTTTCCCAGTTAACTTTAGATGTGACGATTAGCGATTGGTCATTGGTCACAACAAACTTCTTATATTATACAGGTTACATTTTCGGTAATTACAGTTACAGTTACAGTAATAAAAATTTTATCAACTGACGTTTAATTTTAAGGTTAGTTTACACATTAGTTTAGGTCAAGTGTACCGTGGTTTAGGTTAAACTGTACATCAGGATTGCCAACAGATGCTAATAATAAAATAAGTTATCGATAACTGTTCTGGTTCTTTAGATAGCGAAAAGTGGTAGTTACTGAATACCATTTTTACCGTGATCGAGGACACGCCCTTTTCCATCACAAACTTTTCCATCATCGAAAACATATTTATTGACATATGTGACATATTTATTGTCAGTTTTAAACTAGAAGGATAAGCGGCCTAACGGGTGCCATGACTTCTGGTGAAGTCATAATGTAAATATCAATTTAATTGATATTTACCTCAATAATTGATGTAAATTTTTTTTTACGTTGCAGTCGTTTTTCATTAAATAAATTATATCTAACGGCAGTCAATTTTCATTGTCTTATCTTTAAAATTATTGAATTGTTGTGACGTCAGCAGTGTTTGAAGCCTTGTTGTGCAGTTTTTGAACCTTTGCTCTGCTTATATCGCGTCAACTACTACCTATTAGGTTTACTCGGCCACAACGTATGGAAGGCATAGTGGAAATTTATAATATCGAATATATAAAAAATAAATAATTCCTTATTTTTGCCTGATAATTTGCTTGTACTCGTTAATCTGTTAACCCGTTAAAAGATATTTAGGAATGTATGTATCTAAAACATAATCCATTTTCCATTTCATATACTATTTTCTTCATATATAATAAAATTAATTATTTACTTTATCCTTTAATAAGATATAATTGGATTAGTCGCCCACAGATAGATAAAAAATCTGTCAATACGTTTATAATATTGTTTCAGCTGTAGATTTCTCCTAAACACAAAAACAGAAACTAATTATAATAATTATTATTAGATAGCTAATAAATTAAAAAGTTATTAAACTGAACAAGTTAAATAAATAATAAGGTTACTGATGCGTATCCCATCCCAAAAATTGAACTTTTTCCTATTGACCATTATAAGGATGATTTTCTGAGTATATTAACACAAAATTTTTTTAGAATTATGCCATAGTTGTCGAAATAACGGCATTTTAAAATAACGAAAAGCAGAGAGATATAATATGATACACCCCAATGCATGACGGTCGGTCTCATGTTGAGGTACGGTCTCGTCGGTGACGGTTTCATTTTGTTGACGGTACGTGTGTTTTGATATACTCTTAATGTTTTTGTCAACCGCGGTTGACACCCGGACGAGTTCTATAGCTTTGAGTTCCACCTTTGGCGAGTTCTGTAATTCTTCAGGGATATTTTGAAATTGTTATGCGTAAGGTGAAAAAATAAAACAGGCCCGGAGGCCGCTTGCTTGACTAACGTCGCACAAAGCGATCGCTCAAAGACTTTGATTTGAAATGTCGACGAAGATGGATCTTTGATCTAAGTTATCCGAGATTTAGTAGAAATCTCCATATCTGCGAGTAAAGTAAGGTGCGAGTTATTGGGATTTTTAACCTGAAGCAGTGTAACAGTAAATTTCTAACAGCGTTAACGTCCACACGAGGTGTCGTAATTGATAAACGGGTGTTCAACCATTTTGAAAACGACGATTGAAGTCGTGTTATGTTATCTTGTTCTTTCGTGCCAACATCGACAACCTACCCTGTTAGTGATAATAGTTCAATAATAGTTGTAGGAAGGCCTTCTTGTTCGAGCTTCGATTTTATCATCCTTCAGCCGTGCAGTTCAGCAAGCTACTAGTTCTTCAAAAGTAGCGAAGAGAAAAGTTATGTCGACAACCTTGTCTTCAAAATTGGAAGCACAGATAATCTTGGTGGTGTAACCGCTGTCATAAATAATCTTGTAAACATATCGGAGCGCTTAGGTAAGTCAACTTTTAACGGTGCTAATTCCTTACTGTGTTTAGGTTTATTGAAAACTCTGTTAGTTCCGAATTGTTGTAGCGACGTGGCTTGTATACCAAATTGTAGCTGCCGATTCATTTTTTTGTATATTGGAAATTGTTGCAACAACGTAAAATAAATTTGTAGATTGTATTTAATTGCTGCTCTTATTATACGTTATATAATTATCTGTATTTTATTTTTGAGAAATTGAAAGCAAATTATTTTTGAGGATCCGCGCTCCGTATCTCTGAAATTAATAAGAGCTGGTTTACATCTAGGTTCCATCACACGTATTACTGGAAAAGATCAATTCCAGGTGTGGTGAAGAGTTTGCAGTTCGAGCGATTGAAACTCTTCACCACACTTCTTGTAGACGTTAACGTGGTTGGCAATTTACTGTTACACTGTTTCAGGTGTAACTGATAATATGTAGTGTGAAGCATGTTGCAATTTTTATTGATATCCAGAGTCAATGAAATGTAATTTGATTGATGTGCAGCTCATTGCATATTTCGTTTCTAACGATCTATTTAGTGACAACGACCGACAACTGCTGATCACAGTATTTGAAATAAGAGAGGTAAACGTATCGACCACGAAAAACTACAGAAGAATAGTGCCAAGAGCTAGAAAAATTTTTCAGTCACTCTACTTAAAAAAATTCCAATAGAAACTACTATTTATTATAAGAATATTCTACTCCACTCTCCCAGTTTATTTTCATCAAAATTTTTAATAAAAAGTTTAATTTAGTATTTCCGAAGTGCAAAGAATGCAATTGAAAATTACGAAAAATTTAGTCAAATTAATACGAAAGAAGTAACAGCAATAGCTTTTGACCTTATAAAAAAAAATGGATGGCTGGGACTCTTTAGAGGATACCCAGCAATTTCTTCCTTTCTACACGGTTAAAAATCGAAATTCCCAACCTTTTATTTCGTGAAGATACCCAAGATGGAAAAAACTAGCTGTTTTCTTTGCGGAAGTCAGGGATGAATCCGGCGTAACTGCAACAAGTTTGCATTCTCTCACGTACAAAAAAAAAATATTCGAAGCAAACGTCGGATATATCGACAAACGCAGCTAACGATTATCAAAAAATATTATCGGCGTTGTACAACCTTGAATATGAAAGAAACGAAAAGTAAGTAATAAGGTAAAAACTTATCTTATTCCCGCTGTTGAGTGAACGCCATCGCTCGATCTTTCGGGTGTCCAAGAAATCCAATGATGAAAAAAAATCAAAAAAACACAATTTTCTTGAAATTGGGGTAAATCTGCAAGAAGGAGCTGTGGTAATTCCAGTAATTATCACTACACAAAAATCGCCAATAACTACCGAAAATCAAAGGTCAAAATCAACTTTTTCGTCCACGCAATCTGGCTCTTCTTTCTCTAATCCCCCGCACCTTCTTCGTATCTCTCGTTATGCGCATAAATCGTCTTGCGTCAAAAATATTTCTCCTATCATTAAAAATACAAATACGAGGTGTAGCTAAAAGAATCGTAACAAAATTCAAAATTTTGTTACAACCTGACTCAAGCACTTCCAACTCCAGGCCTTTCTATAGGTATTTTCTATTATAAAAAACAATTTTGGACATACTGCCTTTAGGTCTCCCAACAAATTGGCTCAAAAATATTGAAAAAATAAAAAATCTGAATTGTATATTCCGATCAGTGCGGTGGACAAAATCGTAACATTAACATGGCTTTGTTATGCGATTATATTGTGAATAATTCTGACTTCATTGTTGAAGAAATTGATCATAAGTTTCTTGTCATCATTCAGTCATCATGTCAGATCATTCATAACTTTCTTCTGATCTAGATTTCGGACATATCTCTAAGAACAAAAAATATTAAAGTGAAATATTCTTTCTAGCTGTTGCTAGTTTCACTGTAATTGAGATGACAATGGAAAATTTTGTCTATAAAATCTTTACAAAAAATTATTGTCAAAGCAGCTACTAATAAGTTAAAATTCTAGTGGCTTTATAAAAAATCATACCCAGTCATTATATTTTTCAAATATTCCACTAACAATAATGTAGAATTTAATGAAGTCAACGTTGCTTAAAGAACACCAAATGGGGTTCAGGGGTTCAGTCTCTCAGACTTCTTTGTCCAGATGAGTGTACTATTTCAACAGCAAAGAAAAAAAACTATATTCAACTTTTACCATTTATTCCACCAATATATCATAGTTTTATTATTATCGCTCTGAATTCTAAATGAGTTTTTAAGAATGCATTATTTTAATCATTAATATTTAAAAAAAAAACCACAAAAAACACGCATACTTTTAAGAACTTAGTGATTTTAAGTTTTCACAAATAGAATACACCGAATATATATATAATAGTATAAATATAATAGAATAATATAATAGAATAAATATAATAGAATAGTTTCTGTATCACGCGAAATTTTAAAATCGGCAAATAAATAGTTAGTTTTTTTTAAAACTCGAAAAGTAATTTTTTTCCGTTCCGAATAAATCATTTTTATATGTTGACATTTACTTGATTTAAGAAAAATTTGCGGTGGAAGTTTTGAAATAATCGCCTCGGCGGATTAAAAAAAATAGTTAGCTTAAAAATGTGCTTATATTACTCGACTATTAATAATAACGTTTTACTTGCATCATTTAAAGTGACAACTTTATTTTTTGCAAAAGAAAATTAATTACTCTTTTATTATATCCGTTAGTCACAGTTTGTTGAAACCTGTACTAAAATTTTGTTATAACATTTTAATTAACAATATTTCCATAATTTATATTATGAATTAATTACGGCATCAAGTTGTTCTTAGAAAGCTTGGCTGCCCAATGTTTAAGACGTTTAAAGTGTTATTTATGAATATGCATTTTGCTTTAAGTTTTTGGGGTATGTTGTTAAAATGCACGTGCTTAAGTTATTTGAATATTTAATAACTTTTAAGCGTGTTGAGCTGCAAGTTAAAATAATTTTGTTTATCACGCTACGCAAAAATTCCTAACTTGTTATGAAAGACGGATGTTTAAATTTTATGCTCTCAAATTAATACAGATATTTTATAAATGGGTTCATATGTCTTAAAATTGAAATAACTAATGTTTGTTTTAATGCAAACTTTGCTTTATTTAATGATAATTATAATAACAAGTTTAAATTCCTTTCATTGAAGTACATTTTATTCCAATTCACAATTTGCATATTACGTAAATTTAAGTTATGAGTTTAATTTATAGTTAGCGTTATTATAAACCTGAAGAGATACTATAAGTGCGCTTTAAAGCTTTTGATATATAAGCGGAATGGCTTACTGTTGAGCTTGAAACAATGCAACAATTCTGAAACTAGATATAACTTCTGATTATTAATGGTGAGTAGTAATAAATATATTTTAAAACATTTTAAGTGCAATTATCATTGTAGTATATACTATGCAGAAGCAGAATTCGGAAGTCTTATATTTCTACAAATAATAAGATAAATATTCTAGAGTACATTTTAATTTATTAATTTAATGACAATTAATTTTAGAAGTGGAAAAATAACAAATTTGTCAGGTAGCAATCTCTTCAATTATATTTCTTTGATTTAAGTTACATAATTTATAATGTTTAATTAAATATAATTATTTCTATTAATTTAATTTAAACTTGTAAGGCTTAACTTATCCAAATCGGATTTAATATTAGCTAATTTTATTTTAGCATACAATATAATTTTATGTTGGTCTTTTAAATTGAATCAATTATATTAATTTCAATTCTAGTTTTAAAATTCATTTTAATTATTTTATTAGATTTAGAAAAACACTTTATTATAATAATTATTTTCTTTACATTGCGCAAATTAATAATGACAGACTTAAGAAAGGAAAATAAAGCTTATCTTTCAAATCTTTGAAAAAAATTATAAATTATTTTACGATATTTAAATTCCAAAATACAACACAATTCAAACATAATCCAAACTCACTCATAAAATAACTTTTACTGAAAAGAATATTAAAATTTATAGAGCCAAGCACCATCCTCATCACCATCGTCAAAGATCACCATCTTTTTTTTGGAGCAAATGCACATTTTGTAGCTTTACTGTACTAATTGTTAATTTCTAGAAAGTCGCCACAAAAATTCAAACAGCTCCAAATACAACATTATACTATTTTCAATACCGTCCATTATAGACAAATATGAGAAAATATCTGTACTTGCAAACTTTTTTATACAATTTTTTAATTAATTTCTTATATAAATCTAAAAATTCAGCTCAGATTAGGACATTTCTACGTTACCATTTCGTCATCGACTGTTTCGTTGTCGGAAATTTAGTATATCATTTTTTAATGCTAACATAAAAATCTGATTAATATATTAAAATTTAAAAATAACCAGGTATATGTAATAATAAAACTCTTATTTAAGATGGCAAATTAATATTTTATTTAGCTTTAAAAACAAACATTCAAGGATTCAAAAAATAAATAATCAGAAGCAATGTAAATTTTACAGGTTATTATTCAAAGCTCTATGAAAAAAGCAGCAAATAAAAACCATAATTATCTTATCTTTTATAAAAGGTTATCATTTAAATAATATAAATAATATTTTTTTTATAAAATAACGTCATATTTCTGACCGCAAATTGTTTATGTAATTGTTCGTCGTCACTTTCTTTAGTTTATCAAATAAGCGTTGTTTTTATTTGCTGCTTTTTTCACAAAGTTTTCATAGAGCTTTGAAAAATAATCGTTAAAATTTTCATTGGTTCAAATTACTTATTATTTCAATTGAACAAATGTTTGTTCTTAGGGCTAAATAACATAAATTTACCACCTTATATGGTATAAAAATGTTGAAAATATTGAATGCCGCTTAATAGATGTCTCTATGCTGATAGATAATTTGAAAATAAAATAAAATATTTAGAATTAAAACTTTTTGTCACAAGTATAATATATTTATAATATAGGAACTCCTCACTTTATGACCTTGACCAATTAATAGATACAGCAATTTTAATATACTATTGACCTTTTTATAAAATTTTAAAATTTACTCGCAATTTAATGAGAAATTTTTTTAGTTAAATTAACATTACATCTTATGAAAAATCAAAAACTAAAACAATATTACTATTAACCACTAATAATAGTGTACATCTTTTAAAACGATGACGACTGCATATTGAAAATTGGGGTAGCCATTTTAAACATTTACTTAAACAATGTATTAGTTTAACCTTAAGTAATAAAGTAAATTTCAATAAAAATTAAAATTTTGTGAATTTAATTTTTTGTTATAGAGCTGCCTTGTTTATTATTTTCTGATTTCCTGTGAAAGTGATTGGTTTTTCAAAACTTTTTTTTATACAGAAGTTGTAGTCCGTTAAATTTCCTATCCGGAATAGAGTTTGAAAAAAAAACAAAACAAAAAAATCACGAATTTTTCAACATTTTTTACTTACTTTAATTAATTTATAACTAGAAATCCGTTAATTTTAGACAATAAAAGGTTTAAATCTGGTTTTTAGCTTATTTTACGTTCTTTAAAAAAATTAATTTTTTCTGGCCTATGACCACGTGAAGGTGGAAATTCAAAAAAAGTTGACGGACTCTCGAAGTTTTAAATTTAGAAAAAAAAATTATTAAAAATGTTATGTTTCTTAGAAACGTATCACTTAAGTTAAGTAAAATGTATCCGGGGACATCCTGTATACATATGAATGCAATTCTAAATTTAATGACATGTAGCAAAATCAGCAACATATTGTGTATTGTCGTGCTTTGTTATTTTTGTAAATTATTTTAAAATTGGTATAAAAAAATTATTATTTTTGTTTGGTTTTGTTACAAAGTTGGTAACGGAAGTAAAACCGAAGCTTCTTGCTTTGGACGAAGCGCAAATACAAAGCACATTGAAGGTTTGTAAACATAATATTAATATAACAAGTATTAATATTTAATGCAAAAATTACATGATCATATTTGATATATTGCACTAAAATAGAAAGTTTTATAAGGCAAGAAATTTCTTTAAAAATTAAAAAGGAGAAGAATCACATTCTCTAAAAATTTGCATGTCACCTCGAGCTCACCAAATTAAATTGAAATTGATAAATTAAAGATATTTAAAAATTTTTATTGGGGGGGGGGGACATCGCAGTATATTAATTCTATAATAGTCAAATGATTTAAGTAATAATTAAGTCTATTAAATAAATAAGTCGATTTGTCCTCAGTTTATTTATTTTATTATTCACATAATCATTGTTTTTATTTGCTGTTTTCTACGATGTTTTTATTAAGCTTTCAATAACAACTTTTGTTGTTATTAAATGTTTGCTTTTATGACGTAAAAATATAAATTTGCCACCTTAACTTTTTAATTATAATATTTTTTAAATGAGAATATCTATTAATAATGTATAGATTACAAACCAAGTTAATATATTAAAATTTTGAAATAAACAGGTAAATTAATCAATAAACTTTGACTATTTTTGAAAATATTAAACTTCTTCTTCGCCATTTATCGACATTCTTTATTGTTTGTTGTTATTGTTGTTATTGCTATTATTACAAATTTAAATTAAAAAGTTTTTAAACTGAACAAGTTAATTAAACCATAATATGTTATATTTTTATTGAGCTTTCCGAGAAGATTGTATATACAATAAATTGTATATGTAAATAGATTTTGATGAAAATGATAACCTTTGCTAAAAATATTATTATTTAATTAACTTGTTTAATTGAAAACATTTTAATTTAATATTTCACAAGTTAAGAATTTATATATTAAAGTATTATGAATTTATTACAGTATTTATTATTGATTAGAAAACCATCCAATATAAGAATAAATATTAATTCTAGTTTAACGGCAAATATAACTGAAAATATTAATAAATAAAATTAATTACAAAAATAAGTCTAATTTTAATGTTAAATTAATTAATTTAGTTTTAAAGTACTTACTACTTATTATTTATAATATTTCACATTGTACTTGCTGTATTTTAAAAAACAGTTTTAGTTTCCAACCGTTAAATGGTTGACGGAGTAATGGCAACTGCAAAACTTTCCATTCCCAAAATAGTCGAGAGTAGTGAGAAAAATCAAATGCAAACATAAAATTTGATACGAATAAAAAACAGTACCTAAATTTTGCACTATAAAATGCAGTATAACATGCAAAATTGTTATCTCTGTATGAAACTTATTTACAATTAGGAGAAAAGCTAGTATTGAATTGTCATCTAAGTACCAGCTGTGTAGACTAGATGAATTCTGTGCTTTATTATGCAAATCATTAAATTAACAATGTTAACATTACATGCATTAATAAGACATATCACAACACAGAATATAACAATGATTTGTGGGTACTAAAACAAATGATGTAATAATTTCACTTATAACTGAAAACACCAGGTGTCGGAAAGCTAAGATACATTACACCTTATGTCTACTTTCAAAGAAATTATATCAAGACATCTTGCCTACAGATAATTTTGCAAGTGGTTTCAGAATTTTCAGAATTTTTATTAAATTTATTAAGAAAGTAAATGCAAAAATTTAAAAGTTCAATCGCATTAATGTTTCAACAGGATTAAATTATGTCAGCGCCCAAATTAAATGATGTTTTTTATATTTTTTAATTTAACTAAAACCTTATAAAAGCTTATTATATTAAAAGTATAAGACGAAAAGTTGCATCTAATTTTGCTTTCAAGCATCAAAAATCAAGAGCGGATACAAAGAAAAAGGAAATGAAAGTAACAAGGTAATGAAAGTGAAAAGATAACGGTTAAATACTTCAGTACAGTTTTGCAAATTTGGAAAATATACCTAAGTTTTTATCAAAATATATTAAATATCGCTCTTCTAAACTTTCGCTTGAGCAGTCCTTGTATGTAATAGAAGATTATACATACTAACAGCTGTATTCATAAAAAGTTACAACAGGTTTATAAAACTATTATAAGTAAAGTATCAAAAAACATTATTCATAAACGTTCAATAGCGCTAAAACACTGTTATAAGACTGATATAAGCGGTTTGTAATCTAAAACAACCAATCACCTATAACCCATAACCTATAACAGTGTTATAACTAAAACATTCTTGAGCAACACTTTAAGAAATTTTTATGAATACGTGTATTAGTTTTTATTACACAACAATTTCTATAAAAATTATTTTTACAATATCGTCTAGTAGTATTATTCGTCTGTTATAATAATAACACCATTTTTACTACTCATTGTTAATTTTCTATTATGTTATATAGAATACTGACCTTTAGCTAACTTATTATTTTAAAAATTTTGAATTGTATTGATTATAAATTAACTAAATCCACTGACATGTCAAGTGGTTTAGGTTATTATCTTACTGTATTGTCGTGTTTTGAAACCGTAAAATCCTTATAGTTTTTTTGGTAAATTATTTTGAAGTTTTGTTTAATTTGTAACATACTGTACATAAATGTATTTATTTATTTGTATAAAATATTAGATTGGTAAGAAGGTAAAACAGAAAGAAGAATAGAGAGGGATTAACGATGTCATACGGCGCTGTGCCGGTAAGGCGGTGGAAGTGTTTATTCCCCGATGAAATTATTTTGATTTTGATGATTTTGATAAAAAATATAATTTTGAGTTCAGTAAAAAGTTGTTTTAGTGAAATGTGTTATTAGAAATTTTTAAAGAAATTGGAATTGTTTCACGACGAAGTTGATTAATAAGCCAGACAGCTGCAACGGCATGTAACAAATGTATTAAAACCATCACGTAAGGTAACGCAACAAATTTTCGTGACCATATAAAATTTAAAACTTTGGCAAAAATTTAAAATACCGATTTAAACTTTTTAAATTATACGATATTTATTAAAAAAAATACAAATAAGAGTCTCATGCTCCTAAATATTTGCATGTCTCCCCTGAAACCACGATAAAAAAATTAATGTTAAAAATTGAATCATTTTGTACTTCAAAATTTATACAAAAAATATATATACAGAGAGATATTGCAGTATATTGCCGTTAGATATTTTTATTTTTTTGTTAATTTTTTATCAAGTCTATAAATTGTTTGAATTTATGGTTTTTAATATTGTTATTAATTTTAATATATTGGGTTTTGGGTTTTGGGATGATATAATATGGTTCTTTATGCAAGAAATCGATTTTTGTAAATTTTCAAAATTTTTTGTAGTTTTCTTTGTTTTAAACTATAAACAACATACATTTCCAGAATAAAAATTTTTAAGAGTTAGCTAACGGTAGAAGTAAATGTGTAAATATGTACTGCTATGTCCCCAACGGTAAAAATTTCAAAATCTTCACCTTCATGAAAATGTTTCTTAGTATGCCGTTGCGCAGCTGTCCGGCTTATCAAACTTTTGTGGTTTCCTTGACAAATCTTTAAAATTTATTTTAAATTTCACTTTTATTTAATAAAACAATTTTTAATTTATAATCAAAATCACTTTTATCTCAAAAATAATCACAAATTTATCAAATTAAACGAAAAGGAAACTAACATATCCGTACTCTTTAACGTTCTCCGGCATAAACCCTCGTTCTCACCTTCGTTACCAACCTCGTAACTAAAACAAATATTTTACAAATTTTTATATGTAGAGCATGTAACAAAATTTTAAATTAAAAGGAAATAAACTTCCAAAATTCATACAAAATAAATAAAACAGATATTTTATGGATTTCAAAACACGACGTTTACCCCTTAAATTTTAGGAATGAACCATAAGGAGTTTGTTACAAACTTGTCATAGGTTGACAAATAAATTTTAAATTATTTATAATTTTAAAACTAAAGAAATAGTTATACATTTAAAAATATCAAAATTTTATAGTAGACGAACCAAATAAATCAAAAATAAAATCTTTTTCTACCTTCCTTAAATAAGTAATGTATTCAAAATTAAATCTCAAATCAAACTTTTAAAATTAAATTAAATAATATTCAAATGTTTTACAAAAAATAATCATATCAAATTAAATTTTTATACATTGTTTAAATTTCATATCAATTTTTTTATCTGAATTCTTGCTCAGTGTTTATTTTCTTCTCCTGTACTTCCACAAATAGATTCTTTTTTGGGTGTCCACATATTCGGCTTTAACTTCTGCCACCTCCTATTTTTCCATATTTTCACATTTTTCACATTTTTCTTTTTCTTTTTTTTTTTTATTATCTTCAGTGCTCTAATTTCAAATTTTTCGTATTTCTGTTCAAATTTTATTTTTCTAGAAGTTAACGCCAATTTCCCATTTCTCGATCTTTAAATTTTTCCTATAATTTCTTGATTTGGTTTCCATTCTTAATGCAACGTTTTATTTTTTTTAATAATTTACCAAGATCAAAAACCTAAATCCAAACCTCTTCATCTTGGTCTTATCAACCACTCTATTATTTTTCTATATTATACTATTAACTTTTTTTTTCAAAACTTCTTGTTGATTTACGTTTTCTCTACTATTCATCATTGCGTCTAACCTAGTTATTATTTTTCCAAAACTTTCATTAATCTCCTGTTTTAATTTTTTTTCATTTTGTTCATGTTTTCTATTATCATGTCTGTTATTTTTTTATCCCTTTCTGCCAATTTTTATTTCTTTCCTGTCAATTTTTTATTCATGTCTGACATTATCTTTATTAAATCTTGTAAACCTTTTCAACACTTTTTTAATTTAATATCAGGATCTACGCTGTTTCAATTTTATTCGAGCCCCACGTTAAGGGATGCCACGTTAAGATTAATGCTTTAACTCAATTTCGTGGAGTTTAAGAATCACGTTGCAATGTCCTCAACTATTTGCCTTATCAAATAAATTCTTAGTGAAACAATAATTACTAATTCACCAAAATCTTCGATTTTTGAAAATTTTATCTTCTAACACTTAAATTAAATAAAGCGACTTTTTAATTTAAATCGATCTCACTTTTAGTTTCAAAAATTTAAAAATCTCAAATAAAATAATAACGGAACTAACATATCCGTACTTTTCAACGCTTTCCCGGATAATGGTATCACCTTCGTTACCAACCTCGTAACCAAAACGTTATAAAAAATAATAACGGAACTAACATATCCGTACTTTTCAACGCTTTCCCGGATAATAGTCTCACCTTTGTTATCAACCTCGTAACCAAAACAAATATTTTATAAATTTGTAACAAATTTTAAATTAAAACAAAATAAATTTCCAAAGTTCACAAAATTAAACAAAACTGAATTTTTATGAATTTTAAAACAGGCCAGTACATAATCTTGCTTCCTTCCTGTACTACGCATTACCATAATATTACTTTTTTTCAATTTGAAAAATTGTCTTTTCTTTAATCTATTGTTTACTTTTCTATAACAATTTTGTACATTTCTTGCAATTCTTACGTTTGCTTTAATTAAATCTATTCTTTTAAATCTAAATTAAATTTCGGTCTATTTAGAATTGGATAAATTAAAAAAATTATTTATAAAGTATCTTCGTCATCTAACTTCCATTAAAGTTCAATGTCAACCTTAAATATTACATATTAAATTTTTTTTTGAACGATGGAAAAGTTTAATTTTACATCCATTTCTTCTCAGTGCCTAGTATATCTGTGAGGTTATCCTAATATTTCCTCACTATAATCATTTAATTTTTCTAAATGTGGGTGTGGCCTTAGGTAAATTAATTAAAAAAGGGTAATATGTTACATTTACTTAATAATATAATAATTAGTATATTATATTGTCCTGTTTAGAAACCGAAAAATCTTTATTTTAGTTATTTTGTAAATTATTTTGAAGTTTATTTTATTTAATTATTTATTTGTAACATAGTGTACATAAATTTATTTATTTATTTGTATAAAAAATTGTGTTGGTTACGGTGTAAGTGAGTGAAAGGATTGGTTCAGATCGAAATGGTCGACGCAATGAACGTGAATTTCGTTTGTTGTAATTTTAATTTGATCAAAGTTGGTTTTACTAAAGTGGAAATGTAATAAGAAATGTTTGAAGAAATTGAATGTTTTTGGTGATTTTGGAAAAATATCACAGCAAATTTGTTAAATTAGCAACGTAAAATTTTATACGAGTGAAAATTTTTTAATATTTCAAATTAATAAAAAGAGTCTCATGCTATTAATTAATTGCATCTCAACCGTAAACCACGATAAAAATTTTAAAATTGAATTTATTTTGTAGTATTTAAAAAAATTAAATAAAAAATATGCAGGAGGGCTTCGCAATACATAAAAGATTACAAAAACCTAAAAATAACTAATCAATAGATAAGTGGTTTAAGTAGTGTAACTCGATATTAATCATATCAAATTTTTAGCATAAACCAAAAAATGCACAAAACACTTTTTCAAAGTGTTAAACATTTAACATTTAACAAACATTTAAGTGTTAAACTTAAACATTTTAGTTTCAAAAAAGCGTTTTGTGCATTTTTTGGTTTATGCTAAAAATTTGATATGACTAAAAATAACTTTTTAAATAAATTTGTATACTGAAACTCAATATATGATTAATATACATATTCACTATAAAATACCTTCCAAGATTGCTGCAATATTTCGTGTTATATTGTAATTATTATATTGAAAACTGCATTGAAACAATTTTGCAAATAATTCGTATTCTCATATGTAGCTATATTAAAAATCAGTATTACATCAAAATTGTAAACTATATCGTTCGTGTTATGGTATTGACACTTTATCGACAATCAATATTTAACAATGTTGTGTATTATATTGAAGCAATATTGCCAATTGTTCATATTACGACATTAGTGCTATATTGAAAATTAATATTGCACTAATATTGTAAACTAAACTAATTAAACATTATTATCAGTCATTTAAATACGAGTAATTATTATTCCAGAAAATCATTTGGGCAGTAAACATAATCTTAATTTATACCAACATCGAAAATAGCATATAATTTTTTATTTTTAGTGAAAATTAAATTATTTAACATATTAACTAATTTTAATAATAATATACTATTGAGCTAAAACGCTGAAAATTACACCAAAACCACAACCACCGCAAGTAGTACTCTTGTGCATACTTAAAACGAAGTATGGAATTCAGGTTCTAAATTTGAATAAATAAAATTCTTACACAGACATATTTACCGTATGTACACAATCCAAGTGGTGGCAGGTGAAACCGTTTTTGTAAATGGAATTGTCTCTAGCTAAGTTCTTTGTAAAATCTGAGATACGTAAAAGCTCTATCAGAATTTTTAAGCAAAAATTTCTGAATGAATTGTAGCTCGGTAAGTACAGACAATACCGTAAAAGGATTTTCGACAAATAGGGTAGTTTCGTTCCATGCTCCAATTCTAAAATTCATACTCAAAAGAACCCTTACGATAGAGTTAGGTACTAACAAAACTGCTTAGCAAGTGGAAGAAAAGAATAAATGGCATATGGCTTTTATTACCTGCAGATAAAATTGGCAGTCAACGTTTGATAAGCTTTACTTGCTAGTAAATTACATTAATTAAATGGAGCTTTCAGCTTCACTTCCAAAATGTAACTTTAAAGTTAAAGTCGACATAAGTTCACACCCTGACAGATTAAGCAACTTAAATTTGAAAGATAACCTGCCTACAATTTCCAATTTATATTATGCAATTTTGTTTGAAATTCATCAAAGCTTTTTTAACGACCTCCACAGTTGAATAAATACAGTCTAGTTAATAAAAAACTGTATTTCATATGTTTCTTTTTATATCTCGTTATCTTATACAAGTGCTGAAACCAATCCAATTTTCATCGTTGAAGACACAATCAGCAATTGAAACGAAACTTGATTTTCCATTTCAATAATTTGAGCAGATTAAAAACGCGCTCTCATATGAATGCTATTTTTTATGATTAAACAGATAAAGAATTCAATTACATAAATAAATATTATTAAAAGTTGTCGAATTTTTATTTGTAAAATTTAAACAACGACGCTAGTTCAACAACTTCGTAGGTATTCAATACGCGCTCATTAGAGAAATGGCTTCAATACCATGGACAGGATTCATTAATCAGTTGCTAAAGCAATATTATGTCGAACTTACCCGTACTGCTAATATAATTATTTAGTCCCAACTAAATTAAATTTTAAAAGGGATTACTTGCTTAATTGTTTTTATACGCCTAGAAAATGAAAAAGAAAAATTGTTTTCGTTTAAATACAATTGGACAATTTACCATTTGTAACTTGTTAAATTTACAAATTTCTTGCAAGTTCTATTCTACATATATGATATCGCGTTATCCCCTAGTGTAGAATATACCAGCGATCACTCGCTTTGATATGATTTTCTTAGTAATGTATGTTACTTGAGCTAAATTTCCGTTTCCTTCTTGAGGTTTGTTGTCAGACTGAAGATTTGAATTAGAATTTATCGTTTAATAGATCACAAACTTTTCTATACTTCTACACGAATACTTTGCCTTACAAGACTTAATCTTTTATTTCTTTTTTTTTCACTAACTTTAATTATTTCCATTCAACTTTCTTTCGCATGTGACAATAAAAATTCTGATAACTTATATGACGTAAAATATTTCTAATATATTTAATGACCTTACTTAAAACAAAATGTTTCTATTTTCTTTTGCAGTGTTTTCCAGCTCTATACGTCTGAAAATTTAAGGGTAACTATTTTAATACAGTTCATGTAAATTTTACAAGGTAGTGTATGCACTCAAATAGGGTAAATCAATAAAGTAGAAAATTTTATAGGATGGCGATGTGCAGAATAACATTAATCCAATTTTCCAGTACTAAATATTCTCTAATATAAAGAAAATGCATTTACTTTGAATTTACAAACTCTAGATTTAAATTTTCAACTAATTTTTAAAGTAATTTATATTTATAAAATTAGGCGTGCAGATGCTTTTGGCATATCAAAATTTCAAACAAAAAGTACTACACCAATTTTTATACATTTTAACACAACCCTTCCAGCGATTTTAATAAAATAAATGTTTAATAAGTCACAATTATAAAACATAAATTTTACCAAAATTTTAATTAAAACATAACGGGCGTTATAAACCAAAACCCTTGTGCATTTAACGATATTTGTTTGAAGTCAATTTTTGGCGAGTTTGAAAAACAGGATTCTAGTTCATAATAATTTTAACGTTGCTGAAATAAAATTTGAGAGCAATATTGCAAATTTGCTTTTTAATTATTATTAAAATATAAAATTATTTATTAATATAAATCAGTGTAGTGAGTTGAATTCTAAATTACGTACGTTTATAAAAATATTGGATAGTTGAAATTAAGTTTTCATAAAATAAAACATTTTTCGAAATTGTCGGTATAAATTTTAATTTGCTTAAATAAATTGTAAAATAATTTAAAATGATAATAACATGTATAGATGCACTGATATCCAATTATAATTTTGATTTTGATCTAATTCCAATCAAAATATCCTCTTTATCTCCTACCAATACTTTTTGATTCTCTTTCAAATTTAATTTAAAACATTTTAATTTCGTCAATAATACAAAAATTAATAAACTTAAAATTTTACATCTGAGTCTTCCGAGATTTTTGAACAAAATCCACGTGTTTTCGTAAGTAAATATAACCGAATATCAATTTCACATTTTACTAAAGAAAAAAAGAAAAATTTATAAAATCAAAAATAAAATTTTACAACTATTTACCCCCCCTCTCCTAAGTAGAATTGATAAACTAACGGTTTACAATTCCATCTATAAATTGATTGTTTTTTTTTATATTTAAAACTAAATAAAATATTGATTAGTTTTAAACAAAAATTAAATTTAAATTAATAATCTATAAGATTATCTATGGAAGAGATAAACGAAGATACAATGAAAGCAGAAAACTATCAGCGAGGTTATGCAAACAAACGAAGCAACAATGGATGAACGATATAATGAAGGACATAGAAAAACAACATAAACAACCAAGAGAATTCTACAAAAAAATAAAAGACGAAAAGGTGAAGCCTAAATGCGAGATAAGCGAAATAAAAGACAGAAACTGTAAAATTAGATACGGAGAGGATGAAATTAAAAATAGAGAGAAAACTTTGAAGAATTATTGAATATAGACACAACAACGGTAAATGAAATGGAAACACAAAGAAAAGATGAAGACTTAAAAACAATCAACGAACCATCATACCTGGAATTTCTCGATGCGGTAAACAAGATGAAAAATAATAAAAACCCAAGGACTGACAACATAAGCAGCAAACTGATAAAAATGGAATCTGAAACAGTATTAAGAAGGATATATGATCTCCTGGTAGAAGTGTTGAAAGAAGAAAAGATACCAGTACAATGGAGCAAAGCTGGATTAATGCCGACTTATTATAAGAAAAAAAACAACAAAAACTGTCAGAACAACAGAGGAATATTGTTACTCAACAACACTTACAAACTACTGACCAAGCTGATACATGTGAGACTACAGAAGGATGATGAAGAAACCATAGGAGACTTCTAGTAAGGCTTCAGACCAGGAAGATCGACGACGGATGCCTTGTTTTTGGTAACACAAATCATGGAGAAGACATACGAATTTGATACAAGAATAGAAATGCTCTTTGTGGATTTTAAACAGGCATTTGACCGTGTAAATAGAAAACAACTCGGGATAGAAATGAAAAACTTAAATATACCTGGAAAACTAATTCGATTGATACAGATGACACTTAATGGAACGACAGCGGTAATAGTAACAAAAGAGGGAAA
Source organism: Cantharis rustica (assembly GCA_911387805.1). Taxonomy (NCBI): domain Eukaryota; kingdom Metazoa; phylum Arthropoda; class Insecta; order Coleoptera; family Cantharidae; genus Cantharis; species Cantharis rustica. The sequence continues at coordinate 47,560,179 of OU426878.1, read as the reverse complement.
TCTGATGAATTTCCAATCAACTTGGGAGTGTCGGCCATCTTGTTTAAAATTTTATTGGAAAGAATAATGAGACTAACTAGTTGCAATGGAACGATAATCAATCGAGAAACACAAGTTATAGCTTACGCCAACGACCACAAGGCCCCAATCGAAACCTTTGAAAACATAAAACGAGAATCAAGTAGAATTGAGAGTGAACGAAAGTAGGACCAAATTTATGAGATGCAATAGAAACATAAATAAAGAGCTGAAAGAGACACGAATCTAGAACTATACATTTGAAGAAGTCAGTGAGTTTAAATACCTCGGAATGCAGATCAACAACATCAATGAAAGAGATGAAATCGTAAAAGATAGAGTGATGGCTGGAAATAAAGCTTTCTATAGTAATCAAAATCTTTTAAAAAACAATAACTTGAAAAGAAGCACAAAGATTAAAATATACAAAACGCTAATAAGACCTGTAGTGACGTACGGTATGAAAGATGATGGTATAAAAGATGAAGGAAGAAAAGTTGAAAGTATTTGAGAGAAAGGTAATGCGAAAAATTTTGGGTCCCGTAAAACTAAATGAAAACCAATATCGAAAAAAAAACAAATATAGAAATAGATAAAGAACAAGCAAATATAGTGAGACATATAAAGGCCCTGAGATTGGGATGGATAGGCCACGTAATGAGAACTCAAAATTGATGAAATAAATGCCGGATGTGAACAGACCAAGAGGGAAACTAAGAATGTGCTGGAAGGATGACGTTGTTGACGATTTGAGGGTGATGGAAGTGAGAAACTGTGAGAACAAGGGCACTGAATAGGGTGATGTAAAAAAAGTTGTAGAAGATACGAAGACCTATAGTAAGATTTAAGGTAGAAAGCAAAAGAAAACAGAAAGAAACGTACCAGAACGAGGAATTAAATGAAAAAAAAATAAAGAACCACTATACCCATTCTTGAAAACGCGCTCCTGCTCATATATACGCTTAGTCTAACAGTTCATTCACTTTGTAATAATGTGTAATCTGTTTCCACCTTGAATTGGAATTACTAAGACTAGTTCGGAGCACACTTTCCGTCAACAGAATAGAGACCCGGGCGTTTAGCGAGTCGAGTACCCTTGCGTCGACGGTGTAAATGCTATGTCGAATTTTATGCGTCTTTAAAATTTTAAATTTTAAAATGCCGTCTTTTTTGATAATGATAATAACAATATTAACTATAATAACAACATTTTTGTTATAATATACTTAGAAAAGCGTCTTCTTTCCAATAATACATACGAAAAAGTTCAAACCGTGAGGTAGTTTAACTGAGAGTAGTCAATAATTTTTATAAAATAAACTCTTAAACTTTTTAGCTTAAATTAATCTTTATTCTAATAAATTAAACTAAGATTTTAAACCTTATAATAAACAATCCAAGTTCGCTCGATCCCTGAGCCTCAATTACAGATTACAAAACCTATTTTACATATTTTCACAAAAACAAATTTTTTTTCGTTATGGTATTACAATATTTTCAAAACCATTTAAAATGGGAAAGTTTAACTAAAGTTGTTTATCTAATTATTTATTTTGTTTATGGTATTGATCAGGATTTTCATCCTTTTTGTTGAGTTAGTTAACTCAAACAAAAATGTAAAAAATCTACATGATTTAGCGCTCTCACCGTTCGCGGGGCTGCAAAAGGTAGACAAAAATTAAACTTCCAGATTACACTTGATTTGAGTCAGCCAAGGCGACACATCAGGGAATTACTAATAAAGTAGTTTTCTGTTGCTTTCTTCATAGCTCACAGAAGGGATATATTGGGCTTTAGATCACAATAGTGTAGTCTGAATCATCAAGCATCGAATCACAGTCTCCCGTGTTTCAGCATACCGATTTAGGCCTTACACCACACTGCTGGTCTTTATTTAAATACTAATAGCATAAGATTATTTTTTTAATAAAGCCAATACCATGGTCATTACGACGATTTCTGTCTTTTATTTCATTTTCTATCACCTTTTATAAGAATATCTATAGAAATTTAAATAAAATGAATTAATTTCTAGTTTTCATCTCTAATGAAAAGGTAAGAAATATTTTATATTACAGCCAAAATAAGCAATACTTTAGTTATATTGATGTGCAGCTCTTCTTCTTCATGTGCCATATCTGTTGGCGACCTCTCTCTTATGTTTTTGTTGTGCTTTTGAACTATTATCATTTATCACACACATAGAGGACCTACTGCTTAACGCGGGCTCCAAACCACGGGAAACGTATACACTTTATCTCCAGAGAGAGTGTACCAGGCATTACACCTCCGAGAGGAGACGGTCAGAATAAAACTTTTACTGAACCCGGAGTCGCACCAGGCATTCAGCATTAGCAGCATTAGCAGCATCGCACTTAATCGCTTTAGCTGACGACTGTGCAGCTCTAATAGCTCTAAATAGATCTAGATAGCTAAATAGATAGCTCTAATGGTGCAGTGGAAGCTAGGCAATAGATAACACTTTCTATAAAATACGATTAAAATATTCTTTTTTTACCACTAACATGAGAAATCACCATTATCTACCCCATTTCTCTAATGAGAAGTAAAATTTCTCGCCCTAGGTAAATAACGATAACAAAAAAATACCTAGGTAAATAATAAAATATTTTTAATGAAATGAACAGAAACTCTATTATTATTAACTTAATTCTAAGCAAGAACCAAATAAACTCTGAAATTCACGACTATAAAATGATATAACAATAATTATTATAGTAGATATTATATAAAGAAAAAATTATTTAACTAAATTTAAAATTGCATTTCATTAGTTTCATTTTGTTAATTTGACAACTAAACACCCACACTACTTGATATTTCAAAATACTAGAAAAATAAGTAGGAAGCAACTAAAGCTATATTTATCAACATCTAATCAAATCAAATATAGTAATATATCAGTGTTAGTAGTAAAAAAAATTCTATATATACTTCGGTTGAGAAGGCCATTATACACCTCACACATTATATCCTGAGGCGCTACGCGCCTCAGGATATAAACGTGCTCGGTAAATAATGGCTCACTTCTCAACCTAAGTGTATAATATACTATTATTAAATTATTCATTTTACAGTAATTGTTGGACCGATGAACCCTTTACAAGAGTGTTTTTTGATCTTACAATTTAATTTTCGTACAAATTTAGGAGCCCCTCTTGTGAAACTTTATCTCCTGATTCCTTTCTGTTGCCGGCTGAGCATAACAATAATGCATTTAGTATTCTTGTTTTAACAAAAACGATGGTTGCGTAAAATATTTAAATTCTCGTTAATTTTTGTTGGAAAATCATGAAAAACCAACTTTTAGAGGTTTGATCGGTAGAAATAAACTGCTATAGACATGAGAAGATGGAGAAAGGAGCAAGAAAAGGGAAATAAAGGCTTTAGTAAGTACTTACACAATAAAAAATAAAGATTGTATTAGGGAGCGGAATAATGTAGATGAAGAGATGAGATTAGATGGAATGGAATTAAATTGAAATAAATTAAATTAGGGTTAGTTTCGTAAATTAAAGTAATAAAATTAAATTTAAAATAAAATAAAATTAAATCAACGGTTTTAGTGAAATTATTAAAACAATCAATAAACACTTAAGATAGCCACTACCGTTCCTATGAATAAACTGAATAAAAATGAAATAGTCTGAATAAACAAATTACCAATAAAAAAATGTTTCATGTTATGCATTTGATTTTTTACTACTAAGTACTCTTATAATTTTTAATGTTGGTTATAAAAACAATAAAACAAAAAAATCTAATCTTAACCATTTTTTGGGTCTATTACACCAAAATTACCTTAAGTGAGTCTTGCTCAGATATCTGATGAGGCATATGATTCGCATGTAGTTGTAACAACTGTTTTAAAATGTTTGTGTAACTTAAAATAGTTTTAAAGGAATTCAGTAAAAAGTCTTCAATTAAAGCTTAACAGCTGTATTCATAAAAAGTTACAACAGGTCAATAAAGCTATTATAAGCAAAATGTCAAAGAACATTATTCATAAACTTTCAATAGCGTTAAAACACTGTTATAAGACTGTTATAAGTCTGATATAAGCGGTTTATAACCTAAAACAACCAATCAGCTGTAACCCATAACCTATAACAGTATTATAACTAAAACATTCTTGAGCGACACTTTAAGAAATTTTTATGAATACGGGTGTAAGTTTTTTGCTTGTACAAGAAAAATTATTGATGTTTTCTAAATTCCATCTAGAAAGCCTAGAAGTTATTTAATTTTTGTTTATAAATAACTGGGCTATAAATACAAAAGTCACATTAAAAATACATTGCAGCAAATTGTATAGAAAACACAATTATTGTAATCGTATAATAATTACTCGAGCGACGAGACAACACCACATTTTTACAATTTAAAATATTGAATAGCATATTATGTAAATTGCAGTTCAAAGTTAAACTAAAAATATTTTTAAATAATTTTATAAAAGGTCAAAAAAGAAGGTTAAAAAAGTAAAAAAGCGTTGCATATTTTAAGACTATATTCGGGAAATCTTTTTTTAAATTTTATGTAATAATAATATTTTTTTCGAAAAGCTACATGGTTAAATATAATTTAATACAATAATAGCAAAATTGAGCACATCAAAAGTGATGAAAATAAGGAAGAAAGCAGAATAATAAAATTAATGCAAATGATGAGAGTAAGTAATAAACAAGAAGAAACGTACAATAAATTCCGGTACCAGTATTGAAAGATTATATAATCTTTATATCAATATATCTATTGACAATGCACGATACCAAAAGTTAAAAAGTCTGCTATTATGGTTTACATAATTATTAGAAATTCTGAATACTATGTATGAGAAGACTGACGTTAATTTGACTGTTGAATTTATTTTTTAAAAAATTCTAAAGTTATTTTTCATGTTATAGCATTTATATTCTATATTGAATTTAGCTGTCCGAAAACTTACAAAATCCATTTGTTGAGGTGGATTAATCCCCGTAATTTACTTTTTTAGTTACATTCAATTTGTTGCAGATCTCTGTGTGTTTTTGTATCACTAACTATGATTCTTCATGTTTTGTAGTTCATCACCGTCTGCCTCCACCTTCTTAGTTCTTTTTGCTTCTACTTCGACAATTATACTATTTTGATTGTGTTCCAGATATTATCATTGCATGGTACAATGTAACTTGCTCGACCAGTTATTAATTTATAAATAATTTATATCTAAATTATTCAGTTATCTTTCTCTCGTTAATATGTTTGTTTATATTTAACCAATCAGGGTTAATTATTCTGCTGTAACTCTATAAAGTTAGCCAGTTGGAGGCGCCAGTGTACGTTCTGCATGAAGCAAATTCGTAGGTTATTGATTTCATGAATAAGTAACTGTGTAAATAATAATATCATGAAAATCGTATGTAAATAATATGATTACCGAATAAAAATAATTATTACATTTTGTTTTTGTTTCACGTTATAAAAGTTGAAGGCTGCAAATTACCTTTTTTCAAATAAATAAGTATGCGGCACTGAATGGAAAAAAATCTCAGCTTTGATTTTTTTATTATGAATTATATTAATTTTTACTTTAATTGAGAAAAATAATTATTCCTCTGAGAAATAAGGATCCATTTTAATAATATAATTTAAAGAAGCTTTTGCCTTTAATTTTGTAAATCTTACATTCAAACATTTTCTATTTGAAGTACGTAATATTATAGTGAGCTTTAATAAGAGGAAGTTTCGACTTCATGTAAAAGTTCAGCACCCACGTTGTTATAACATAAAGTAAGGATTTAACAAGATTTTCAATTTTAACGTTACTTTCGTAAAGGCTGTGTGTATAGAAAAACAACTTATTAAGAAATTTAAAATAAGTATTTCTTATATAAGAAATTATAACAAAAAGAAAATCTGAATTTCAAATGTGTCATTAAGAAAGTATTAAAATTTTACGCCGTTCTGAAAGAAGTAATAAAATTTTATTATAACCATATTAAAAATGTGAAACAAATAAATTGTTAAGCTGCCGGTATTTACATATTAATATCAAATATACCATTAACAATTTATTTTATTACTACTAATGAAAAACAAATTACTGTTTGCTGACTTAATTAAATTTTAATTATAGTTTAATATTTTGCTTTAAAGCGTAATTAAACAACCTCAATAATTTTGTTTAGATTTGTTAGATCTAAACGGAAATTGGTAACTTTAATGTATTAGAAAACAAATTACGTACGTTCTATTTTCTGACAGATTTCGGGTAGGTACACAAAAGATTGTACTTAAATTATTTAAAACTATTCGTTTCCAGAAAATTATAAAATAGATAGTTATAGTCAAGATTAGAATTTAATTTGCAACATTGAAGATTACAAATAACATAAATTCGATCAAATGTTTTCAAAAACTTTTTTCAGAAAATCAAACATTCAGGCACAATTTTTAAATATAAACGAAAAGTTTCCGTTCCTGTTCCCTTCAAGGTTATAGCAATTTATATTTTGTGCTCTATTTAAATCCTTAAAAATAATAAGGGTTGTTGTTTTAAAAAAAAATAAGGTCGACTTGTCTGATGATTTTCTAAAATTTTTTATCGAATTTGTTCTCAACTTTACGAGATCACTGTATGGCGCCCGTTGAATGTATGTAAATAAGATAACAAATTTAACATTTTAATTAAAAGTTTACCCATTTAAAATTGTATTAAAATTTCGATACATAGTATTTAAAAAGTTTTCCTTTAGAACACTAAGTTCTTAGTTTCTTGATAGTCTTACGGTATTAAGAACATCCTTTCAAGGCTTGGTTAGGAAAAACGTGAACAAATTTCGTAATACTAATTTGCTATTGCACATCAAAAGAACAATAAATTGCCACGTAATTATCTTAGTAAATCATTATGCTGAATAAAATAATCCTTTTTGAATATTTTTATAAACGAATAAAATTAACATTTGTTGGATAGCATGCACGAGACTGGAAATCACGTGTTGTGAATAATGCATAATGGTATGCAAAAGGGTCATTTAAAGATTATTAATAAGAAAAGACGTCCAACTCGACTGTATCCTCACGTGCTGGAAAGCCTGATCGAACTCCATGCACTGACCTTAACAATATTCACGTTTTTGCCTATGCATACTTAATGTATGAACCGACACTTACCTTTCTAAATAACAATGCTTAAGAATTATTTATTGTAACGAAATTATTGTCTTTATGTCACATGAAAAAGTACCCAGACTGCATTCTCTAACTTATTGTTTTGTAATAAAATAGTTGTGATCGATTAAGGATTTCTATTCTTCATTTTTTTAATGAGGTAGTTTTGTCGACTTTTCCAGAAATTATATCGCTTCGTATTACTTTATGGCTCTTAATAACAACTGTTACTCCTAGAAGATATTACAATTTATTGCAAACTCATGCAAAATGTAAGTTTTTGTTCGGGAAGAAGCTATTGACGTTATGGTACTTTTAACGAATTTACTTATCTTTGCAAACTTGCCAATGTTAGATATTTGAAATAGTTACGAGATCGTCCAAAGTCAGAAAGTTAGACACTAAGTTCTGTTTATTCATAATTGGTTGCAATTTTAGCAAAATGTTTAACGTGGAACTTCGGGAGGTTATTAATGCCAAAGAAACAGAATTTGTCCTTTTGTGTTACAATTTCGGACAAACACAATTACGTTTGGAAGGTTTGCCGTGTACATTTGCACTTTGCTTGGGTAATATGATGTGAGTTTTATACTTATTAAAAGTATTAAACTCTCAAAAACAAACATGAAAGTTGCATTCGGCAATTACCGCCCATCTTGTGCCATGGTAGAAATGCAATAACCGTAAAGTGGTTTTTTTAAACGCAACCTCGCGAGAACCAATATTTTTTGTTGGTTAAGCTTTTAAATAGAGTAGATCTGATGCAAAACTAAATAGTTTCACTTTCAATTTTTTATAAAACTACTTTCCTACTTTATGTGTGTAAACTAGAATAATTTGATCACGTTTTCTTTTACGCATCCGCATTTTTCAAATACCTAGTATCGATGTCGTCTCTACTCATAATATTTTCACTCGATTTTTATATTTTTACATTCGTTCATCGACCTTTAATTGGTTTCATTTTATATTGTACACTTTCCTTATTGCTTTTTTTTCGTTATAAATACGAAAGCATTGAAGTGGATCAATTAATAAATAATCAAACTCGGATGGTAAGGATATTGCCTCGTTTATTAATTCTCGCTGAAAATGAATTAAGTAATAAAGTGTTTAATAGTTCGTTCGAGTCTGAGTAGTGCGATATTGTGAAAATTTTATATTAAATATTGCAGTGTTTTTTTTTCATTAAAATCTACCGAAGTAGGTTAAGGTTGTTTCGGTGATGTATTTTGATTAAAAATTTTTTGTCGTCACCTCTCTATTTGTATCATTCCAGGAATAAAACGTTGGAAAAATTTTGTTTGATTTTTTGACAAGCTCATGACTTTTGTATCATCTAATGAAGTGATCTAATTTACGTAATCGAAATCAGCGCTGACAAGAAGATTTTCAATACTAGATTTACGATTTACATATTAACTGACACAAGCAATTTTAAAAAAGTATTTACCATACTACATGAAGTGAACAAAGTGGAACTTGGATCACCGCAGTTCTTAGGCAGTTACCTTGCTTCTAGTTTCACCCTAAACAATTTAATTTTAAACTTTTATTATGGATTTTCTTTTTGTGGTTGATTAATTTCAAATAATAAAAACTGTTTTAATGTTTTCAGCTTATTTAAATCTAAAATTCAGCTAAACTTGCTGAAATAACAATTATTATTCTATCTTACTATTATGAATTTTTTTACAAAGTAAAATTTTTTGTACGTAAAATTTATTTTACGTTAATATTTTTTGTACATCCTGCACATTGTTAAGAGCGTGAAATTTTAAAACGACATGCATAACATTACAAAACAAGCTTTGAAACGCATATCTGAAATTAATTAATTTTATTAGATTATAATTATTTACGAGCTTTCTTTTGACTAACATTTATCGATTGCTGTGATTTATACGATGAATATTGTGACTACTGTAAGATAAATTTTATTTTGAGTTCTCTTAAGTCAGAGTTTGTAAGATTTTTGTTTCTTTCAGCCCTTACCATAATCCTACCGTTTGTTGAATTTTTAATTGGTGTGTTGTTGACATTATTAGAATATTTATAGACGATTATAGACTTCATTGTACGAGTTCGTAGTACATGCCAAAGGAATTTTGTTTAAACGTTTTCCTTACCGTTGAAATAAATTAAATAATCTTAAATTTGATTCATGGTGCCTAGAAAAAGTTTAATCGACCTAATCTTCATCTTAGATATTGGATTTCAGAGGATTATTTTCTTTAAAACTTATAATGGGATATACAAATTTGTGATGCAATTCCTGGGTAATGAACTTTGACTTTTTTTAATCATTGAATATTTAATGAAATAATAATATTTGATTACTTTTTTGTTTTACTTTAATATTTTAGTGATACTTATTCAAAGTTTTGTTATGAAGCATGAGACATTCCAATTCTTTTGAACTGAACCATTAAATCATATGATGCAAAGGTGCGAGTAGTAAGCTCCTTATTATATCATTACAAGGCAGAATTTAAAGATTTATTTTAATAATTATCTTAGTCTTGCTAGCCAGCATAAAGTATCATGAAACTATCCGCTACAATATTATTCAGATACACAGAGCATTTAGGGCTGCGTTCTTTTTTGGTGATTCCTGGTATAGTTTTCTTATATTATTTGTTTTATGTTTGTCTTACCTTATAGCTGGAATTTAAATTTCACACGCTTACAATTCCTTTCGTAGTATAAATAAATTATTCTTTCTTAGTTGTGGTTTTATTTATCAGAATTTTGATTTGATTGCTAAGAAGGACGACGACTCTCCATGAAGGACCAAGAGGTTTACAAATAGGTTTGAGAAACAAAATTGCTACAATATTTTAAAATATAATATTTTAAATTGCAGGTACCTGGCAGAAGTCAAAGTGACATACTAGAGAATTATTAATGGAGTGGTTTTCTGTTGCCTTCTCCATAACCGATCGATCTGTGGATCGATATTGGACATTTAGATTACAGCAGTGTATCCGACAGAATTCCGAACCACGATCTTCCGCTTCTCAATCCTCTGGTGTAGGCTTAATACTATACTGCTGACTTAATCTTAAACGTATTAATACACAACGGAAGACCGAGTTAACAATTTTTTTTTCAAGATTCAAGATATTATATGATTATGTAATAATCACACCCAGTGCTGGTGCTAGGATATTTGACGCCCTAGGCAAAAATCTATCACTGCGCCTCCCCACCCCCAACTTATATAGCAGTACTGAAAATCGGCGATATTTAAAAAAATACTTACATTTACATATTTTTATTGAAAAAAAAATACCTTTCGAACAAAACTAAAACTAAAAAGAAAATAATCAAATTTTAACTTTTCTGGCATTTTGCCATCCGGAATCTAAACTGCCATCATAAACTGCATTGGCCATATCCAACACCAAGTTCTGTCTTTAGTTCTAGAAAAGAGAATACGATTGAGCGTCAAGGGGTTGTGGAACGTAAATTGTATGTTAACAGTACATTCTTTAAAAATATGTTTAAGTTTTAAGTTTTTCTGCTAAAACCAGAGGGTATGTAATTTTACTATATATTAGTTCTTCTTTATGTTCACTTTTCGACTTTTTAATCGTTGATATAACTAGGTTTCTCTTGAACAAGGTGTTGTTCACTAATCGTCCTGTATAACCGTTCTTTAATAGTTGTTTTTTGAGCTCGGGTAATCTGCTTCCTATTTTCTCCAATGGTACGCAATTTTTTATTCTGTGTTTTAGTTTATTCATTACGGTAAATTTTTATTCTTTTTGACGACAATCGTTGATATAACTGTTTTGTGTATCCATGTGAATTCCCGACAACACACTGCATATTCACACGTTTACCATCAACAACTGTTAGGTATGTTTGCGTTCTTCTGGCACCCTTATTTAAAGCATTATAACACCTCTGTTTATATATTTCAGCACTGACAATGGACTAATAAATAGCCCGAAACGTTGGCTAGCAGTTAATACGTTGTTTGATTTGCTTTTTCTTTACACCCAATATCCATCTAAGTTTTACTATTAGTACTAATATTTCATTTTACATTACACGCAGCAATTAATTTTTGCACTTTGATCTGGTTTACACCCCTTTATTGTTTGCGCCCTAGGCAGTCGCCTAGTTTGCCTAGTGCCTAGCGCCGGCCCTGATCACACCAGTCCACTGCTGTGGATTCTGGCTACGGTAAACCTCAAAAATGCTATAAAAATAATTTATTATGAAGTCATTTCATATCAAACCAACCACAAATTGTTTTTAACACCCAGCATATCACATTTTGATGAAACTTGGCATGGTTGTTATATTTATTGGTGTAACTATATCAAACTTTTTTGCTTTATCTCTAACCATTTAAATTTTACAGTTTCTTAAAATTTTTTGGATTATTGCGATTTTTATCGTTCGGCCGCAGAAAATTATATTTGTCATCCGATTAAAAATAAGTGGAAGACCTTTGTAGGATTTTCGAATCAAAATTCAGAGTTTTACGATAAATTGAATATCTCCTAAAGAAAAAAAATATATTCATGAAAATATCATGAAAGTTTTTTACTCAATCTCCAACGGTTTAGATTTTACAAGCTCTTAAAGTTCTTCAATTATTGCGATTGTTTTCGTTCGGCCGCAGAAAACTACATAATATTGTCGTGTTACGAAGTTTACGAATAAAACAATTGATAATAAATTACCATTTATAAATTATAAAATCAATAATTTCATCATCATTTTTGACATTGATTTCGTCTTCTTCTTTGGACATTTTTCTCTTGACATTGTTGCAAGATATAGTTTATGGAATCTCTTGAATATCACTACGTAAAGATATATCTTCTGAAGCCGTTTGATTCAAAGGTAGTTCACCTAAGCATGTTAATTCTTTGATATTTTCTTCAATGCTGGTTTCTTCCGCTTTCATTATTTCCACCGAACGTTTATCTTCAGTATTATATTTTGACTTTAACATAATCATAAGTTTTTGCGAATTACTCCGCAACTTCCACAATGGTCATGATGACACCCAACCCCAATTAGAATTTTTAGGTAAAATTGGTGTCAAAAGTTAGAGCTTCATTTGAGCTTTAATGATCTTCCATTTCCGTCGTTTGGGCCTCAACTGTCGCGCAGTTATTCGCGAAACAGTTGAGGGAGGCTGTAGATATGTTTTTCTATTTTCGCTATTATTTTGAATTTTTAGGTAAAATTGGTGTGAAACGTTATGACGTTTGACGTTGTCAAAAATTTATTATATACCAATCAACACCTGTGAATTTGATAGCATAATCAAATTTTGCTGCATCCACAGTTTATTATATATGTTTCAGCAATTATTCGGTACAACAAAATGTACCAAATGTAACAAAAACTCAGGAAAAAAGTACCTCACCATAACAATAAATTAATTCTCCAACAAATGAAATTACATGTCTCCAAAAAGCTTTAGATTTGCGGTTTAAAGAAATTAATGTTTCCAGTTGTGTGCAATGCCAAACCTGCCATAAAAAAAGAACAAGTTTTGGTCAACATCTATTTTTAGAAATTTGTGGGCCAATAGTAAAACGTGATCCTGGATGGAAGCACATATTATATTTCCGGAGAAATTACATTTATATCGCCATGCAATTACGTGCCGAGGTGGAAATGGTTTATTACAGCCGAGCGCTAAGTTAGCTGACTGAGGCGCGAAGTGCGGATATCAACTGTAAGCGCGAAGCTGGAATAAAGCTAGACACCGAGGTATGTATACAATTTTATTCACTATCCCTTTGTAAATAATTAAATATCATCAAATTTCATTTTATTAACAAACATTTTTTGTTAGTTCCATTTCTTGCCAACCGACATTGCAACATTGCAGGTCGGAAAGTGACCACTTCCCACCCTAAGGTTGGAAAGTAAAACAAAATAGCTTTCTGATTGGTTGTTAAGTGAAAGTAAATACTAAACTGCTTTCAAACTTTTTAAAAGTTAGGGAAGTGTCGATTACTAACTGATTGTGACTAAAAGACATTAACGCAATAGGGCATTATATTAGCTATTGTTGGCGTGAAAATGCTGGACATTGGGAACGCTACAATGATATTATACACCAATCGCCTAAAACAGTATGACAAACTATAATTGCCATTAAATGACAATTTCTTATATATAGCATATAAAGTTTTATTATCAATTGTTTTATAACTATCTGTAACTTTTATTAATAAAATATATTTTCCTCAAAACTTACTTTCGGAGTTTAATTCGTTTCTTTCCAAACTCAATAAAAAGTTGTTTACGAAATTAAAATTAACGGTTTTTACGGGCAAGTTGCTCGGAGGTGCACAAAATTTAAAACACTAGCCCCCCCCCCTATCTCTCCCCAAATTTGCTAATAGCTTCGCGATGGTTAGGGCTCAAACGACAGGAACGGAAGCTCATTGAGGCTCTAACGAAGCCCAAATGTTTGACACCAATTTTAATCAAAAATTCATTTTGAGGGTGCCAGCGACATAATACCTATTATTGACTTCTTAAATTGTGAGAATAATTTGTGAAAAATAGTTTTAAATTTTGTGAATTATATCTGAGTGTTGCGATTGAAGTGTTTAATAGTTTTTTCGGTTGGAATTGATCGCAGCTAAAATTATTTTGATTTTTGGTAGCTGGATATTTAATTTTTATAATAAAGAAAATTTACTTTTTGGGTGAGCAATTTTTTTTAAGCGATAATTTTTACTTGATGCTTAAAAAACTTTTTTGACCGTACGCTATAATTTTGCCAGTTTACTAAATTCGATAATATTTGAAATTTAAAAGTGAAGTTTTGTATAAGAAGTTATTTTAATTGAAGTTGAAATTAAATTGTATGAATTTAAGAAAAGAAGAAATTGGATAAGAAATTAAATTTATAATAAGTAATTATTTGGGTCGTAGTAAGAAATTTTATAAAGTATTTTAATTAAAATTGTTAATTTTAAATATTATTTTTAATAAAATTAAACAAAATTAATATTTTAATATCTCGCTCGAGCTTGTAATATTTGGTTCTTCATTTTGAATTACCGCCTTCTCAAATCAAAGTTCTAAACCAAACCAAAGCTGTGATTGTCAAACAAACCTCGCACATTGTGATCCCCTTCGTAGTAACACTTACAAGTCCTTTTAAATCTGCGGATAGCTTTTTGAATGTTAACGTCGTTACATTGTTTACAAACTTCAAACCTAAACTTATCTGTGCCAGTGGCGTAACCACTGAGTAATACCTGAAAGAATAATTAGTACACACAAATTAAATAAAACACAGGATTCGGTTTAACGATGAATATATTGCTGTGTACTCTCCGTAAAATTCTACAGTCTCTTGATTACCTCGGGTTAACCCTGGAGTGCGGGAGCAATTGATAATTTTGTAGGGGTCGAAGAGTTCTAAGCGTTCTCAAAAATAAAATAATTAAATAAAAAATTTCTTCTTGTTTTAAAAATTAAATCGTTTTCCAAAATTATATAATCAAATCCAGTTTGAATTCAATGCAAAATAAAATAAAATCTCAATTTTATTCGAAAGGAACACAGTTTGATTTGCCTTATCCAAGGCGTCGAGTTATCAGTCACTGGCCACACGCTCGCACTTACAAATATTATAATTTTTAATTTTCCAATTTTCCAATTTTAAATGCAAATTCAAATTTATAATTTGAATTTCTTCTTTTCCAAATCAATCAAATCAAATTAATTATAGTTTGGTAGCAACGTATCAAAAATTATCCAAATTATCCAAATATCAAATTAATCATCCAAAAAGGCGCAATAATGCATTCGCATAAAAATCACTTTATTTAATCAAAAATAATTACTCACAATTTCAAAAAAATATCAAAACTCAGCGTATCAAAAATCAAATTCAGTGGGCATACAAATCTTGCACCCGCTGTCGGCCATAGTTGGCACAAAAAGGCCCTATCTCAATCTTTTTCTCCCCACTCTGTACTTTTCCAATTTCAACGTTTAAAAATGAAATTAACACATTTTTACTATTTTTTCTTTGATATCATTTAATTCAGAATACTTTAGTTTGAAATTTGATTTAATAACTGTTCGATAATTAATCCCTCTAATCGTAATGTTTTCTAATTGTTTATTCATATTTAATGACCAACCACAATCTTTATAATACTTTGTAAAGAAGCGCCTATATGTATTTCGATGTTCAACTTAATTGTTTTTATATTATGTAAGATCTTTAAATAATAAACCCTTATACTATGCTAAATTATCCGCTCTTATAACTATTACCTCGTCAACTTAAAACTAAGATCGTCAACTTAATTAATATGTCGTCACCTTAATCTAAGTTCGTCCCCTTATTGCTAATTGGTCATTTCCTTAAATCTAAATAAGTTATCTGTACTTAAAACTAGCATCATCATCTTAAATTATTATGTAGCCGCAAAGAATCATAAAGAACTTTGTTAATATTCGTTATTAACAGTTCTTAAATATCGTAATTGGTCTTATCTCATATGTAGTTGCAAATAATCATAAGGAACTTTGTTAATATTTGTTAATAACTGTCCTGAAATATCAGAATCTGTATTCTCTCATTGAGAGATATTTGAAAAAAAGAAAAATAAGCAACATGTTCACCGAATCTGCCTGATCATTTTTTGGTACTCCTTTGTTGCGGTTGTCCTTACCAATGATCAGCCATTTCTGCGATATATTGCCACGGTCATCTTATGATTTTAAGCGTCTACCTCTTCTTTGTTGTGGAATTCATCTAAATTAAATTATCTCATGCTATATATATTTTCCTACTTCAAACAACTGCCTCCATATTGTTTATCTTAAACAAATACTCCTACTTCTTATTGCCGTAATAACCCCTAATGCATTATACAGATACGTCGTAGGTCAAATATGAATAATCAATTCCTTTTATTACATTCGCCAGCCCGTTTAAATATAATAATGTATAAATCATAATCCCAAACCAATAATTAAACCTTAAAACTGAAGATAAAGTAAATTAAAAAAATTATTACATAAATTTCTAACGTAATCCTGTATTAAATTCTTTTAGAAAAATAAATCAAATATTTAAACTTACGTATTTTAATTTTGTCAATGGCTACGATAATTTTTACTTAAACAAACTTAGATTAAAATTACTGAATAAAATTTACACACTTGTTCACTAAGATTAACCGTTTTCTTCTGACGCCCAACTAATAATGGCCTCTTATCTGGTTTTTCAAACTCCCTTTCCCTGGTGTCATAAAACTAGTAACGGTTTATTTTAACCAACTAACTTTTAGTGTAAAACTATATGAACTAGAATTTAGAATTCGCGCCGATTATATTTAAATTCAAATTTACAATATTACAAGCTTTTTATTAATTCTTTTTTTCAATTTTTTAACTTGCTTTCAGAGCAAAACATTTTAATAATTTATAATATGTATTGTTGTGTCCGCACTAAATGATTAAAATGGGTTGCGAACTTAGCAATAAGGTAAGTGTATTTGCAACTAGAGGAACAAAACAAAGCAAAACTCTATTTTAACAGTTTTATTACCAGTGTGTGTTTTGTTTTGTGTATTCTTTATTTTGATTTCAGTATGTTTAATATTTTATGTTTGTCTAGTTAGTAAGTTATTTGTTTTTCGATTTTGATTTTATTATTTTATGTTTGTATTATGACTCACCAAATGCCGACACAGCAACGAAATTTAAATAATGCAAAATCTAGATTTGAAAATAAAAGGACATTAAATTACAACCAATGAAAAGAAGACACATTGCAAAGAATATCCAGGGGATAGAAGAATCAATAAAGAAAATAGTGAGTCAGAATAATTTGAGCAGAGCGGTCGGTCAATGAAAGTTTAAGAAGAATTTTATAAATTGAATTGAGAGAGGAGTCGTGTTGATGTCTAAGAGGCACACAAAAGAATTCAATAGAGGTTTATTCGTATAAAGAATAATTGTTTAAAGTGGAAGAAGAGTTGGTGATAAAAATAATTTTTTTTTTAGATTGAAGATATCCAGAGAGCAGTAGAAGGAAGAAAAAATAATCGAGCAGACAAAGCTGTTCAGAGGAGTTGAAGATAAGGTCGCGTGAAATTTGTGCGCGATATTATTTCGAAGGAAGATAACGTTGGTTTCTGCAACAGAAAAGCTGGAGTAAATTTTTTTAGTTGCAAATAAAAGTAAAAATATCCAACAGTTATTTTATTGTCTTACTTGTAACAATTTTTGCATTCGAGAACCTACGTATCCCATAGACGAGAAAGAGACTTTGTATGTAAAGGCGCACATAAGGTCGCAGCAGTAGGTATATAGTATTTAATAATTATTTAGGCTTTTATATTTTTGTGAAATTTTTTGCTTTCTTTGTATAATACAATATTACTTCACAATTTCAACATTATGTATTCAATAATTTTTTTGAAAATTTGTTGACTTACACAAGATTTGCATATTAAAATTCATTACCATTAGAATACATTTTTCGTCACAGTAAAATCTAGATTATCCGGTACATTAGAAAGTGAAAAATTTACCAATAAAATAATGTGCCGGATAAAAGAAAGTACATTTCTCAGCATATTTTAAAGTTACAGTATTTCTTAGATATTACTGCTAATTTAACCATTTGAAACCTTCCAGTCTAACTAGCATTAATTCTGGTTTAAACAGCTTTTAATGCATTTATTAAATTTGTATAGTTTTTTAAATTTTTAAGATTTCTATTATTAACTGTCCAAAAACTCAAACAAAAACTCAGGATTAATATTTTGATGTGCATAGTTGTCTATTATAAGCTGTTTACATTGTTCTACATTATGATTCATTTGTCCTAAAAAACTTCGATCTTAAAAAATCCGTCAACTTGCTTTACTTTTTTATTGTCCAAAAATTTGTTATCAATCTATTTTCAAATTAACTTAGGGCCGGTTGTACCAACCTCGTTCAAAGGTCGTTCAAGGTGAACTTCGGTTCAACGCAAAAATTCCGTTGTACCAACCTCAGTTAAGCTTGAACTGCAGTTCAAATCGACGTTCACGAATACCAGGTAGAACGGCCGTTCAAGAAAATTGAACTAAGTTTAAACAATGACAAGCATGCGCAAATGTCATTGCTATAAAATAGTGACAGTGACAGACTCGTATGTGCACAAACTTTAAGAGATAATTTAAACGAATTAACGGATGACGAAGATTTTGTGGAATTAATTCGATTTAATTTAAATAAATAAATACAAATACATATAAATACAGAAATGAATAAATAAGAATAGTTGTCGTTCCTGACGGAATATCACCGTACTTCTTATGAAATACTTCAGATTCAAGATTTGAAGTGAATCACCCCTCATTGTTTCTGCTCGCTACAATCTTCTATGTGTCTTTGCTTCTTCAGTTATCTTTTTCCATGCACTTCTGTTCTGATACTTAAATCTTCAGTCTGGATGCTCATTTCCATCAGTTCTTCACTCACTTCATTCCACCATCTCACTCTGGGTCTTCCTCTTTTTCTTACATGTGTTGGTTTTCTTTCTATTACTCTTCTTATAGTTTCCTTCTCGTTCTTTCTCATCACATGCCCCATCTATTTCATTCTGAGCCTTAATATTTCTTACCACATTTTTGTCTGCATTATTTCATTCAGCTCTACAATGGTTTTTATTCTAATTTCTTGTATATCCTTATCTTGGTTTTAAAAATTATTTGTTTCTTTTACTCAAGAGATGTTTGTTGGCATAATATGCCTTATTGGGTGATTAAACTTTTTCATTTATCTCTTCGCTTCATTTATTTTTATTATTCATCACAATTCCAAAATATTTAAAACTTGATAACCTGTCACTTGGTGACATTTGATAATGCATTTTAGAAATATTGGAAAGCAATTTAAAAGTATTGAGAACAAAACAGGAGTACCACTACACCTGAATGTCGTGTAAACTGCATTTAACTAAACGCCATCTAAACTTCTTTTGTAAAACCCAAAAAACTGTGAACTTAGTTCAGGGTTGAACTGCAGTTCAGTTAAACTGGCGTTCAAGCAAAGTTGGTACAACCGGCCTTTGTACCTAATGAAAGATTAATTTATCTAACTATAGTTTAGTTTTTTTCAAAGTACTTTGAGTAGCCCAGTCCTTCTGTAGTTAAAAAATTGCTTATAACTTAAACTCAACCTCATGTCGAGTTTGCTGATCTGATGCAGGAAACGACAACGCATCATCGTACCTTTAAGTTCTCTCATTTATTCGTTGATATTGTAATATGCTTATAATATGCTTATTGTAATATGATATTGTAATATGCTATCTCATGCTTAACAAAATTAAGAAATTTAAAAAAATTTAATACCTGCTACATTTATTTATTTTTATATAGCTCAGTTGGTAGAATGAAATAAACGGGAACTTTTCGAATGATCAACGAATCTCAAAAACGCAGTTTTTATTTGTAAAGATTGATTTATGGTGATTTGGCAATAGAAAAACAATTTCATCGTAAGTAAATAAATTTGTTAATTGTACTTTTGCTTTAAACTGTTATAAGATTTTTAAAAGATTTCAACATAATTCAAGTGAATAATCAAAACGTGTTAACTTCTTACAATTTAGTTTTTAATAATAAATTTAATTATTTAAACAAACATAATTTTATAATTTATAAAATAACTATTTTAATTTTTCAAGAGTTTAGTGAGTTGAATTTTTTTTTAAGTAATACTTTTTAAATTATTGACACCTGCTATAAAATTAAAATAAGAAAATTGTACAAAATACGTTGTAAATTTATAGCACTAAATTTAATCTTTATAATTAGTCTAATTTTCATGAAAATTCATTAGAATATATTATATTCGGTCGATCATAGTAAATTATTTTACACCAGTGCAGTGCTTCAGATATTGCACTCTATATTGTGTAAGTTCAGTGCTTACGATATGGATAATTCAAAATATACAGTTTGTTAAATATATGAAGAGATTAAATTATCTATCTAATTTACATACAAAAGTCTTTTAAAAATTAGACGTGGCAAAATTTCAAGTTACTTTTAGAATTGTTTCATTGAAAAATAAATTATTCAAGCTTACCTGCTCAAGGGGTTTATTGTCTCGGAACCGACTAGCCATTTTAAATTACAATCACATCACTTGAAAGTAATAATTAACACTTAAAATTAGCAGTTCGGTATATTCAAAAGCAATATAAAATTAGTCGGTATATTTACGTTTTTCTAAAGCGATTACTTATTACATTTGCATTCCAATGTTTCATTTTTTGCCCGACTTCAAACAGTTAGGTACTACAAAACTTCAGCAAAAAAATTAAAAAACAAAATATTTTTGATGTTCTGTATTAATTTATAATTTAAGGTAACGCAAAAATTACTTGGTTATCCTTATAAATTAACTTCTTTTGTTTCCCAAAATCTTACTAAAACCATTTCCAAATATTCTTATCTTATATTATAACATATCTTAGGAATACAACTGTCTAAATCATGGAGCAGACATTTGTCATGTTCTGATGTTCGTGTCATGTACTGAGCGCACAAAATTACAGATTGATTTCCAAAAGAAGCGATAAGAATTTTTGATTTGAAAATTCACTTAATGTGATTAAAACTGCATTTCTTTACCTCGTATTTGTTAAAAATTTCAGGAAACGTTGAAATAAGTTCGTTTTGCTCGTATTCACGTAACCAGACCTAATTAAAATGTATTACTTAAAGTTATGTTCAATTTGTCCAGTCATTGTTAACTATAATAATTTAAGTATTATCTGGACGTTGCCTTGTAATTAATTTACGTTTATATCAAACTTTCGATTTAAGTGCGTAGATACTATACTCAAATGTCATTTCTGATAAATGCACGAATTATGGATAAAGTTATGTTATGATCATATACCATAAGTAATTTTATGTTAAAGTTTGCATGCGCCAATTTACTGTAATTATCTTCTACGATAAACTAAGTTTAAGTGATTACAGGAAGTTTAAAAAAATTATACGGTCAATACAACATAGTATTTTTTAATCACAGACATTAGACAATTTTCACAATTTTAGCCCTTCTTTTTCTTTGGCAACTACAGCAACTTAAAAATATAAAATGGCATAAATATTCATCACAAAGAACAATTTATATTCAGAGATTAAAAATAAACAATAATTAATTAACTTAATTTTAAAAGTTTGAAAATAAAAATTTTCTTTCTTTTCTTTTCTAAAGCATTTATTAGTAAATCTGAAGAAAGTGAATGTCATTTCTTGACAAGTAATAAAAGTTAATTATAACATAATAAAATCTAAAAACTAAAATATAAACAATTTTTATCAATTGATGGTGAATTGGTAAGAGAGGTTTGGTAATCAAGTCTTACTTTTTGGTTATTTCTAAAAAAAATTTTAATTGCTTAAAAATATTCTCTTCGTTGGCGGTATGCATCAGCATTCTACTTAAACCCTAATTTTTTTAATTTATAATTCTTCACCGGAGGCTCAAACTGGTAATAATTTAGCTACCAGGAAACTCCTTCGGGCAGCCTCAGGCTTTAAAAAAGTTATTACAAAAAATTAGATAAGTATACAAAAATTAAAATTAAATTTAGAAAAACCTTCCCGAATAAATATTATTGAATCAATGTTAGCCAGAATAGAATCACTTTTTTTTTAAATAAAATTTAAGATTTTTTTATGGCGAATGTTAGTTTCAACAACCATAATTTATTATAAAAATACTTTTTTTAATACTTTTTTATATAATTCTT
Source organism: Cantharis rustica (assembly GCA_911387805.1). Classification (NCBI taxonomy): domain Eukaryota; kingdom Metazoa; phylum Arthropoda; class Insecta; order Coleoptera; family Cantharidae; genus Cantharis; species Cantharis rustica. The sequence continues at coordinate 47,538,200 of OU426878.1, read as the reverse complement.
TTCAGTCTTTTTTACATCTTCTCTCCTCATCTTTTTCACATAATTTGTCCCCTGTTGCTGCGTTATTGATAAGTTTCATCACTATATTATCTATAGTGATTATTGGTCTTATGACTAGTTAATATCTTGCAGAAGTGAGAAAAACTTTTACAAAAAAACAATTTCGAGAAAATCCAGTTTCTCAGAAAAATTTACGTATAAAAATAGTATTTATTTACTTCATTACTAGAGATAAAAAAAACATATAAAAGTTTACGTTATCACACAGGTGACAGTTACCGTTGTAATGTTATCAAATAACAATACTATTGATCAACTGACAATTAACAATTGTAATGAAAATTACCATCACTCGGACTACAACTTCTCACCACACCCGGAATTGATCTTTTCCAGTTAAAATATATGTGTGATGAAACCGAGATAGAAAACCAGCTCTTATTAATTTTGGAGGCAAAGAACGTGGCTCCTGTAAAAGAATTTGCTTCCACTTTCTCAAAATAAAACACCGATAATTGAGAATCGTATAACGAGTGTAGTAAATAAAATGCAATCTACAAAATTTACTCAACGTATTGGCGCGTAATGTAACCGCCACCATTTTTGTATGGCGTTCTCTGGTTTGAAATTGGTAATATTATCGATAACTACTATACCTTATTAACTTGGATGGTCGTATTACTTCACTTACAATAGATGGATTTGGTTTCTATTATGGAAATATCGTTTTGCAACAATCTAAATACCTTGGATGCTCAGCAATTCAAATGGCCAGCCAGCGGTTTGATCGAAATCGTGTTGGTCACTAAATAAAGTCTGTTAACTTATTTTATATTATTGTGATACAACCGTGCAATTTAATTGTTATCGTCGAAACATTTGCTAGTGCATCTAAATATATCCACAATTATCAAGTATCTACGTTTTATGCTAGTATCTTTAGGGATTGTCATGGTTTGTACCGTTTTCAAACGTAATTATATTATGCAAGAAGATTACTCCTTTTTCTCATATTTCTGTGTTATCTTTATTGCTAAAAAATTATGCGCAAATTTTGGTATATTGGTATTGGCAAAGGTATATGTATTCATAGATTTTGAATAGTTTGACGTGTATTCTTGTTACATTTTTTCAAACGAAAAACCTAGAAGACGAGAAACTAGAAAACATTTAAAAGCGCTATTCCAGGAGATAAGAACGAGAAAAAGACCAGCAATCAAAGAAAGTGATAAAAGAAAAAAGTTATAGCAATCACCGTTATATTGTTTTCAAATCTTCTTGGATATACTCATAACCAAGACACACAAAAAATGGGCATGGAGGAGCTTCAATAAGGACAAGTTCTAGAACTATATAATTCACAATACCTTGGATGAAGTCTCAGAAAAGGCCGTAGACGAATATTTGGTGCAGCTAAGAGGCTCCTGTATCCCCTAAATTAAATATACACAATCACCTCTTGGTGGACATCCATGATTTCAGCGTTCAGGGAAACCATCAAAAATCTAGGGAGCTGACACAAAGTCACTTCCGCTATCAAAAAAGGCTGTCAGTACTAATACTGCAGAGTGTGATCCTAACAGGTTTTACAAACGGCCTTAACGCGATGGTAGTGGGAAAAATAGAAAAATACCAAAGAAAAGCAGTAGAAACAATAATAAAGATAAGAGACTGAATGAAGCGCTGTTGGTATGTGGAACGCGCAAGCAACGCTCTATATCCATCCAGCTGACAAACACCGAGATAGTCTCTTCCAAGACCATGACAGTGTTGAGCATTTAATTAGATAGAAGCTTGTTCTTTGGCCCTCATACAGAAAGCAGCGGAAACATCGGAGAAGGCGGCAACTAGTATTGCCAGGCTCCTCCCATCCATCGGAGAACTCTCGAAAAATAAGCGCAGATTGATAGCGTCGATCGCGGAATCTATCATGTTGTATGAGACTCTCATATGGGACGCCACACTTAAGATAAAAAAATATGCGTAACGTTTACAAAAGGTTTAAAAAAATAGCGTTGAACATAATAAGAAAGTATAGAACCACGTCGGCTTAAGCGACTGTAGTGCTAGATCGCTGGAGCAGCGAAAAACCATGTCTAGCACTCTAAGCCAATCAAAAAGAGATGTTCGAAAAGAATCTTTTGACATTTGGAAAATAGGGTGAGACGCCACCGATAGAGGAATATAGACACAACGCCTAACAACCCCAAACTTAACAGGCTGGTATAACAGAACGCATAGTGAAACAACCTACAAAATTTTACAGATTCTTTCCGAATATAGATGCTTTGAATCCTACTTGTTCAAATTTAAAAATGTAAACAACGCCAGATGCTTCTATTGCGATGAAGAAAACATGGTTAAACGCTGAAAACACTTCGCGAAACCACAAAGGCAATACTTAGCCAACAACTCTCACCCGAAAATTTTGCCGATTTCATGCTTTCATCACCGGAAGTGTGAGAAGCAATTGATAAGCTATGGCAAAGTCAATAATAGCTAATAAAGAGATCGAGCAACAAACGAGGCAACCGAAAGAATGCGCCGTATACACATACAAAAAAAAACAACTGAATAAAAAGAAAAAAGTCCCGAAAAGAAAGAAAACCATGCGGGTGTGTTATGAACGGAATGCAAAAGCGAATTTCCGACACCCAAACGCAGAAAGGGAGGAGGATTTTTAGTAGATAAAATTCAGACTACCACTCAGTACAAGCTGGTGGTATCTTTTAAAAGATTTTCCCTCTTCCAACGCAAAACAAAAAAAAACACAATTGATCTGATAAACTTAAACAAAAATCCGGATATTATGCTGTAGAATGTAGAATGTTGCCAAAATAATAACACAAATTGCTCTCTCCAAATATAAACTCAACAAATTAAAGGTACTAATGAAAAACTAATTACCCCGATCGCTATCGATGAGCTTAAAAAAATTTCACTTTATACAGTATCCCTCTAACCTACGGGTCTGACAGTATCAGGTTAAGCATACCAACCATCCTCGCCTTGCACCGTGAACTATCGGAAATAAAAATCCAAAGAAAAGCGCTCAGGAAAGTTTGCTCCAATAACTGCACATTTTCCCAAAAAATTTCCAATTTGAAAACTTCGAGAAAATTTCATAAAGCGGTAAAAGAACTACAAACCATATTGTGGTATAATTTTGTTTTGGTATAATTTTCCAAAAGATTCCTGCCTCAAGGCCTTGAGGATATTCAAGACAGTGTCACACGAAAAAGAAAATAAATTGCATAAATTTGTTATACATATTTTCACTAAGATTCTTTACCAATAGTGAGATTTCTCTAAAATTTACGCACTTCACATTGTCGGCTTAGAAGTAAAACTCAGTAAGTAAGATATTTATGCTATGTACTTTTACCTCTTTTTACTGTATTTTCGAGTATTTTCTCTCGGCTTTTCGAGTAAAATGTAATATATGCACAAATAAAAAGTATAACTAATTTTGATGTAATATTGTCTACTCCGGCTTTTGTATATTTCAGCTATTTTATAGCTGTCATTTCTTTACAGTAAATATAGAGGTCAGCCGTCATGCAAGTATTAGTTGCTTTTTGTCTTTCTTTTTTTCAACATTAAGAAATATTACAAAATACAGGTCTTGGTTATCTCATGGTGGTTTTCTTTATAGAAATTCATTGTTTTTGACTTGATAGCCTTCGATCTCTGAAATCTTCATGTAAAATTGTCTTGACCTGTTTTTTTTTTGGTATTCGCTCCAGTAATTGTAAAATAAAATTATCAATTACGACTGATTACGAGGTCGTAAAAGAGATTTTATTATGAAAACTTTTACTTTGAAGTATTTAAAGATTAAATCACTAATTTCTAAGTTCCGAAAATTTACTTTAATTTATAAATATCAAAAAATATGAAATTGTGTGAACTTCCCAAATTTGCAGATTGAAAATAATAGCTTTGTTTAGTGGTTTCGAAATTTCCACATTTGGTGTCTTAAAAAATAAGACAACATTTTTCAACAGCAGTTAATGATCTGCGAAGAAGTGTGTAGCGATAGCTCTCGAAGTAAACGACACTTTTAAATATTATATATCGGTAGTAAATATAAAAAGAATTTTAAATCTACCCTAAACCAGGATTTTGAAAAGTAAGCTGCGATGAAATTCTATTAAAAATACAGCGATTGCTAATGACGAAATAATTTTCTTATATTTTTCAGTCTCATTTTTTCGTCTAATTAAAAGCATTTCACGTATTATCGATAAATTCACAATGCAAGAGCATTTTTAAATATTAATTATTTTTTCACATTTCAAATCATTAATTTCTTGTACCATAATTTCATGCTCCGTGATTTCAACTCACCTTAAATTTTGAATGTCCTTTATAAATGTATTATTTTCTTTTTTTGCTATAATTTAAATGCAACTTTCAAACATTTTGTTTTATCCAGCAATTAACTGTCTCCATTAAAAATGAAAGACAATATTACAGCAAAAACAATAGGTTTCCATAAATCCTATGTGCCTGAATAGGAAAACGTATAATTATTCCAGTAGATCATTCTGCTACCGAAGAATTTAATATGAGTGTAAAGTTATAAAACTGTCAGACTGCGTTATTACACTTACAGTTCGATGACACTGTAATTTAAATTTGATGTAATTATATACTCAATGAATATTGTAACAAAAGTTATAGTGCGCGCCTATTATTAGCAAATTCCTGCACCTATACCAGCGTTTCCAAAAATGTTGTAAAAACTAACTAAATTTAGACTTTAGCACATCTTTTTTAAGTATTAATTATTACTTACTTGAATAAAAAGCTTTGTAAACTTATTTCTGTAATTTCTTATGCAAGAAGATTTTCGTAGAAAATACAGTGAAAATTTTAGTTTAAAGGTAGTTTGAAAAACACTGAAATGTACGATAAACTCTCAAAACTTTATCATCAACTTTTTTGTTATTACCTACTAATTGCACTATAATAAAGTAATAATCATGTTGTAAATTTGATATATATATTAGCGGAATACATAACAAATTTTAATAATTACGTTTATTGCATAATAATGATTGTCCACATGGGCATAATGATCGTTATTTGCTAAATCGGTTATGAACTTGATTTCAATAGGTAGTTTAAATTACCTAAATTTTGTAAAATCCATTTCAGAATATGAAAAATTGTTGCAAAACATCATAAATTTTGTTTTTACAATGTTTAACTTAGAATAGAAAAACCTGATCAAATCTTCTTTGAAAAATGGCTAAGATGAAAAACAATATGGATTTGTGCCTCGAAAGTAATATAAGTTGAAAGTTTTATATTTCTTGTGAAAAGTAATTAAGCAAAAATTTTTCCGATAAAAAAACGCTATTCTTGATTTAAATAATTTTTGGAGATTTTCAGGAATAAAACAATTTTGATTTGTTTTGTTTACAATTTAGAAAAACTAATGTTACTAAAATAGTTACCACAATGAGATATGTCCAATCTAAGTGCACTTCTGTACATAAACTTTGCACTGATTCTAGTTCAAGTTAAAAGTAGAATTTGTGTAGAAATGACTCGACGTTTACATGACGAGAAATAACAAATTTTCAGCATTTAAAATAAGAGAAGCAATTTCAATTTTAAATAGTTGACAGATTTAACTTTACTTTCTAAGTTTCTTAGTTGACATAGCAGCTGGGACTAACACAAGCTAACATTAACATACGCGTGTACTTGGGTCTGTCTGCCAAAGTTATTAAAGTGAAAGATGGATATTCACCAAAACAAAAAGTTTAAATACAATAAATTGTAAAATATTATATTTCACGAAGAATACCATCAAGCAAATGTGATTTTTTAAGAGTAGAAAGACCGCTACAGCAGCTATAGAAAGTGTTTTCTTAACTAAACAAATTCAATGCTCAAAAATGAGCAACGTTGCTATACAACAATGTATTTAATATTTCCGTTTAAAAAAGGTTTTAACAATGACATTTTATATTGACAAGTTTTTTAAATTTTAATATTTGACTACTCTAAAATTTATAAAGAAAAATCATAGCAATATATCTTACATATATGCATGCATACAGAAAAAAAATGTTGTAATGTTTAATAAATTTGAACAATTTTTAAAATGTAGATGATCGGTTTATAATATTTTATTAAAATAAGAAGCAAGTAAAGTACGAAATTTTAAATGCAATTGATATCTACAGTAGACTATAATTTAATGATGCTATACAGTCTATCAGATTTCAAAATAAATTGAATTCTTCTGTTTTCTGGAAAGAGGATATTAAAAACTCTCTACTATTGAAAACCCCAAATTATTTTTAATTTGATTTTATTTGCTCAAGTAGCGTTTGGTAAGAGTCCGTAAATTGGAGAAAAAAACGCGAGAAGAAGAAATATATCGGAGTTTATTCAATTCTGAGTAAAATAACATAGCACTGCCAGCAAACTATAATAATACACAATAAATATCCACTTCAATAGTCTTAACGAAGAAAAGATTGTGCGATCACTGATTGCTGTATAAGAACATATAAAATGGATTGACCGTGAAATCGAAAGTCAATCTACGAGACTTATTTAATCTTAGATGAGATAATCAACATGTGTAAGAGTATTATATCAGATTAATAAAATATTACTTTATTTCTAATCCGAACAACAGCAGCTTGTTATAATTTATTATTATTTAAATTGATGATACATGAAAAATTCAATAAGAAATTTCATTTAATTTCATTTGAAATAAATTACTTTTCTTACTACCACAAAAAAATAACCAAAATTTATGCATAATGATTAAAATTATTTATCTAGTTGCCATGGCAACGTAAAATCAACTAAAAAAATTCTCAAAATCATTATTTGGTTTAAAACGTAAAAAGTAAACTTACTCGCAATTTAAACAAGAAAATCGTTTTGACTTCAATAATTAATTTTATTAATAAATTTTCAAACTGCTATAATAAAAGTTTACCAAGTTTGAATTAATCGAGAGTTATAAAACAAATGGACAATTTATAAGTTAAAATAAATGTTAATAAACTAAAAAATAAACGTTTAATTGAATAAAATTGTATTATATAAAAGTATAAATTAAATTACAAATGGTTTAATGGTATTTTAACCATTTTATTTCAAATCAGTGATTTGTACGATTTGTCGATTTGTATTTCAGTTATAATGTATTTAAACAGTCAATTTAAATAAATTGTAGCAAATTCAATGTTTTTAGTTACTGTAATTATAATTACATTATATAATATAGGTATAATATACTGTAGATAAACAAAGATGTTTTTCAGTATATAAAAAAAAATTGGTTACATCAAAACACTTCAACCTATAAAAATGATATTAACAATCTCATTTCAACGTTAATTTTATGATTACATAAACATAAAGTTAATTTGAGCATTAGCAAAATTTAAGTAAGCTAGAACTCCCATAGCTTCACTACTGACTGACTGGTTTTGTCTGACTGTAATAATATATCTTATTGTGCACTAGGATACGCTGAAGTGACTTTATTGCATTTATTTCTTCGTTTTAACTCAATTTTCTGCAGGATATTAAACAATGAGATTAAAATGTTTTATAAATTTTAAAAATAAAAATCGTTTATTGATTTTTTTTTCCTAATTTAATTTGATTTGAAAATAGCAATAGGAAAGGCGAAAAATAGATCCAATAAGGAAACAATTTTTGTTTCATGAATGAGCTCTCTCAATTCGGCAAAAAAATTTGTACTTAATAAAGTGATGTCTTCTGGTAACTTCCAGAATTCGTTCTGTAAATAGCACTTTCAAAATTACCACTTAGAACATTGTCAATTTTATATTATATAATTTAATTTCGTTAAATTAATTTTATTTTGGCAAGTAAACGTTGGCGATTAAAAAAATTTGGAGAAGTTCAAGAAAGAAAGAACCGAAATTGTAACATTTGGACAGTTTGACACAATAAAAAAGTTTTTCAAACAAGTCAATTAAAAATGTAGTCAGAAAGCTAATATAAAATTCAAAGTATTGTTTCATAAAATATGTATGAGGAAAGTTCTTAAGTTCGATACGGTTTATTAAAATTTTGAAAATATAAAGAGGAAACAGTTTTAAAATAAATTACAAGAGAACACTTTAATAAGTTGCTAAGTAAGTAAGTTTGATAATTATCTTTGTATGTTATTACTGAAATTACCTACGAATAGAAATTGCAAATTTTGCTTCAACTAAACTTTGAGCTGGCAAATTTTTGTGACACTTTGCTGATGTAATAAGAAGTTGCTTTGGTTCAAAAACGTTTTCAACTTAATTGCATTAGAAGCTTAAAACGGCGGCGTCACAATTTATTTTCTCAAGCTCAGCTAGTCTGAAAACAACAAAAACAGTTAAAAGACGTAGTAACCGCTAGTTTATTTTACAACATCTATATTTTCTTTAATCTCAAATTCATTTAGTTAGTATTTTGTGGATTATCCAAACGTAAAAGCCGACTAGTCATTATTTTCTTCTGTCCGGGGTGCCTTACAATTTGCATTCCTGCAGGAAGAAGACAACGTTCTGTCTAATTTCCTTGTAATGAAATTGGGAGGGGGGTAACGTGTCGTTACCAACTCTAATTCTACCCCAGGAACATTATTGTTATAAGTAGTAGACCGTCTTAATTGCAGTACTGCCAGGATAGTACACTCCAAGACTTCTGATATCAAATTGTTAAGCATGAACTCGTAAAATTTTCTCTCGTAATTTTGCAAAATTTATGTTTAAAAGGTGTTACGTTGTAATTAACTATGTTATACGAACTTGTGCAATTTAACAAATTTTACTGTAGGTATTACAGTATTTTTATAAGGCGTACATTTAAATTTTCGTTACTTTGTCTTGTAATGAAAGCACATCGTCTTGATTTTTGTTTTTAAACAATATTTATTTAAGGCCTTTATATTAGTTTCATATAGTTAATTAATTAAAATGGCTTGCTTTGAAATGCTAAATTTAAGCTTTAGGAATTTGAAATTTAATATTCATCTAATCAAATTTTATTACTTCGACGAAGGATAAATTTTACAAATATGTCTTTCGATTGTTTAAACGAGATCAAAGGCGTAGTTAAAATATTTAATGTTAATGTAATGCAACCTTAAATAAAGGTTATAGAAAAGCAATAATTATTGTTATCGGTTCCTGGTCTCAATAGAGAGGCGTCGCTTTTCCCCAAGAGCCCGGAGGCGAAGCTTTACGATTATGTTACAAACTCAAACAAACTACCGTACGTTACCTATACGCTTTTGCTGGTTTGCTGCAGCACATGGCCAAGCGATTAGAGGGTAAATGTTATTATGAGTCCTGAAACTTGCGCCAATAACTACATTATGCTGAAATGGGGAAAATTTTACAGAAGAACGCTAAATTTATACATTAAACTTTCTTAAAAGTTAAAAACAAGATTATGGTTCTCTATAAACCAAAAAAATACTATAATCTAATTTTTTACTAAACCAATAAATCAGCTTTTAGTTGCCGAATCTAAAACAAATTAAATTGCTTTCATTAATCCCTAGAATTAAATTTATAATGTTAAAATATTTAAAACTTAATTTTGAGTTAATTACATATTAATTTTCGAGTTATATTGCAATTTTACAAATTTTAACTAAAGATACCATTTAATTGGTTAAAAAAAACTGATTATTATAATCTTAGATTAAGCTGATTACATTATGATTAGAGATTATTATCTAATAATAAACGGGAATACCTAGAACTAGCGGTAATTATAAAAATTTTAATGTCTCTTGGTACGTTTACATATTTAAAAATCAAAGTACATTATCAGAAATTACTCAGAGTTACTACTATTACGGTAAAATTATTACAAAGACTACTGATTAGTACCTATGATTGAAGCTGATTACAGATAAAAGGAATAATAAATTACAGGAGTGGTCTACCTCTCAAAGTATTTACAAACTAAACTGGATTACTGGATAGATTAGTGATAACTACTACAGCTGATTAAAAATAGTGAAATACATAAAAATACCAAGAATTACATGTGGTTACATACAATTGGATACATGTAATTTATTGATAAATACTGCTTTGAGTTACTACAAGTACAGTAGAATACAAATATTACTGATGACTTCCACATGTTTATAGTTGATTTCAAGTCAAATGCAAGTGGTGTACCTCATGATAGATTACCGTGAACACAGAAAATTAGACAAACTAGACTGGATTACTGATAATACAGTAAATTACAAGCGTTACTGATAAACAAAAAATGAGTCCAATAAACCTGGACTAAACTAATAAATTAAACAAGTAAACAAACAACAAAACAGTAACAGTAAATCATAAACCCTAACTTACAACGTAAAACTATGTCAACTGTTTGAATTAAACCCTTATTTTTTTCTGCATATTATTTTAAAGCAAAGTTATAAATTGTGAATGAATAAAATGATAATTTTCAACCAAATCACATTGCCTTGTTCTATTTGAAAATTTTATTAAAACTTAAAAAAGTATATTTATTTATAAAAAGTATAGTTATGCGATACATCTTCTATCTTCTATTTATCTATCTAATCTATCTTATCTTGTTCTACATACTATATATAAAAATGAATCCATATTTCCCTTGGTCACGCCATAACTTGAGAACGACTTGGCCGATTTCATTCATCTCTTTTTTTAAGTTTTTTTATTCTTTGTAGAAGGTTCTTACAGAAAGAAAAAATTAGAAAATTCGGTAAATCTTTTATGAATTTAGTAATGTATTGAGATTACCCTAGCTGTACAAATTTATTAATTTTAATTAATCTAAAATATTCTGCTTGGGTTCATTCATTATTTAATTTTAAAGCACTGGGACTCTTAAATTGTTTTTAATTTTAGATAAATTTTTGTTACCTTACATGTGGTATTACACGCTTGCACGAGAACGCTCCACATCTGCCGGCCCTAATTAAACAAATTTGTTTATGCGTACCTTTATGCACCGACAAAATCTTCACAAAACCTTCAAATTCCAAATTTATAATTTATGACACTTGCACCAATTAATTAAAATAAAAACAACTTTAATTAAAATTAATCAACTAAAAATCAAAATTATGACTTGGCGTAGCGGGAATAACAATCCTTCCGCCCGCAAACGCACGAAACACGTTTCGAAACACGACATTTTACCCAAGTTGTCGTGCTTTGACAAATAAAACTTTCAAATACATCCTAAAACAAACAATAATTACATAATTTTTTTTTAAATTTCTCAATCAACTTTTCAAATTAAATGAAATGTTTAAATTATCTTTCACAAAACAAAATCATCAAATTAAAATTTTTAATTAAATCAAATAAAATTACATTTTTTTATGTAAACCAAAATAATCAAATGTTTTATAAATCAAATTCATGTTAAATAAAATTTTTAAATTAAATTGTTTAGACGTATTCAAATTATATCAAATCAAAATCAAATATTAAACTAAATTTTTATATAAATAAATTCAATAAATCTTTACAAATTAAACAAATCATTAAAATCTTATACCAAATCATCCAAATTTTTGTTTTCTTTCATCTTTTCTTCTCCTGTACTTTCATAAAAATATCTTCTTCTTGGGAGGCTACATTTCCGGCTCTAATCTTTTTGGTTCTTCAATTTTGGGTATTTCATTTATTTCAACACTTTCATTTTTTTCTTGTTTACTTCCAAAATTTTTATTTCTTTTTGTTCAAGTTTTATTTTTCTTGTTGGAAGCGTTAATTTCCCAACTTTTAATTTTTAAATCATTCCATTTTATTTCCATTCTTAATGCAACGTTTTAACTTTTTCCTCATTTTTAATATTTTGTGTGGAGCAAACAACCTAATAATTTTAAACTATTCTTCCTTAACCATTACACGTTGGCGCGATTCATTTTTATGAATTTCTTATTATTGTGTCTATTTTGTTTATTAACTTTTCCTGATTTGTGTCTAATTTTTCTTTTATTTGACGAGCCGTTTTGACAAACACAACCACGATAAATCTTGAATCCAACTTAACCGTAGACTGATGAGTGAGTAAGAATTCCTTTCTTTATTATTATATTTATTAATTTATAAACACATTGTTAAATTGATAAATTCCAAAACTGAAGAATTAGAACTAAAAATTTTAATGGTTTTGTGAACTTTTATAATTTTGTTTATAAATATATTTAATACATTTGAAAGATCAATTTCTCATCCACAAATTGCAAAAAGATTAGTGAAGGAAATCAGCCTGATATCTTTTTCAACAATTTAATTAATTATTATTGTTAATTTTACTCAAAAACACAAATACCAGCTGACTATAGTACAACTAATAAAACGTACGTGCATAAATTGAGCACTAATCTCTCAATTTTAATCCTACCCTTAAATTAGACACCGACGAGGGGATTATGGTATAACAGAATTGTTAAGGAAAGGATTACTCCATAAGATGATTATTCTGGTCACAATGGTAATTAATTACCCCTGATCTGTTAGTCAATCTTTACTACGATTACATGACTAGATTTTAGGGTGGATCTTAGATTTGCAGTGATTGCGTTTGTCAACTGCCCGAAGCATCCGGAGCGAAGGGGTACCAAAGGGGAAAATGCGAAGGGTTAGTTTTGATATATTGTGGTGAAACGGAGATGGGATAAAGTTTAATTCAAGTCGTAGTAGTTTTTTTTGTCTAGTGAGCATTTATTTGAACCGTGGCTGTTGTGATGCACGAAAGATATTTTTTCTTTTCTTTTTTAATTGTAATAAAAAATGGTTTACTTTACTTTTTGATATTGTCATTTATCATTTAAAAGTAAAATTGTTACTCCTACACTCAATCACACAAATTTCATAAAGAGACAATGTTGTTTTTAAAATGTAAATTTATATTTGATCTGAATATTTTTCTTATTTAAGATTGAAGTGTCATGTTTTGTTGGTTCAAAGTTGATAAACTACTAGATTTAACTACCAGCGTGATAAATTTAGATGACCACACCAGTGTCTAATTTAAGTGAAATCAATAAAAGAATTATTTTTTTTAAGTGCGAATGAATAAAAACATAGGCGTACGAAATTATTTTTATTTATTAATTTTAATACTAACTTGTTTTGTAAAATATTAAATTTACAACTAGAAGTACAATTTACACTGTCTAATTGCAAAAACGAGAGAAAATTTAAATTTGTTTTATTTCACATTATGCGAGCTTTAGCAAATTGGATTACACATAATACAAAATACTTCTACTTAAGAATATTGTGAGTATAAAGAAAAGTTTTGACAATTTTTCTTTTGTTTAATAAATATCAGTGCCAAGCATTACTTTTATTATTTAGAACTCCCGCCCGGGATAAGGAGAGGCTAGTCCGTGCAAACATAGGGCAGGAACTTTTCTTTTTAATTCACCCCAATATATTGTACTCACTAAAAGTATCCCACTGAACCGATCCTAATCGGCAAAGTGTGCTACTAGAAAAAGAATGGATCTTCTTCGATGTACACTCTACGCTATGATATTCGCGACTTTATAATAAATTAATAATCATAAATAGTAGATAAGCGGTAGTAGATAAAATAGTAGATGAGCGGAAGCTTAAAATATTTATAAAAATAGTATTACGTAATTAATAATCATTTCATTAACTCAACTGGTATATTTATACGGATTTATTAATCTTCAGTTTATAGTCAAAACTGTGATACAATTTATAATGGTCTTACTTAACATATTGATTACATTCTAAAGAACTTGAAAAACTAAGATTTTTTTATTTTAAAAATAAAACTGAATGCCAAATATAGCGAAAACATGTATAAATAATTAAAGGTGTCGCTTTTCCACAAAAGTGAAGATTTTTTGTAGAAACACATGGATCACCTCAGTCCAACTTATCTGGGTGTTAGGAAAAACTCATTTGTTCTAGTCAGTGAAAAATTTAAATCTCAAAAATCACAACAAATTACCCTAAGCAGAACTGACCATGCGCTATCTATGTTGGTAAACTTTCTGGCAACCTAGAAAAATCTTTAAAGGCCAAGAAAAAAAATTGTCTTATATTTAACTCCGCAAAACTTAATAACAACTTAATAATCCTAAATCATGAATAAATCATGGCAATATAAAAATCTAAATCTTTTGTTTCTTTTATAATGCACCACAAAAGTTTCTTGTCTACCTAAAAATTTTGGGCTTTTTGGAGTTTTAAAATGTTACAGAAAAATGATAGATTAGTGCGGTTTTTAGACCTCACATCTTAACAGATCTGTCTGTATTTTCCTCGTATGGAACGCTTCTCTAATTGGATCATTTTAAATTACCAAGCTAATAAAATTGAGAGGTTACAGGAAACTAAAAAGTTAATGTGTCTTTTAGGCAGCACAACCTAGGCAATTTAACTGCACACCAGACGAGTTTCACATCATTCATACACTAAAAAACAAATTTTAAGCGATTTAGTGCATTTTATCAGTTTTTTTATGTAAAATTGATACATGTCCAAAAATAAATTTATAGACGTACAAATAAGTTTACCTCCAACACTAACAACGGAGCAGATAAAAATTAGTGAAACATTAGTGAAACAAATTAGTGAATTACATGCATGAAGGGCTATAATTATATAGCCCTTATTATTATTTTTTTAGGTGGCAGCTGGACGACGTATGGAAATATTGGACATTGTTGTGAAGCATCCAGGATCTACACACGATAGCGTTATTTTTGACCGCAGTAGTTTACGAGTTCGGTTTAAAAATAATCAAATATTGGGAAAAATTTTAGGAGATAACAGGAATCCCTGCAGACCATACCTATTAACACCTGTCATACAATCGGATATGTTTAATATTCTTGAATTTGTTGAAAGTAATGAAAAAATTGATATATAGCTAATCCGCATGAACTGAGACATAATACTGCTTATATCCAAACACGAAACACTGTTGAACGAGTTTTTGGCGTATGGAAAAGAAAATGTCCATATTTAAGAAGAGTTCTCGCGACAAACATTAATACTTCATTAGCAATTATTTGCGCAACAGCTGTTTTATATAATATAGGTATACAACAAAATGATTGTATGGAAGTCGAGAACGATATTATGCCTGACAATTTAGCAGTTATTAATCCTGAAAAGAACCAGCTAGGATTACTGTACAGAAATGAATTCTCTCAACTCAATCAATATCCTCAACTTTAGAGAATATTTTAATCAGTATTGAATATTTAAAAGAAAATGAAGCTGGGTTTTATGTTAAAGAAATAATATTGGCAATTGAATATCTACATTCCCGTAATATTATTCACAGAGAACGATAATAGAACGATATCCGATTTGTGGCTTTGAAGATGATGAGATAATCAAAAGGATTAACCAAAGAAAGATTTTTTATACCAGATGACCAAATTTCGAAGGAAGCAAAAAGTTTAATTCGCGGGCTGCTCGATATTGGTTACAAAAGCCGGTTAGGTTATATAGGGCCTTGTGAAATTAGAAATCACAGTTTATTTCAGGGTACATGTTGGAAAAGCGTGCTGGGCGTCTGCCCAGATACATCCTCCGATTATAACTTCATCAACCGAGTACCGTACTGAAAGAAATCCCTTTAAAAGAATTTTCAAACGGTTTCCTGTCGATTCAAAGCACTCCGTCAAGTCAAATAAATTAAATGACAAGCTGTTCGAAAAATTTTGCTATAATAGGCATAATCAGATGGAAGAAGTACAAGAAAGTTTATCTTTGAGTAGTGATTTCGATGAGTCTTGTTCTGATTAGAGAAAAATCAAATAAATAAAAATTATAGCAAATTCGACTCCAAATATTTGCATTTAAAATTGTTGATTAATAAAACTGAAACTATTGATATTTTAAAGTAAATTATTTAGTACACTTTTTTAAGAGCGCGAACTTGTCTACAAAGTAGATTCTAATGAATGATTTTCTAAAGTCAACGGTTTTCGAGTTATACCCAAATATAAATTATCACCGACATTGTTTGCTACTTGTCGTGAGAAGAAAAAACTTGCTTTTACACTCTTAGAATTCTTTAAGAAGTCGGTTATATTAAAACCAATTTCTACCTGCACCTACAAAATAGCACAACAAATTTATTCTTCTTGTTTAACTATTTTACATTGCGATTTAGTTCCACATTGAATAAACTTTCCGTTTATTTTGGTAGATGCTAGTTAATCCTGCTCTGGGTTAGTAAGGTAAGCTATACGTTAATGTTCTTTAAAAACAATAATTTTTGTTAAAATTTAATGTACATTGAGAGTTAAAGCCCATTTTTTAATATTTTTGGAACGATCTTATGCCAACTTTCTTGCAATTTTCTTGATTTAGTCCTATACTTTTTCAACAATTTCATCATCGCACTTTATAAAATTAATGTTTTCAAATAAATATTCTTGATCCGGCTCTGTTACAAAAGATAATCAAACGTCTGAAAGAGCGATTAAAAGTTTTAGTAAAAACTCCAAGATTTAAGCGTTATGTATGTCCTTTTGTTAAAATTTCAAAATTAGTAGGTTATATACCTACTTACCTATCACGAAATTATTATTTACGTTAATGTAATAAATTAACCGTTATTTAAGTAATCGAGTTATCCTTCTGAAAAATAAAATTCTAACTCGAAGGTTTCTTGTATATTTTAACGGTATTTTAATTATACATAAGAATTTCATAGTCATCGATAGAAGTTCCTGAAACCATTTTTATCCATTCGATCTTTGTCGACCTTATATCGATCTAAAGATCGTTATCGGTTTCGAATCACTTACATTTAAGTAATCATATTGTGGAGGTATATGTATGTAAATTACATGTAATATTTGCAATCAGGAACGATCGATACTTAATCGTGTGGCTCGAATACCCATTATTACGACAAACATTTGCATAATATAATTTTGAAATAACAAAATATTCCTCACCAAAGAAAAAATGCTTTCTTACGAAGAAGCAATTTGTTCATCAATATAATATATAAAAACGGTTTTGAACTAATTTAATGTTTTTATCACACTGAAGAAGAACCATTTATTAGTATTTAAATTAAAAAAAAATAGTTCAAAGGTATTTTAAAATTGATCAAGTTTTTATTGAATTTAATTTCGTTTTTACGTCTCCCCGCTCTTTTACTATCAATTTCAATTTAATAAAGCTCAGGTTTTCGAAAAATCGAAACTTATATTAATTAGCCTGTTTTCGGTTCTTTTATGTTGTGGGCAGAATATGTTCACCGTTCTAAAGTAAAACAACTAATATTTTTCTTTTTCGGTCAGTCTCTTAAGAAAATAAGTAATTAAGCATTGTGAAAATTAGTGGCAGCTTGCGAGGATTTCAGGTGGTGTGGCATACTCTGATGCCAAACGTAAGAGAAAACATTTTTGATAAATTAGATTTGAAATTTCAATTTTTATATAATTTTCTCTTACTTTTCTTTGATCACTTTTTTTAGAAAATCTAGTACAATTTTTTAGAAAAGTAGGTACAAATCTTTACTTCTATTTAGTAAATAAAAACCCAAACTTTATATTTTTTCAATTTTTTTATTTAGTAAAAGTAAAAACCACTTTAAAAAAGTAATATGTGTTATGTGTTTGTGTGTATTTAATCAGTAATTATGTGTTTTCAACTCAAAAAACTCAAAAAAATTTTTATTCAAACACAATGCAGCATAATAAATTTTTCTAATTTATACTAAAAATAATTGAATCAATTTTGAATTAAGTTTTATAAAACGTATCCAGGCAGATACGGAAGGATTACTCAAGCTTATTTATATTTTGTCAATATATTATTGTATTTTTAGCAAGCTTCATTTGGTTAAAATTTATTTAATTAAAAATAAAATAAATTTAAATTAAAAGTTATAAATTTTTAACAGCTCCTAAAATGTATTAAGAAAACATAACAATATGTAGCAGTTCGTATTTGTCTTGCTTTTGTGATGTCAGAATTATTAGCTTTTAATTCTGATTATAGGATTGCAAATTCTGCATGAAAATTTATTTTAAGGAAATAATGTAGAGCAGGTGAACGATCTCGTAATGATACTCGTAAAATTTACCAGTAATATATTCAATTTTATCTCGTATTAACCAAAACCAAAGGTTTGCAGATCATAAATAATCAATAAATGCACCGATTCCACTTAAATACTCCACAAACATTTAAACAGATTAACAGGATTGTCAATAAGCGTTCAGAAAACTTTTCACCCAGTTTCTAGGTTAATGAAAATGTGGTCTTTGAATTGCAATCGCAATAAAATAGAAGTTTCTTAGAAGAAAAACCAACTTGAAAAATCTAATTGGGATTTTAAATAATCAGCAGCGAAAGTTAATTATTAATATGTTTTAAATATTATATAAGACTTAATTTTTAATCTTAATGTACATAAATTATTAAGTTGAAATGCTTTAAATATAAATTCATTTAATAATATATTAAAAAGTGTGAGTATTTTATACAACATATTCCAGCAATATGTCCGTACTTTGCTAAGGAGGTTGTTAACTAACAGTATCTATTGTATTGCAAATTTTACCGTAATTACTGTTATTATACAGAATAATCCATCGAGATTATTTCATATTTTATTATAAGTTAATTTGCTTTTTTTGTCAGTTTCGTCATCACCTAGAAAATACGATGTATTGTAAAAATGTCAGCTCTTGATAAGCAAAATACAGAAAAGAGTTCTATTAATTATAAGCCTGTTTTTGAATTTTTAACAGATTCTACCTGAATTCCTTGACAACTGAAAAATTTCATATAAAATTCATATTATTTCGTGGGCAAATGAAAAAATTTGATGGAATTTTGGAAAAAATTATCAACATACAATCAACATTTTTTATTTTAGTTTCGGAAAATTTTTTATGAACATAAAAATTATCGTTTTTTGAATTATCGTTCAGATCTGTTTGCTGGGTATATTTTCTATGTTTTAAGTAGAATAACTTGACTTCTTTGTGACTTCGTTTAATTTTTTGTAACCCACGAAAAAAATTATATCTGATATTTTTTATTGATCAAAACAATTGGATTAACCTGTAGGAATTGAAAGTGCCTTATCACTCCAGCTTGTAGTATTTTCTATATTATGGTTTGAATTTTTATTTTTTAAGTTCTTTTTTTAAAGTTTTTATTTTGTGACAAGTGAGACACAATACAATATGCAGTCTAGGCCCTCCTTCCTATTTAGAACAGTTTCTTTCTTTTCATTTTACAAAAAATTTAAAGTAGATCGTTTTTAAATGTACACCCTGTATAGGGTTTACATTAGAATCAGAAGTAATAAAATAAAGAACAAGCTGGAAGAAATTATGATGAGTTCATAGTTGCGGTGAATTACGGTTTTGAAAAAATAAGTATATGAAATAAAATTTGGAAATGATACAAATAAAGGAATTCGAGACCATTTATTTTACTTTAAGAGCAATTTTTACCTCTTTATAAAGAAGGTGACCATTTCCTGCTGACAGATCATTAGTAAATGTTGAATGGTAGCTTCGACATAGTGCCTTGTAACAAGCTGTTGACAATTTTCTACTTTTTTCCGTTTGTCTGCTCTTCATTGTTAAATTTACTTCATTAGATTTTACATTTTACTAGCTGTTATTATAAATACTCAAGTTTGAGCTAATTTAATAAAAATTGAAAGCAAAATAAACTTGGCAAAATGTATCTCATATTTTCTACTACTGTTATACATACCTTGAGTACTAATTTTATAAGTGGGTTTTGTACTTGCTACCATTAAAAAATCAATACACAAGTCATTGAAACTGAGAAGTTCTTTCCGTTTAGTAAAATTTATTATGACAACAACGCTAAAAATTTTAGTATTCCAGCCACAGAAAAATCCAATTTTGTAAAGCCATAAAAAGAACTCGTCTATTGTTTTTAAGAACTCTATTGTTTATCAAACTATTTACAGAACTTATTTTAATTAATTTTACGATTTTTTTGGGCAATTAACGAGAAAAAAGATTCAAGAGTAAAATTTGCAAGATAAGCAAACGGTCAATTCTTTTGTTGAATGAGATCAACAAAAAACATTTGAATTTCTTCATCTCTCGAGCACCTTAAGAATATCTATAAGTACTAAAAACCCTCGGAACAAAAAATTTATATGAAAAATTTTACTTATTTATTACTTGGTTGATCACTCGTATGTTATATAAAGTACTACATAATTTTTTTATCGAAAGAAATTCTGTAAATCGTAATCATAATTAATATATTGTAATAGAATTCAAATTACTTTTAAAAATATTCGACAATAATGTTCTAGTTATATTAGCTTAATTTAATTATGCAAAACATGCATGATAATACCAAATTTGTATCGTAACAAAAATAATTAATTCATGAAATATTATATAAAAATCCAATATCACCAAGTTTATATTTTTTGCTTGCTATATTATTACAATTTTATGATAAAAAATGCAGTATCTTCAAAGATCTTTTATTCCAAACTTTACGACCTTACTGTATATTAAGTGATCTTTTAGACATAGATTTATAAAAAAAAGAAGGTTTGTAATTCACCACTTGATAATTTATTAGTATGGTGGCAACATTTACAAAATTTATGCTTACGAGATATAATTAATGTTTGTTCAAAAAATTGTTTAATGCATTTTTTTTTAGTTATTCTAACATACTGATATGGTTAAATATTATACCAAGAACTGCGGGAAAGTAAATCGTAAATATACAACTGTATTAATAACCGTACATAAAACGTACGTGTCGGCTAGCCATTTAAAATTAGTAACTGGAGTTTGATAGTTGCATTCAGCAGTCGCAACTTCAGAAAAGTTGTTATCTAAATCTTAATACTTAATAGTCTTCAAAAACTCATAAAAAATACAAATAGTGGTGGTACAACAGAGTGGTAAGACGGAACTTTTATTATAAATCTGAAATAACAGTTTATGAGACGATTTGAACAAAACTTCAGTAAGAAAATTTGTTTTTACAATAAACAATAATAATTACACTAAAATTTATGATTTTATTTTTACTTTGCTTAATCGTCAGGATAATAACTGAGTAACTGTTAATAGAAAACTATTAATTGATTAGAATTTTGATTCAGGTGTTTACGTATTATTTTCCAATGAAAAATATTAATTTGATTAGATAGAAGTTAGTCGTAATTGTTTATTTTGTTTTGCATGAATCGAATAGTTTATTACAAAGTTAGTTTGAGAATTTATGTATAAAGTTTGTGTGATTGACTCCGCTATAGTTGTGGTTTATTATTTTAAATCGATTTTGTTTTAATGCGAATGAATTGTCATTTTGGTTGAGTAGAAAATCTTATTCAAAGATACAGTTTGCAAATTTTCATACATTTAAGAGTTAATAGTACATTTTAGAAAGATATCTATCGACTTGATATTGATTTTCAAGTTAAACAATAGAGTTATTCATTTCAAATTGTTCTTTTACGTTTTTGTTTAATTTTATTACAATGCTAATCTGAATTGTGTAACTATTGTTTCCGTTTAATCATAATTGTACATATTGGTTTTAGAAATTATGTATAGGTTATTCGTTAAAAAAAGGTGTATTAATTTATTTACAAAATTGGAAATATTCTATATAAAAACTTATAGAAACAACAAATACAAAAC
Organism: Cantharis rustica; assembly: GCA_911387805.1. Taxonomy (NCBI): domain Eukaryota; kingdom Metazoa; phylum Arthropoda; class Insecta; order Coleoptera; family Cantharidae; genus Cantharis; species Cantharis rustica. Next base: position 47,516,503 of record OU426878.1, on the reverse strand, counting down.
AATTTAAAAAGTATTAATAGAGGATGCAAGTAAAATTTTAATTTGCATTAATCCTCATCCTTGGTCAGCTTAATAACTTGCCAGTTACGGTCCTAGCTCCTGCATTCTGGCATCCCAGCATCTGAGATAAGATGTCATCAAGTATTCTTTTTCTTCTCTTCTTCGGCGTATTTTAAAACTTCTGTTCTTTATTATATTAATGCTTGGTGCTCATGTTTCTGTGAGTAGTTGCATAATATAATAGTATAGCAGGATAGTGTAGGAGGGTGTTTAATCTTGCCAGATGGATTACAAAATCTTTTTTATTCTATTTTTTATCGGTTTATTTATTCCATTAAAACAAAACAACATCTAAAAAAACTTAGTTAAACTTATAATTAAACAAAAAAATAATACAACAAATAATAGCAATTAAACATCTTGTTAAATTCGTAATAAATGCTGGGACTTATTGCGTCAGTATTTTGAATAAGTAGTCAGTATTTTAAATAAATAGTTAATATTTTAAATAGATGATCGGTATTTATAATACAATGGCAGTATATAATATACAACATTTGAACACAACTTAACGTATTCTAAAAATAATATGGTGTGACTAGTGCCGTAGCTTTAACCCAATATAATATATTTATATAAAATTCAAGTTTTTTATATTATAATAGATTATTTTCAATACGAGACGTCTAGTCCAAGACGTAGTTAAATGGACTATAGTCAAGAAAAGAGAATGAAATAGTCATGTGGAAGGAATAGAGAGCGGAAGACTGGCAAGAATTTGTAAAAATATACTGCTGAAAGGCAAGAGATTACCGGGATGACCGCCCAAGAGATGACCCAAAATCGGGTCTTCCTCGTCGGTTGAATAAGGCAAGACAAACAGAAGAAATCCTAGTCTCAAGTATAACAAAAAGAAAAATATTCTTTTGCACCAAAACATTTGATAATCAACATATAGACGTTACTAATTGGATGCTGCGGTTTAAGCGTCAGATTTTTTAGACGCTTGAACTTTTGAACGCCAAGACAATTAGAAAATTTAGATGTGTTAAAAATGCATTCAGTGTTTTGATTGTAAATCTCCAAAATGAAGAAAATCGGATGTGTGGTTGGTGTACTTGACTAAGTATTTTGATAAATGTAAGGTATTGCAATGACCCTAGCTATGCAAATTTATAAAATTTTGGTTATTTCCAAAATTACTCTTAAAATGTTCAACTTATTACCTTGCATGTGTATTTTACTTGTTACTTTCCACGTTCGCGCTCTTCATGTGCTATTGCAGCTGGTCTACCAAATTTGTTGCAACGTATTTTTAACATATAACCAAGTATTATCCCAAATTCTTCCACTTTTTAATTTTATTAGCACTTCATTTTATCACAATTAAATAAAACAAAGAAATCGACTCAACTTAAATTATTTTCTTTTATTCTTTATTAACAATCAAAATTAATTCATTATTGCAGGAATGATTTTTTGTCCGCTCGACTATTCGACGTCAAGGCCTGAGCCTAACTGTTCTGCCTTTTAGCCCCACTCTTTCTACGCTCCCCACTTTCTTTTATATAGCAAATTCAATAAACTATTTTTACAACATGATAAATAAATAAATAATAAAATTAAATTTTACAAATTATTTATAAAATAAATAAAGTTAATGGTTTATGGTTTCCGAAACACGACAGTATATGTAAGTATATAATTAGCTTGGCGATACGCAAATATATCAAGTCTTATTCAGTAGCTAAGCAAGTACCTACAGAAAAAAAATGTTTAAAAATGACCAAGAAGAAAATATGAAAATCCCACCTCTGCAGGAAAATGCTTCGCTGGAATGCACACATCTTTTATAGCATGGGATCTTTCATTTAAATAATGTGTTTGTTTATATTAAAACAAAAATGTGCTCATAAATTTAAATTTATAATTTTTATAATAATTTTTAGTTTTCAGTTTTATTTTTAATCTTATTAAATGTTGCTATACAATTTTATTTACCTTATATGGTTTTGTTAATTGTTCCTGCGTAAACTGATAATTAAGAAGTACTAACTTTTAAATAATAATAATAATTTTATAATTTGCTTTTTCTTTTTCTTTAGGTGTCATGCACTATGCAGTGCGTAGGCAATCAACTTGGTAAAAGCCAAAGTGACTTACCAAAGAATTATTAATGAGGTTGTTTTTATCGCCTTTTCCATAGCCTACGGATCAATATTAAGGTTTAGCTAATCCTGGCTATTAACCAATATTGACTAAGAATTTAAATTTAAATTTATTTTAATTTAAATTATTTAAAATACAAATTTAAAATACTTTAATAAACTTATTTCAATTATATAAATGAAATTTTGAATATCAATAAAAACTGCCATTTAAAAAAGCCAAAAACTGACAACGGGTGTTGATTGGCTGTTTCCATAAGTTTAACTCTACCTATCCACAAAGCTACTTACATAATGTACGAGTGGAATCTTTGCATTATTCATGCAAGGCACAGCTTACAAAGGAAATAGATGCCCAAACACAACCACGAATTTAAAATTTTTCTCTAATGAAATTACTTGAATTCTGATGTAAATTACAAATATAAACATTAAAATTTATGAATCATTCAAAAATTCGGGCAACAAACCCCAAAAAATCGTAAAATTAGACAGCGGCTACTTTATTGGCTGTTTCCTTAAGATTAGCTCTCCTCGTTAAGGGTTGTTATTTTATTAAAGTATTTTAAAGCACAATTTGCACTCAAAAATTTCAGATCTTGAATTCTTGTAAACAAAACTCGGAGTACATCCAAAGATTTAAAAAAAATTTTTGAGCCAGTTTAAATAATCTATAAGCCCGATTGTATTAATAATTAATTTTAAATACACCTATTCCCCAATTTACACGGTACTTTATTTATACGATTTCACTTTTAGACGGTTTTTAAAACATGGGATTATAAATAATATAATTTAATTTTCTACAAAATGACTAGATTGTTGAACAATCTCTCCTGTTTCAGCTAGATATTAATAAACGTTTAACTCCATATGAGAAGGTCTATAAAGCTTTAACCACAAACCAAACACTATTGGTAATTACGGCTTTCATTACCAAGGTTTTTATTCATCTAACATCAAACTTGAATCGCATCGAGTACTATCGAGTGATGAAAGTGACATCATACCAATCAGAAAGAAAAGATTAAATAGTCTACAAACGGTAAATGAATTATTTTTGATTAAATTTATTAATTTATATTTCTTTCTTCTATATGTAAAAGGAATTACGTAATACCTTTATATTTTGGTCATTTTAGACCGTTATTTTTATGTTTTTTAAGATATAGTTTCTTTTACATTTAAATATTTACATTTACATAATTATTTTAGATTGTTATCAATTTGCAAGATTTTCTAAGGAGCCTATCTTTCATGTAAATCGGAGGATAGGTATTTTTGAAAATATTTTATTAAGATTAGAATTCAGTAGTATTCATGTAAAAGTAAATGATGCAACAAAAAAGTACTGAGAAATAAAATTTTAAAATAAATTACGTTAAATCTATTTAAAAAGTTTTATTTCCAAAATTTGCTATATTCATAGACAACTCGGTAATCTCAATATATCAAATGATATTATAAGTAATTTAATTTGGTATTATTTATAAATATTATAAACATAATATTCATATTATATTTGGAATTATTATTAAATATACAATTACTAAAATTTTATTACAATAATTATGTGAGTAATTTGAAATACTGTATTGATATTAGTTCCTAATATTATATTAGTATATGGTATATAGTCATATACTAGTAATATAAATTTGTCGTTAACAGTATAATTCTGAAAATTTAATATTATGAAATAATTGTTGTTAATATCGATATATCGAAAAATATTCCACAGTCGATAACTAACAATAATACATTTTATAATCATTATTTAAAATTGTATTATTTAAAATTATACTATTATTGATAATATATTAAAATTTATTGTAATACAATAAAATCTATCTGTAATATAAATAGATAACAAAACATTTCAAGCACTATAAATATTATAATATAATAATTAAAAAATAGATATATTTGAATAAGAGAAAACATTAGAAAAAACCAAGACCAAAAAATTGATATCCAATTATTGGTAATACACATAGTATACACATATTAGTAAATATCTATGTATATTGTAATTTACATAAATAATAAATTTTCTAATATAATATTCTTCTTCTTATAATCATATAATATAATATTATATGATAATAATATGTGTAGTGGTTTTATTACTCTTTATAAATTATCAATATGTCAAAATTTAAAACAATAAATATATGAAAAATATCTGTGTATCGAAAAATGGTGACTTAACTTTTAATATAGTAATAGAATCTTATACATAATTATATATTGATAATATTTTTTATTAGTATTATATTGTTATATGCAATATATTATTCAATATACCATTACCAATATTACATAATTTAATATAATAAAATATACTATTAATATAGGTAATATGATTAATGTCATTAATAGTAATTTTAATTTTAATTTAGCGTAAATACAATCTAATATTCTTATAAGTTAATATAAATGTATCCATAAATATTCCAAATATCTTCTAATATAATATCACAATATTTATTTAATATAATATAATTTATTTATTAATTCTGATGAAAGCGATAACCTTCGCCGAAAGCTTAATAAAAATAAAAAATATTATTGTTTAATTAACTTGTTCAGTTTAATAACTTTTTAATGTTTAAAAAATTAATAATTTATTACATTAAAATGTTTTCAATATTATTGTTCAATTAATTATTATCACTAATATTCTACTATTCTAATAGTAACTACTGTTCTAATATAACTATTATAATATTCTACTAGTAGTAGAAATTATTAAATTTATGCTGAGTAAAAGAAAAAAAATTAAATAATTATTTGACAATTTGATATTAATAGACTACTTTTATAATACGTAGCTTAAATTATCAAAATTATACAATATTGTTATTTATGAGTATAAGTAAATCCATTTAATTATTTGTGCAATTAAATTTTTATTTTTATTCTGTAGCTCTTGAAGTATTAAAAATATGATACCCGGTTTATCCGAAAAAGTACTTTAGTGTGAAATGACCTACGACATTCTGTAAATTGTGTGAGTCAGAGTTACTATATTACAGTAATTTATCATATAATATAAATAAATAATGTTGTGGTACTTTACAATGATAAGAATGTTAAAAATGTGCAAGTACACCTGAAAATATTAATAAAAAAACTACGGAAGAAATAGATATAATTAATAACTGTTTAATAATTGCAATAACTATAAAAAATCTAAATAATACTCTAATAGTATTTCGGCCACAAAAAATTACTATAAATTACGAATAGGTATTTATTAAACAATTAAAAATGAGTACTGTTATATTACAACCATAATATTATACATTTCACTCAACATACCATAAGTAACACAAAAAAGAACTTTTACCTTACGCAACATAAAAAATTGGCACAATCACGTTTCGACCGTGAAATTTTAAAGGTCGGGCATTAACCGATTTTATTGTATTTGTTTTTATTGGGTGTGTTCAACTTTGTTATCTCACCGTAATTTAATAGGTAATTAAAAGCTGAAAAACATTTTATTAACAACTACCGCATAAAAACTGGTTGCAATTGGGTGAATTTTTAATAATAATATTCCTTGTTGAATATTAAATCAATTTATAATAAAATAATTGTCAATATGAAGGCTATGGGGTTAGGTTGAAAACGTACAAAGAAAATACCTCGTGTATTAATAGGATAATAGTTTCAAGGAAAACCAATTAAAAATAGGTTAAATTTAAACATTAAAAATTTATCTTATTGCCGAAATGGATATATGGCTAATTAAACACTGTGAGGTATGACAGTTCAGGATTTAAATTAATAAATGGAACTACTAGGCATTTTTCATTATGTCTATTGCAAAATTTATTTTTTAATAGGATTTTAGTAAATCGGCCCAGTTTTCTTATAATTTACCGATAGGCGGGCGTGCCGGTGTAAATAAATTTTTCTAGGTGGTTCAAAAATTATGTAGTATCGCTTCAAAAAGTAAGAAAATCGATACGAATTTGCATTCGAGGTTTTGTATATGACTGCAACTGTAATTTCACATTGTTACAGAAGACCATATATTCAAAACGATGACATGCCTGAGCTTTACATGGCCTAGTAACTACTGCAACACGAGCAATTGCAATTTTCTTTCTCATCTAATGTTCGGATTGATAAATGTAGAAATTTAAATAATTTTTATCGAAAAATGCCGTTGTTGGAAAATTTAGAAATAAATTAAAAGATTTTGCTAATCTAAGCAAATTGCAAATTAGAATTTTATCAGCAACTCGGCTGTGTCTCAGAGTAGACATTTTAAATGGAAAAGATAACACTTAACCGAACGCGAATTTTAGAAGATGAATTAAGTAGATTTTCTCTAAATTTTCTTATCTTTTTACTTGACTTGTAAACCACAAGAAATAGTTTAATGGAAAAATGTATAAAAGTGAATTAGTGTAATTGTTTTTTTTTAACTCTGGTTTATTGTCTCGGACGTTATTTAGTGTAATATACAGGAAGCTAAAATGCGAATTTCGATTTGTTTAGTTGACCGTGGCATAGCGGGCGGTTTGACATAGGTAATGTCTAATAACATTATAGAGTGCAAGGACTTCTTGTATTCAATGTTGGAACGCCACCCATAACTTGATTCATTGTTAAGCGCGTTTACCGTACACCACCCTCACGTTTTGACGTGAAGGTGAACAACCCATCTAGAGAATTTAATGGAGCAGAAACTATATATTACGGCTTTGTTATTGCGTTTTGTGATGTATTTTAACAGTAACCGTATTAATAGTGGGCCCTTGTTATTCTCGAAATGTTATGAACTCGATAGGTATATGCACCTACACAAACCTATTGTTCACACTCACATGAAGCTAATCTTGTTTATGTGACTAATGATTCTTAATGAACTATAAAAGAATTTTGCCACGTCGTAAATTAACTGCAATTTATAACCATAAATTGGGACATTCACTTTTGTAATCAATAAAATATTAATGACATTAATTGATCTACACATTGTGCATCAATCAATATTGCGAAGGATTTAAAAGCTTAGGCACATTATTCGGTAGGGGGATGAAATATATGAAAATTTCTGATTCGTTGGTTCACTACATTCATCTGCCCAAGAAAACACAATTTACTTAAATTTAATAACCCCCGGTTCTTACCACGTATTTGATATTTATATTTTACGACTAAAGCTTTAATTATACCATATAATTATCATCTCTGTAGCTAACACACACCCAAGATAAGCATCGGTTAGCTAATATTTCAAAACACGTACTAAAATTTAGAAAAACTTTTTAATTTCCTATATTTTTAATTAAAGTAGGTAAAGATTTATACGTTCATTTAAATTCTGTTATGGTATCTAAGATAAATCAGAACAAAATTAGCATACATTTTTACTCTAATTCTTATGTAATTGGTTGACCTATTTGATACAAATCTAAGCCCATGAATTTTAAAACCAAGATCTTTATCAAAAATCTGCTTTAAATACTTTACAATTGATTTTTTCAGTTTGCTTCGCAACCCAGCATATAAATTAATCAATTTGTTGCTGTAGAACCTCTCGTTCATTACATTCAATAAAAATTATACGAGATTAAGTACTCAGACAGACCGGAATTTAAACTTGGCACTTACAATAAATTGTTGTTTATAAAATTAACCAAATTCCATTTTATCTCTTGTAAGATTTGATAAATACCTACCATTATTATTAGATAGGTATTATCCATCTACTAGTTTATTGTGACTGTAACTACTGCTTGTAATTAAAAAGTTTGCTTTGATTTAAGTTAAATTTAAACTTTTTTCGTTAGTTGTTTTTGTTAAGCGCATGATTGCTTATAGGCAAATAGAGTTGCCTTCAAAGCTGAAAGTTTATTAATGAAATTTTAAATTACACTTTGTAGGTAACAATGAATTCAAAGTTAAATTTCCATTGCAAATGGGGATACAAGTTTTAATATGTTTAACGATCTGTCAGGAGCTTTAAAAATACATTTGCAGCATAAGTAAACCTAATGGAAAATAAGAGTTTTAACATTATTAACATTGTTAAGGCTGTTTTTCTATAATCTATGTATAATACAAAACATTTCTATTATGTGGTGACAAAAGTAGTTTCTGTATCAATTAAGTACTAGAAAGCCAAAGCGGCCCATAGACCGCTTTACGTAACATAATTAAACTTATTTTTAATAATAATAATAAAATATTGTATATGTTATATTTATTAAATTAAATCACTCAAGTGAATTGGAATGCTGCTTGAGTTACTGGTTATAATCTCTCGGTTCAGCACTCCAGGTAATACAGACACGCTAGGGATTTCAAAATTGGTTCCATAGTCTAGGTAATTGACAAGGCGGGAAAGTCAAAACATAAATTAGGCATAATTATCAAATTAATATTATTTATTAATTACATCAATCGTCATTAATCTCAAGCGAAAAACTTTCAGTTTTCTCTGTAATTCTCAAAAAAAAAAAAAACTAGTGCACTAGTTTTCAACTACCCATTAGGAATTCCTAGCAGTTGCATGTGGTATCCGGAAATATCATTTCTCTCTTAAAGATAAAAATTTTAACGTTTTCATAGACTTATCATCATTCTCTGCTGTGGTTAATAATATGCAAGACCCGACCGCTCTTTTAACACAATGGAGTGTTAAACTCAATACTTTTGAACAATTAAACATCGAAAGCATTGAACTGATTTAACTGCGACCACTATTTATTTCTTCGAAATAAAATATATAATCTTACTATAATTATTGTAGACCTCCTTACAATAATTTTTCATTCAATAATTTAACAGGTGGTTAGAGTTTTGTTAAATAAAATTAAATTCTATTGTGTTATATGAAATAATAGATATTAAATAATCTAAACCGACTTGTGATGGGCGTGAAGGTAACGCCTAGAGTTTTTCATTTATTTTGGCATTAGTTGAAGAATCAATTCTTCAATTCTTTTTAAAAAAAACAATAACCAAATTTTGGTATAAACATAAGTTTTTTTAATTTAACTACCCTCTTCTTTAACCTTTAAATGCATTCAATCTAAAAATTAAACACGGCAATGAATTAAAAACCTTATTATTAATGTCCTATAGATCTCTTATTAATATCTTTGTTACACAATGAAATCCTTCTCTCCTACACTGTACTTTCAAGCTAGCTTCCGAGGTTACTCTCTAGTTTAAAGGAAACAAAAGCAATGTTAAACGACAGTAGGTAAGTTTTATCAATGTGTTACCATATCTAATTCAACCGGATTACATAAATTAACATTTTGAGTAAATTTTGCTTTAATGTATTTCCGTATTAAACTTAGAACGGTTGGACTATTTTAAACGAACGTTGAAAGAATAGTAGATTGTACAAATTCTAAATAATTTAGTGTAACTTATTTATTACCAGTTATAACCGTACATTCTCTGTACTGTAACATAATGTTACCGAATCACTCTGTTTAATTTGTCGCATTAAATTTTCAAAAACAAATTAAATAAATTTCTTTTACTTTTATCTCCAAATGTTTATCCGTATAAAATAACGAGATAAAATAAAGTTAATGATACTATAAAAACCTTTTAAATTTTAAATTAAAATTTGTTATATTTATTTCTATTTCGATTGTATACGTATTTAAAATAAATTATATTATGTAAGATATCAACTGGTATATTACTTAAAACATTTGTTTCTTTAAAAATACAAAATATTTTATTTTAAAAATTAAATTAATAGAGAATTTTCAATAGTATTTAATGCATTCTACTTTATTATTTTATAAATAAGTTTATGACTTCTTGACGCGTCAATAAAAGGTGTAATTGTTCAACCTTTAGATTGTTTTAATCATACAAAATATTTCTAAATTTTTCAATTTCTTAAATAAACTTGTAATTCATAAGAACAACTACATAGGTCTAATTTTTGGAGCGAAGAAAGTAAAACATTGGTCGGAAAAGCTGCAGGAAATAATCTTTTTTAAGAAAATGACGTAGGAGATTTTAACAGTAATAATTTTTGTAAAAATCTGAGGTTTGTAATCATGTTTTATTAATAACGTGAACTTCAAAAGCAGAAGACCTTCAAAGGTCGGGGACAACATGGGTCATCAAATTCTTTCAATCTTTTAAATTGCCTAGGCTTGACGGAGTATAGCTAGCTCTACTTTAGTTGAGTGCAAACCATCTGCTCTGTCACTTAGTGTGAATGTTTAAAGGGTGCATTGCGCACGGCTATACATCAAATCATACCAAAAGGTTAAAGTTATCTTCATATTCGAGCCATGGATCAGTTTGACTTTATTGTTCTTAAAAATGTTAAAATAACTATGCACAGATCTATTCGAGTTCTGATCAGGAGCAAATTGACCCAAAGTTTATTGTAAGGGAAGTGTAATTAATTTTGAACTAAAACGTATTGTGTATTTTCTTTTCTTTTTCTTTTTGAATGATTATAAGAGAAAACATCAACTGTGTAGTGCAGTTAGTTATTGCACGGAAATAAATTTTCATAACTATACTTGAAGATCAATGATAAAATTTAATACCTTCTTCTATTTTTATGAAAAATATTGTATAATAATAAAAATTTTGAGGACTAAAAATCTTATTTTTTTTATTTATTTATTATAAATCGAGGGGCGTTTAACTGATGGTAATATGTACAAATAATTGATAATATCAGGAAAATAAAAAGTAATAGACAGTAATATATGAAAATAAGTAGTAATTGGGGTAATAACTTGTAATAGAAAGCCATAAGTATACAATGAAACGGCAATTTCAAAATGTATTAAATAATTTTAACAACACGTTTGCACATTTTGAAAAAGAAATTTATAGATACGTTTAGCCAAATTACACAAATAAATTTGTGTTATGGCGGTATATTTCAGAAATTTGAAAAAAATTAAGTATTTTCTTTTTTCTTGACTCCTAAAAGACTAAAAAAACTTTCAAAACTACATTTTTCAATATTATTGACATAATATCACAAGTATTATTTGACTATTAAACTTTAAATTTGATATAAATTTTAGTAATGTTGTCTTATTTACTTTGGAAATTGTTAAATTATTATTATCACTATTTCTAAAAAATATATAACTTTGAAGAAAATACGAAAAACTAATGTTTTTTTTAAACAACAGCCATTTTATAGTTTTTTTTGTATCTACCTCCGTTACCATAATGATATCTTTCCTGAATAAATATTTGTTTTTCATTTTTGACATTATGAGACATGTGACATACAATCTATCTCCAGATTCATAAGCAGTTTAAGCTCGAGTTATAAAATTTATATAATATTATGTACTATCTATTTTCAAAAATTTGTTCAAATCAAATGAATTTAAAATACAAAAATACAACAAGAAAAGATTAATATTAAAATCTCTTGAATTCAAAATAATCAATTGTTTATCAAAAAAACTTGATACATCAGGTGTCCGGTGGTGTCATACTGACATATTATTGTTGATTGCGTTGAGAAAAACTTTTTTAATTTTTTGTTGTACTTCGATGACGTGATTTCTAGATCTGCATATTTGAGTGCATTTTATACCAAAAAATAATTTTATAGAATAAAAACATGCCATGAGTGGGGATAATCTTATGGAAACAGCCAATCGAATGTACGTTTGCAGTTTTTAACCGTTTTCACGCGCAGTTTTCAATAAACCATAAAATATTATTTTTATATTTTTGTAAATTACACCATAAGTTATCATAGTTTCTTTTGGAATTTTTTATCTTACTATTAACTTTAACTACTACTAACGTTACGTATGTAATCAATGGTACAAACTGACGATAGCAATCAGAAGTTTAATTTAGTTAATTGTTCAAATTTTCTAATTAATACGCACCCTAAATAATATGCATGTAAAAAATATCTCTTTCTCTCCATCAGAGTTCTTAGCCCTATGTAAAGGTATAGTGAACAATTCTTCTTCAGAAGGGTTCTCTTTGTAGATACCTCGGTAGTTTGCCATTGCTTGCCGGGAGAATATAGTCAGAATCAAGTTTCTACTCTGCTCAGGATCGAACCGAAGATCGCTGCTTAGCAGTCGACGCACATTAGCATCACGCTATCACCGTCTTTTGTAAAAAATACATAATGGTACATAAAATCGCAAAAATAAAGAAAATTGAGAAAATTCTTATTATCTATATTACTGAAATAGTACTTTATTACCGACAATTAGCAATACTATACCAATTTTTGCCCCGTGAGAGACCCCTCGTAATAAACTTAAAAATAAAATATTTCGTTTATTAAGAGTTTTCTGGGGTTTGAGTTTTGAAAAATTGAGATTCCAAATTCAAAGTTTACTCTAACGCAGTCCTGTCATTTAGAAAGCATCGCTCTAAGATACTTTGCCGTCGACATTTTGCCGCCGCTATTTTGCCGTTGCCGTTTTGTTATTGTTGCCATTTTGCCGTCGCCCTTTTGCCGTCTACCTAGTTCTTTATTGGAAATAGGTAAGTAGAATAAGAAGCAAACTTAACATACTTTGATGTTATATGATGATGATGATATATTAAAATTTAAAAATTAACAGATGAATTAAGCAATAAAATTCAAATTGTTTTTAATGTTGCTCCCAGAATAAGTTTACTTATATTGTACAATCGTGAATTTAAAACTCTTTTACAGCCTTTTATTGGTGCCACAATGCTATAATTTTGCGTATAATTCACTATTTTTATACATATGTACAACGATATAAATAAATGCCTTTATATCATTGCTCACAACTACCAAATATAACAATAATAAATAATAACTATCTTGAAGATTATGTACCTTAAATTATCAATATTGCATTTTAAATTACGATTATTTATTACTTACATTCACGTAAGTACAGTTGCCATTTAGTTGCCTTTCAGTTTTTTAACTGAAATCAAAACCTAATAAAAAATAAATTAATATTTAAAGAAATCTAAAAATTTTACATAATTATACTGTTCTAAAAATCTACATTTCATTACAAATATAAAATTTTATTGGTGCTTTTTAATAATAGAATAATTTTTGTTTTTATATTTAAATAATAACGGTAAACAGTGTTTTCAGTAAACAGTTATTCGTCAGATTTATTATTTAATTTTTTAATTAATAGATTTTTGATATCATATTGTCCTAGTATGTTATCCGAAAACTGCTGATCTTAAGGTACCCGGTTTGAATCCGATAAGTGAATCTAAACTTTATCATGATCGTCTCCGTACTTTGAAGGGCAAATAAAGTTAGCAATCGCTTTGGTCATAGGTTGATGATTTGTTTTCGTAAATAATAAAAATCCAGAGTTATAAACATATTTACGTAAGACGAAGAAGAAGTAATCGATCATTTCAAAATTCTGCATTAATCTCATTATAATATCAAGCTGGCTATGCTTGAATTCTTGATTTCAATTTTAATATTCAATTTAAAAATTAAGGTTAGTTTTAGTACGCCAATAAATACAATAAAAAACAACAATAAATACAACAGATAAAAAACTTTAGAAGTGATTTGAATTTAAAATTTTTTTAATTTTAATATATTACGTTATACTTTATTACTTTATTAAAAAACTGTAGTTTACTTCCTACTTTTTGTAAAAATGCTTGAGATGCTCATTGTAATACTAAAATTAAATAGTACATTTCTGACGGTGAAACGGCTACGGGAAAATGTGTCCTGCCTCCCTGATCCGAGCTCTTATTATCAATTAAAGCTGGCGTGTCTACCAGAAATTAAAAATTTTTTAATAAAATTTTAGTAGATTGTGGCATAAATTACAAAAAATATAAACATTAAAATTTAAGGCTTATTAAAATATTAGAGCAACAAGACCCTAAAGCCGTAAAATTAGAAATCGGCTACTGTATTGGCTGTTTCCATAATATTGGAAACATAATATGTGTGTATGATGTGCTTTTAAATTATTAAAATATTTTTGAGCCGGAAGCTATCAGTCAATCCTTATCGTAATTAAATGACTTGATTTTAGGCTGTATCCGAGATTTACCGATCCTCCGCACTTTCGGTTTTGATTCGCTTCGCTCAGGATGCTCCGGGCCGTATTGATAAATGCTGTACTTAATAAAAATATCCACCTAGGCCGGTCTTACTCGGCAAAGATGCAGAGCTTTGTTTTTAAGTTAAATTCGCCTAACTTAACCAATTCTTATTTTAAATAAATTTATTAAATGATGTTAACAGCTGCACAGTAAACTGAGGTTGTCTCCTCCCGCACTCAAACACGTTTTTTGTCGGTATTTTCGTAGAGCACACGTACTCATTTAATGCAAAAAATCGATACTTTAAAATTGATTTCTTAAATAATTATTCGGCATATAGAGTTCGTTCATAGTTAATTCGCTTTATATGTTATATATAATAGACTATAATATATATAATATACTTTCCCGACGAAAAATTTTTTCAACAGCCATGGGAAGTTGAAAAAATTTTTCGAGAGAAAGTTTTTTCTAAAATTTTCCGTCGGAATGAGGCTGTTTTTAGGATTACAACGCGAGAACCTCCAATTATGCGGTTCCTAAGATTACCAAAGAGCGTTGAAGAACGGAAAAATCTAATATGGTCAATCCGAAGGCTGTAATCGGTTTAACAACAAAATCCCAAATGTCGCAAACAGTCTTGACCTTCATGATACAAAAATCCCGTGTACGCATGTATAGGAGACAGGACTGCACTTAAAAATGACGAAATGACAAAATTTTGTTAGTTTGACAGTTTGACAGTTGAGTGTTTTCCAATCCTGATTTTTGTAAATGACTGCCACGGATAGTATCAATCAACGTTGATTATTATAAATATGTATAAAAAATAAGTAGATGGTCCTAGAAAGAGAAGTCATGTTATCTTAAACGAAAGCGGTCGTTGGCAAGCTAATGCCGAACCTTCAACTTTTTTCTACAAGGAAAGATGAATTTCTTTGTGTGTACGTCAGCAAGGTAATCTTTTAGAACTCGCAGTACTAGCTTGTTAATCATCAAAGTAATCAAATTATGGTCATCAGAATTTAATGTTTGGTATTTAAATAATGGGACATAATGGGAAAACATGGACATGGGAAATAATTTGTTAAATTATAATATAATTTATTATAATTATTAATTAAGGGGTAAAACCACTGTATTTATTTACAGCATTACATATTGCTATCTCTTGCTGAGATTCAGAAATCCGTTTACTGGGATGGATTAATCCCCATCTTACAAAAAACATATTGTCCCAAACAATTTTCCCTCACTCTTTTTTTTCACAGTCCTGCGTGTCTCTTGACTGCTTCCACAATCTTTCTCCATCCCCTCCTGTCGTCGATCTTCTCCCTCCATCGATTCACTTTCATGGTCCCAATATCCTGCATCACTTGGTCCCACCATCTTACTCTCGGCCTACCCCTCGCTCTAGGTTCATTTGGCTTCCATAATGTTATTTTTCTTATCGCCGATGTATTGCCTTTCCTCATTATATGCCTCATCCAGCTAATTCTGTGGGCCATAATTATCTTGATTATATCTTCCCCATTCATAGTTTCCCTTATTTCACAATTTATTCAACGTCTTAGCTCCTCATTTTCCTCTCTCACAGGTCTTAATATCGCTCTCAACACTTTACGCTCGAGGATTCGTAGTCGTTCCTCCTCCATTTCCGACATGCACAATGTTTCCGCGGCATACGTCACCACCGGCATGATCAATGTCCTATATATTTTCAGTTTTGTGCCCCTCGTTAGTTGTTTATTCGTTATTACCTTTTTGTTTGCATAAAATGCTCTGTTGCCTGCCTTGATTCTTCTCTCTAAATCTTCATTTCTCTTTCCTGTTCTATCTATCGTTACACCCAGGTAACAGAATGTCTCCACCTCTTCAAACTCATATCTGTCCACCGCCAAACTACTTCTCATATGCTCCTTGTTTCTATCACATTTCATATATTTTGTTTTGCTGGCATTCACATCTAACCCCATCTTTTCAGCATCACCTGCCATTTCTCTAAAAGTTTCAATCAGCTTCTTTCGTGATCTCGATACCAACACCACATCGTCAGCATACGCTACTATCTCTATTTTCTTATTTGTTATCGTTCCTTCGCCTAGATATATGATTATCTTACTTATAACAAGATTAAATAGCGTCGCCAACAACGCATTCCCCTGCCTGACACCGCCATTTATTTGGAAAGGTTTTGTTATACCCGTTGGTGTTCTAATGCTTACTCAGAAGCTATTCAGTGTCATCTCGATTAATCTCTGCAATTTCTTTGGTATCGTTTCTTTTAGTATTCTGAACAGCTTCCTTCTCTTTAACCTATCGAACGCCTGCTTAAAATCCACAAACAGCAGATGTAAGTCAATGTTGTGTTCGTGGCATTTTTCCATTGTCTGCTTTAAAACATGTATGGCATCAACTGTGGTTCTTCCTTTTACAAATCCGTATTGACTTTCGCTCGTAAAACCTTTTGTGTGTTCACTCAATCTGCTATGTAATAATGCCGTCAACACCTTATACGCTGAGCTCAGCGTGATACCTCTGTAGTTCGCGCATTCTTTGGCTTTTCTTTTCTTTTTCATTATAACTATCTCACCTTCGCTCCATTCTTCGGGCATTCTCTCTTCTTCCCACACTTTTCTGATCATCTCGCACAATCTCTCTTTTACCACTCCTCTTCCGTATTTTATGAGTTCCATCTCTATGCCATCCACTCCCGGGGCCTTGCTATTCTTCATTCTTTCTATTGTTTCTATAATCTCTGCGTTGGTTGGAGTGCTTACTAAGTTTTCCACATCATCTGGTATATCATCGTCGCCATCACTGATCTCTTGGTCCTCACTGTTCAACAGCCTTTGGAAATGTCTCGTCCATATCTGTTTAATCTTTTTTGCGTCGTATTTTATTACACCTTGTTCATTTTTCATACCTCTTACTCTGATGCTACCTGTACTCTTCTGATTTCTCAACCCTTGATAGAACACTCTAGATCTGTTAGTGTTGTTGCTTCTCTATATTTCTTCCATTTGGCTTTCTATCCACTCATTCTTTTTCCTCCTGTATAGCTTATTTGCTTCCTTCAATTTACTGTCATAGTTGTTTTTGTCTTCCTGTTTTTCCGTTCTCAGCCATTGTTCTCTTGCTTCTCTTTTATCTGTACTGGCTAATTCGCATTCATCGTCAAACCATTCTTTATGCCTTCTCCTTTTTCTATACCTTAGCTCTTCTCTTGCAACGCTCACGATTATTTCCGCAATGTTTTTTCATTCTTGTTCCAGATTATCGCATTTCTCCTTCCTTGTCAACTCTCTCTCTACCCTGCTTTCGTATTGTTTCCTTGTTTTGGTCTTCTTCAGATCTTCCAGTGCTATTCTTTTAGAACTTGTATTGCGCATTTTGCATTTGGTACATTTTGCTTGATTTTTGCCATCACCAAGTAATGATCTATGTCCGCGTTTGCGCCTCTATAAGATCTCACATCCAGAATCACTTTCTCCGTTCTTTGCGATATCAATACATGATCTATTTGGTTTCCTACACTGTTACTTTCTCCCGGCCATACCCATGTTATTTTATGTAGTTTCGGATGCTCAAATTTAGTGCTACTTATTACCATATTCGTCGCTTCTGCCAGGTTGCACAGTCTGTTACCATTATCGTTTGATTTTTCGTGTACAGTATGCTTTCCTGCAACCGAACACACATAACTCTCCTTCCCAATCTGCGCATTGTAGTCTCCCATCATGATCATTATATCCTGCTTAGGTATCCAATCGCACACTGCTTCTAGTTCTTCATAGAATTTATCTTTTTCGGCCTTCTCGCTTTCTTCCGTTGGTGCATATGCATTCACAATAAACAAATTTGCTTTTGCTCTCAGTCTCAAATATGCAATTCTTCCATTAATTGGTCTAAAAGTTATAACATACTTTAGCACACTCCTCGACACAAAAAACCCTGTTCCATTTTTCCCCTGCTTTTCTTCTCCCGAGTAAAAAAACGTATATTCTCTTTTATCTACTTCCCCCTCTCCTCCCCATCTGACTTCTTGCACTGCTGCCACCGCCACTGAGTATCTTTTCAATTCTCTTGCTACTTCGCTCATCTTTCCCGGTTTCAGCAGCGTTCTCACATTCCATGTGCCAATCCTCATGGAATGTAACAGCTGTAAAAATAACGTTTCGTTTAAAATCGTGTTTAATATTGAAATGTGTTATAGACATAAAAAAAATTAAAAATTTGACTGTTTGAAATTGTTTACCTTTAATATGGTATCCCAGGACCATAAAGATGCTCTTCTACATTAAAATATTCTTTCTCGTTTTTTTTTATCGAAGTTTTTATGCTAGAACGTGCGTGTTTTGCCGTGTCTGTCAAAAACTGCTCGGCGGGTTTGTTCCGCTTAACATCGGCTTCTAGACAAAAACTGTATGATTTCTTTCTTTTCTTGTCCCGGTATACCTTTGAGTCACTCATTGTAATTTAAAAACATTTTGAAATTACAAATCTACTATTAAAAACCAGCACTCCACACAAATACCGTGATTTCAAAATAAAAAAATTGTATATTTGCGACGAAATCAAAAATCCGTTTAACAAAGTGTAAATGTAGGTTTAAAACATAAAAATTATATTCTTCTTGCACATATATACTGACACTACACTAAAAAAAAAAGTAACCCATTGGGCTCAATCTATCCAGTAGGGATTAATTTGTAGCAGATAGTTCTTACGCAGCAATCCGACACGCTTGGGGTACAAGCTAGAAATTTTACTAAACAAATTTTTTTCGGAACTTTCTAGAAGGTTCAAAGTATCTTTTAAGGCAATAAAAAAAATTTTGATTTTCTGAAAAATTTACTATGGTTTTACCCCTTAAAAAGAAAATAGATAATAATTTAGGTATACATTTTTAGCTATAACTATATAAACTTACAATTTTCATGATGGCCCAAGTTATCACATTCATAAAATTGAATGTTTTAGAATTCAGTACGAAAATTATTATATGAGGAAGTTTTTAAATGTTATTAAGTTATTTTATTTCAAATATTTTGTTATCTACTATAAATATAATATTAAAAATGATCTAAATTAGTTCAGTGAAAATATTAATTTAGTTTTAAAAATTCTACTCTGCTTCGGTATAATATTTGAGTATTACTTTATTCTTTAATTTTAAATTTACTTACTGCAGTAAATTGTTAACTATTCTTAGCATAAATTTTCTATAATAAATTATAATAATAGTGAATAGCTTCAAAGCAATTTTATCTTTAACTGTTTTGGTTTTAAGACGTACTGTATTTATTTAAATTAAATTTGTTCGCTTTGTATATTTTAATTTTATGTAATTGGATTACAATTAATTTATTGCTTATTAAATTTATTGTTCATTTTACATTTTATAGCTTAGATAACATTTTATCTATAAACTTGAACAAAAAGTTAACGAGCAACGTTAAAATATTTGAATCATTTTATCCGTTCAAGGTATTGTTAAGTACACAGTGTAATGTAAAATCGATGGAAGGGAGTGTTTTAACTAACTTATGTTATTGTATTTTAATATATTGATGTTTATCGTGATATATACGTATATAAATAATAGAATTATTATTAGTCATGAATTTCATTGCTTATAAGTTGCAAGTTAATTTTATATTATCAAACATGGGTATAGGTCGAACATGGATCTGTAAACTAATTATTAGATAGGCTTATTTGGGTGCTAATGAAAAAGATAAAGTTTTACATTATGATATAAGAAAAGGCAAAATAAAAGAAAGCGCGAATAATAAAAAAACTTTTGTTTGCATTTTATGCAAAAAGTTGGAAAGAACAAAAGGGATTAAGAAATCAAATTTGCAATAGTAAGTAATTTGTTTTATTCTATGAAAATTTAATTCACAATCTATTTACTATTAATTCAATAGTTTTATTGTGTGCAATATCATGAAATGAAATTGTGAAAATATATCTTGTTAAATTGCTTTCTCAATACTTGTCATGCTGAAGTATAAGAATAACGAACAAGAAACTAATGACTTCAATTCAATTAAATAACTATCACGAATATCCCTACTATGGAAATGGTGTCATTTAAACTCTCCTCTATTCGTGTAGTTTTCGCCCTTGACCCATCCGCACACTCACTATATGCAAATTGACTCTTCACTTTCGTATTAAGAAAGGTAGATTGGGGTAGCTAGTGGCACCCCACGAGCATGATTACTACTTCCAACAACGTATGTAAATCCGGCCACAAAGTGGTATATGCACACAGTGATATTATGCAAATCATATAGCTCCCTTGACTCGAGAATTCTAGATATTCTGTATTCTTTGTGTGCTATTTATAATAAGTGTGACTGCTCGAGGACCGCCATGACTTCATTAGAGAGGCGCCGTCGACACTGCTTTTATATTGCCCTAAATGCAACACTATTCTATGTTTCGGGATTTTCAACAGAGATAAGCATGAGATACTGAATAACGAAATTTAAAACAAGTTTCCTATTCGATTTTTTTTCAATCGTCCTTTTTGTTTTGTTTTCACGTTTATTATGATCCACGACTTTTTTCCTACTTTCATGTAACATACAAAGCAATAACATTATAAATATTTTCCATTCATCCATAATTGAACAGCTTATTGCTTTTTCAAGAGACTCTTTTGTGTTATTCGCATATAAAAATATTTTATTGCACTAAAAAAATGTGACGTTAAGTTATTTTTATATTTATAAATTTTATCATAAATTGCTTTTTGTATTGATGTATGGTTCAAAATTTGAATATCAAAATTAATTCAGACAATAACGTCAACAATGGTGATAATAATCGTATCCTCCATCGAGATAAAGTAGAAAAATGTACTATATCTACGATATAAAATGCGATAAGTGCAAATTACCATATCATGCATCGTCTGCTGAGTTAACTTGGTGTAGAGAGAATACCTTGAAGTTATCCAATGGAAAATAATACTGCCATTGCCATAAGAGCCACAAGAGGCATGGCAGTAACGATGTAATCGAGAAAGTTAGTCCTGACATCTAAAAGGAAATACTTACTTAAAATGAAAATATGCATACCAAAAACATTTTAGGATTACTAAAATTGATTGATCATTTTGAGCACAAAAAAATAATTTTCCAAGTAAATCATAAATAAAGAAACATATCGATATTGAATTTGAATAACATTGGCAATTATGTGTTCTATCTCTTAGAAATGTACTCCTCAACTAAACCATTCAATATAAGAGGCGAAAATTACTTCCTCTAGATTGAACGTAAAGCGTTTTATATCTTTGTGGAAAGTGTGGGGTTGCTTTGCTTGACAACGTTTTCTATAGGAAAGATCGATTTTGAATATACTTATTGTTTATTTTTATTTAACTTTTTCGATTCTTTTATGTTCAAAAATATATTTGGAAATAATATTTCTTATAATATCACCACATCCGAACGATATAACCCAGAATATAGTATAAGTTAATAAATACATATTAAACATTGCTCTTATTAAGCTTTGAGAAAAGTCAAAATAACGAAAACTTATTTTTGGTTTAAATTTAAGCATTTAAAGATAATCAAAATTATACGTCGTATTTAATATGCTGGTTCAGAAACATTTGCACCTGTTCTCATAAATCTTCTTAACTCTGCTTCGTATTCGTTTAAAGTTTTGGAATTGCGAAAATCTACAAAACACAAACTTCTTCTTTGAGTTGTAACATTTTCTTTTAAAAACGAACAATTTCTCAGGTTCAGTTAAAACTTCGTGAATCGTAAAGCAGATGTGAAAATGTAACAGTTAAAATGCGTATGAGAGCTTAGATCTTTTATTATGCAAATCCTTCAGCATTTATATTATATAATATGAAAATTAACGAATAATTACTTTAGACCGAAGACATAATTCTACAGTTTCCTAACACTAGGTATTCAATATTTAAGTCAAAGTAAATTTGGAAATAAATAAAAGCTTTAACTCTTTAATGAATTTAATGAAGTATTTAAAAGAACTTGAAACACATTTCGTGTTTATAGGATTTTCAATTAATCCCTAACAAAATTTATCTTGTTTCCAACAAAAAAATTTACTTTTTAATTTAGTTTCACTGATTGTATTATCAAAGTTTTCAAACGCGGCTACCAACTGTCTATTTTTTATTTAATTTTTTCAATAATTAACTACCGTTGGAATTGCAACGACTCCATAGAAAAGTAACACTTTCAACAAATTAAAGTAATCCAACTTTTTAATCCCTTCCGGTTAATCTGGAATTTATATTGACTTATAATAATAAAAGTGGTTAATAAAAATAACATAAAAAATTTAAAAAAATTTCATAACTAAGAAAGAATTCAAATTAAACTTTATTAGCAAAAAGTAAAAGTAAAAGTAAAATTTAGTTATACAACTAATTGTACCTGCAATTGCAGGTATCTAGGGGGGAGGGGGGAGTTATATTTTGATTTTAATAATTCACCCAATAAAATAAAATAAAAATACATTATTCTAGATAAATTAAAAAACTTTAAATAATAAATTAACTACTTTTTTTGGTTGAATTTTAGTTGGTAGAGACTGAGAAATAAATATTAATCGTTAAAAATAAAAAAAAATATTATTATATAAACAAACAATAATTGTTTATATTGCAAATTAATTGCAAATAACAGTGTTTTAAAATTCTTTATACCTTAAATTTTTAAATTTACTCATACACCGAAAATGATCTTTCAACATTACAAGATGTCACTGAAGCATATTTAAACACAGAAATGCCATTGCCACGTACTTCCGATGAAATAACGGTTGACTGAATTA
Organism: Cantharis rustica; assembly: GCA_911387805.1. NCBI lineage: Eukaryota > Metazoa > Arthropoda > Insecta > Coleoptera > Cantharidae > Cantharis > Cantharis rustica. The sequence goes on along the minus strand of OU426878.1, from coordinate 47,493,470 downwards.
GATACAAATAACCACAAACCATTAATAAGTTTTACTTTACACAATTAAAACATTAAATTTATATTAAAATCTAGGGTGAATCTAACTAAAGTTTACGGGGAGGGGGATAATTAAATATTTTAAAAATAATACAAATATTTTAAAAATAAAAGTCAATTTTTCAAATCTTAAAAAATTGAGTTTATTTTATCGTTCTTTATTAGTTTTTGAAGTCATAGGTGAGTATATACCTCCAATATTTTTTTTTGTATCTAGCCTTGATTAAAATATTAGCTTTATTTCTGTAGTTTAAAGGCACCAGACATCGGATTAACCGGAAAACCGTTATTTTAATATTAGAAAACATTTTTAAACCGTTTCAAACTGTAGCAAAAACAAAAATTCTATTTCCCTATTAAATATTAACTAAAATTAGCAATTTTAGGAAAATAGAACCAACATGAAACGTTTTAAAAATTTTACAAACATGTATGAAAAGAAAGCATGGAAATACTTGAAAATCCGATTCCTACTTATTAGATAAATTATTATTACTAATTTTAATGTTAATTATATTTTGATTGGTTTAGAGAATTTTAAGATCCTTTTAAAAATTAATATCATGTACCCTATTATACACTGGAATTCTTCCTTTCTAAATAAGTACTCACGAGTGTAGTTTTTAATTAAAAAGTAATATTCTAGGTATTTGTTTAATTGATTCGTGGTTGTAAATTAATTTTACCGCTCTTCCGGTAGGATTAGTTCATAATATGATTTCTTAAGAAGTTTTCTAATTTAAGTAACTATTTTACTTTTTATATAAAAATATTTTTAAATTAGATTTAGAATCATCTTAGGCTAATGGAATTGAAGATGAAATATATAATAGTGATAAGCTTAAATAAAGTGTTAATATAGCTACCACAAATAAAATAAAATAAATAATAAAATAAAATTAAGTAAAAAATAAGAAAGCCATAATAGCAAATAACTTGAAACAGTTTTCTCGCTGGCTTGCTTATAAATATTTTAAAATTTTCCGTTTTTAATTACAAAACTCAGATACTAAGATACTAAGCAGCACCAGCTATGAAAGCTCATGACATATAACAGGTAGGTACCGAAAATATGTCATCAAGTAAAGAAGTAAACAAATGAAAGCTTTTAGCGTTGTATTGATTAAAATTTTTATCTTCTAAGAAAGATAAATTATTTGATCAAAGGTAGAGTATAATTGTTGCAGCTAAGTATTTTAGCATTAGTCGTGGAAGCTACTATATCAAGCCAGTACTCATAATTATTGAAATTCCATTGCAGCTCCCCGGCTAATGGAATTTTCATTGTTTAAAATGAAAACGTTTAATTAATTTTTAAATGAACATACAAATTTGTATTATTTTTAAGAATTTTGGGTCGAAGTTAACAATAAATTTCTGAATTAGTAAACTCTTCTCTAGTCGCATTTACGGATTTTCTTTGCAAATACCTCAGTGGTTTGTCATTGCCTGCCGAAGAAAGATAGTCAGAATAAATTTTTTACTTCGTTTGGAATCTTGACTTAACAGTCGGTGCGACGCATATACCTCTCAGGCCGTGACCGAATTAGGAATAAATACTTAAAAATCATAATGTGTATTTTTGAATTCCTACTGTATCTAAACTAATCAGGATAAATATATGCTCTCCCGGACTTTATTATAGGAAATTTAATTTTCTACAATGAAGAATTTTACCGTATTTTTTATTTATTTCACGACAGTTCTAACATAAAAAAATAACATCATTTGCAAGTTTAAAAGTTTCCTGAGAGCTGTGTTCAAATGCTCTTTTAACTTTTTTATAAAAAATTTACTTTCCTATAACATTGTTTCTGTTTAAATAAAAAGGTGTCTTTTTTCTTGCGGGAAATGACAATTCTTTCCCTACACGCTGGTTATGAAAATAACCAGCTTCTCTTTAGTGTAGAGAACCCTAAGTGATGTTGAAGCTAACTGATTTAATAATAATAGTAATGTTTATTTAACGGAATTATCTTTTTAACTACATATCAAAACAAAATGCAAAAATAAAATACAAAACTACAAAAATAAAGTAGATATAAAAATACAAAACAAATACCAAAAACAATTCTTAAAGTATGGAATAGTTGCGATTTAAATTGCACCAAAAAGCTGACAAAAAAGTAATATTATTAAAAATAGTAAAAGTAGTAATTATTCTGTAATATTGCAACTTGCGAGTTAACTCCATAGTTGGTTTGATGGAAGTCCGTCAGGAATAAGAGCGGATTCCAAACTGAGTGATGATAAGTTCAGAAATTAATTTTGGATAACAAAGCAGGGCAATCTATTTGGCCATTGCAAAGTTTAAAAAAAAGCATAATATGTCAAGATACTTTTTTCTATTGTCTAAAATTGATAATCCTAGGTATCCTAGGTGAAGATCGTAATTGATGTCCAAGCAGATGCCAAACTTGAAGCATCCAAATTTTACAAACTTACGCTGAATTTATTCAATGCGTGAGATATGAATTGAATAATAAGGATTTGATGCGGAAGCGAAAGCGAAAGCGAGGTTTGATAAAAACCGTTCTCTTCAGAAAAAAACACACATAAAAATAATAAATATTTATTTAATTTAAAATTTGAGATTATAAATTATAAATATCTAAAAACTAGTTTGTGCACGTTGCAGATGATACTGAAGGTCACTTCATCAATGTGACCAAAAATTTAAGCAACTGCTCTTGCAAAAATACAGACCCACAGATTAAAAGTAAAAAAAAAACTACTCACTTCGATAGCTATCGATGAGTTTACAAAATCTCCACTTATACAGATAATACTCCTAACCCCCAAATCTAGCAGTTCCAAGCAGAAAACTCAAGCAGTTCAGGTGCAGCTGCCGCACACTCATCCAAGGAACCGTAAGTGTCAAGCCCTTCAGACAATGCAAAACACGGCCGAGAAGCCACTTCAAAAATCTAATGTTACCAAGGTCAAGGTAAAAGTAGCGTTGGTATCAAAACTGAAATTTATTTTAACTTGCACTTGCTGGTTGCAAAATCAAATTCAAAATCGCATATCAACTTGACCTTCGTGAACTAATATTTCCGTGTGAGCATGTCTTGGAGACAGGGCCGGACTTAAAAAATAACAAAATAATAAAATTTTATTACATTATGTTAATTTTATCATATTTGTTATGGTTACATCAACGATTCGGATATTATAATTATTATCTTATAATATCGTTTATCATAAGTTCTATATAATTTTTTTAAATAATCAGAAGGATTGGCGTAACGACACATAGCTTTCATAAACTGCTTTATCATTAAAATAAAAATAATATGTGCCAAACTTATAACTTTCATCTTTTGATGTCGGGAGTTAATTAAAAATACGTTTGGTTTTTCTCAAGTTTCAAATTTCTTTTCTATTTTATCTCGATGATATCTCTTATTTTTATTAAGTATTATCAATTTTCTATTTCATTACCTACCCAGTCTAATTACTCCCTTCTATACTACATATATCACTCATGGGTAGAATAATTTTGAATTTATTGTTTCTTAGATGTATGTCAATGTATGTCAAAGAATAACTTTGTTAGTTACTCTATCGTTTATCAACTATCATCGCAACTTCTTATATTTTATTTCCAATTGTAACGGTTTGAATAACGTAATAACGACTACATTTTAAGCACATCAATAAATAATTTACACTTTTTGTAATCTTTTATCCAATTAGGAGGTTCGAAATCCGAACAGACTCTGAAAATTTGAACACATCGTATTTTATACGAGGTTTTATTTTTTAAATTAATCGGTTTACTAATATATGTATGTAGTAGTTGAACCCATAATAGTGCAGTTACTAATATGATTTTGTAGTTAATTTGATTAATGGGAAAAATATTTGAAATTAGAAAATGTGTTGTGTGAAACAAGAAAAATGTTTTATTTTAATTAAAAATTTAATAAGTGAAAATCACAGGTAAATAATTCGATATTTAAATAAATATTTAAAATTTATTATAAAATAAATAAAAATAAAAACAATATGGATTTTAGTAAACAATAAAAGTACAATTTATACAAAATTAATGATTTATTTTGGATAATCTGAAATAATATTGGTGGCTTATACACAAATAATAATCAGTTAAAGGCAAATCATTTTAATTTAAAAGAATATTTTGTTCTTGACAAAAATGAAAAACTCAACAGCAAGTACGCATTAAATTAAGATAAAATAACACGGGATGAATTATAAATATTTCATAGCAAAAAACTTGTTTGGTAGTTTCCGGAGTAAACAACCTCTCTGTACTTTGTTTTAGTAAAAAGAATTTGTAAGAATTTTATATTATTAAATAGAATGAAAATTTTTTATACTACCTATGTACTTCTTAATTTTCTATTTTAATTTTCGAGTTTTTTTTTTTTTAATTATGTGAAACACTAAATATAATTTATTATCATACAACAAAGTAAAAGTTTAATCTTAATTTTTTTTCTTTTAAAATTTAAAAAGTTAAAGCAAGAAACTTTTAGGTTCTTTTTTTTAATGAGTGTTGTATTGAACTCATATTTTGATTAAAATTGAAAACTTTATATTAATATTTGGTTTAAATTTCATGTCATATTTTGGACAAATTTAGTAAAACTTTTTAAAACTAAATACCTATATTAAAAATATTATTTTTAGTTCTACACAAAAGTTAAACTTGAAGAAAAAACTTCAATTATATTAATTAAATTAATAATTAAAAATTGATTAGTCATTAAATTAAATTAAATTAGATTTAACAAAACTAAAATATTCAATTCTTTTTTCCGATAGGTATCCTTAGTACACCTTGGTACAAATATTATTTTATACAGTGCTTCCAAGCAAAATTTTTTCTAAAAATATTTCTTTTGCACGGGTATAGGTATATTAATTCGACGCATTTGTTTATTTCCTTAACAGTTCATTACCCAATTTAATTGAAAATGTTTCTGTTTTTTTTTTACTAAAAAGGTGAACGTTTGGAACCTACATTATTTTTTTTAACTAATCAATCAACAAATTAAACATATCATTCAATCGATTTTACTTAATTTTACTTACTTGTTCGAAACACTTTATTAATTAAATTAATAACTAATCTGAAGTATAAATCTTTCAGGTAGTTCTTTTGTTATACAATATAATGTAAAAAAGCTTTAATAATTTAACAGCAGAAATATTTTGAATCTTTTAAAACATGTCGGTTTTTAAAGTAAATAATGCAAAAATAACATTTTTTAATATTTAAAATATCCATAAATGGAGACCTAAAAAATTAAAGTTGCTTTTCGATACTACCATGTAGAGATATATTTATAATTTATGAAAGTGAAGCCAAACAATAAAAAGTAAAATGTGTATAATAAAAACTATTGATTTTGTAGTAGAATAGTACTACTTTATTCATTTTTAACCTTTGTTGATTTTAAAATTTAAAATTCATTTATTTCCAACTCGTATGAAAATTTAACTAAGTTTATAGAAAAAATTTCTTATTATTCAAAGAAATTTTCAATTTCATTTTAATATATTTATATCATATATTTTATATGGTAGAAATGAATGCATTTACATTGCAGCGTAGTAGGTTATTTTCATAATTCTAAGGAAACTAATTTTAGAATAAAACGAATTTTAGAAACAATCACAGCTTGTAATTTTTGAATTTTTGTAACAAGTCATCAAATCGAGTTATAAAATATTCAGAGTTAGTATAAATCAGTTTATTTCTTACCGCGTTATATGGAAACCACATTCCCAGAGCTCTATGTTGTTATTCTGATAAATAACGGTTGAGTAATAAAATTTTATAGATATAAAAGACATAGATATAAATATATGTTCAGATTATTAAAAAATTACAAAAAATAAAAGCCATTAAATATAAACTAAAAATCTGTTTCCTAACAAAAAAACCTTTCAGAAAAACTCCCGTGAACTGTAATTTAAAAATTTTGATGTATAATATAAATGCATGTAAAACTATGAAAATTCTCTATTTATTTCAACCTTAAAAGTGTAATAAAATCATTTATGCTTTATACAAAACTATTTAATCAAATTAAATTATATTATTATATAAAAACCGTGTTATAAAAGTATCGCGTTATACGGAAACCGTATTATAAAATGCCATGTTACTGAAGGATGTATTGTGATGTTTTTTACATTGCAAGATGTAATTGTTATTAAAGAATATGTGACTTCACTTCGTAAACCGCATCTGTTGTCACATTCAACTGAATCAAGTTGGGTTCTATTATAGATTGACATTTACCGATATCCTGGTCGTTAATGAGATATCATTCAAGTAAGGCTTTCGGAGGCACCGGATCGTACGGGTTACTTGCCTTTTTGGGAATCGTTACTGTACTAAATTGCTTGTATTGTAAATTTTTTTAATTTATTAATAAGATATTCATTTTAAAAAGAAATTGTATAAGAATGTAATAAAACAACATATTATTTTGTCTAAATACATAACCAGGTTTTCTCAAAAAGATGGTAAAATGATAATTTGAGGTTTAACTTGAGGTTAAATACACCAACAAAAATATTTCAAACAAAAAAACAATTAAAATCAACATACGAGAATCTAAGAGAACCAATCTAAAAAATTAAAATGGCAAAATGACTTAATAATTTAATATTTCAAGAAATACTAATAAACCTAAATTGAAATTTAGAAGACATATAGAAGGATAGTTTGAAAAAAAAAGTGGGTTTTTGAGTTTCAAAGAAATTGCAATACCTTTCTTCCAAATTTTTTAAATTTTTATTGTTCTAATTAAGTACGAGATTCCATGTAAAAGGAAAAACTGAAAGGAAAAATGAACTTTGAGAATAATTTGATTTATCTCACAATATTAAAAAGTCGCTAATTGCCGTAAACAATTTAAAAAATACGTATTTTCTCATTTTGTATGTCACAGATAGTTTTAATTAAAGCTATAGGAAAGCAGGACATAAACGTTTGTAATTATAAGAAATTTTAATTTAAATTAAAATGAAGGAAAAGCAAAAAAAACAACAATGAATAATAATATAACGTTGCATGAAAAAAGATTTTTGTTCTGAAATTATAATGACATCCTCGTTATAATAAATAAATATTTTCTTCATTAAACTATTTTGCTTGACTTATAATTCAAAAATTAAATAAAACGTTGCACTGCACACCATCTGCAGTTTCTTTGTAAAAACTCTTTGAATATTGCAAGCGATGGCTTAGCTGTCGCATTGTTGAATTTTGCACGTTTGAAAATTAATAAAGAGAATATCAAACCTTGGTGCTTTTTAATCGAAAATTAATTAAATTGTTAATTTACGGGTATAAATTAACATGTTACCGTCATATTCCAGTGCACAAATAATAACAATGAAGTAGTTTATTTATAAGCGCGATTATAGTGCCATTAATTAATTTGAAAATACATTATTTTATTTTAAATACAATTATTTAGTTTATATGGTCATAAAAGTAATTCCTAACAAAAGTTTACTAAATCATAGTTCAAGATTATTATAAATAAATATTAATTTCTTACAAAATACTGCTGAAATTTAAAACAAAAATACTATGTTGCGCATGGGTGAAAATTATACTCGTATCAAATTTAAAACGAAATTTACTACTACTTTAATTAAACATTACAAAACTTAATAGAAGTCAGTCAACAAAGTCAAGTTCTGAAAACTTTTATTAAAACTTGAAGCTTGGAAGCAATTCTTTCTTAATGAGACCATTTACTTACTATACCAATTTTAGTACATAAACAAAAATTAAAATTCGATTAAATTTAACAACAATTAAATTAATTTTAAATACAAATATATATCGATGAACAATATAAATGTTCGTAGGAAGCACTCTAAAGCTCAAGTATACAAAGCTCACTGAAACGACCACCACAACATTCCGACTTCTCGACTCGAAATTTTTCTTTTTTCTTATAATATTATAATAATGCCAAAATGCCTACTCTTGAACTATTAGAATACAGAAATCCCCATTTATAGCTCTTACATTGCATTGTTAACTTGAGATATCTTCGGAAAAAAATGATTTTATATCATGCTTATTTAACAAGAAGGTTGAATATGCTGATTGACTATGAAATTGATTAATTTTATTATAAAATTAATCTTCTTAGAAAACGTAACCTACTTTCTAATATATTTACACTTTTATTTAAAAATAAAAATCAATGCCAGTTCAATCGTTTTCAAATAATACTAAATGAAAAATGTATACGCTAGTTTAAATAAATGCTTTATTCATTAAGATTGTTCGCTCTTGAACGGCAAAATGTACCATTCATATAATTATTAGAAGTGAAAAGCAAGAAACTTGAAAACTTTTAACTCTTAATAACTGCATCATTTTTGCAACATTATTGCACTACAACTACAGCATTATATCTAAAGTGTATATATTTGTAGTTTATTACTATCTTTAAAATATAAATAAAAAGGCAACAATTTAAAACTATGCTTCTTTTAGCACTTACAACTTCTTGCAATTTCTCGTTATTGCTTAAAAGCTTAACAAAATTTATTTACTTTTTTAGGTAAAAAAACATTAATTTTTAATAAGAACTGCTCTAATTACATTTTTGCATCAAAATTAAGAAATTTTTGACGTAAGAATTAAAATATAGAAAATAACCCCTCACGACATGCAGTCGTGAGAACTTCTTTGCGAGAACTTATTTGCGACTATAACTCAAAAACACTTTAAATATTAGAAAGAAAATAATGCTTAAGATATTTTTAATAGACAATTTTATTGTGAGTAAAAAAACACTTTTTAGAACTAAAATGTTTTAATTTAACAGAATATGCTGTCATGTTCCTAACCAAAGTTTACCTACCCTGTTAATTTGTTATTAGTTTTGATTTTAATTTTATAAAATATTTCAATATTTGAATTTTGGGAGGTAAAACTTTCTATCGAGGCTTTTTATCAAAAATGGTATAGGTGATAGACGTGTAAATTTTGTGTCAGAATAATTTTGATAAGTTTGTGAAATTTTTTGAATATAAGATGAATTTTTTTTTGAAAAAATGTTTTATTGAAGATTTATTATAATTGGATTTGTTGATTTTGAAAGATTTTTTTGTTGATAATGTTGAAAGTGAAAATAAAACAGAAGCATTGGCCGATTAATTAAAGATGGTAATGGAGATGATAATTTAAGAATTATAATAAAAATTTGGTAGAAAAGTTTCTATTTTGTATTAAAATTTATTCAAGAAACAAACAAATTGTTGCTGATAAACCGGACTACGATATGGTTATCAAAAATTTAACATTTCCATTTTTAATTTATTTAATTATTTAAATAATTAAATTGCTGGGGGCATAGCATTAATTGGTACCCAATCGTAGAGCTTTAAAAAAATTAGTATCATAGCAATACATAAATGCACCGTATGTACTATACTATCAGGGCCGTATTTAAGGGGGGGGTTAGGGGTTACAACCCCCCCCCCCCCCCCCCGAAATTATTTATCAATTAATAAAGTACTGGAAGTTCGACTGCAATCGTAAAAAAATCAGAAAAAATAAAAACAATTTTTACAACTATAACAAAAACATTAAACTTGAAGTGTTTAAATAAATATTAAAACTAAAGAGATATTTCTAATCAATTAAATCCCAAATTAAAAAATCGGAAATTTGTATTATAATCACTGGATTTACTACTACTAAATTGGAAAAACATAAAAACCGAAGATGATGAATATAAAAATGTCTCACTATTATGGTAAAAATTTTAAATTGCAATAATTGTTTGAACCAACAATTTTAAAGAGAACATAAATTTTATGACCATCATGGGCAGCATAATAGCTTAAAATAACACTTTCGCAATTAATTAGAATGGGCATTATAAACCCATAAATTGTTTTATATTTTGTACATTTGTACATAAGTGTTCATTTACTTAAGATTTTTATACAAATTTTAAAATTAAAAAATTTTATTTAAAAAAGGATTTTTACACGAGTTTAAAATTAAAATATGAATAAGTTTAAATTTATTAAAAATATCGTAGTAAACAAAACTTTTAAAATTATATAAACAAAATTTTATCCGCGAAAACGCTCCCCCAGAAGTCAACCTGTAAACAAAATTTGTCGCTCCTTCGATAAATTATTTTCAACCATTAAACAGAGTTCATAAAAAATCGAAATTTTCTCTGAATATTAAACTCAAATAAAAAGAAATCGCGCAAAAAAATAATTATTTTAATTAAATAAAACAATTTTTTCACAAAATTTTTTTGCGGTAACTTTCGACAAAATACTTTCAAACAAAATTTTCTAATAATAATAACCATAAATAAAATGCAAATGCAAAGTGCAAAAATACTTGCACAAAATTACACTCAAAAAATAAGCGGAGCAAAATATAGGCCTCTGTCGTTTACGCCATCTTGGCAAAAAAAAACCTCCTTCTACTGAGTTTTCTCCAAACATTACATTTCAAAAATTAATATAACAAAATTTAAATTTAGAAAAACTTCTTTTGTATTTTAATAAATTAGCTATTTATTTTGTAATTTTTTTAAACCCCCCCGCCCCGAAAATTTAGTCTAAATACGGCCCTGTATACTATACTAATGTATAGGATGTCTTCTAATAATATTTTTAATTTTCTTCCCAAATAAATAATTGTAACTACCCTTTACTTACAATAACATAACTCTTTATTCTATCTTATGACATTCTTATCACCATAAAATTCTTGCAAATTAATCTCACTGCTCAATTAAACCACTGAACTCAAAAATATGATTTATTTTAAACTTTAAAAAAAACAACTTATCAAAAATATGGCTTAAAATTAACAAAATCATAAATCAAACATCTTCAATCTTTACATTTACTTTTAATTAAATTCAAACAAAAATCATCAAATAAATAACTATTACATAACAAATATTTAATTGTAGGAAAATACACGATAGTATTCGTTTTCACCATACCATGGCATCATCAGGCGATAAACTAGGCGATGAATACATAATAAAAAAAATTGTTAACGAGAAATTCTGAGAAATACTACTCAGACCTCCTTAAGAGGAACAACAATTAATATGTTTATCCAAGACCTATAATAAAGAAACTCGCGTACTCACGTTTTACAAAATGTGAAGCGCCACGTAGTGTCTTTAGCCGCAACTAGCATAGGCAGTAATCGACGTCGTTTTCGCTTTGAGTGTTTTTAAGTAATATAGATAAAATCCTGAAAACTAAAATTAATAATATAAATTGTAGTGTTTACGAATGTCAAAGCTGGGCGGGCCAAGCAAAAATTTTAAGTTTTCATAAGTTTCCACGCAAAAATAGTAGGTATCGTGCTAGTAATACTGCAGAAATGTGCTTACTGCGACCAGAATTTCCAGCTTTGCAAGTGCATAATGCACTTTTGATTTCAATTACCTCTATTATTAAAAAAGCACATTGAATTTCATGAGGTTTTTCCATTAAAGCAGTGGTCTGCAAGCATAAAGCAAATATATCAATAGCATCGGCATCTTGGTGTTTAATTCCACAAGTAATAAGGTGTTTGGCATTTAAAACTGCTTCTTCCTCATTGATACATCTAGAAGACGGCAGAGCATCTAAATAATAAAATATTTTTGCTAATGAAAGTAATAATGATACATTTTCAGTAGCCATTTTTTCTAAAAGAAAATTTAACAGTTAGTTACCTACATTGAATAAATTATGAATTAAGTGAATTTCAATCTTTTTTTAAGGTTTTCTTTATATATTTACCATTAAATATCTTATAAATTATAAAATTCACTAATGTAAACCAAATTGATTTAAAAAACACGATTTCCAATACCGCATAAGTCGGACATATTGTTTTAGTACAGCGCCATCTATCGGTAGTGTAAAATGCGAATAGACTCCTTAACTTGTTGAACAGGATACAACTATGACTCACCTTGTTGTTGTGATAGATTTCTATGGTGGTTATACTTAATAAGTGTTGAAATTTGTTGTAAATGTTTATTAATTGTGTACGAAAATTAAAAAAAAAAACAAATTTAGATGCAAGTGGAATGGTTTTAATGTGTCAATAATTGAATATTATTATTAATAAAAGCTAGGTTGAAATACTGTGTCGGTATTTTAACCACACTTTACTTTGGCTATAAATAGGTAGGTTAATTTTGTTAATAAATGTTTCTTTTTCACAAAATAATGATTTAAATTTTTGTTATTATAGGCATGTAAATTTGAAATGGTGTCGGGATACTTAAATTATACTTAATTACGTGAGAAATAATGTTTTAATAAATAATACTGGCCCGATTATACACAGATGTAGTTATAATAATTATTCAAAAGTCGCACTACGATGCCTGGAATCGCTGCTTTAAAAATATCGGATGATTTCCAAAAACAATCTTCTTTACAATTTTTAAAAATTATCTCCAATAATAAATTTGCACATTTATTTGATCTAAATAAATGGAAGTTTCAAAATTTTTCATCTACTAAAGATGCTTTCGTAATTAAAAATTACTCAAAAATTATTTTCTAAGGTTAGATTAGCACATGTTCATTTGGCAAATGACAAAAAGCTACTGAAAATTCATAAAAATAAAATTAAAAAAAATAAAAATACTCTTTATTTTTCTATGTTTTTTACATTTTACCTAAAATTATCACATTTAACTAAAACTATTTGCATGTTAATTTGCCTGCGCCTATCTTACGATGTATCAGGCTGTTGATGAATGTTTTTTATCTTGTACTTGTAATCACTTGTAGTTTTCTGGGAAAAAATGAGTAGAAAACCTAGCGAATTGATGTTAAGTTTGTTTTTCCAGCTTGTATGTGTCTATAGTAAGATATTGTGTAATAGTTTGTATTTCTTCCTGAAGGGCATGGTCGAGTTAGTCAGTCTTGCAATGTGTGCCGTCTTGTCATTTCGTTGCGTGGTCTCGGTGATATTTTATTGCGTCGCGGTAAATTATGTGTGGTAGAATTTGCATGTCGGCCAAGTCGTGTAGGTCGTATTTTTCTGTGTATTTTGGTGCTCCGGTAATAACCCGGAGACATTTGTTTTGAACTGTCTGTATTTGTTTGATGTTCGTCTTGGAGGCGTTGCTACATATCGGGGAGGCGTATAGTAGTATGGGTCTGATCATTGTTTTGTATAGTAGTTGTCTGAGTTTTGAGTCGAGTTTGTTTTTGTGGGTCATTAGGGGATACAATGCGTGAAGCGCATTGCTTCCTTTTTGTGCGGTAAGTTGTAGGTGTTGTCTGTATGTTAGTCTTTCGTCCAGTGTCACTCCTAGGTACTTTACGGTGTTTGTCTTAGTGATATTGACATTATTGACTTTTAGTGGTAAGTTATGCTTATCTTTTTTGTGGCTGAAAATTGTGAGTGTTGTCTTCGTCTCGTTTAGTTTGAGTTTCCATTTGTGGTAGTAGGGTTCAAGTAGGTCAATGTGTCTTTGTAAGTAGGTGATGGACTAGTCTTTTTTGAATGATTGTGCTATTACTGCGGTGTTGTCGGCGTAGAGTGAGATTTTCGTGTTCGGATGGGTCGGTAGGTCGTTTATGTAGTAGGTAAATAAGAGTGGGGCTAGGATGGATTCTTGAGAAACTCCTGCCGGAATGGGTTGGCGGTTTGAGAAAGAGTTTTTAGTTTTGACTTGGAAAGATCTGTTTTTGAGGAAACTGGTAATGATTTTAATTAGGTGGGGAGGGTAGTTGTTTGTAATTATTTTATGTATAAGTCCGTCATGCCAAATGGTGTCAAAAGTGTGACTACTGTGGTAGTCTTGTTGATGTTGTAATTTGTTGTGATTTGGTCCGTTAGTGTGGCTAGTTGTAGTACGGTACTGTGGTTTGTTCTGAATCCAAATTGTTCGGGAAGTATAGTGTCGTAAGTTAAGTCGTGAAGTTGTAGTCGGTGCAATATAAGTTTTTCTAATATTTTGGATAGTACTGGTAAGCGACTGATAGGGCGGTAGCTGCTGGGAAGGTTTTTTGGTTTGCCCGGTTTTAAGATGAGGATGACGGTGGCGTTTTTCCAACAGGTTGGGAAGTACTGATTTTTGAGGCATGCGTTTAGGATGTAATAAATTTGAACAATGATTTTTTTCGGGAATTTTTTGATGAGTGAAGCTCTAAAGTTGTAGTTTCCGGGAGCTTAATTTTTGAGTTTTTTTATCATTTTTCTGATTTCTAAGGGGGAGGTTAAGTCTTTGGGGGGTGTGAGGTAGGTAATCTGCTGGAATGTAGTTGTAGTGTTTAATACTTGTGTTTCTGTTATCAGGTCGTTTTGATTTATTGTAAGGTGGTGGTTTTCTAAGTAAGTGGCGGCTATTGCATTTGCTTTATCGATGTTGATAATTTTTTGTCCTTGGGAGGTTTGTAGTGCTGGGAATTGATTGTCTTTGTTTTTGGTTTTTAAAGCTTTCGCTATGGCCCATAGTTTGTTCAAATTTTGTGGTCTAGTTTCCAATAATGTTTTAGTCTATTTGTCATTTTTTATTTTGCCAATAGCCTGGTTTATATCTTTGGTTAGTTTGTTAATTTGTATTTTTAGAATTGGGTAGTTGTGAGTTTGGTAAATTTTGCATAGTTTGTTTTTGTTCCTGATTTTTAATAGTATGTCTGGTGGGAGGTTTAGTTTGTGGGTTGGTGGTGGTTTTTCTGTTGTATTATCAATGAATATTTCTGTTGTTTGGTCAGTGAGTTTTTTGATTGCATGTTCGATGTCTGCATTTGTTTGTATGTTGGTGTTTATCGGTAAGTTTTGTAATTTTAGGGTAAAATTTTTTCAGTTTGTCGTCTTTATTTGTAGGGGGGGATATACGGGTATTTTAAAGGATGCAATTTCTATGAGAATTGGTAGGTGGTCTGAACTAAGTTTATTTTTTGCTTTTATGGAGCGTCCATTAATGTGTTTGGTAATTGCGATATCTATTGTGGTCGGTCTGTAGGCAGGGTTATGGTGGTAGTGAGTGTGGTTGTTTATTGGATATAAAAGCTGGACATTGCTATTTTGTAAGTTGGCATATAGTTCTTTGCCGTTGGTGTTGGCTGTGGGGTTATTCCATGTCTGGTGCGTTGAGTTAAAGTCTCCGGCATATATAACTTTGCCGGAGTTTTGTAGTATTTCGTCGAGTTTTGTAAAGTCGTGTTTTTTAGCAGGAAAGAGGTAGTAATTTACTATTGTCAGGTCATTGATTTGAAATATTTGTGTGTCAGCTTGTGTGGTAGATATGTCGATTGTTGTAAGTTCTATTGTGTTTTTGATGTATGTCAGTAGTCCTCCGTGCGCGTTTCTTGGTTTGTTTATTGCCCTGTAGTTTGGTATTTTGGTCGCATGTCGTTTGTTGAGTTTTGTTTCTTGTATGAGTATGATGTCTGGTTGCAGTTGGCCGATTAGTACCTAGAGTTCGTTTAGTTTTGGCGTCAGTCCGTCTGCGTTCCAAGTTATGATTTTTAAGTTTGTCGAGGTTTGTCTAAACATCGCATTTGTCTGCTATGTTTGCTAATATTTGTATTTTTTCTAAGGTATCAGTCACCCCAGCCAATCTGAATTTAATTTCTCTAATGATTTGTATCATTTGACTGATGTTAATTGTTTGTTTCAAATCTTTTAATTTGGAGAATAATGTTTTCAGATCGCCGGGGTTGTCTTGTCCGTCGAGTGCCGTTAAGTTTTGTGCGTAAGTTTGTCTTTGCATCTGTGGAGAATTGAAGTGGGTGATTTGTTGCGTCGGTCTTGGTAGTGGCGAAAAATTTTGTGAGGATGGTTGGTAGTGGTGTAACATCATCATTTTGTTTTAGACAGAATGGTGATTTACATAATTAATATCATCATTATTAGTAGACACAAAATTACATTACACTCTATACTTCAAACTTTTAAAATAATCTCAAAATGCTATATAAAATGAGATATATAAAATTTGGCTTGGTTTTGAAAGGGGTTATCAAAAGACAGTTGATAGTAGGACGCCATATTTTGTGGTTCGTAAAATTAGTGTCCAGTAATTAATTTTGAGTGATAGCAAATTCTACTTCTGAATTTTGTTTAAATTTGCACCTAGAAGAGTGAATATATTTAACATAACCGTTACGGATTTTATCAGTTGTGGAAGCGGAATTTTGTGATAAGCTCCTGTTGTGTGATTATCGCAAATAACGTCTTTGGCGGATTAAACCGACTATCCAATTATTAATCTGGATTAAAATAACATTATATTATAATATCAACTTCAACATCAATCTCAACATCAATTTTGATAACCTAGCAAAATTTACGACACCTGATAACGCCAATTTCATTTTGGAGTGTTTCCTTTTCATTTTTTTTGAACCTTCGTGGGTTTCATCTGCCACACCTGTGTCTACTACACCAGTCTTCGCCTGTTTGATGATAATCATTTCGTATATCACCGACGATTAGTTGAGTCGACAACTGAGTTGCCAGCAGCGTTTTGCGATTGGGTGAGAACTGATTATTTTATTTAATTACGTCGATTTTGGAAGCAAAAGCTTCGATACGTTGTTTGCGCCTTTAGTTTTACGCATTATACTCATTTACGTTTATTTCAAGAAAGAAGAATCAGCATAATTATTTTTCTTGTTTGCTTTGAGTAGGGTATAAAGTCCTACTGTATTATTTTGGAAGCCAACTCAGAATTCTGAATCGGTAGTTATTAATTTCTCAGCTGCGACTGGTTTTATTTATTTTTTTTGATAACTAATTTATTACTATAACTATTTATGCGATTTAATATACAGTGTGTTGTTACCATTACAAATTTGGCTTTATCAATTATTTTGTTCAGAGTTTACCTATTATATTAAACTTGATTTGCTTGCGTTTTTGGTGTATTATTTCTTCTACTTTCTCGCTTTCAGCTTTAGATCTCGTGGGCGGTAAAAAGCGAGTGGCGCCTTTTTTTGTGTTGTAGATTTTTGGGGATCTTAGTTGATCCTAAATCAACCCCCCCAATTGCTCTGCACTAGTTAGCCGAAGTGCCGCCAAATTTAACAAAAGCGTAGGTAAGTCAGCAAAGTTTGTATAAGTAGGTTTTTGCACGTCTTTGCAGCAGGAGAGAGCGTTGCAAATTTGGCGCCCAACGTGGGGCCAGATAAAGCCAAATAAATCAATTAATTTTCGCGGGGTCACCAATTTATTTTAGAAAAATTGGTATTGGACTAAATTTTCAGTTCGGTTAAGATTATAGGGACACACACTGTATAAACCAGGTGCAATTTATAAATATAAGTAGTTGGCGTATTAACAGCAGGTGTAAATAAGTTTTTTTAGTAATTAAAGTTCACAATTGCGCGATATTTAGACGCTTAAGGTGTAAGGAGGTAGACTACAGTCGATTTCGGTGTTTTTATTTTTAATTTTGGCAACTGTATTTGTTGAAGTTGCAATGGCGAACACTGGTAAGCTAGATATTTACAGATTGAGCAAGGACGAACTAATTTACGAGATTGCGATCAGAACTGATGCTGATTACAGTAACAGTAGTACAGAAGTTTTAAGAAAATTATTGAGAGCTACTCTTAATAACAAAGCGGTATTGGATGATTCAGTACCAGCATACCCATATAGCTTTGACGAGGATATAGCGGCTATTAGAGCTAAGGTGGTAGAGTTAGGTCCTTTAATAACGGAATTTTCAGGTGACGAACGTGATCATACTTTTGCTAAAATTTCTACAAAATTTACACACACTTTAGGTAGATTAGGGCGCACTACACCCACTAATGATACTCAAACTAAAGCCAAAGCGTCGGCATACACTGAATTACTTCTCTTAAGCGACGATTTTAAAACAAAATGCAAAAAAGCTAAAAAACCACACGAAGTCATGTTCGATCTTAGTATGATTCGGTCATCTTTGCGTACAGACACGGCCGAAACAGAGCCAGACATGTCGTCTTCAGACTCTGAAGTCGAAATTCAAGCGCACAGACGTCGGCCCAAACCATTACCTGTACGTGATTGGGGTTTAAAATTTTCGGGTAAACATTCGGGTGTTTCTCTAAATGCTTTTCTGGAGCAAATCGATGAAAAACGTGTACCATGTGGCATATCACGAGCAGAGTTGTTTGATTCTGCAATAGAATTATTTTCAGGCGATGCGAAAATTTGGTTTCGCAGTATTAGGTCCGAAGTAAATAGTTGGGATGAACTAGTAGTCGCGTTAAGAGAAGAATATTTGCCATATAAATATGACCAAAAGCTTTTGGACGAAATTAAAACACGAACGCAAGGCAAAGATGAAAGCATTGGTATGTACGTCGCCATTATGAAAAATATGTTTTCTAGACTTTGTTGTAAGGTGCCTGAACAAACAAAATTAGAGATTTTGTTAGAAAACGTTGCTCCATACTATCAACCACATTTAGTTCATGCGGATATTGATTCTATACCACGGTTGATAGAATTTTGTAAAAAATTAGATATAAAGCGAGACATTGTACAGCATTATGTGCCACCGCCACATAAAAGTAAATGTTTGGAACCTGATCTTGCTTATGCAAGTGCTGCTCCAAGTAAAAATTGCGCAGGGGTTAGTCGGATGGACATCGCAAACTCACAGTGTTGGAGGTGCGGCGCTTTAGGACACAGAGCAAATAACTGCAGAACAGAAGTCAGACGAATTTACTGTTCTCAATGCAGAAAGTCAGGTGTTTCAAGCGAAACTTGTCCCGATTGTAACGGACGCGCCATGAATTTTACGAATAGGGGTAATAAAGCATCAGGAAAATTTTTTAAACGTTCGGGAAACGATTCTGGTCGTGTTTAGGCAGTCGAGCTAAACCGACTTTGCAAAAAGAATCGACTAATAGTTATGTTGATCATGTACTTAATTTTATTTTAGAACACGCTAAGGGTGATCAGCGCCCTTACTTAACTGTTGACATTTTTGGGTACAAACTCCGTGGTTTGTTGGATTCTGGTGCAAGCTATACCATAATGGGTCAGCCAGGTTTTAGGTATTTGAAAGAAATTGGGGTTGCTTTAATAGGTGATCAAACCATTTGCACAGTAGCTAATGGTCAAACTGTTAATAGTATCGGTAGTTGTATACTCCCAATGAAAATAATTAATTGCACAAAATTAATTAAAGTAATTGTGGTGCCTGAGTTACCGCATCTATTAATTTTGGGTGTAGATTTCTGGAAAACTATGGGGATAGTGCCAGATTTGCGAAGTAATAGCTGGACTTTTACAAAAGAACGGGTTGATATCTTTGAAGTAGGAGACGCATTACAAAATGCGGATAATTTAAGTAGGGAACAAAAGGCTCAATTAGATGATCTTGTTGAGAGGAATTATGCTTTAATGGGGGAAGAATTAGGTTGCACCAATGTAGTGAAGCATGTCATTAAAACAAATGCGGAACCAATAAAGCAACGATATTACCCAGTATCTCCAGTGGTACAGAAACATCTAAACGAACATTTGGACGATATGATTGCTAAAGGCATCGTACGCCGTAGCAATAGTCCGTGGGCTTCACCTGTCATATTGGTGAAAAAGAAAAGCGGCGAATACCGGTTCGTGGTTGACTTCCGTAAATTGAATTCAGTAACCGAAAAAGATAGCTACCCCCTCCCCTACATCACTAACACTCTCGATCAACTCAAAAATGCACGATATTTATCATCTTTAGATGTAAAATCTGCTTTTTTTCAAGTCCCTCTTGCAGAAGAATCACGTAAATATTCTGCATTCATTGTTCCAAATCGCGGTTTATGGGAATTTTGTAGGCTGCCTCAGGGTCTTTCAACTAGTCCTGCTACTTGGCAGAGATTGATGGACAAAGTATTAGGGCATGATCTTGTTCCATATGTATTTTGCTATCTTGACGATATTGTGATTGTCACAGATACATTCGACAAGCACATAGAAATCTTAGACGAAGTTTTTAAACGTTTAAGAACAGCTAACATTACTGTTAAGAAAGAAAAGTGCCAATTTTGTCGGCCTCAGTTGAAATACTTGGGATATGTAGTAGACAAAAATGGTCTGCATGTTGACCCAGATAAGGTTAGGGCTATGTTAGAGCTTCCGGTACCCAAGAATGTTAAAGGTGTTCGTGCTATAGTAGGTACTTTTAGCTGGTACAGGCGTTTCATACCAGAGTTTTCTACTTTAATTGCACCGATCACAGCCTTGTTAAAAAAATCTATTAAAAAATTTGAATGGTCGGAAAGTTGCGAAATGGCTTTTCGATCTTTAAAAGAAAAACTAGTGACGGCTCCAATTTTAAGTTGCCCTGACTATACGTTGCCATTTGAAGTGCAGACTGATGCATCAGGATGGGGTATAGCAGCAGTCCTTAGTCAACCTCACCCGGATGGTGAGAAGGTAATTTCGTATATTAGTCGATCTCTCACTACACAAGAACGAAAATATAGCACGACTGAGCGTGAATGTCTTGCGGTATTGTTTGGACTAGAGAAATTTAGACAATATATTGAGGGTGTCCCAAATGTGAAAGTGATCACAGACCACTATTCCTTAGTTTGGCTACAAAATCTTCGCGACGTAAACGGTAGGCTTGCGCGTTGGGCTGTAAAGATGCAGCAATATGATGTAAAAATTGTACACCGTAAGGGTAAGGAACACATTGTTCCAGACACATTAAGTCGAAGTGTTCCAATTGTCGATCTCGTGAACGTATTATCTCACGACATACCAGATGACCGTTGGTATGCTAAGATGAAAAAGCTAGTAGTTGAAAAGCCTTTAAAATATCCTCAGTGGCGAGTAGAAGGTGGGGTTTTGTTTAAATATTTGCCTCCACAGTTTCCAAATTTAACCAAAAATTGGGAATGTTGGAAAACGGTCGTCCGTAAGCCTGAACAGCAGGCGCTTTTAATAAAAGCTCACGATGATCCAACATCAGGTCATACCGGAGTTTATAAAACTTACGAACGATTAAAGAAGTCATTTTTCTGGCCCAAAATGCGTAGTGATGTGGAGAGGTATGTTAGGCACTGTAAGATTTGTTTAGAATACAAATCATCAAATAAAGCACCAATAGGATACATGCTATCACACCCACAACCGTCGCAACCGTGGGAGATAATTTCGTCAGATTTGATGGGACCTTTTCCCAAATCAAAAAGTGGCAATAGATTTTTATTAGTGGTGCTGGATTATTTCAGCAAGTTTGTTTTAGTTTTTCCTATGCGTAACTCGTTAGCAGCAAACATTGTGAAAAGAATTGAAAATGAAGTTTTTCTAATGTTTGGAGTTCCAAAAGTTGCCATCAGCGACAACGGTCCTCAATATATAAGTAGGGATTATAAATCATTATTAGAAAGGATGTTAAGCCTAAATATACACCATATTTTCATGCTCAGAGCAATCCCACAGAACGCGTGAATAAAACAATCAAAGGGATGATTGCTTCATACGTTAACGATAACCACCGAGCCTGGGATGAAAACCTTGCAAAAATTTCATGCGCGATTAGGAGCTCTAAAAGTGAAGCTACACAACTGACACCTTATTTTACAGTTTTCAATCGATCAATAATTCTGTCCGGTAAAGAATTTGATCGCAAAGATACATTCAAAGATGATGAGGTCATAAATGAGGAATGTAAAGTTGAAAATTTGAAAAATTTATTTAAATTTGTTAGGAAAAAGTTGTCAGCAGCTTCTACTAAATATCAAAAGGTATATAACTTGCGTAAACGTCCAGAACAGTTCAGGATAGGGCAAAAGGTTTATAGAAAAAACCATGTTTTATCTAGCGGTGCTGATTATTTTACCCGTAAATTAGCTAAGAAGTATATAGGCCCGTTTTTCATTAAGGAGAAAATATCTCCATGGACCTATATTTTGGCCGACGAACAAGGTAGAGATAGGGGCACATGGTCTAGTCATGATTTAAAAGCCGAACCACCTGACTCGGATTGATCAACTAAAAGATTTACGTTTAGTTTTAGGTAATTTAAATTTGTACATATATATATTTTTTTTTCTTTTTTTTCGTATTTTAATTAAGTTTATTTTTGTATTGGTGTTCATGTTAGAGTAGTTAGAGACTCATTACCACCTAGGGTCTAGAAGCTATCTACGAAAGCTTCTTGTGGAAAGGGGAGAAAATGTAACATCATCATTTTGTTTTAGACAGAATGGTGATTTACATAATTAATATCATCATTATTAGTAGACACAAAATTACATTACACTCTATACTTCAAACTTTTAAAATAATCTCAAAATGCTATATAAAATGAGATATATAAAATTTGGCTTGGTTTTGAAAGGGGTTATCAAAAGACAGTTGATAGTAGGACGCCATATTTTGTGGTTCGTAAAATTAGTGTCCAGTAATTAATTTTGAGTGATAGCAAATTCTACTTCTGAATTTTGTTTAAATTTGCACCTAGAAGAGTGAATATATTTAACATAACCGTTACGGATTTTATCAGTTGTGGAAGCGGAATTTTGTGATAAGCTCCTGTTGTGTGATTATCGCAAATAACGTCTTTGGCGGATTAAACCGACTATCCAATTATTAATCTGGATTAAAATAACATTATATTATAATATCAACTTCAACATCAATCTCAACATCAATTTTGATAACCTAGCAAAATTTACGACACCTGATAACGCCAATTTCATTTTGGAGTGTTTCCTTTTCATTTTTTTGAACCTTCGTGGGTTTCATCTGCCACACCTGTGTCTACTACACCAGTCTTCGCCTGTTTGATGATAATCATTTCGTATATCACCGACGATTAGTTGAGTCGACAACTGAGTTGCCAGCAGCGTTTTGCGATTGGGTGAGAACTGATTATTTTATTTAATTACGTCGATTTTGGAAGCAAAAGCTTCGATACGTTGTTTGCGCCTTTAGTTTTACGCATTATACTCATTTACGTTTATTTCAAGAAAGAAGAATCAGCATAATTATTTTTCTTGTTTGCTTTGAGTAGGGTATAAAGTCCTACTGTATTATTTTGGAAGCCAACTCAGAATTCTGAATCGGTAGTTATTAATTTCTCAGCTGCGACTGGTTTTATTTATTTTTTTTGATAACTAATTTATTACTATAACTATTTATGCGATTTAATATACAGTGTGTTGTTACCATTACAAATTTGGCTTTATCAATTATTTTGTTCAGAGTTTACCTATTATATTAAACTTGATTTGCTTGCGTTTTTGGTGTATTATTTCTTCTACTTTCTCGCTTTCAGCTTTAGATCTCGTGGGCGGTAAAAAGCGAGTGGCGCCTTTTTTTGTGTTGTAGATTTTTGGGGATCTTAGTTGATCCTAAATCAACCCCCCCAATTGCTCTGCACTAGTTAGCCGAAGTGCCGCCAAATTTAACAAAAGCGTAGGTAAGTCAGCAAAGTTTGTATAAGTAGGTTTTTGCACGTCTTTGCAGCAGGAGAGAGCGTTGCAGTGGGGTTAATATTTTGTCGTGGGGTTGGCGTAATTTGTGGTCTGCTTTGCTGCATTTGCTGAGTACTTACTTTTCCCACATAACTAAGGTATTTTTTACAATTAGCGTAGTTTGCCGGGTGGGATTCTCCACAATTGCAGCAGCGAACAGCGTCGTCCGTTGACTTTCTTGGGCACTCTGTGGTAAGGTGAGGTTCTAAACATTTCACACATCTGGGGTGCATGTGGCAATTGGAGCTGCCATGTCCAAAATTTTGGCAGTGGTAGAACTGTGTGCGGGTGTTTCTTTTTGAGTATTCCTCGAATCGAACAATAACGTAACCAATCGATTTTATACGTTTGATTTCGTGGATGGTAGTAGCGGGCGGGAATGAGATTAAGAAGGCACCGATGGTGTCTCCGTATTTATTTTTTAGTTGGGTGACTGTAGTAGTTTTCAGATTGTGTTCGATTAGTAATCTTTCTTGAACATATTTTTCTTCTAGATAGAGAGACCCTTTTATCACCATTTTCATGCATTTGTCTTCTTGTAGTTGGTATAGCTCTCAATGTTTTTGTCACTGAATATAATAGTTTTCACTGCTTTGTGCTCCACATTTGAGTCCGTGTAGACCCAGGTTTGTCCGCGCACATGTTAAATTTGAATTGATCCTTTTGCAGCTGATTTAGTTTTGTTAATAAAGTTTTCGATTTGACCGATGGGCTTAGTAATGATTATTGGGGAGGTTTAGTTACTTTTGGTTCTCGCTGGTTTTTGGAAACATTTGACCTTCTAACAGTTGTCCATTCTTGGGCTTGGGGATCATTTGCGGTGTGGGGTTGTTGCTGTGGTAAAAGTCGTGGGGAGACTCGTTCGGGAGCGTTCATTAAGACGCCAAAGCTGTTATAAAATGGAAGAGGCGTTTGGTGTTCCACTTCCATGCTGGTTGAGTTTACCGGGGCACTACTTGAAATGTTGAAAAGTGGTTTGGGTGCGGAATTTATAGAATTGTCTTTGATATGCACTGTATTGTTCATAAACTGGTCGAATTCGCCGGAGTTTTTACGACGTTTTAGCGCGCGGTAGCTATCATCGTTCTTTATTGAGGTTTTTACTAACCTGATATTTAAGTTATCATCGATATATTCAATATTCTCATTAGGAGGGATTGTAGAATTGTTTGTATAAGCAATATTTGCTATTTCCGAATTGAAAAGTAATTGTTCCCTAGAGAGGTTCAATAATTCACTAGAGGGGTTTCTAAGATTGCAATTTTTTTTCCTTAGATACAAAAATGGGCGTTGCCAATACTTCGCTGCGGAATTTAATTTAATTTAATTTAATTTAATTTATTTAACGGTATACTAATTTCATTATGACAAAAGAAAAAAAATAAATACAAAATAATTTCTTTACAATATTACAATAATTTAACAATCCTGTTCTCCATTAGAAACTTCTTATATTTGTCGTAGGATGAGTGAAATAAGTCGAAATGGTCTTCATCATTCGAGATGTTGACTAGCCGGGTTAACGTCCATCTACAACTAAGGTTAGATCGCGACTGGACTGAAAATTCATTGTTTTTGGACGGCCTTTTATAGTTTTTTGGAAATAAATTGAAAAATCAAATTTGCCTTAAAATACATTTTAACTAAATCTCTTAAGATCTTCTTGAAACTTTGCAAAAAGTTCAATCACATATTCAGATAACTACTGAAAAAATCTTACTTCATTATTTTTAGCCGTTCTTCCGCAATTTGCAAAAATAATCTTTTTCAAAACCCTGTGATTTGATAAACATCAAACATTAAATTTCATTTTTAATTTTATCTTAGGATACTAGTTTTTTTACATCGAAAATTCGAGCTTTTGAATGCGCATCTTTTGATACATGTTAGGGCTCTGCACCTTTATTTTTCATTTTTTAATCTTGCAAAAACCAATCTGACAGTTGTCACCGAAAATCCATTTAGAGTTTTTAATGTTCTTTCATAAAATTATCACTTGATTTAAATTTAAGTTATACAAACATGTCACTGAAAGTGTCTTTTATACTAATCCTATAACATTTTATAGTTAAAACGACTTTTAACAAAATTATCTTTTCTAGATTCCGATGCATCATCGTTACACAAGAAAAACAAAAATCATTTGAGACAAGTCCCAATTTGTGAAAATCTTTTGATGTAAATTTGATCCAACCTGTCTATTCAAGATGTGTGTAAACTTTGCAAGCTTTATTTCGAAAAATGAAAATTCTGTGTTAATTTACATGTTTTATTTATATGCTTCCGAAGCTGATTAAAGTTGATTTTGATTAATTTTTAAGTGAGCGATGTATGATTTTTGTGTATTGTGGTTACTTTGTTGTCCGAATGATTATTTTTAAGAAGTAATACACAAGTTTAACTATTCATATTAATTACAACTGTTAGTATTTTGAAATGTGTGTGTAAATTTCATTCGCATCGTTACGTGCATGGCTTTCTTAAACTCGAATCGTTCTTTATTTGCTAATTATTGCATTTGCTGTCGTCTTACATGGCAATATATACAATATATATATAATATTGTAGCATCTCAATGAATCGCTAGATATAGTTAGAGAGAAGGGGACTTGCGTAAAAGAAAAATAGAGAGAGGTTATTAAAACTAGGAGATTGGGAGAAAACCGAACTTGATTTGAACTATTAATTTGAATTTAGATATTGTGGATAATTAGATATTGTAGATAATGGATCAGATAATTTGGATATTGTGGTAAAATTAGTAATTGGCTATGGACCTGGGTAACGCTACTGTTATTTAGTATAGATGGTTGATAGTGGTTACGGAATCAATATATTTCATAATTTATATATATGTCAATATATTTCGGAAGTTAGCATTCTTAAGAAGGTATGTTGAATTATCGCAACAGAGATTATTACTTATTTGGCTCTTTTTATGCTTCTAATTTAGAATTTAAAAATAGATACCTTGTTGTCAATTTGAGCAGGATGAAGATAATGTTTTGAAAATAGTTGTTTTAAGATTGTTTTTCACATCGGAAGTATACTTTTGAAGAGTAATAGTATTTAGGACTAACCTGAATGTGCTGATCCACTAAAGGAGCGCTCGCGTAAGTCTTTTGTTCAATATCCGGAAAACCGAAAGCTAATGTAAATTTATTATTTGTATGTTATGGTATTTTTATGTGTTGAGCACAGTTCAATTTTTCCCGTTTTTTTTTTTTGTTTTTTTGTTTTGTTTTGTTTTGTTTTTGTGTAA
This sequence comes from Cantharis rustica, assembly GCA_911387805.1. Classification (NCBI taxonomy): domain Eukaryota; kingdom Metazoa; phylum Arthropoda; class Insecta; order Coleoptera; family Cantharidae; genus Cantharis; species Cantharis rustica. The sequence continues at coordinate 47,466,719 of OU426878.1, read as the reverse complement.
AAAACGGGTGGCGTCCTTTCAACTAAAGTATTTCGCATGTTTTTATCCTAACTCCCCCAGCCAGCTGACTGAGTTTCCGGGGTTGTAACCCAAAAGCTTAAAAAAGGTTACAATATGTGTGGATGATCAACACGTTTGCTTGTTTTCTTCTGATTTTTATGTATGCCATTCTACCATTTATCGACTTGAACTGCATCATATTGTCTTTATCCTCTGTTCTCACCATGAAGGCAGTTATATTTCCCTGCTTGACCTCATCTGAGTACAATATCATATAGCCGTTGTTTGCTATTTCGCCCAGACCACTCCATCTAATTTCCTGCAAAGCAGCCACATCAATTTTATATCTCTTCAGTTACTGTGTTTATTATTGTCTTTAATTATTGTGAGATAATAGAATCAATTTCTTAGATCTCACAATAATTAAAGATAATAATAAACACTCTTTTTATATTTTCCATAAATCCACGAAAACTGATATAATTATACCTAATAGCTCTGCGCATCCTTTTACACATAAAATTTCGTCTTTTCGCGCTTTTCTCAATCGCTCAATTAAAATTCCCCTAAGTAACGTAAATTTTAAAAAAGAGTTAGACAGAATTAAATATATTGTGATCTCTAATGGATACCAAGTCACTCTTATTCATAACTTTTTATGCCAAATTAAACAAAAAATTCTATCGAATTCAATATATCCAAATAATTTTAAAAAAACTAACGCAAACTTTAATGTCATTACTTTTTTCGGAAACAAGCCAAACAAAATTGTGAAATATTTAAAAAATAACAATTATAACATCGCTTTTAAAACGGACAATAAACTTTACAAATTCATTAATAACGCGAAATCAAAATCAGACATGTTAACTAAATTAGGGGTTTATAGGCTCACTTGTGAATGCTCTCAAAAATACATTGATCATACCGGTAGATCTTTCAAAACACGATTTGGTGAACACACACGATTCCACAGCCTTCTAGATGGAAAATCTACTTTGGCGAAACACTACTAGACACAAACTAGTGTACTACTGTACTAGACACAAACCATAAACAGTGGGGATACGAAATTTTACACTTTGAACAAAAAAGTAAAAAACTAGATTTTTTGGAAGCTATGGAAATTAATAAATTAAAATATTCAACTTCATTACTAAATAGTCAATCTGATTTAAATAACTCACCCCTACTAAACATTTTTAATAAATAATACTTCTCCCCCCTTCTAACTTACCCTACATCCATTTACATTATTTCTCTTTTATATTATAGCTATTATTACAACTAGGGTAATATGAATAGTATATTTCCCGAGGTTGACTAGTTACATCTCGAGGGCAAAGCCCGAGAGATGTATAGACAACCAAGGGAAATGTATTCATATTTCCCGTGTTGTAATCAATAGTTTTCTTCTGATTGAAAAATATATTATTAAATATATCAATATTACATCAATAATTAAATTTGAGATTTTGAATTTGCAATAACTCGAAAACGGCGCTAGATATCGAAAAACTGAGCAAAAATTTTACCCCCCTTTGCTCGTTCTCAACCCCCTTAGCAATTTGTCGAAGGAAGCCTTATGCAAAATTCTAGATCAATAGCGCGCAGAATGCGCGCAAAATAATTCAGAAAAAGTTAGGTTAGTTTTTAAAATATAAAAATAAGTAGGCACATTTTTTATTTTAAACGTCACTTAAATGTCACTTTTTAACAGGGATGGTTTTAGTATTTTGTTTTGCATGTTTGATTGTCCAATCACCATGCGCCAAGTATACTTTAAAATGACGTTTCATATTTCCCTAGGGACAATATGAGATGACGTTTCATATTTCCCTTGGGAAATATTAGTGTGTTACGACATATTGTAACTAAGGCGATATTGCTCTATATTGTTTCAATCAGAAGAAAAATATATCCCTACCCTCTAGTAAATTCACACAAAAATATACCATTTTTTTTTAAATACTCTCTTCCGACGGTCATTAGCCTAGTTTGTTAGCTGAATAACTGCTGACATTAAGGTACCCGGTTCGAATCCGGAAAGTGTCTAAACTTTCCTATGATCGTCTCCGTGCTTCGGAGGACACGTAAAGCTGGCGGTCCCCCTGAGTTGATGATTGCCACCGTCAACTATTAAAAAAACAGGGTTACTGGCATTCCCCAATCCGGCCTAAGCAACCGTGGGGTCTAAATGCTGAAACCCTTTCTCGATAGAGAAAGAGGCTAGTTCAGCAGTGGACTGAAGAGGCTGATAATGATGACCCTCTTCCTACCCTTTCTCTTTTCTCTTTTATTTCCAGTTTTGTTGAAAACATTTATAACAATTTATACAGTGTTTAGTTTAGTTTCGTTTAATAAAGTTTACAATGATCGTCCTAATATAAATTATATGTAGAGTTATTTAGAACTGGAAATATAAAATAGACAAATTAGTCATTATAATCATATCAAATTTTTTAGAAAAATCAAAAAATTCACAAACAAAAACACAAAAAATTTGATATGATTAATATCGAGTTACACTACCTTAACTACTTATCTATTGATTATAGTCATTTAAAGCTTAAAAGAGGTTCTAAAAAAACTACAAGATCCCAATTTTTGATTTCAGGACTATTTGGACTAGTATGAAATAACTATATAAAAAATTTCCGGAACTAGATGGTAAGAGGTATGCAATAGAGCACGGAGAACGTCTCTGTTTTTAGCAGTTTTTTACTTATTTATCAAAAACAGCTAGCCCTAGTAAAAAGTAGTTATGTACAAAATTGAAGCTGAGAAAATTTATTACAAGAATGTTTTTATTTATTTTTTTGTGTCTGTTTATATTTTCCGATGTATACGCTTGCAAAATTTGCATATTTTCAAAACTTTTTTGTACTTCACGTTTTTTGATAAATTTTCAAAAAAATTTTCAATGTACTTTAAGTTAATAATGCTTTAAGATTATGTAATTAATTATAAAATCTTAAATATCACAGCGTCGAGTGCACATTGAAGGAGATTCGCTCTCTTCCTAGTAGCACACTTTGCAAGTAGAGCCTGTTTAGGAACATATTTTTAGTGAGTACACGGCAAATTTTGGATCTACCTTAAAATGTAGTCATCTAATCGTGGTAAGGATTCCCGCGTTAGCACCGAATTTTAATGATCCTCTTATAATCCGCTCGTCGGTGCTCAATTTATGCACGCCCGTTTAAAATATCATACTACTTAAACCACTGATCATTTCATTAAAAAACTGACCAAATAAATACAAGCTCTGTAATGATTTACTGGTACTATTTATTCGATCTTAATGATTATTTAGCAATTATTATAAAAAAGATTGAACTAATGTCAAAGAAAATTTTAAATTTAAAGTTCTAGTACACAAACTATGATTTTTTTAAATAAACCAATTTTGAGGCCCTCCAAAATTTGGAGACCCCAAGCGCGCGCTTCATGCGCCTGCAAGATAATCCGCCACTGCATATAGCTATGATAGTATATTACACTGTAAAAAAATATATCAAATTTTATTTTTATTACTTACATTACTTATAAAATTTTAATATTTTTTAATAAATATTTGTATTTGTGTATTGTAAATAATTTATTTTTCAACAATTATAATATTATGTTTGCAATTATTTCTTTTTATTCAAAAAAGTTGAATTTCTTATGTTATAAATTATTTTAAATTCAATAGTTTTTTATTGAATTGAATTGACTATTGAATTTAAAATATTTCACAAGTTAACAATTCATATATTAAAATATAAATTATTTTGTCTAAAGGAAATTTGTATATGCCACTCTATTTATCTTGAAGGCTAAAATTTTTTGCTAAAGTGTAATTTAAGCACAATCAGTGAAGTTGATTATTATCAATTTTTACTTATTGTAAATTTTATCAACTTTAATTTTATATATGTATAACTATTTTTAACAAAGGAAAAACCAAATTCAAGACTTTATTTCTTAATAACTAATGAACTCCTAAGACTTTTAGTATATTTACCTCTTAACTAGTCTAAACACAACTCTGAAGTTAAAAATTTGGATATCGACATTTCATTAACAAAACTAAAAATACTTAACCTTTGTTTTAAATGTCCCTTTCTTTTGAAAATTTACCAAAAATATTTGCTTTAAATGTGCTAATTACAGCATAAACAAAAAAATCTCGGATAAAACTAATAAGTTTTACTTTTTAAATATTTATAAGTCACAAATCTGTAATTTTAATTCCTTTTATTTCTTGTTGAAAATTACACCACTAAGTAATTTGACAAGTCAATTTACACGGGAATTTTTTACAGTGTAGTAGAATAGTAGAAAACACTAATTGGTAGAGAATAATAGTCTTCCACCACAACTGTTCAAAAAACTGTTATAGATGTAATAAAAGATTTTTCCAATTATCTCGAATTTTCAAAATCCAATCAATCAAAAACATTAAATTCTCTTCAAAAATCAATCTTTTCACTCACTTTTAATTTCAAATAAAAATAACTATCAAAAAAACACTTTTCATTTTCAAAATATCAAAAGCTTTCTACAAAAATCAGCGGAGTATAATTTTAAAAATCCGTTACGGTGGCCATCATTTTTAACAAAAATTTTAATTCACACTCAAATCATAAAATCATTTCACATTACAAAAATACTAAATTGTAGGAAAATACACGACAATAATATTATGTTCCTACTGTGCTTTTAAAAGTTTAAACTCCGAAAAATTATTTGATATTTTTTATGTGAAAATTATTCTACTTCTTGATAACTCGCACTTGTTCCTCTTCAATCTTATAAACTTATATTTATATTTCTATATAAAAATTACAATAAATAATAAAGATAAGTTCTTCATTACATTGTTATGCTACATTAATAAATAATAAAGCTATACCAAAATTATCAATTGAAAAGATAAGAGAGCCATTATACGTCCAACTACTACCCTTAGCATCGGGACAATAAAAATGAAAAATTATATTATTTTGTTATTCATAGACCTTTTTCGTCCATTAAAACTTAAATCTCGTGGGTGTATTTTGCAAAATAAAAGAGCTGGTTTGTGTCGAGTTACTTCAACAACTTTGGTTGCGTCTTTGCATCGCCCTCTCGTTTAGGGGTCGCATATCCCATGAGAAAAAGTAACCATCAACGAATGTCACAAGGTATCATAAACGCATGATTTCCACAGGGAATTCTTTTCATGACAAAATTGAATAATATTAACGACGTGACAAAATAAATTTGTTTAATTTATAAATAATAAAGTTTTAGAGTATCATAATTTATATTACACGTCTATGGTAAAAGTAACTTACTAATGAGTAACAGAACAACAATAATGTACAATTTATAAATCTCGTTGAAACCGAATTGCATGGTTTGGCTCCGTTAGACGATTCGCATAAACAAAGTTCTACTTGGTATTCGTTAATAATTTGTTTAAAACATCCCCTTCGAACGGGACCCTCTCCTTTTGCAAACACTTTAGTACACATGTAGGTCACGTTTTCAACTAAAAAATAAATTTTAATCTGCGGTCAAATTTGTCTTTAAAAGTAATTACGAGCCCCATTGAAGGAGTAACTGTATTTTGCACACGATTTTCCTTGGGAACGTTTACATAGAACATCCTGTTTATGATTTTTCCATAAATAATCCACGTCTGGAGGATTTCTGTTAGCTGGAAGGTATTTTATGAAAATATGAAATCATCTACAAAGAAAAATTACTTACTCGTAATTACTAGAGGTTGTTTACAAGGAATGCCTTTACTGTCTCTTTTGTCAAAATGGTCCTCGCATGATGAAGCATTATAGAGCGTTTTGTTATCGTAATCAGGTCCTAGCCATGTAAATCGAAAACAATAGCTTTGGTTCTTGTCGAATTCTTCGTCAAGTGGATCGATTGTGGTAGTTTGTGCGTAAGTAGAAAGTAAAACTAAAATTTCAATATTTAAACTATGTTGAACCTATCTGTAAGAAACTCACTTGAAAGAACTAAAATCAAATATAATAAAACAAAAAAAATTAATTTCATTATTGTGAATACAACATTAATACAACACTAACTATAAATTTGATAGTACATTTATTAATGATAAGATAAATTACTTGATTTAAAATATTAAATTATATCTTTTTGTGATAGCAAAATTATAAGTGCTGCACTTCAACGTTTTACTCAAATATTTCCTTTTACGTATTGAACAAAGCATTAATAAATGATAATTTTACAAATTACAATGCCCAAATTACAATCACGTGATGTAAAATTTTGTATAATTTCACTATTAATTCGTATTTTCTGAATTAAACAATAAAATCCCAAATATTTTAGTTGACCCGATTTTCAATATTCGCTTCACGAAAAATCATGTAAACAGGAAAAATCAATGTTTAAATTTTTTGGAAACAATACAAGTTCTAATTTTTTTAAAATTTTTTTTTTATTTGCAGAGTAATAAACTATTTAAACCGCTTGATGTCTGACAATAGTTTGAATATTGTTTATAAATATTAAATATTTCTTGATTTTATTCTGTTTAATTTTCTACCATCAGGCTCATTTGATAAACCTGACATTTTGAAAATTAATTATATAAAATTAATTTGCTGTTAATTATGGTAAACATAAGTTTCCCATAAAAAAACCTATTTTTAATAAACTTACATACATATTAGAATATAATATTATGAATAAAAGTAAATACATTAAAAAATTTCAAGTTTTGCAATATCGTATAAAATAATATAAGAGTGTGTAGTGTATAATATCTATTATAACGGTGAGCATTAACAGGAGATTATAAATTTAACGATAATAAATCTGGTATCTGCCTTTGTCAAAGGAACCATTATATAATTGTGCAATAACTTGTTTTTTTACAGCTGTAATTTTTGTAGATCTCTCTCTCTCTCTTTCTCTCTTTCTCTTATTTGCTACATTACTTATTTTTGACTCATCCGATGAAACAGAAATGTCTCTTAAGTGGGGCGTTCAACTGAACAAAAGGGGCGTATGTAAACTGCACCGATTGTCAGTAAGTAATCTTTCTTAATTCCATTAAAGGATTAAGGTATTTAATTTATTACAGTGTGTAATTACAGTGTATAATTAATTATAAAATCGTAAATATCGTAACGTCGAGTACATATCGATGGAAATCCATTCCCTTCCTATTAGCACACTTTGCCGAGTAGGGCCGGTCTAGGGAGATATTTTTAGTTAGTACAACGTAGATCAAAACAGCCTGGAGCATCCGGAGCGAAGAAAGACCGAAGCGAAGAGTTAGATTTATTAGCCTTGAAACAAAAAATTTGCATATTACATTTAAATTCCAAATATGGAACAACCCAAACATTAAATATGTGAAAAATTTCAATTGAAAACTGTAATTCCAACATTACACAATATCCACTTAAGAGACAATACTAGAATTCTCTAAACGATAAATCACAAATTACAAATATAAATATTAAATTTTATGAATCATTCAAAATTTTGGGTATAAATTACCAAAAAGTGTAATGTGATTATTCGATTAACTGTTTGCACAAGGTTAGCTCCGCCCATGACGTGTTTTCATATTATACAAGTTAGTGTTTTTTGCCATAATTTAATAATTTTTGTACGTTACTATCGAATCAGTTACGACAAAAAAACATAAAAATTACATTAGTTTAGTAAAAAAAATTACTCTAAACTAAAAATTATAAAAAAAATAAGAAAAATTGAGAGAAATGAGTATTTGGGCTTACGCTCCTGCTAAAAATGTCTCTGAAGACCACCCAAACTCAGAAAACCCAGATCTCTAAGCTCATGCATGTTGTAAAAATATACCTTGAGCACCCCGCATTCGAAAATTACTAATCTCGAAAGTCAAGGATTCTCTGAACCAACGCAATTAATAAAAAAATTTCCAAAAACCGCCAGAATTTAAAAATTACGGAGCTAGACAGACGAGAATCTTTAAGCTCACATAGTTATTAAAAACATCCCTGAAGGCGAGTAAAGTCGGAAAGCGCAAGTATAGAAATCCGTATTTAAATTAAATTTGGCAATAAATAACAAAATCCAATTTAAAATACATTTATGATATGATGTTAACAGATGCACTTCTAAGAGATTACTGAGACCGATTCACTCCTTAAAAACTCTGCTGCAAACTGCTTACGTCAGGTACATCTGTCAACAACCGAGTGCTTTTATGTGCAAAATTGAAACTCTACAATCAATTATTTTTTAAATTAAAGTAAAATTGAGGTTTATCCATAGTTTAATCGCTTAATTTTAATGTCATCTTTTAAATTTCACAATAACTGTAAACGCCTGTAGGCCAAGTAGTAATAGAAATTCTCCCTTTGGAATGTTCAGAGAAAGAAAACCAAATTTTATTTCGAGAGTTCCTTCTGACGCTGATATTATTAAAAAAGTTAATATTATTATACAATAAATTTGAATATAAATAATAATCTAACTATAAACAATGATATTATTGTATATTTATGTTTTTAATAATTATTACAGATACCTACATATTTACTATAAAAATTCTTAAACTGAACCGCAAAATAGGTACAACTCTTTTTGTAAATCCTTCTAACTGCAAAGAGTTAATTTTGAAAAATCATAACTTGTGACTAATAAACTAAATCGTTTTCTTTGAACATTGTTCTTACTTTATATTTACACAAAATTTTAAGATCTACAACTTTTTTTCTGGTCTAGTAATATTAACTTCTTAGCTTTATCAAAAAATTGTATTTTTGAAAACTTAGTCATAAATAATTTGTCCTGTAAAAATGATCAACTTTGAAATGTCACAACTCATGACTTATTACGGCTAGAACAATTATATTTTTCAAATTTACAATAAATTATAATTACTACAATGACTGAATATGAAAGAATATAGCGGCTGTGTTTCTTTTCCACTTCGTTTTCTCAGAGTTTTTCCTGTCGACTTTCTTCGCATACTCATTATGACATCAGTGGTCGATTTCTCGCTTTCAAACCCGAATTGTTTAAGGAAATAGAATAGTACTTTGTATTCCAGAAGCCTGGCTTTGAGAGGTTCTTAAAAATTTTTCTAAAAATCGGTAACAGTGTTATTGATCTGTAGTTCTTGACTAGCCCATGTTCGTAAAATAAGTACATTTTTTAAGAATACTTTTAGTACTTAAATTTCCTACATGCTGGGGAAGTAAACCTGGTCTCAGATACGCATTGTAGATATTTCGAAGGATAGTTTTGAGTAGTCCATATAGGTTTTTCAGAAGGATTTTCAAATTTGATTAAATTCTGGTGCTTTCTTGACTTGAGTAGTTCTTATTATTTCATCCAATTTTTCCTCTTTAACTTCATTGCTTGGTGATCCACAATGTCATTTGTTTCTTTGTCATTATCTGGAAGAAATTTTTCCGTGAGATAGCTCCGATGAACTCAAAGTTTCTTTGCCATCCTCTTTTTGGAAAGACGTCAATATTGTCTAATGAGAATATTACAATTGTTCGGATTGCAAACTCCTCACCACATTGCATAAAATTTTAAATTTTGTTAGATTCTTTGGGCTACACCTCGTATTTGTATTTTTAATAATACGAGAATATTGCGAGCCAAGACGTTTGAGGCGCATGACGGGAGATAAAGAAAAAAAGGTGCAGGGTGATTAGAAAGGAGGCCGGATTTTATGGTCGGCGAGAAAGTTGGTTTTGATTTGATTTTGGGGATAGTGATCGGTGATTTTTTTGTGTAGTGAAAATTACCGGAGTCACCACAGCTCCTTCTTGCGGATTTACGCCAATTTCCAGAAAATTGTGTTCTTTTGATTTTTTTCGTCATTGGATTTCTTGAACACCCGGAGGATCAAGCGATAGCGACCACTCAACAGCAGCAATAAGATAAGTTTTTACCTTATTTCGATTTTCGATTTTCAACCGTGTGGGAAGGAAGAATTTGCTGTGCCTTTTCTAAAGAGTCCCAGCCATCCATTTTTTTTCATAACACTTGGAATTGATGTTTTTTAGTAAAATATGTGTGATGAAACCTAGAGAGGAAAACCAGCTCTTTATTAAATTCGAAGGCCCGAGTACGGATGCTGAAAAATAATTGGCTTCCACTTTCTCAAAAATAAAACACCGATAATAAATTATATAACGTATAATAAGAGCAGCAATTAAATACAATCTACAAATTTATTTAACGTTCTTGCAACCATTTCCAATAAGTAAGGAATTAGTAATTAGTTAGTTAATTAGTTAAGATTGACTTACCCAAAGACCCAGGTACGTTTACAAGATTTTTTTAAGACAGCGGTTACACCACGAAGACTCTCTGTGCTTCCAATTCTGAAGACAAGGTTGTCAACATGACCTTCCCCTCGCTGCGATTAAAGAAACGGTAGCTGGCTGGACTGCACTGCAAAAAGATGATGTAATCGATGCTCGAACAGGAATCGCTTCGTCTAACTATTATCGAAGCACTTATCACTTACACGTAAACACGGTCGGTCGTCGATTCTGGTATGAAAGAACAAGATAACATAACACGACTTCAATCGTCGTTCCAAAATAGTTGAACACCCGTTCATCAACTATGACACATATGTTAGGAATTACAATTAAACTACGCTTAGATTGAATATCCCTATTACTGGCACCTTGCGTACTCGTTGATATGTAGATTTCTACAAAATCCTGTACGGACTTTGAAACTAACTTCGTCCGCTGCACTCAAATGTCTTTCTCGACGTTTCAAAAATAGAAGTCCCGGTTATCGTTCAGTACGACGTTAGTAGGGAAAGCAAGAGATGCGCTTCAACTGTTGCGCCAGTAACTCCCATGGGCGTGCGGTGCGACTAATAATTTGAGGTCGCGGAAAACAATATTCAATAAATTGTTACAATTGTTTGCCTACCGAATTTTTCTGTAGTCAATTTGTAGGTTATTGTTGCGACATTATTTTCAACAAACTCTTTCCAACATTTGATTCCTACTTTCTTGAAATTTTCAATAGATAACTTCTCTCTTGTTCTTGTTTAACAACTTTTTTCTTTTATAAATAACATAAACTAACACTGACAGATCCCTGTCTTTGCATGGATCTACCTTTTACGTACAGTTTACGTTTACTATCGGGGGTGAAATTACTGGGGGTAAAATTACCGGGGATGAAATTACCAAGGGGATCAAATTACCGGAAGTAAAATTACCGGGGATGAAATTATCAGCGGATTGAATTACCGGGATCAATTTACCGAGAACCAAATTACTGGGGATCAAATTACCGTATACAACCCACTTGTTACATGGTTTGTTCTTAGATCGGGTCGGTTTCAAAGATCTGAATCACGTGTTACTGGCGACTGCTAGGGTTTCCGGAAAGTTGTCATTCATTCCTACAATAAGGTTCTCTTCTCTAGAAGAGAACCTTATTTTCTTCTCTTCTGTAGCCACAAGTTTTACGTGAGTACCGTGTGAGCTTCCTATTAACTTTTTCATTGATGGATAGGTGGATTCTACTAGAATGTCATTGTTTTTGACATTAAGGACTCAATGTGGTTTTATATCCAACGTTGTTAATCGTTAGAATAGCATTAGTTTTCAATGAAGTTTTAAGTTTGCTTCGCTCTAGGTTTATTCCGTATGTTCATGTTTGAGTATATCATGATTCGTACGCAAATTAATGGGAAGAGGGGAGGTTGCATGTTGATTTAAACATTTTACCACACTGCTGGTCCGATTCCTTCCTTCTTAAAATAAATTTTTGTTGTTCGATTAGGTGCTCCATGTGTTCTTCTATCATCTTGTTTAGAAGTACCTAGCTGTTTCATGGTTGTCAATGCCTGTTATGTGAATTGAATCCGATGCGTTAAGTTTGGATGTAGGTTCGGATTGCTTTGATGTTGTATGAGTCTGCTGAGTTAGGATGAGTGGTACATCTGTTTGGTTATTTGTTTGTTTTGTCTCGTTTGGGTGATTTAGTAGTAGTTTTCTCACGGCTTCTTCTGTCTTCTTATTTCGCTCTTCCCTTCTTGTCATTTGAGTTTGCCTGTGTTTCTTCTTCGTTGGTTTTGTACTTTTATCATCCTTCTCGTCAGGATTTGAGCTGTTTGAAACATCTGAATCTATTTCTGAGAAATTCATTCTCATATTTTCATCTTTACTAGTGTTATTGCTTTCTATAGAATTATCTTCCGGGTTAATGATAGTTTCTTAGTACTAGATGTGTTAACGATTCTGAAGCTAAGGCTTGTAATGTGTTAGGTTGGTTTCGTTTTCTTCACTACATCGTTTTCTTTTCTGAAGTCGGAATCGATTCTACTGTTACAAATTCTTTTTTCCTGTCATCTATGTTCCCAACGTTGTTTGAAATTGTTTTTAATCCCGTGGGTGAAACAGGGTCTAGAACGATATGGTGTACCGCAGAATTGAAGGTATACACTAAAAATGCTTATGTATTATGAAAAAGACATTATTACAAAGCGAATAAACTAAAGATCTACATACTATTTCTTTACAATTAAGAAATAAACGAATTTAAAAAATCAATTTTCACGTAAGGTTTGTTTAAAAGTTGTATTGTATTGGCGGTCTGTATGCTTGACGTATATACGAGTAAGACCGAGTTTATAAGGATGGGGAGCACCGTAATCGACTGTTAACCAAGCCGCAGTTAACATCATTCAATTATTCACTTTTGGCGAGTTGGGCCATCAAGGAGATGTTTTCAGTGGTTTAGCGTTTGTCGAAACGGCTCGGAGCGGACGGGACGGAAGCAAAGACTCCAAAGACTCCAAACTACGGCAATATCAGATCCACGCTAAAATCTAGTCATGTGTTATAAAATAATAGAAAACCATATTTCAATTTATCTTTAGCCAAGATAAGGCTAAAAATAAACTACACTAATGGAGTGAAAATATTTTGCTCAAAAATGGTTTTAAAAAATTTAAAATCATCATGAGCGAGGCTAATGGCATGTACTGAAGTACATTCTGGCTTTTTGTACGCTTATTTATGTATGATTCTTAAAATTGGCTATTCTGAAATTTTCAAATTTGTTGTACACTTTATCGTCTACTACTCTCGTACAAGTAGATTGTCCGTCGGATCATCTATAATATTTGTTTTTATTACATCTTTAGTTTTTGTTAAGTTTTTTTTTATTTCCCTTATAAATATCACTCATAATAATTTTTTTAAATATAAAAAATAATATTGGATATTGGAAACGGATTCTTTTCGGGATTTTTTCCTGAATCCTGAAAAGATGTGTTATTTGTTTGATTATTTTAAACAATAAAAAGATTATGGATAATTGAATTTAATTAACATTAAAAACGGCACTAAAGTAGTACTTTAACACCGGAAAGTGTCAAAAACAATTTCTTTAACAAAAAGTGATACTTGAAGGTTAACATAGCATTATATAGATACATGTGTTTGAAGCTTTTAGAAAATCTTATTGTGTGAAAAATACTGTAATATTTGGTTCTAAGATTTGCATTACTACCTTCTCAAATCAAAGTTCCTTTAAATCTGCAGATGGTTCTTTGAATGCTAATGTCTTTTACCTTTGTTTACCTCGTTCTAACCTCTCACCTAAGCTTATATGTATCAGTGGCGGAACCAATGAAGGATACCTGAAGGAATAATAAATTAGTACACACAAATTAAATTTTTAAAATTTTTTAAACAACAATCCGGTGCTTTTGGCGTCGATAACTGTAGCGCTAAGATGCTGAAGCTCACCTTATCTTTTTGTCTTGTTAGCTTAACTAAGCTAATAAATTTTTGTCTTACTACATTCGGTAATACCAGCATTGTGGAAGAAATCGATCATTACGCCTATCGCTAAAAATAACAATGGCACTAAATTTGCTGATCTTCGGCCAATTAGTGTGTTGCCTGCCCTTTCAAAAGTATTTGAGTCCGTTCTTCACCGGCAGCTACTAGAACACATCGAGTGTTCGCATATCTTATCTGCTATTCAATCTGGTTTTCGCTTTGGTTATAGTACCGCAACGGCGTTGAGTAAGTTTACTAATAATATCGCCAGGAATATTGACAATTCTAAGGTAAAAATTGTGGCTTTCTTGGACTACAGCAAGACTTTCAATGTGATTAATCACGAGTTGCTTCTCTCTAAGTTGTTGTACTACGGTTGTGCCGGCTCGGCCATTGTTCTTTTGCGGAATTATTTGACTGGTCGAACTCAGAAGGTCAGGCTAAATGATTGCTTGTCCGGTGAGCTTGCCACAACCAGTGGCATGCCGCAGGGTAGCATTCTGGGTTCGCTTCTCTTTGCCATTTTTACTGCTAACCTTTCTAATGTTCTTTCTTCCGATTGCGGTGTACACTTGTATGCTGATGATTCTCGAGTATATCTCTTCAACAAACTATCTTTGTTGGCAGTATTGTTCAATTTTTGAATAATAATTTAACTTCTATTAAACTATGGACAGGTGACAACGGGTTAATCCTTAACCCCAATAAAACGGTTTGTTTACGCATGGGAAGTACATACTGCTGTACTCTGGCCGACAACACTCAATCTGCTGATATTAAACTTGATGGCTCCGTACTGAAGTTTAGTGATAATGTTAGGGACCTTGGCGATCTAATATGCGACAGTAACTTAAGCTTTGAAGCGCATGTTATTATGATTTGTGGTATTGGATACTACAAACCATAGCTACAAACTGAAATCCTTATATAGGTATAAGTATCTTCTTCCTCCAACGATTAAGTTGCAGCTGGTGCAGCGTTTGGTATTATGTCACCTGGACTACTGCAGTGTGGTTTATTACTTCACTGCAAACCTAAAACATAAACTACAAGTTCTGCAGAACTTTTGCATGAAATTTGCCTATGATATTGACTTTGGCAGCCATGTTACTCCTTCTTTTATCAAATTTGGTGTGCTTAAGGTTTACGCTCGTTTTGAGCTTCTGTTAGCTTCATTCCTGTACAACTTGGTGGCCCGGGATACCTGTTGGAGTTGATGGTAAAATGATGTGAACGCCATCAACTTGATCTTTGCTATAGCGGGGACTTATCTATCCCGTCTTACAAGACGACTAAGTTCCAGGGCTTCTTTGAGTACCGAGCGGCAAAGGTCTTTAATAAGTATGTAAACGTGTTTTTGATGGTACCGGTACCAGTCGTTTCTTTCGAAGCGCGGTTAAGAAAATGCTGCTGTTTGTGCAATATGCGAACTAGGGTGGAATTGAAAAACAGCTCTGCTGATTGTTTTGCTCTTTTGTCGACTCTATGAAATCTATTTATTTTTTTTTGTATTTATATTTTTTTTTTTCATTGTAAATAGAGTTGACGAATAAAGTTATTATTATTATTTTATGTTTAAATAAAACACAAGATTCGGTTTAACGATGAATATTTATTTGACCAAAAAGAAAATGGTAGTCTAACAACCAATTTACCAGCAAAGTTAATCTCCTCGATATCATTTAATTCAGCATACCTTCAGAAGCGGATTTATACTTTTGCTGTCCATAGGCACTGAGGATTTTGCGGCACCTATTTAAAGGGAAATAAAGTTGCTGGTATAATGTATCATATAAACAACCTTCGCAAAAATATTTATGGTGCATATTTTTATATAATTAAAATTATATGAAGTTACTCACTTCATTATATGAAGTACAGTTACTCACAAAAGTATTCGGACGCTCCTATGTTAGCAATGTAAATTGTACTTTTGAAAACTCTTTTTGGCATATAAAAATCGCTTTTACAAAAATACTTATCAGTCATTTTTTATAGATAATTTCTTTCCTTTCATTTTTGTTTCCCTACACATTTTTATTCGTCGTCGTCGCCTCGTTTTCGACCGAGAGGGACTTAAAGCAGTCTCGGTGAAAATGGGAATCCCCTAAGAAAATCATATAAATATCATAGAGCATTTTTAATTTTATTAAAAAGTTTTACCGTATCTGCTTTAAGTCACTCTTGGCCGAAAATGAGGCGACAAAATTTTGCCATTCTCTTTTTAAGATTTTTCCACCCTTACAAACTGGATTGGGTTAGAATTTTTAAAATTTCCTGTTTTAATAATATACTGTAGCATTTTAAAGGGTGCTTTAGTAAATAGAGATGTGATTTTTACTGAGTGTTTATTACCGTAAACACTTTCATTTACGACTATACTTTAAAATTTTTAAAATTGTTATTCCAACTGCATTACATATGTATTAAAAACATGTATTTAAACTATTTTTGTTATTTATAAATTTATTGTGCTAAAATTTTAAGTTTTATTTGCAATTTTAGTAATTTTTTATAAGTGTCCATACTTTCATGAGCGACAGTGTACATACTACATATTGTACAATTTCTTTTCGATTTTAAGTATAATTTAAAAAAAAAATTTCCGCTTCAAAATTTTGCCACCCCCTAAATTCTGCCGCTCTAGGCACGTACCTACTGTGCCTTATGGGAAATCCACCACTGCATGCCTTTAATTTGAAATATGATTTAATAACTGTTCGATAAGTAACTTCTCCTAATTATAACAGTAGATATTGTTTATTCATATGTAACGACCAATCATAACCTTTGTAATACTTTAATAACCAATAAGAAGTACCTATATGCATTTCAATAACCAATTAAAACATTTTATATATCTAATATTTTTCAATACATCGTTACACCCCCGTCGTCATATCGTCACATAAATTGTCGCACCGTTTAAATAAATTGTCATAATCTTAATTAAATCGTCGTATCTTAAATAAAGTGTTATAATCTTAAATAATCATGTAACCGTAAATAATTATGTAAAAATTTGTTAAACAATATTAAACCTGTTAAATAATGTATTGTTATTTTGATATCTCATTGAGAGATATTTGAAACGATGAAACAATTTGCTGAAACGTAAGAGGTTCTAATTACGGTACTGCTTTTTCTTGATGACGTTATCAGACATACTGCCGCCTTGTACAAATATTAACCAAATTCAAATACATAACAAAGAAAACAATACTTAAACAACCTTATAAGCTAAGACGGTCATTCTAAAATGCACCACGTCCTCTTTAAAACATACATACACGGTCAATTATCCACCTCATTATTTTATATTTACACCTCAGAACAAACAACCACCTTCGTATTACTAAATCAACCTCCTTCATATATCCTTATGTAATTGAAAACACCATCTTCCATTTTACCAAAATAACTTGTTACACATACCATCGTTACTATGATTTTTTGTATTTAATGTATTTAAAAATACATTTGGCAGTAATTTAAAATCGTACATAAAGCGCTAGATACAAACTAATAAATCAGATAAAATATATAATAAACAGAATAAACTCAATGTCTCACTGTTGAACACTGATATAAGTGTACCCCAAATGCTTATCTCTATTACCACTTAACGGCTCAGATCTTTGGGGAAGCAGTAAAAAGTTTGATAGACTTCAGTCTACTAAATACCCAGTTTTGACTTACAGTTACTCGAAAAAGTATTCGGACGCTCCTATGTTAGCAATGCAAATTGTACTTTTTAAAAACTCTTTTTAGCATATAAAAATATTAGATTATATTATGCATATCGTTTGCACGCCAATGTATTAACGAGACGTTAGTCAGTTCCGTCAGTTCATAGATTTCTCTCTCTCTCTTTATCTATGCGTCAGTTCATTTAGAGCAGTCATCAAGTTAAGACGTTTTATTTTGTTCTCATATAATTTAATCACCTTTATTAAATGTTTATTTGTTCTCACCACGTTTTTTTATTAGACAAACCCAAATAAGTTACATTCTATAATAAGTATTATCTTAATAAAAAATCACGATTACAAAAATACTTTTCAAACATTTTTTGTAGATAATTTCATTCCCTTTTAAAAGGGATTTTAGTTTCCATACATTTTTTTATTGGTCGCCTCGTTTTCGACTGAAAGTGACTTAAAGCAGTCTCGGTAAAAATTTCTTGGGAATCCCCCGAAAATCCCATAAGATTTCCATTGTGCATTTTTAATTTTATTAAAAAGTTTTACAGAGTCTACTTTAAGTCACTCTCTGTCGAAAATGAGGCCACAAAATAGAAAAATGTATCTGAAGAAAAATAAAGGCAATGAAATTTGCGACAAAAAATGTTGAATAAGTATTGTTGTAAAAACGATTTTTATATTATAAAAACAGAGCACAAAAGGAACAATTTACATTGCTAACATAGGAGCGTCCGAATACTTTTTCGAGTAACTGTATAATAAGTTTCTGTGATTTTACCAAAATATTTTTTAATTTTCTATTTTTACTTACAGAGCTATCTAACAAGCACAGTCGTAGGTAATTTTTTCTGTCCTAGAATTCCGTAATGCGGGAGCAGTTTTCCGCAAATTTTACCCTATATAATATAATTTATTATAATACTATTATATTTAAATTTAAATTTTGATAAATTCCACACCTACAATGAAGAATTCTGGACAATGCGAACTAAGCTTTAGATCGTTGGATCTGACTAATATTGTATTTTTCCGATTATATATATCTAAAAAATAAGATTTTTGCTAAGCTAAGCCTCAGTGGTTGTACAAATAGTAGAAATAAAAGATTATTTAAATTTCATAAAATTTTATATAATGTTGGTAAACATCCTGTATGAGTTGTCAAATCCACATTAGCTGTCAACAATGGTGTCTAGGTTATATTGTTAGTTTTCCTTAAATTCAAATATAATAATTATTTATTTATGAATTAAACCATCCATAATAAAACCAAAGTAACGTTACAATAATTTGCAATACTCCCGTTTGATCAAAAATTAATATTTATTCTAACCTAGAACCGTTGTTTGACATAATTAAGACAAAAGTGGACTTTTACAGTTTGGTGGTCAGTACGATGATTGGTTGATTAAGTGCTTTAATTGTGTTAAATTTTACGTTTAAGTACGTTACTAAATTAATTTTGTGCAGTGACAACTGTTTAGAACAAGAAGCAAAATGTCTCTCACAATACAACAAATCATTGCCGATGCACAAAAACTAACAGACCGTCTAAAGGAGCGCGACACGATTACCGATGCACTTTTAAATGAAACGCATTCTATTAATAAAAAAATTGATGCAATGAAACAGGTATGTAAACGAAACACTCGCTTATAGCCTTCGAAAGGTTTTTGTACATTCTTTTTCCTTACCGAGTCACTTTTTTAGTATCAAGAGGAAATGGAACAGTTAAACGAAGTGGCTCACCAAAAACCTCACTCCCAATTGATTGCCAATATTCAAAAAGAAAATAGACATTTGAGAGAAATTCAACAGGAGAACAGGGAATTGCGAGCTGCTTTAGAAGAGCATCAGACTGCACTTGAGCACATAATGTCAAAATACAGACAACACACCACCCAACAAATATACAAATCACACGTCAACTTTCTAGCACTCCAAAGTAATAAATATAACGAAGTCATATCACAACAAGCAGAAAAAATACAGGAAATGGCCGAGATAATGAATCGAGCCGCTTTTATAGACGAAGTTGAAAATTGTAATAATAATGAAACCACTTCACGTTTAACAACTGAAAACAAGGTGAAATTTTTTATATTTTAAAGCTTCGAACTAACACATCTTTTCTTTCAGGGTTTAAGAGAACTGTTAGAGATATCATGCAAATTTGGTTCATATGGGAAAGCAATGGGGGGGCCAACGACTGAAGATAAAGTTGTTCAAACAGATAATTGTTTGTTATGAATGTATAAAGAATAAGCAAGCACACCAATATTATAATTAATCTTCAATTTATTTCAAAAAATATTTAATTTTAGCTTATATTGTATTAAACGAATCTACTTATTGTAAGTCAATTATAAACATTTATAATTTACCTTGAATTTAATGTTGTGTATAATTAGGTAATTGAAATTGTAGATTATATGTTTGTTTTTTAAATTAAATGTTTGTAATAAATTGTTTTAATCTGTAATTTTGAATAGAAACTAAGAGTAACTGAATAATTAAGCGTAGCGAATATGGGTTACTGCTTTTTTTTTTCGTTAATATTGTACCTTGCAATTTAAATTAATAATTTTAAAAATATACCCATTATTATTATTTTTTGTTGTTATAATATGAGAACCACTGAAGATATCATTTTTAAAGTTATCGAAAATATACCTATTATTAATTTTTTAATTAAAAGGAAAAATAGAGAAAATCATATTTTTTGTATATTGTATTTGTAAAATTTATGAAAATGTACATCAGAATGATCTAAACAAAATAATGATAATTGCAAAAAGGAATCTTCTGTATCGGCGAATAATTACGTTAAAAATATTAGAAATAGATATTATCCTTAGTTTAATTCACAAAATGATTAGAGGTTTATACTGCTTATAATTAAAGTTTAAGTTTTTTTTAAATCTTATTTTAGCCAATAATCAAACGGAAAAAATGACATTTATTAATTTAAAGAACGCTTAAATTTTAACTGTAAGTGGTGCAAACCATCAATTATTGTTCGTTGGCACCACTTATAGTTAAAATTTAATCGTTAGTTAAATTACGTTAAACCTCATTTTAACCAATAGGTAAGCGGAAAAAGTGACATTAACTATAAGCGGTGCGTACCACCTTCTAGATTTTGGCGAAATTATTCACTTACCAACCAACGCTTCGGCAGTTAATGCTTGCAGCTATGTGCATTTTGTTAGCTTTTTCTTTCTCGATTTCAGATTTTGGATCCAAAACAATCGAAATCGTTTGTTAGCTCCTTTTTTATTTTTATTTGCACTCAGTCTGTTTTCAAGATATTTAAAAAAAAATTAAATTCAATTGATAAAATGTTAGTCTCACTCAATTCGACTTTGGATTTAAAAATCGTACAAAAAGATATTTACTAAATTCGAAGGCCTGAGAAATTATTTTATTACTGTAGTTCTTATTTTAAATTTTACTGATTTTGAAATAATAAAAAGTAGAAATGTAGATGAAATTAACGAATCGCTACCGAGTTTAGTCCTTCCCAAACACAAAAACTCAATCGCATCCTATATAATATTCAACCGTGACCAACGTAAGAACTAAAATTATTTCTAATCATTTTCATTCGTATTTCACATGTGAAGAAACTTTGAGGTTAGGAAACACTTTTAATTGTTACATTTTGTAAAAAATATGACAGGTATTAAGAAAAAACGTGTCTCGAAGAAAACGAAATCTTCCTGGAGGAAGCATGTTAGCATCGACGACGTCGAAGATTTCTTGCAAGATCAAAGAGACGAAGAGCGGTTTTTCAAGTGAGTTTTTGCTTAACTTCCCATAACATCCACAAAAATGTAATTTTTTAGAAAAACTATTGCCGAAGTACCCAGCGAGGATCTATGTTGGGTAGACACCGAAGGAACTGAAGTGAGACCGACCGTTACATCTTCAAAACAAGCAAAGAGAGCTCTTTTGCGGGAAAGTCTACCAAAGTGTTTTTCAATTTTACAAAATGATAGTCAAATATCATTACCGATCAGTAATAGGTAAGTTTCTATCTCATTAAATTATTTTTAAATATCGTATTTTGCTTAACGACCGAAAACTTAATTCTACTTTCATGTTAATTTAATTTATTTAAGAAATCCGGTTGGTACTGGGGACAAAAAAAAGAGCATTTTTTTGAAGTATAAAGAGCAGGTAAAACGATTGCAACCAAAACGCCAAATTCCGTCAAGACTTCTCCGCAGGAATAAACATCAAATGATGAGTGATATATGGGATGAGAAAAGTAATATTTTTAATTATTTAAATAAAAGTTCTTTAATAGTTTTAAATTTTAGAGAAGCCAGACGAGTTGCTGGATAATGAATGGATTGGTGATGCAAGTAAAAGACACATTCTTCATACTGCCAACGAACAGAAAAAAAAAGATGGTAAGGTAGTTCGAAAGAAGCAGTCGGCTGTGCCTGCTGTTGAACCTCCTCACCCTGGAACTTCTTACAATCCAAATTACGAAGATCATCAAGATTTACTACAAAAAGTAGTACAGCGAGAAAAGAAAATTATTAAGGAGGAAGACCATTTACAGCGTGTGACTACAAAAATGTTTAAGAAAGTTAAAGCCTCTATTCGAGAGGTAAGCGCTTTCAATTTTTTTTATTTACATGTATATTAATAGTTGTTTTGCAGACAAATTCTTTAAAAGAAATGTCTGAAGGACTAAACGTCAAGAGTGAATCTGAGTCCGAAGAAGATTCAAAAGAATATTATAGTTTAAATCCTCCAGTACAAAATAAAAAGAAAACTTTAAAACAACGGAGAAAGCGAAGGGAGCACATGCAAGGGGCTTTTGAAAAATATAAAGAAAAACAAGAAAAGAAAAAAATGCATGATTTACGTAACATAAGAAACCTGAATAAAAAGGTGGAAGCAGAACAGAAAGAAGCCGAAGATGCAAGACAGAAACAAATTGAAGCCTCCAAGAATAAAGTCGAAGAACCTAAACGATTGACCCAGCTTAGATTCGAAGAAGAAGAAATTGACTTTAACATGCCTCAGGATATCACGGGAAATTTGAAGAACTTAAAAGCAGAGGGAAGCCTTCTGGTGAATAGATTTAAGAGTTTGCAAAAACGAAATATTCTGCAACCTACAAAGTATCACAGAATGCATACGGCTAAAGTTAAGAAGTATGAAAAGCCAGGTCATAGATCTGATTGGAAGGTAACTGTGGCAAGATCGAAAGATAACATGTTATAAATTAGATGTGTTTTTTTAAACTGTCAACTTTACAAACAAAATGATAATAAAAAAACCAGTTTAATTACAATTTCATTCATTTACAAATAAATTCATTTAATTTACATCCTGGAAGTTGTATATTCCGATGGAAATTTGAAGGAATGAGAGCCATGTGCAAATATATTTGGCAGAAGTCCCGCATTTGGAATTATATTCCACGACAGTGTTAGTGTTACGTTTTTGTTGGCTCTAAAAATTATAAATGATACAGCAAAACCTGTGATGAATAAATTATTTTACCTACCTTAAACCATTGCCGTCATCCCAAAAGTAATATTTGGTATTCATGTTTTTAAAATCAAGTACTGCATTTTCTCCTCTCAGAATGATTTTATCCCACAGTACAACCTTCAAGTAATAACAAATTAAAACTACAATAAAACAAATTTAAACATAATTTACTTGATTAAGCTGATTATTGGAGGTCTCATATTCGGCAGTTAAATACAGAAACAGTTGTTTAACATTCCAGTTAAATAAGTGGGACAAGTCTGTATGCAAATCGAAGGTAAGAAAACCTAAATCGTTTTTCTCTCGTGAAGCACTATAGTCAGGTACGTTTTTTCTATAACATCACACTTGTTAGAAAATCATTAAAGGTAGAATAATTTATTACTTACACTACTACTTTAACAGTATTCATGGCTGCTTTGGTGCGGTAATCTAGTAAAACTGTGGAAGCAAAACACACAAAGGTTAAACATGCCAAAACACTCAATGCGTATGCCACAATGGCATTTCCTCTTTGCAAAACGGAATGCATTTTTGTATTTTAAAAAAAGTCTTTATTTTTTAAATACGCGACCGGATTGTCAGACACGTAACCTAATCACATTCGGTACATGTCAAATTACTTATACGTCAAATTTAGCAGTCTACAGAAACCTGTAATTTCAAACTTATCTTCTTCTTTCATAGAGCGTTTTGAATTTTGTTATACAGTATCCTCCTACAGAAGTGGAATTATAATATTTTGGGAGCAGTACGCTACCGGGATCCAAAGATCTTTCTTTTTAAAGGTATATGGTAAACTGTAATGAAATTTGTTTTTGAACTTCTAAACTAGAATTATTTTACAAATAATTAATGTCCAAATTTAGGGACGGCCAGCTCTCAGCAGCTTAGTACTTTATAAAATCTAGATAATATTACTAATATTTAATATTAGCTCAAAGCACAATATAAATAAAGTGTGCCTTTAAAAATCCCTAGCGTAACTATAACTGAAACGGAGCTTACACTGGATACATTTCTAGATTAATTGGTATTTAAAGTTTGCAGATAGTCTATTTTCTTTATTTTAATGTTATCTATCAAATTCTACAAAATCTTTTCTTCTAGCTATAATCATAATAATTATCAACATTGATAATTTGACATAATAAATAACATTTGACATCCTTATCAAGTCTGTCAACACCGATTGACAGTAGACAAGTAGGGTACAGTACAATTTAAGTACCTTTTTAAGTATAAATTTAAGTACTACAATCAAGTCAAGTAAATTTTACGGATAATTAATTATTAGAAATATAGTTGAGTTAGGGGTCAGTATTAAAACAATAAAATTGTCCGACGTTTCGAGTCTTTATTGACCTATTATCAAGGCTACAAATAAATACAAATATTTAATTAAAAATTTTACATAAATTACAAAATTAAAAATAATAAAAATAAAAATATAAAAGTGAAAAATGAAAACAATTTGAAAATACTTTAGACGAATTTCAATTTTGTGGGTCAATAAAGGCTTGAAACTTCGGACAATTTTATTGTTTTAATACTGACTCCTAACTCAACTATATTTCTAATAATTAATTATGGAGGGTCAACGATATAAATACACGATTAATTTTACGGATAATTGTTTAGAAATTCGTGTCAGTACCCCGTATTTAATTAAAATTCATATTGAAGAAAATTAGAACCACAAATTTTATGTCAAAGCGAATTATTGTTAAATTTTGCTTAAAAATAGAAATCTGTAGGATTAGATACTTAAAAATCAGTTTAACATTTCAAGCTGTGAGCTTTTAAATTTTACTTACAAATTTAAGTACACTCTCTTCAGTGTTGCTTTTCCAAAGAGCCCCTTAATTAAATCTTTTGATCAAACTACAGAATTGTACTAGCTATACGAATAGTCAGTTTTTTTATTGAAAACGTAATATCATTAGCAGAATTTCTTCCAGCTTTTTTTCTTCTATCATGTTTCGGCTAAGTTTCGAATCTTGGTTCTTCTTGCCTTCCTTGAATCAATCTCGTCCTGGGTCATGACTTTGTTGGCCATTATTTCTATCAGCATCTTCTCGATTGTTTCCTATTGCTTCCGGGTATTCAGCATCAGCCCCACCATGTTGGATGTAGTGAGGTCCTGCTCTGCCCAGCTGTGTTTGGGCGGCGCTTCTCTGGTCTGACCATTTGATAAAGAAAAAGATTGTGTGTCGTGCGGAGCAGAAGTAGCAATTGGGGACGGCTGATCTTTTGAAGCGATGTAGATAATTTTGGAAGCAACTATGTCGCTCAGAACCTGGGTACTTTTGCTCGTAGGTAAGTTTGCCGTGGGTTTTGTTCACACACGGCGCAATGTCTAGTATCAATTCGTAGGTTCACTAGCCTTTGCTCGACGCTCTCCACGTTTTCTGCCACCTCTCCTGGATTTCGGTGACTGGATTTTAAACAGCATTTTGTTTGCAGCTCTGTATTTTGCGTTCCGCAACTCTGCTTTGAGGTGGATCGGCAGTAGGAACGCAATTACTGTCTGCCGCGTCTGTGTCTGTGGATATGGTCCTGTACTAGCTGATTATTCTAATTGCATTCTTCCTCTGAGTCGTTTCTAACATTTGCATGCACGTCACCTTTTCCAGCGCCGAAACCCATATCGGGGCGGCGTACAGCATTATGGATTTCGCTACCGTGCTCAGGAGTCTTCTCTTAGTCTCTTTAGAACCGCTTTTGATTAACATGATCTTGCTCAATGCTTCCATCGTTGACGCAGTCTTGGCCGCAATTCTCGTGATGTGGGGTTTGAAGGTAAGACCCCTGTCAATGTCCACGTCTAGCACTCGACTCGGTTACACGTTGTGATGTTCTGCCCGCCCACCAAAAACTGAACAAGCCTGGTCTATCTCTTTCTCGCGACTACAACCGCCTCCGTCTTTTCTGAGACTAGCTGAAGACCCCTGGCAGTTCATTCGTGTCCATTCCAGAGAAGGAGACCCAGCCCTGAACTCTGCGGCACTCCGCTGTACACAGGTAGCGTATGCTGCCAGAGCTTCTCGTCCACCTCGAGTGTTCTGCCGTGAAAGTAGCTGATCAGTGGTTAAGAAAATATGGAATTTTCCTCCTTTCTATTTCCAATATGATCATCTCAGGTCGACAGTTGAGATGCCCGACAGCTCCCATCTCGGGGAATTTTTTTTGTTTTTTTTTTTCTGGTTTTTCGTGTCCCTCCTTTTACCTCTTTAATCCTCCGGACCATGAGTCGACCGCGTCCACGGTAGATCTTCCTCGTCGGAAGTCAAACTGTCCTGCCGGAGTCTATGTAGTAGTAATCTTTCAAAGAGCTTTCCAACATGGTTCAGCAGGAAAATCGGTCTACATGAGTTGAAGAGTTCTAGGGATTTGTTGCTTTTCTTCCACAACAACAATTTCGCTCTCTTCCATGTTTCCGGGTAGCTTCCCTCTAGCAGACATCTGACGAGATTATACGTCAAAAATCAAACGAGATGACAGTTAAAATCATTAAAATCGACGTACGTATAATTCATTTTCATTACAAAGTTACGGCGACGTATTCTTTTTTTCTGTCTCTTTTCTAATAGTTACTTTTTTCTAAATATGACAAAGATAACCAAATGTTATAGTATAACATTTGGTTATCGTATGGTATAACATATTACGTTAAATCTCACTACATTTGGAGATCAGTTGCGAACCTTTCACTAGTTGGGATCCTGACGAGAGCCCAAAATCTCAAGAGCTTGGGCTTCAGCCTTCTCCTAGCCTGATTAAATGTATGCTTATAAATAATTTTACTACAGAATAAAGAGGTTTATCACATATTTAGCTCCAAATTTTGGATAAGCTGCATCCGTCACTATGTATAATAATTAAATTTATACTATAATTTCCTTATAATTGCACATATTATATTTTACAAAATTATGGCTCTATGTTACATATTTTGTTAAGTTTTTTTAATGTATAATATATTAATTTCTTATTTACGACTTATTCAAAAATCAGCGGTAAAACGTAAACAAATTTCTATTGGTTATAAAATAGTTGCCGGTAGATGTCCGCAATGGGCACCCAGTGTGTTTGTAAACTGGGTTTTTCTTAAATTTTGCAAAAATATCGGAATCTATTACGAGATTTCAGTTAATTGAATCTAATTTTAATATATGTGCGGTTTGTTTGTGATAAAAATTGTTTTTAACCTGATTATATGTGATTCTGTTATTATGTCTAAATAGGGGTTAGGTTTTACCCTTGCGGCCGTATGCTCGTATGCAAAGTTGTGGTTTTAGCTATGTGTTCCTATAAAATTAATATAATGCAACAGCATGTAGGCAATTTATTGTTTTATCTATTAATGAACAAATTAAGGTGAGTTTACAAGAGTTCTATGGGTTTGTTGTTTACAGAAGAAGTTGAGAATGGCAGAAAACTTGAATTTTGCAAATGAAATTTAAAAGCCACTTGTAAGAATTGTTTTGAATTTATCATTAAATTAGTGACTGAAAGTCGTTATTAAGTCGCTAAATAAGTGGTCTTGGATGTGAAATAACTTGAAGGTCTGAAGTTTTAGATTGTGCTACTTTTCAAGTAGAATTGTTTATCATCATAAATTATTTGTTGCTGTCAAACGCTGCACAAATTTGTTATTTTTTTCTTTTAAAATGCAAATTTTTGAGTTTAGTAACTGCTTGACGAATCACAAATTGGCAATAGATGTGAACCATAATGTGGTCAACTGAATGTTGAATTCGAGATACTCTAACGATGCAAAGCCTGGAGGCGGCATGTGAGGAGGGTGAAGTAAGAATGTTATTTAAACTTTTTATTTTGTGTATTAATTCTAATATGTTTTTAGCGTACATTTAAGAAAGCAAAAATTAGTCGTTCTTCCGTGCCTTCACTTCGCCCCCAGGAGATTGAACAAACAACTGACACCGCTTCAATCAAAAACACCTTTTGTATATTTACCAAATTGAAGGAATTGCACCTACAGGAATGTTCTAAGGATTCAAATCAAAATTCTACCGTAAGTTGCTATGCTCAAATGCTACTTTTCAATCTTTTTCTTTTTTTGTCCCAGCTATTACAATGCATGACCCTTTCCAACATAAATGTTGTCTAGTTTTAGGATAATGTCAAAGGAGTAAGCTAACCTTTATATCTAACTTTATAACCCCTTTTTTATTTAAAATTCTACAATTAAAGGCTTGACAATTGCTGTATCATAAAACTTTTCCTGTTCACGTACTGCTAATTTTGAATTTGCTTTATAAGTGAATAATTATGAAAATGTTGAAAATGCTCCTTTGTAATTGCATATCTACTCTACAAAATTTCGTTATTAGAAATTTGTCCTTCATCTATGTTTTTATTGCAATCTTATTTTTAGTAGCATCTTTAAATGCCAACCTTTCTTCTGTGTTTGTCGTATGAATTTTATACATATTCAAACTTATTGTTAACTAGTTGCAAAGATAATTTTAAACAAGAAATCGGATATATTGGGATAGCTAGTAAACACTTACACTTAATTTGTTTTGAGTCTCTTGAATGTAGCTGACAAAAAATTCTATAATGCTTACTAAAGACAGTTTTACTTACTTTTGTAATTTTTGCTCATTTTATGTTCTGGACTCAATTAAAAAAGAATTTTCTGTATTTACAAGAAAGCAAACTGGAGTTTTTAGATATAAAACTTATTTGGGCCCTAAGAAGCCTCTTATCGTTTTTACCTTGAAATTTTTCTAAAATGCATAACAGCGATATTGTTGGATAGATTTTTAGAAATTACTTCTTTTAAAGCGAATTTTAAATTTGGATTTAAAATTTGACATTGTCGTCGAAATAATTTAGTAGTCGGTTGGATAGAAAGTTTTTTAGTTGAGTTTTGTTTCTACAAATTAAAATTATAGCAGATGATCAAACAGCTCAAAGATTTTGATCAACAATATCAAATGACGTCGATGATTTTTGGTGCAAAATGTTGCCAGAAAGGTATGGCAATACTGAAGAATTTTGTGAGCAGTAGATGCAATTGTTAAACATCACTAGAGGGATGATAATTTGGATTGTGTTGACACAGAAGAGGAGGCAATGCAACTTCTAGATGTTACTGCTATTCATGTAAAAGAGGAACCGATTTACATACTTGGTTTTCATTAGGATACAAAAACAAAAATGGGTTTATTTTAAAAATAAACTTGAATAAAGTTTGTCCAGAATTTATTAAAAATTAGAAAATTCCGACAAAACGTGAAGTGTTGCAAATATCTATTTTTGATTCTACAGAATTTGTTATACATTTCACAGTTCTTGATAAAATACTATTGCATGATATGTGGAGAATTGGAATCGATTAGGAAGATGAACTAACTGGAGATTTATATGAAAAATGGAAATTTTGTATGGCCAATAAAAATGCACAAAGTTTATAGGATTATTTATTTATTTAAACATTTACGGTATAATTATTTAATAAAACTAAACAGAACGTTAAAATAATAAAATTTTAACCATACAGTGAAGAAATATAATAGAATATGTAGAAACATATCATTATATCACATTACTAAATTTTATTTATTTTCATAAGTAATATTAATTTTTCTCATTTTTCAAATATAGTAGAAGCTCGATAACGTGAACATTCGAATTTATGAACATGGACCGAGGGTCCTGTGAACACTCAATGTTGTCTACAGCTACTCGCTAACGTAAACATTATAATGCTTAGTTTACATTGGTAAATGGGTTAGTTGCTTGTACCTGTAACTTACAAGACAGCTACTAATGCAATGTAAACCGATAGGACAGGACCTGTCTGTCTAAATTTGCCTTGTGCACAGGAAAGTTGACTAGCTAGGCTAGTATTGGTACATGTAACGGGTACAAGTAACTTAACCAATGTAAACTAGCCATTACACTCGATAACGTGAACAGCGAAAGTTAACAGTTGTTAATGTTGTGTATAAAATATCTTGATGTCTACCACCCACTTCTTATCACTTGTACGTGATTAAATATAAAATAAAGGTACCCATGTTTAAATGAAAGAAATGCATATCTATAATTATAAGAAATTCGTTTAATTGTCGACAAAATACAAGGTGGTGATGACATTGTAATATTTTTATTTCATGATGTTAGTATGTAATTCTTTTCATTACATAAAACACTAGTTTTTCTACATCCCCGTTAGTGTGAATACTTGCGCTAGTTTGAACGTGCCTTTGGAAAACTGTTTGCAATCTAGATCATAATCGGAAATTGATGAAAATTCTTAAGAAATTTGGATCTACAATTTTATAGAAAATGTAAAAGTTTGAATTGAGAAATTGCTAACTGTACAAAACTAACAAATAATTGCAGTAGATTATTTCAATTTTCGCCAATGTTATAAGTAGATGGCATGATGCAAGGTAGAAGAAACACCATATCGTCACCCTAATTATCAAACCTCGTAACTCTATTTTTGATTATAAATTAGATTTTGATGCCATCTGCTAGAGAAAAAAATGTTGTATAGATGGAGAAAATCTTGTAACTGCACATAATTTTGTTTTTATATAAAAGAAAAAAATAGAAAACTTCTCAATTCCATTCCGTTTTGCTCATCAACTAAATACAGTATAGCTTCACTAATCTGGACAGATAAAAATTTTCAACCTGTCCCGATTTCCAAATTGTTTGAAGTATTTTATAAAACTATTCAAATAACACCAGAAAAACTTTTTTAATGAATTTTAACAAAATTTTAACCATATAGTAGTATTTCATATTTTTAGAAATAAACAATAAGTCTTTGGTGTTCATACTGGAATAATTATCTAATTTTTTTAAAATAAGCACTAATTTTATTCTGTTTGACATTTTCAAAAATATGTGTGCTGCCTATCTAAAAAATATCTTGTATTAATATTATTTTCTTCGGCTTATTAAATGCATTGGGAAAATGACCAAACAGCATCTTTGTGTAACTTTAACAAACTGAATAAACTGATAAATAAAACGCAAATGTAAAGCATTTTGATGCTTATGCAGAAAGTTATTGAATTCCCTGTGATTCCCTCAAGTTTATTTACTATTGAAGCACGTAATTTACATATACGATTTTTATGTGTCCTAATTACAGAGGTAAATGGAACAAAATTGTCCCAATTGTAGCAGTGTCCTAATAACTGGAGTGTCCTAGTTAACGCATGTCCGGATTATCGAAGCTATACTGTACTTGTAACTCTATGATCTCTATTCTAAAATTTTGTCATGATCTGTTGTAACAGACTATATAAAATTACTTAGTTTATCGTCTTTAAATATAATTTAAATAACTTGAAGAAAATTGTAACTATAGTGATTTGTTTGAATTTTTTAGAATGTTTTTTGTGTTTTCCGCGAAAGTTATGAATTTGGAGTTACGAGGTTTGATAATTAGGGTGACGATTGGTCTACGAAAAGGTGTCAAAAACTCATTTTCCACTTTTTTGGCGATTCAGATTGAGTTTGAGATGCTCTTTCACATGGTGAAAACTAAAAAGTCATAACTTTTTTTAAGGTTTACTAAAAATGAAGAGAAAGAAGAGTAAAACTATGAAAACGAATTTATTTTGGAATAAGAAAAATTTATCTAATTATGAGATAAAAAAAAACATGCCTGCTGTACTGGTATCCGAAACTAAGGACAGCAGACAAGTCCAACCTAACGAAACTTTGTTCCATATCATCTTTTGCCTGAGAGAAATGTAGTTTATCATCGCTATTCGAATTAACATCATCGTCGAATCTGTCATTGTCCTGGACGTTATCTTCATCGTTTTTACGAAAATATTGTCTGCAGCCAGCACTAAAATTTTCATCACCACTCTTTTTTTATTATTTTTTGTGATGTGAAAGACCAACTGAAATGATTGCATAAACGTGATAACATTCATAAACTCATTTCTTCAGTGTTCCTCATTTAGAAAACTGAAACTAGCAACTTACGTGATTAACTACAATAATATTCTGAACAGAATCAACATTTGACTTTCTTGAAAATAGTGAAACATCTGGCGACGCAGAGAAAAGAGAAAAAACTAATGAAACGAGTTATTTATCTTTAACCTTTGTTTTCTCGAAAACTGTTTTTCGCACGTAAGCCCTCTTTGCGTAGACCAGGTCACATATTATATAAAAAATAACGATTTTGAGATATTTCAATAAATAGATATTTTACACACTTTATGGACATACCGTGTTTCTGCTTATTGATTTAATAAATTTAGAGTCGAGATATAAGTTTCTGATTTAGTACAATGGAAATAAAAGAAAAAAATAGTTAAGAAATCCTTAAACTCAAAACAATCAAAAATTGACATACAGTGTTTATTCTTAATAGGACAGAATAGTAGTAAATAATTGGGGTAAACTAGTAATTTTAGATGTCAAACAGGTTGACATGTTAACATAACATGCTCACGGAAACAATGTTCATCATGGATCTGAAATCGTGGTAAACGAATTAAGACAGATTTTGAATTTTGAGGATGATAATCTCAATAAAAAACTTATAGAGTTAGTAAGATTTACTCGATTTACCATGAAATGGGTCAATTAATTACCTTTATGTCACGCCATTAGTTTGATTGTTTATGTACGCCACAATAGATTACTTTGACCTAATAGACTTAACGGTAGGACGCCATCATCAAAAGGGATATAGAGTTTTATATATTCTTGTTTAACGAGAGCTGTTTATTTGGAAATATCTGCATTGTTATATAATTAAATAGTTGGATGGCGTAGAGAACCAGTACCCAGTAGAACAATGGTGGAACAGAAAAAGAATTGAAATGTTAAGTAAGAGTTGCAGATGTCAAGACCAATCTAGGGCCATATTGCTGACCCGTGGTAAAAGTTATAGAATAAACAAATCTCGTAGGTACATACAAAATGACAGCCCCATCAGCCGATCAAAACCATTTTTTCATCAAAATTACACAGACAGTTTGTATTCTATCAACATAAACATAATGAAAATACGACTAGACGCACTACAAAATTATTTTTAATAGGTTGTAAATTTTTATCAAAATATTGATAAAAAATTTTAATATTTGTATATGAAATTAACATCTGACAAAATTATAAATATTCGGTGCGATTTTCTAAAAAAGTTGTTATGGCAGTTGTTATATAAAAACTGAAAAAAAACAACCTTCTCAGCAACTTTAAATATTTTGTAATTTTCTAATAGACAATTTAGCAATGTTGTTATTAAAATTATTTTATAACAATCGTTTAAATCTAAACTGTGTAGTATGTCAGTGCTTCTTTCATTTAAGTAGGTAATTTATAGAATAAATTAAGTTTTTTACCTAGCAATAATTTATTCGTGTTGTGTACGTTAATAAATAGCATATTAGTGACACGGAAAAATTACAGAAAGGTAAAATTTGATCTCAAAAGTTCCTGTTAAAGCAATATAATTTAATATTTAATTATATTTTTAAAAATAAAATAATGGTCGAAAAGACGAGCAAAACCGATAAAAATGATGTACCTACAAGAAAATTGGAAGGAATTAACTTCTATTTTAAAGAACAGTGCAACATTGAATTTGGAACAGTGGAAAAGAATAAGTTGTATATTTATTACACAGGTTGGATTTGGCTAGACTTATATAAACCTAATGATTAAATTACTTTAACTATACGTTGCATTCTTAGACTTTCGTTGAATATAATGGCTAGTTTACATTGGTTAAGTTACTTGTACCCATTACATGTACCGGTGCTAGCCTGGCTAGTCGACTTGCCCGGGCACAAGGCAAGTAGCTGTTTACATTTTATTAAATCTTACGAAGTGTTCACATTGGATAAGTCGAGGGGTTAGTAGCAAGTACAGTGGAAAATTCACGCAGTGGGGGAACGCTGGTAGGTTAAGTAAATAGCTCGGGTAGCTATTTACTTGCCTGTTCTGTAAATGGTACAAGTGCTTCTGTTGGTTTACATTGATTTACATTTACTATCGGTTTACATTGCATTAGTTGCTGTCTTAGTTACTTAGTATTAGTTACTGGTACAAGCAGTTAACCTATTTACTATGCCAATGTAAACTAGGCATAAGTGTAAAATTAAAAGTAAAGCTAGAAACTACAAACAGTCGATGCATGCAACCGGTTATGGTGTAAATAATGCGCTAAATTTGACCGAGTTTGAGGAGAAATTAATGGAACTACTAGGATGGGTGTCCGTTAGTGACGATCTTAATTTAAAAGAAGCAGGTATAGCTGCTATAGAAGAAATTGATTTAAACAATGGTAAATTCTTGTAAATGTAATGGAAATTTTGAAATAAATTGATTTAATAAAGTAATTATATAAATACAATCATTACCTTTGTTCTTGCTCTTCAATAATATTTAAAAACTCATGTCCATACAGTAATATTTCGTGAAAAGCTATAGTTGTTACCCTAAAACACCACAATTTAGTAGTTGCTACGATAGCGATAAAAAAATAGCAACATGTCGTTATATATTGAATAACTTTGAATTTTACAAAATAGCATTTTCTGTTATAACAACTGACCTTTCACTTAACAACTAAATTCAGTTGTTATAATTAACAACTTTTTTTAGAAAATTGCACCGATTGTCGTTTTATGAAATGATTTTGACCACCCCTGTAGTTATTTTAAAAATATACTAGTAATTTGAAATTTGTTGTATTAATTTTTTAGAATTTAAATTTGCAGTGGGAAATTTTTATAAAGGAGAGATTGGTAGAAAAGTTAGTGAGAGTGGGACTTTTTGGGCCAACAATGGCTGACAGAGGGTGTGAAATTTTGTATTCCCGCTGAGTTGTGATTCTTTTATGCGAAATTTCAGTATTGTGAGTAATATTTTTTTGTTTAATTGAATAAAATGATTTTGAGGCGTATGCCTTACTGCGTATTTTTGAAATTTGAATTTATTTGAAGTTATATTTTACTGCTGAACGGAAGTAGTTTGGATTGATTTGTTTTATGAGGAAGAATAATTGCAATTATAGAAAGTAGAAAGATAAAAGTTATTAAATTTAACGTCAAGGGACGAGCAAACGTTTTTGATAGCGACCCACCGGTAATTATTTGCCGATACCATTTCATTTCATAAAATTTGTTTAAACTTGAATTTGAAGGAACGCTTGTTGGAATTTTTTTTATTTTGGTGCTTAGAGATTAGGCGCTATACCACTCTTCCATCAGAATCGACTCCTCAGAAGAGTTTCTATCTCTGCATTGAAGAGCTAGTCGCCATAAACTTTGTAAGGTGTATTTTTTCGATAAGATCACTTTAATAATGACAATGACGGAACAGTCACTCAAATATATAATTAATTTATCAATTCTATTATAACCATCATAATTTTATATAAGGTCTGTCTATATGTGTATGATAGAATCGAAATCCCAAATTTACATTGAACAAATTATAATGATTGAACAGGCCGGCATGTGGTATATTATGTCAAACGAGGTAAAGCTCTGATGTCCGTCACAGTCCCTAGACTTCCATATTATAATGTAGCTACCCTTCTGATTGAGCGGGTAATAACGAGATTCCCATTGTGAAAAGTTTTTATTTTTTATAAGAATTTATAAATAAATATTTGTTTATATGAAGAAAAAAAACTATTTTGGAATTTTTAATTGGATTAAGTTCAAACATATTAATCGCGAATTTTAATGATTGTTAGACACATTTTCTTTGATCATGTGCTGGTTAAACAGCCAACAATGTCTACCTGAAAGTAATAGTCAAATACTTGACAGTTACTTGATGGTTCGATTAAACTTTCTGGACAGTTCTGTCTATATATGTCATATAGTAACAAACCTCTTGTTGATGGGTTTTAACCGTGGTTTTTTCACTTCCCAGTGTGTAGGCTCCCAAGTGTAGGCTTTACGCTATACTGCTGCTATAAAGGAACTAATCTACAAATTTACTTTCTCAAACTACACATATTGAGAAAACAAATTTGTGGTCTGGTTTCTTGACGCATAACTACACTTAACTTATAAAAAGTAGTAAATATTAAATTAACATCTACCAAAATGACAGAGCAGTATTGAACTAGCATTAATTTATTTAGTAATTTGTGAATTATTTATTTATTTATATTATGATGAAAAGTTTGTACACAGTACTCTTCTTACATATCTCAACCAATCTTCATCTCGGGAGTTGGACGTTAATGTGCACCACAAATTTGAAAATAGCCAATTTGAAGGCCAGCTTCAATTGTATAATTGAAATTTTGAGGATCATTGAAAACTACCCTTAAAAAATGTAAAAATTATTGTGATTGGCTGTTTCTATAAGTTTAACTCTGCCTCTATACGAGGTTATTATATACAAGTGGGAGCTTTGCATTTACACGGTGCATGTCTTACCATGAGTGTCACCATGGAAGACGTAATTTAAAGATAGAATTTAAAAATCAAAAATTTACATGTATTTTAGATAGGGAAAGGTTCGTTTTTACATGGATGTGTGGGTTTGCCGTGGTTGAATTTGTCAAAACAGACAAATTTGACAAACATATAATAATAATATCAGCTAATACATTCTCAAATAGATCTCTATCTCCTTTGAGATTTACAAATCCCTTTATTGGGGTGGATTAATCCCTTTATTACAAGATGCTAAGTTACATGTTTTATGTTTTCTCTTTATCGCTTGTTCATTTCTTCCTCAGCTTGGTCCCTCCTACATATCTTCACAGTCTCGGGTGATTCGCTGCCCTCTCCACCACCTCCCTCCATCTATGTCTATCGAGAACTCTCTCTGCCCAGCCATCGATCCCCATCTTTCTCAAATCATGTTTCATCTGGTCTTCCCTGCGGTCTATTATCTTCAGACTTTCATATTGTTATCGCTTTTATCGCCGCTGCGCTTTCGGATCTTATGACGTGTCCCAACCATCTAAGGCGTTGTGACTTCATATATTTGACAATGTCTTCTCCACCGCTCAATCTTATGATCTCGTGGTTCATCAAGGCTTTCTGTTCTCCGTTGACCTCCTTCTTTGGTCCAAATATAGTTCTTAGAACCCGTCGTTCGAATACTCTTAGTTTCTCTTCTTTGTCTGCAGACATACACATTGTCTCCGACGCATACGCAACCACCGGCCTTACCAAAGTTAGGTAGATTTTCATCTTTGTTCTTTTTGTTAGCTGTTTACTTGTCAACATGATCTTCTTTGCGTAATAGGCTCTGTTGCCGACGTTTATTCTTCTTTTTATTTTCTCGTATCTTTCGCCCCTTCTGTTTATTATTACTCTAAGATAGTTGAGACTCTACTTCTTCAAATTCGTACTTGTTGATCTTGAAATTTCGTCTTATGTGATATTCACTTCTATCACACCTCGTGTACTTCGTTTTTTTTTCAGTCACCGTTAATCCCATCGCAAACGCTTCTCTCTCCATGGCTTCAAACATTTCCCTAATCTTTCTTTGTGATTTCGCGATCAACACTATATCGTCCGCATATATTTGTCCTTCTTTGGTTGTTATCAGACCACTAGAGTTAACTTTTCTGATTATTTTTCCAATCACTATGTTGAAGAGGGTTGCTGAGAGTGCATCGCCCTGCCTTACTTCGCTATTGTACTATATAAATTTTTCAGTCATCCCTGTCTCTGTTCTAATGCAGGCAGTTGTTTTCTCTAATGTCATCCCAATCAGGCGGATAAGACAAACACATAACGAATTTAAAAATATCCCTGTAGAATGACAGAACTCGCCACAGGTGAAACTCGAAAGCACAGAACTCGTCCGGGTGTCGACCGCATCTGACAGCTAAATTAATGAATTACTTTAAATAAATTAAATTTGAGCTACTTGCAAGAGTGATTATTTTTTATGTATGTACACACTTAATGAATTGCATGCTATAATTCCAAAAACGATTTAAATGCGGCTATTCGCTATGAGAATTACAGTCACTAGATAGATCTATCTAGTGACTGTAATGAGAATGTCTTATAGCGCCATCTGAATGAACTAAATCCGGAAATATTTTCATTGCATAAAACAATAATATACAAATTTTGAGATATAAACGGGATACTCTATTTTGGCCGCGTTCGATTTGGCACTTACAACGCTTTTTTCGCTTTACGAAAAAAGCGTGTGAAATATGCGTTCGATTTGGAAAAGGGCGTGTCTACGTGCGTCCAAACCGAACGGGTTTTTTAATGATTTTAGTGAAAATTTAAAATTTACTGGTGGTACTTAACCTAACTAAATTTTTTAGTATAATAATAAGTGTAATCAGTGAAATAATTATTAATTATAATAATTAACGATTTTTTGTAGCATCAATCATGAGGGTTAAAATCATATTAACAGTGTTCTCCATATTTTGATTTTTTTTATTCAACAATAAATTATTAATGCGTTTATATCATTGACCCTTCATTTTAATTAATTAATTATTTTAAATTATTAATTAAATAATTAATATGCACTTTATAAACTAAATATTATGTCACGTTGCGTTGTACCACAAAAGTTTAAAATAATTAAAGCAAACGCAAACGTGTGTATAAAAATTAAAGCAAACAAATTCAAATTTAAATTCAAAATTAAATTCAAATTCATTCGCAATTCTGACACTACAGCGCCACGCTTTCGCCGACCCACCTAGGGCGCGTTCGATTTGGCACTTACAACGCTTTTTTCGCTTTACGAAAAAAGCATGTGAAATATGCGTTCGATTTGGAAAAGGGCGTGTCTACGTGCTTCCAAACCGAACGGGGTTTTTAATGATTTTAGTGAAAATTTAAAATTTACGGGTGGTACTTAACCTAACTAAATTTTTTAGTATAATAAGTAAGTGAAATAATTATTAATTATAATAATTAACGATTTTTTGTAGCATCGATCATTAGGGTTAAAATCATATTAACAGTGTTCTCCATATTTTGACTTTTTTATTCAACAATAAATTATTAATACGTTTATATCGTTGACTCCATTTTAATTTGTAAATTATAGTTATCTCAACTATAATTTACAAATTATAATTAATATGCACTTTATAAACTAAATATTATGTTACGTTGCGTTGTACCACAAAAGTTTAAAATAATTAAAACAAACGCAAACGTGTGTATAAAAATTAAAGCAAACAAATTCAAATTTAAATTCAAAATTAAATTCAAATTCATTCGCAATTCTGACACCACAGCGCCACGCTTTCGTCGACCCACCTAAAATGAAAAAGCTCGAAAAAGCGAACTAGGCTTTTAAAATGGGCGGAGCCTAAGCATTTGAAAGCACGAAAAAGTCCCAAATCGAACGGGTAAAAAGTGTTTGTTGGCGCTTACAAGCGAAAAAAGTGCCAAATCGAACACGGCCAAAATGAAAAAGCTCGAAAAAGCGAACTAGGCTTTTAAAATGGGCGGAGCCTAAGCATTTGAAAGCACGAAAAAGTCCCAAATCGAACGGGTAAAAAGTGTTTGTTGGCGCTTACAAGCGAAAAAAGTGCCAAATCGAACACGGCCCTAAAATGAAAAAGCTCGAAAAAGCGAACTAGGCTTTTAAAATGGGCGGAGCCTAAGCATTTGAAAGCACGCAAAAGCCCCAAATCGAACGGGTAAAAAGTGTTTGTTGGCGCTTTCAAGCGAAAAAAGTGCCAAATCGAACACGGCCTTTATATCAATC
Source organism: Cantharis rustica (assembly GCA_911387805.1). NCBI lineage: Eukaryota > Metazoa > Arthropoda > Insecta > Coleoptera > Cantharidae > Cantharis > Cantharis rustica. The sequence goes on along the minus strand of OU426878.1, from coordinate 47,427,001 downwards.
GCTATGAGATGAGAATGTCTTGTAACGTCACCTGTTGGTTCGATGGAGTAAACTAAATCTGGAAATATTTCATTGTTATTGTCGTGTTTTAAAATTTTTATAAAAAACTGTTTTGTAAATTGTTTAGAGTTGTTTGTTTGACGTTTTGTAACAGCTGTCTCGTAGTTTCCAGATTTCATTCACAAAGCTGTCACCATGGGCGCTACGACCCGTATTCGTATCCCTTCTTTTCCGACTCACGTAGCGAATAATAATAAATTAATGAATTGCTATTAACAGCAGCGTGATAAACATACAACTTGCTACTGCTTAAGCACACAGACTGTCAATACAACACGATTGATGCACGATTTTTATGTGAAATATCAATTTTTCAAATTTGATTATTTCTTATTTGTAAAGTAAAAAGTAAGTAGATCGCCAGTTTATTCAATTCGTAATAATGTCCTCCTTCATAATATATAATCATCGGCACCGTGTAGCTTCAATTCGGTGGTACACTTTAACGTCCTAGACCCTCTATATCTTTGTCTAAACACATTCATATCCAATAAAATATGATAATTTCAAAAATTGTGTTTAGGAGAAACACTGAGAATATTATCAACGTATTGACTGATTTTCCATCTATTTGTGGCGACTTAATTCAATTTAAGAATATTATCCTATCCTGAATTAAGTATTAATTAATTAATTAATGCAAGTATTAATTTTGTAATATTGTTTTTGAAGGCTTTAATTCCATTTGGATCATTGGCATATTATACTTTATTTTTGAACGATCACATAATCGAAAAATTGAGTTCTGGGTCGAGTTCTCATCTTTACGTGGGTCTTCTTCTTCCTCTTAATTTAGAACTTCATTCTGTTAAATACCATTAAAGTACTAAATTTTACACTTGGCACTCATGGTTCTGTGAGAACTTGCATAATATTCTAGTAGGATGCTAACCTAGTTAGATGCATAATTCATAGATTAAACTTGGGCTTTAGATCACAACAGTGCAGTCGGCGCGATCAAACATTGAACTGCGGTTTTCCGCTTCGTAGCATGTCGATTTCAGTCTTATACCACACTTTTTTCAAGGGTGTGTGAAAATTTACGTTTTTAAGAATGGTTAGATTACCTTGTTCGAAAATTCAATTATATAATTAATAATTGACGCTTTAGTGGCGATGTTTTTATATCCAGGATGTTCTTGTTGGTTGGTTTATGGGTGTAACTGTTGAAAATTCAATTAAAAAAAATATGTGGAAAGTTTTTTACAAACTGCAATCCAATCTTGTGTGACGACTTTAAATAGATCTGCTATGCTAAAGCAAATGGCATATTCTACACTTTTATTATGAATTTGATTTAAAAATCGTCGTCAACGAACCAACAATATACGCTATGAGTTCTAGTACATGCATTAACAACTTCTTCACTAAAATAACGAAATAAAACTCATTTCTCTATACAATAACAATTTCAAATACAATAACACATTTCCTCTAAGACTATGACATGACGAACCTATATAAAAGTTCAGGGAAATTACACCATCAAATTTGAAGAAGAATGTAGCAAGTAAATAACTTGTCAAAATGTGAGGGTGTCATGTATGCTTACCTTGCACATTACACTTAGAGAGTCGATTGATATCTTAAATTTCGCTCTCCAGAATATTTTTTATATGTTAACACAATACTTAAATTTCAGAAGAGAAAATTCCATATCATAGACAGAGTACATCGACAACATTGGCTTACTTCGAAAAATTGCTTAATCTCAATTTTTAACTTTCTTGAGTTAATTAATTTGATTAGTATTTTTTCGCCGCTATGATCACACGAATTCTTGTATTAAAACTAGATTGGCATCTGCCGATGTCTTCTCTTTAGCATGAAAAATTTAAAGATTTGAATTAATGAAAAGAAGTTAAGTAATCATTCATCAAAAGAAACCTTAAAAACGATTGATTTTAATTTAAATTAAAATTGATCATAATATTTATTAAATATTGATAAATATTTTCAGGAATTGAACTCTGAAGCATATTAGTCATTGGCGACTGAATTTTAAAATCCTGATTTGATTTCACAAATTGGCTAATGTTTTTTTAGTTCTCTGTAACGAGCCTACCTAAATTTTTGGTGTTAGATGCATTTTCTTAATAAAATCAAATTAAAGGTTGGTTTATGCAGAACACCGACGATTCACTATACTGATTGGTCTAGCACGGTTGGCTTTAGTGCTGGTAAAAAATATATTTTTTTCTATAAACTTAATTGCTTTTATTGCAACTTGTAATTGTACTGAAAGATGGTTTAATAAACTGAAACATGTATAAATTGTTTAATAGTTAATTTATTGACCGGTTTCAGTTTTTTTTTTAGTAAAAAGAAGACGAAATATGTACATATAACGTTAGTTTTATTTATTTACTGATTTTAAATCACAAATTCTTAAATATTTTGAACATAAATTGCAGGTGCCTTCTCTCACTATTAAGTAGGTATTAAAAACATTTGTCGAGTAAAACACAGTTAATTTCATAATAAATATAAAAGTTATTAGTACGTTTAGTTTTCTAACGTAAAGCTAAACAAATTAAATCTAAAATAATTTCTTAAAAATGTATTTTAGAAAATTAACTTCAACAATAAATTGTATAAATTCAAATTAAATTGTAACGTAAAATTTTTACAATTTAAAAAGAAAATGACAGTTGTATTTCGGTCATCTGCCAACGTCTTTTCTTTAGCCCGAGTAATTAAAAAAAAAATTGGGATTAAAGAAAAAGCATTATTAATTATTCATCAAAAAGAAACTTTAAAAACGATTGATTCTAGTTTAAATTAAGACTCTCGCCGCCGAGTGTATTATTAGTGATACACCGCATACCTGTCAGCACAGGCCACGTGTATCGTTGGAGGATAGAGCGTTAAAAATTAATATTAATATCGTTATAATATTGGTAAAGATTTTCAAGAATTGAACTTGGAAACCATAGCCACTGTTTTGATTTTTCGAGTACCTATTTTATAAATCGACCAATGTTTTCTTCTAGTTTCTTACAAAAAGCTTTCTTAAACTTTTCCAATAATTTTTTCAGTTGCGTTAATGATTTATTTTTGTGGCTCCTGCAGAATAAACGCTATATCTTATTTAGTTCTAATACATTGCAACTTTCTAAAACCTCGCTATTATTTAATATAGAATCAGCAATTACTAAGTTTTTACTGAACCTCAAACTTGCTCTTAAATATTTTCTCAGAAAATAGCCACACATTAGAAGTTTAGAAATAGAATATTTAAGAACTTGTGTTTTAATATGTGACACATTGTAATGAATTATTTTTATATTTACCAGGGCTTAAAAAGAAACTCGCACCTACTAGAAAAATTGGTAGCTCAAGAAAGACTGAACACTGTAATTCTAAATCTGTATCCTGAAAATAAAGGATATTCTTTAGCATTTCGAACAGTTCCACGACAAGATCATAATTCAGAATCGTCATTAGTTTTCGTAGATACTGCAAACATGATTGAAACAAGACAGTGGCCTTACGAAGAAGAAGAATTGCTTCAGTGTATCGACAATGAAGAATTACCACCTTTTTTCATCGACATATTGGACTCACAATTCAGTTTTTTATTTTATAGTGGCTGTATAATTGCAGAAGTTCGAGACTATAGGCAATCTTACCCTTATTTTAAGTGTGATATCCATCATGTTCTATTAAAACCTACATTGCAGGTAAAATATTTTTACAAATACCTAAAATAATTTCTATAGTTTTATGTAAAACATTTTTAGAGCGTCTTGGTTGATATTAACACATTGATGGAAGATAAGGTCGATTGGGGTGTCGAAGAAAAGCAACAATTGGAAAGTCAAATTTTAATGGCCAATAATCCTATGTTGTGTCTAAATCCTAATCCAGCTGCAGGTGAAACGATGAAAAAATTAAATCATAGTCTTCAACTTTTAAATACTCATCGGTTGAGAAGAACTGCTCGTAAATTTTCACAAGTTACCGTAAATCGCAAAAGAAAATTAGATCAATTCACACATAGACCTGGTTTTGAATTACATGATTATATAACGAGATTAAGAAGCAAACCAAAGACTGCAATTATTTCAAGTTCATCGACATCATCTCGAATCGGAAAGAAAGTACCAGAAGAGATTAAACCAGTTTCTGTACCTAATTTAGATCCAATGTTTTTGAGTCCGCCTACTCAAGGCGTTAACATCAAAGAATTTAAAGCAATTGAAAGACCAAAGGAAACTAGTGATTGTTTACCTCAACTTATCGAAGAATATGTACTGGAAACGGACATGCCATCCAAAGATAAAGGAAAATCGCGAGTTTATCATATCAAATTGTCGATTTTGCAACGACCTTCGAATTCTGAATATTTAGGCGAATTGTATTTAGATAGGGACCACAAAAAGGGCGAGCGAAATGGAGTGGCATGCAGATTTTCGTTGGGAACCCGGGCGCATGCGAATCGATATATACACCAATTTACGGAAATTTTCACAGAAGGTGGACGAAAATCGGTAAGAATTAAATATGGACTGAGTCAGGTTTATAGGGAAAGAATTGCTCTTGCACAGGCTCAGCTGCAGGTAAGTCAATCTTGCTTGTTTTGTTAGGAATTTGAAAAAGTAAGATTTTAATGTCTTTTAGATTCAAGCGCAGCAGACACCTCAAGTTAATTTAGCTCAACAGCAGTTGGGTCATTTGACGCAAAATATAGCTTCGCAGCCATGTATCATGCCTTTGATGAACGGTACCGTTAGTTCTGCCGGAATTACTTTACTACAACAAAATCAATCTGTGCAAAATTCTAATGTTCCTCTATTGGTAATTGCTCACAGTTTGGATGCATTTATAATAATAACGCATATATTTTTTAGCAAACACAAGTACAAAATACTCAACCGAAACTTTCAAATTCTGAAGTTGAAATTAATGCTTTGGCTACAAAGTTGATGAATTCTGCACAACAGTTTCAAGCTGCAGGTATTGTACCTTTTGCGTGTTCTATGTTCGTAACATTTTGTAAAATAACTATTAAATTTTTTATCGGAGTAGTTAAATTTGTTTAGTTTGAATTATATGTGATATTTTATGGGTGGTGTCGGATAGCAGTAATAGTTTTAACAAGTATTATGTTGCTTTGCTTGAAAGTTTTTATGCTTGTTTATTAATTTTCTTTTAAAAAAATGAAGTTTCTATTTCTATCCATTGTTATTTTTCCTCACGGTACTTGCATTCTTTTTAAAGGTTTCTAAAACTTAACCATTGAAATTTATGAGTTTATTAAAAAAAATAGATATAATACTTATCATATTCTTAATATTTTGCAATATCTCAAGTTTTGATATATGTACATAAATAATATCAAGGTTAACTAATCATATTGGCATTAAAATCAATTATTAATATATAGGATGGACATCTCCATTATTAACTGGGAAAAAAGTAATTTAATTCAATTTACGAGTAAACAATTTTATATTTGGGATAAATCCACAATACCAAATTGCAAGTCAGTAGTCATTTACTAATTAAATATAAACCCTCTACACTTTGACGTGAAATTCAAACCTAGTTATAATAATTTAGTAGCACCTGGGAATCAAACTTCAGTTGTTAGTTAGGTAATGGTAAATATTTGTTTGTAATAAATATATCCTGAGCAACTTTTTCAATCTACAGATTTAGGTTAGTTTTCTTTGTTACGAAGTTTGGTCCACTTAAAATTTTTATAATAAACAAACTTTACACAGGGTTAAGGTTTTGAAATCTATTTGTGCCATTTCAAAAATAATATGTAAATCTAAACAATAAATATTATAAATTATGTTTTAAAATTCACATCCTCAAAAATATGTTCTATTTTTCAAGCTATGCCATGAATTACAAAATTTTTTTTTATAATAAATAGGCACAGAACGCTTCTTCATTTTCATTATTTTTCAGTTTTAGTTTTACACGCATTGACTCGTTTACAAAATGAATTTCTTATTACGTGTTTCAAGACAACTCACAAAATATTTAAAAATAACTAATTGTTATTTGAATATTTGCGCGCATTGAATAAATATATCTGAAACCGGAATAAATTGAATCGTGATATCGTAAATCGTGATAAAAACAAGCTGTTTGAAACAGCTGGATCTGGCCAATGCCATTTGACCAATGTGGTTTGATGCGAATAAATGATCGCCCAACTCTGTATGGTGTACTGTTGTATTAGCCAGAAAGTCATCGCGAAACAGGCTGAATCAGTTTTGGACTAAATTTTAACCTGGAAGATTGCGATCTAAATCTAAAGAAAACGTGTTTATAAACTCGACCTGTATGGTAAGTAGGCGAATTTCCACTTGCCAACTTTCGAATATATTCGGTTTTATCTGAACGGTTTCACAAGCCAATTTTTCAAAGTTCTTTTTGTTATTTTCCAGTTGTATGCTAGCTATCGGATTACATTAAAGGAAAATTTATGAGATGTATTCAGGTCTCAAGATGTTCTTTCTTTACCACACAACAATATGAAAGTACTATACAGAAACTTTAGTAGTATTTATACAATTAATTATTAATATAAGACCAGCAGTGTGGTGTAAGGCTTAAATCGACATGTTACTGAGTGGGACGCCGTGGCTCGATGCTTTGTCGCTCCGACTGCTCTAAAGCTCGATTTTGATCTAAGGACAAAGTTAGCATCCTACCAGAATATTATATAACTGCTCATAGAACCATGAGTACCAAGTGTAAAAACTAGGTGCATTAATGGTAAAAAACAGAACGAAAGTTCTAAAATAAGTTGACGAAGAAGAAGAATTATTAATATATCCATAGCTACTTGCCAATACAATCATAAATTGGGGAATTGCTTTTTTTTATTTTACAACATGTCTTCTTATGCATTGTAAACTTTGGTCAATCGGAGTCACTGACTACAGTAGAGCAGCTCGGAGGAGGGGGAAGTTCAAACTTAGCTTTCAATTTCAATTTTTTTAACTACATAACTTATTGCAAAGTCATTCAAAAACAAAAAATTATAATTTTTGCAGATCATTGTCTAAATTTAATACCAATACATTGCACAGCAATAGGATTAGCAAAAAAACATTCATTGAAATAATGTATCCAATTTGTGTTTTCCAAAATTGCTAAAAATGTTGTTATAATTTTTTTTGTAAAAATCTAATGATTTATCTAATTTTTGGTATTTCACAAGGGTTTTTTTATTATTTTTGGACTAGTAATACTAAATTTTTTTACAAATGCTTGGAGGATGAATCGAACCCCATAATTCTCCTGTGTTTATGCTACTGACTGACTACACTAACACAGTTTCGTGATGGCTTGATTGATGGTAGTATTTTTAATTCTATTCTTACCTATACAGAAAATGGGAATTTAATCTCAAATTACTAATATAAATTACTTCCAACTTACAATAAATTTCATTGATTGGGACAAAACTTAAAAATAATCATCTTGGTTTGCTTTCTAATCGTAAAAAATTTAGTTGCTGTTACAGTGCATGACAATTTATTATTAATTGATGCTTTTTATTTACTTTTTAATATCTGTATTTTATTTAATAATTGTTTTATGTTAAAATGTTAAAGTAAATAATTAAGTATTAGATACATACTATAATTTTTAGAGTCGATCTTTTCTAACATCTAACAGATATGCTATCTGGAAATTTAACTGGAGGTGAATAGATCGGCTTTTAATGTAGTTTTCTGGGCCACAAAATTTGCTTTGGGTACTCATTTTGTTATGTATATTGTAATCGTTAATTTTAAAATTACAAATGCAGTTTAACTTTTTTTTTAATTAATTTTGTAATTGCAACATAATTCTTGAATTGATTAAAATTGAACTACCAATACTCGTACTTATAGTCGACCCTTTGCTTGATTACGACTTATGATCGAAATAGATTATAAGTACGGGCACAAGTGATCAGTCTGTTTAAATGACATGCAATTGAATAATAGCTGAGTTACTTTTGTAATTTTAAACAGATTGAACATTTTTTGAAAACAAATTAACAAATTATTAATTTTTATTTGTTTTTAAATAGCAAATGCAAAACAACAACAAAAATTAGCGTCAGTTAGTAATAACACTGCCATCATAAATCTTCTAAATAGTTCACCTGCAAGTACTATAAACAGTGAAGCGAGTGCCGCGGTAGTGAATGCTATCAACAATCCAGCGGGTGTTTCGCTTTTACCTCATCAAATGCAGACAATTAATCAAAAAATATTAGGGCGTAAAATGACTTTATCTAATGTTACAAACGCGCGTGTATTAAATAATAGTAATCTAATTACGACAAATAATACAAATAGATTAAGTTTATCCGATTTAAGTACACATTTAACGCAAGTTTCACAGGGACAAAGTGTAACATTAACTTCGCCTAGTTTTAATACGCAAACAAATTATGCTAGTGTACCTTTAAAACAAGTGACTAATCAAAGAGTGGTCAACGATAATAAGTCAGCACTTTCGGCGTTGTTAGTCGGGACTCCGGCAGCAGATAGGCCAGATATTGTTGGTCCAAACACGAATTCATTATTGTTAGAAAAATTAGTTGGATCCTCTGGTACGGTAGCAAATCCTTCTCCAAGTCCAACTAATTTTATTCAAAGCCCTAAGACTGTTTACACAATGCAATCCCCAAAAAATGTTATATCTCCGCTGTCGAGTCCCCCACCACAAAATTCTAATACTATTAACGTGCAAAGTTTAAATTTTACGCCTATACAAAATTTATCGGGTCTACAAAACGTGCAAGTGCAATTGCCAGGTTTTTCTCAGCCCATATCTTTATCTTTGAATGTTTCGTCGGCTGGAGCAATTCAGGGACATCCTGCGAGTATTATAGTTTCGCTGCCTGTAACTACAGCCACTGCAACGGTTAGCAGCATTTCTCAGCAAACCACCACAAGTTTGGTAACGCCAGTCACAAGCCACACAGTCGTATTAACTAACGCTGGAACGGGTAATCTAGGTAAGTTATTTTTAGTGTTTTTTCATTCATTTTAATTAATAATTGGGTAAGCTACTGGTAACTTTTTGATAAAGTCTTTAAATCAGTTGAGGCAGTTAACAAAGTTTATAATAAAAACGATTACGAACTTCTGTTTAGTTTTCGCTGAGTTATCATTAGCATGATCATTGTCTGATTATTACAGCTTATTGCCAACTAACTGTTAGGAGCTCTTTGCCAGCTGGTTATCACAGCTTGCTTTCTAAATAGCTGGCTGCTAATAGATGTTCAGGTGGATATTAAGGCAGTCACCCCGTGTGACGATCACTTTTTAAGTTATTTTTTGGGATTTTTTTATGACGAACAATAAAAATATAGAGGTTTGAACTTCTTTCTATCTATTTATTGACATTTCAACAATAAGTCGGAATATTTTTAGATCAAAATTTTCATCACAATTACTCCAAAAGCCAAGATTGTTTGTTGACGGTTGCCATGATTCCGGCTTATCGGCTTATCTGAAATCAAAAAACAAACGGCATTTCAATCTGTAAAGCTATGGCTATCGAATGAACTAGAATCATTCAAAAATATCGATTCGGATATCGGATATTGTATCACCAAGTATACCGGCCCACACATTTACCTTCTGCGGCCACTGTGTATGTCCATCAATAAACGTGTGAGGATTTTCATTGCACCAATATCGACAGTTGTGTTTATTGACAAATCCATTTAAAAAAAAGGTTGACTCATCTGAAAACAAGTTGATTTCAATAAATGTGGATGTGTGGTTAATAATTCAAGCATTTTTTCACTAAACTCCACTTTTCTGTCTGGATCATCCTCGGTCAAAGTTTGATGAATCTGCATTTTATATGGGTGAAATTTATGCAATTTTAGCGCCTTATGAACAGTACCCACTGATAGCAGAAACTTCACGCATCGAACTATTAGGATTTGAAGCATAATGGCCTATAACTTCAATTTGAGCTAAGTCATCCAATATTCTAGAATTCTTGCGTGTTTTATTTTTGATGGATCCTGTTTCCCGAAATTTTGAAACAAGGTCTATAACATACCTATGAGAGGCATCTTGACCAGGCTGTCTCGTGTTATAAGATTCTGCAGTTCTTGCAGCATTTTCATTTTGAGTTCCGTACAAGAAAATTAATTCTATTCTTTCTTCTACAGTATAAACCATTGTAATGATCCGATTTCGAACTTTCGTCACATCTAAAGTTAGCGGGGAAAATAAAAACTTACTGAAAATCACAAAACTAACAATACTTGAAGAAACTAATGTCAATTTAATTGTTTTATGTGACAGTGTTTTGTTTTGATCGCCCTAAAATTAATAAGTTGAATAATAACAAAAGCAATAACAGCCTTCTAATTTAAAAAAAATTAAATTTCGATTATAATCAGCTGTAGTTTATTTAAATGTTTTTATTTTGTTTCAATGCATTTTACTCGAAAAGTCTACGTCTAATAAAAAAACTTTTTAAACGAAAGTTGTTTATTTATTCATGCTAAATATGAATCTGCTAAAAACTATAAGGTGCCATTTAAAAAACCAAAGTTGACCTTCAAATGACCTTGAAAAGGTCAATAAATTAAAAAAACAATTGTGCCATATTCTTTCCCCCTCGCTATCATACAACTTTTGTCCGAAACATTTTTTCATCTGACTTTTGGTCTTTGAGATATTAATTGCTGGAAGTTTTAAAATGAACACCCGGTATAATAATTAGCTGCCGACTGCAATTGTTTATAGCTGTTCAGTAGCTACAAATGCTACTTAGGTTATTTTCATCAATTTTCATTTACGAAGTATGAGATAGTACGAAGTTCATTAATTGTGAACCATTAATGGGCTATTAAAATGCTTATATGTCTTGCTTAAACCCACCATTAAATTGGCATGATTATTGACAAAAACAAAATGTAGAATTTCCAACATACAGATAGAGTTTGTAAACACTTGAAAACTTTTGGATGTTACCGCTTTTGATCGGGACTTGGTAAACAAAACGGAAACTGTCACAAAAACTTGAGTTTCTGTTTTTTTTTTAAATTGATTCTGATATGTTTGAGTTTTTTTGAAATAAACACGAATTCCTATTTTATTCGTTTGGTGGAAAACAAATCCGGTATGATGATGATAAATTTTTAGTGGAAGAGCTGTAGACTAGCGATGGGTAAGAGTAATAAAATTATTCTAAATAGAATGAATATTGACATAATAAAAATTTGATAATTAATCAAAATTCATTTTTCCGAGTGACTCGTCTCTCACTTATATCTTACTCCCTGTCTATCTGCCTGTTCATTCTCCTCAAACTTTTTCATTAAAATCACCTATTACAATTATTATCAGTTAACGATTTGAGAATTTTTTTAGAATGCGATTTATTTCAAGGTAAAATTTATTTACTACTTCGTCAGTTTCATAGTTAGTTGTAGGGACATATATTCTCGAGCTCAATTGATTGGGATAAGAGTTGCGCTAAATTGCAATAGCATTATTCTTTTCAAAAGCCTTAATACCCCTCTCTGAAATTATCGTTTGGCATTGACGTTAAACTTAGGTTCTCAATTTTCAACTTTAGCGCTAAGGGAAGGTATGCGAAAGAGAAAGACGCTGATATTCAATGATGCTTGTTTTTTTTATTAAGTATCTTCTTTAAGTGCCTATTCGTTACCGGATGTTGGCGAACATATTGGCTATCATGACTTTGTTGACTACGGCTCTAAAAAGTCCCGTTGTTGTTTTTGCCTAATTTCCAATCATGAAATTCTTCTCCTTTCCGGTTCTCTCTTTCCATGGACCTTTCTCTGAAGTATCAGCTGGAAGTTTATTAGTTTCTCATGATGTGACCTAAGTATTCAAGTTTTCTTCTCTTGACTTGATTCATTATATCCATCTTCTTTTCCATTCGTTTTTTCATGAAATTCTCATCATGTGCCGATAAACTCATATACTCAATTTTCCTACTAGACTTTTTTTATTTGATGAAACCAACGGAAACAAACTACTAAAAGTAGCTTACCCAATAAAAGAAATTGTAGCTTTAGGTACTTGAGAATTCAAAATAAAATAATCTGAATACAAGGGTGTTAAAAATGTTTCTTTTACAGCTCAACTAGTCACTTCGGGAGTAAAAGGGTTGAATCAACAAAGTTTAAGAGCTACGAATCCAGCAGGAGTTACGTTATCACAAAGTGGACAACAATTTCAACTGCTTACACAATTGCAGAGGCCAAGAATGCAACACACAAATTTACAACAGAACATTGCAGCACGAAGTATACAACGAACACCGATTACCATCAAAATGGCAACCTCTAATGCAAGTCAGTTGAATGACCTACAGTTTCATGTTAACAATAAATGAAAATTAATTAATTTTATTAATCACTTTTTGAATACCTATTGAAAACTTTTCAAGATTTTTTTTTATTATTAAATTTTAACTTTGTTATGAATTATTAAATTAAACTTGAAGTAAGACTGAAAGTAAAATAAATAAAATCATTCTTAGCTGCAGCTCAAGTAACGCTGCCATCAAATGCAACAATGAGTTCATTATCAAATCAACAACAACTACAATTCACACTGCAAAAGCAAGCTCAACTACAACAATACCAACAACTTTGTGTTAATCAACAGCAGAAGAACTTATCGCAAAATATTGCCGCAAAAGTTAGAAGAAGATCCAACGCATCGGATTCCCAACAATAACAATACCAAATAGATTTTTTGTTATAGATTTTATTTTTTTACGTTTTTTGCACAAAGTACTTTTAAATAACAATAACTGCCTCACATTTTTGCGTTCATCTTAGCAATAAAGTTAACAGTTTATTCAAGATAGGTCGCAAAATGTGTAACTGTATAAAAAAATAACCTTTTGTAAATTTTCCCGCGTGTATGTTGTGGTTCGAGATAGTTTGATCTCTGATACTGTTTTGTCTTGCACTGTTGTTTATATTTTAGTTTATGAAGAGACTGTTGGGTGACCCTAAAACCACTTTTGATCCGTTAATTGAATTCTAATTAATCTACTAGACGGATAAATTAAACATTAATTTATATTAATTGGATTAATTAAAATTGCAACTAACAAATTAAAAATGTATTAATTTAGATTAAGAAGTGCCAAACAATATTTCCATAATTTTGCACTTCCAGTTTACATAAATTTTTTCAAAATTTTGTTTTATAATTAAAATTCTTTTTATTCAAACGACATTGTCTGCATTGATTGTAATTACAAATTTCTAATTTTATATGGATAGTTGGTCTAATTTACTGGATTTTTTCAATCAATTTTGTGCCAGTTATTTTTAATTAAAGTTGATTGTTGTTGTAATGCGAAATTTGGTCACACAGTTGAACGTTTTCGGCTAATGTAAACTAAAAATCTGTTTCTAAAACTAATTGTATACGAACTTGTTAATTTCTAAATTATCGTAGTGCAACTAATGCCGATAGATAATTTTAGGTGCTCTGCATTATAATAACAGTTGACTTTGAGTTTCTTCTGAGCAAAATCACCTACTACTTTTGTGATCTACTTTTTACTTTGTACCTTTTAATTAAGAATAGCAATAAAATAAACTGTAAACATTACAATTTGTGCAAACGACAAGCAGTACATTAATTTTAAATATTAAACTATTTTTTATTACGTACTTTGAGTAGTATAATTTTAAATACATATGCAATTGTAAATAGTTTATGGTGGTTTTAGAATATTTTAACTTATTTCTTATTTGTTTAAAAATACATCACAAAGTGCATTAGGTAAAGAAATATATTAATATAAATAATATGACGTAATTAATTGATTATTATACAGCATAAAAAAATATTTTAATTTAGTCCCACTTTAATTACTTTTACAATAAATTTTGTTTTTATTATGAAAAATTGCTCTTGATTATATTTGTATTATAATTTTATTTATTAAATAATTTTATTTTGTATTATTTTTTAATTAATTGATAGTGGTTGTGCGTTGTCGCGTTTATTTTTCATGAAATTATATTTTTTGATCTGTTAATCGTTTAAAAAATAGCTTTTCTAATGTGAAAACGTGTAAATACAGTATTCAAATTGAGTAACTGTGTCTTGATTGTTTGTTTTTTAAATTCACAAATTTTTATTTTATGTGAAAATGTTACAGGAGAATAATGAAAGACTTTGTAAAAAAAATTTAAGTAAAAAGAAATCGTTGCACAGACGAGAACTTTGTATTATAGTATTTGTATAGATAATTTAATTTTATCTATTTAATTTTTAATTTTGTATATTAAACAAAAGGTGGTGCATTGTAGAATTTTGTAATAATGTATATGGTATGCATTTCCGTTATATCAATTTATTGTATATAATATACATGTTTTAATAATTGTTTGGCAATACTATTCTCTAATTCATGTATACTCTTTTCAAAGAAAAAGGTTAAAACAAAACTATGAATGGATTTGCTATTTTTATTTTTAACATAAAAGTTGTAAACTTTTATTTTTATTCTTTTGCTTCCAACTTATAATTGTTTTCATTTTACCAAAAATTACTCCTTGTTATTGTTTACCTTCTTCTATAGTTAAATAGTACGTTTTGATCTCGAACAAACTAAATATCTCTATTTCGACATTTCTTTGTTTACTTTTACGAGATGCATGAGCGACATTTTTAAAAACTTGGAAATAAAAGTAATTTGTTAAATATTAAAAAGTGAGCTTTTTCTTATCGCACTAGTCTTACACGTAAGACAAATTTTTCTCCATGCCAATACAAAAACAATTACCCGAATTTATGTAATAATCAAAGAAACTGCGTTACAATAAATTCGTACACTTACATTATTTATTATGAAAATTCAATTGATATGATGATGATACGATGATATTTTGTTGCAGGATTTATAAAAATTTTTTTGAAAAGTACTTGTGAGATTTGGATAAAATTAAATTTTTTTAGTTATAAAACTTTCTAAAGAAAACATGTTATTTAAATAATTCAAAAAGGTAAGTGCATGCTTCATGAATTTAGAGCCGTTAAAAATTAGGTCACACCCAAATAAGTACCATCCTAATCTGCATAATATATTATAAAATCCATAAAATGTTGATTTTTCCTTCCAAAGGTTTTTTGTATTTTCAGGTGAGATAGAAGGTTGAAATTCAGCATGAAGTTTCCTGGGAACCTAAGAATAAATCAGAAATTTTGAGCTTTCAACCAGTGTTGGTGTAAAAATTACACCAATATTGTCAAATTCGACGAAAGATTTTTGAACGTTAACTTGGAAAATTTAAAAAAATCGGATTTTTTTTATATATAATTAAATTGTACTATGTCTAGAATATTCTCCCAAAATTTTGAATCTATCAGAGTAAAATTCTAAGAGATAGACATTTTGGAAGTTCCGCTCGTTTCTCGCTTGATTTTACTTTCTAAGGGCAACTAATTATAAATATTTTTTTAACGAAGCAAGAATTCGTCACAGGCAAAAGGATGCCCTCAATATTGTCACTGCAGCAGATTCTTTACTTTATGGTGCCGGAATCGATGCAACTTAAAACTTCAATAATGTTTTTCTCAAAACTATTTTTGAAGTCGGTAGTCATGATTTCTCAAAAAGTTATTAACCGATCTTGTTCAAATATCTTCTAAATAACATTATCTAGTGCTTGAACCAAGGATTTTTGTTTTTTTTTATCACAACTTATTTTATCAGGCAATACGTTCTGAAAATTTGGCCAAAAAATAGAACTTTTTGTTTACAACTCCGCCAAAAATTCTAATTTAAATTTTTTTTTCCTTCGTTCTAGCACGAACTTTATACATCTACTAACAGAAAAAATTTGGTTTTCTATTTTAAGATGAACCACTCATGACTACACCGAGACAACTTTTTTTTGAGAGGTCGAAAGAAATGTCTCAATGGCTGCATTTTCAAATAAAAATTTCACAATGTACTTGTAAAATAATATGTATCTTTGATATACTAAATTGTATGAATAAAATATGTCATTTGATATATTAAAATAATATCAGTAAAAATACGCTTTTTGAGCCTTCGAAACCCACCTAACCCCTTAATTCTTTGACTTAAAGCCACGATATAAGACAAAAGATAAACTTCTCATGAATCAACTTATAAATTCTTAGAGGGATACAGAAGAAGTGCCAATGCGTTATAATAAAATATTTTATAAAAATTATTAAAATTTATAATTTACTATCATTAAAACGAAAGTTTATTTACAAAATTTTCAAATAAAATCAAAATTTACAGTGTTGCAAAAATTTCTTTTAAAATTCATTCTGAATCTTCTTCAATAGCTGTATCAATTAAAGTTTTCAACAGAGACGAATGCTTTATCGTTTCTTGAATTGCATCGTATAATTTTTCTTCGCTTATGGGATTTCCACCAGGTTTATGGACGGAGTAAATTTTATTATCGTTCACAACTATTGTAACTAATCCTGCACTTACATCCTCTTCTTCACTTGTAGGATCTGCTATTAAGTTACTGTAACAATAAACAAGATAGAATCAATATAAAATTTTAAGGCTAAAACTCACTCTTCAAAGAGGGCATAAGTTGTAGAGACTGGAATTTGCTGCACTTGCAACGACTTTTGATCACGTTTATTGAGTGTTTTTGTGTCCGATGCCGAGTCATATTCAACACCAGGAAGTTTAACTAAAAAGTTTTCAAAATATAATTTGCAAAGCCGAAATTATTTTCTATTCAAACATATTCTCCTCACATAAGAATTTTCCCGGCTCCCCCCACCTTGAAAACCGTAACTTCGTTATTGCAAAAATGAGATTTTTAAAAATTGACATGAACAAAAAAATTTCAAACTCGACACTTCCCTAAAGCTAGGGTACGTAAAATGAACAGTTGACATTTTTACCAGTTTTTAAAGCTGTCATCAGTGCTAATAGACAAGCATCAATTAGAGATCCATCGTGATCCAAACAAATTATATCGGCATACAAACACCACACCAATTTTTCTTTAGCTATGCACAAATCATTTAGATCTACACATTTACAATTATCAAGTACATCTGCTATAAAGCGCGTGGTAATTTGAGCAGTATCACTAGGAGGTCCTGGTTTAAATTTAGGCGAACATAAAGGTGACAATTCGACATTGGGAATTAAATAACCTTCGTTTGGCTTATCGGCTTTAGGTTGTGCAAGTTCCTAAAACAACTCCACCGTAATTAATATATACTTAAATAATAGTAAAAATTTACCGCTTTAATTCCACATATAACTGTAGTTTTACCAATCTTAACCAACGCCGATCCATTGGCAGTGGATATCGAGCCAATGTTTATGATGACTGGACGAAAATTTGATAGTAATCGACCGTCGGGCCGTACATTTCGACTGATGAAATCACGATAAAATTTTAAAGGATGTAAGATTCTGTAAGTAAAACATAAATAACCTCAAAATATTAATAAACTGTAGTAACTCACTTAAATTGGCTACTATTTGACATGATGAACAAAAATTTTGCAATCGTTTTTAGCTATCGAAAAATTTCCAATCAAACCGATAGTACTTAAATTTTCAAAAAATAATTTATAGAGAACCGGAATTAATAACAATGTGCTCCCGTAGTGCATAAATTTTGCTAGGTTATAAAATTTTCGAACGTTGACGTTTCAACTGATTTTTTAAAATTTCTAGTGGTGGGGAGAATATGGCGCTACCATAATTTCAAACACTCGTGGAAATTTAAATGTGAGTTTAATCAAAGTGTTTGTGTAAACCGGTACATTAAATTAGTGCAAATTTTGTGTTCAAATTTAAATAAAATCGGTTGTGTATTCTTTGCAGTACAAAAAAGTGATTTTAAGGGTTAGTAGTCACGTTGCTTTGATAAGCATCAGGATTGGTCGATTTGTTTTGTCATTCAGCTGTTGCTATTGCGTACCCGTTGTTTATACCACTATCGGTTCTACGGTCGTTTTTGACGGTTTGGTCCGTTAGTGAACACTTGTGCATTTATCGAAAAAATTTTAGTACTTGCGCGTTTTGTTCGTATAGTTTTATCGTTTCGCTTTTTATTTATACACTATATATTTTAAAAATACGTCGAAATGGCTTATCGTACATATCAGGATCAAGAAAATCGCGGTATTCCAGAACTACGCCAAAAGCCTGGAAACATGGCACCTGGCCAGCAAAAGAGATCAGTACTTTCGGTTTTAGATACGAATGCAATCCGTCCTGTACAAGTTAAAGATAAAAAGGTAGCTTTTTAATATACTATTTGTACATTTTTGATAACATATTTTTCGTTTCAAGCCTCTAGGTTTAGCGGTTAGGAATGGGGCGGCCAAATCAGCCAAAGTTGTTGTTAAAAATAATGCGGCGCCCGTAGTACCGGTAGCTCAATTTCAAGCATTTAAGGTGTATGAAGATAGCCCTGATGTTAAGCTTCAAGTGGAAACCAAAGTTAAAGAAATCGAAAAACCTAAACCTTTGCAACCTGCACCAACTCTGCCAAACGTTTTACCTAAGAAGGAATGGTTTGTTCAAGACTGCAAAGCTGAACCATCACAAGAAATTAAACTACCCGAACTAGCAGTCGTCCATCCAAAAAGCATTTTCACAAATGAAGAAACTAAAGGCGATGTGATTATTGTCAGTCCCAATGCAACGCAAGAGATTCCCATGAGCATTGAAAAACTTGGCAATGAAAGTTGTGAAGATGTTTCTATGATATTACCGAAGACTCCAACCGAATTGTTTTTCGAGAATGACGAATATCGCAACGACATTTATTCCTACTTGAGAAAGCACGAGGTAATTACTCGACTACGATTTTTAAAATTCTTCATTATCTTTTCTTGCAGATGATGAATCGTCCCAAACCTTTTTATATGCGTAAACAGCCGGACATCACTTATAGTATGCGTACAATTCTTGTCGATTGGTTAGTGGAAGTCGCAGAAGAGTACAAACTACAGTGCGAGACATTGTTTTTGGCAATTAATTATATAGATCGTTTCTTAAGTTACATGTCAGTGGTTCGTGGAAAGTTGCAGTTGGTTGGTACAGCTGCTATGTTTATTGCTGCGTAAGTTAATTTTATTTTTTTCTTTCTAATTTAGTGGAAAGTTGTAGTAATGATTTTTATGTTAGTTGTCTAGTATGTTAACTTACACATAACCTTATAACTTAAGCATTATTATTCCTTATCTTTCTAAGTTTTATTTTGAAATTTTGATTAATTTATATTTTAAGTGCTTATCCATATTTACACAGGGTTTCCACTAGTCTGGAAATTTGAAATTGCACAAATTTTGTCAGGGAACTTAAGACTTGGGGGACAAGGAAAATTTTTTGTAACTGAAAAAGTAAGGGAATTTATTTTGTAAAATGAGTGAGAACCCTGTTATAATTATCAAACTGAATATATTATAAATAGACTAGCTCGCTTTCTCTTATAGGTCTTTAGCCTCCTTTAGTCAGTTATTGAAGAGGATTGTTACCATCATAAATCTAGGCTGTAATTGTTATCTAATTTAGTTTCTTTATGGAATCTTTCGGAGTTACTATTTGTATATCTCAACCCGAGAGGCTAATCACTAAAATGAAGCGAATAAACTATGGACAAACCCCAAATATGGAATAATTTAGAAAATAAGCGATTTCAAAGTTTCGATTTTACACATAAAAGTCAGCGAATATCTTATTCTGTACTAGACGTAAATAGGTGCTGCACTTGATTTAGTGCAAGACCTACAGTTGAGTTTTAGCCGTGGTACTGCTAACAACATTATAAATTTATCTAAAATAGGATCTCATCAATTATAGCCGAATGTAACTTAAAAACGAAGATCTGTCTTTCTAGATCTGTAATTTTCTAGTTTGGGGTACCTTGAGATTTTTTTTAATTTTTTAACGCTCGGTTTCTCAATTGCATCTGAAGCTGTTGCCTAGCTAATGTCTAATAGTGTCTAAGTTCTACCTGAGGCCTAAGTCGAATTGCACCAAAATATTATTACGTCGCCATGCTTAGCTTACAGTCAATTTGGCAACAACGTAAATTCTAACAAAATTGCAAGTGACACTGACAATACCAAAACAAAACAGATTTTTATATTATCAAATTATTGATATTTTACAACTATACAGATTAGGTTTGGCAAGTTCTGCATTATTCCTTGGCAAATGTATTACATATTTCTTTGAAAGTTAAGCAATAGTTCTACTAACTCTTGCTGCAATTTGTGAGATAGTAGATTTACCACAATGAATATAATCTCCAATTCTCAATAAACGGCCACCAGTAGCATAGACACGCAAAGTTATTAAAAGTTGATCTTTAGAACGAACATAATTATTTCTGAAAAATTTTAAAATTAACAATTTCGACACTTTGAATTCCTCTTTCATTTTCCGTGGTAATCGTCCTAGTTTCGCCCTCGTATGCTATGCTTGGTACAGAAATTGTCTTATCGACATTCAACGCAGTAATTTAATTGGTTTTATTCTTGAATGTTGTTCTTATTGTGCCGTTTATATAATTGAATTTTTTCATTTATTGGGAATGTCTGTCTCTTCAAATATTGACATTGTGACTCTTAAGAAGTATACGTAAATAGAAGGAACCTTGCTCACAACAAATCTGAACAACCAAGATTTTGTCATAATCATGCTTTAAGCGAACTACCAAGCCATATCAGTGAAAACACACTACAGCACGTATTTTTTAAACTGAGCCAAACTATAAAAGAATACAATATGGTAATATCTCTAAATAAAACAACAGTGATGGCATTCAAAGGACAAGAACAAATACGCTCAAAAATAGTACTAAATGACCTGACTATAGAGGAAGTAAAATCTTTTAACATAATTCATATTCATATTTTTTAAAAACTTAGAATACTTATGCTCGACTAAATAATTTTATTAACAACTATCGTTACAGGTTGTGATCTATGTCTTAAGTCATCGAAATCGGCATCTTATGCCGATGGTGCAACGGTTTAAGCAACAGTCGGAACTTAAGCTGTACCTGGAACTTAAGACGCAATGGAGAAACCGGCCATAATACTTCCAATTTTTGTTCTCTAGATTTACTCTTACGAGATTATCCAGAAATTTTCCTGGATTTCATTCTGAATTGCATTAAGGTTTTCTTTTGAAAAAGTAGGAAAAGAAAAATAAAAACGGTCATCTATACTGTCGTTGTAATAAACAGTTCCGTATCTGTAAAATCAGAGTTTTGAGTAAATATCAAACGCCTTTCTATTTCTATCTTAATTTTCTGTGAGTGGTTAAGTTCATTTTTAATGGTTTTCTATGTAAACAAATTTATTAGTAATAGTTTCAGAGCGATTTATAAATAATTATTTAGTAATTAACTAAATTAGTAAAAAGCAGCTGCGGCATTTTAACGTAATACAGTTAAAATTAACCCACGGCTTTAACAAAATATAAATTTATAAATCGTATGTGCTTTTTCATGTTTTGGAATGCAGATACGGCATTCTAATATACAAAAATGGCTTCAGTACTATTTCTATAAAAATCGATATAACTCAAAACTTAAATTACAGATATTGCACTGTTTGTTACGACGGCAGTAATTTTCTAAAATTTCTTGGATTTCCTAATAGTTCAGTCATTACATAGTGAAAAGAGGAGCTGCGAGGAAATAACTTGAAAACTCTTTTGTTTTATACAACAGATTCGAACCGAAACGGCCAAATTTATCACGAAAAATTCCAAAAATTTTAAATTGACCTTTTGCTGCATATTCTATATTTAAAATAGGTCATATCAAAATTAAAGTAGATAAAGTTCACCATAAAAACATTTAAAAAATTACTGTCTTAGGTTATCTAGTCTTCAAGATGTAGCCCTTCATAGAACCTTGATTTTTGCTTAAAATAATGTTGATTTCTGTTTTCGATGTTGAGTTTTTTTAAAGCTCTTAATTTACATATTTACAACAACATACAAACCCAATTTGTTTTATTATATTTATTTGGATTTTTTTTGTCTCGGAAATTAAGTCATAGACTTTTAAATTATTTATTAAATCAATTGAAAATTTTATTTGCTGATTATCACATTTAATAGTTTTTTCCGGATCTTCCGTATTATGATCATTTTTGTGTTTTGTAAATTAGATTTTGTATGTAGTTATACAAATTAACTTTATATAGATTTTTAACATAAAAAAAATTATTAAAATCTAATTTCGAAAAATGGAAATGATTTTAATGTAAAAATAAAATTTCATGTTGGAAGTCAGGGGGTAGGAATTCACCATATGGACATCCTTGGTGATACACATAGAAATAAGTAATCAGGAATATATTTTCTCAATGCAGGCTATCAAATTTATTTTAGTACCTTCAAACTTTCTATTCGAGTTAATTATCTTTTCCGCAATCATCTCACATGCAAGTTTCAAATTAATAAAATTGTGATAGAACATTAACAAGATAAAGTATATTATTTAGAAAAATAACGAAATTTTCTTAGTTTTCTGAACAGAGGAACCATTACTTTTTACTCTATTTATATTTTTAATCTTTATTATTCAGGATTTCTAGATATTGACAGTAACTTAGTTATTTTATATGGGTACTAATGGCTTCCATATTTTAGCCAAAAGAGCTTATTTATTCTTAAACCATGATAAATGAATATGTGTTCAACAGAACAATAGAGACAATCTTAACGAGGCTAAGGTACATCATAATTACCCACCACGTATACAGTACGTGTAACTAACTTAAGGCAGTCACCCCGTGTGACGATCATTTTTTAAGTTATTTTTTTATGACTAACAATAAAAATATTTTGTTTTATACAACAGTTTGAACTTTTTTCTATATATTTATTGACATTTCAACAGTAAGTCAGAATATTTTCTGACCAAAATTTTCATCACAATTACTTCAAAAGCCAAGATTGCTTGTTGACAAGTTTGTCGACGGTCGTCATGATTCCGGCTTATTGGCTTATTTAAAATCAAACAACCAACCGGTATTTCAATCTGTAAAGCTGTGGCTATCAAATAAACTAGAATCATTCAAAAATATTGATAATTGAAATGTTTTTGAAAATTAATTTTCAAATTTCATGGTTTTATTTTATTATTTTGTTACGAAAGAAAAACGGTTCGGAATTTTTCAATTATTTTAGTTGAATCGCTGACCATACATGTTCCGAATCTACTATTAAAATTTCAAAGCAATGGGTAATACGGTTTTTGAGATATTGTGGCAACCAGTTAGAAAAATGTAGTTTTAAGAAAATCGCATTTAAAAAGAATTTCGAATACAATTTAAACTGTTTCATAGTCTAAATCAAGTTAAAATCTTTAGTCACCATTAATCTGCTATGCCTAGTCTATAGATAATTCCTTCTTCTTCATCTTAGAACTCCCTTAAAATTACTGGCTCCGTTTTTGCTTTAATCCCAACGGATGAAAGGGAATACCGATAGTTGTGCAAAGACAGCATTGCTTGACGTGTAGTATCTGTTAATGTGTGTAAAAAATTGAAAAATTACTTTTTCTAATTATGTTTCAAAAAGTGTCACTTTTTGACACTCTAAAGTGTGCGAAAAAGTACTGCTTTTGCGCCCTAGTGCGGAAAATACTTATCCGCACACTTGTGAAAGTGTGCGGGAAAGAAAGAAAAAGTTCTAGTCTACTTTATTTATAATATATATTAACGGTTACATGTAGTTTGTTTTGCACATCCGAACACTCTGACATAACAGACATATTTGCTGGTATTCTAAAAACACAAATTGTATAACCATAAAAAAAAACGTGGTCACTTACCTGTTCACGTTGTAACGGCTACTATCTATGGCCTACCTACTGTCTATAATGGGCTACCAACCGCAAAATACATATTTTATAGTATAAACGCCTATTATCTTTTTTCTTGAGAAATGAGAAATGTTATTGATTCTTTTTGAAACATAATTAGAAAAAATATTGTTCGATACTCGTGGAAAACTACCTTTTCCATTCTCGGCTTCGGTTTACGATCTCGGCCTTCGGCCTCGATCGTCAACCTCCGCCTTGAATGGAAAAATGTTAGTTTTCCTAACTTGTATCGAAAATATCTATTACCAGCATATTCTACACGTTTAGGAATCAGTTTATGAAAAAAAATGATTTTTTTGATATATCACATGGGGTGACTGCCTTAATTGTTCAATTCAATCAATATTCACAAAAAAGTAACGAAAATAAAATTTCCCAAGCTTTAGACCCAGAAAGCAAAAACATTACAGACGCTATTTCAAGTATAATAATATCTAGACAGTACATTAAAAAACATTCTTGAGTCTAATCTTTTGTAGCTCCAAGGATAGTTAAAATATAAATGAATATATTAACAATATCGACATATAAATTCAAAGCTGCAAAGATATACTCTTCAGGTGAAATAGAATACTTGTGTTCTCCTCCCATCATCAATTGAGTATCATAAATGAGGTAAACAGAAAATAGTAAAGCACCCAATGATGCATATACTAAATATACGGTTTGGTTTTTCTGTCCATATTGAGCTAATATAGTAGCCACAAATCCAAAAACGACTAACAAAATAATCGCAATAAATAAGAAACCTCCACATAATGTAAAGTCAATTTTTGTTTGAAATGCAAACAAAGTTAAACTGAAACATAACACTGCAGTCATTCCCACTGCCATTAAAACTGTATCGCCTCTATATGTAGATGAAACCAAGCAAAGCATAAATGTTTCTGCTATAGTGAACAATCCTAATAAAATATAGTTTATCGGGGTCTTTCTTCTAAGTTCTCCACAACACGCTAATGCTATCATTGTTGTAAATAAAACGATGAAGGCAATAATAAAAAGCCAAAAATTATTTCTGGCATATTCAGTAGTTGGTTTATGAAAAACAAAAATTGAAATGAAACTTGCACTGATAAGTAATTGCACAGTTAAAATTGAATAAACTTTTTGAATGAATCCTCGTCGGATGCTTTGATTGTTAAATCCAAATCCTTTTGTCTCAGGGTCTTCAGAATAACTTGTTCCATACATGTCTAAAAAAATTATGTTAGAATTAAGGAAAATAAATTACAAGTGTGTATACCTTCTGCTTTAGCTTTTCCGTTATTCAAATAATAATAATTTTAATGACATAGAATTTTTAATTTGACAATCTTGTTAAGTGTCATTACAATGTCACAGAATTATTATGACTTGATTATGAAGTAAATAAAATTACCATAGGAATGATGTTTTCGATGTAGATGTTAGATAGAAGAAAGAGGCTTACTTTTATTTGACTGATTTTATTGATTGTGCCTTTTCTTATATTAGTCATTGTAACTTGGTTTTAAAAATTAAATTAATTTTTCATTTTAGAAAATACGAGGAAATTTATCCACCAGAAGTTGGTGAATTTGTATACATAACCGATGATACTTACACAAAGAAGCAAGTTATCCGTATGGAGCATTTAATTTTGAAGGTGTTATCATTTGATTTGTCCGTTCCTACTCCATTGAGTTTTATTAAAGTTATGTCAGTTGCTACTTCGATGTCCGATAAGATTACTTATCTCGCTATGGTAAGTTGAAACACAAATTTTTAAAATTGAAGTTTAATATTTATTCTCTTTATTTAAGTATCTTAGCGAATTGGCAATGCTCGAAACCGATCCATACTTAGAAACTCTACCGTCCTTAATGGCAGCTTCATCCATTGCAGTTGCACGTTATATCACGGAACTTGAGGAACCATGGACAACTGATTTGAAACGAAATACGGGATACGATGTTACGGATCTTAAGAAAAGCATGGAATTTTTGTACTTGCTGTTCTGCAAAGCACCCAGTCAAGCTCAGCAGGCAATTCAGGAGAAATACAATAGTAGTAAATATTTGCACGTTTCTAAAATCACGCCAAAAAATGAGTGCATCAAAGTCAAGGAATAAATAATGCGAGAATTGAAAGACTTCTCTTAGCACATATATATAAAAGTATGTAGTTTTGTTTTTATATGTGCAGGATCGTTTCAGTACATGCTTGGACATTGGTTCAATTTTGTTAGACAATAAAGGTTTACACATGTTCAATTAATTTTTAATAAATGTAGGTAGAATTTTTAAAAAATTTAACTCGAAATGAATCTCACTTGTTTTTAGAATTTTTTAATGTACTTTTTATGAAGTGACTACATAAATGTTTCTAAGATTTTACATGGTGTCTCTTATTAATCAAATAAGGCATGTATAAAAAATTGTTCCTGCAGTTTTTTTGTACAGTAATTTATTTTTAGGATATGTTTTTTTAATTTTTAAATACGTAAGTGTTTATGTTTCTTTGTCTTATATTCTAAAAATTATTTTAACAATAGTTGTGAGATTCTCTGTTAAGCCATATTTTCTAAGTAAACCTATTGGAAAGTGTGATGTTTTTTTGAGAAAACTTAGAATTATATGATTTGTTTTTGACGATAGAATTTCTTGCTACTCTAATAATATTATTTTATGTTAGCATTAGATTTTTGTTATTATATTCTAGTACAACTGTGGCCAGGATAAAACAGTATTTTTTTACAAAATCATATACCATGAATTTATACTTGAATACAGTAAATATTTTTGCAAATCTGAATTTTTATTTAACTCAAATCTTCGACAAAAGCTATTTAAAGTAAAGAAGTTGTTTTGGTTTTTGAGTTAATTTTAGTCTGCAGTTAGTTTCATTTTTATGGGCTCAACCTGACTGAAATTTATAACTTCTGTATTTTTCAAACATTAAAAATCGTACAATCTAGACTACATTTGGAAGGAATTTTATGACACATAAATTTTTTACATATGGAGTTGACTGGATATTATGGAAATCGATTGGAAATTTTATAGTTGAGGTAGCTTTATGTTGTAGGTTGTGGCACAATTACCTACTATTAAAATTTAAAAAATCATATGATCATTATGACCTGGCCACTATGTGATTTAGACTGACCATCAAAGCGGTTTTTAATTTGCTACCTACACATACGTTGATTTTTTTTGTTTTGGTTTTAAAATGCGGTAATGAAGCAGTGGCGAGTACGATGGAGGACTTGACTTTTTCTACATTCTCGTCACCTTTCGATTGATGACTTGGCAGACATTTTTGTACTTTATGTCAAAAACTACTATATAACCACGTTTATAAATACCAAGTGTTTGTGTGATTGATACTACGCTGTTTGAAGAAACTAGATGTGAACAGAGTGAAGGTTCTAATACCAGAGGGAGCTCGATTCACTGTGGATTACTTAACATTTATCAAGAAAGTTCAGTGTTCAAGGGTATCACGTATTAACTACTCGACCTATATTCCGTGGAAGTATATTGATGATATACTGGTGATTGGTCAGCAAACATAATTCGTTCAAGACGATGTTCGCTACCCAATTACCCACTGTACTCTTGAGGTTTTCCGAAAAGTTTACTCATAATACGAAGAACGGCAGAATTTAGAATAAGCTGGTATCGGGACATTCTGGTCGAGAGCGAGTTAATAGTGTTTCCAACATTTTTTTGATGAAACATTAAAATAGAATATTTAAAAAAAATAAAGTTAAAGTGCAGTGGTAGACATTCTGATGTATCTCCGGTATACATTTTTCAAATACAAAGTAAAAAAATAATATTTCACTACATGACAAACATGAAATTTCTGTTCAATGGTTTTAATTCATAAAATTTATGTCAAGTTAGCTGTAAGCATAAGCTCATAGTCATAATATAATATTAATATAATTAATTATTTTAATTAACTTATTTAAATTTATTCCTTTCTACTCTTAACTGATTGGGGTCACTAATCCCCTTTATATCTGTAAATAATCACGACAAAGTTGTGTAACTTTTACTAAACAGTCTTGTCTGGTGCAAGTGCACAAGGCTCAAGATAAAAAAGGGGGCACAAATATGAAATCGACAAAATAATAATATTTACCCTGAAAGTAGATTTTGGAGCTATTTACTAAAATAAATATGAACTAATTTATAGAAAATATTTTGATGAATTCGGACGGTCAGGGTCTGTCTGTGTGTATGTGATCAAATTTTGTGTGCACTTTAGTTCAAAAACTAATGAGGATTTTAAACCGAATCAATTTTTATTTAAATTTTTAAAAACAATTATTTTTTATTCCATTGCATAAATTGTATAAATATTGAGTGGGCGTAATATGCAAGAAAATCTAATCTTAAAAAATATTTCGCCGCGGCTTTTCACTTAAAGCGCTGCAACAATGGTAGGACATACCAACAATTTGTAAATAATTGTAAATAGAATTTTTTTATTATATAAACATTAAAATTTATATTCATAAATAAAAAAATTATTAAAACCTTGCTTTCAGCCTCCCACTATAGCAACGACATTGATACACTAATTTAAATGTAATTCGATAACGGTGAAACTTTTGATAAAATATAATATCAAGAATAAATCGATTTTGTAGAAAGTGTTCAACTTTAAAATATGGCGAAGATCATTAATTAAAAAATATAATTATGAAATTAATTCTATTTAAAATTATAATTCGATTGACCTATTAATGTCACTCGATAATCGTCCATATTGCGTTTTGTGCTACTATTAATTTTGTTTTTATCTTTCTGGGCAAGGCCTATGTTTCATTCTTTCAGATCCATAAGTGGGCACCGAATGTATACTTTTGTTAAAACCTCTGCTCTGCTGAGGTTCTTCTTCCCCCCCCCCCCCCACATTATGAAAGAAGTGTAACTCTAAGGAGTTTGAACTTAAAATTCTTGTACCTGTTTAATAAATTAAATGCTATTATTTGAAAACAAAAATTAAAAGTATCGAATTGATAATAATTTATTAATTCACACATCAGATCACCTTGGCAACAAAAAAAACATGTTGCGATTTTATTGAAAAGTTGTTGAACCAGTTGACGTGAAAAAATACTAATTGCAATTAAAATAATGGCAAGGTCGTTAGTTTAATAACACATTTTTTCAATAAAAATTACCGCTCCATTTAGAAAGTAAAAAGAATGCACCGTGCACTGACAATGTCGTAATTATGAGGTAAACAATGGAACTCCACATATCAAAAAAATATGAGGTTATGTTATAATTATTTGTTTATTGTTAGTTTGTTTAAATCAAGTTTGCGTGGCTGTTAGGTACTACATATCCGTAAATTAAAATTATTCTTATCAGTATTTACGCAACGAAACATACAGGTACGGGTGTACAGGTATCAAAATATGTGTATTTTAGATTTAAGATGAAAAGAAACGTTAAGAGTGTTTTTAAATTTTTAATACTTGCCGTCGTGACGGCGTTAGTGACGGTAGTTTTATTTCGAATAGTGCGAACACCTAATTTACAAGATAGGATTGGATTAAGTCGAAAAAGATCTTTAAATCAGGATGTGAGGAAGGTTTTTTAACTCGAGTGTTTTTTAATGAACTTTTAATTTTTAGGAGTTGAACGAAATAGATATACACGATAACACTAAGATCGATTGGCACGATTATGAAAATATAAATAAGGATTCTTTAAGGAAAGGTAACTCATTAGTTTATTATCTCCAGAGTGTTCTTATCAAATTCTGTGTCAGGTACCGGTGAACAAGGACAAGTGGCTCACTTGTCTGGTAAACAATTGAAGAAATACGATGCATTATTTAAAGTTAATGGTTTTAATGCAGCTCTAAGTGATATAATTTCTGTTAACCGTTCACTACCCGACATCAGGCACAAAGGGTGAGAATTACGAAAACTTAACGTAATTTACTTTAATATTTGTATTATTTAGGTGTCGAACAAAAAAATATTTAAAGCGATTAGACACTGTCAGTGTAATTGTGCCATTTCATAATGAACATTGGTCCACTTTATTAAGAACAACACATAGCGTAATCAACAGATCTCCTAAGCATTTATTGAAGGAAATAATTCTGGTCGATGATTTTAGTTCAAAAGGTATTTATATGATCAATTTATTGATAAACCAATAAAATTGAGAATTCGAAACTGTAAAATTATTATGGATACATTCATAATGATACAGTAAAATTTTAACGGTATTAAAATTTATTATGTTACAAAGTATTTATAACATAAAAAATTCTTTTATGCATTGAATATACAATTCTTATTTGTCCACTCCTGAACATAGGCCTCTCCTTTTCTCCCTTCAATTAAGGGTTTTTAAATGAGGTTTTGGCAGTTAAAGCGCTGCACTTGCCAAGCGTGTTGGCGAGTTTATAGCACTTAGCCTTTGGGCTTTAGATCACAACAGTGCAGCGAACTGCGGTCTCCCACTCCGTAGCATGTCGACTTAAGCCTTATACCACACTGTTTAGTTATGAGATAATCATATTATTTACCGTTACACCAAGCACCACCCAACCATTTTCAATTATATTGATATCTGGCAACAAAGCCGGTCAATCCAAAATTTAATTTTTTTTAGTCTTAAACATTCTTTTACTATTCGAGCACTATTATTCTGAAGAAACAACACTGTATGTGCATTTTTGACTATTTTGAGTTACAAGCATTTTCTGAACTAATTTTTTCTCTTTTCATTGCACCAAGCCAGAAATTTGTATCTCGACTCTGAATACAGTCGAGTCGCGAAATAGTGAATTAAATATGGCAAAGACCTTTCACTTTTTCGGGGTTGTTCACTATTTCGGTATTTACAAAATTTATAATAAAATCACATTTTGAAAATAAAAATTTGATTTATTGAAAGTATAAGAAACCATCTCATCCTCGTCTTCCTTTTCTGGATCAGAATCAGTCTGAATTTCGTTCTCTGTATAATAATATTTGATTATATTCTTTATAATATTCCTTGTTTCAACAGTTTTTCTTGCATTACAAGCTTCATTTTAAGTAATAAGCGCGTTATCAAAACACTTAGTGGAATATTTTCTTGATCCTTATCAAAATGTCCACCTAATATATTATTTAAAAATATAAAACAACATTTTTTAACATATCGTGGATCATAATGAAATTCGGACGTTTCTATGCTAGCAATGTAAATTGTACTTTTTGAAAACTTTTTTAATATGTAAAATTTGCTTTTATAAAAATATTTTGCCGACATTTTTTGTAGATAATTTCATTCTCTTAATTTTTGTTCATATACA
Organism: Cantharis rustica; assembly: GCA_911387805.1. Classification (NCBI taxonomy): domain Eukaryota; kingdom Metazoa; phylum Arthropoda; class Insecta; order Coleoptera; family Cantharidae; genus Cantharis; species Cantharis rustica. The sequence goes on along the minus strand of OU426878.1, from coordinate 47,395,764 downwards.
TTTTTTTACTTTGTCGCATCGTTTTCGACTGAAAATGACTTAAAGCATTCTCGGTACTCTTCTCTTCACCATTCAGAATTTCGGCTAAATCGTGTACTTGCTTTTGCTTGGCTCTGGGATTTTTTGAAATTACTTGAGTGTATTTCTTATATGCTAACTTTTCTATTTTTCCTGGCGATGTCTGGGGAGCTATTTTCACATCTGCGATTATTTTATATGCCTCAGTAAGCGGCATACCAAAAGTTTCCAATTTTTTAATTTTTTTGTATAAAATCTTAAAGTGAGCATTGATATAGGCTATATCGTGTTTTACATTTTTTAAACAAAAATATTATTGGGCCAGCTCAACAGACTTGGCACAATTTTTGTCAAACCGCATTACAACCTTAAATAATACTTTCAGCAATACGGAGAATAAATTTATTATCGTTTAGGCGTTTTAGGCATTACAAATCTATTTTAGGTCACTAACATCGAAAATAGGCATTTATGCAAATTAAACTAGGACTCAAAATATTCAAAATCTCTTGAACGGCATTTCGATACAAATAATTTTGAATTGCCTAAATAAATAACAAAAAGGCAAATTGCCTAGAATCCGTGCTCTACTTATTAGCATTCAAACCTACACGTTTAGATGTTGAGTGGTACCTGGTGTACCTACTAAAAATTGCCTACTAGTAGATGCATTTGCTACGTCGACAATCTCTTGCCTTTCCTATTTTCTTAAAAAAGAACTTGCACGTTCTGGAGCCTATTTTCCATTGTATAAAAACAGTGATGGTTATAATTTGGATTTAGTGGAACATTCCGGGAAAAGTTGTTTTTTCAGTAGTGACGATTGTTTAAAATCACTTTCTTTAACCCTCCGGTACTAACAATCGGTCTCACAGACCGATGACTTCTATTTTTAACTGTAAATTTAAAACGATAAGGGAGCTGAGGGATGGGTGTTGTCAGTACCTTCAAATCAACTACTTTAGTACGTTTCGTGACATCCGGAAGTGAAAGTTTTTTTTTGTTTTTTGTTTATAGGCAATATCGGTCTCGCAGACTGACGTTAGAACTAACTTTACAAAAACATTTTAATTTTTACAATTATTTTTACAATACGAACCAGTAAGTTCCGTACCTGGCAGATGTGTTATGTGTACCTCAAAAATAAACCGGAAAACAAGGTATTTTTGCAAAAACTGCAATAAATCTTTCATAACATGCGCGGTGATAATTTGCAATGTTCAAGTAAATTGTACGCGAAATATTTCGATTATTGTTGGTGCTAAATTAGAACATTTTTTTTTTTTTAATAACAGTATTATCTTTATGTATAGTAATATCAGTTGTCGTAAAATTTTATTTTCTTCTAAAATGTGACGTTTAATTAGCTATTGTTTATAATTTTTAATATTTTTTACAACAAAATTTTGTAAAATAAAATTACTTTTTCCTAATAGAATTAACACTATTATAAAGAATAATACTTAGACATTTGATATTATTCCATTTGCGGTAAAAAAAATGTAAACACTGCGTTACAAAAATTAAAAACTAGAATCGGTCTCACAGACCAACGTTTACTCGTGTTATAAAAAAATATGTTAGTACCGAAGAGTTAAAGTGGATGGAGCATACGTGACTTGATTTGGTAGGCACGAAGTTCTTTCTCTTAATTTTATCCAACCACTTGCGGTGCAATTTTGGATTTCAAAAAAACTGTGATTACTGTTTTTTTCATTATTCTTACAGTCGTATAGACAACATTGAGGCATTTTTCTTGATTATATCTTATAAAAACAAGACAAATTATATGCACTGCATTCAAATTCTAATACGTGTATGTGGTATTACAGCAGTCGTGGTTGCACGAATTTTCCTGTTTCCTGTTTACGGATCTGATACTTGTTTATTATAAAACGTATGGGATTTTAATTTGCAGCATTTAAAGAAGATTTTTTCGTGATTTTTTTCAAATAAAGTAACCTCAACCACTTCACGACACCTTTAATATATTTGGGTCATTCCATATCAAATCAACCAATAGTTGGAATCGACCCTTTTCGATTTGGATGAATTTTGGTCAAAAGTTTTCTTTTATTATAAAACCAAGATTTGCCAAAGGAAAACAATTTAGAAAATTTTTTTCGAAAGTTATTCTAAATTCAAAATATTACAATTTAAAAAATTTTTCAACTTTATTTTTTAAATATCTCGAAAACTATTATATATACAGAAAAAGGCTTTTGTTTGTTTTAAAGGGAGCACTTGGGGCTATTGAAAAAAATATTGAAAAATGAAAATTTTCCAGAATTTTGAATTTTAAAAAATTGTCAAAATCATACGGCGAAACGAAATTTTGGGCTCAAATTTTTTACTACAAAACCTCTGAATGATCTTAAGAAATTCTGAAAATTTTAGAGAGGTCTTTTATTTTGTTTCAAAATTGTAAATTTTTGAACTTTGGCAAAAAAATAAGCATAGCATAGCTAAACAAACATGTCATTTTGAGTAAGAAAAAGTTTATTTTATTATATAATAAAATCATTATTATATAATAATAATAATAAGATAGCATTACTTTCCTTATAGCAACCTAGCTGTCCTTTTGGACTTAGAAAATCCGTTTCTTGAGGTGGATTAATCCTCGTTTTTACCCTTAATTAATTACAGGTCTTGGTGTGTTTTGACGCTCCTTACGATTTCTATCCAGGCCTCACGATTCATGACCTTCTGTCCCTATCCTCTCTCTCCCATCCTTTCCAGGTCTTTGGGTCTTCCTCTGCATCGTTCCATGCCATTATAGTTCTTGTTGCTTCCTCTTTGCCAGTACTCATCACTTATCCCCACCATCTCAACCTCTGCGCCTTGATGATTGGTAATGTAAGACCTGGCAACACTTTGAATTTAAATTTGGCGCTACCTGCCTGGTCATACTGGCACCGCCGCGCCACCTAGTTGACCTCTTGAACTCTTTGACTAAAATAGGTAGTTGAGTTCTTACGTTCAAGGGGTCAAGTCATTTACTCAATAACACTCGCTGACGGTAACTAACACGTTTTGGTTGTTATTTTTATTTTTACTACTTCACCGCTTCAGCGAGTTTACGTTGTTTATTTATCAATTAAAGTGTTTTGTGCATCTAAGGCATTTTTAATCGACGATACCAACACATTTTGCTTCTTGAGTGATTCTCGAGAGGCGTCTTCATACAGCAGCGCGGAAATACAGCCGCATCAGTTGGAAGACTACAAAAAATACAAGTTCCCGCCAGCGAACTAACAATGATATCTCACAACATCTTCTCTATTTATTACCTCTAGTATTCTTGACACAATAATCACGTGGTTTTTTTTATTAATTATTGTGCCTGTACACCCAATATTTCTTATTGTCTTCTCTAGTGCAATGTTAAATAGCGTTGCTGACAGAGCATTTCCTTGCCTCACTTCTCCATTCACTTTAATGCTGTCTGTTTCCCTATCCGACGTTCTCACTGTGGTTCTCGAATTCTCCATAGTCATCGAGATCATCCTTATTAGTTTAGGTGGTATTTTGAATTCCGTCATGATCTTTATTAGTTAGTATTACTTAGTCAAAAGCTTGTCTATAGTCTACAAATAGCAAGTGGATGTCTATTCCATGTTTATACTTTTCTCTTGTATCTGCTTTATTACGTGTAATGCATCCATTGTTGACTTTCCCTTTCTAAACCCAAGCTGGTATTCTGTAAGTCGGTTGTGTATAATTATAGAGAGAATCTTGTAAGCTGTATTTAGAAATATTATATCGCTTGGAGTCAATACTTCAATTTTTCACAATTTTTAAACAAAAAAAAACACTTTTCTGAAATTTTCAGAATCTCTTAAGATTATTCAGAGGTATTGTAGTAAAAAATTTGAGCCCAAAATTTCGTGTCGCCGTATGATTTTGACGATTTTTAAAAATTAAAAATTCTGGAAAATGTTCACTTTTCAATATTTTCTTTCAAAATATTTTTTTTTTCAATAGCCCCAAGTGTCACCTTTAAAACAAACAAAAGACCGTTTCTGTATCTATAATAGTTTTCGAGATATTTAAAAAATAAAGTTGAAAAATTTTAAAAATTGTAAAATTTTGAATAACTTTCGAAAAAAATTTTCTAAATTTTTTTCCTTTGGCAAATCTTTGTTTTATAATAAAAGAAAATTTTTGACCAAAATTCATCCAAATCGAAAAGGGTCGATTGCAACTGTTGGTCGATTTGACATTTCAGTTGGAAATTTTTATTAAACTGCATTATTATAATATATATAAAATATTGGTTATAATTTTTATTTATTAATACTTCTATGAAATTACGTTTTCAGATGTGTTTTTGAAATTTTCTCTCATTAAAAATTAAGACTAGGTGGTTGGGGATACAAATCAAACAAAAAATTTGTTTATTGAAATATCACAAAATTGTTATTTTGTACATACAGTGTTCTTTCTTAGTAGGGTAGTATTGTGCTAACACTAGATTGTCCCACTGAAAAATAAATATGTGCATTGTTTCACTCATTTTATTTTTTTGAATTTTCAAAAATTTTATATATTTTTAAACTAATTAGTGAGGACTGTAATAATTATTTTTGAAAAAGAAGTGCATTGGTGGTATTTTTTATTGAACAATTGAGGGAAAGTGCAGTGTGAAGGAAAATACTCAAAGTGATTGTCGTCTGTTAAACTATGTAAAAAAAAAGTCGATACACGATGTATTGAAAATTTTTTTGAAAATGATTTGAAATTAAAACTGAATCTAACAAAGTAGAATCAACTTGTCAAGGTACAAGGTAAAACCAAGTTATAAACTTGGTGCATTTTGCAGGAATGAACTTTTAACAGTTAAACAAACTGATGAGAGTAATGATGGCAATCGGTATGGAGAAACTGAGGATATAGGATTAACTCTAGATGAGTTAATCAGATCAACTTCAAGAATTACACTAATTACAAAAAGAAAAGCAATTGATGAACTTTCATGAAATTGGATGTTCACGAATTACATGCACTTGGTGCACATAGCAAATCATCTTACGGTAAAGAAAACCTAGAGATAGTTAATGAAAAAGTAAAATCAAAAATTATAACTGTTCATGAAGTTTATTTGCCAGAAGAAAAAAGTAGCTTGGAAGAAAGTGTGTTGCAAAAATGTGAAAATATGGATAAACTAGTGGACGTAATTAAAAATTGAATGATAGGTGCATCAATAAATAAACAGATTTAATAATCCTCTCAGATGTGGTCAAGAAAAAAAATAAAAGAAACTTTTAACACATCTGATTATTGTGTTCGGAAGGCTCAATAAGTGTTTAAAGACGAGGGTTTTTTTTAGGAGAGTCAGATCCTAGGCGAGGGAAAAAGCTAAGCCTTAAAACTATTGAATTGGTAAAAAACTTCTATCAGAGTGATCACCAGGGTAGAATTTTCCCAGGGATGAAGAATGTAGTGAGTATAGGAAAAAAGTTTATGAGAGAAAGCGATTGATTTTGTGTAATCTTCGTGAACTATACTCAATTTTTAAATAGGTCTTTTAAAATTCTATACTTAGTATGTGTATGCATAATCCACCAGAATGTTATTTTATTGATCTATGGAGCCGGTATAGAGGAGAATTACAAGGAACTGATATTGCACATAATTTGTGTAGGAGCAACAATGTATGCGTTGTAACAAATTTCCATCAAAAGATAACCTTGTCTACTTTTTACAGTCAAAGTTTGAAGACTATGATGATGAAGGCGCTATCAAAAATAGTCGGTGGGTTTCCAGAAATAATACGGTGTTCAAGCTTTGTTGATGAATTTATTGAAACTTTAGTTGAAAAACTAAACAAATTAATACTCCATTCTTACATCACCAAATCACAAGCATTAAATTTTGAAAGTTTAAAGGAAACAGCTTCTTCTAATGTAGCTGTCATCTCAATGGACTTCGGTGAAAATTATGCTTTCACGATACAAGAAGAAACCTAAAGTTACTATTGGACGATTCATGCACTATTATCAAAACTGTGACTGTCTTTTTGAAAGAGAATCATCCACACATTAAAGAGATTCATTACTTTAGTGGTTGGTGTGCTGCTCAGTGTAAAAATATACATAAATCAGTGTCTGTGAGAAAGATTTTCAACTTGAGCTTAGTAGCTTAGTGCTAATTTTTTGCAACAAGTCAAACGGAATGTGAGGAATAGGCGGGTACTATGAAACTTAAAGAGAAAGTCTTCAATAACCCCCGAAAAAATAAATAATAATGGTAACTGAACTATTTGTTTTTTGCAAGACCAGAATTGAAAAAGACAGTTCCTACTTTACTTCTAAAGAAGCGATTGAATTAACTTGTCTTGCTTTGGAAAGTCTCTTCAAAGATGTTTAAACTCTTCCAGGGACAAAATCATTTTACAACTTTTAGCCACTAGATGATTCGGGAACTTAACAATCGGCAAAACTTTCAGGTGAAATTAGAAGATTTGAACTCTAGATGTTTTATTTCTTCTGTTTATGACAAGTTTAGGGTACTTTGGCTTGGTGAGTGAGGTAAATGCTGAAGAAAAAGATGTCACGGTTCAATTTCTGCATACTTGCGGACTATCACCATAATATTTTTGGCGCAAAAAGGAAGATGCATGTGTCATTCCTCATATTATTGCTATGGTGGATTCTCTAAAATCAATGTCTGGAAATACCTATTTGAATTTCTTTTCGTTCGACAAGACCACGTTGTTCAATTTAGTACACTACGACATTTATGCTTTTTGCCAAATTCTAAACGAGCGATTGTATGATATTCTGTTAGTAGCGGTTTCTTGATGATGATGTAGCATCGAAAGTAATTTCTTATTCCTTACAAGTCTACTCTTAATGCAGTATTGTACCGCTTACCGGTAGCAACAAAATTTTATGGTATTTGTTAATAAACAATTTAATATAAAATTAATCAATAAAATAAATGAAAGAAAAACATTTTTGCACTTGGCTGCTAGGGGTTGCCACAGACTGTAAATGAAGCTTATCAGTTCATTCGGACTGTACAAACGTCAATATTTCTGTGGTATATCTTATTATTTCTTATAGATTTGACAAAATCTAATAAATGTTTATTAACCATTGATCAGTTTCTAATTATTAGAATCGTCAACTCTAGTTAGATAATCTTAATAACTCCATGATTTACCGTAGATATTTTTCAGCATTTAGTAAAAAACCACTTGACGATTATGTCGCAGCAAATTTCACAAACGTTCGGGTTATCCACCTACCTGAACGTTGGGGTCTCATTAGGGCGCGTATGGCGGGCGCCAGAGTGGCCACAGCAAAAGTCTTAATTTTTCTCGATTCTCACACAGAAGCAAACGTTAACTGGCTGCCTCCTTTGCTTGGTAAATTAATATGAGTTAATTTTTTTTAAATATTAAATGAAGAACGATTGTTTTAGAGCCCATAGCACAAGATTATAAAACGTGTGTTTGTCCGTTTATTGATGTTATACAGTACGAATCTTTTGAGTACCGTGCTCAAGATGAAGGAGCACGTGGAGCCTTTGATTGGGAATTCTTTTATAAGAGGCTGCCTCTTTTACCCGAAGATTTACAACATCCAACTGAACCTTTTAAGTAATAAATTTAAAATAACGCGCTTGTACTTTTGCTTAATTATTTTTTTATGTTATTTAGGAGTCCAGTTATGGCCGGTGGTCTGTTTGCTATTAGTAGAAAGTTTTTTTGGGAATTGGGCGGATATGACGAAGGGCTGGATATTTGGGGAGGCGAGCAATACGAATTAAGTTTTAAGATATGGCAATGTGGTGGTCAGATGGTCGATGCGCCATGTTCTAGAGTTGGACATATCTATAGAAAATTTGCACCATTTCCTAATCCTGGACGTGGAGATTTTGTCGGAAGGGTGCGTTATATTTAGGGGGCGTGTCACTGTTAAAAATTTAAACATCGAATTTTAAATTTGTGTTTTCTTGTAAAAGTTTATTATTATTTGTCTTACCAGTGAAACACCTCTTGGGGTCATCGATTAGTCTAAATTTCATTTTGTGTAACAAATTACATTTTAGAATTACAAAAGAGTTGCAGAGGTTTGGATGGACGAATATGCTGAATATTTGTACAACCGTAGACCTCATTATAGAGATATCGAACCTGGCGATTTGACCCAACAGCTTGCCATAAGAAAAAAATTGAAATGTAAATCATTTGATTGGTTTATGAAGGAGGTGGCATTTGATTTGGTATTGAAGTATCCGCCAGTGGAGCCAGACGATTTTGCTTCTGGAGAAGTAAATTGTGAACACCAAAATTATTATTTTTGATTTGCATACTTGTTTATTTTAGATTCGTAACATTGGGGCGCCTGAATTATGCGTTGATTCCGAAAATAAACCTAGAGATCATGTAATAAAATTAAAGGATTGTGTTAAAGGAAGCAATCATAAAGGGGAACAAAATTTTACATTGACTTGGCATAAAGATGTGAGACCTGCCGGACGTACGTTATGTTGGGATGTATCTGATGCTAACGAGAAGGCCGATATTGTTTTGTATCCTTGTCATGGATCAAAAGGAAATCAGTATTGGAGATACGATGTGGTGAGTTTTATTATTATATTCTTATCTGCAGGATGCGAGTCATTCAAATTACGTCATGTTGGATTTTAAATTTCCATTTTTCGATTATTTAAATATTTAAATATTTACTTTTTAATGTTTAGGAAAAGCAATGGATGATACATGGTGGTAACCCACGATGTTTGGATTGTGATCCAGGTTCAAAAAGATTGTACGTTAGTACTTGTGATGAAACTTCAAAAACACAAAAGTGGAGGTACGAAAGTGTGAATCTGAAAATGATATCAGATTGGGATTCCATTGGACCAAATTAATCATAGAACTTTTAAAATTTCTACCATGTGTATTAATTTTGAATAAGACTTTTCAAGTGCAATTTTTATATTTGTATAAAAAATTATTTTGTGAGTAACCAGAAAAATTGTTAATTTTTATTTATAATTTATAGCGTTTTATAAAACAATGTTTATGTACTTAGGTTTTATTGCTCACCTCGTATATAAGTATGCCAAACTAAATGCAACAATTGTTTTAGACATTGCAGTTGCTGTGATAATTATTTTTAATTAAATATAGATGAGAAGTACCCAAAAGAATCCTAAATATTATTTTGTGACTGAAAATTGTAAATAAATTTTGTCAAAATTAATGAATGTGTTATTTAATAGGAATAGAAGAAATAATTTCCATATTTACACATCTGGCTAATTGGCAAAACTTGAGGTCAAACAAAAATGTAATAAAATATCATTGATATTTACCTTCAACAGAAAAACGAAATTTTAGATGAGTGGGTGAATAGGTATGTTAAAAATATCCCACTGCTCTGCATAATATTATGGATTTTAATTGCCAAGGCTATATTAATTATTAATTGTTTTAAATTGATGATTTAAATACGATGAATTAGGCCTAGTACACACTTTTAAAATATTAAATATGATTTTTTAATGGATGTTAAATTATTCAAATTCTTGAGCTATATGCAGTTTCTTGCCCTTAATATGTTGGTTAACTTTTTTTTTTGAGGGAATTTATTTTTTGATCAACAGTTGTATTAATAAAAAAAAACCATTAAATAATAATATATCAAATCTTGAATGACAGTACAGCTAAAAACTTTCTTAACAAACTACTCTATCATTAAAAAAAAAATTATCAAAATTCAACTTTCCGTTGACAAACATGCAATAAACTCTTTTTTAGGTCCGAAGTTAAAAAATATTAATTTTACTGATTTGAAAATTTTGAAGTGTAGCTTAACCTTTAAAGTGAAAAGTAGCAGTGTACGTTCTACTTTAAATAACTCCGAACTTTCACGATCAATCGAATTATTTATTAATTCATGTCAATGTCATGCTAACTCAAATACAAACAATTGCCCACCAATTCATACTTAACGTAACGGTTAAACAGTTAACAAGAAACGCGAGAAGATCCAATGTGAGATTGTTTTCCAAAAGTGCATCACAACTTAAAAACAAAGCGGCCATGGATGAAATTAGTCTCGCATTTGCGTCTAAACAGATAGCGCCACCTCTTACAAATAACAAACACAAAGGTCAGGCCGGAAGAATAGGTGTTTTTGGTGGTTCACTGGAATATACTGGAGCGCCCTATTTTGCTGCGATTAGTTCTTTAAGGGTGGGTGCAGATTTAGTTCACGTGTTTTGTGCAAAAGATGCCGGGACGGTCATTAAATCTTATAGTCCAGAATTGATTGTACATCCAATTTTAGACGATAACGAAGCTGTTGCTAAAATTGAACCATGGTTAGAAAGATTGCACGTAATTTTAATTGGACCAGGATTAGGACGGGAACCTTCAATTTTTTCGGTTATTACACAAGTTATTAATTTGTGCCGCGCTAGCTGTAAACCATTAGTTATCGACGCCGATGGATTATTTCTCATTTCTCAAAATACAAACTTAATCAAAAATTATCCGGCACCGGGAGTTATTTTAACGCCCAACGTTGCGGAATACGCTCGTTTATTGGGCACAGAAAGAATTGACGCTAAAACTGAAGTTTCAGATATTTCAAAAATTTTACAACTGGGCACGACTATTACAATATTAAGGAAAGGAGCTGAAGATCATATTATGGACTCGACGAAAACTGTCATTGTTAGTGGTGGCGGTTCTGGAAGAAGATGTGGAGGACAAGGGGACTTACTGTCTGGGTCTTTGTCGACGTTTTATACTTGGGCACTTCTTCATAAAATGGAAGAGGATGTGGTTCACGATGATCGCGCTATGATTGCTTGCTATGCTGCATGTAAGCTTGTTCGTGAATGTAATTCGCGAGCATTTGCCAAATATGGAAGAGGAATGGTTTGCTCAGATATGATAGAACAAATTCCTGAAGTTTTTAAAGATAACTTCGAACCTCATTAAAGTTTTTGTTTTGTCATAATTATAATTTCGTTTATTTTTATATAAATATGTAAGATATTACACAAAATAAATGGTTTATAATTTCTCGTATTATATTTTTAGAGCTTTTATTAATTTTTATAGGTTGGCTCATTAATTTATCGATTTAAAATTATTTATTATTTTTATTTATTATTACGATTGTGTTCGTTCATTTAACCGGATACTTAGCGAAGTGAATGTAGGTACATATTTGAGATGAAACTGCTGAGATATAAGCAATCATTTGTTTACTCCATATTAACCATTTCTCTACAGTTTAACGCTGTTTAAAACCAGTGGCGGCTTATAACTCTTCTATAAGAGGGCACAAAATTTAAAAAAAATATGAATTTACCATATTATTTATATATTAATTATGATGAAAATCTATAAATATATTATTTTATATGAACTTAAATCTCTAAAAACACAAAGTTAGAATGTCTGTCTCATAGAAATCTCTCTAATGGAAAGCATACAGCTTTCCATTAATATATAAAATAAGATTTTAACTGAAGGTTTTGCTAGAAGTTTTAAGGTTAACGCAACTATTTTCAGCTTTCCACGGTATAAAAACATCGAAGCATACAGTAAATTTGATTGCTAAAATTTTTATATTTTTGGTTCATATTTTGTTAAAAAGTTAAAATTTTAACAAAATCATTTTGTTAAAAAATTTAACAGTTTATAAAACACAAAGTTTTTCTTTCTATAATCTATTTGCAAGAGCATCTCTTTCATCCCATATAGAAAATAGTTTTGAAATCTTTTAATTACTAGGATATAGATTTAAATTTTGTTAAAAATCAATTTAATTATCAGCAATGTGGTGTAAGGCTTGAAGCGACAGGCTACGAAGTTGAAAACTGGTTCAATACCTGGTCGCGCCAACTGCACTTCTGTGATCTAAAGCCTAAGTACGATCTATGAGTTATGCATCTAGCAAGGTTAACACCCTACTAAAATGTTATTTAATTGCTCATATAACCATGAGTACCAAGTGTACATTAATGGTGAAAACAAGACGAAGTCTTAAATTACTCCTAAATAGAGAGCTCTAACTAACTAATCAATGATCCCGCGCAGTATGGAGTTTCCACGTCGTTTATGCACAGTCTGTCACGTTTTATCGCAATAGGAAAGCTCTAACAAAATTCTATGTTTCATTTTTTTTTAGAACTATTTTCTTACTGATTAAATTTTTTTCTAACCTAAAATTTTGTGGCAACCAATCAAGTTCCATACCAGTCGAGTTGCATATCAATCGATTCTACTGTATTTCCTTACTTTGGAGATCAGGGCGGGCCGATAGGCTACCTAATCTATTTTGTATAATGTAATACAATATAATTTTGTATGTCAAAATTTAAAAAAAACAATCTTTTATTTAAATTATATTAAAAAAATAATTAAATAAGAATAATAAATAATATATCAGAAATAATTTAGCATTATCTATATTGAAAGTTTATCTTCAAATTAAATAAACTCTAAGCTCAAAGCTATTGTTTACGTATAATTTTTTTAAATTTTAATTTGAGTTTACTCTTAATTTAATGTGTGAAATTTATATTCAAATCTAAATTCATTTAAAACACAAATTAGTTTAACAAATTAATAGTGATTTAATATTAAAATCTTTGCGCCGCCATCACGATTAAAATTTGAGGTTGAGCATGAGAAATACTGAGCTAGAAAAAAAAGTTTTGTGACTTTTTAAAAATTTTTTTAAATTAAAAAAAATCAAGAAAAACAAAGCAATGCAGTTTTTGCAAAATTCTTTGATTGGAGCGAATCGAAGAAAGCTGTAGACAAAAACGTTGCGTTCTGGGTTGCAACCTATGATTCAATATAACAATCAAAAATCATTTCTTTTTATTAATGCTATTAATCGATGAAATTATCTATGTGCGTGAACGTGGCTGCTCTATTTTCAAAAAATTAAATTTTTTTATTGTTTTCGATTTTCTTTAATTTTTTTTTTCTCTTTTCTTTTCGGTTTTCTTCTGGTATGTTGCTTTTGCAACAAAATATTATCCCAAAAAATACGTTTCTTTGCCAACTCCACTTTTTTGGAAATAAAATTTCTTTGATGGCCTCAGAATTTAATAACCGCGAAAAAATATTTCGTGACAGATCCTCTTTTTTAGATTAAAATTTTATTTTTATTGTTTTTGATTGCTATTGAGGGGGGGGGGGGGCAAAGATAGCAGTCGAGAACAATATAAAAAAATTTAATGTCTAAAATAAGACAACTGACTCTAAAATATTATTTAGCAGTTATTATTAGATTTTGAAATTTGATTGATACAGAACAATTGAGACTAATTAAGAAAGTTTAAAATTCCCAAAAGAGCAAACCGGAAAAAAAAATTTTGTAATTTTTTTAAATATTTTTTTTTGTAAACTAACAAAAAAATATCGAAACAACTTAAGACAAATAGAGAACAACCGAGAAAATTAAAAAAAATAAATTTTTTGATTAATTCTTTTATCAGATCGAAGGTTAATTTTTTACCAACCTCAAAATTTATAAAAATTTATAAAAAAATTATGTGATTGGCAACGACAAAGAAAAACCTATACATCAATTAAATCTCTAACTTTTTGAATCATTGCGCGCACAAATCTGCTCTTTTGTATAAGCCAAATGCGTTTTAGAAAAAAAATTTGTTACAATCAAATACAGTAATTATTTAAATATTAGTGTATTTAATGAAATAAACTTCTGTTAAGCAACTTAAACTGTATAGCTAACTAATTTTAAAAAAACAAAAGCAGTTTAAAAAATAAAAGCTGAATTCAATTTAAAAATTGTCTATATTGCTGCGACCTTATGCGCGCCTCTTATCTCTTTAATGGGATTACGTAGGTTCTCGAATGTGGAAATTGTTACAAGTAAACAATAAAATAACGGTTTTTATAATTTTTATTTGCAACTTTAAAATGTAAAAAAAATAGTAATAAATGTTAAACAATAGCAAAATTAAAACTCACGCAAATAACCGACCCCAGCTTTTCTACAAACAAAACACTGTTATCTTCAACCTTCGTCGATCGACCGCTTTACAAATCTTCTTCTGATTTATTATCTTCAACCTTCGTCGACCGACCGCTTTACAAATCTTCTTCTGATTTATTATCTTCCAACTTTATTCGACTGACCGATTTACAAATCTTCTTCTGATTTATTATCTTCCAACTTTATTCGACTGACCGATTTACAAATCTTCTTCTGATTTATTATCTTCCAACTTTATTCGACTGACCGATTTACAAATCTTCTTCTGATTTATTATCTTCCAACTTTATTCGACTGACCGATTTACAAATCTTTCTGTCTTACTTTATTATTAATTATTCATTAATTAATGATCGCCTTGGATATCCATTTTTTTTTACTGTCTTCTTTTTTTTTTACATCTCGATTTTTTAGTATTTAATATTGCTGTGGTCGGCATTTACGTGAGTCATAATACAAACATAAATAAAAATCAAATTCGAAACAAAAAAACTTACTAACTAGACAAACATAAAATATTAAACAAACACTGAAATCAAAATTAAGAATATATAAAAATAAAACACACACTAGTAATAAAATGTTAAAATAGAGTTTTGCTTTGTGGTTCCTCTAGTTGCAAATACCGTCATTTTATTGCTAAGTTCGCAACCCATTTTCATCACTTAGTGCGGACACAACATTTCCCCTCCGTTTTATTAAAACAAAAATCAAAATCGAATTGAAATATAAAACCTTCACGGGATTTTTTTTTAATAAAACGTTTCTCAATTTTGATCTTTAATGAACTTTGTTTTGAATGTCAAAAAGTTAACAAGCATTGCCTTAATTCAATTTTAAATTTCTAAACTTGAATATCAAAATAAAAAAAAATATATAATAAAAAAAAAAACTTTTTACCATCATTCGTACTCCCCTTTTCATAAATTTACCACTCTTTCTCTTCTACTGTTCCTCTTCACTGTCTCCTTCCTCTTCTTCTTCTGACGTTTGCCTTTTAAATGGATATATGAGGTTTATGTGAAACCTTCCCCGAATGTTCCCTACTTCATATTTTAGCTCATAAACATTTTCATTTATTTTTTTATTTACGTAAAAAGGTCCCTCAAATGGTAAGGATAGTTTGGCACAAATATTAAGTGCTCGATTTGCGGTTCGCAGACTTTTTATAACTACCGTGTCCCCTATATTGAATGATAGTTTCTTTCGAATATTACGATTCATTCTTTCTTCATATTTTGTTGAAATTCGGTGCAGATTTTCTCTTGCCTTTAACATGTCTTCACTAAAATTTCTTTCTTCTAAATTTTCTACCCATGGTCGATGTGGATTTGCATTCTTCATCAAATACCATGGTGAGAACTTTGTACGCACATTTGGAGTCCAATTTATAAAATTCTCAACTTGTTCTAATTTTTCTAACCATTCTTTATGTCTTTGGTGGGTTAAAATTCTTAGAAATTTTATTACTTCTTGTACCATACGTTCTGATGGATTTCCTTGAGGGTGTCTAATACTACTAAAATTTATTCCAATTTGCTGTTCTTCCCAATGATTGATAAAACGATCATTTTTAAAATACGTCGCATTGTCGGCTAAAATTCTTTTTGGTTTTATTACGTTGGAAATAAAATCTTCAATGCTCTGAATTGTAACTTCGGTGTTACATAATTTTGTCGGATACAATTTTACGAATTTTGTATAAATATCGAAAACTACTAAAATGTTTTTAAAATCATCTTCTGTTGGTATCAAATTACTCAAATAATCTATTGCAATTAAATCTCCTGGTGCATTTACTTTGATGCTTTTTATGCTGTTTTGATTTACGTGATTTTTGTACTTTGCCAAAATACAAAGTTCACATTTGTTGATCGTATTCTTAATTATTGATAAATCCCTAATGCAATAGAATGACTCCCTAAAAATCAAGAAAGTTTTTCTGATTCCTATATGACCGAATCGTGTGTGCAAATCTAAACATATTTTGATTGTGGCTACTTTGTTTAAAACGTAAACTTCATTTTCACCGATTGTCTTTGTTAAAAATAAATCCCTTAAACGATAGCCCCTGAATTGTTCTTGATTCTGTAATTTTTCCCTAATGTGATTAAAAATTTCATCTTGTTGAATTTGAATGACTGTGTCCCCTGAATAAATCCCCTCTTCTTGATCCAAATAATTTAAAGCTACTAGTATATCTTTTAACTTTACTTTTCGTTCTTCATCTTTCCTACTTAAAGCATCGGCAATTAAGTTATCTTTCCCGGATTTATGTTTAATCTCGAAATTGAATTCCTGTATTAATAAAGACCATCTGTACACCCTGTTATTGCTAAAATTTGTTTTCATCATAAATGTTAACGCCGAATGATCCGTTTCTATCGTGAATTTATTTCCCGCTAAATAAAATTTCAATTTGTTCAACGCATAAACAATTGCTAACATTTCTTTTTCTGAAATGGTATATTTGATTTCTGCACCCCTTAAAATTCTAGATGTAAAGTAAATGGGAACTTCCATTCCCTCATTAATTTGTACTAATACGGCACTTATTGCAAAGTCACTAGCATCTGTTCGCAAAATAAAAGGTAAGTTAAAATTTGGATGTGTCAACAACAATCGTTGGTAAAATGTATCCTTCAAATTTTTGAAAGCATTTTGATGTTTCATTTCCCATTTCCAACGGGTTCCTTTTCGTAATAATGTTAATAAATCAACCGTCTTCTCCGAATAATTATCAATAAATTTTTTGTAGTAGTTCATAATACCTAAAAACCCACGCAAAGTTCGTAAATTCCTCGGTTGAGGATAATTTTTTACTTCTTCTATTCTTTCTTCATCAACTGTAATTCCCTTCTTATCAACTTTGAATCCCAAAAATTTTACTTGTTGCTGTATAAATTGACATTTTTCCAAATTTAGTTTTAATCCCGTTTCCTCTAGGGTTTTTAAAACTTCTTCGATGTGCATTAAATGTTCCTCTGCATTTTTTGAAAAAATTAACATATCATCAATATAGTGGACTACGTAATTTTCGTGTTTTTGCAGAATTATTTGCATAACCCTCACCAATGCAGATGATGATGTATTTAGACCAAACGGTACGACTCTAAAACAAAAAGTTACCCCATCTAAGCTAAACCCCGTATACTTCCTTGAATCTTCCTCCAAAGGAATTAACCAAAAAGAGTTTTTTAGATCCAATTTGCTAAAAACGTTGTTATTTCCTATTTTTCCAAATAAACTATCTATGTTCTCAGGTTTTTCGAACCTCGAGAGTATTATTTTATTTATCCTTCTACCGTCTAAACATAAGCGAATCGATTCATCCTTCTTTTTGACCACTACTAAAGGATTAATAAAAGAAGTACTTGACCTTTCTATTATTTTTTTACTTATCATAATATTTATTTGAGCCCAAACTTCTTTTTTATAGTGTTGTGGGATTGGATATGTTTTACACGAAAATGATTTCTCGTCAGTAATCTCTAATTTATGCTCATATCCAACTGCTATTCTTTCTTCTTCATTAAATAATTTATCATGTTTCAATAACAACTGATTTATTTGGTTTAAATATCGTTTTTCGCAAACAACTATTTTATTGACGTGTGTTATTGAATTTATTTTTACATTTGTTTGTTTTGATCTGCCTGCTACATTTTTTATTAAATTTGACGTTTCCTTAAATTTATTTATTTTTTCTAAATTTTGCCTAAAATTGATTTGGTTATTAATTTCCAACTTGGGCCTAAAAGTGATTTAATTATTAATTTCTAGCTTGAACCTAAATATGAGGTTTTTTAGAATTTTTCCAGGTAATCGGAAATTTAACCGATGCCGACCCGTAATTTCTTTATCCCGTAGTTCTCCTGGAATATTTCGTACTTCTTGTACCTTCCTCCGTTTACCTGTTCTTTTTCATCCACCCAATACTTCCGCAAAAACATTACCCCAAATTGCGCGAATGTCCCCATATTTTCTACTACCATGTAGTACCTAATCTCGGTATCCCCCTTCATCGTTGCCCGTATAATGTTCTTTAACCGCTGTTCATCTTTAACCCTTCCTGTACAATTCCCTAAACTTTTAATAAAAATTTTAGGGTTAACCCTATTATCCCCGTAAAATTTCGCATATTTGTCTTTTTGAGCTCCAATTTCATCGTTGATGTTCAACGGATCATTGTAATTCATGATCGACAGCCATTTATCTGCTATTTCGTTGAATTTTTCTTCGGCCTTTTCTGCTTCTTCTTCCAATTCGGCTACGATTAACTGATGGTTTGCCCATTCTTTCTCGCTTCGATCGACCTCTCTGGAATCGCTAGCCTGCATGACGTTCGAAACGACTTCATTATCATCCACCGTTAAGTTTTCTAGTGCATTAAAACTTTTTTCTAACTGTTTTTGCAGAAGAGTATTTTCGACTACAACTTCTTTTTCTTCTCCTTCTGGCATGTTTTGTTTTCTCATTGCTTCGAGTCGTCGTTCGATCCTCAACTTCCTCGCCAATTTTCGTTCATTTGGATCCGAAGAGGTAATCTGCGGTTCTCTTTCCACGACTTCCTCTTCAACAACTTCTTCTTCATCATCCATTTTTTTTGGATTTTTTATTAAATCTTTCACTCATTTCCTCTTTGATCATTTGATGCATCCCGTCAAATCTTTCATTTATACTATCTATTCTATTGTTTAATTCTTTCTTGTTGTCATCAAATCTAGCATTAATATCTTTGGAGTTGTTATCAAATCTAGCATTTATATCTTTGGAGTTGTTATTAAATATGGCATTCATTTCTTCTTTTATATCTTTTGTGTTTTCATCCATTTTAGCATTCATACTTTTCAAGAATTCCATGATTGTTTTGTCGTCCCTTTCGTTTTTATCCGGCGCGATTATTTCCATTTGCTCTAATTCAACATCCCCCCTTTCTCCTTCTACCTCATCCTCTGTTATTAAATCTAAATTTTTACTTCTTGTAATCATAGTTATTTAAATTATATTAAATTTTGTGATTGATATTTGTAATTTTAGACCTTTAAAATTATTTTTTTTTTTTTTATTGCTTTGCATGTAACTATTTTTATTCGAGCCTCGACGTTGGGAGCCAATTATTTATGCTGCGACCTTATGCGCGCCTCTTATCTCTTTAATGGGATTACGTAGGTTCTCGAATGTGGAAATTGTTACAAGTAAACAATAAAATAACGGTTTTTATAATTTTTATTTGCAACTTTAAAATGTAAAAAAAATAGTAATAAATGTTAAACAATAGCAAAATTAAAACTCACGCAAATAACCGACCCCAGCTTTTCTACAAACAAAACACTGTTATCTTCAACCTTCGTCGATCGACCGCTTTACAAATCTTCTTCTGATTTATTATCTTCAACCTTCGTCGACCGACCGCTTTACAAATCTTCTTCTGATTTATTATCTTCCAACTTTATTCGACTGACCGATTTACAAATCTTCTTCTGATTTATTATCTTCCAACTTTATTCGACTGACCGATTTACAAATCTTCTTCTGATTTATTATCTTCCAACTTTATTCGACTGACCGATTTACAAATCTTTCTGTCTTACTTTATTATTAATTATTCATTAATTAATGATCGCCTTGGATATCCATTTTTTTTTACTGTCTTCTTTTTTTTTTACATCTCGATTTTTTAGTATTTAATATTGCTGTGGTCGGCATTTACGTGAGTCATAATACAAACATAAATAAAAATCAAATTCGAAACAAAAAAACTTACTAACTAGACAAACATAAAATATTAAACAAACACTGAAATCAAAATTAAGAATATATAAAAATAAAACACACACTAGTAATAAAATGTTAAAATAGAGTTTTGCTTTGTGGTTCCTCTAGTTGCAAATACCGTCATTTTATTGCTAAGTTCGCAACCCATTTTCATCACTTAGTGCGGACACAACAATATATTGTCGTCGATTTGGATAAGGTTAAAATCGAAACTTCGTTCCCATTTTTTAGGGTCAGTTGTACAATCTGAGTTTAAACCAGAAAATTTGGGTTAACCAATGAAATACGTCGAAAAGCTGTTTTTTAAGAAATATTATTGGTTTGAATTATTAGTTTATTTTTGAAAAACGAATTTTTTTTTTAACAAGAAAAATTTTTTTATTTTATTTTCAAAATGCTAGAACCCTTCGCTCTAAAGTTATACCAACTATCCGAAATCCAGGGCTGATTCGAGGTAAAATAACTGGATTGAAAAATCTCTACGGAAAATATTACTTCATATTTTTGGCAATTCATAGAACAAAATTAACGCAGTGTAATATTAATACATTTCAAATTTTACTAGAGAAAAGTTGCAATAATGGCGTTATATCGAGGACCTTGTGTGAAGTTAGTAATTTATGTGCATCAATTTGGGTATAGGACGTTAATTCGACCCACAAGTTTTTATAGACACAATAAAAATTCTTACAGAATTTGAAAGAAGACATTAAAATGAAACAATTAAACTTTTTTTTTATTTTCCGAAATAATCGAATAAGAGTCGAGAAAAGTGAATTTCTCATTGTATTGACGGTGCATGTGCACGAACGTAAATAAGTACTGCACTTGTTTTAGTGGGCGGGGCCACCCACAGTTGGATTGCAGCATCGGTACTGCTAACATCATATTATAAATTTATTTAAATTAGTAATTTGTTAATTATAGCAGAATTTAACTTAAAAAACAACGATCTGCGTCTTTGTAGATTTGCAATTTTCCAGTTCTAGGTATTTTGAGTACTTTTTTTAAATAATTTGTTGTACTCAGAGATCGATATGCTTTCTAGGTCTGTAATTTGCCAGTTTGATTGCTCGGTAGGGGTCGCTTTGATTTTTAATTTTTTTATGTATTCCGAGATCTGTTTCTTGTAGATCTGCATTTTTTAGTGCATTTTATGTTCAAAAATATTTTTATAAAATAAAAACACTCCATGGGCGGTGTTAATCTTATAGGAGCAGTCAATCAAATGTACGCTTGCAGGTTTTGGCAGTTTTAAGCGTGTTTTTGAATAATTCATTAAATTTAATTTGATATTTGTAAATTAGATGGTAAACTAATACCATAATATTTCTTGTGGAAATCTTGAAATTAGTGAACCGACTTAACTTGATATTTTCCACTAAATTTAACTATAGTATCAATAAATTATAGCTATTTGTTTAATTGTATGCAATTTAAAAATATTTAATAAAAACAGTTAGTTGACAAAACGTTTTCTATTAAGTATCGAGAAATGTAATGTAGCAATTTCAGGTAGTATTCTTTCGTATCAATTGCTAATTTAATTTTGAGTTACAAAGTTACAATTCACTTTAATAAATTATTAACATACTTTGGTCAAATGAGCCAATATACTACTGTAAAACAATTAAATGATTAGATAGAGTAATTTCGTCTATGCAATTGCATTTGGTCAGAATACGTGTACTTCTCCATAAGTTAGTACTTATATCCTTTCTTTGGACTTTGTTACTTTCTTTGGTAAGAAAGAATCGTAACTTTTTAACATTTGCGTCACTAATCTTATTTTTCAAAAAAAGTTTTGTTCGAATATAAATTCTTGTTTCTTATATTATTTTCTTTTCCTAGTTATATGCGATTGAAAATCGAAAATAGTCGTGAAATTATTTTTTATTACTAAATTTGATTTCTTTTTGTATTGAATCTTTTTTCATAACATACTATTAGTTTTCTTTTTTTTTAAATATTCTCACATTAGTCTCAATCTGCCAAATGTGGTAAATAAATGTTGTTTCCTTGTTTTTTTAACATTTTTCTACGATTTCTTCACTTTATGGTTAAAATTATTTTATTTTAAGGTTCATTTTTGTTTTGTTAAATATGACATACATATCTCATTTTAGAACACGAGATAGAAAATTGAATAAATTACGACCGTTAAATCTTAAACATTTAAGTGTTACTGCTGATAGAGAGGGTACAACAGGATGTCATAACTAATCCGAAAAACTTCTGGATTTCATTAATTCATTAATGGGCATCATTATGGAATTCATTCATTCTCAGAAGAAGATTAATGGTGCACCAAATCTCTTGAAATTTGGTGCTCCAACTGCTACTGATGGTAGCAGTTCAAATCAGTATACACCTCTGACAGTTCATTAATGTAAGGTAGCATAGTAAATGATTCTATCTCGAATATAGTGATTACGAAAGATAACATTGTGTCTAAAATAAAATTTTTTAAACTCTCAGATTCTTGTGGGCTCGACAAGATTTCTTCTATGTTTATTAAGGGCTGCCCAGGCTTGGCTTGGCCATTGGTCATTATCTTCTGGAAATCTCTGGCTGTTGGTCATTTTCCTATTAAGTGGAAAATCTCCAAATTAATCCCAGTCTTCAAAGCAGGCAATCGAAGTGACGTTTGTAATTATCGAGCGATTTATATTGCGTCTGTATTCTCCAAGATTTTTGAATCTCTCGTGACTGACGCCTTAGTTTTTCACACTAAGAGCGCTATAATCATCAATCAGCATGGCTTTGTTTCTGGACGATCTACCCCAGACAGCACACATACGTACAATGAACATCCATTGAACGTTCGTTACTAGACTAATAGAAAGTCCAGGTTAGGACATCCAGAAAGGATGTCCACATTACGACGATGGGTAATCCAATGGACGTCCTATGGACGTCCAAATGGCACTAATCTGGACAGAAAATGAACGTCCATTGTGGACCATTATTGAACGTTCATTATGGACATCCATTAAACGTCCATTATGGATAATCATTTTAATTAAAAAATATTTTTAATTAAAATAAATATATAAAAAATATTCATTAACAATTTAAAAAAATGTAATATCTGGAATTATTTAGAAATTCGATGTTTAAATCGTAGACTTACGCCAATCGTCTTTTTTATATTTATTCAGAAACCATTATATCCATTTATTTAAATTTGTACTACAAATTTTAATTATTTAATCATAATTTACGATGTTGCTTCAGCCATTGGACTCTGTGATTGATTGGTTTATTAACATCTGAAATTTAACATTAATCACCAAATAATATTTACTTTTTACTTTTTTTTTCGAACGGCGGCCGGAAAATTCGAACCCGTGCAGCATAAACCTTTCATTCCCAAAGCACACAACTTAACCGTCACACCTACCTAGAGTGTGCAGAGGATTTAAATTTGCTGATCGTCAATTTCACTTTTTCAATAATAACTATATATTTTAATTTGGTTTAAAAATATCAAGCTTTAATTACTTTAATTAGAATTTTATTTAAAATGATTTAAAACCACGTGTAATATTTTTTAAATTAAGACAAGTAAATAACTGTTTTTAATTTATTTAAAATAAATTAATATATATTTAACTAACAACTTTAGTAAATTAATTATTTTATCAAACACGAAAACCAAAACAAAAAATTCAAACTTTTTTCAAAAACATTCATAATTAATTACAACAAAATTTATACGGATTTTCATTGAACAAAATTTGCACCATTGCAATATTAAATGTTTATGTGGATTTTGACTGGACATAAATTGAACGTCCAGCGGCTATTGATTTATGGACATACATAGAATGTCGAAAATTGGACGTTTATTGGACATTCGTACAAAGTCGATAAAATAACTTGCATAACTCAAATTACAGAAAATGTATACAGATTTTTATTGTGCAAAATTTGCACCATTAAATTATTAAAAGTTTACTTAGATTTTGACTGGACGTAAATTGAACGTCCAGCGGCTATTTATTTATGAACATACATAGAATGTCAAAAATTGAACGTTCATGGGATGTTCATGCAAAGTCCATAGACGTATGGACATTTCGTGGACTTTACATGGACGTCCATTGTTCGCCGTGTGCTGTCTGCGACATGTACCAATATGTTATGTTTTACCAAATACTTTTACTAACTTCATTACTTTCGTTCTGGAGGGTGGACAAACGGTGGATTGCATTTTTACTGATTTAGCGAAGGCATTTGACCAAATTTCAGAGAGAATTCCATGCAAACAAATAGTTTATAATAGTAAATACCAACCAAAATTAAAGTAGCGGAAATTGTACCAGGCACAATTTTCACGTTCTAAGTTATTTATTGGTTCAAAATGAAAATTGTGCCTGGTACAATTGTGCCTGGTACAATTTTCGCTGTTTTAATTTTGATTGGTCAAAAAATTGGTAATAATAAAGTACCTACTATGTGAAATATTTATATAAATGTAAAACTATACATTTAAAAATTAATGCTATTGGCAGAAAAATTGCAGTTATAATAATTAACAATTTTTGTATCTTTACTGAGAGATTGATTTGTTTCGACACAACTATTAGTGAGGTTCCTATTACTTGTGTTGCTATCGTCTCTTCTTAATTTGTTAACAATTCCTTTATGATGGTCCTGGTCAAATTGAAGATATGGTTTTAATGAACTGATATTCGAGTGCCCTGTGAGTTTTATAAGTTCTTGGTGTTGAACTCCAGCTTTTGCCACAAGAGATACAGCGCTGGTTCGATTAGAATGGTTTGTAACTTTATTATTTTCCGTATCAATTCCTATTCATTTGCTGATGTTTTAGTCCATTTTGACATTGTGTTTTAACCAATAGGACAATTTTTGTACCATTCCAATAGATTCAGGCTTTCTCCAATTAGGATTCGGTGTTAGAAAAACTCGATCAGTTCTTATAACGGGTGTTCTTTTAGATAACATTTTCTGGAATAAGCTAAGGAAAATTATTATTAGTATATTTTTAACTATAATAAAATTTATTTGTAATTTATACTTAACTGAACACCTGCCTGGATTTTCAACATTTTTTACCAACCATTTGTTATCAGCTAATTTCTGATCTCCATCCTGCCTTATTTTGGTAAATATCGGATTGTACTGAATTCGTCCAGAAGGAACATTTTTGTTATCTTTTTCCATCACAAAATATTGAACTAAACAGTTTGATTCTTCATTTCCGCGCCATGTTAATTCAACAGCCGCAATGTGATAAAATCGACGTTGTAAGCCATCGGGTGTATTTTCATCTCAGAACAGAGTATTTCTTCATATTCTTCTTATTAAAAGTTGAAGAACTCACCTTTATTTTTTCCGGATTAATTTGTAGAAGTTTCCGCTTAGAATTACGTGCATCTCTAGCTAATTTAAATTCAATGTCACTAAAAGGGTTGACATTTCTCTTAAACTCATTAAAATATTTTTCACGAATTAATTTTGCAGTTACATTCCACATCGTTTTTACTACAGACTCTTTATAGTCTCTTCCACCAGCTTTCTTCATATTATAGCCCCAATCAACTAAAATTTGGTTTAGCTTTTCTGACGGGGTATCTGCTTTAAACACATAATTTCTTTCTGCACAAAACAGTTCAAATTGATTCCAGGCAGATGCATTGGACTTTCTTGTATTTTCTGGTACACTATCAATAATTACTTCTTCAATTGAAGCAATGGATTTTTTACCAAAACGTGAGACATTCGTCATAATAATAAAAAACTAATTATAATTTATTTATTTTGTTTTGTTGTTTTTGTTGCTTAGCTTCTAACGCCCAGATTCATAGACAAGTATTAAGTGCTTAGTAAGATCAATAAGGTCGAATTTGTTTTTATTGCAACCTTATTTACTAGGTCAATAAGAGTCTATTTTAAAAGTCGTTTTTTAAGTATAAGTAAGGCATCGTTTATGAATACGGCTGTAAGTAAAACCAGCCTTATAGAATTTTGTTTTTTTAATTTATGTCAAAAAATATCTTTTAGTTTTTGCATGGAATTCTCTTAATGAATATAACGCTTGCTAAAATTTCCATTTGAAAATTTTGTGTTGAATGCAACTCGTACCGGTTGATGGTAAAAGCACTCTGGCGCTACGCGCCTTCGTGTATTTACTCAACAACCGGTACTCGTTACATTCAACACAAAATTTTTATGGAAATTTAAGCACTTGTTATATTATATATGAAAATTCTGCTTGCGAAATTGGAAAAGCTGTATTCAATTTTGGATTCATTGCTATCTTGGATGAAATCCTTCTTAAGTGGGCGTTCGCAATTGATGGTGGTCAATAGGCACGCATTTTTTGATTTTGATGTCACTTTTGGAGTTGGGCAGGGTTCCAATTTGGCTCCCGTACTATTTACACTGTACATTAATGACGTTCATTCGGTTATTAGACACTCAAAATTTCTGCTGTTTGCCGATGCCGACCATATGAAAGTGTTCAAGGTAATTTCATCTAGTGACGATTCTGTGCTGCTTCAGGGTGACATTAATAGGCTCCACGGCTGGTGCAACAGGAATGGTCTGAAAATAAACATCAACAAATGCAAAGCCATGAAATTTACTAGAAAGAGAGATAACACATTCTTCTCTTACAGAATCAGTGACCAACTCCTAGACAATGTGTCAGTTTTCAGGAATCTGGGAATAATTCTAGATTTGCCCTTGTCCTATACCTTTCATCTAGACCCGATAATCTCTAGATCCAACAGGATGTTGGGCTTTGTGACCAGATCCACACATGAATTTTCCGATGTGAGGCTACTGATATTGATATATTCGGCTTTCGTAAGATCTATTCTAGAATACTGTTCGTCTGTATGGTGTCCTTTGTACGTTACTCATATCAATATAATTGAGGGGGTTGAGCGGAGATTTGTCAGAATGTTATGTTTTAAACAACAAATTGATTATAGTTCCGAAAGTTATGGTGATTTAGTGGACTACTTTGGTATGAAACCATTGTCTGCTATCTATCTATCTATCTCTGAGATCTATCTCTGATTTAATGTTACTATTTAAAATACTGAAAAACCTTGTAAACTGTCCGAGTTTGTAGTCTCTGTTTGGAATCAGAGCCCACGTAAAAAACAATTTTTATAGAAAAAATTCACAGGTCCGCTTTTGGACAACATTCTACAATAGCCAGAATGTGCCGTTGGCAAACTCAGTCAACCGAGAACGCGATGATTTGGACTTATCTGCAGACAGTATCGTGAAATTTAAGCAGTTGTTAATGGTACATTTTTAAGACTTATATCGTGTATGTTTTCATGTTATTTGCATTTGCCGTTGATAAAGTTATTATTATTATAATTATTATTAATAAAGAAAAGGAATAAGGAAAAATTACCTGCAAACAAACATTTAATTTTTAATATACCAAATTATGCCATTTCGTGAAAATTTTAATGATGAATTAAATTTATTTATAATACATTTCAACACTTTTATACATAGCTAATAAGTATAGCTTATAAGTAGCTTATAAGCGGATTCTAAGATTTTCGCTTATTGCTCTAAATTATAAGCAGAAGATATTCCTTTTGGATCTTGACGTATCTTAAAAATTGCAATGATTTGACTTAACGTTGATAGTGCTTTTTTTCCTTTTTTCTCAAGATTTTATCAACGCATATAATGTGCTTATTATAGCTTTTTTTAATTTTTTTTTAATGACCGACGAAGTACATGATTAAAGCTGAAACAGAACTCAAAGTATTTTATGAAAATCTGGCACATGGGCTATCCCGTGTTGCCCATAGAGGTATATATTAAAACTACTGGAGGAACCACTAGGTGCAACAAAACGGTCCGACGTAAGTTTACGCTTCCCCCACTCCTTAAAGGATTCGGTTCAAATTTTGTAATGCAAAATCATAGGATAAATGATGTTTAAACGTTTAAATAAATGAATTATAAGAAATTAGGATGTGATAAATAATTAAAATAATTGTAGACATATTATATATGATTTTTAATTAAAAATTCACATTCTAATTTAAAAAATATATATAATTATTTTCAAAAAAAAATATCCTGTATATTTCACTAACTAAGTTCATACACATGAAATCTTGAAATTGGGGCAATCTACAACTTTTGTAATTTTTAATTACAACTAACGTTTCATTTTAGGTTTTTTATTTAGGTTTGTTTAGTTTTCCGATTTAGAATTTTTCAAAATAAGTTTATTTATTCATTTTGGCTTCAAGTAGGTATAATTTTTGTTTTTACTAAAGTCAAATAAATTTGACTTTTAATCAAGTTTGAATTTTGAATTTAATAGCATAGCTTTTCAATCATTTTAATAATTTTTCCAGGTTTGCCTGATGAGATTCCAAAAATCGAAACATACGGTTATATAACAGCGTGTCGCAAGCTAAATTATTCGTTTAAATAGTTTTTGAACAATTTTATGTAAGTTATAAATTAAATTATTCTTCAATTTCATGTAACATGTAAAAATTTATTTTATAAAAAAATATAATTATTTTCTTATAAACACAAAAATAGAATTGTGAATTAAATTAAAAATACATAGGAAATAAAATTATAAAACACCGAAAGAGAAACAATTATACATTTTTTAATAAAATTAGTTTTGTAAGTTTACTTCTTACAGAACTGCCCTGCAAGACTTTAGAAATTGTTAGCCTTTTTCCTGCAATATAATATAATATATCGATACGAAGAGAATACTCTAACAATTCAAAATTCATAGTTTTGAGAAAAACATTAATTGAAATAAACAATTATTAAAGGTTTATTCTAAAGGTTCTATTGTTTATTACTAAATTTTTACATTATTATTATGTATTAATTGTAGAGCTTATTACTGAAAGGAAAACTTACCTTTCATCAAAAGAAAACAACAAAAAAACTAGAGTTGTTACGGTATTGCCGTCAAATATGAAATAACTATTCATAATTGTTACTTACGAAACTCAAGATAGGTACTTAATTTTTATTAAACAAACATTTTTTTATTCCATGCTATAAA
This sequence comes from Cantharis rustica, assembly GCA_911387805.1. Taxonomy (NCBI): domain Eukaryota; kingdom Metazoa; phylum Arthropoda; class Insecta; order Coleoptera; family Cantharidae; genus Cantharis; species Cantharis rustica. Next base: position 47,366,904 of record OU426878.1, on the reverse strand, counting down.
ATCATTTATTTTCTATAACATGGCACATATAACTCCAAATCAGCATTTTTTGAGTTATAACATTGTTTTTTTAATGTTTATCAACATTATATTATATTATTATAATATTATCAACATAATAAGTCTGTGTTGTATTTAATTTTGAGGAGTACTCGTCTATATAAATCATATTTACCACGTTATTATAGAATGTCAAATCGAGTTTATACCTTTAAGGAGTGGGGGAACGCTATGTAAAATCGGACCGTTTTCTTTTGTGGTGCCTCCAGTAGTTCTAATATATACCTCTATGGTGTTGCCGAAACAATTTGTTATGAATTTTCTTTGATTAATAATTTCATTTCAAATGCAAAAAGAATGTTTGTAAAGGTGCCTTTGAGAGTGTAAGCTTTTAAAGAAAATTTTCTTGATTACACCTCTACTTCCTAAACCAGTGCTTACAAGGTAGGGAACGTGGTTCAATGCTGTCATATATTATGGAACAAATTTTGAAAATTTTCTAAGATTGTTGTTTCTGAATTGTCAGAGTTATCGTCGGCATCAATAAAAAAATGTCAAGAGATTTTTAAGAATACATTAATTTGAAAACAATTAAGTTATACTGTTAAAGCTAACTTTTCATACGTTCCATCTTCCATCGAAAATTTGGAAAAAATGTATTTGCCTTTAGTGGAATCGGTAAAAATTATAAATAATCTCAGAAAGAAAACTTTGAAGGTGCAAGGGAGTGTAGGACATCAAAGCTATGTCAAGTTTTACACGTCCCCTGAATTGCAAATTTTAAAATGCCGATTTTTCGAAAACTAATGCCTAATCCTACAAAATTTTTGTTGCAATATGGTTAGAAAAGTGAAAAGTGCTTAGAAAAATTTTTTTATAATTATTAAGCGAATTACTAATTAATATTTAATAAAAATTACATTTCGATGTTTAATTTTTAGTGCTTTTTTTCAATTTTATAGGACTTCTTTCTTTGTTTTTTGAAACTTTTTAAAGCGCTTATTTTGAAATTATAAGCGCTTATAAATCCGGGCTCTACTTATATGTAAGTAGCTCTTACGTATGTCTTCATTACTTAATATCCCACTCAATGGTATTTAAAATGTGCATCGTCATTGTCTATGTATAATGAAATTAAATATTACATAATATGTAGGTAATTATGTAGAACTAGGGATAAATTAAATAATTATAACATACTTTTCTCAAGTTAATGCATTATCTGTATTTACACCAGAAATGATTTGAATGGCTTCTTTTTAGTTATTGCGCTACCAATATGTAATGGCTGTTTTTTTCTTGCACGAAACTGATTTTTATTTTTATTTTCCATTAAAATTTTGTTTAGGTCATGAACTTGCATGGGTGCTTTTTTTCAATTCTGCTCTCCAGTATTGCAAGCAATAGAAGAAACCTTAACTGACTTCGGCCGTGCTTGAGTTTGTTCAATATTTGGATGGCGTTTCAAAATGTAGTATATAATGTTTGGACTTTTTTTTTATCGTTAATAAGTTGTAAATATATTTTTTCCAAGCAATTATGTTTGATTTATTTTAAATTGTAATAAAAATATTATATTAATTTTTAAATAATTATTTTAAGATAGTGCTTGTTTTGGTTTTATAAAGAAACTAAAGAAAATATTAAAATAAATGAATTTTAATTGTAGAATTTGAATTTTTTTTGGATCATTTTTTATTTTTATTTTTCTTCTTTATTCAAGTAAGTCCAAACCTATTATTATTACTTTTAAATGTAAAACTACTTTACAAACTAATGTAAAAAACTGCATTACTACTATTAAATGTAAATTATTGTCTTTTTTATTGTTTTTTAAATATTATTTTGTCTGTGTTCTTTACTTAATAGTTGAAATTTATTATTTTAGTATTTTGTTTAGTTTGTTTATTTTAACATTACATTACCCTCAGGTGATACTGAGAGTATCACCTGAGGGTATTCGGGTATTCAGGTGGCAACACCTCGTGGTGTTTTTAATTTTTAATTAAAAAAACTTATATCTTAAGTTTCGTAATTAGTGGAGTTCCTACTTTACCTCTCGCAATTGCAAAAAATAGTATATGCACCTCGGGGATAAAGTGACTTTTAACCTGAGGGTAATTGCTTCCCTCGACTAAAACCTCGTGCAAACAAACCTTTACCCTCAGGTAAAAAATTGGTCACTTTATCCCCTTGTTGCATAATGTACTATTTTTAGGTTTTTTTAATAAAAATCTTTTTTAGGTTTTTTTTTTCATTATACTATTATAGTATTTAATAATATACTATTATAACCCATTTACGCCCAGAACTGTTTTTTTTAAATTTTTTAATTACCATGCTAACTTAAATCAGTATTATTTATCCTACTAAAGCCCGATTTTTCACTTAGAAATCAAATTTTTAATTTATTACTGTGAATTTAATTGCTGTTATCTGATCGGTTACTTGATTTATTTTTCTAATAGATTGTATTCTAGAGATATCTCGAGGTGAAGAAATTAGGTATAAATAGTAAAGAAGACGATTTACGTAATTAAGCGATCACATTGGGCGTTAATAAGTTAATTGACATATGGATAATATACTATTTGAGATGAAGCGTAGCGTATGTTCTATATTTTCTAAAACGAAACTTTTGCAATTAAATTTACCAAAGTTTAGCTTATTTTCTTGTCTAGACTGCGGTAAGATGTATCAGTTGGTATGCCAAAAACGATGGTTAAAATTTAAAGACAAAGTATTTCCTAAATATTTTCTTGTTATTGGAATCTACATTAATAAATCTAATGTGGCAATCGATTGTTTGTTTTCTAGAAAACTCATAACCATACCAGAAAATTACAAGAATAAGAAGTTTACCTTATTGACTAAATTTTAGAATTTCATAAAATATTAAAAAGATATGATACCATTAGTACGAAAAGTATAGTGATTGATCCAGTGTGTATTTTTATACCAAGTAGGTATGAAACTTCCAAACTTGAAGATTCCATTTCAAACGGTTTTGCCATTATAAAATAAATAAAATTTGAATACATCAATTTCAAAATGATGTAGCTTTGAAACTATAGTTTTTATATATACAGGGTGTCCCCGGATACACTTTACATAACTTAGGTGGTATAGAAGACACTTTTACAAGAAAAATATTTAACAATATTTTTAACAAAACGGAAAATGTGAAGAACAAAGAAGAGAGTGCAAAAATATAATCAGAGATAAAAAGAGAAAATACCAACTCAAGAAACTAGAAAAGATAAAGAAGAAATACAGTAATAGAAATTATATAAAGTGATGAAAAAATTGAAAATAGTTAACGGTGTGCTATCGGATAGCATCAAAGTAGCAACGAGACTGAGGCAGAGAGACCCGTTGTCGGCGGTATTGTTTAACATCGCCCTAGAGAGTACGATAAGGAAATCAACCATAAATAGACATGGAACGATCTTTAGGCGAAGACCTCGCTTTCACAGACGATCTGACAATTATGACACGAACAAGGAAAGAGCTACTTTCAAGAAGAATAAGAAGTATCAAGAAAATTGTTAGAGCTAGAGAAAGAGATTGACCAGGAGATAAACGAAAATAAAACAAAGTATATGGTATGGAGCGATAGACCTTCCAAGAGACGAAAATATACAAGGCCATATTTACAGGGGTATGTTTAGGATGTAACCCTCCCCCCCCAAATTATTTATCTATTAATAAATAAAGTGCAAGAAACCCGCTGAAAACAAAAACATTAAACTTGAAGTGTAAGTAAAAATTAAAACTAAAGAGACACTTCCAATTAAAACCCAAATTAAAAAATCGGAAATCACTGGATTGAATACACCTAATACTAAAACTGCAAGTAACTGCAACTATGCAAGCGTAGCACGTATTTGCTTATACAGAGAGTATAATACATGCAATAATATGTACTGTGTGAAAATCTGCGCCACTTAATTGTTAATTATTATTAGAGTGTGGAATTTATGCACTAAATAGTACCAAATATATGCACATACATAAAATATGCAGCAATAAATGTCTGAAATATGCACCTATATGCTTTAAAAATAAAAAGATTATGTACTAAAAAATAAAAATCTTTAGTTTTTTAAATTAATTTTATTGAGAGATTTAATTACAATTAACAATGAGATTATACGCCAGCCGCATTTTTGTAATTTTTGTTACTTATTGTGCTGGAAGGTCAGCCCTCGAATAACAATTCCCCAAAGCTATTGAACCAGATGGCAAAAATTTTTCGAGAAAATTGACTTTGAAATATTGAACGTGTAACCGTTGAAACGAAAAGTACAAAAATGCACCAATATGCTGCATATGCAATATGCTGCAAAAATATTTGATTGAATTCTGATTTGCTTAATTCGGCTTTATCTATATGGATTTTAAGCCGTTCTTTTCAAAGATATTTTTGCAAAGTTTATCTTTTTTAAACTTTATTTTCTTAAAATTATAAAAATATGCACTTATATGTCTTAAAAATAAAAACATGAAATATGCAGTAAAAATAAAAACATGAAATATGCACTTTCAAATTTTGTTTGTAAACTCTAAAGTTGTAGAAACGCATAGATACATTTTTTTAGACTCTGGGAAAAAGCAACAAAAATATGCATTTACATATAATTCCACACTCTAGTTATTATTAATTAATTTTCGATTTTTTGAAAAATAATTATATTGAAATAAATGAAATAGGTATTTTATCTTAATTCTAACTATTATGGTAAAAATTTTAAATTGCTATAAATTGTTTAAATCAAAAATTTTAAAGAGAACACCAATTTTATGACCATCAGGGCAGCATTTTAAATATCTGCAGCTTAGCTTAAAATAAGACCTCCACAATAAATTAGAGTGCGCATTGTAAACCCATAAATTGTTATATATTTTGTTTTTTTTGTAAAACAAGAACAGTGATGGCAAGAAAGCCAGAATGTGAAGATGAGATTAAGGCAGATTAATAGATTACGGTCAGTTAAACCTCACTACGAATTACTGTTGGTTTTCAGTTGCGTTCGACACCCGGACGAGTTCTATGTCTTCGAGTTCCACCGTTGGCGAGTTCTGTCATTCTACAAGGATATTTTTAAATTCATTTTGTGTTTGTCAAAATACGGGCCCGGAGGGCGCCGAAGGCATCCAGAGGGTCTGTTTTGACAAACTCAACATTGGCTAATCGCAAATCTTTTGTTTCCTCCAAACAAAATATGAGCATTGTAAATTTTCAATTTTATTTTTGTAATTTAAGAACTACTAATTCCATTCTTATATTAAAATCGACATGGCATTCTTACCATAATTAAAAGTTACCTTTTGTTTGGAAATTTCGTTTTTTTTTTATATAGATCCTTCTTGAGAGATCAGTTAGGTATTGTCTGCCACAATCGTAACAAGAATGGCTGCAGACTTCTAGAATGAATCTAGAAAAAACCCATCATCATTTAGTTAGAACATAGAAGGATCTAACTTTTTGAACAAAATTTAGCTTTTTTGATTACTCAATTTGAAATGTTCATGTGAGATGTTGACTATCAACGTCATCTAGTGATAAAAATAAAAACTTTCACAGTCCAGTGCTGTAACATGCAATTTTTTCCAAGTGGGGCATCTTACTCCCATTTTCAATTTTATTTTTGTAATTTAAGAACTACCAATTCCTTTCTTATATTAAAATCGACATAGTATTCTTAACATAAATTAAAAGTTTCTACCTTTTGAATAAGAATAGTGTGATAATTGTTGACCTTCCATAAATATATATTGGGAAAAAATTGTCGAGATATGCGGTCAATAAAACAATAACATTTGTCCGACGTTTCGGGATCTTTTATTGTCCCATTTTCAAGGCTATAATACAAAGACAAAATAAAATAAAATACAATAAAATAAAATAAAATTAAAATACATTAAAGTTAAAGAGAGGAATTATACAAAAACAAAATATAAAAGCAAAAATATAAAAGCAAAAAAATATATTTTGTTTTTGTATAATTCCTCTCTTTAACTTTAATGTATTTTAATTTTATTTTATTTTATTGTATTTTATTTTATTTTGTCTTTGTATTATAGCCTTGAAAATGGGACAATAAAAGATCCCGAAACGTCGGACAAATGTTATTGTTTTATTGACCGCATATCTCGACAATTTTTTCCCAATATATTTCTACCTTTTGTTTGGAAATTTTGTTTTTTTTTTATAGAGATCCTTCTTGAGAGATCAGTTAGGTATTGTCTGCCACAATCGTAACAAGAATGGCTGCAGACTTCCAGAATGAATCTAGAAAAAACCCATCATCATTTAGTTAGAACATAGAAGGATCTAACTTTTTGAACAAAATTTAGCCTTTTTGATTACTTAATTTGAAATGTTCATGTGGGATGTTCACTATCAACGTCATCTAGTGATAAAAATAAAAACTTCAACAGTCCAGTGCCGTAACATGCAATTTTTGCCAAGTGGGGCATCTACTCCCAACTAGCAAAAATAATTATAACCAAAGGATAAGTGGCTTAGTTGAAAGTATCATTGTCCTGCAAACAATATTTTTCAGTGACTTAAATTACATCTTACCAGTAGCAAAACCAAGAGTTGCTATTGGAAGACGGGGGGGGGGGGGAAACATTTTAAAATTCCTAGGTAAATATCGAATTTTTATTTTTGTGAGGGATTCCTGTGGAACGTATGATCATCTTATTTTATAAGTTTTTGTAATCAAAACAGACGCTGTTCTTAGACTAGCGTCATCAGTACGACTTGTCTTTTCGCCATATCTTATTGTAAAAAAAAATTAAAACGTTTATTTAATTTCTAAAGGACTAATACAAATATATACAGATGCGGTTAATAACAGTAAAACAATTATTATGAAATGCTTTACTGTTTATTTATACTTTATTTATGTTCACACTTGTACGTTCAAACTGGAATTAATTCGTCACTGTAAACCACTCTGTATTTATACCTAAATGCAGCTTCCAGAAATTTTCATATTATTTCTATATACTTTTATACGTTTCTAGATTGCAAGTTAAGCAATATTTAAATAACTAACGATGTTATCATATATGACTCATCACATATGACTCATCATATTTGACTCATCATACATGACGTCATACATTAGTCATCAAATATAATTAAACATTTTTGAAAATTAACTAAAAAATTGTAGAAACTAAGATATGACCGCTCATTCATTTTTTATGCTTCTGCATAATAACATCAGTGGATGGTTAAATTAACTCTTTGTTAAAAAAAATGTTTCATTGATGCAGTAAACAAAATATCTAGATAAATAACAACAGTAGATAAATTTATTAACAGAAAATTTGCATCGATGTAAAAATGTTAAACAAATAATAAGTATCTTTCTCTATTTCTAATTAAAAATTTCAAAAATTAGTCAAATTCCGCATTGTACATTAATTTATGAATTTCAATTTTTAATTTTGCTTGTTGTCGAGGATCAAAAGTATTTATACTATCAGACAGAGATATGCAATAGTGATCTACAGAATCAAATGAACTACAATTAGAACAATTTGCTGTTAAGTCATTTTTAACTTCCACTTCCACAAAAAAATTTGTAGAGCAAAACTCATTTACGTGAGCTGAAAATTGTTAAAAAATTGGCAAACGGTAAAACAATATTTAATAGTAAGGTGTTCGCAAAGTTAGTCAAGTCAAGAATTTACAAAACGATCGTAATACCGGCGGTGATGGATGGGGCGGAGATGTGGATAATGAGAAAGCAAAATCGAGTGATGTTCGAGATATGGGAGAGGAAGATCCGACCGATTGGAAAGTGGGAAACCACGGTTTAAATCCTTGTCGTGTTGGATGCACTGCTGCGATCTAAAGTCTAAAATGATCTGTAGACTAAAGCGTCTGGCCTTCCAAGTTGGGGGTTCTTCGTCGGGCCAGCTCTTCGTTGCAGATAAAAAACGTAAAATGCTCAAAAAACCAAGCGCCAGGTTTCGGGTACAAGACGGCTTAACGCACTGAACCGAGTTACCTGGTGTTTGCAAACCGGAAAGCTGCGAACGCGGTATAAACCGGATATATATTGTCGTGTTTCAAAAGTAGTAGGTAGGGGAGTAGAAAATAGCTTTCTTGTAATTGTCTCTGTGCTTCGGAGAGCACGTAAAGCTGGTAGTCCCCTTGAGTTGATGATTGCCACCATCAACTATTAAAAACAAATTCCCCAATCTGACTTAAACAACCGTGGAGTGTAAATGCTGTAAACTTTCTTGACAGAAAAAGAGTAATGGCCCAGAAGTGAACTGAAGGACTGACGATGATGAAGAATATTGTCGTATAAATTCATAGTAAAGCGTCGGTAACCTTTTTATAGACATGCTGTATACAAGCATTAAAATTTGCCCTTATTTAACGAAAATTATAGGAAATTTGATAGCGATAATTTTTTATCATAAAAAAACTTTTACCTATTTCATTGCGTTAAAAAGTTATGATGGATTATATCTTATCATTTCGTGAAAACCCCTCGTTCCCTCCATGCGATTTCATTCATCTATAATATATTTTGTGCTCTAGTAGACAAAATTTAAATTTAAAATTTAGAGAAATTACAAAATCATAGACACATTATATACTGCAATGATAAATTTTAAGACAACTTTATTTTTTCTTTGATTTTTAATTTCAGACCAATAAATAACAAACTTTTATTAAATTTGGAAATAATATGCATTTATTTAATAGTTTATATCAAATTACAGTTTAATTAAAAAAAAAAAAATTATCACTTCATTAAACAGGTTTTTCGCATCGAAAAAGCCGCTCTTTACTTGTTTAACTTTCTTAACTAATCTCGGTATTCTTTCAATTAATTTTAATAATGTATCCGAGAATTTTTTTTTCATTTTCCTTGAATGATTTTCCAAAGGTATTTCTTAGATGTAGAACATTTTAGGCGTACTTTTTAATAGGTATCAAATTGGGCGATTCTGGTTCATTACTTTAAATATTTTCCAAATATTCACGGAAAAGCTTAGAGGTGTAGTTTTGGTAAAATAAATAAATACAAAACGAAAACCAGTACTACCAATTAGCCATAGACTGGATGGTACCTACAGTATGTTGCTCAAGAATTACCATCAATGCGAAGTTATTACCTACCCTTACTTATTAGGTTATTACTACCTAAGGTTATTACCTAAGTTATTACTTACCCTTAACCTACTGTTAATTTACATTAACAAAGATTTGAAAAAATAAATTGCCAAGAATTTAAAAATTTCTAAGACTCAGTACATAATACGATCACAATATTTACTGAAACGGGTGATTATCGAGTCCGGAAACATACGGGAAGGTCACGATCTACAAATAAAGCGGAGATAACCGTTTATTTTAATTTTGTTGTTGCTGAAACAAAATCAAAGATTTACGGCACCGGAAATACGACCAGAAATTAAGCAACGCTGAGAAAGTTGTGAAAAGCCGCTTAAGCAAAGCTTTTTCGCAAGGAAAGGTAGCTGTAAGAAAATCGATCTCCTCAAAACAAGAAGAAACTGCATTAGAACTTAAACTACTACCAGTCCTGGACAGCAAACCAGTGGATTTCTGTTTTATGGACCACCGAATTGAAATTTGAGAGGTTTGGACAAAAATGAAAAATTTATGTTCGTTATTTAGAGTCAGAAAAAATAATACCACTATTATGTTGTTCCAACAGATAAGCATGATGGTGGGAAAGTTTTGCAGTACGCATTTCAAGTCTTAAATTTTTAATTTTTCTATATTAAAATAATTACTTTTAAAAATACATCAATTATTGTCTCTTACAACAAGAAATCTTGCAACAAACTGAGTTAAATATTGAAAAACTCACCTTTTTACAGAATTATAAAAAGTTTGGATATTTCAAAGCAGCTTTTAAATTTTATGACCGCAAATTTAGTTCATTTTTTAGGTATAATTACCAAGCTCATAAAATACCGTTTATTTTCGGTGTTAAAAGATTACATCGTATACAATTTTAATATTTCAACAACGAATAATTATGTACACCTAATACTCAAACTAAAAATATTAGTTTTGAACAGGCCCGTAGCTAGGATTTCATTTCGAACGGGCACTTATAAAAAGTAAAATTTTTGGGAGTTTTTATTACAAACAAATTTTTTTAAATATTTTATTTTTCTAAATTTATTAAAAATTTTTTTTGTAAAATTAACTCAATATATTTATTATTTCATTTATTTTTATTTAAAAGAAACATTACATAAAAAGTTAAGCGTCTTATTTCTTTCTTATTCGTTAAATTATTTATTATAATAACGAAATCAAAATTTATATTCCTATGAATATTCATGAGCGTTAGACCGCCTTTCTTCGCCATTAGAATTTCTTAAATAAGTTTGTATTCGTTTTAAACTAGAAAAACTTTTTTCGTCAGTTGCTGTAGTCACTAGTAACACTGTAAATAATTTTAATAGGGTTCTGACATTGGAAAAATTTTTTTCAGAACATTTTGCCAATGTATCTAATAAATTCTTCGACAAGTCGTTCACATTTAACCATTTTTGTTTCCAAAAATCGAATTCTTCTTTATGAATTGCTGCTATATATTTTATTTTCAAAATTTAAATTTTTTACTTTCAAATAATTTTTTCTATTGAACATTTGGGGGGAGGGAGGGGGGCACGTGCTCTTAGGTGTCCCCCCTAGCTGCGGATCTGGTTTTGAAAACAGTAGGTAACAAATTTTTCTATCAATAAATACCATATTTTGTAAAATAAACAAGTAGTTTTAAAATTTCTGAAGACAATAGACCTACTACCTAACTACAGACATTTTCCAAACATTATTTAAGGGGTTAGGTCACTCTAGAATTTTTGAAAAATCAATTTTTTTTTTAAATGGTTCTTTAAATAGTCTTTATGGCCGTGACCATCAGGTCAGGGCCTGATGCTTATGTGTGACGACTGCTAAGCCGAGATCCTCGGTTTGATCCCAAGTATAGTAAAAACTTTATTCTGTACATCTTCTTTTGACAAGCATTGGCAAACTAACGAGGTATCTGCCAAGAGAACCCTTATGAATGAGAAATGGTCACTATGTTCTTATGTAGGGCTAAAGACTCAGAGAGAGATTATTAAACATAATAATGTTGATAAATATTTACAAAATTACGTAACTCGCCCGGTATTCTATGCATGCACTAAAAAAAATACATTATATTGATGAAACATTCTTAATTTTTTGAACAAAATTCATTGTATTGATGTACAGTCAAACTTCGATAAGTCGAATTTTTGATAATCTGAATCGTCTAAGCGTCAAGAGAAGGAATTATGTGTATTTCTATCTTGTTAATTCAAACTTTTATTACTCGAATATCTTGTCAACTCGAACAGAATATTTGGCGTCATCTTTGATATGTCGAGTTCTGGAGAAATCCTCTAACTACCTGATTTTATAACTGCTTCTTTTATAGCATAAAGATGCAGACAGTTCGGTTTCTGCGCTACTTAAGTTCACGTATATGCTTTATTAGTTGTTTTAGGTACTTCTTTAAAATTTATTACTTTATTTTTACAAATAATTCAATTAACCAATTGATAAGCGGACGTTCGAAATATATCACCTCATTTCTATAAACATATAATTGTTTAATTGATAAACCGACCTATCGACTTATCGTTATAGTCCAGTTATTTTAAAATTTAATCATCAAAACTTTAATTAATAAAAATTGCTAAATTATAAACACTTCTTAGAAAAATAACAATTTAGTAAAACATTACGCACTTCCAAATTCATATATTGCAATGATCTGAGCTATGCAAATATTTTAAAATTTGCTTAATCCTAAAATTACTCTTAGCTGGGTATTCATTATTCAACATGAGACTCTTCAGTGTTTAAAATATTGTCAATTAAAAATGCTCTTTCTTTTATCTTACATATGGTATTTGACTCCTGTCTTCACGTGCGCGCTCTTCGCATATGGTATTCCAGCTGGCGTCTTGTCAAACAAATTTGTTGCAACGTATTCTTGCACATCGACCAAATTTTCACTAAATTCTCCAATTCTTCCAATTTATTTAACAGTTTTAACAGTTTTAACAGTATTAACAATTTAAATTTTTATTTTGGGAATAATGTTCGTCCGCTCATCTACTCGACGTCAAGGCCTAGTCTTCTCTAAGCCCCACTCTTTCTAGTTTTATTTTCTTCCCACCTTTATTTACAGCTAACATTTTACAAACATTTTTATGTACAATATGATACAAATAAATAAATAATTACTAAACAAATTTAAACTTTAAAATAATTTTACAAAATAAATGAATTAATGGTTCTATGGTTTCGAAACACGACAATATGTATAAACCGTTGTAAAATTTAAAACCAACAGTTAAAAAATTATAATCAAATTATTATCATATTTGTTTATCAATAAAAGAAAGAAAAACTAGTATTCGTCTTTCAATTTAAAGAATCCACAACAGTTGTTACTAATTGGAAAAACATTTCTGTGCCTATTTGTATTATCACAATATTTTTATTACCGTTGATATGTCATTAAAAGGTATTTTAAAACCTTATTTTATTACAGATATTTTATTATACTTTATTATATTTTTTTTTATTTAACTTTCAAGAAAACTTTACAATCTGTACAGGTACAATAGGTAAGTGGTAAAAGTAGAAGAGAAAATGACAAGTAGAGAATGTTCCAGTGAACACTCTCTATTTATTATTTATAAAAAAGTTATTATATCAGATATAAAAGATAAATTACAAAAAACAATCTATATGCTCCGTAAATTGAGTTCCAACTACAATCTTCTTATTCCAATAAAAAGAAAACCAAGACTATGGCCTTCTTAGAACCACATCTAATAAGAACAATGATTATAATTGACAATAACATCAGGTGGCACATTTTCAGTTCGATGTGACATTTAAAGAAAATAAAGATATAGATAATAAAATCAGTAAACACCAAATAATATGTAAAACAATTAGAAAAACTTTAGGAAGAAAAATTTGCAAAAAACACAGCTGAAGTTCTATAAAGTAATGGCTGCTTCTACCATACTATATAGTTTTGAGAAATAAGCAATAAAAAAAAAACTTTCAGAATATCCAAACATCAGAAATAAAATTTCTAAGGACAGTCAAGGAGTGTACAATCTTTTCAATAAAAAATAATACGAGAAGAACTAAAATTATGTTCAATTGTGAAAAAAATCCAAGAATGTAAAGAAAACTGGAAGAAGCATTTAACATGTTACATGTATGCAAGACAGCAGAATTCTAAAGCCAGCATTTGAATACAGACCTAGAAGATCGAGAAGCGTTGGCAGACCTAGGAAGAGTTGGTAAAGCCGGAACATGCAAATGCACCTAAACCTGGAAAGTTAAGAATAAAAAATTAGACTTTGAAAGAAGTGAAAAGTGATTTACAATGAAAGAGTTGATTGAGTTTTGGTTTTAGCCTTTTAAGAAACAATTTTTCAAAAAGCTTTGATAGAATAGGCAGTAGACTTATTGGTCTGTGCGATGTAACTTTCTCTAAAGGCTTTACTGGCTTTGAAATTAATATTATTTGCGCTACCTTCCACTGAGATGGGTAATGGCCAGTTTTTAAAATTGAGTTATAAATTTAAGTTAGAGCAATTAACACTTTATCTGGTAGTTGTTTAATGACTGACATATTCGGGAGCTTTTTTTGGATTTAGTTTTTTAATTAAGGTTTTGACTTCATGGAATTATATGGCTTAGATAGGGCGTGCCATTTGGTATGATGCTTGCAAAAACTTCATTAACTTAAAACCTCTTTCTGAGAATTCATAGATGGAAAGGGCTTGAATACACTTTCTAGCCTTTTCTTTGTCTGTTCTTGTCCACGATCTGTCTGGTTTTCTTATAGGGGGGGGAGGGAATGTTTTCTCTATGATTTTTTAATTTTGCCTTTGCCTTTCATAAAGAATATTCGGTGACTTTGGTAGGTGTTAAACCTTCAAGATATTCTTGAAAAGCTATATTTTTCTCGTCATTCAGTAGCTTTTTAAGATTTTGCTCTGCTTCGTTAAGGTTTACTTTATCTTGGGGAGCTCTTGTTGTCATCTATATTTTCTTTAATTTTCTTTTATCTTGAATAGCTTCTTTGGCTAGCTGTGACTTATTTAGGTTCTTTAATTCTATTAATATACGGTGCAGGAGTTGCATTCCAGGCTGCTTGCTGTATTGATTTTACAATATTTTCTGCTGCTGTATCAATTTCTTCCGAAGTCTTAAGCCTGACGTTTGTATTAATTTTTTCTTCGATTTCTAAGCTAAATAGCTCCCAGTTTGTTAACTTGTTAGCGAGGGACACTAGTTTTTGTTTGTTTATTACTGTGGAGCTCAACAATACCATAATGATGAGTGGTCTGTTGATAGGTCAAAACTTTGTTCAGCTCAGAGGTAATTTAGCGAAATTTTTTTCATCACACAAAAATCAATGACAACAGCAAGGATCTTGTTTGTATCTGTAGGCCAGTAGGTGGGCTTTCCAGTGGATATAACTCATAGGTTTTGTTTATTTCACCAGTTCTCGCGATTTAGTTGTTGTTAGGCGTTGAGTTCTTAGCATTGTAGTCTCCACCGGCAAGAAATCTGTTACCCAAGGTGGCGAAGTATTCTTTGTATTGCGTGACTTCGAGGACTATATATTGCTGATATATAGTGGTGGTCCCATAATATCTTCAATCAAAATTGTTGTTGCTTGTATATTGAAATGGTTTTTTTAGCAAAAAGCTATGTTTCCAAGCATTCCAAAGTGCTCCAAGCTTGCTCTTAAATCCGGGAGTAGAGACGGTCGTATCTCAAGGTGGGTTCTAATACGTTGAAACAAGTGACGTCCTAAATTTTCGAGTCTCACGTTCGGGCGTCAAAAGAATAGAAAGTTGAAATGATATAACGTTTTTAAAATAAAATAAAAAATTCTTCTAATGCAAATAAATAATTCGTCTTCCAAAAATTATAAAATCAAATCCAATTTAAATTTAATGTAAAATGTTTAATAATTTTAAAAGGGAACGAAGTTTGATTTCCTTTATCCAAAACGTCGGCTTATCTACCTCGCACGTTCTCTCTTTCAAACGTAATTCAAATTTTCTAATTTTAAACAATCCAAATTTAATTCATAATTTGCAATTATTCCTTTTCTAAATCAACAAAACCAATCAATCAACTACTGCTTGGTAGCAACTTATCAAAAATTCCAAAAATCTAAAATTTCAAAAATAAATTTTACAGAGCAAAAAATTAACGAGCCAAAAGTCGCACCGCCTACTCTTGCGACGACTCGTGGCAAAAAGCCTCGTATCTCCGTCGATTCGCCCCCAGCTCTCCAATTTCACAATCTTTCAAAATTACAACCATTTAAAACAAATTTTCTTAAAAATGTACAGGGTGGGTGCGAATCCTTTTGAAACACCACAATATGTTCTGTTTGATATTTTGTAGTTCATGATGTTGCAATTGGTTTTTGATTATGATGGCGCTCCCGCCCCAATCAACATTATTTGGATTCTATGTATCGTAAATGGTGTAGTTTTGGATCCTTAAATAGTGTGCCCTAGTCGTTGGCATCTGGCACATTGTAGAATTTGTCTGGTTTGGTGTACTGGTTTAAGATTTAAATTACTACGCTGCAGTTTTCGTATTTTGTATACTTCTTTGTTATTTTTGTTGAGTTCTAAGTCGACAAAAAACATTGGTAATGGTTGCTGGTTTCTTAGACTTTAAACATTGTAAATACTTTTTACTTAAGTCCATGAGTGGATATTTCAACTTTTAATTTTTCAATCTCTGTAGAGTAATAGAGTCCCTTAATGACGACACTAAAATTTCTTTTGTTTTTTATTTGATATGAGTGATATTTAACATCTTTATTCGTTAATGCTTCTAATGCAGCCTTGTCTGAAGTTTCATCATTAGTCAGCACCTTGACTTCACTCTTTGGTAATATTTTAAATGTATTGAAGTGTTGTGAAATTTTAACAATATTAATTTCACCACAATCGAAAAAAATTACCACGGCTAGCTGGTTCAGTCGTAGTGCAAGTATCGTCAGGGGTGAGTTCACATGTAAGCCCTCATTAACGACGGAAGAAAAATGCTCCTCCAAAAATAACCAATTCACAATGTAAAATACAATTTAAGTTCAATGTAATGCAAATATTAAATTGTTATTGGGCTCGTACTTTTAATTTTTAACGTTTATCTAAATCGCCTGCTTATCACTATCGACATTCGTTCCTACGAATGCAAATTTAATTTTTCAATTTCAAGTATCCAAATCAAATTTATTATTCGAAATATTCTTTTTTCCAAAATTTAATCATCCAAATCAAGCCAAGTCGATACACTACCGTTCGGTAGCAAACCATCAAATAATCCAAATTAACTTCAAATTTCAAAATTATGCTTCCAAAATAACAACGAAATAATGCACACGCATCAAATCCACTTTATTCGAATCAAATCAAAATAAAATACTACTTACAAATATCAAAATTATCAAAACTCAGCGGGCATACAAAGTCACGCACCCGCTGTCAGCCATAGTTGGCCAAAGAAGCCACTAATTTCCTGTCATTGGTCCCCACCCAACAAATTCTACAATCTTAATTATTATAGCCAATATTTCACCAAAATGCACAGGGTGAGTCGCAATCATTTTGAAACACCACAGTATATTTATCTTTAACGTCGTCTACCGATTCCAGCAATTCAATCAATCCATTGACATCCTTAATTATATTAGGTCATTCTCTATTATATTAGGTTTACCTGTTTTTCTCATTATTTATATTTTCCACTTGTGGTTCCTCTAGGTTTTCCAAAAATTGGAATTTGTTAATTTTTATTAACCGCTTTCGTGTACTCTGTCATCGACCTTTGCCTCACATTTCTGGGTGGATCTGGCGAATTACGCTTCTTCTTTCGTGTATTTGTAACTGTTGTCCACTCGTTGTTTTCTTTCTTGTGTTTATCAAAAATTTATTGAGCAAGTTCTTTCGCCACGTCTTGTATACTATTTTTTAATTCCTTCAGCATATTGTGTTCTGTAGACACAGGAAGAACAGGGCAGTGTTTTTGAATTGTTTGTTGGTCGATTTGAGGGACCTTTAGTGGTTGCAATTGTTGTTATTGATTGTTAACAATAGATTGTTGATTGCTAACAATAAAGAGTGATGTTTGAGATTATGTCTCCTTTGTTGGTAGCAACTCTACTGGTTTATTTCGCCTTTTTTATTAAGAGTATTTAGTGTATAGACATTTCGACACACTGGATATGGTAATTCGATTTACATTTCATTTAGCATTGTCATGTAGATGACTACATTGTTACTTTGAAATTTTTCACAGATAAAGATATTATCGAACTTTATATTATCTGAATCTAAATCTGTACAGTACGATCTGATCTTTATATCTGAATCTAAATCTGTACAGTACAATAATAAAAATCACAGTGAAAGTGATAAGATGAATGATTTGAAAAATGATTTGCAATTTGCAAAAACCTTTAAACGAGTTGATTGAAAATTTGTTGAGCGTTTTGCGTTTGTATTTCAGCTAGGATATCTGCATTCGAGCTCTTTGTATTTTTTCTTAATTTTCTTCATCATTCCTTGTTCAGAATATCAGCCGTCATTCATCTCTGCTCTTTATTTGTTTCTTTTTTTCAGGTGTTTCGTACCTCTTAGTGTACTCTTCAGCTATTCCCAGAGATATAAGACATTGTTGATATTGCTTTTTATTAATTTATTTTGCTCAAGTTTCGTTATGTCCAATTTTTGAATTTGAATTTCGGTTTTATTTTCTTCAGCTGCATTCTCAAGTCAGCTACCAGTGGATTATGGTTGAAGGCAATATCTGTCTCAGTGAGCACTTGCATAATATACTAGTGAAAAGCTAACTTTACCAGATGCATAGCGTTTAGATCAAACTCGAGCTTTAGATCACAGCAGTGCAGTCGGCTCAATCAAGCATTGAACTGCCGTCTTCCGATCCGTTTATATACTGTTTTTCTTGTTAATCGACATTATTTTCAAAATATAAATAGGAATATTCTACTGTGGTGTTTATGAAAAACTTGAGTATTTATTGATTAAATTGCACCATGTTTCAGTATCAAGTGGCTATCATCGCACAAACATAAAACAGGATTAATCAATTATAAGAAATACAAAATTTCTTATACATATTAGAAACTTAAGAGTTTAATTAAAATTCTGTTAATAGTAATACCTAATAAGACACATACAAAAAAAATACGATTTTTGTTAAATAAATTAATTTTTTAACTTGTGAAATATAATTAAATAATGTTGGAATAAACAAGTTAATTAAACGTTTTATAATAATATTTTTATTAAGCTTTCGACGTTGGTAAATATTCTGATAAAGATGTTTACCAACGTCGAAAGCTTAATAAAAACATTTTTATAAAACGTTTAATTAACTTGTTTATTCCAAGATTATTTAATTAAGATTTTTGTTAAATTAAAGAAGAATATTTTCTTTTTAATTCAAATTATTAAATTTGTGACTTTTAAACAATTTTTAAATTATTAAATTAGACACATCGTAAATTTTTGAATAAGACTATTAAAACAAATGCAATTAAAAGTAGAATAAAAAATATGTATTTGAATTATAATGCTAAATTAAAATTTTAAAAATATATTTAACCCCTTGTGTTACGTGTCAATTGTGGGTTTAATAACACTTAATTATATTTACCACTTTATTTTTTTACCTTGACTGCTAATTTTGATGGTATCTTTATTTTGAAAATAGAAGAAGGTAAATATTTGTTACTGTGCAGCTCGTATTGGATTATCGATTTTCTTAAAGGTATTGTTAAAAATTTGGTTACTAAAAAATTAAGGCTGAACATCAATAATTATTTAAGTAGAATGAACAAAGTCTATGTACAAAGTGCAATATGGTCGTTTAAATATCAAGTGCGTTTTAGAGGTAATTTAATATTACCTCAATTAATTATATTTTTATAATTAAAATAAAATAAATATTTAATATCACCTGTTGGTAGTGCAAATGTTTGAGCTTCACTCAACAATGTTATAGTTATTATTATCGTTTCAGTACTAAAAAGAATTACTTTCTGTAGTAATATTGGTTTTACTTTTTAAGTATTCCAGGATGTACGTGCACAGCCTTACAAAGCATACGGTGAAAGTAATTCAATTTTCAATTACGAAATCTTCTTAAAAGTAATTAACATATCAATTACTGTAATCGAAAGAGTAATTTAATTACCAAAGAAATATTTAAAACCCAATAACCAAATACTTAAATACTTTAGGTTACTTTCAAAAGTATTACAATTAAAAGATTATTTTTAATTTAAAGAATTAAAATTATTTTATTTAAGCTTTTTAATTATATTACTTTTAGCTCTGAGTAGCAGGACTTATTCGGAGATATTTAATTTTCGATTAAACAAACAAAAATTGTATACAAATTTTGCAGAATTGTATTCTTGTGTTGTACTTATTTTAGGTACCTGCCATTGTTTTAAGTAGAAATTGTGCGGATTAGTAATAAATATTTCTTTCTGTGTACAATTATAAAAATTATTTGATATTATATATTATTTTCATTTTCTTGTTATTATTTATTATTTTTTGTTTATTCAATTTTGTTTACATTTTGTGGTCAACTAATAGAAATTAAAAATATAGTAATACCACTAGACCAATATCATTATCACGAGTTCTTAACGGATGTGGTATACGTACCTACTGTTATTATTTATAAACAATATTTTAAATATTTATTATAAATAACTAGAAGTATGATGTGTACGCAGTGAATACATATAGATTGTATTATATTATTTTAATTTTGCATAAATTGCAAATTTAAATTCATAACTGTGGAAATGCACTTTATACGGATTTTATGCAACTTTTGAAATAAGACAAAAAGTAAAATTCTTAATTTGTGAGCTTTTGAGATAAAGTAAAATATAATAAAGCAAAGTGTTGACAGGGGTGTTGCTTTTTATACTTTTTCCAGTCGGAAAATAATAGGAGATTATAATAACAAGACCGTATAATTGCTTATTATCTACACAAGCAAGCAATAATCAGTTTACGCTCTAGTAATATTATACTATTTTATCTGCTTCTAAAGAATTGATAGAACTAAACAAATTTTAATAAAAATATAATAAAAAAAAATTAAACAAAATATGCTTGTTAGATTAGAAATACGTTTGCCATAGATACATGTTTCATCACTTATGTAGGTTTTTAGTGAGAGTTAAATAAATATAATTATATCCAGACAAGATCGAATAAAATATAGTAGACTATCACATCTAAAATATAATCTGTAATAACGTTTTGGTCAACTATTAAATAATTAATAGGATAATATTTAATACTTATTGCTGTAGACGATTTGCGTTTTACTTGTAAAATTTTTTTACTTTTACATATTATTTAGGTATCAATAGCATATACCTAAATAAAACCGTATAAGCTACACAAATTCGGTTTTTTTATAGCATCGTACATTCTTGATAAATACGGCCAGCTTTGTTGAGTTTTATACCCGTAGTTACCACAACTTTTGGAGTATAATGTTTTTTTTTATTAATTTCAAAATAGTTTTATTTTTTTTGATACCTTTCGATATAACTGAGGAAAAGTAATTCTTTCTTGATTCGGTAAAAGTTCCAATATCCAAGGGCGATGGACGATTTTACTATTTCTAGATTAAATCACAAGTAGATCAAATAATTACAATCTATAACGATTTTTATAGATTTCTCTAGCTAGTTTTACAAATAAGTGTTGTACATTTATGTTATTACAAGAGATAGCATACAAAATCAAAATCTTTTAAATAGATGTAATGTACAAAAAGTCAGCTTTGTTATATTATAAATTTTTGGGTGTCGAACTATAAAGTGCAATACAGAATTCAAATTTTACTCTAAAAATTCTTGTGTAATATGAAAGAGGTCATTATTAAGAAACGAATAATCGACTTTTTTTCTTAAAATTTCAAAATAATCGAATTTGAAATATCGATTTCTCACGTAAGATTTGTTCGAAAGTGGCATTGAGTTGGCAGTCCTTATGCTCTACGTACATATACACGTTTCGCGTTCGTTTTAGTGGTTGGCGCTATCCACAGTAGAATTGCAGAATTGTTACATAATAAAAACATCACGTTATAAATTTATTTAAAATAAGAATTCCTTAATTTCAGCTAAATTTAACTTAAAAACAAAGAACTGCATTTTTTTCAAGTAGGGCCGGTCTAGGGAAATAATGGATACAGCGGGCGACGGTGCTCCGATTCGAAAATCTCAGATCCACCGTAAAATCTAGCTAGGGGTAATTTTCGAGTGCAAATTTTGCTCAAAAATAGTTTAATACACCATGAGCAAGACTAATCTTATAAAAACAACCAATGGAATGTACTGTCTTACATTTTGAGCGTATTTTCAAGCGTATTTTTGAATGATCCTCAAAATTTTATTTATAAGATTAATAGTATATTATTTAACGAGCATATAATGTATGATTATACATTACAATATACAATATACACTCGGATGATTCATCTTCGTGAATTATACCCATTATGTGCGAGTCTAATACGACGTTTTATCTATGACTCAAAATAAAAAATTTTATATTTACAAATATTTAATTATTTACAATAAATAATAATAATCACCTGATTACTTGTATAACTTGCATAATTAGGTTTTTTTATAATTTTGTTTTATTTCAATGATTATTTACAATCTGTCTAATATAGATAATAAGTTATGGTGTGGGTATCACGTCAAAATGCCGTCCCCAAAGACGCCGTTTCAAGAACGCCGTGGGAAAGATGCCGTTTCCAAAGACGCCGTTGCAATAACGCCGTGGAAAATACGCCGTCACAAAATGGCCGTTGCCCAATAATGCCGTATGGCAATACCGCCGTCACAAGATGGCCGTGCCTAATTACGCTGTCTTAATAACACTGTGGGGTATTATAAACAATTTATTCATTTAATTCATTTTTATGGGTTAAACATCTATCAAAGATTAATCTATAAAGTTTATAAATAAATCCAAGATTTGCCGTGGTTGTGGTAAGCGCAACAGAACTCGAAAATAACAGATTTGTGAAGGGGTTCGTCCAGGATGAAGTTGTGATAATTTTTGGTAGATGCATAAAAATACGTCGCAGCAAATTTGGTTGACCAGGAGTGGTCAGCTGCAAAATACACGTGCAAGTTACAAGGCCATATAAAAGGTAACAAAGATTAACGTAGCAACCATTTTAATAGATTTTAAAAAATTAATTAATTAAAGAAAAACTCATAGCTATAAAAAAATGGATGAATCCGAACAAAGAATGATTTTTAAAATAAGAAAATTTAATAAATTTGTATAGCTCGGGTCATCTCATTAAATGGCGACCAGACGAAGACTTGAAAAATTTCGAATTTCATATCATTAAATGGCGCTGACAACGTGGAGCTCGAAATTTAAACCCGCAAATTAGACTCTGAGATATTAAAATAAAATTCGCTAAAGAAAAATAAAAAGAAAAACGAAAAAATGGCAAGAGTAACTAAAATGTCGGATACACAAGAGGAACGAACAATGAAAATGCTGCAACTGTTATTTGAAACAATTAACAAAACCACGAGTGAAATAAAACAAGATATAAACAAAAACATAAATCCAATAGAATAAAAAATGGATAAAAACAAGAGTGAGACGAGACAAGAAAACCAAGAATTAAAAATTGAATTAAAACAAGATATAAACAAAAACTATGAAAAATTAGCAAACAAAATATAAACAATAATAGAAAATAACAAAAGAATGAGTGGAATAGATGAAAAATTAGAAGAGATTAATGCGGGTAGCAAAAGAATAAAATTAGATTCAGTAATGGAAAGTGGAGAAAGCACAATTGATAAAAAAGTTTTGAAAAAGAAGAATAGGGTTAATAAAATGAAAATTAATAAAATGATGAATAAGATAATGGTTAAAGAAGAAAAATTTAAAATTATTAGGTTGTTGGCTCCACAAAAGTTATTGAAGATGATTGAAAAACGCTGCATTGAGAATAAGAACGGAAAATAAATCAAGAAAATAAAAGGAAAAATTTGGAAACTAAAAGTTGAAAAATTAACGGTTACAACAGGAAAAACGAAACTTTGACGAAAAAACGAAAATAATGAAATTGGACAACTGAAAATTATAAATTTTGAAGAACCAAACAAAACAAAAAATTCAACATCAAAGAAACCAAACAAGAACAAAATGAAAAAAAAAGATAAGAAAATTTCAACAGGATCAAGGAGGACAAAATTTAATGGATTGGAGAGGAATGTGAGAATTGGGAAAAGTAGGAGGTGGAGAAAAGTGATGCCCAACATGTTGTTACCAAAAAAAAATCTATTTGTAGAAGTACCGAAAAAGAAAATAAGAAACAGAATGAAAACTCGGAAAAATGGTATAAAAATTATAATGATTTGTTTATTTGTAAAAATTTATTGAATTTATTTGTTTATTTGTTTAATTTATTATAAAGATTTGTTTTAATATTTATAAACATACTGTAAATAGGGATTTTAATTGTAAAGAAGGAGAGGAGCGTAAAGAGAGTATAGTATAAATAGAGGGCCTGGCGGGCCTGGCGTCAAGTAAGCCAGTGGGAGTGTTATTTCCCTGCTGCGCTAAATTATAATTTTGATTTTAATAATTTTGAATAAGAACAAAAAAAATAAAAGTGAGTTAAAATTAAATAGAAAGTTGTTTTATTGAAGTGAGAGTGAGAATAAATTAAATATTTGGTTATTTGTTAAAGTAAATAGACAACGAATTTGTTAGACGAACTGACGCCAGCTGCAATACCACATACGGAGCGTTCACGTGCAAGTTACAAGTCTAATACCAATTGCAAGGTAAAAGTTGAGCATTTTTAATTGACAATTCAATAGAAAATTAAAATTACAATTTGAAGATTCTCTTGTTAAATAATGAACGAATCCGAGCAAAGGAGTAATTTTGGATTGAGCAAATTTTAATAAATTTATATAGCTCGGGTCATCTCAATATCTAACATGTGCTTAATTCTCTATCTTAATAACCAGTCCCGAATTTGGTTGAGGCTTTTTTGCAGATGTTCCGATGCAAGCAGAGGATTGAGATGTGAGATGCAAATATTGCTGTGTCGTCAGCGAACGTGGTTACTGTCGTTTGTTTTGTAGTTAAAAGTTCAGCCGTGTATAGTATGTAGAGTACTGATCCTAATACACTACCCTGTGGTACACCGGAGTAAATTGGATATAGACTGGTATATTCACCTTGATATTAAGAAATATTTTTCTTTTAGGTAGGATTTCAGCAATTGGTAGTAAGGATGAGGAAGATTTTTCTTTAATTTATCACATAGGCCGTCATGCCATACTTTGTCGAAAAGCTGACTGATATCTAAGAAAGCTGCCTAGTAGTATTTTTTATATTCAAAGTCGTCGTTAATTTTTTTACTACCCTATGCACCTGCTCAATTGTGCCATGTCGGTTTCTGAAACCAAATTGGTGATTTAGAATAAGGTTTTTCTTCTTCTATTATTTCAAATATTTTTGAGAGCATTGGTAACATACTTATTGGTCTAAATGATGCTGCATTTTGGAGCTCTTTTATTAGTTTTGAGATAAGAATAATCTGTGTGACTTTTCATTGGTTAGGAAAATAGTTTAATCTTAAGACAGCATTGTAAATAAATATGATACATTTGGGTGTCAGTTGATGTATTACTTTACCAGTTATAAGATCAAAGTTTTACTTCTTGGATTTTAAATTGATTTATTGGTAAATCCATCTGCAAGGATATATCTAAATATTGATAAATGTCTAAATTTTCATGAGATACATTTGATGGTTATGGTTTGAAGACATTTTTAACGTGGTCGGAAAAGCCTTTTTTTCGTCACTTTTTGCCCATTCGTTTTATTTTCTAATTGGTGGTATAAATTGTTGCGGACGTTTCATATTTTTGTTTGTTTTCCACAAGAAGTAATTGTTTATTTTTGTTGCAGACAGTTTACCAATGTATTCGTTGAAGGATCGATTCTTAATATTTAAAAGTAATAATTTTTAATTCATTTTTGTAGTATCTTTCTTTATGTTCTATTAATGTTTTTAAAATATAAAATTTCTACGTGTTACCGAATGGATAGCAGTAAAAATTTAATTTTATTATATTCATTTTTTTTTTAAATATTGCTCTGCAAACTTGTCATTGTATTTTCATTTAATTTTTTAATTGTCAAGCAAACATTTTAACATTTACTGGTATTCGGTTGACTTCTTTTGAAAATATGAGATTCGAATAACTGGGAATTTTACAGTGATTAATTTAATTTAATTGGAATAAGAGATTTACTAAAGCGACATTGGAACTTCAACCACAAATACACAATTTGTAATTTATGTAAATATTTACTACTTTGGAGAAGAGTAGTTCGATGCGAACATCCAAGTTAACCGGACGAATTTTTTACTATTTACCTGGAAGGTAAAAATTGGTAATTTTGGAGTCAAGCTCTTTATCTGTAAGGTAAAAATTGAGTGATAATCTTGTGTGATAAAACTACATTTTACAGCTGACAGGATCATCTTGCGATCACCTGTATTTGCGTTTGGAGAGGACGAGTTATCTCCAGTAGTCGATTCCGTAGGGAATTAGAAATATTTATTTTATTTATCGAAAGGTACTCTTAATTTGCTTATCACATTGTAAATGTAAAACATTTTAGTTTTAAAAAGTGTTTGTGCATTTTTAAAGCTCTGTGCTCTAAAAAAATTGATATGATTAATATCGAGTTACCACCTACCTTAACCACTTATTCATTGTTTACATGGTAAATGACTATTGTTGTTTTTATTATTAACAAAGTGTTTTAATTAATAAATGAATACACCGCATTTTGTTAAAATATTGGAAACACATTTGTTTACACATTCGCCCAAAAACAAATGCGAATTATTTGAAGTAATAATTAAAATCTATCTTTGGACAAAGAAACATTTTAACACTCAAGCCCTGAAAATCCAAAATTTGTCGAACAAGTAATAAATCCAAGTATAAATATATCTGCATAATTATAATTAAAAGTTTTTATTTCAACACAATTGATTTCTTATTTGAATTAACAATATCACCCCTCTCAATAATCTTATGCTTTCGACATTTTTGAGCTAGTCGAAGCTTTTTAAAAGTTAGCGTTTAAAAATTTAATTTTATTAATTTAAAATTAAATAGATTTTTAATACTGTAATTAATTTTTTAAATTTATATACTTCCCGTTCTCTTTATTGTAAAAACTGCAAAATGACAAATCAAATAATAATAATTATTATAGAACTATCGGAAAATATTACAGGACGTGATAATACAAAAAATAATATTCTATGAATTTACTGACAGCACCATCTATTCCTTAGAGAATAAACTATTTAATCTGATTGTTATTTTTATATAATTTATTGTCAAACCAAACAAATACACTTACACTTCTTAGAACAAATCTCAAACAATTAGTTTGGAGTTAAACTTTAATCGAAGTTAATCGAAATTTTTAATTTTTTCTGTATACCAAGTCAAAAACATATTAATAAATCTTTTAACATCAAATGTGGAAACATAAAACGAATTTAGTGGTTTGTAGGATTACAATTACCGACTTAAAAACAAAATATGATATTACAGCGAATAAAGTACCAAAAATAATATTCTATCAGCTATTTTATTTTTTAATCCTGGCGGATAAATTACTATTCCAATAATATTTCAAGTTAATTGTTTTTATTCTCTATAACAGTAACTATATTTTGTAAATAAAGTTGAAATTTATACTTATAGATTTTCAAGTTTTACCTTCTACGAACTGAATAAAATATTATCTAAATCTAAAAATACTTATTGATTTTTAAAAATAAATTGATCTGTTCGATATAAGTTAAAACTATCAATGATATTGTAAAAGTAATTAATGAACCTTATTTATTTTAATTTTAAATATATTCCCTCCCCCCTACTATTAGCTTATAAACACCAAATATCTAAAAAACCGAAATTTAATAAAAAGGTGACCATCAGTATTATTTAGATGATGTGCACGGGTTTCAATGTTCAAAGTATCATAACAATCGTAGAAATTAATTAGAATGATTGATGGCTAAAATCGTGAAAGAGTCGAAACATGTAATCTTTCAAGATGCTAGTTTTTCAATTGACAGTATTGGTACAAAACAATGATTAATTATAATTTATGACTAATGTATGACGTCATATATGATGAATCATACGCGATAACATCGCTATCATTCAAATATTGTTTAGTTTGCAGTCCCGAAATCTATAGAAATGTATAAAAATTCTAAGTTTCTAAAAAGCTGCATTTTGGTATGAATACAGAGAATAATTCTAGTTCGAACTTACAAGTGTTAACATAAATAAAGTGTAAATAAATAGTAATGTGATTAAAAATATACCAAGTGTTTAAATAAATCTAGACTTAATGTTAAATAATTGTAGTGTAATCTAGCATTAGTGTTAATCTTAATGTAGTAATTGTTTTATTGTTAACAACTTTATTTGTATACATTATTTGCTTTAGCCCTTTATAAATTAAATAAACGCTTTAATTTTCGTTACAGTATGTTTAAAAACATAATTATGTATAGAGAAAGAGAACTTAAAAATAAAGTTTTTAAGTAGATTATTGTGGTAATTAGTAGTTTGTAATGTTAAAATAATGAATTTTAACTTTTTAATGCCCGGTTTCTGAAGATCTCTGGTTAAACTACACATAACTAATCATAGGTTAAAGTTAACCTTAGGTTAAAGCAAAATGGGTTTCTGAAACCACAAACTACTAAAGGATAACTAACTTATTGTCAACTCGTTTGATGTAATTGCCGGTAGATGGAGATATAGAAAACTTAGTTCAAACTAACCAAATAATTGGTAATTTTATTATTTTATATTTGAAATGTTGCAAAAATCTGAGTATTCAAATGTTTAACGGAAAAAATTTAAAATAAATTATTTTGTATGTGAAAAGTAAAAACGTGAAAAACAGAATAGATTCTAGCAAACGAAGTAAAAATTTCACCGATTTCGACAGGGATCTCTTATTTGGTATAGTTTAAAATTTGATCGCATTGTAAAAAATAAAAGAACTAATGCAACAACTGATAAGTTAAAAACCGAAGCTTGCATGGAAATATGCAAAAAAATTAAATGCCAATAAAACAATGGTCCTCGCAACACCAAACAGTTGCACAATTTATATTTTGCTATGAAAAAGAAAGCAAGAAAAAACTTTAAATATATTATATTTGTTTTAAATAAGTATAATAAATTAATTAAACACTAATATCGATATAATTGAGCTTTCAGCGACGTTTATAGCCTTCGTCAAAGTTTATTTATTCAAAAGCGCAATCTGCGCATATTCCAAAAAGTTAACCAACAGATAACTCGTGCCGTTCGGTAGGTTAACTTTAACCAGAGATCTCAGGTTATCTTTCGCTATAAAAACCTCGAGCTTCAGAAACCGGGCATAAGTCAAGAATACATAATAGAATACTTACAATGTGTGTGTGTGTGTGTTACTATGAATAATATGTAAGAATACTTACATAGATAAATTATATTTAAGAAACAATAAAAAAACATTCGCTTACATTTAACAGGTTAAATGTAAATTAATGTATTTTTTATTGTTTTTCAAATATTATTTTTCTATGTAAGTATATATTCTTTACTTAGCAGTTACAATTTATTATCTTAACATTTTGTTTAGTTTGTTTATTTTATAATATAAAGAGATCGAAAATTATATCTTGTAAAGAAGTAATATTCTTTCAATAGCAAAAAAGATTGTTTTAAATATTTTAAAAGCTATTAAATCCTTCTTTAGTCAATTTACTAAGTTGAACTATATGGTAACCCTATATTTATGTGGGATATCAAATGCTGTCAAACTGGAGAAGTTTGTTTAACAAAATTTGTAAAAATTAAAACAAAAATTCCGTTTAGTAATTTAGTAATTGCAAATAACGTAGCAATATTTTTAGTTGCCGGTTTCTTAAAAATTAAAATTAAAAACTTAATATAATTAAATCTGATATTACTATAGGATCTTAAAGTTTTATTATTTTTTTATTGAGAAGAATAAAATTGAATTTTAACGAATTAAAAAATATCAATAAATTTGATTTATTTTTGCAATATACAGAAGAGAATGTTTTTCCTAAGTTATAAAATATTTTCAATCTTATTAAGTTATTGGAAAGACAAATAAAAGCTTATCAAAAAATTACAAATAAATTGAAAGATTATATTTCATTCTAAGATGCGTATAGATGAGTTCAGGAGTATTCAAGAAAATTGAACCTTACAGAATGGCAAATATGATTATTTAGGTAGGTACCTACTTCTAAAAGTAATTTTTGTTTAAATTATGTTTTAGAAATTTAAAACAATATTTTGTATGAATTATTGTCATTATGGGAAATAATATTAATTATATTATTATATTAAAACAATTTTAATTCATTAAATATCTAGATATTGTAGAATTCAAAATATGATTTAAAATAAAGGTAAAAACTTCTATCGTGATAGGTAACTTATCAATTATTTAGCCAGCAGGAACACTACATAATTTTACTATCAATATTGAATATTTCTAATGAATCAATATTTTCTAATGAAATAAATTTAATTTTTCAACATAATCTCCTCGAAGCTCAACGCACTTGGCACTTCTCTGAATTAATTTTTGCTTTCCACAGCATACATCTGCTCTTCATCGGTATTAAATTTTATCCCTCGTAATTCTTTCTTTAAATGTGGGAATTGAAAGTAATTACTAGGGGCCAGATCTGGAGTGTAAAGTATGTAATTTACTTCTTCGAAGCTAGATTTTTTAATTGCAGGTTTTTGAAACATTCGACTTGTGAACTAATGTATTGTGGTGGGAAATCAAAAATTTTTGTTTCACTTCAGTCTTTCTTTTTACGAATATATCGATTTAATGAATAATAATTTGGCATAACAAGCGCCCGTTATTCTATAGACATTACTTAATGTTATTTAATTTAATGTTATGTAGCCAAAGAGCACAGAACGGTAAAAATTTCCAAATTTTCGAAAAAATATTTAATATGACAGGCCATTTGTTTGTGCGGCTTAAAATCTTAAAAAAGTATAAAAAAGCTGCCGATTCTTTTGATGTCAATGCTGTGCAAACTTTAATAAGTGGAATAAATCGGAAAGTGAAAGTATTTTTTAGAGACATTTGAAATAATTGTTTTTAAATTTTTGTTTGTTAAAAGGTACTAGATAAACAAACTTCATATATCACCCAGATGAGGTACTCGGTACCTCCATATAATTTGAATATAAGCCCGTCCACGAAAAAAACCGACCACTTTGAATACCATGTTTTAAGTACAATTTTTATTGCCCAATGTAAAATTTTATGACCATTGTAATCAGAATAATCTGAGGGACAACGTAAAATTTTTAGTTTCAGACGATAGTTTAGTTGTAGCATCATAGAGAGTAAGCAAGTGAAAAGAAGAAACGCAATTTTGCCACGCACTGCAAAAATCCGCGAATGTCGCAATGAGAATTTGCAAAACAATAATTAAAGATACCGAAATCGACTATTCAAAATGTTCTGGCGAGATTTAAAAATTACTGTAGTGTTAAGAGACAAAGTGGTTTCGGTAGAAAACGAGGTTCAGTTAATGTTTATTTAAAAAACAAAGTGTTAAGAGAATTTAAGCGTAAACCAAACACATCGGTTAGGGACATTGTCGATAAAGTCAGTACATCAAAATAAAATTTGCAAAATATTAAAACACGTGAAATCTTAAAACTCAAGAATCGACAGCTAAAACGAGATCGTGTAAATTATACGCCGATTATTTAACAAAATTTAAATGTGTAGTAATGAATGACGAGACTTATTGTAAAGCAGATTTCCGGCAGTTACCTGGACAAGAATTTTATGTTGTCAAGGGTCGCGCTCAGGTAGCCAAAGAGCACAGAACGGTAAAAATTTCCTAATTTCCGAAAAAATATTTAATATGGCAGGCTATTTGTTTGTGCGGCTTAAAATCTTAAAAAAGTATAAAAAACCGCCGATTTTTTCGATGTCAATGCTGTGCAAACTTTAATAAGTGGAATAAATCGGAAAATGAAATTAGTTTTTAGGGACACTTGAAATAATTGTTTTTAAATTTTTTTTTGTTAAAAGGTACTTTGTAAATAATTTATAATAAATTACTTTTTAAAATTTCTGCAGGTTTTCGTTTAAGCAGAATAATACAGGTGGTCGGATTTTTTCGTGGACAGTCTCAATGTTTTCTGATCGTTTTTGGGAGATATTAGTGTCTTAGAACTATGTATTTATATTTTTAAAGATATGAATAACTAAATAATTTGTTCGGTAATTTGATAGGCCGATCAAACTAACCGATTGTTGTCGCATCTGAAAAATATGATGTTTAAACAAATACAAGACGTGACTTCCTAAGCGTGGACTGAAGACTTTTCATTTTGCATCGTTGCAAAATATCTCTTACTGTATGACTTATAAGAGGAATAATTATTAATTTTATTGCTTCAGCAAATATTCATCTGAACGCTTTGAAATTATTTTTAGTATAGTATTTCAAATATTGCAATATTTTTCTAATAGTTGGTTACTATTCGCAAAAACATGATGTACATACCGAGTGAATTTCAGGCCAACAAACAGAGAGAATTATTGTCTTCAGTATTCGGTTTCATGTCAAAGGCGACATTGATTAATTATTGCCAAAAAAAATATAAATGTTCTTATGTTATCAGGTTAGCACTCACAACAGACATACGAGATTCTACGCAAAAAAAACAGAAATTATTTATTATTACAATGAAACAAAGGCGGGTGTTGATATAATAGATCAGATGGTGACAAAATATACCACAAAAAAAAACTGAAAAATTGCCATTAGCTTTTTTCTTCAATATTATTGATACCGTCGCTTTTGCTTCCTATGTTATATTTTATTCGGAAAATTTCCAAACTTGGTAACTAGAATTGACAGTTGACGAATGTTTTAGAAAGAACTTCGTCGCAATCTCTGTAAACCAAATATCATATCAAGAAGTAAGATTGTACATATTATAATCAAAAATTACTATTTGAGAACTTCAATGGAAAGCTTACTTGGACAAAAAATTGTTATACCTTCTACGAGTATTGTAGCACTACCAATGCAATCGCCTCGAGATAAATCTGGTAGGCAAAGGAATATGTCATTTGTGTAAAACTGAAAAAAGAATGTCACGAAAAAACAGGAAGTCTTGTACACTATGCAATAAACCAGTATGTTGAGCACATTCACATTATAAAAATTCCAACCAGCTGTTTAGATTGTCGGCAGTAAGAATTTTTGTAAATACTTACAATAATAATATTATATAAATAACATAAATTATTGTTTGTTATAAATAAGTAACTATTAAAACACTTAATATTGTCTGATTTACAATAAATTACATAATATATTCTATATATTAATATCGGTTTGTAACATTTTATTGCATAATGGTTTTCGCTACCTCAAATTTTCGGTCGCGCCGTACGCCCGTGGCATGGTTCAGGCATAAAGAGAGAGCAACCTTGGCTGGTTAGCTAACGTCGCACCGAAGCCAAGGAGACTTCATTTTGAAACTTTAAAAAAAGGTTGCATTTTGAGTGCCGTTTGGAAGTCGGTGGAGATTATAATAATCTCGATAATTGCGAATGACGCAAAGGCCCAGTATTATGATATTTAACCTGAGGCGTACAGTAAAAGTGTAGTAGTAATAGCCAGCAACGTCAACGTCGACATTAGGCGTAAATTTGATGAACGTGTTGCTGAACTGTTTTCGTGATAGTCCTAAGTGCTTCGAGATTGATAAACGAAGTATTTCTTGTTTGGCTTTTCGATTCCATCATTGTTCAACCGTGCAGTTCAGTAAGCTACTGGTTCAGCAAGCAGCGTGAAGAGATGACACGTCGGCATTATTGTTTTCAAATTTGGAAGCATGGAGGGTTTTGGTGGTGTAACCGCTGTCACAATAGATCTTGTAAACGTACCTTAGCGCTCGAGTAAGTCCATCTTAACATTGCTAATTTCTTCCTGTGTTTGGTTTCATCGAGAACGCTGTTGGTTCCGAATTGTTGTACTTTGTGGCCGTAGGCCAGAGTATAGCTGCCGAGTCATATTTTGTGTATCGGAAATTGTTGCGATAACATTTTACAATAGTAGATTGTATTTACTTATATACTCATTACACGGTTCTATATTACCAGTGTTTTTTTATTTTGACAGAGTGGAAGCAAATTTTTTCTTTTTAGGCTCTGCGCTCTGTGCCTCCGAAATTAATAGAGCTGGTTTTTTATCTGAGTTTCATCACACTATTACTGAAGAAGATCAAGATCCAGGTGTGGTGAGAAGTTTATTAGCGTTAAAACATATTCTCATTTCAGGTTTTTATATCAAAATTATGAATTTTTATATCGTAGGTACCCGGTACCTGGGTGATATAGGTGGTATAATATAGTGTCGTGAAACAAAATATTTCGACCCCCCCTGTGCTAAATTGTAAAAATTTGTTAATTTGATTTTTAAACGTTTGAATTGGAAAAGTGCCGAGTGGGGAGAAAGGAGAGAGATAATGGCTTCTTTGGTCAACTATGGCCGACAGCGGATGCGATGTTTTGTATACCTGCTGAATTTTGATATTTTTGAGAATTGTGAGTAATATTATAATTTGCTTTGATTTAAATAAATAATTTTGATGCGAGTGCATTGTTGCGCTATTTTGGAAGTATTATTTTGAGATTTGAAGTTGGTTTGGATATTTTTTTGATGAGTTGCTGCCGAGCGGTAGCAGATTGATTGGTTTCGCTGATTTAGAAGAAGAATAATTACAAATTAAAATTTTGACTTAGATTATTTTAAAATTGGAAAATTAAAACTACATTCGTAGGAAAGAGTGTGCAATTGATAAGCCGACGCTTTGGATAAGGCAAATCAAACTTTGTTTCTTTCGAATAAAATTAAGATTTTATTTTATTTTTGCATTGAATTCAAATTAGATTTGATTTTATAATTTTGGAAAACGATTTATTTATAAAAGAAGAAGAAATTCTTTTATTTAATTATTTTTTTTGAAAACGTAAGAACTCTCGACCTCTTGAAAATTCCCAACTGCTTCCGCATACCAGGGTTACCTGAGCAAGAATAAGTGTGTGGAAATTTTCTACGAAAATACCACTACAACATGTATAGAGTAATATTAATCGTTTGCTAAATAAAGAAAAAGGGGGTCCGAAAAAACATTACGCTTGAGATCTCGTGCCTAAAATGATGCCTAAAACCGGTCCTGATAAAAGCGTCAGTTGTAATTTATTTAACAATACTCGTATATTAAAAAAGTTAAAATCTTATCAATAAACAATATACTACTATTAATGAATGAATGAAAAATCAATAAATAAAAATAAAATATACAAAATAGCACAATGATAAAATTTTTTTTATAGCGATTGCAAAGCAAGCAATTATTACAAAATACTAAAATATTTAAATTTGCTAGAAAAACCATAAATTATATTTGTCCCTTATCGTAGGTATTCACGATTCAGGATTGTGAATTTCCGTAATAATAATTATTGGAAGGGGTTGGGGGCTAGTCTTTAGATCACAAAATTGTACTTCTTTTTAAAGAAAATTCCCCGTACCCCGCATACCTGTGCGTTAGCAAGTTTACCTAATCGTAGACTCTTAAGAAAAATTTGATAATTGATATTTTCATAATCAAAATTTAAAGACTAATGCTCGGTTTCAGAAAGGATAATTAATGAATTTAACCATAGATTAAAAAGTTAATTATTGATCAAGTCCGATTTATGTTGCAGCAATATAATTTTTAACACAGGTTAAGTTTAATCAATGTGTAACAATTATTTGTATAAATTTTTTTCGCGACCCTTAATTATCGGTCGCGCCCTACGTCCATGATGGGAATTCTTCGCACATTATAGCGGCGCAACTACGGCTCGTTACTAACTTCGCGCGCAAGCCAGGGGACTTCATGTTGAATCGTAGAGTACGACGGACGCATTTTTAGAAGTGCCGTTAGAAGTTTGTTGAGATTATTAGAATCAAGATAATTGCAAGTGCGCAAGAGTCCAGTGTTGGGATTTAACCTGAGGCGTCAAATAAAAGTGTTAGCCAAGAAAGTCAACGCCGACATTAGAGGTCGATTGGTTGAACGTGGGTTCAACGTAGAAAACGACGAGAAGGTTGTGTCTGTTTGTTTTGCCATCGCTTGGTCAACATCAACGAGATATTGTGTTGTGTAACAGTGCAAGGTGCTTTGAGATTGGTGTACGAAGCAATTTCTAATCAGCACATCAAATTCATCATTCACTAACCAAGCAGTTCTGCAAACTACGGGTGTTCTAAGCTGCAAGGCAAAACGAAGCATCGACAGCATTGTCTTTATTTTGGACACACAGAGGGTTTTGGTGGTGTAACTACTGTCGTATTATATCTTGTAAACCTACCTTGAGCTCTTGGGTAAGTCATTCTTTATTACTGCTAATTCCTATCTGTGTGTTGATTTTATTTGGAACGTTGTGGTACCGATTGTTGTACGACGGTCCGTAAGCCACATTATTGCTGCCGACTCAAAAAGTGTAAATTGGAAATTTAGATTCCTGTAGATGTAGATTGTACCTACTTATGTTTTTATTCTTCTTCTTCTTCTTCTTAGCCTGAGTTCATCCACTCCTGAATGTAGGCCTCTCTCATTTCCTTCCATGCTTCCCTATCCGCTGCCATTTGAAACCACTCCCGTCCCGCAATTCGCTTCACATCGTCCAACCATCTTTTCTGGGGTCTTCCCACACTTCTTTTAGATGTTCTTGGGCGCCAGTGTATGGTTTTATATGTCCATCTTGTAGGATCATGTCTTGCCACGTGTCCCACCCAATTCCACTTCAATTTGGATATTCTGCCAATTACGTCGGGGACTTTTGTTATTTTTCGGATTTCTGTTAGTCTTATCCTGTCCCTCAACGATATACCCAGCATGGCTCTTTCCATTGATCGCTGCATGACTCTTAATCTATTCGCATTTATTTTCGTCATCGCCATGGTTTCCAGGCCATATGTGGTGACAGGTAGAATGCATGCGGCATATACTTTTCTTTTTAAATTTATTGGTATATCTGTGCTCTTTAGAATGTATCCCAACTTTCCGAAGGCGCCCCAGCTCTGTCGAATTCTTCTGCCTACTTCCGCAGCTTGGTTGTCCTTTCCCAACTTTATGAGGTGGCCAAGGTATACATATTCATGCACATTCTCGATATTATGACCATGCATCTCTATGTTCACTTCACCTGGGCACATTATTTTGGTCTTGTTTGGGTTCATTTTCATACCCACAGATTCAGACGCTTCGTCCAATTCTTTCAGCATAGATTTTATTTCTTCAGCGTTCGTGCCCACGAGCACTATATCATCCGCAAAGCGCAAATGACTCAGATAGGCACCATCGATATTCAAACCCTTTTTTTCCCATGACAGCCTCTTAAATATATCTTCCATTGCCAGAGTGAACAGCTTTGGTGATATTGTATCCCCCTGGCAAATTCCTCGTTTAACAGGGATCTTACTGGTCATCACATCTTCATTTATTTTTATGTGAAGTGTAGCATTCTGGTATATATGGTCTATAAGGTTTGAATATCTTGAATCAATTCTTGCCCCGTTTAGTGCCTCTAAAATGGCCCAGGTCTCTATAGAATCAAACGCCTTATGATAGTCAACAAACGCCAGGTAAAGTGGTATGTTATACTCAGTGCATTTTTCTATTAATGTACGCATTGTTTGGATATGGTCTATTGTACTATAGCCCTTACGGAATCCAGCTTGTTCGACAGGTTGGTAGAAATCAAATTTGTTGTTTAGACGGTTTGTTACAATTTTTGTTAGTAATTTGTACAGATGTGATAATAAGCTTATTGGTCGGTAATTTTCTATATTTTCCTTGTCGCCCTTTTTAAACAGTAAGATCACCTCTGAATTTTGCCACTGTGTTGGTATTCTTCCTTCCTCCAGACACTTATTCAACAGTATCCTCATGGCTTTCACTACTGGTTCTCCACCGGCTTTTAGCATTTCGGTGGTGATTCGGTCTTCCCCGCATGCTTTTTTATTTTTCAGTTGGTTCAGTGCTGCTATTATCTCTGTCCCATCTATTTCAGGTATGTCTTCTGAGCCTACGTTCACAATTAGTGTGTTTCGGTGTGTTGGTCCGTGAATCGACGATGTATACAAGTTCGCGTAAAATGTTCTTATAATTTCTACTAGTTTTGCTTTTTCTGTTATTATATTACCATGAGGGTCTTTCATTTTGCTAATATTTGTTTTAGCATTCGACATCTTTGATCTTAAGACCCTCATATTGCAATTATCCTCAATAGTGTCTAGAATTATTTTCGTTTTATAAGATCTGATGTCTCTTCTTATTTCTTTTCGAATGGTCTTGTTCAACTGTACGTATTCATCTGTTTCTCGGTCTGTTTTTCTCCTTCTCTCCATGAGTTCAATTGTATGGTCGGTCAGTTTTCCTTGCTTTTTGTTTCTACTGCGGGTGCATACTTTCTTTATAGCCGTTCGGATAGCTGTGACAACTTTATCTGTTATTTGGTCTATGTGTAGATCTTTAAGTGCTTGTGCTGTTTGTAATCTGTTATTAAGTTCTTCCTTAAATGAATCTTTATTTTGGTTTATTTGTTCTGTTATTAGTCGGTTATTAGTTTTAGAAATTAACTTTTTTCTTTCTTCTACTGTGTTAACTAGAACAGTAGCTCTTATCAATCTATGGTCACTACCAGTATGAAACCTGTTTAATACTGACACGTCTGTTACTGCTTTGGGTTTGTTACACAGTACATAATCAATCTCGTTTCTGGTTCTGTTGTTGGGACTTTTCCATGTCCACTTCCTCTGTATCGGTTTTTTAAAGAACGTGTTCATGCAGTACAGATTTTCACTTTGCAGATAGTTCAGCATTACTTCACCCCTGTCATTTCTAGTGCCCACGCCAAACGGTCCTATACAATTGGTCTCTTCGTCATTTTTTGTTCCAATCTTTGCATTAAAATCTCCGACAACCATTGATAAGTGCGACCTTTCCGTTCTTCTTGCCTTCGTAATATCTTCGTAAAATTGTTCTATTTCTTCTTCGCTAGACGTACTGGTAGGTGCATACACTTGAATTATCTGCATGTTATACTTATGGGTTAATTGTAGCATAATATATATCACTCTGTTTGACAACGCATGTGTCTTTGTAACCAGGTGTTTTATGTTTTTGTTTATGAGAATTGCTACCCCCCCATTATGCGAATTTGTGTCGTTGTTATTCCGGTATAGAGCATGTCCGGTTTTTCTTATAATGTATTGTTCTCCTGGTTGTCTAGTTTCACTGATTCCAAGGATGTCCCATTTTATCTGTTCTAATTCTTTTTCTAGTTCTTCTAGATGCTCTTCTGTTCTCATTGTACGGATGTTATAGGTACAGATAGACAACTTTTTTGTTCGGTGGTGCTTTTTCTTGGTCTGGGTTTTCAAATTTTGCTTCAGGGGTTTACTAGTTGAATCTTTGCCTCCCCCAGAATCCATGAGGCTGACTGGTGTTCCAGTGTGGGATTCTGAGCTTTTAGCTCTACCCATCTGGGGTAATTTCATTTTAAAATTCAACATAACATAGAGTGTTTGAGAGGTTTAGTAGGCTGTAAAACGCCACGCTAGCCACTGCGTGTTGGCGAGTATTTGGTAGTCATATTTCCCTGACTGTGATCGCTGCCGTTGATCCATATATATTTGGATTCTTCCGCCACCGATCTGGAATATCCTCCCATTTCAGAGGATACCCATCCTACTGAGCCCTTCCTTCACTTAACGTGAAGTGGCCTCAGTAAGACCCCCTTCTCTCGTATGTTTGCTGACTCTGTATTCCGTTGGGATTGAAACCGCAACCTCCGACAGAGTTGCTCAGCGTGTCAGGATCTACCATCGTGAAGGTGAGAGTGGAGTTGGGATGGAGAGGCTAGAGAATATCTCTTGTTGATATTCTTGTATTGCGCATCACATCCCCTTAGACCCCATGTTTTTATTATACGATTATATCTATCGGTATTTTTATTTGGAGAAAGTGAAAGCAAATTCTTTTTTTTAGGATTCACGCTCGTGCCTCTGTATTTAACAGAGCTAGTTATTTTTTTAAATCTTTGGCTCCATCACACAATTACTGGAAAAGATCTGTTTCAGGTGTGGTGAGGAGTTTATTTGCTTTAGTAAAAAATATTCTCATTATAAATGATTAATCTGTTATTAATCTGTCAAATTGAGTTGCGCACAAACGATAATTAGACCTTAACACAAGTTAACTACCCAAAATATTTAACAAGTAGAAAATCGTTGATTAAGGCGATTTAACTATTGATTTTAGTACGTATAACGTCGATAGTGTTAAACTTTTTTTTGCTGTCGTGTTTTTAAAGTGTTCAGAGTTATTCCTATTAGAAGGAATTCTTTTTATTATTAAAAGCCATATAATTATGGCGATAAAAAATTTAAATTACGATACAGGTTAGATTATTCTTTTTATTTAATAACGATAATTATTAATTATTTTTCTTTTTACAAATAAAGCGTTATATATGTAAAGAACCTGCTGGGAAACATGGAGCCACCAACTCATCGCAATAAAGTTCTTTCCGGGATGCTGCAGCTTCTACTCACATTAAGATTTTACGCAACGGGGTCGTTTCAACAGCTTTTGGGAGACAATATCAAAGTGCAGCTTTAAAGCCTAATTATATATTGCAGTGTTCATAAAGGTAAGCAGTTGTAAATTTCATCGATAAAGTAAATCAAAAATAATTCAAAGAAACTTGATATTTGAACACATAATGATTTAATTTAAAATAAAAAAAAAAAATTTATTGGTTAAGTAAATGATTGAAAGTCGAAGAACTTCAGATATGTTAACCAACATGGTCGTCAGTTCGGGTACATGCAATCAAATAATAATTTCAAATCACGTTATCATAAAAAAACATCGATAAAAAGAAAAATTGAATAAAAAAATAATAAAGGATCGCCTGGACAACAGGTAGAAAAAATAATAAAAAAGAAAAAAAAAAGGTTGTTGATGATTAAACGTGGACCGGTAAGGTCGTGTTGAGATTGTTCTCCGAAAATGGAGTAATCCTCAAAGAGAATCAAACAAATATTTAGTAACAAAAATAAGAAATTCAATTTGGAATAACCAAGAAGAAACATTTAGACAAGGCGAAGAGAAATTATTTGGAATTAGCTGGGAGCTGTTTTCACGTAACGTGACGAATAAGAGGAGATTCACACCCAATTTAAAGTGGACCATTGAAGGTCGAACTTAGAGGAAGATAGACAGGTTCTCATAATCAACACTATAAGTGATAACGGGGTTTACTGAATGAGAATCGTGATCGAATAATACGGAGCGCATTTGACAAAGTTATAAATCTAAATTATTTGTAATTCAATTGTTTACTAAATTTAAAAATAAATTCAAGATTCATTTAATAATTTCACAAGTTTTTTTGAAAATAAAAAGATCGCAAATAACTTTAATTCAATATTTAAATATCTGGAAGCTGAGGTTTGCATTTACTGCATAATTGATAAAGTAAGTATGCATTTTTAAAGATTCACTCCTTTAACAGTGCAATATATTGTCATGTGTCGTAACAACAAAAAAATAAGTAAATAAAAATAAAATAAATAATAGGACAACTGCCTTATAAGAACAGTAGCTGGAGTAGTTTAAAATTAAAATTGTCAATAGTTTAAAATTGTGAGACCATTTATAAAATAAAAAATTAAATAAGAACGTAAGCAATAAATTGTATCAAATACAGACCTAAAAATGTGAACGCACCTTGTAAAATAAAAGTGAAATTTAGAAAATTAGAAGAGAGTGGTTGGTAACATTTTTCCGGATAAGAGGAAAGATAGAGAATTCGTGATAAAAGTAGAAGGTTACAAATAAATTTTGGAAGAAAATTGAAAAATAGTATTTTTTGTAATAATAAGCAGATTTTCTAGATGAATAATTAAGAATTTGGATTATGATGATAGCGACCAAAATATAGAATCAATTTAGAAATTGTTGAAGATTGAAGTTATTACGATCACTGCCGATTAATTATTCACACAAAGAAGGCAAAGTAGGAACAGGAGTTCACATGGTCTTTAGTGTTTGAGCTGTTGGAAAGTCAAGAAAAGAAGAAAGAAAATTAAGTGATATCACGGAACTATTACTGGGTGA
Organism: Cantharis rustica; assembly: GCA_911387805.1. Classification (NCBI taxonomy): domain Eukaryota; kingdom Metazoa; phylum Arthropoda; class Insecta; order Coleoptera; family Cantharidae; genus Cantharis; species Cantharis rustica. The sequence continues at coordinate 47,325,346 of OU426878.1, read as the reverse complement.
GAGATCTTGCATTTTAACAAAGTGGTAAAATTTAAATTAAATGCTACGATTGATAATTAACGAACTACACACATTAAATTTTACATTTTTTAATTTTAAGTTGTAACTTAAAGATTACAACATTTGAAAAAGGCTGAGATAATTGCCAATTTGTATGCTTGTAATCTTTAAAACAACCTACGTTCAGGTCCGGATTGTGGACAAAGTATTTTATTTTGTTTTAATAAATGGTCTTATTTGCTTTCAAATTAATCATTTAATTGATACAAGTTATAAAAATTTTGGTAGTTAGTTGATTGTATGACAATCATAGAACCGGCTCCTGAGATTAAAGAGGTTGTTCCTGATATTAGCTAGACCGTGGTAAGTTGCAGATAAATCAAATAATAATTATAAAATTCCATTGCAATATATGCATTAACAGGATGAAATTGCAAATATAAAAACACAATTTTATAACATTAGGCAATTCTCGAGCGTGATAGGTGCAATCGACTGCACCCACGTGCGGATTCAGTCTCCCGGGGGCGATAACGTCAAACAGTTTAGAAACAGAAAAGGATATTTCTCACTAAATATACAAGCTGTATACGATAGAAAATTAAAAATTCGCAACATTATTTCGAGGTGGTCTGGGTCCAGTACACGACTTAACCATTTTTTAGTGATTTACTCTTGTTCCCTCGGCAATCTTCGAAAACTCGCTCGCGTTGCTATCTAAAAAACAGCTCCAAAATGTAAGAAAATTTAGTTTAAAAAATATTTTTACCAGTTTTCCTCAGCCTACGGCTTCGGGAATTTCGTGCTAAAAATATTTCTCTCTGTAAGTTTCCGAAAATTTCCCTCATTCCGGCTGTTACCTATGACAGCAAACGCTGAACCCGTCTTAAACTTACTTTTGATATATGGAAATGATCACGTAGAATTGTATGGATATATGATCTACACTACATATGTTAAATACATATGATAAATTGATGGTATTTTTAAGACAGTTAGATTTTATTCTACATTAAAATTTTTTTGACTTTTAGTACATTTTCGTGACTAACTGCATATGCAGGACAACCAGTGCGATCAGTGAAAGTAAAGATTCTTTGTACACTTCAAGCATACTATTTTTTAAATTTATTTTGCACTTTTATCCTGATTGCTAAAAATTTTATCATCTCGCAGTGTTCGAGCTTTTCAATGTTTACAAATTTCAAAACTGATAGATACTATTGAAAATTGATTAAAATTGAACAAATTTTCAGGCAATTATATTTTCTATCACAATATAGCTTATGGAATAGTCAATTTGAAAAATATTATAGAAATCCTTAAAATATTTAAATTTTTAAAGTTAAATTTTTATCATGTTAAATGAAAATTGAAATTAAAATTTAATTCATAATTCACTTATAAGAACAAAAACTATTTAATTGAGCGATTATAGTTTGTTACATATTGTGGTGTTTCAAAAGGATTCGTACCTACCCTGTACATTTGATGAACATTTTATTTTAAATATTTTAAGTTGTAAGATTGGAAAATTGGACAGGTGGGAGCAAATCGACGTGGATAGGGGCTTTTGCCGACGAGCCGCGCGAGAGAGCGAGCGGGCCGATTTTGGCTTGTTAATTTTGACTCAAGTGAGTTTTTTTTTGAGAATTGTTAATTTTGAGAATTTGATAATTATTTTGAATAAATAAAGTGATTTTTGTGCAACTGCATAATTGTGTAATTTCTGGAATATTTGATAATTGGAATTGGATATAATTTTTGAGAGTTGCTACCGAACGGTAGTGGATTTGATTGGTTTGGTTTGATTGGAAGGGAAGCAGTTGAAATTGTAAAATTTGATTTGGTCGAAAATTGGAAAAGTTAAAATAGTTGAGCGAACGAGTGTTGTGATTGATAACTCGACGATTTCGATAAGGCAAATAAAACTTCGTTCCTTTTAAAAATAAAATTAAAATTTTATTTTAGAAGATTTTATTTTACATTAAATTAAGTTGGAATAAATAATTATTTTACAAATCTGGAGAGGCTGGATTCATCGCAATATAGTGCAAAATTATGTTTATGAATTTTAGATCCTCATCATACTAACCTGGAAATACTATGTAAAAAATTGAAAAGTTATACAATTAAATTCAATAGTACTTGAAAAGTCAAATTATTTTGACTTTTGTAAAAATAAAATTGTACCTACTTGATACCGAAATGAATAAATAAAATTATTCTGAAAATTCCTAAACCGATCAATTAAACACCAAAAACTAAACTTATTTTGAAACATTAATTGTAATTAAAATTACAATGTTTGCAGATTGACCCAATTTCAAGGTTTCATGGGTTTTAAATTTATTGAAAAATACAAGACCAATCTACATTAAAATAACCAAACTTAACAAAATTTTAAAATAATAAAATTTTTAACTATTAAGTAAATAATACATACTACGAAGAAACATAATATTTAACGAAACCGAAATGACAATAATTCCCATTTAACAGGGTTGAACTTAGAATATTTGAATAAACAAGAAAATAGAATTCTGAAATGATTACGCTATAGAAATGGTAAAAATTACTTAAAAATAAAAAACAAAAAACTCGAACTTTTTTAACCGACTTCAAAAAAGGAGGAGGTAATCAATTCGGTTTTTTTTTTAATGTTTGTTACCTCAGAACTCCGTCATTTATGAACCGATTTTCAAAATTCTTTTGGTGTTGAATCAAGTATAGTTTCAAGTTGGTTCCATTATAATTTCATTTGTATTGGACCTTGAACTTCGAAGATAAACCGGAAAAACCGTCAAACTTCTTCTCAACTCTCTTCAAAATTGTCTCAATAACGCATTAAGTACTGAGTACCTGTACCTGTTTTATATTACCTGTTCTTGCCCGTTGGGTCACAATCTTTTCTTAAGTACCCTACTTTTATTAATCTTCTAAGTAGTACGTTAAGTATAAGGTAAATAGTAAATACATTTATATCAACTATGATCGGATTTTCAAACGTTTAGTAGGTTTGCCCATACTCGCTGTCGATAAATAGATACGCAACGCAACATGCACTAAAAACCATGAAATAAAAAATAAAACCGACTTAAAAAAAAACTACTGTGAAAAAACTGCACTAAAAAGTAAAAAATAATTACGTTATTTAGTTACTTTAACTAGCTGGCATAGGCGGTCAATTATTGTAATCTTTGCAGTCGGTGCTGGCCAAGCTTTTAAAAAATTTATTTTAGTAATTTAGCCAGCTTGGCAAAGATTACAATAATTGACCGCCTATGCCAGCTAGTTGAAGTAACTAAATAACGTATACAAACACACCAACATCAAACAAAGAACAGAAACGACATTCGAACCAAGAAAAATACCCTTAAATGCTCTGATGGAATAAATCTGCAAATCAGAATATATAACAGGTTGCCTGAACAAATTAGAGATCTTGCTCTTCAGAAATTTAAGAGGGCAATGAAGGAACAAGTAACTAAATGTGCGTTGTACGACGTGGAAGAATTCTTCCAAGCTGAGTTGAGATGAAAACCAGCAACTGCTGATCTCCACCATTTAGAACTAATTTAAAGAGTTTTTTTCTTTAAAAAAAAAATTTTTTTTGTAGCCTAATAAAGTTTTTTATTATTAGTATTATTATTATTTCATTTAGACACATGGCATCGTTTAGTTTATTTGGTAAGCGCAACATTTAAATTTTGGTTAGTTTCTTGATCTTTTAATTTTGTAAAAAAATTTTTCAATTTTGTTTGGTATATTTGCTCTCATTTGTTAGTTTTACTATTATACATGACTGAGGATCGCTGATAATCGTGAAATAGAGGCCTTTATATTATGTTACAGGTTCTTTGTTTTTTATTTTTACCATTTCTATAGCGTAATTTTTTCAGAATTCTATTTTCTTGTTTATTCAAATATTTCAAGTTCAATCCTGCTAAATGTAAATTATTGTCATTTAGGTTTCGTTAAATATTATGTTTCTTCGTAGTATATATTATTTACTTAATAGTTAAAAATTTTATTATTTTAACATTTTGTTAAGTTTGATTATTTTAACATCATATGCTACTAAATACCACAATAATACTTAAAAAATTCTAACTTTTTTAAGTTATTTTTTATTCAATCTACATTACTTTTTATTTGTTATAATGTGATTATAACCGGTATGATAATAAAAATTAAATAATTTTAAAAATAGGTAAATTAAGATTGATTAGTAAAAAATTCTCAATTTGATACAAATAATACAATAATTAAAATTCAGTTTAAAAAATCATTCATATTATATCGACAGTTTTCGGTTAAAAACCTCTTTCAAGGAAATTCAAATTTTCTGGCTAGATGGTTTTTGATCAATACGCGAAGAAAATTGTACAATCTGATCCTAATATCAACCTTTAAGTATTTTATTTACAATTAATTATATTAATAGTCAATAAACAAGTGGTTAAGGTAGTCGTGTAACTCGATATTAATCATATCAAATTGTTTAGAAAAATAAAAAAATGCACAAACACGTTTTAGAATTAAAATGTTTTAAATAACACAATATTAATACACAGTATGTATGTATTGCAATGACCCCAGCTATTTTTCCAAAATTTTTCCAAAAATATTCTCGCTGGAGGGCATCTATTTTTACTTGAAAAGCTATGAGACTCTTCTTGTTTTTAAGTTTAATTTTAAAATATAGTTTTTTGTATCGCATTAATATTTTTTCTAATTTGATTTTTAAATGTAGTATTGCAAAAATTTTATTTTACCTTATGGTATCGGGCTTGCACGTGCGTACACAGTTGGCCGCCGGCCAAACAAATTCGCTGTGAATATTTCACAATCACCCAAAAACAGTCAATTTCTTTAAAATTCTTCATCAATTAGCACTTAACAAATTAATTAAAACAACCTTTCAAACTCAAAATCAATTTTACTTTTTATTAAAATATCATAAATCAAAATTCTTATTTAATTACCGGTCTTATTGATAAGACCGGTAATTGCTTATGCAGTTAAGTCATGTTCATAATAAGAAAAGAAACAGTGTATGCAAGAGAAAGGTTCTAAGAATGATACTGGACTTTAAAAGAGTTAACGGTGAATACCGAATTAGAACAATCATCGAAATTTTCGAAGAAATAAATGGAGAAGACATGGTAAGATAAAACGTAATGAAAATTGACAATGAGAAAATAGTAAGAATTATAATGATATGAAAAACCTAGTAAAGAACGATACAGAGTAAGACCTAAACTAAGATGGATCTATGAAGTGAAGGAAGACCTAGAAAAGATGGGTGAAAGAAAATGGAAACAGAAAGTCATAGATCGTACAGAGGAAGAGATTGTAAGAAACGCTAAAACACACCGGGATTTGTAATTAATTAAGTTGTAAATACTATGTACTTATGAGAATTAATCCACCTTAATAAATGGATTTTGTAAGTCCTAAAGAATAGCTAAATTCTAACATAGAATGTAATGCTAATAATAAATTATAATAATATAGCTTAGAATCGCAGAACACTTATTAAACAGGAGTTGGAAGAAATCACAGCTAACCAAGGAATAAGAAAGAAGGATGCAGATGGCAGAAGATGACCTTATAGTTTCTTCTGCATCTGGTTCTTATAAATCTTTCAGATCACATATTTCTTTGCTTTGTAATTCTGCCAGAGCACTTTCTAAGAGAATCGATTATGTCGTAAACAAAGTTTTGACTTAGAATATTTGAATAAACAAAAATATAAATAAAAATGAAAAATGACAAAAACTTTAAATACTGACTAAAAATTTTGAAAAAATTACGGGAACTGTCAGACAATCGCCACCACAAATTTCAAAATTTTAACTACACTATAGTGTAGTTGTAGTTTCTTATATAGGAAAGAGGACACTTTTCTAAGAATTTTAAAACAAAAATTTGGTTGGATTATCTATTAGTTTTTAAAAAAATAGAATTCAAAATAAAAAATTAACATGTATTTTAGATGTATCTTTTAACACAGGTGGTGTGGTGGTTGAGTTTGTCAAAATAGACGTTTCGGACGCCTTCTGCGCTCTCCGGACCTGTATTTTTACAAACACAACGAATTAAAAAATATTCCTATAGAATGACAGAACTCGCCAACAATGAAACTCGAAGACATAGAACTCGCCCGGGCGTCAATCGCAACTGACAGTAAACAGTAAGAGTATATCAAAGCACACGTACCGTCAACAGAAAAAAGAGCGGGCAGCTTAACGTGCGAGTTACTGTCGAGCGACTCGTGGCATCGGTATGTATCGTTGCTTTACGAATCTTAAAATACCTTTTTTTGAAAACCACTGCGTAATCCAAAAAAATTTTTGTTGCATTATACTCAGATCTTTCGTATAGTGTAGTTGAAATTTTGAAATTCGTGGTGGTGGTTGTCTGCCTAACCAAATTACGTTATAAAATATGATAAAAATTTAAAATAAAAACTTTGTAATACGGTATAAAGGCCCATTTTCACGATCATTTTCACGACCAGAAGCGTCGTCTTCTAAAAATTAACAATTAAAATTTTAGTAGTGATAGCAATGAAGATATTCCGTCAAATCAAAATGAAATTGATTTTCAGTTTACTAACATTGTTAGCGTTCCTTCAAAATTCCATTTGAGTAACTTTAGAGAGCCACAAGCTTAAAGTTTTAATAAATATATCAAGTATAAAAAGTATTCATTTTTCTCATTCTTTCTGCTATTTTTTTAACTAATATCAATCAAACTAATTTGCATGTAGTTCAACGTGGTAATACGTTTAATTTAAAAACATTTTTAGTGGCTTTCATCACAATCTAAGTATGAGACGTTATTAGTCAGAAGATGACAATTTTTACGTTGAAAAAATCGCCAGAGTAAAAAGCCTAAAAATATTTTTAAAAATTTTGCGTTTCTTACACCTAAACGACAATAGTAAAATGCCTACTTGAAATTCTCCTGATTAGCTCTATAAAATAAGATCGTTGATAATTCATTTGCAAAATGTTTTCCTACTTTATACCACTTTTTAAATTTTTTTTTTATTGATGAAAGCATAGTAGCTTTTATGTGCAGAACATCTATGAAGCAATATATGCCCCTTAAACCAATCAAAAGAAGATTCAAGATAAGGATTTGCTGTTGTGCTGTTTCTGGTAACTTTTGAAGTTTATAAAGGAAAAATGAAAAAAGTGAAGTACCAACGCAAATTTTGGGAGAACGTGTTGTTCTTCAATTAGCTCAAATTTGTAAGGTTTACTTTATTAATTATTTTTGACAAAGTTTTCACATCTTTGCCATTGCTGAAAACTTTATTTGAAAAGCAGCTTTTCGCTTATGAAACATTTCTGTGTATGTAAATCGTACATACATAAATATTATCCAAAACACTTATTCAAAAATGATAAGCAATATTCAAAGAGATAGCGATTTTGCTCAATGTAACGACATTAGTATAATCAAATGAAAGATTATGGGAGAAAACCAGTAACAGTTTCAAGTAGTATGAATAATTCTTCAATGACTGACAAAATCGTAAGAACGAGTAAGAAAGGCGAGTGCGTGCAAGTAGTACCGTGCCGTAACGAATTAAAACGTGTAAAAATTAAAATAATAATTACAAGTGTAATTATAATTGACTACAACCGTTACATGAGAGGAGTTGATAAATTTGATCAATAGATGGCATTTTACTTTATCAGCCAAAAATCAATACGATGGTGGATAAAACTTTGATATTATTTCATTGACACGAGTATACTAAATAGAATAAATTAGTTGGCAACTTTTGCAGTAGAAATCGATCTGAATTTATAACCGCCAAAGAAACTGGCAGAAAAAAATTGTTCTGATAACTTAATAACTTTTTCTCTTTTATAGGTCTTCGAAAGTAAATGGTTACAAGTAAGACACAAAAATTAACGATATAAAAATGGTATTTATTTTGCAACTTGGGTAAAATAACAATAAATAGCAAACAGGACTCACGCAACTTGTAGGACAGCACGAATTTGATGAACTAAAAACTTTCTCTTGCACAGGATCTTTTCTTCACTTATCTTCAATGATTGCATACATCTACTTCTGGCAATAATTGCATTCAGCTTTTGTATTTCTATAGACTCGTCGGCTTCTCACTTTGATAAATGCGTGGCAGAGATCATTTCTAAACTTGGAAAACATCGGACCTTTAGTCCACACTAATTATTGTTGAGATTTGTTTCTAAATAATACAAACACATTAATAAAACTCTCGACACTATTATTATTTACTCTATAATTTTCTATATCCCCAACATTTCTGATGAATTTGGAATCGTGGTTCTCCCACAATTCTTTTATTTTGACTTTGATCTAGATATTTTATTTGTATTAATTTTCTAAATCAATGTTACTGCATGCCGGTTGTGCTGTTTGTTCTGTGCTTAGCAAGGAGACACGCGACTTTTTATAGCATAAGATTTTTATAAATAATTTTCAGTCTTAAAGTAAATCCATTGATTTTTATACATGAGATTTTTATAAATAAATAATATAAATAAATAAATATTATTAAGGAAGAAATTGTAAAAAGAACGGACGAAGAACTACAGGGTTTCAGACAAAATATATCAACAACTGACGCAATATTCATCATGCGTCAAATAACTGAAAAGGCAATACAATACTGTGTCCTCGCTTGCATGTGTTTTATAGATCTGACTAAGACTTTTGACCGCGTAAGACTAAATGAAGTCCTGAGAATACTTAAAGAGAAAACATTCCTAAAAATGTAATAAAAGTAATAAAAGCTCTAAATTCAGAAAACATAACAACAGTACGAGTGAATGAAAAAAAAACAAAATACATATCTATCAGTGTAGGAATAAGACAGGGGGATAGCTTGAGTTCAATACTATTTAATTTGATTATGAACAAAATAATTAACGACACAACGTGAACTGGTGTAGTCTACAGACTTAGTACGGGGACAATTAAACTGGTATGTTACGCGAATGATGCGGCTTTCGTATCCGAAATAGAAAACGATTTGCAGAAGATGCTGTATATTTTCAACAAAACGGCAGAAAAATCCAACATGAAAATATTGAAGGAAAAAACCAAATGTCTGGTTATAGCTAGCGAGCCCGTCAGATGTAAACTGGTCATAAATAATAGAACCATAGAGCAGGTAATGACATTCACATACCTCGGCGTTGAAGTGTATGCCTATGGAGACTTGGCAAGACAAGTATTTAATCAAATTACCAAAACGGCGGCAATAGCAGGATGCCTAAGAAATGTAATATGGACTAATCAATTTCTCAAAACTGAAGGCAAAGTGCGAATCTACAAAACCTGTGTTTGACCTGTGATGACATACGCAATCTAAACTCGTGCCGATAACACCAGAACTAAGGCATTAGTCAGATCAGCTGAAATGAGGGTACTGAGGATCATAGCTGGCAAGACGCACAGAGATCGTGTAAGAAACAGCGTCATAAGAGAAACTTGCCAAGTTCAAGATATTGTGAGATGGGGCAGACAACGCAGACGAGAGTAGAACGCCCATGTTGGAAGAATAAACCGCGACCGATTAGCCAGAATCGCAAGAGACGGAAAGGTGAATGGTCAAAGACTGCCAGGAAGACCACAAACTAGATGGCAAGATAGTTGGTAGTCAATATCGCAAGATAACACCGCAGATTGACCACATGCTGGAAATAACAAGCCTTTAGGCTTAAATTCAGTTGAAGAAGAAGAAGAATTTTCAGTCTTAAAATAAATCCATTGATTCAACCCTTATCACTTATTTTTGTTTAATTATTTTGTATAAAGCAAAATTTTGTTGATGTTATTAAATCTTTGTATTACGTAAGATCAATTAATGAATCATTGAATTAATGAATCACAAGACAAAAGTCTTATGTTTAAATTTTCAATTTTATTTTAAATAGTAATTATTTATTACAAATTATTGTACTATGTCGCTGCTTAATTATATTATAATAATTAGAATATCTATATAATAATATTTGCTGTCACCTTTCTACTCCTTTGTTCTTTACTCTTGAAAGAGTGCAATAACCCTTCTTCAGAAAGGTTCTCTGGTAGATTTACTGCCCAGAAAAGATGGTCAGACTAAAGTTTTTACTTCGCCCGGGATCGAACCCAAGGTTTCGGCTTAGCAGTCAACGCACGTAAGCACCGGGCCGTGACCGTTTTCAAATAATAATATATTATCTGATAATAATTTACTCCAACTTTGAATTATATAATTTTTCAAGGTATATATTATAAATTTTGTTACTATTATTTGATAATTTTTATGGTTTTCCTATATCTGAATTTTAAATTTCTTTTGTAATGTATTTTTATTTACAATAATAATTGTTACCATTTACATGTCATCTGATGAAATCTAATAAGTTCATTTTTTAGTTTTATACTTCATTTTATATTTATGTAAATTAATAAAATTTGGAAGAGTTATTTTATTTTAACACATCAGTTATCTTATTAATTTCAGTTTTCTCCCTAAATGTGATTGCTAATTTTGTTTACACTAATTTTTTATTTATTTTATAAAACTATAGCTATATAGAATTCGAAAGTCAATAGTTAATGAATTCAACTACTTATTCATATGGATAGTATTCAAAGGGATATTTTGTCTATTTACTTGCTGTGTATATTTTTTAAACAGAAGAAGTTTGGTATTGTTAAAGGTATTCGATTCATATCTATGAGTAAATTTAGTACCGAGACATTGTACCCGGATAAATACCAAAACACTAAAACTGGAATTATCCCCATTTATCTCGCATTTGACTTTCTGCAAACCGCTCTTTCTCTTAACTAAGCTCTCTTCTCTCTGGTACCTCATCAGCTTCGCAGCGCATTTCAATGTTCCGGATAAGAAAACAACCACATTTGGCTAGCCGGAATTATACCGCATAAGCATCGATTATTTAGACATATTCTATTTGAACATATATTCTAATTTTTCAATTGAAATTTTTTATTACGGTGAATCTTTCATAAAAAGCAGTCGAAGGAATTAGCCCGATTTACTGCCAAGATGCCAAACTTTAATTTAAAATTTTCTGGATTCTTCTTGTTCATCTGCAGTGTACAAAGGAACAAAGCAATCATTATTATATGAAATAACGCACTTCTTAATAATAAAGCTATTTCATAAAATAGCTGAATTTAATTTCGAACAAAAAGTATTATCGTTTCAGAATTTTCCCAACACTTAATTATTAAACTAACTAAACAAATAAAAATAATAAAAGCTCCAAAACCTTTTGTGCTTTTTTCATAAACTTCTTTCGAGTTACTATCATTGAACACTCGTAGACTTTTCATTAGTTTCTGCGCAAGGAAAAGCGGAAGGGACCCTTATCTTCTGGTTGGTAGTATTTTCCACGTTGTCGTCGGCAGTTTCAGTAACTGTTGACACGCGTATTCATGAACTTGTTGCGGTCAGTTACAAAATTGTAAATTTACGTAACACATATTGGACTATTTTGTTAATTTCAATTAGTTACGCTTTTGTGCAATTTGTGCCAAGATCAATCAATAACATTCACAGTTGGGTAAGTATTTGATATAATATTAAATTTTTTAAATATTATTGTTAGCAAATTATAATATCCAAATTGTTTATTTAATTATTTTAATTCGAATATGAATATTAATTTTAAGTACCCTACGAAAAAATTTAATATATAAAAATAATTTAATTAGTTAATTAATAATATCCCTATCGTCAGGGGAGGTCACGAAAGAGTAAAGCATTCTTTTTTTTAATGTTAATTTTTTTTGAATATTTGTACTCTAATAACTATCATCCACTTTTAACCAAAGAAGATATTAATAACAAAGTTAGGTACCGCATTTTTACGATGTTAATAATTTTAACCTAGTTTGCTTTTAAATTTTGTCAAAGGATGAACTAATGGAATTTAAAAATTGGATTTTTTAAAAGAACAAAGGTATAAATTTCTAATTCTTTTAAACTGAGAAGGGAATATTTTACTTTTCAGTATAAGTTAATATTATTTTTATTAACCACAAGAGGAGCTTCAAATCTCTTGTTTGCCCTGAAGGATGCGGATTTTACATTATGACTATTATACTCTAGATAAAGTGGTTAATATAAAATGTGATAAATAATATTTATTTTTTATTTTGGCTGCTAAAGCCACCTAAAACTTTTTGTTTTGAATTTAATTGTTATAAAACAAAAATTAAGACTGGAGCGCAAAAAACCTACTAGTTTTTAATAAATATAATGAATGTAAACAGCTTTCAAAAATATTTTAACAATAATTGATGGTATTCACTAATTACGGTCTGCTAGTTTAGAAGGTAATAAATTGCTTATTGTATGGAGTTAAAAAATTTAATTGTGTTATAAAGTTTTAATTGGGGCGTTTCTTATAGAAGTTCATTATTTTTCACCTGTTCAACTTTTGAAAACTTTTTCATAGAATAATTTTGTCTAAAAGTAATCAATATTACAAGATTTAAAAGAACTTAAAAAATATTTTAAAAATTAAACATACAGTACTAAATCGGTTTCAAATACCTCGACTTCGTATCAGAGAACAAACTTTCTACTCGAGATTAAAATATTCACTTTACTCACTTACTATAGAATATTCTATTGTTCACAAAAAAAATTGTACAATTTTATTAAAAATTTATAGAAAGGTTTAGGTAGTTTTTGTAAGAATTGTGCAATCAAATCAAAGAAGTTCACAATTTATAATTTAAATTTATTTATCTTCTGTGTATTTTTTCAAAGTCCCGATGAAGAGTAAAATATAACTCGAAACGTTGACAGAAAGTTTAAAGTTGTTTTATTAACCATTGGTCCAAATTCCCGATATTTTATAATAACTAATAAAAATGCATTTTTTCAAATTGTTAAAATATTTTAATAGTGCATTGATGAACGGTGCATTATAACCAAAAATACAGATTAAAATGTAATAAGATTACTGAACAGAGGTGAAACAAATATTCAAAAAACTCTGATTAAATTGTGAGTAAAAATAAAAATCTTTTTCGTTTATAATTCAATCAATCGGAGGTTTATTATAACTTAAAAGTTCTAAATTATTATTGATTAAAATTTGAGGTCAATGTTTTGGTGATACACGGGGTCAGATTTACGCCTTAATTAAAGTCATTTTGCGTATAGCTATGGCTTCATTATAGCTACAAAGTTATTTCATACCTAGATTTACAGATAGTATCAACTTAAAAAAATTAAGAGGTTAAGATGAGTCAGTGCGGCCTTCAGGCCGCACAATCTGGGCAATCTAATCTTATAATAAAATCTAGTTTACACTAATATGCGCTAATAATAATTATTGACGACATATCGAGTAGCGGTCATACTAATTTATACAGGGTCAATCAATATTTCTAAAATATAGAAATTATTTAGCAGTTAACTTAATATTAGAATTAAATTTAAAATTAACTGTTTAAATCAACAATAAAAAAAAATTTAAATGTTTATTTATTAAATTCTATTCTGTTAGAAATGTACTACAATTTCACTTTTATTGATTTGATTAATTTAAAGGTTAAAACTTATTTCGTAAATAATTTCACGGTCTTAAAAAAAGTACTGAACTATTTACAATAAAAAATCAATAGGTTCAGTGGTACATGTAGCTTTTTGAAGGTAAAACATCGGTTGCGGGACACCTTGAATAACTATAGGAAAGATTACGATCTTTTCATTGTTTACAAAATTTTTGTGCGTAAATTGTGCAGAAATAATAATCATCCAATAAGCAGTTATATTTCAAATCTTAAAATTCTAAATAAAACTGTAAGCTTTGTCAAGTTTACATTTGCTAAAATTTGAAAAGCATTTTTCTTTTCTAAAATTTTCAATTTGCTGGAAAACTTCTAAAGTTAAAGTAACACTTCAATGTTAAAATATAATTTATTTTTTAAATACAAAAATAATATTTTCGTTCTTGCTTTCATTTCTTGGCTAGCAAATATTTAAAGAAATAATATATGAAAAAAACTTAATGTTATTTACTTCTAGTAATAGAAACAAATTTGATCAACCCCTTGCTATAAAAAAATATATTGCCCCTATTGAATCAACCATAGGTTGAAGAAAAAGTTTGATGTTATGTTTAAACTTTTAAGATTGAGTTTTATAGTTTTTGTTCTGGTACGGATTGAGCTTTTATTTATTCTTAATTAAATATGCAAAGTTGTAAGTAGTAAGTTCAACTTTTTTACAAAACAGATGTGAATGACATTTATTTTGTTCTTTAAAATTTTTTCTGTTATTACTAATTTTTTTGACAATAAATTCTCGATTTTATTGTATGAATGACGTCGCACAAGAAAGTTTAGAAGTAGCAAAATAAAATACACCACAAATTTGAAAATATTGTAATAAAATTACGTACCTATATTTTAATAAATTATATAATAAAATTTTGAAGATCATTTACACTCGATTTACGTGCACTCGATTAGTGCACCCGGCTCTTTTCATAATAAAAATTTGTTGATTTATAGTTTTACATTTTTGTAGTAATGGCTAAAACCGCAAATCTTAGAGACGTTTCGGTCCCCTTCGCTCTGGCCGTTCCAAACCGTTTTGACAAGCGCTATACTAATTATAATATCATTCTAGAAAGTGTTTCTTTTCATACTCGGGAAAGTGTGATTTATTGAATAATAATGTTAACAGCTACGTAGTCAACAGTTACTTGAAGTGCTTCATCTTTTAAACTCGCTTCTGTTCGTATATAAGGTGAGCACACGGACTGCCAACTCAATGCGACTTTCGTACAAATCTTATGTGAAAATCGATATTTCAAATTTGATTATTTCTTAATTAATTTAAGAAAAGAAGTATGTACATAGATTCTCAGTTTATTCGTTTCGTAATAATGTCCTCTTTCATATTACATAAAAAATCTTTAGTGTAAAACTTGAATTCTGTGGTGTACTTTATCGTTCTACACCCGAAAATTTTTAGATGGCCTCCGGATGATCACTTTTGCCCTAATATAACTCTTCTTTTGTTAATTCTGATTAAATAGAAATTTAATTTTGCAGTTTAGAAACACAAAGAACATCACTTATCTTACTAAAGATGATCATTTTATTTTATAATCGCGTAGCGTGAATATTTGACTTGGTAATTTGAAATGCCAATCTAAACGATATATAATTAATTATGAGATTATCGCGATTTTAATAAAAATTAAACTTTGGAAGGTATTGAAACAGCATAGCGTTATTATGTTTTTGGCAGTTTTTTGATTTTGCGATTTTATCAACATGAAAAATGCTTTGAAAAATCTACTACTTCCGTAAACATTTGAGTATTAAGTAGCTACCATACAAGAAGTATTAAAAGTTTTCTTGTTTACAGAGTTTGAAACGTAAAACAAATCCTTAACCTAAGGATTTCCAAATTTCAATTTTAAAAGTTTGTTGTAGGTTTTAAACTTATTGCTCATTAGATAATTAAAACATTCAAATAAAAATATAATTGAAAACAAAGTTATGAATTTAATTTCAGTTAACTTTTAATAAACTTTTCTGAATAATAAATTTTACCTACCAGACAAAACATGTCAACCGTCAATCTGTAGGTATTGTGCTTTGTTTGGTAGTTCGTACTATAATGAAGTACCTAACCACGCGTTAATATAGTTCTAGGTTGTGGCTCTATTGATAGGTAAAGTTTACAAAATCTCTTACATTTTCCCATTTCGGTCAAAATTCGCATTAGTAGCTTTCCTTTTTAAGGTTATTTGAACTTTTACTTTTAAATTTTCCATTTGTAGACTTTTGTTTTCTGCAAAATCCAACGTTGGTTTCTATATAAAATAAGTTCTTTGGATAGTAAGTTAATTAACAAATATAACAAATAAAAAAGAATATGTTGTACTTGTGAATTACGAATTCAAAAAAAAATTTAAAAAAGTTGAAACATTTGGCGCCTAACGTTGGGCACCGTATTATTTTAGTTAGTTTAACTACTTTATTTTTATTTTGCAATTAGCCATCTTCTTATTTCTTCGTTGAGGGTCAAATTGATTTCAATACTTAATATTTACAAACACCGAAATAAAAAGATTAAGAACACTACTGAAGATGTATTTTAGGCCAAACCGTAGATTAGATAAAAAGTCTAATATTGTACTTTTGTTAAAAATAAAAATATTTTTAATTTTCTGACTGCAAAAGAAACATAATTTATGGTATGTATTGCTGTCAAAAATACAGATCAAGAAAAATTGCTTATCTTGCTTTTAGTTCTATTTATCTATGTTAAATAGTGTTAACTATGTTTAACCATATCAAATAATTATGATGTGCAATTAGTATTCTACTATTAGATTGTATAATTTATAATCATGTAGTTTGCATTCATAGACATCAATATAGTCAGATAGATTTGTGAAGAGATATGTCTTTCTGTACAATAATAATTAATCCTAATTATCTGTTATTATATTATCTGAAGATTAGGATCTTTAATAGTATATTAAACAACAAGTTTAGAAAGGTAAAGTTTTACTAAACGAATATAGCCTTTAAGTATGAGCGAGCACAGCGAGCGAGTAACTTAAAAGCTATAGGAGTTTAGTAAAACTACTTTTCTTTCGAGGTTTGTTTATACAATTTTTTTCGTATTTTGTGAAAATCTAATCTAAAATATGAATTTAGACGTTTATGAGTAAATTTTTTTTGCGCGCGATCGGTCTAAATTTTTTCGTATGCCTTCCTACCGATAATTCACGGGGGGTGAGTACGAGGAGAGGGGGGCTAATTTTTTACTCAGTTTTTCGATATCTAGCGCCGTTCTTGAGTTATTGCTAATTCAAAAAGTTTCTAAATAGATATTTGTGTAAAATTTTCGTAATCTAGTAACCAGACACGGCTTTATTTATTTACATAACAACAGTTAATTTTTATTTTGTGATTCGAATTTTGTGTAAGTTACATAACATTAATTATAAAAGTGAGATTGTTAAGTTTTCTAGTTTGAATAATAATTTTGTACTTTTAATATACATAAATGTATAACAATGATTCCAATATTTAAATAAAAAATCTTCTATCCAATAGTTTTTTATTGACAGTGACATTACTATACAATAAAGTGACATATCTATGTGCTAAAGTGCCACTTTATTAAATGATTTTGAATTTAATAAAACAGCACATTATTAGTCAAAATACGAAAAAATACTTTAAATTTATATATTATACATTTAAAAGAGATATTAATACAATTACGAGGAGATAAGAATATGGAATTGTAAACCAAGTTGTTAAAACGGAATCTAAAAGATCGGAAATTTTGAAGCACAATTAACGGTTTCACGTCGAAAGCCGAAAGCAAAACACCGAAAACAAAAACGTAGAAAGTGAAAAATACCAAAAACCAAAACGTCGAAAACTCCGGAAATAGATTAAATCTAGAGAGCAACCAAATTTTTGGTTTCGGCTAAAAATTGGCTGATTTTTTACGATTGCAGTCGAACTTCCAGTACTTTATTAATTAATAAATAATTCCGGAGGGAGGGGCATTGTAACCCCTAAAACTGCTCTCTTCAATGCGGCACTGAACTCATATGTTTAAATTAAGTAAAATATGCATAACCAGCTATGAAAATTACAATCTGTTTTGAAAGATGGATGGCCGAAGTAATTTATTTGGTGAAAATGCCGAGAAACTTCTTTTCTTACGTTTTTGATTGACTTATTAATTATGAATATTAGAGCTACCAAGTTAGCTAAATTAATTAATTTAATTTGAAGAATTAAGGTTTGTTGTAAAATTAAAACCTAATAAATAATAATATAATAATTATATTAAAAAATATATTAGTAATCATATACTTTATTTGTACCACCCGGTATGATACTTAGCAAGTACTTCGTAAATAACCTTTATGTAAGCTTTTTTTTTAATTATTGAATAATTATGTTTTTCGCATTTTGACTAATAATGTGCTGTTTTATTAAATTCAAAATCATTTAATAAAGTGGCACTTTAGCACATAGATATGTCACTTTATTGCATAGTAATGTCACTGTCAATAAAAAACTATTGGATAGAAGATTGTTTATTTAAATATTGGAATCATTGTTATACATTTATGTATATTAAAAGTACAAAATTATTATTCAAACTAGAAAACTTAACAATCTCACTTTTATAATTAATATTATGTAACTTACACAAAATTCAAATCAAAAAATAAAAATTAGCTGTTGTTATGTAAATAAATAAAGCCGCCGTGTCTGGTTACTAGATTACGAAAATTTGACATAAATATCTATTTAGAAACTTTTTGAATTAGCAATAACTCAAGAACGGCGCTAGATATCGAAAAACTGAGTAAAAAATTCGCCCCCCCTCGCCTCGTACTCACCCCCCGTGAATTATCGGTAGGAAGGCATACGAAAAAATTTAGACCGATCGCGCGCAAAAAAAATTTACTCATAAACGTCTAAATTCATATTTTAGATTAGATTTTCACAAAATACGAAAAAATTGTATAAACAAACCTCGCAAGAAAAGTAGTTTTACTAAACTCATATAGCTTTTAAGTTACTCGCTCGCTGTGCTCGCTCATACTTAAAAGCTATATTCGTTTAGTAAAACTTTACTTTTCTAAACTTGTTGTTTAATATACTATTTTCGCATTTTGACTAATAATGTGCTGTTTTATTAAATTCAAAATCATTTAATAAAGTGGCACTTTAGAACATAGATATGTCACTTTATTGTATAGTAATGTCACTGTCAATAAAAAACTATTGGATAGAAGATTGTTTATTTAAATATCGGAATTATTCTTATACATTTATGTATATTAAAAGTACAAAATTATTATTTAAACTAGAAAACTTAACAATCTCACTTTTATAATTATTATTATGTAACTTACACAAAATTCGAATCAAAAAATAAAAATTAACTGTTGTTATGTAAATAAATAAAGCCGTGTCTGGTTACTAGATTACGAAAATTTTACACAAATATCTATTTAGAAACTTTTTGAATTAGCAATAACTCAAGAACGGCGCTAGATATCGAAAAACTGAGTAAAAAATTGACCCCCCTCGCCTCGTACTCACCCCCCGTGAATTATCGGTAAGAAGGCATACGAAAAAATTTAGACCGATCGCGCGCAAAAAAAATTTACTTATAAACGTCTAAATTAATATTTTAGATTAGATTTTCACAAAATACGAAAAAATTGTATAAACAAACCTCGCAAGAAAAGTAGTTTTACTAAACTCATATAGCTTTTAAGTTACTCGCTCGCTGTGCTCGCTCATACTTAAAAGCTATATTCGTTTAGTAAAACTTTACTTTTCTAAACTTGTTGTTTAATATACTATTTTCGCATTTTGACTAATAATGTGCTGTTTTATTAAATTCAAAATCATTTAATAAAGTGGCACTTTAGAACATAGATATGTCACTTTATTGTATAGTAATGTCACTGTCAATAAAAAACTATTGGATAGAAGATTGTTTATTTAAATATCGGAATTATTCTTATACATTTATGTATATTAAAAGTACAAAATTATTATTTAAACTAGAAAACTTAACAATCTCACTTTTATAATTATTATTATGTAACTTACACAAAATTCGAATCAAAAAATAAAAATTAACTGTTGTTATGTAAATAAATAAAGCCGTGTCTGGTTACTAGATTACGAAAATTTTACACAAATATCTATTTAGAAACTTTTTGAATTAGCAATAACTCAAGAACGGCGCTAGATATCGAAAAACTGAGTAAAAAATTGACCCCCCTCGCCTCGTACTCACCCCCCGTGAATTATCGGTAAGAAGGCATACGAAAAAATTTAGACCGATCGCGCGCAAAAAAAATTTACTTATAAACGTCTAAATTAATATTTTAGATTAGATTTTCACAAAATACGAAAAAATTGTATAAACAAACCTCGTAAGAAAAGTAGTTTTACTAAACTCATATAGCTTTTAAGTTACTCGCTCGCTGTGCTCGCTCATACTTAAAAGCTATATTCGTTTAGTAAAACTTAACTTTTCTAAACTTGTTGTTTAATATACTATTTTATGTTTGCTTCCGAAAATTTAATACTAAATGGTAACCAACCAATAAAAAATCTACAGTTTTGAACTTTTAACATGTTGTATTAAAGGCCATCCATAAATTACGTCACACGTTAAGAGGGGAGGGGGGGAGTTAACAAAATGTGACATTGTGAGACAAAAGCGGGGGAGGTAACAAAATGTGACATTGTCTGACAAAAATGGGGGAGGGGTAAAAAATCACAAAATTTTTGTTATTTATGGATGGCTCCTTAGGAGTAAAGCTGTCTTATTTCGTTAGAAAGATATGTAAAATCTTTGCAATGTTTTTTAAAATGTTTTTGTTTTCTGTGTTTTCGATGTTTTTGTTTCGGTGCTTTAACGTGCTACCAGATTAACAACATGTTGGTAACAAAAACCTGTCTTTTTATTGCATATAATAAAAACAAAATATGTATGAAATTTGAAAAATTAAATTAAAAGTGCGAATTTTGTCACTTCAAATTATAGAGGTAGGTCATAGCTATATATAATTTAAAATGACGACTACAGAAAGCACATGCTTGACTGCATGCCTTGCCATTGCCTACCTTTAAATATTACCTAAAAATTTTATTTTTTCCTGAAATTTACTTACTTATTTTATGTATGTACTTGTATAACAGCAATTAGTATATATTTTATCATTTTTTAACAGATTAAAAAGTAACAAATAAAAAATTTTTACTGGTTGACAGTGGTCAAGTAAGAAAAAAATAAATAACAAACTAATTAACAATAATAAATAAACAATATAAATTAACAAAGTAATTAATTAATGCGCTTTATATCAATGTCGCTCAAACGTCATACGCTACAATACGTTTTGACATTAAAACAAATTGAGGTTTTTAGAAATTTTGTAAATTTATTTCTTTTTTACCTACACCTTGTTCATTATTTTCAAAATTTTTGTGAAAACGGTTGATTTCCCCAAAGAATTTATTTGACCAAAGTTGTAGCCCGTTTAATTTCCTATTCGGTTTGGTCCATCAGCTTCTTTCTAAGACGTTTTGTTTAAGAGATACGGGGTTCACAAGAAAATAAAAAAAATAAAATTAGAATTTTTTTAACATCTTTTCTCTTAATTTAATTTATAACTCAAAAACCGTTTATTCTAGACAATAAGAGGATATACCTTCAGATCTCCCAGTTTTTAAGCCCAAAAATGTGTGTGCAGATCCTAACTTTTATTTCTTTTTAAATTTTTTATTATCTTGCGACAGTAATTCTTACCCTCCCCCCCCTCCGCGATACCGAATTATGTAGTATGAATTTATGTTAATATTACCATAAAAAATAAACTTTATATGTAATAATATTATTTAATAGTAATATTAAAAGATTATCTGAAGACTCACTTTAAGTGCAAGTCCCTTATTCTCACGATTCTGAAATTACCTCTCTTCTATTGGGGTCATCTGATATCAATAGCATTACGTTCTCATTCTAATAGATTTTGTCATCCTAACAAAACATTTGGTTGTTTATAGAAATTTATTGTTTAATCTTGTTACATTTATATAAAAAAATCTTTATCGTACAACTCCAGTTTCATTTGTCATAAAACCAAATTACTTCCATCTTAAAAATATAAACACGAATTTTAGGTCAACTTACTACATACAATGATTGTGGTTATCTTGAAATTCGCTTAGGTTCTTCAAAATGCTTGTTTTAAAGTTCAAGATAATTTTTGTTAAGGTTGTAAAGATTACAATGTATTGCTTTGAAATAATTAATTTAATTAATTTACAATGATTTCATGTATGTGTTTCATATTCCTTTTCTATTTTCGTTAGATAATCAAGTACCGTACTGTTGTTTGCGTTTGCTGTGCTTTTAACAAGCGAAGTACTATTTGCTTAACTATTTTGCTTCCTAGACGAGCTTTAAGGTAGGACTGAAGAATCAAAACTATTTAAATATAGAGTTATAAATTAATATCCACTTGATATGATGATCTACTATATTTTCTTTTATTGTTTTTCTATTTTTGTTGACTTTCTCGAGAGATTTTGTTAGATAATTCTGGATTTAAAGTGTCTACCGATTTCGCGATTTCCCAGTTGGAAGGCGAACTGCTAACAAAAATTAGAAGTTATGTGTTTTAACCAACGATTTACAAAACTAGTTTGCTAAGTGTTTCTCTCACGAGCTTTATCTAGGAATTTAACAGATTTTTAGCGTTCTAAGACTTATAATTTTATATAAATATTGTAGAAAACTTTCCATTATACAAATGTACCTATTTACCTAAGTTTAAAATTTATCCATAATAAATAAGTTCTTGCAGCTTACTAATTGCTCGAATCTTTTAAAAAAGCTGCTTTCTGAAAAGCAAAAGTAATAAGGGTAAGTTTTGCAACTAAAGCCGTCGAAATGAATTGTTTTTGGCTAAATGCTAAATACTACATTATTTAGGAAGTTAAGTTGTAACACTCATTATCTCATTAAATATAAACGTTACCTATAAAACTTTTCTAACTCTTATTTACACTATGGGAACTTGTCCAGATTAAAATTTTTTTACCCTTAGAACCTTTAGGCAGAAATACAGTCAATTTGATGCAACAAATTTAAATTTAATAGTAATAAACGGGAGCTCAGCTTTTAAATTACAAATTATTGTAAAATGAGCTTCATACTGAAGATATTAATTACAAAACTTCTCTTGCTTATTGCACGAAAATTTAGTGTCGGATAATATTGTACTATGAAAAAACACCTTATTACATAATTAAACTTTACAAAGTTAATATTAATAGTTAGTAACCGTTGAGCAATCGTTCTCCTGTGTAATGAATTGCAAAAGCTTTAACTATGAAACTTGTAAACACACACAAATTTTGTTTACAAAACATAAACCAAATTAAGGTATTTAAAAGTTGATACCTACGTAATTATAATCGGAAATTAGTAAAACTACTTTGAGAGTCTGTAAAGTTTCAAGTGGAGAAAATCAAAATAAAAAGCGCGAATAGTAAAATATATTAAGAAAGATTTTGTTTAAAATCTCAGAATAATTAATTTAGAAATTCGTGACTCTGTAAAGTTGCTTGTAACTAAAACTTGATTTTTTAATTCAAGAATCGACAAAAACCTTAATAGAAAACGCTAATCGTTTTAGTCCTAAATTAATTATAACTTGTCACATGCTTGTCACAGACAAGCTGACAAATACAACAGGCAAACATAATAGGAAAATTAGGGTATTAATTCCAAAACCGTTAAATTTAAATCGAAATATAAAAGGCATTCAATTTTTGAATTTACAATTTATATGACGGGCTATTTTTCATTCGCAGATACATATTTACGTGGTTTATAATTTCAAAGGGAAAATTTAACGGTGTGGTATGACATTCCCAAAATTTAAAAATGTGATTTGATTATACTGTACACAAAATTTTAATGCTTTGTTGGGAACTTGTCAACATATTTCTTTTAAAAGCATCTCATATTTTTACTCTTCGTGTAATGTGTCAAATCTCATTTCGTGAAATCGAAATTTATTTTTCGTTTAACTTTCGGATAAAAAATCTTGTCTACCTAATAATATTTTATATAAATAAAATCGTTCACTTACGTGCATTTAGTTTCGCAAACAAATTATTACAATTAATGATTTTGAAATTTAAAATTTATTTAAATTATTATATAGTCACCTCCAGTATAACTTGCTCCTAGTTTTAAAGAAAAATTATTTCAGTTTTGTAGGAATAAATGTTTTCTCGGGCATCAAAAAATTATAAAAAAAATCAAACGATTTTTAACAGAAAATAGATTGTACGATAAATTAATTATTATGGGAAGTGACGTTGCAATTATTATAATATTTACATTAATTTGAACAAGTTAATTAATTATTAATAATATTATTTAATATTTTTATTGAGTTTTCAGGTTGTCGCTTTCATCAGAATTAATTTATACTAATTCATAATTATCTATCTATTTATTAATCGGGTTTAGAACGTTTTGCGACGTTATCCGATCCCTAGATTATTTCCAACCTTTTCACTAAATATTGAAATGATATTTTATAAAAAAATATCTGAATTCGATTTCAAAAAGTTTCAAACTTATGATTTCAAATTATCAACCTAAATGTGATATCAAAATACTCTCAAACAATATTCGAATTACAATATTGAAAAATTATTTCACAATCTGAAAAATTACCATTTCTAATTACTAAAATACTCAAAATTTTCGGAGCCAAAATCAGAAAGGCCGCCACTTTTGGCTAAAAGCCCCCACTTTGCTAAAACTTCCGCCAACCTTAGCTCTATAATACTTTAACTGCCTAAAATTCAAACTAAAATTCAAAAATTATCAAAATATTCACAATTAACAACAGGAGCAGCCAAAATTATTTTGTAACACGACAATATATGTTTTTATGAGTGACAGGAAACTAGCCTGGCGCATCATCCTCCAACTTGGAAGGGGTCCCTACTATACGCTGGTACAGAGTATAATTTAAATTGCTCAATTTAAACTTTTTAATTTAAAATACTAACTATTTCACAAGCTAATAATAAATTTACCTATTATTAAAGTATGTACAATACAATACAACGGCACTCCATTTCTCAAGAAATATCGCCGCGTCGCTGGACTCTTTCAAATCCATTTTTCAAGGTAGATCTTTCTCTATTTTTCGCTACGTGTTATTGCTCTTCTACTCTTTACTCCAGTCTCTGATCCCCATAATATTTAGATTGCTTGTTCATCACTTCATCTATTTGTCTAGGTATCAGCTACGATCTTACGTTCCAGGTCACTATTAGTTGGCTTTTCATCTTCCTTTTTTTTTCTTATCTATTTTCTGTTTCATTTTGTTTTAGTTCCCGTTATCAATTTCGAATTCCGTTAAATTGCAGGAGTCTTCATATTTTGACGATTCTTCTTCTTCGTAAATTAAGACTAGGTCGTGTATTTTCCATTTATTGTCATGCCGTGTTACGGATTATCTTGAGATCCAGAAGTTCAACTCTCGTGACACCTTTGGGGTGGTCGTCACGGAAGTCTCCTGGAGATGGGTTGGTCCGTATATCGATTTTGTCTCTATCCATCTCTATTAGGACCTCTTGGTTCTTTTCCGCCCACGATGTTATGTTCCAGCATCCCATTCGTAGAACTCGGTATCTCCATTCTCGCTTCTTTCTAGTTCTTGCCGTGTTTGTCATCGTAGTTATCCGTCGGGTATCCGAGCCATTGTGATTGGTTCTGTGAGCAGTTATTAGTTTACATCGGCTGGTAGGATGCTAGCCTGGCCTGCCGATGCTCCTCTTTTGGAGGAAAGTGTTTCGTTCTTATTTGTCTTCACCCAGCCTTCCACCGGGATTAATTACCCGATCTTCCGCTGGGTTGAGTAGGAGAGGCTAGGTGGCACTAACTGGCAGGCAGTTAGTTATTTTACGCATTCACTACCTTTTTGAACCTCATATTTTGACGATTCTTCTTTATTTTGGTTAGTTTTTTAAATTCAGCGGATTATCTCGTTCTTGCCTGTTTTGTATTATTTTTTGAAAGGCTTCCCATTCATACACCATGTTGTTAATTGTTAATTTCTGGTATCCAACTCTAGTGCTGTTTTCTTTTTCGTTTTAATTCCTTGTTATTTCTCTTATTTTGCTTTGTATTTGTAGTTTGTTTGTTGTCATGTCGTTGCCTACTTATATTCTTCTCTCTTTCAAACTGTTCTTGTTTTTCATTCTGCTGCTTTCCCCCACGTTTGCAGCTTGACCACTATCGCTTTCCTTTCTTCGGATTTGTCAATTTGGAAAGCTTCTTGTATGTCTATGTTCACGTTTAAATATTTCCTTAGAAAACTCTTCACTTTTTCTTTCAATTGCGCGGGGTTTCTCACCTCGAGCTCTGTAATTATTATATTGTTTTTTCTCTTCATTTTTTCCTGTTTTTCGAAAGCACTTTTCGTTTTCTCGATTCTATCTGTCAGTATCTATCTTTTCTGTCTTCAAACTTCCTTTCTTTTCTTATTCTCCCACTTTATCTCTTTTATCTTGTTCTTCAGCTTCTTAATTTTATCTTTATTTTCTTTAAACCCGTCGTGCAATTCTTTTCTCATCTTCTCAATAGCTCTCAGAACTGCTTCCATTTGAGGGTCCGTAGTTGCTTCTGTTTCTTCAGTCTGTGTTGTTTTTGGTGACAATCTCGCTGCCTCTTTACTTTCTGAAACAGTACATCTTGTCTTTCGAAGGAGTTTTCGTTACTTGAAGATCTCTTTCGTTATATATTCCGGCAGCTGGCTTTCACTCTTTGCCCTTGTTCTAGTTTCAGTACTGGGGTTTCTTCTATGTATTTTCGTTGTTTTTCCTAGCATTTGTTTTATTTTTGTAAGCTTTGCGTTAGTTGCTTTTTCTCTCGTGTTGTACTTCAGGCAGTGTTGATCCCTAGGAGGTTGCAGTTTGATTTTTAAAGTATGTTTTTGTAGTAAATTAATTTTAATTAAAATTCTGTAAGCTGTCTTTCAAGTTAATTTCAATTAATCTTTCAATTAATTAGGAAATTTATCAGATGCTTTATGAGTTATAATTTTTTATTTTTTGACTTTAAATTCAGGGAAATATTCGAGTTATAACCTCAAATTTGTCACTTTAATTCTATTGGTGTTTTTTTCGCCTACTTCTAAAGTGTCTAAGATTTCATAAATTAGTGTTCACAAGATAGTGTTTAGGACTGACTCTTTGGGAACACCCACTGTTGACTGCTTTACTAGTTGATGTGTTTTCAAAGTTCAGGTTTAGTCGGCTATTAGTCAGGTAGCTCTTCATGCTTCTGAGAGTTGTTTGGTTATATTCTTATAGTTTCTGGTACAATTCCCAGGTTTATTTTAGGTTTGCCATTCTTTCTCTGAAATTGGAAAGTAGGTTTGTATTAAGAATACAAACAGTAGGGCGTAAAGCTAATACGGCTTTAGTTCAAATCCCAACTGCAACCAGGTCTATCAAGATTTATCAAAACCAGCCTTTATTGGGTTTAAGGGATTGGGTTACGTGATTGAGATTGCCTTCCGATATTGTTTTCAGATCAGCATTAGTTCTACTTGCAGTTTCCTTCATGATTGTGTTGATTTTCTAAGTGTTGAAATGGACTTACCTTCACTTAATCCAACACTACAAGCTAAGCGGGGTTCAATTAGATCCTAATTTGCTTGTAGAATACATGAAAGTTTATTAAAAGGGCTGGGAACCTACACGATCGGATGCTGACCACAAATATTCCAGAAGGGTAACTCTAAAGCCTAACAAGTTTCGTGTACTAGAGCTACGAGCTTTGCACAAACTTAGCCAGTCGGTGATCACAGCTACCTCAGTAAACTTCCAGTTTATGATTTATCATCAATTGGATTTGTGGTGGATACAACGCTGTAACCGCAAATCGGGCAAATTATTTAGACTAAAAATTAAATAATAATAAATAATAATAATAATAACTAAAAATTTAGACTAAAAATAAATTAAAGCTAATTATTATTGTTAAGATTTTTAATTTATTTGTAAGTAATCTATTTAATTGCCGAATAGTTTTAATATTTATTTAATTAGTTGATGTAAATTATTTAATCTTCTACATTAAAAAGACATTCAGCTCTTTGGTATTCATGCTTGCAGTTCGATGAGGTAAATTAATATGAAGTTATTGCAACCGATTTAAGACTGAATAAATTAAAGTAAATATATTTAGATAAATACATATATTGATTTTTATTGTTTTTACAATTGATAATAAAGTAACTGAAATAAAAAATGTATTTTCATCCGTGATTTTTATTAAAACTAAATCTATTGCATATTTATAATTTTTTTATTTTCAAATTGTGCTTTCCCAAAAATTTCTAGATTGAAAATAAAAATTATTAAAAAAATAAATTAACTTTTACTTAAATTTTTCCGTCCATCTGAACTTCCTGTTCGGGGTTTTCTTGTGTTAACCTGAGTCTTCGGCTACCAAGAAATACTAAGCTGAGAATGCATCTTTCTTTTCAAGTGAGTAGGATCCTCAACACTTTACACAAATGTAATTTCTGAAATAAAATTTGTACATTTATAATAAAAATTATTACAAAAGTAAATTTATTATTTGGCTAAATTTTTCCGTCCACCTGAACTTTGATTTCGGGGATTTACTGTGTTATCCTGAGTGTTTAGCTGCCAAGTAGAAAGAAAGGAGAAAGTAACATTACATTCGTTTCTTTCTAAATTGGTAGGATCTTCAAATCTCCTACACAAGTGTAATTTCTGGAACAAAATTTCTAGATTAAAAATAAAAATTATTAAAAAAATAAATTAATTCTTACCTAAAAGTCCATCTGAACTTTGTCTTTGGGGTTTTCTTGTGTTATCCTGAGTTTTCAGATACCATGAAGTACGAAGCGGAGAACGCACCTTTACGCTCCTTTCTTTCCAAGTGTGTAGGGTACTCATCTCGCCAAGCAGCCGTAATTTCTGCAAAATTTTTAGATCCAAAATAAAAATTATTAAATTATAAAAGTTATAAGATGCTACTGCGTGTGAAAATTAAATTCTTTTTTAAGAAAAGCCCTAAGTTTTAAGTCCCACCTCAACAGGTGCAATGGATTTCGCCTAATTTTTTCACGCACTGCTTTAATCACTAGCACAGTTCGCCCACTCATTTTCTATTAGCTATTCCATTTGTATCGGCAAACGGTTTTTAACATCTTTAAAACATTTTTAAAATTTTTAACGGCTAACAATTTTTAAATTTCACAATTTGAAATACCGCACAATAACTGTTATCCGATTTGTTTTCACACCCCAATCCATGTTCCTGGTTGTATACAAAAATTTTAACTGTCGTCCATCGAAAACGCTTTTTACTTGTTTACGATCCTGTAATTTTAAACTGATTTCGCAAATACTAAATATAATATAACTAACTGGCAACTGATATATTAAAATTATCTTTGTCTGTTGGAGGTTTGCAGGCGGTGCGCTTGCCCAAATGTTCCTTAAAACGACTAGCTCGTGATTACCACGTTGTAGCAGTAACAGATAATTTATATTAGCTTTTTGTAGCGGTTAGTTAGTGCACGTATTCCTTACAACACAGGCAAACTTAATAAACTTGCACAACATAAGTTTCTAACGGTTTGAATCAAGTTGAAATAACGCAATATCGATCTAATCGAATCATATTACTTCTATTTGATTTTAACAAAATGCTGCCGTTATTTTACATACCTGGGTACTATATGAGATAAACGTAAAATTGATATTTTTATTGATGTTATTGCTGGCAGCTTCGAAAATTAATTTCATGTTTGATATTTACGTTATAACGTGAATTAATCGAATGAATTGAATATAATCCGCGCCATTAGGAAGAGAGCATTTTAAACTGGGTTGAAATTAGCAACATAAACGTAGTATAAATCGCACGTGATACACTTTATAGTGATCAAGTCAATTTCGTCTCTTAAGGATATTATCATTATGGTAACTGGGATGTTTCCAAAACCGACAAATAATTGGAAGATAGAAAACATTTCTTTTTTCTGAAAAGAAAACACTTCTTTAATTATTTCGAGAAAATTTCCGAGTAAAATAATGAAACTGTTCCTCCGATCTTGTTATAATATTCCCCTGGTTAATATAGAATACGGAATATTATACCTATGTTGACGTAAAATGACAAGGACGTCTGAATTCGTATAGGTGGATGCTTAATTTTAGACACAAAATTAGCTACTGAGGTGTGAAAATATTAAACAACCATGGCATTAATCTAGGCCAATAAAGGATAGATCAATATCAAAGTTCGGTTAAATAAATTTCAACACGTAAAGTTTTTATAATACTTTTTATTGAAGATATTTTGAATTATATTAAACAATAATTTTAGTATACAAGGTGAGCGAAGAAATCTAGATCATGAAGTTATTGTATCTACGTTAAAAACACATAGAAAAATTGGCAAAATAATTAATTGATGTATATAACCTCTTTACATAAAAACTACCTAATGATTTCATAAGAAATTTGCTTTAAAAGATAAAAAGACTTGCGAAAACTTAAATAAATATTTATTCAAGAAAGCTCGATATTGTTAATAATTTATCGTAAATTGCAATTTTTAGTAATGAAAGCATTAAATAGTTCTAAAATGTTGCTATATAAACAAAATAAATACTTAACAAAATGTTATGATTAAAGCTGAAGCTTAAATTTATTCACGTTTCAGCCGGGTTGGTGCTTTATATATTTTCTAGTTTATTAAAAACTCTTCAAGCTTCCAGTTTTTTTATTAGTTTTAAAGTAATGCATTCTAGATTTTTAACAGATAAGCGAAAATTGTAAATATTAAAAAAAAACAATAATAAACAACAATTTAATATCACGTCTATCACTTTAATCGTCCTCAGCGTAGTCATAAGAATTTTCCGATTCTTTTCCGCCTTGTTTAGCATAGTCGGAATGATTGTTAATATATTTATTTGATCCTTCACCTTTTTTGTACTTCTGATCTTTTTTATCGTAAGACCCTTTATTATAAGCACCCTCTTCACCTTGCTTATTTTCCTGAAAACCAGCTTCTGAATGTCCACCCTCTTCAGATCCTCCATTTTCAGCAGATTTATGTGAATGTGAATTTCCATATTTATCAAAATGTCCTTCTTTGTTTGATTCGTCATAAAAACTGTGATCTTTTTTATATTCATCTTTATGATATACTTTGTGGTAACCCTTTGTACTAGAACCCTTTTTATGTCCTTTAGACTCACTATAACTTTCACCGTTTGAACTACCACCTTTTTCATCTTCGGATGCATAATGTTTTCCTGCCTCATAATGCCCCTTCTTATCACCTCCATTTTCTTTGTAATACCCCTCATCTTGTTTATTATCATGCGTTTTACTTAACTTTTCGTCGTGCGCTTCTTCAGTTTTGTAGCCATCTTGACCCTTTTGCCCTTTGGTGGCATAATTTGACTCGTCATATTTTTCGCCAGAATCCTTCTCGTAGTTTTCGTTTAACGGTTCCGCAACATCTTCTTCCAAGTCACTTTTAATTTCCAAATGAGTTAAAGGATTATAATAAAAAGCAGGATAATAAGAAGAACTTTGATGTAGGAGTGGTTGGTTTTGCACGGCAGCAGCGTGTTGAACTATAACGGGAGCTGAAGGACCAGCAGCCGAATCACCAGAATTTCTCGAAAAGTGCACGTAGCTCATAGGTAATTTTGAGTTTGATTGATAGACGTATCCCGACGATGCGGATGCCTGATCTTC
Organism: Cantharis rustica; assembly: GCA_911387805.1. NCBI lineage: Eukaryota > Metazoa > Arthropoda > Insecta > Coleoptera > Cantharidae > Cantharis > Cantharis rustica. The sequence continues at coordinate 47,293,912 of OU426878.1, read as the reverse complement.
CATTCGAGCTTTTCTTATATACATTTTCGTTTCGGGAAAACACCACACTGACACAATCACGTAAGACGCTATTATTGAGTGAATTATCATTTTGCACCTTTAGGTTCTAAAATTGTACTGACTTATGTTGGAACAAAATCAATCTTTTATAGTAAATATAAAATTTTTTGTCTACAATTGCAAATATGCATACAAAATTTAAAGGTTATATCCGATTTCACCTAATGTTAAATTGTAAGTAAAGTGGAATCAATTTATTGTCGACCCTGAAAGTTTACGGTCAGCGAATAACTATGCTTTATTCGATGTCTAGTGATCCTTTTAACAATATTTTCGAAATGACGGAAAAAAATGTCACTTATTTTAGTTAGTAATTATGTAATCCTTTTAAGGCCTCGACTAATTATATTAAAATTGTACTGAGAATCTCAGTTTCCGTTACGCAACTTTTTGTGTTATTTAATAGTATAGAGCAAGATTTTAGAATTTAAAGTAACTTTATTTAATATTACTTCTCAATTTGTAATTAAATTTTATTCAAACTTGCCTTCGCCTAATTTAAGCTAGAGTGCATTAATTAGATATAAAAGAGCACAACTTTTCAATAGCTTGTCAGTGCCAGTGTAGTGAAAACTTTATTTCACACCCAACCGTCATTTACTTAATTAATTTGAAAATCATTAAAAGTAAAAATTTATTTTTATTTTGTGTATAACAAAACATGAAAAACTCTTTAGTTAGAATAAGTTAAACTAAACGCATAAACAAGATAAAAGGAAATTGTTTTAACTCAGCTCTCTTTTATTAGTTTAAATTGAATACAAAGCACAATTAAATGTTTTTTAATAAAAGCTTTGCACGTAAAACTGTTTTCCATTTTATTTAAAAATATACGAATGGGGTTCTTAAACGCAAAAAGAAATTAAACGGTGTTTATTAATCGAAAATTGTAGCGCGATTACTTTTAATAATATTTTGGTGGCAAAAAATGTAAATTGTTTTTAATGTCTTTAGTTCGCTCACTTTTGTGCTACAGACAGACGTTTAAAATTGATTTGATACATTTTTTGTAGTATATAAATTTCCAAACGCATTTCAATAATGAAAATAATTGAAAGAATTAGACCATTAACACGATTTTAAAAAGGCTACGATTAAATAATTAATGAGATTTAATGCCACAATTTCGATTCATCACTTTTATTAAATCGATTTAGATTGACATAAATGTTATTAATTGCCTTCCTTTCCTTTAAATCTTTTTAATTAAACCAACCTACAATTTTGTCTGTGTATCTAAATGAAGTTGTAACGGACAGTTAAAAATTTAAGATGTAATTAAATACAAATTACAAATTTTAAAAGTCAAATTACAGTGATCTTTGCTTTTGATGAAATCCTGCTTGCATTTTTCATGGTTTTACTTCAATTACTGAAATCAAGATTGTCGATTCATTATAGTAATTGATGGTTACCAATATCCGTTGTGATATCCGACAATTTGCTATTTTTGGATTCAAGTGAATGGTTTGGATTTGGAATTAAAAATTATTCAACGGCAATTTTTTTAATTTTTGTATAGTATGTAGATATATCTGGCAACGCAATTTTGAAATGGTAAACCGATCTTCATCTTTTTTTGAATTTAATTTATTATTGAAGAATAAATCCCGCTCATCTTTACTTAGAGTTTTCTTCTATCAATTGGAATTGGACGAGAAGACTGCGAATAAACAAAAACCAATCAAAAACTTGCACTCTGGGGTTTTGTTTCGTTGCTTTCGAAGGATTTATTTTGATTTTTGATTGGTCCGTCACGTACTTATCCAGCTACGTACAACAAAAGGGGCCGGTGCACTGTCGAAAGATGATTTTTTGTACCATGATTTTGCTCCATCAAAAATTTGTTTTGGGTTATACATAAAATTTAAATCTTAGCTAAAACTTAAAATTTTTAAACTTATTTCAAGTTCGATCACTTAAACTTGTCCTGAAATAATTTGTAAAGTAGGAATTAAGAGGAAAATTTAAAAGAAGTTCAATACAAACTAATGAAAGTGCAAAAACCTTTGTCAAAAATAAGGAATGTTAAAATAAAAGTTTAAATAAAAAGGTGACACGACGAATAAAAAAATTCGTCGTCGTGGATTCGGGTCGTGTGAAGCTTCGTCTCCTCTTGTAGTATTATTGTTGTAGGGTAAGTTTGAATTCTTAATTGTTTTGGTAAATATCGTTATTTAAAATAAGTAATATTATTTGAACTAAGAGATTCTATGGTGATAAGGTAGAAGCTTTAATGTGTCTCTAAGGCTCAGTTGTATAACAGAAGATCAATCTCGGATCAGAGTTAATCTACGGAATTCCCAGAGTTCCCTACTCTGACTTTGGCCACTCTTTTTGAATTGACTGTAAGTTAACCCTGGGTTAACTCTACCTAAACTTTATATAACTGGTCCTTAGACTCTTCCAACAGTAAAAATTTGTGAGATGAAATTATGAGGCAGCTGTCTTATGGTTTACAACCCTATCTGTTTCATCAGTAAAACAGTAAACAGCTCTGTTTAAACATATTAAGCAAATAAGTCAATAGGTCTGTTGAGTCAACAGTCGCTTCCAAAACTTTCGCAACCCGACTTTTTGTCAACCCATCAGTTGGATTTCTTCTAAACACAAACAGATTAAACACTTCAATGCTGATAATCTACAGAAAAGTGCACGACTGCTGGCACTTATCAAGGTTACCTACTCGTTTTCGCTCTATTAATAAGTTTTATTTACTATCCAGCTCCATCTAGAGAATGACAAACAAACCAACGATGGAATATTATTTATATTTTATTTTTATAAAGTAAAAGTTACTTAAACGTTACTTAAACTATGGATACAGTTTGATAGTCCAACCGGAATCACACATTCATTGATTCAATTTGAATTAACCCGACTTACTAGGTTTTTCGATTGTACAGTAGACTGATAACTTGCTCTCTATTCTGATTGAACAGTATTCGTATTTAACGTCACCAAATGTAAATGAAAGTTATGCCTGTATTGATTCACAAGGTTAAAATAAAATTCTCCGATTATTATTATTCAACCAATCAAAAGTTTCTTATAATCTAAAAAGTCTTATAATAATTATTATGTTAAATCTAACAAGATAATAAGTCATTAGCGGAAAAGATAATTTAATAAATTATATTAATTTATCAATTCAATTTAGTTTCTCATTTATTTTAATTAACAAATAAATATACATGTTAACATATTAAATGAAACAAAAATAAGACTTTTAGCGATGAGTCTGTTGAATTGACAGTTACGTCCGCCATATGAGTCACAAAAGTACTGTTGCTTTGATTAAATACACTATTTTTTATAAATAGTATTAAATGCCGGATACAGGCGGCACTAAAAATAAAATAAAATGTAAAGTATTTTTATAAACCAATAATTATTACTTTCGCAAAAAGACATTCATTGAATGACGTAAAGTTCAGCGTTTTAACGTCTGGAAAACATAGTTTATAGTTTTATGACAAAAAATATTTGATTTTTCAATATTTGACAAACGAGCCACTAAAACTACTTTGGTCTGATTAAAATATATTTTTTATTCACTTAAAAATAATTTAAAAATATGATAGAGATATTTTTTAATAAAGAACTTATAAAAAATATTTTGTTTTAAAATTTTAAATAAAACACCCATTTTGGATGGAAAGATCACAAAATACGTATACAGACGTCGATCATTTTGTCAAAATGTTCTATTACATAATTTGCATAATTGCGGCTCTATATCGCCAATTATGAGTCCGATGTTGTTTTTCAAGACTTTAATGGATTGTGGATTACCTGCATAGACGTTATCTTTAAAATAGACCTACAAAAAATATTAACAAATGAAAATAATAAAAATAAAATAAATAGTTACAAATAAAATTGTAACAGATTACATGGTCTAGGCGGAGAATGGATTGCAGAATTACGCAAAATTATTTGATCTCAAAATTCGTTTGCAACAAATTAATTGTTACAGTGGCTGTGTGGCATTGACAAAAATAGCATTGCTGGCTGGCTTTAATACTTACACTTTTTCTCTTTCTTGAGAGAAAACTTTGGCAGCAATAACGGCAAATTCTTCTATGTTTTGAAGTGGTGGATTAAACACAAGTAACATTTTTCCCTGGCTATTTTTGAATTTGTTTGCCAGGGATCTACCGGGTACTTATTTTGTGCTTATTTGACAGGGTTTGTAAATTTACCTAGGACAGGGACCAGGCAGGTACTTCTTATAGTTTATTTGAGAGGGCCTGTGAATTTACACGGGACAGGGACCTGACAGGTACTTATTAGAGCTAGTTTGGCCAGTGCCTGTAAATTTACCTGGGACGGGGACGTGGCAGGTACTTATTAGAGCTAGTGTGACAGAGCCTGTAAATTTACCTAGGACAGGGACCTGACCTGATTTCATTTTTATTCAATGATAAGGTTGGGGATTGACCAACTTTTATAAATATCCGCATGTGTTGCTACTGGCGCCAAAATATATATAAATATTTAAAATTTAGTAAAGTTACACACTTTACGTGATTGTGCTAAAATCCAATACCACCTCCACCTTCTTCATCCACCTCATCTGTTACAACATAATACGGGTGTTTCGTCAAACCGATGGAATGTGGAATTACCCTTTAGGTAATTCTTCACAAATTTTATTTATTTTAAAAACTGGTTCACACTATGTGATTACTTACGTGACTTGTCACATGACTTCTCACGTGAAAAATTTCATAACTAATAAGGCAAGTCATAGCAAAATAAATAAGTAATTTTCAGAATAGGATCGTGTCTATTTAAAATTAATTTTGGCCCCTCTTCATTTTGCATTCCGCTTGCTAATTTTGCGCAATTTATCTGTGATTCCCATTGATTCCCATTAACGGCGTCTACTGTATAACAATTAATTATTGTTTATTGTTACAATTTTTAATGTGTTACCTGTACATTAAATGATTATCAACGTAAAAGGTATACCAACGTAAAAATAAAGTTTAATTTAAAAAATATTTTAAGTTAAATTTACAAAAGAAATATGTCAACCTCCCGCCACGTAAGGGTTACTAAGATTTCCAAATACCCCCCTCTCCCACTTTCATCAAACTCTTACGTAATTAATGAACTTACCCTTATGGTAATTTCAATTTTTAATTATACGGGAGCGACAAAAAATAATATGCCCAAGCTACTCACATGCCTAAATACGGCCTTGCCCCTAGTTCAACTTTAGTTTACAAATTAAAATAAAATATTTTTACCTACCTGCAATCTGAAATTTTTTTTTAAAGTATAAATTTTTACAACTGCAAAATTTTTAATTTTAAAATTCGAATATTACAAATTGTCAAAATCGATAGAACATTTTATCTGTAATAAAAACTACCCTTTTTGGGGTACTATGTAATAGTTTAATCCTTTATTCTATAATTCATTCTCTCTTATCTATAATAATATCTACTTGGCAAAAACTGTTAATTCAATACTTCATCTTCTTCAAAAATGTTAAACTATTTTCGAACTCGAAAGTTCAAAATCTGCATAAAATGATAAGTGCACGAGTTCATTCGTTTTGTTGTTATTAATTAACTTTTTTCAATTTCATTTATTGATATGTAAACTATGCGTGTTATTGTAGAGTAAAATTCGGTTTAAAAATTTTTGTTTAGTTTTTCACAGTTTTTAATTTCATAATGTAATTATAAGTTCAATTTAAATTATAAACCCACAAAAACATAGCTAACAGTTTCTTCTATAAGTTTTTGAAAGTTTAATATAATATACGATTTAGTTTGGAAGAAAACTATGAACTTTGAACGGTCGATATAGTGTATATTTTGTACATTTGTCCCCAGCTTTAAAAATAAATTAGTTAACATTTTATTACATCAAGTACACTATGGAGAAACCCTAAAATATACACGCAAAGGAATTTGAAAATTTGAAAAATTTCAGGTAGCTAATTTTAAAAAGATAATCGGAGCCGAAGTTAGGTAGCCCGATACAGGGCAGCGGCGCCGACTACGGTGGGTGCCTCGAGGCTCAAGCACCCACAAAAATTAGTCAGAAGTTAACTAATTACTATTAATCGCCTAAATAGTATTGTTACATGAATTTTATGCTATTGGAGTTTATTTTAATTTATTGTGCAGAATTCTTTAATTTTAATTTTGTATAGTTTGATATATTTATATTAGATGGCAATTGGGTTAAGTTTTGATTCTTTGGGAACATGTTTGATTTTTGGAAAAATGTGCGTATAGATAAGATAATAAGAACGGAGTTTTTAACTAGGAAAAAAAAAGCGTTTTTGAAAAGAAAGGTAGTAGTTTTGTTGTGAGTTCTCCTGAAATTCTCTAGATCACGATAGCCATAGTGTGACCTGACAGCTTCTATTTCGGAAGAGTGCTCCATTTGGAAATTTTTCTTTATTGCACCTTTACGGGCACACGTGGGATATATATTTTGGAATAATTATTTTTAATTGGAAATATTCCTAAAATAGTGGTTCTTCCTTCTTTTGTACTGTTGGATCTACAAGGATTGAGACTAGGAGCGTCCAATATTCCATCAAACTTCCACACAGCAACCAGCATAAGGTTAGACGTATCATTTACTAACTTATTTTGATGATAACCAGCATAAGGGTCCGTTATATTATTACCTTCGGGATCCTTGCGTAACTACCCATTTGACGTCCTGTGTATTTTCGCTTTCAACACTACCGCTGATTTTATATATTATTGAATTGGTTATATATGAATTGGTTACCGGTTAACACCCGAAATTATCTATTTGTTTTATCTACGTTTATCTATTTCGTTACGTCATTATATTATTTTATTGATTGTTGCGTAAATTTCAATGTTATATATAATCAGTATTATTAAGTGCGAGCAGAAATTAATTTATTTTTATTTAGGAAAAGTTAAAGTTTGCCATCACGTAAACACCTTTTTCTTTGTGAAGCGATACGCAAAACTCGGAATTTGATTTAAACATTCGGGGCACACCTATGTTAGTGTGAAATTACCGCGACTCAAAAAATTGCAATTCTCCGGGTCTTGAGCCACACTTTTTTTTTTTTAATTAATGACAATCTTTTGAAGAGTTTTTTTACCTAATAGTTTATTTAGGAAATTCAAAATTATAAACTTTACGTAGAACTAATATACAACGGTGACTTGATCTCGTATGGTGCGCAACAACTTTTCTCCTCATATTCATTTAATTTAAATTATTATTATCAGTGATAATTGTAAGACATTGTTGATCATTCTTTTTTTTGCATTGTTCTTTAATAAATCTTATTGTGCTCGAGGTAATCTGTGATTGTTTTTTTTATTTACTTAATATTTTTTTTTTTTTTGTAAATTGGCTTACATCTCAGTGGTTAGTAATTACCAAATAAGTTCTCTGGAATCCTGAAATTTAATTACTTGGCGCCCTACCTAACTACTTCGTATAACCAGAGAGCACCTGAGCTAGCCCAGGGAAATCTTCTGTACCCATTGAGTTACAAAAATCCCATGGGCCCTAGATAAGTTATTGTGATAACTTAGTTGGCAATTTACGTTTATAATTTTCAGGGTACAGTATTTTTAAATAGGAATAGTCAATAAGATTCATGACGGGTAAAATAATTGAAAAACCCGGCATCACTGCGTATTTCTTGCGTTGCCCACAATGCACAGTGTATGTACTGTATGCACGTACCGTGTGCAAATAATAATAAATAATAAATAACAACAAAAAACTTTTCATTAACCATTTTCAAACGCATTTTGAAAAATTTGCTCCTGATCCGTGAGGCGAGGTATTATAATATTGTATTAATATTGAGGTATTAAATATGTGGTGTTAACTTTATAACATTTTAGTTCCAGAAAGTGCAATTTTTAGTTTTTATAAAAAATTTTAATATGTTCAGTAGGAATTAACTTTTATTTTGCATTACATCTCTACATCTCTACATTTTTTCGATATAATATTTTTCGTAGAAACGTAAAAGATTATAACGGTAGATTTTCAATACAAGAATATAATATGACAGGATTGTTTAATAGATTATCAAATTTGTCGATAGAATGCAACAATGTAAGTACCCTACTGTATCCGGTAGAATTACCTAACTTAAGCCTGTTTGACACGACGTTAAATTTTATATAAAATTTACATGTAAATTTTTATGTAAATTTGCACATAGTTTTGACACAATTTTATGTAGCTAAAAATATTTTTCTGTTTGCAACAATGTCAAATTTGATAAGAAATTTAACACGCGCGCTTGCGTATTAACAAACAGTTTAGGGAAATTTTTCAGATATTTAGTTTCATTTGATTTTTATGAAATTTCGGTGAAATGTTAGTACACTTCAAAAATCAAACTGGGCGGACTTTAAGCGTGAAAATGTCTACTGCGCACATTTACACGCACTTTTACCACCAAATTTAGAACATATTCTAAATTTTTCAGATGAAAATTTTACCCAAAATTTACTGATTGCTACAAACCTAGGCTAATAATTGTTTTCGAGTTTACTGTGCGTGGTTTTTATTTTATTGCTTGTTTGGTATTATTATTTGAGTGCTTTAGTTTCATTTGATTTTTATGAAATTTCGGTGAAATGCTCGTAAACTTCAAAAATCAAACTGGGCGGTCTGTAGGCGTGAAAATGTCTGCTGCGCACATTTACACGCACTTTTACCACTAAATTTAGAACAAGTTCTAAATTTTTCTCATAAAAATTTAATACAAAATTTGATGATAAATTTTCTGTATGCAACGGTGTTAAATATTTTTATAAAAATTTACATGTAAATTTTATGTAAAATTTAACGTCGTGTCAAACAGGCTTTAGGTACCGCTTATCCCTTTAAAATTTTTCAAATTTTAAAATTCTTTTGTGTATATATTTTAGGGGTTTTTCATAGTTTATTTAGATGTAACAAAAATGTTAACTAATTTATTATTAACATCGTTGTATAAAAATGAAATCAGTAAAGCAAAATTATTAAAAATTATTTAGAAACTTTTGAAAATATTTTTAATTGTACTAAAATTAAAAATTCTTTTCAATTAAAGCAATGCTATTGATTTGGCAAAAAAAACAGATGTTTCGGAAAGAAGAATGCGAAGACCAAAACGATTTTTTAATAATGTAACGAAAATTAAAACGTTTATTTATTCTAAAAGAGCTAATACAAATATTTACAAATACGGTTTATAACAATAACTAAGATTAACACTAACACTAATTTACACTATAATTTATTTAACACTAAGTCCGGATTTATTTAAACACTCGGTATATCGTTTATCATTTCACTATTTATGTTCACTGTTCATTTATGTTAATACTCGCGCTTTCAAACTGGAATTGATTCGTGACAGAAAATCGCGCTACATTTATACTTAAATGCAGCCTTCCAGAAAATTCCATAACCATCCAGGAATTTCCATTCGCTTCTCGGTGTTTCTAGATTGATATCAAAGTATTATTTGAATGACTAATGATGTTATCATGCATGACTCATCACACATGACGTCATACATTAGTCATCAAATATAATTAGACGTTCTTTCGTAACAATAAGATAAAGAATTATTTTCAAATTGAATGTAATGAACAAAAATTTAAAGTGAACGCTTTTTTTTAAAACTTTAGATATTATAATAATTGCTCAGATGGATAGAAGAAGTCGTAATTTAATTAAAATTAATGCCAATTTTTGAATATTGAGCTTTAAAGTTTTAAGTAACGTATGGGACATTTTTGAGTTGTTTCAACTAAGACAACAGTTTTATTTAAAGTATTCTAATGACGTTTTTGATTCAATTTTTTTTCAACTATTATTTTATAGGCAGTGTTTCAAAGATTATATAAAACCCAAAAATCTTTCTGTTATAGTGTTATTGGATTTTATTTTAATCAACAATTTTTCATTGTCCAGCAGCTTTACTGAAATAATAAACTGCATGTTTCTTGATTTTAACAATCCCACTTTCAGTAACATCTGCGAAACATTTATTTTCAATTATAGGTATTATTGTAATTTCTATTCACCACTTTAGAATACTAACCAAAAGTTTCAGTGGTAGAAATTTTTATTTTTATGCACAAAGTTTACCGTTTCCGAGAGGTAGTTAATTAAAAAAAATTTAAATTTCCATTATTTTAAAAAATTTAGTTCTTATAATTGGGATATAGTCTTATTTGAATATATGTTTAGATAAAATTTGTTTAAAAATTCATATATAAGAAAGTTATAAACAAAATTTAGTTTAATAAAAAATTCATTATTATATACTCGCGTCATATAAAATGTTTCGCGTTTTTGCAATAATATTTATAAATCACAATTGATACACATTTCTAATACATAGGTCTCGTGAGGCTATGGTTAACGGGTAGGTTACAAACGGACACACACTTTAGCGTCGTAAGTTCGAATCCCGGTAAGTAAAAAAAAATGTGTATAACATTAAATTTAATTTTCATAGATAGAAGACGCTCGACAACATAAGAGATTGGATACGAACAAAATTAACGTAGATAATATAATTAAAAAGAAATAGAAATAATTCATTATAAATTATGGAATGTAAATTTAAACAAATCAATTCCTACACTTTCTAACAAAAAACTATGCATTTGAAATCAATCACGAAAAAAGAATTAATTTTTTTTAAATAAATTAATTGCAATAAATTAAATTATAATTACAATTTTTTTGGACATTACAATATTTGCCTATCAAACTCACTGCTACATGTCTCTGGCAGGCATCTGTAGCGGCCTTGCCACAAGCTAGTGACAGGTCAGTTAGGCCTACATTATTGCCTGTAATCACCCTGTGACAGGTACCTGACAAGCCTTGCCAAGTACCTGCCAGGGAACTTGGCAGGGACATTGGCAGGAACCTGTAACAGGTGTATTCTCTTTATTATTGAATTATCGCTACCTAACCATCTGATTTGTGGAGACTTAGCAAACTTTGTTGTCTTCTCCTTTAAGTTCTTTCACTATTTCACAATTCTTCCATGATCTATATTCAGCATTTTTAGTGCTTTTTAATCTCAGAATCTTTTATGTGGAATATTTTCAATATCTGATTTCACATCTGATTTAGACATCTGCTCTGGTAAGGGATAATGTTTCCGGCCTGATTACTGTTTTATATAGATAAGATAAGATAAATTTATTAAGCAATATAAATACAGTATAAAAATTAAAATTGCCTAAAAGGGTGTAGGGTCAGCAAAGCTGTTTTCCACCTAGACCCCCAGTGATAGTTTTTCTACCATCTTCTTCTTAAACAATTCTTTGTTCTTGGATGTCTGGAAGAGGACAAGAAACTTATTGTAGATACTGGACGCAATATATTGAAACGATCCCTTGAATTTGGAACTGTGATGCTGTGGAATAGAGAGATGCTCGTTCGAGCGTAAATTTAGCCCATGGCAGTCTGACCTCTTGCTTAAGAAATCATTAAGGTAGTTCGGATATCCCGACTTTAGTACATTAAATAGCATCACTGCAAAGAACAGTTCGAAGCGGGTATCCAATTTCATTATCTTTAGTGTAGTATAGTATGGAGTAACATGTTCTCTATGGCCAATGTAATAGGCAAAGCGAAGGCAAACATTCTGCAATACTTAAAGTTTGTTCTTCAGTTGATCTGTGAGGCATCCATAATACACGGTGATGCAATAGTCAATGTGGCATAGCACCAGACTTTCAATAAGTCTCCATTTAACCTGAGATGGCAAGATGTTCTTGTATCGGTAAAGTGTCTTGAGTTTAAAGTAACAAGTGCTGGTGATCTTATTGATATGAGCGGCAAAGGACAAATGGTTATCCCAAATTACTCCGAGATTCTTTACTTTGGTGCAACATTCGACTATACAACCGTTAACACAAACATCGATACGTTTATTTTCCGCTGCTATCGAGCAGTGCTGAGGATTGCCCATACACATTGATAAAGTTTTGGTGGGATTTAGAAGTAACCCGTTACAGAGGGACCAGCGTTGTACAAGTGCCAAGACATTGTTCATGTTATTGATAACTGAATTTATATCAAGTGGTAGGCCTGGTATGTAAATCTGAGTGTCGTCGGCATACATGTGGAAGATGCATGAAGTGGGTAAGATTTTTGGAAGATCCGCAGTAAAAATTATAAATAACAGAGGTCCAAGGAGGCTACCTTGAGGAACTCCACGCTTGATTTTCAGTTCGTTGGAGACTTTATCATTCAGCTTAACTTTTTGGGTACGGTCAGTAAGGTAATCCGATAGTAGTCTTAGTGCCGAGTTGCTACAGCCGTAGTACTTCAGCTTGGCCTTAAGCAGGTCATGGTTGATGACATCGAAAGCTTTGCTATAGTCCAAAAAGGTAGTCAGCGTTATTTTAGAAGAATCCATGTTAGCAAGAACATCTCCAGACACTTTGGATAGTGCAGTTGAAGTGCTAAATCTTGACCGAAAACCAGATTGCGAGTTAGGTATCACATAATTTGATTCAATATGAGCAAGAAGTTGTTTGCGAATAAAGTATTCCAGTACTTTTGATAGTGCTGGAAGAATACTTATGGGTCGCAGCTCTCCAAAATTTCTGGCAGGGTTAGATTTTGGAATTGGTAAAATAATTGATTTTTTCCATAAATCAGGTACTGTCGAATTCGCCAAGCAAGCATTGATTAGGTCGGTGAAACTACCCAAGCAGTAAGGCAGAGTAAGCTTCAACATTCTGGAATTAATTCCATCAACACCAGTAGCATTCGACTTAAGCCTACAAATAGCGTTAGCTACATCTTCCCAGTTTACACGGCAGAATACCAAAGTCTCAGTTTTTAAAGGGTGGTTGCCATGCAAGAAGTCGTCTAAAGTATTAGCATCGGTAGTTGTGTTTGGGACAGCATTAATAAAAAAATCGTTCAAAGCATCGTCTTCTTCAAGAATAACTTCTTTCTTAGGTTTAGAGTGAATGTTGGTACGATCGAAAAATTTCCAAAGTTTCTGTGGATTATGTATGTTCGCTTCCACTTCGTATTTAAAATATGCTTTTTTTTCATTCTTGATAGCTTGTGTCACCAAGTTTCGGAGTTTCTTGAAGTAGTTAAAATCCTCATTTAATTTTGTTTTAGAATATTTTTTGTATGCTTTCTCACGGAGTTTTATCATACTGTCAATAGTTTCGGTTAGCCATCCAGGTTTCTGTGTACCGATTTTAATTGTATGAAACGGAGAGTGAAAATCAAACAATTGAGTAATCTTAGAGTTTATAAACTCAAGTTTCTCGTTTATGTCTGCGATACCCTCTGAGAAAGACCAGTCTAAGGTACTAGCATCTTTGTCAAATTCTTCCAAGTTAATTTTGTTAAAATTTCTAAACGTTATAGATTTGCCTTGAGATTTGAGTACAGGAAAAGTTAAATTACAACATACAAGTTTGTGGTCAGATATTCCGTTTACATCAAGGGTCTCAACATTTGAGAAAGATATGTTATCGCTTAAGCAAATAATGTCGATTAACGTGGAGGTCCTGTCAGTTATTCGGGTCGGTTCATTTACTATTTGTATTATATTAAATGATGACAGAATAGACTTTATCAACTGAGAAGGCCTGCAATCTGATAACCAATCAACATTAATATCACCTAACAGTATGGTACCAGTATATTCTACATGCAATTTCGATAATACTTCTTCCAGTTTATGAAAAGATAATATTGAAGCATTTGGAGGGCGGTACAAGGACCCCAAGGCATAGGATTTGCCTTTTAGAGTTACACTTAGCCATAATTGTTCCAGGCCACCGTCATCGCTATCGTCAATATCTATGATTTTACACTTTAAGCTATGACGAACATAACAACATACTCCCCCTCCACGACTTGCTCGGTCCTTTCTATAAAGAGCATATCCAGGAATAGAAATAAGCGTTGATGGAAAATCGGGAGATAACCAACTTTCGGAAACAGAAATAGCATGAAAATTGCTTACATTGACTAATGAGTAGATTTTAATTTTTTTAATATTTTAAATTTTTTGTCTCTTTTTAGGTTCTTATCTTTTAAGAGTGTTTTATTTGCATAATACGCTTTATTTCTTGTTTGTATCCTTTCTTTAATTTCTGATTTTCTGATTTCAATCTTTTCTCAATTTCTGATTTCAATCTTTTCTCATTTTTTGCCCCACCAACCTCCACATATTTCTCATCGTACAATTCTTTAGATTTTTTTATATCATATTATTTCATTTGCAGATGTCTGTATACTTGTCTGTATACTGTATACTGTATAAATACTGTTCATTTATTGACTAAGGTCTTTGTGCTTCTTACTTTGGCCTAGTTCTTTGTCAATTCTTTCTTCGTATCGTTATTTTGTTGTGTTGTTGTTAAGCTTTTCTGTAGCTATTCTTTCACCTTCATTATTTTTACTACCTTTTACTCACTTTTACTACCACCAAGTAGTAAACCGTGTCTGTATTCGAACCTCTATACATTCTGACTTTTTAAATTGTGTTTTCACCTTTCTTGGACACTAATACATAATCGATCTGGTTTCCGTATTACCCTTTTTCTCCGAGCCAAACCCATGTCACATTGTAAATCTTCTTGTCAGTATATCTACTGAAAATTACGGTATTTCGTATTTAATACTTCCGCCGCATTGTACAGTTTCTCTCCATTGCCGTTCGTTTTCTCCAAGAATAATAAATATTTCCTGTTTACGAACACTTTCACATAGCCTTTCTATTTCATCATAAAATTCTTCATTTTCTTGATTACCACGTTTTGCTGTCGGTGCGTAACCATTTATTAGTGATAGATTTGTTTTATATTTATTCTTAGATATGCTAAACTTCCGGTTACCGTTCTAAAATTCATTATCTTTTCCACTACGCTGTTCATCACTATGAATTCAGTGCTAATTCTTTCTTTTGTTTGTTCACCTGAGTAAAACATAATGCAGTGTTTCTTTGTTATTTCTTCTTGTTCTCAATCTCAATTTCTGTAACGCTGTTATGTCTACTTCATACCTTATCAGATTGTGCGCGGCTATCGCTTACTATGTATTATCCTCTCGTAATCCATCTCAAATTTTCTGTTGAATTGCTTAGTTTTCTTATTTGTCTCTGGAAATATACATAGAGTTTCTAGTTGAGACATTGCATTCACTCCATATCTATTTATCAGTTTTTTTGGTAAGTCATATTTTTCTATGGTTGCCTTGAGTTTACCTTCTCTATCGCACCATGTAGATATTTTATCATCTACATACAGCTTTCTATATACTAGTTAATAGTTTGAAGTACGTAACTGAAATTATGCAATTGTCACAGAAAGACAATAGTTGTAACAACCGAAAAAAAATTAAAATTTTTTGATATACCTATAATAGTTTTTACAGATTCACCATTTTCGTGCTAGATTGTAATTTATTATTACTTCAATTGAAATTGAAGACATTATAATAATTTTATTATTTTAGCGTTAGACCTACTATTTGACAAACATGTAAAAAAGCAAATGACATAACTTTCACTGCATCAAAAATTATTCTTATTAAAAACCATAGTTCTTGTTGAAAAGCCCCGCACAAGTTAGGTGTCAACCGTTTCGGTTTATTCATCAGCATTTAATTATAAAACTGTGTTTAGTTTTGTTTCGTTACTGAATTTTTAATTGTGAAAAGAGTATTTTTTTAATTTAAAATAATTTAAAGGTGAGATCTATGATGATGGGCTAATCAATCAAAATCGGTCAAGACCTATATTGCGTTTTATTTGGTAAGTAAATACCTATACGTACTAATTTGTTATTATTCTAGTTGTCATTATTTGTAAAAGTAATTACTACATTATTTAATATCGGTTTTACTATCGGTAACGGACGGCATTAATGTAGTACTTTAGCGACACTCGTCGCCGGTACTATTGCTTTGGTAAAAAAAGTGAAACTCTAAAGCTGACGATTGAATGACAAATAAATTTAAAAAAAATTAAATCTTAGTATAAAAAATATAAATTATAGATTTTGAAATATATTTGGTAGAAGATAGATAAAATTTCATTTTATCAAAAAAAATTTAAATGTATCATTAAAAAACTTGTATGATTGCTCAACTAGGTGTCCGCCCAATTATTTAAAATTTTTATGCTGATTTTATGTAGGCATTCTTCGAGCTTTCGCTGGTAATATAAATTATTGCTTTACATTTTTTGAATTTTTAAGTCTATTGTTAAATGAAATGTC
The DNA here is from genome assembly GCA_911387805.1 of Cantharis rustica. Lineage (NCBI taxonomy): Eukaryota > Metazoa > Arthropoda > Insecta > Coleoptera > Cantharidae > Cantharis > Cantharis rustica. The sequence continues at coordinate 47,277,590 of OU426878.1, read as the reverse complement.
GACAGGTTTTTATATTCCGCATATTTTTAACTAAACCGTTATTTTTTTTTAATTACATGACTGCTTGTTTATACCTTATACCATATGTAGTGAGCTACCTACTTAAATACTAAGGTATTGTGTTTGTTTATAAACAAAATATCATATTTTGAAATGTAATGAATAATTTTTCATAATATTCATGTTTAAATGTTTATTTTTCGTCAAAATAACGCTTTATGTTAAACTTCGGTTTAAACAAATACATTTTAATGTAAAATAAATTTAATGTAAATGGATATTTTTAATGGAAAAAAATATGATAAATAACTGAATAAAACAAGAAAATTAATTATTTTTTCAATTCAGGTAGAAATATTTACATATAAAATTTAAATATAACAGGTATTGTTTAAAAAATTAAAAAATTATATACAAATAATATTCTTAATATTAATTATTTTATGAATTTATTTAAATAAGGATATAATTACAATGTTAAAGTTAATATTTTGTTTGGAGTGTTAAAAAGTTTATATAGTGGCGAAACAGTTTATAAGGTGAGCTGCCGTCTTTATCGTTTGACAATTTGACAACTTCCCAACTTAAAAATGGTAGAGAAAGTATATTTTTAATTTATTTTATTTAAACTTGGTATTATCAACTTAATAGGCCGTTGGAACTAACTGGTGATTTTTTACTGACTTATTCGTAAAATACGTTTTCATTGACCGGTTAACTAAGAGTTAAAATTAGGCGTTTGGTATAGAGCTCGAATGTTATATACTTTTATTGCTTTAGACTATAGAATTAAATATATAAGGACTGCGTTCATACAAACCATCGGCTCAGTTTAAGTGAGTTCTCAAATAAATTTTAAAGTAAACAATTATTTATGAACACGGCGAAATTACAATAAATTAATTAACAGTGTATTTTTAATTTAAATTTAAACTGCTTTGTAAACAACTACTAACGTGACAAATTATACTGACTTAACATATTAATTGAATGTGTTAATTGAAATTGTCGACTAATTTGTAAGTCGTAAATACGTGAATGAACATAACGTCGTTGTCAGAGTGTATGTGCCGATGCAGTTCTTCCTCGATGTACTTTTAAGTTCAAAGAGCAACATATAAACTGATACCTGACATTTATGTACATATATTTTGGGGTTCGAAAACATCACCAAAAAAATATAATATTACTTTGTACAATTCATTCTTCTTTAACTTAATTTTAGAACTTTATTCTGCTTTTGCCACTAATGGGAGTAGGATGCCAAAGTGTCTCCACGAGATTAAATATTTTCTAATGAAATTATGGTAGATTATAGCGTAAATTACGAATATAAATATTAATATGTATGGATTATTCAAAAATTCGGACAATCAAGCCTAAAAACTCTAAAATTAGAAAGCGGTTATTTATTAATTATTTTATTAAAGTATTTTTAGGTATAATTTCCACTTAAAAATTGCAGATAGAGTAGATTTTATGGTGAATCCGAGATTTGCTGTGGTTGCATTAGTTCCTTCCGCTACGGGCGCTACAAGCTGTTTTGACAAACGCTGCACTCATTAAAAAAACCTTAGACTGATTCTACTCAGCAATGAAGCAGATCTGTTTTTTGGTTAAATTAGGCTGAAATTAACAAATTCCTATTTTAAATAAATTTATTTAATGATTTTAACAGCTGCAACGCTAACGGCGAAGTGATGTCGACTTCCACCAAATACTTTACAATTATCAATACGGGGAACTTATACAAATTATTGCCGAGGGATGTTTAAAGCGTCTCTACCGGCTAGAGTTGTGAATTAAATTTAAATTTAATTCACTTTTAATTTAAGACTTGCTATAATTACATTTAAACTCCATACTATGCGGTAGTGTGCAACTCCAGTCAATAGGTGACTGTAAACAATATCGCCGGTTTTTATTGTGTAATATTGCTTGTAGTGTTGAGGATCTACGACTTATTAGCATTTTACCTGCTCTCTCGAAGGTACTTGAGTCTTTTATATACCTTCAACTGCTCGAGCACATTGAAAAGTTTGATGTCCTCCTTAATATCTAATCGGGATTTTGCTCTGGTAGTGAACTGGGTTAATTTCTTTTCGTTATTTTCACAGCTGACCTTCCCAAGATGTTACCAATTGGAACCAATGCTCATAAGTTTGTGGATGACACTCAGCTAAATATATCAGGCAAACCGACGTCCATCAACGAAATTATCCGAGACATCAATGTTTGTTTCAAATGTGTGCTCCGCTGATTCTCTTCAAACGGTTTATTTCTTAACCCCAGAAAAACTGTCTGTCTCTGTGTTGGCAGTTCACGTTGTCAAGAATTGGCTAAGAAAGCAAAGTGTACAGATATTTTCCTTGACAATAGCGTGATCAATTCCAGTGGATAAATAAAAAATCTAGGCGTTACTTGGGATTGTAGTTTAAATTTTGAAAGTTATGTAAATGAAATTTTGCAGCACAGGATATTTCAAACTCAAACCGATGTATAGATACAAGCATCTTCTGCTTCCACAGGTCAAATGGAATCTTATCCAAAGCCTGATATTGTGCCTGGTTGACTATTGCTCTGCAGTCTATTATGGATGCTTAACTGGTTATCTAAGGAATAAACTGTAACTGCTCCAAAATATATGTCTTTGTTACGGATTTAATGTTGATCGATGGGACACGTCACCCCAACCTACAATTTACAGCAAATATTAAAGATTAAGCGTCGCTGTGAAGTTTAGTTCGCTCTTCTCTTGTATAATGTATACAAAACTGGTTTATTTAAGTTACTTGAATGAGCTCATCAATTAAAGATTGCCTTGTCATGACTTGAACCTAAGCAACAATGTAGCTCTGTTAGCACATAGCACATAAGACTTCGAAGTTTGATAGATCCTTCCAGTATAGAACCTACTACACGTTCAACAAATTTGCTTCTCCATACTTGAAGAGCAGTTCAAAGCTATCATTTAAAACTTACGTTAAGGAACTCTTGATAACAAATCAAATTCAAGGGTCTTTCTTATCTTCTCTGGTTGAAAATCAGTTCTGCTGAACTTTTGCTTTTTAAGCAATAAAATATTATATATTTTTTTCTTTAACAATTTGTAATCACTGCTTAATAAACTTTATTACTATTATTATTATTAAAATTCTATAAGTTTCCCGAATTGTCAATTGTAAATTATTTGCTTCCACCTAACACACTTGCAGAACTTATTTACGTAGAGCACACGTACCACCCGCAAAATGAGCTTTTGACCGGTTTTCTATAGGTATACAAAAATCGATATGTTAAAATTAATTATTTCCTGAATTATTTGACATATGGAGTTCGCTCATAGTTTATTCGCTTCACTTTAATGTTATCTATTAAATACCGGAAGAATTTTAATCGCATCTGCATAATATATCTTTTGAGGACATTTTGGCATCCGCATTCCTCATTAATGTACCATGTTTTATACTTGGCTCACATGGTTCTGTGAGCACTTGCATAATATTCTAGTAGGGTGTTAACTTCACCAAATGCATATCTCATAGATTGAACCTGGGCTTTAGATCACAACAATACAGTCGGTGCGACCAAGCATCGAACTGTGGTCTTCTGTTTTATAGCATTATACCACACTGATGTATTTTTTGTTTTTTGTTTGTTTTTAACTTGTAGTAAACAATTAATTTATAATTTTAATTTTGGCACTTTTTATATTTAAATTTTCATCTATTAATTCTTTATTTAAAATGATCTTGACCAAAATGCTTCTTTCAATTCCACCCGCGTAAGTAATTAAATTTTGGAATTTATATTGGTATGTAATAATTTTACTTTGTTATTTTTACGCTTTGATAATTCAACCAGTATAATTTTAGTGCTGATAATTAAGCACGAAGTAATTTTTTAAAAATGTAGATTGTTTGTAATGCTATATTAATTTGAAGCAAGAGATTCCAATATTTATGGAAAATGGATGAACCGATGTCAATAACTACAGACACATGGCTTTGACTGTTTGCATATTGAAGTTGTTAAAGTAAACTATGGTTAGTTAGACAGCTTAATTCAATTTTCTCGATAGGTACAGGATATTGATAGAATATCACAGCAGCTTTGTTTGAGATAAGCTAGAAATTATATATATTATATAACTTATATGAGTAACATTGCTGTTGCTTGAAGATTTTATGATATATATATATTTTTTTTATATAGAAGAATTCTTTGATGCGAGTTTTGTCTCAAAGTATTAGTAATTTTTGGCATATAAGCTCATCGTTATATTCTGAAAGAAGTGGTAAAATAGTTAAATATTTAATTTTTCTATAGTTTACACTTTATACTTATCTGAATATCCAAAATAGCTCTCTGTTACTTAAATATGTATACATTGAAGAATAACAAAACGTTGAAACTTTCTAATCAAGATATTTGTTAGTTTTAGACCTTTGCAATTTTTAAACTTTTAATAATATTTTGTATAATATAAATTTGCTATCAATATTTGGTTGTAAAACAAAATAAAACCTGGTTCGTGGGCAAAACGTTCAGCAAAGAAAACTTCACTTGCATTATAATTAATATTTTTTTCTAATAAATGTTAGCTTCAAAAATGTCATTCACAGTTTTTCTCAAACATGCAAATTTCCTTTTAACTAAAAGCATCTTGAACTTAATGAAAATCTCAAAAGTATTTAAAAGATAGACTGCGTTTAAAAGTGACATAATGGTTATTATTGCAAAAAAAAAGTTGTCAAATTCGGTTGTAGTAAAATATTTGAAAATTTAAAATCCGCATCGGGATACTGTGGATCCGACTAAAAAGTATATTATCTATTATACAAAAATGTTTTTAGTTGAAGTCATTAAATTTTTTTAATTTGAAGTTTGATATCTGAGAAATAGCACTTCTGTGCTAAGTTAGTGCGAACTTTTTTGATTAGTTTGTTTCAAATAGCCAAAGGCGCACTTTACAGAGAAAGGATCTCGTCCGATGTTTTTTTAATAAAAATTTCTTCAAACCGAAATAACGATATTCTAGAGATCGAATAAGCATGTACGATTTAAAGCAGTTCGAGCTTATAATTTAATTTAAAAGTTAATTTTGCCGCATTTATTTAATTGTCCGTTGGTGGTATAGAAGAAAACAACTTTAAAATACAAACGGGATGGTTTTTGTAATTATTCGACTTAAAGATGAACTTCGCCATCTTAAAGCTAATCCAGCTTTTAATTAAATCCATAATTGTATGCATCGCTTTACTTTTATCTTTCATGAATATTCAACATTTAATATTAGTTACATCGAAGGTTAAACGAAAGAGGTAGACCACCTAATTTTATCCCTTGATTATTTATGTGCATATTACGTATCCGTTACGTAAAGCAACGTGTAATCGTAACTTGATGAATAGTTTGAAATTGGAAAATTTTATTAAAGCTACCCTCATTAAATTAATAATATTTCAACTTTAATTTCAAGTTAACTGAAACTTTAATTTCCAAATGGTTCATGTTCTACACATTCTATTTAATTAATTTTTTAGTAAAATTTAATAAACGTACAATAATATTATAGCTATATTATGTACTTTGTAAATGTTTACGTATAAATATTAAACTCAAATTTCATTAATTAATCTAAATGGAAACGGCTAATGGATACCATAACAAAATTGCCAGGACCCTGATTTTGCAGAGCTTTGATTATTATAATTTTTGTTATATTTTTGCATGTTTGTTTATGTTTATAGAACGCGTTTATTACCTAACAAAAATATTGTAATATATGGCGTGTGTGGGAAGGAAACCTCTATACTACGAGAATTTGTTCAGCAGACGAAAGTAAATAAATGGTTTCCTACAAACATACACAAAGAGGATGCCGTAGAGGTACGGCCTTTATGAACCTACCTGTCGCAAGAATTTTTGTATTTTACAATCGACAATATATTAGCTATCCATTGATAAGCCATCCCTTTGAGGCTAAAATTTTATTTATTTGACTTACTCGCGGACATTTTTATGGATCATCTTGAGTGCAAAATTCTTATTCTTATTTTAAAAAGTGAATTATCTACCAGTATAGATTTGTCTTTAAATTCTCATTTGTTTTAAAGGTTATAGTAGGTAATTAGTTTGAGTTTCCTACTTTATTAATGTATAACACGCAAATATCAGATTTAAAAGAAATCGAAATTAATAATATCTATTATGTCGACCTTATCATTTAAAAAAATAATAATAGTCACTTCGACATTTTTCACACTTTAACCAAAATAAGTTAGTCATTCATAATAGTTCAGAACACTCATTTGCTCGGAAAATCACGTGTTCTACATAAATAATTAAATTCAAAAAAAGTGAAGAAATATAATAGGGTTTTCTAATAAAAAGTTTCATTTTAAACTTTTAAAGTATTTTAAACCAACTACTGTTAACCAAAGCTGTGCTTTTCTAACAACTTTCAAGTAGTAACTAATCTGTATATATTGTAGTGGTTCACTACTTTATTTACTTCTTTGCTCATATGGGTCGTATGATTCTTCGAAAGAAATGGTTACATGAAAAGACTATAAAACAATTGACGATATAAAATTATATTTATTTTGCAACCAGAATATAAATAAACAACAATAACAAAAACAAGACTTATGCAACTCGTAGGTCAGCACGTGTTCGAGGAACAAATTAACTCTCCCTTGCAGGGGATTTCTACTTCTAATCTTCTAATGTTAATTTTATCGTAGGCACCTAATTCACTGGACTGCCTCTGGATCGAAATATTTTTTATTTACCTTTGTTATCTTCTGCATAAACGCGGGATTCTCACTTTATTTAATCGCATGGCAATGATGGTTTCCACACTCGATAACAAATTGGCCTCTCGGCTGTGATGTCATTTTAACATCTTCTTATTTTTTATGTAATATTTTTTTAAAGTAGTTAAGTTTACACGCACTTTTATTTTCATTTTAATTTGTTGTTGCCACCGTCACGTGGCGTCACCTAGCGTCTCTCTCGCGAACTAGTGGAGGAATTTTGCGGGTCTTGATGCGTACTTGCGCGTGGAGAGAGGTTAGCGGAATAGGAGAAGTGGATTGACCGTCATTGAAAAGACTTGTGAAAAGTGATCATCTTACCGCTTTTAAAGTTAATAGCACCCAATTTTATCTAAAGTTGTGTTACCGTTTGGTTATTTATCGCGTTGTGCGAATTTATTACTTCCGGGTTGCTAACGATTGCTTTTGCTGGTTGTAGCAATTTGCACTTATGTGCATATTTTTTAAGATATCACGATCACTCGTATCGTTCTTTAACATCTCGAAGAAACTTCAAGAGTACGTTTTCCTTTTGTTATTATACTTTTACCGGCTTCCGTTTATATTAAGAATTTCTTCAAGTCAATTAACACAACCTCGAATGCTCAGTTTACCGCCATAAGTTTAGTGAAGTTCGATTAACTTTTAATGCAACCATTTGGCTCTACTATTAATAAATTAATGCCGCTCCTACTATCTTTTCTGAAAATTCCGCATTACTACCGTTATTCTGTACAAGTAATTGTTACTACCGTCGATTGTACCAGAAGATTATTGTCCGAAGTCAAGCCGACAGAGTACCTTTACGTCCACCTTGGGAGGGTCAATCTTATGAGTGCCCATCACCCTGTTCACGGTACCACATTCGGCCTTCTAGTTCGAGAGCTCGTTATAATACCTTCTTGGATGCTGCTGGTGGCCAAAGACACCTATAAGGTAAAATTGTACTGTTTATTTAAACTAACTGTGTGTGAATTTTGTGTCTACGTATTACCTGCATTATTGGAATCGACTTCAAAATTCAACATATTGTTATAGGTTACGAAACTTCTATAACGTACCACCTTTAAAGATTGTCGAAATCATTTTATTTATTGTTTACATTTACCACACAAAGTTTATGCTTTATTTTGTTGCTATTAAGCTAGATGTCAACATTTTGTACTATAGTAGTTATTTAGATTTTACTAACCTTTTTTTTACCGCAACCGAAGTCAACAAGTTACTGTTGATTTTTCACTCATTTGGCCATTTCGTAATCTTCTTGACTAGGATTGTCGTTTAATTGTTTTTTGTATCGATATTTGAAATCGAGAAGATTCCTTCTTTTTGGTTATACTTTTGTTGTTTAATGTGCTGCCTACTTTAGGCGTAATTATTTGTTTATTTACCGTTTATTTATATATTATATGCTTATCCATTTGATGTTTTTATTGTTAATAAAATTTCTGTACCCTACGACCACCAAGCAGATTCTACATAAGAAAGGTTTCGTAACGCTTTCTCGAACAAGCATAGCGGAACTTGTTATTTGGTGGGAGGTCTCATTTAGTTCGAGTGGCGCCCATAAGATTAATTGTTCCCGATTGTAACGACTCAACAAGTATTTCAACCCCCCCTATCTTTTGTATTTCCGCGGTATCCTTTCGATACACCCCCGCGACCCATCGCCACGAGCTTTTGTACTAAGAAAAGGTAGGTTTCGCGCGTGTGCTTTTTGGTCACGTTCTGGACTGTAACGCGGCCTATTGGGCAAACTTCTCAAACAACTCAACTTCTTCACAAACTTTCTCGACACGCGCTTAATTAATTTAATTCGACACAACTGCTTTCAAATGATAACTCATCTCCATGTCTGTTTATTTTGTTTGTTTATTATTCCATTCCCAATGTTTTTTTCTGCTAATTTTTTTTATTGGTTATCCCATGATTCTCTTTTTTCAAATTTAATCTAGATTTGGGGATTTATTTTAATTCAAGAAAATCAATGTTACTGCTTGTCGAGTTGTGCTGACTTGCTTATTGGTGAGTCATAACAACTTCAAGCAATTAAAAATAAAAATACAATTAAATTTTAAACAATTAAATTAAAATTCAAATAAAACAACAACTTAAACTAAACAAATATCTTAACATAACAATCATAATCAATCGCGCATCAATGGATGTAACTTAAGAGTGCAAACGTAAAGTTCTGCATTTATTGTTCCTCAGGTTGCAAAGTCAGTGTTTTATTTCTAAAATACTCAACTCACCTTTTATCACTTGATGTAGACACGTTTGTATGTTTTTATTTTACTGCTGAACGGCTGGACTGATTTGAATATTTTTTTAAATGTTTGTAATAGTTCGAATATGGTTTATAAATAAAGAAAACTTGGAATACTGTAACGGGCCAAAAGGGAGGATATATCTTAAAACAGCTTGCAGGAACATGATTGCCGCCAGCTCTGGTCGGAGCGAGGTCGGGGATCGCTAAAATTCAGGAAAATCCTAAGTTTAAGTTTAATGGAAAAACGTAAAGTAAATCCACGAGTAGTCAAAATAAAGAGCGCCACTCGGACTAAAGTCGCATCAAATCTTACCTTAAGTTGGGTTCGGCCCGAGAAAGAATCCTCAACTGAATAGAGTGGTAATAAAAAGGAAGATTGAAAACAAATAATTGGCAGTGAAATTATGTTTTTAATCGAGTGCAAATTTAAAACAACTTTATAGATAAAATAAAATAACGTTACAACAAAATAGTCGAGACTTGATAATAATTTTTATTCACGTTTTGGATTATTGTACTTAAGGCAATATTCTAGTCTAGAAAGTTGAAAAAATTTAAAATTTTTGTTTTTATATTTCGATAGTTTAGATATTCAAGAATATCTTCTTAAAAAGATTTTTTGAAATTCCAATTATTTTAAAAATTATTGCCATTTTAGTGTCGAGCAACTCGACCGGTTTAGATGGAACGAATCTAAGAAAAGTATTAAAAAATACTCTTTATTGTTTTTCTGTGTTTTTTAAAATTTACTTATTTAAATATTCAATTTGAGGTATAAGAAGACCCGATATATGGAGCCGGAATCGTTGATTGAAGAAATGTAAGTAATATGTATTGTTCTATCAGTTAGACTGCCTGAAACTTAACTTAAATTTTTAATCGTGTTTTTTTCGAAACTACTTTTTTCGAAACGGATGACATAAAATCTCAAGTTCTAATTGACCGATTTTCTTGAAATTTTGTATGAATTTTCTTTATATATCTCCCTATGGTTGAAACCAACAAAAAATTATAATTTTCAATTTTTACTATTTTTTAAAAATTTTAAAGTTAAAAAATAACTGAAAAAATCAACTTTTTTATCTGAGTAGCCGCTATTTCGCGAGAAAAATCTTTTTTTCATTTTTCCTGGTTCCTACCATAATGACATTTGAACTGATAAAAAATCTTTTTTTTTGTTTTTTTCAGATGACCAGAAGGGTTGGAATTGTGTCAACCAGAACACGCTCTGTTTTTTTTTCTCTCTACTTTAATAACGTGTAACTTTGTGAAATTTATTTATTTTCTTTTGAAAATTTTTTTGTGCATTCCTAAAATATATATAAATCAATGTCAAAAAAATGTATTGTTAGAATGTAGACTACATTGAATGTAGACTGTAGAATGTAGAATGTAGACTAGAATACTGCCTTAAACCTAAATGGTGGACGGATAATCTTGAAATTAAAACACATACAAATTATAAATATAAGAATAATTAAAACTATTATAAAAAACTAATTTTAAAAATGCGTGTAGCCGTCACACGCAATTGAAGTAAAACTATTTTGGCATTATGACAGATGTTGATTCAGTTAAAAATAATAGTTATTAATTATATAAGGAAATTAAGAAGCTTCTAATCCACGAGAAAAAATAGGCACTCGAAGCGCAGCCGAGAGTCACATTTTTCAATCAGCTAGTAAAAATATAAAAACAAAAAATTTGAATATTTTTAAATATTTAATAAATTAATTTTTTAACTTGTGAAATATAACTAAATAATCTTGAAATAAACAAGTTAATTAAACATTTTTTAATAATGTTTTTATTAAGCTTTCAACGTTGGTGAACGTCTTCATCAGAATATTTTTATATAATTTTCATTATATTATAATTTTTATTATATTAACATATTCTGATGAAGACGTTCACCAACGTTGAAAGCTTAATAAAAACGTTTAATTAACTTGTTTATTCCAAGATTATTTAGCAATATTATTAATCATCATAGAGCTCTTTTTTTCAATAGAAAATCTAGCAAACCTAAGTATGAACTCGAATGAAATCTAAATATTAATCAAATCAAATTTACAATAGAAACTACTTTCATTATAGTTATTATGCACGCTAAGAGCTAATGTAGCTTTCTCTTTTTAACGCATACATTGGGTATCATTATTTTTGATGTACCGCATTTTTAAATTCACTCCCCTTTATGACAAATATATTTCAGTTTGTCTTTGTTGCACCTAAGTTACTAGTTATTAGTTTAAAAATACCGTCATATTGCCGTAACCGTTGATCGAAAACTATTTTTAGTTAAAGCTGGTAAATCGTTACATAATAAAATTAAAATAAATGACACTCGGACTGCACCGGAATAAAGTTGAATGGTCGTCGAAAGTTAAATGTAATTTAATTATTGAAATTTTGATTCACAAGAACGAAAATTGAATTCAAAAGTTTAAGTAATTAATGAAGTAAACTTAAAAAATAAATTTTAATCCTTTTTTGATTTTTATACAAATTTTTTATACAAATTTTCATTTAAATCATAAAACCAATATTTGTAGAAACCGGTATTCAGCTCAGATAAAAACACGCCAATATATTATGGTGACTCCCGTCATAAGCTTGCTTCGGCGTTACCCTGGTATTGCGGAAGTAGAGAAACTTATCAGGGTCGTGAGTTCAAATTTCTTACTTTGATTTTTCGGTAAATTAAGATCAAAATTGGATTTTAAAAATTCGTTTTTTAAATCAAACTTTAAAAAGCTTTAATTATTTTCAATTATTACTTAAAAACCGAGCAAACCTATAATTTCAAATTATAATTTTTTTTTCTATAACTTCTATGCCACACGTTATGGTCTCTTCATGTAATTTTATTTTCAAATTACATTGCATAAAATATCTAATTATAAAATTTTAAAAATTTAATAAACTATCGCAGCAATAAAATTTTTACCAAAATGACACCCTAAAACATATACGTAATACTAGTATGCAGCTTGTATGCATGCATATTATCAAACAATCATTCGCCAAAAATAAAAAAAAAGCTTTCATCAAAAAAATATATTATATTCAGCGGACCCAAAAAATACACATCCGCCGTGTGCGTCATCTTTCAAAAAACCGCTACTCTGCAATTTTTTTCAAAATTTCTTTCAGTCGTATACGTTTTATAAAGCGATAAAACATTTTTTAAAAGAAAATTAAATTCAATAATTAACAATTAAAATATTATCACTATGTAGTACATTTCTGCATAATAATCTAAAATTTCATTCTAAATTTCTTTACGCCTGACATAAAGCTTATTAGAAAGCTAGGAAATGGGAAACTATTAAGGAGTGAGAAACCGTAGTTCCATTTCTGCTTATGTCGGTTACAATGTTGTGTTCTAAAGATTCATGTGTGGGCTATGGAAAAGGCAACTGGGAACTACCCTTGTAATTACAAGTAAATCATCGTAGCTTTGGCCAAGTTTCCCTGGACAGATGCGGCGCTTTTGCGGATTCAAATGTTGGATTTCATAAAATATTTCAGCTTATACTTTTGATAGGCAGCTAACCGATTGTTGTTTTTTAGGTTGTTTTAGGTTGTTAGTAACAGATTTTAGTAAAGGCATTTATTTACATAAGTATATACAATTACGTTATACAATACATAAGGGTTGTGTTACATCCTGATAGTATAATTATTTTCTTTAAGCTTTACTTGAGCGTAACAAATCATCGAGGCATATGACGTTGATTAGAAAATCTCCAATAATCTGTAACTGTCTTGGGAAAATTGTTGGTAGCAAAGCGGTTAATAAATATACCGTTAATTATATTGTTCAATGTAAATTATTGGATTTTTCTCGTGTTATTTTCACACAAATAACATAAATAAATATACGAGTATATTCTAACAAATAAGTTAATTTTTATTGAGAAATATAAATTTAGATATTTCAAAAATTTCAAGAAAATAGTATAAATTTCTTTATTTAAATTCTAACCGTTAAGTATAGGATATATTTTGAGAAAATAAATCGTAAAAATTGAACAGTTATTATTACTAATCGTAAGTTGCAATCGAAATAAATTGTTTTAAAAATTGATTTATTTTTACATATTTATACTGAAAAGCAAAAATAACGATGGAAAATGTAAACAAATGTTAATTAAAAAAATTACTTAATTGAAGCTCGAACAGATATACAATCGAGTTCAAACAACCAAAAAGTAAAAAATAAATTAAAAATGCGTCAATAAGTGCATGCGCCCCCAGGTTTGTTATTTTGAGCTTTATTGCTGTTTGAAGCTTTCCAGCTGTTTTGAGTTAAAAGAAACTTTTTGTAATTTCACAATTTGCTTTTATTGTCTTAAAATATTTTTATTACGGTCCTGTCACGTACTTGTTAAATATATTTTTAACTTTTAAGTGTCGGTTATTGCAGATATTAAATTACAATATCTCATTAATTTAATTATTTAAGGAAGAAAATACATTTTATAGTTTAAAAATGCAAAAGGTATTCATTTATTTGTATACAATTTTTATGAAATTGAGTTTGTTCTCCTACGTAAAATTTATAACGTTTTTTTACGGAGCAACTGTTTTTTAATATTTTATTTAATCTTCTTTAATTCTGTAATAAATTTCTTTTTTCGGTTGACCTTTTTAATGTGAATTGTGTCAGTTTATTTTGAAAAATGTTGCCACTGTTGTTTAAATAATTTTAATTTTCTTATCTTTGACATTTAGTACGTCTACCGTAAATAATATTTTTTTTCTTTATATTTATATTGCTTATATCAACAATCAGAATAATTTACAACAAATAAATATTATAAAGTTTCCTATGAGTTGATTTGTTCTCTCTTGTCATGCAGGGGAATAGGCCCATCGGCATTACCCATTCGTAAATAATATAAGAACTTATTAGAAAATTTTTAATTATTAAATCTTAAATTATTTGATTTTTTATTAATGAATGAATGATAAATTAATCATGTCGAAACCTCGAAACACTCTAATTGCTAGTAAAATTGTACACTGAAAAAAAATTCCAACTGCCTTCCTTCGGAAGATAATGGCATCCTTAGAATTAGAGTCTACAATAAAATATAAGACATTAAACTTCAGAAGTTAACATTAATTTTAATCAACTGCAAAACCGAAAAACCCTGTATATCATAAAAATCTGGCAAGTGTTTTAAAATTTAGTAATTACTTAAAATTTAATGAATTGCAACTCAGAATTGCAAACTTTAGCAAAACTATTAATGTGTTCGTTTTACTAAATAAATTTCAGGATTAATATAAAATTTATGAAATGTAATTTATACTAATGCAGAATATTATTTTAATGTTGCTTTTAAGCTTAATCTATTACAAAGTAAACTTTTTAATTAAAATATGAGCTATTCCATATAAAAATTGAAAAGTGAAATTTTGCTATTAATTTATCATAGTTTTTACTACCAGGCGTGTTTAAATTTCTCTATTTATTATTTCTAGAGATTTTGTCAAGTCAAATTTTGTTATAAGCGTAATATATTAAAATGTAATTATACAACAAGAAAGTTTATAACTTATTAAGTTTGAATACCATTTAACATTAAAAAACATCTCTATTATATGTGACATATGTTTCAAAGATACGGATTCTGAAAAGTAAGAATCTCTGCTTTTAAGTAAAACTCGGAAACAAGTTCAATTAAACTTTTTTATATTCGACAGATATTAAGTGTTTCTTGTATGAAAAATCTAAACTTTAATTTAGATTATGAAAATATGTTGTAAATAAGATACAGCCAGTCTGCAATAATAATTACTGCTTGCTGTGCTAATTGATCGTTGAGATACTTGTAGTTTCTAGTGAACCCGAGTTGTTTAAATTCGTAAATTGTGTAATTTTACCGATCAGTGAAGTTTACAGTAACGAAACATACTACACGTAATTCTTTTCGAGGTCTTGCAGTTCCGTAAAAGACTGAAAGACTGAAAAATATTTTAGTGAATACTTTAAACAAGCGCTTTAACTTTAATAACTATTTAATTGTTACATTGTTGACTTCCTCTTAAATTTTCATATCAAGATGATTTAGAAGTTCGCTATACAAGAAGGAAGCTCGAAACTTTTTGATTAACTCCATTATTAACGCCAAAAATTTATTATGCTTGAATATTAATGTACAATAAAATCCTCTCAAAACCTTCAAGGAAATTTTATATCGCTGCTAATAAAAAATAAGTTTGCAATAAAATTGAACCGCGGTGAACATTCCCATTTTTAAATTTTTTTATTATCGGTTTGTTCATTGTGTTTTTGAAGTTTTTAATTTATTAGATAGTTACAGCAGTGGCTTGGTGTGATCACCGATTAAGCTACAGTCCTAAATTTTACCGACTTGATAAAATTTGTTAGCTTGGTCATCCGTTTAACATTAATAGGTTGTGAATATTTACTTAACCAGTAAACACCTATTAATTATTAAACCAACAAAACCAGATGGTTATTCTAATCAGTACCGTGATATTGTAATAATTAAATTACCAACTCACCTACTTAATTTAATTTAAAAAATGTTTTGTAAAGATTTTTTTAAATCGGTGAGCAGGATACATAAAACGAGTCAATAAAAAAGTACTTGATTAATTTGAATTTAATTCCATACTCATACTTTTAAATGTGCCGAATTTTATGAAAATGTGTCTGGTTGTAAAGCCAAATAAAATGGTTTAAAAATTATATGTATGTATGCAAATATTTGGAAATTTTTGCAATATAAACTGTAGGAGAGCCTTGGGAGATATATTTGACATACAGTTTTTATTAAGTTTTATAATCAAAAAATTGCGATATTGACCGCAACTTTTATTTACACTCCAAGTCTAAATATACGTACAAAAAAAGTAACATTAAATTTTTTTTATTACTGCTTACACTCATTTCATTTTATAAATCTTATTGATTACTTTTATTTTGCGTTCGACATTCTTGTAAATGATTCCCAAAATTAGTTTTGACTCTGTAGAAAAAATGTTTTAAAAGTTTTAAAACAATTACAAGAAATTCTAAGTCGTAAATTTATAATTTAATTTTAAGGCTCTTGGGAAAGGATAGTAAGATATTTACTTCATTATGAAACTTGAAACTTCACCGGACCTAGATTTTGTAGTAAAATTGCTGTTTGCAGTTTGTTTATGAATAATGGCACCAAGAAATTATTAAGTACATCCCTACAACATACAAATTGAACGAAAGGATCTCGGAAACGAAATGGATACCTAAACAATCATATACAAACGATTAAGTATAAATCAATACGAAATTTAATTTGAAAAATAAGTAAGCCAAACAAACTCTAACGTGTTTAATTTAAATTATTTTATAAGTTTCCAGCAATCAGTTATAATAATATAAATTCTATTATTTTATTTTGATTTTAACTCGAGAACGTTGATCACTAAAAGTATCTTGTTGTATGTTGTCTGTTTATTTTTAAAAGCTTATGTTCCTTTCCAATCTTTGCATCTGATTATTTTCGAAAAAAATCGAAATGGAAATTCAGTCGCGACAGATTCGGTACAAATAATTATTATTGACATTGAATTCTTAAAAAATTGACTTTAATTTTGCTCAGGCATCCCCTCTTGACCAGGAAGTCAGGGGGTGTAGACAGTCAGTATTTCGGTAAATCACATATTACAAAACATATTTTTATATAATATATTATGTAAATAAATTATGTCAAAAGTCAAGTAGTGTTCAGAAAGCTTTATTTTAGATGATTAATGATTTTTTTAATTAATTCCTAGTGGACGTCTTTTCTCACACATAAAAACTGGTGATTACGAAAACATGATAAGCTATCTACGCGGATTATCTTACAATTACGAGATGAATCATGAATGGATAACTATGAAATTGTTTTTGCACATAATTATTACAGTATTACTAAATTTATTATCTACATTGTATATCTATTAATATTTAAATTTTTTGAAATTTATTTTTATTGCTATTTTCATCTTGTAGGACGACAATGCGATATCCGCATCTTTTCGTAGATTACAATGCATCTCTCAATGGTTAAATATAAATAAATCGACAAATCAGAGAGATAAAATAATAAAAACTTTCTGGAGACTAATATGCGTCCTATTAGAGTCATCAGCATAATGATAATTTATATGTATTTTACGTAGTTCACAATATAAAGTCTACATTTGTCAATTTTCGTAATAAATTTTTTATTTAAATTTAAAATACACTTAATACTACATTTTTCTACTGTGGGAATCATTAAAAAATTGCAAACAGATTTTAAAGGAATTCCTTGAAACAAAAAGTTATCACTTGATAAATTGGGGATTGGTCCTCCCTAAAAAATGTTGGTTAGGACCGCCTCTGTACCGTATATTCATATTTTAGCTTTATTTTCGCATACGTCAACTAATTATAACTGCATTTAAAGAAACTTACTTGGACAAAATTTAAATCATAAAAAATTTTTATATAGGTACATGTCGCTGCCCCCCCCCCCCCCCAAATCAAATTTTTTATTAAAATTTGTGTCAAGCGTTTGAGCTTCGTTAGAGCCTTAATGAGCTTCCGTTCTCATCGTTTGAGCTTCAACGGTCGCGGGTTATTCGCGAAAACTTTTAGGGAGGAGCGGTAGACATGATAGCCTCTCCCCCAATTGAAATTTTTGGGTAAAATTGGTGTCAAACGGTAGAGCTTTGTTTGACTTTCAATGAGCTACCATTCCCGTCGTTTGAGCCTCAACCGTCGCGGAGTTATTCGCGAAATCTTTGTGGGGGCCGTGGACATGTTTTTCTATTTTCTGTACTTTTTAACATTTTTGAGTAATTTTGGTGCCAATCGATAGAGATTCGTTTGAGCTTCAATGAGCTTTTATAATCATCATTATAATGCAATTTTCTTTAATGCTATTGGTGTTTTAAATTTTGTGCACCTCCGAGCAACTTGCGCGTGAAAACCTTTAATTTTAATTTCGTAAACAACTTAATAAAAGTTACATATAGTAAATAATAAATTAATAATATAATAAATAATAAAACTGTTAATAATAAAACTTTAGATGCTATATAATTATAAGGAATTGGCATTTAATGGCAATTGTAGTTTGTCGTACTGTTTTAGACGATTGGTTTAAATCATCGTAGCGTTCCCAATGTCTAGTATTTTCACGCCAACAATAGCTAATGTAATGCTCCATTGCGTTAACGTCTTTTACTATTACAGGCGGTATAAAGCTAATTCCTCCGCGAAGATAATATTTGTTTCCATCCAGGTGAATTTCACGAAAAATCTTCTGTAGTGGAATATCGAATTCTAAGAATGAAGGATCACCTTTTACCATTGGCCCATAAATTTCTAAAAATAAATGTTGACCAAAAATTGTTTTTTTCTCATGGCAAGTTTGGCATTGCACACAACTAGAAACATTAACATCTTTAAACTGCAAATCTAATGCTTTTTGGAAATAGGTAATTTCATTTGTTGGAAAATTAATTGTTATGGTGGGGTACTTATTTTCTGAGTTTTTCTTACAATTAGTACATTTTTGTTGCTCTATGATTGAGGGCTGATTACCAAATAATTACTGAAACATATAATAAGCTGTGGATGCAGCGTTGAGTTCCACATGATTATTTAGTAAATATTTCTTGTTCTGAATCTAAAGAATCTGATTTAAAATTGTAGCCTGTCGTTCATAAGTTTGAACGTTAACGCCATCACGCATAACATTTACAATCAATTCGTATAGTTTTGATGTAATATTTGTATTTACAAAATTTGCATAATTTCTACTTTCTGCATAACAACAGCACATAATATATATTATACTATCAAATCTACAGGTGTTGATTGGTGTATAATAAATTTTCTCCAATAAAATAGGTTTTAAATTTAAGCAATTACCGTTTCTTAGTAATCCTATTCCTCAAAACTTACTTTCGGAGTTTAATTTCTTTCTTTACAAACTCAATAAAAAGTTGTTTACAAAATTAAAATTAAAGGTTTTCACGCACAAATTGTTCGGAGGTGCACAAAATTTAAAACACCAGTAACTTTAAAAAAATTACATTATAATGATGATTATAAAAGCTCATTAAAGCTCAAACGAACCTCTATCGATTAGCACCAAAATTACTCAAAAATGACAGTTAAGACTCAAACGACGAGAATGGAAGCTTATTGAAGCTCAAACAAAGCTCTAACGTTTGACATCAATTTTACTCTAAAATTCAACTTGGGGGGAGGGACAACGTGTCTACAGCCCCCCTCCAAATATTTGCGAATAACTCTGCGACGGTTGAGGCTCAAACGACAAAAATTGTAGCTCATTAAAGCTCAAACGAAGCACTAACGTTTCACACCAATGCTACCTCAAAATTCGACTTGGAAGAAGGCCAACGTGTCTACAGCACCGTCCCCCATAATTTGAGAATAGCTTCGCGACGGTTGACGCTCAAACGACAAACATGAAAGCTCATTGAAGCTCAAATAAAGCTCTAACATTTGACATCAATTTTACCTAAAACTTCTAATTGGGGAGGGGGCTATCATAAACATTATAGAAGTCGCGGAGTTATTTGCGAAAACTTATGATTATGTGAAAAGAGAAATATAATACTGAAGATAAACGTTCGGTAAAAATAATGAAAGCGGAAGAAACCAGCATTGAAGAAAATATCAAAAAATTAACATGCGTAGGTTAACTACCTTCGAATCAAAAGGTTTCAGAAGATATATATTTACGTAGTGATATTCAAGAGATTCCAGAAACTATATCTTGCAACAATGCGTTCAAGAAAAAAATGTTCAACGAAGAAGACGAAATCGATGTCAAAAATTATGACGAAATTATTGATTTTATAATTTATAAATGGTAATTTATTAGCAAATGTTTTATTCTTTATATATAGCATATAAAGTTTTGTTATTAACAGTTTTATTATTTATTATATTGTTAATTTATTATTTACTATTTGTAACTTTTATTAATAAAATATATTTTCCTTAAAACTTACTTTCCGAGTTTAATTCGTTTCTTTACAAACTCAATAAAAAGTTGTTTACGAAATTAAAATTAAAGGTTTTCACGCGCAAGTTGCTCGGAGGTGCACAAAATTTAAAACACCAATAACTTTTAGAAATATTACATTATAATGATGATTATAAAAGCTCATTGAAGCTCAAACGAATCTCTATCGATTGGCACCAAAATTACTCAAAAATGTTAAAAAGTACAGAAAATAGAAAAACATGTCCACGGCCCCCACAAAGATTTTGCGAATAACTCCGCGACGGTTGAGGCTCAAACGACGGGAGCGGAAGCTCATTAAGGCTCTAACAAAGCTCAAACGTTTGACACCAATTTTAATAAAAAATTCGATTTGGGGGGGCCAGCGACATGTACCTATTTATTTTATATTAATGTTTTTAGTGCATATAATTCTACCCCTTTCTACTAGCTACTACTACAGACTACACCCTAGCTACTTCTAATATAATTTCTACTACATAAGGACTGCTTTTTTTACACCAAGCTTGCAAAAATTAAACCGGTTCGTACTGAACCATCTTTGCGCCGAATTGATCTCACCGAAACTTCGTAGAATAGAAAAATGCAGCATTAGATCAAAATAATATAAACACAAATATTACCATATTTTAGCTTTAATTCCATTTTAAGAATAGTTTTTCGAAATCAGCGAGTGATCGCCCCAAACTTATTAAATTTTTGTTACAGATTAAATTTATTTAATAGTATTTAATTTTTTAATATGATTAATGATATTAATATGGGATAAATATTTATGATAATTTTAAATTGTTTACGTGTTATTTTAAAATGTTTAATAAGAATCCGAAAAAAACTATAATCATTCAATTAAATTCTTATAAGTTATGATTTTTTTTAAATTTTAATTTAACATGAAAATAATTTAATCTTATTATAATTTTTTTATTAACTTTGCGGAATTACGACACTCGCTAGGTAGATTATGATCAAATTCTTAATATAAATCACTAAAAATATTACCAACAAATTGTAGCCACTATTTTCATATCTCATGGAGATTCATTAAGAAATTTGCTTTTTAAAAATGAAAAAATAATTACAAATATTAGCCAGTAAGCTGCAACGTTGACGGCACCCACACCTAGTATATAAATTCTATTGCAGCTTCCCGACTAGTAGTATTCGTGTTTAAAAAGGAAAAACTAAATTGAGTTTTTAAATATAGAAAAATAGTTAGTGAAATTATTTTTTTACGCTTCCATCAGGCAAGTGTTCAATTACATATTTCAAATGCGGCTTAAAAAGCTGGTTTTCTCGCCTAGTGTTTGAAAAAAACAGCGATTATTTTAAAACATGTTGGTATTCGTCGTTATACTTTGTACGTCAAATTGAATTAAATTAAATAGGTATTACAAATTTTTGAGATAAAATGCACTTTTTAATGCAATTATAATACAGCTATAACTTATTATTTTATAATTATATGTAAGTATGCTATATTTTTATTAAAAAATGTTATAAAAAATTAATGTAACAAATACCTATATTTTGTAGGTTAATAATTAAATTCAAACGTCAAATTTTGAATTTAAATATTTTATTACGAACAACAAAAAAAATCCTTAATACCAAATATTTCAAAAAATAATTAAATTTTGTATAACTAATTATAGAAGTCGCCGTAAAAAATTATGTTTATCATGCGGCAGGAAACTGTTTTCCGAGTACTAGTAAATACAGGCCTCGGCTAATTCACCTCGACCTGTAAAAAAACTCGTACTCGGAAAAATTCAGTTTCCTGACTAATGATAAAAATAACTATTCCTTTTTTTTAAGCTTAATTTTTAGTTTGGGCTTTTTTCAAAATGTTCAATCAACGCTTTCTGCGTCTAAACTAATAAAGATAAATATATGCTCTTACGGACTATTTTGTAAAAAATTTTCTACAAAATTGTTTCTATAAATTTTTCGGATTTTATATGGTTATCTCAGCGTTTTGAATATTATTATAATCCTGTAATATTATTGTTAATATTGTTATTGTTAATATTATTATAAACCATAAAACACTACAAAATTCAAAAGTACTAAAAAGAACATCTGCAAGCTACTAGTATCTCAATATAAGACAAAATGGGAGACCTTACAATCTCGGCGATCTACTGTCCTCTAAAGCATAACAATAAGAAAGAAAGAAAGCAGTATGACCACTTTTTTAAAACTCTTGGAAACAGATTTATGGCGGGCGGGGACTATAACGCCAAACATCAGATGTGGGGATCTAGGCTGGCGACATCAAAAAGCAGAGAACTCTATAAAACAATGCAAGCCAACAACTTTAAATGCATATTAACTGGAGAACCAACGTACTGGCCTACTGATAGACAAAAAGTACCAGATGTAATCGATTTCTGCATTATAAAAGGAGTCGACACCAAAAAAGTGCAAACCAAGTCATGCCTGGATCTCTCGTCTAATCATTCGCCTGTAATTGTCAAAATCTTTACCCAAATAATAGGCAAAGAAAAACTACCAAGTTTGTACAGCAAAAGAACTGATTGGAATGATTTTAAAAAAAATTAGATCAACTCGTGACACTCAACATTCCACTAAAAACAGATTGTGACATACAAGAAGCAGTACACAAATTAACAACTAACATACAAGAAGCTGCGTGGTGGGCAACTCCAGATACAAAAGTCCTGGAATTAAGAAAAGACACTCCATATGCAATAAAAGAAAAAATAAAATATAAGCGAGAACTCCGTAACCGATGACAACAAACAAGATTTCAAAGCAGCAAGAAGAAATAAAGCAGCTAAAGAAAGCAGTTGTTTACAGAAAACAAAAATCAAGATATTCGAAAATATTTAGAAAACTTAACCGCAACACAGGCTACTGACTATTACCTGTAGAAGCTAACAAAAAAGCTGAAAAGACCACAACAATCAATTCCTCCAATTAAAAACGAAAACAACCAGTGGGCACGGAGTAACAAAGAAAAAGCTAATGCGTTTGCAATACATTTGGCTAACACCTTCCAACCTTTTCCAATTATGACCTCAGCAGCAGAAGAAGTGGAAATAGAAGAATATCCTGAAACTCCATCCTAATTGGACCTTCCAATACAAAAATTTAAAAGAAAGGAAATCAAAAGAATAATTCAATTGGAAATCAACCCACTACAAAAAGCAGGTACGAAATGTTTGACAGCTATTACCCAGATATTTAACGCCATTATTACACTCAATCATTTCCCAAGTTAATGGAAGGTTGCACAGATTGTTATGCTGCCTAAACCTGGAAAGAAGCCTGATGACACAAAGTCCTATAGACAAATTAGCTTGCTTCCTATATTATCCAAGGTATTTGAAAAGCTAATATTATTACTTACACGTTTAAAACCCATAATCGAATGTCGAAGTTTAATACCTAATCAACAATTTGACTTCCGTAATTCACACGGAACAATCGAGCAAGTGCACAGGGTAGTAAGAAAAATTAACGAAGATCTCAATGGTAAAAGATATTGTTCGGCGGCTTTTTTGGATAGCAGTCAGGCGTTCGACAAGGTGGGGCATAATGGGCTACTCTATAAATTAAAAAGATTCTGCCATATTACTACTTCCTGTTACTTAAATCTTACCTAACTGATAGACACTCTCTTCTCAAATAAGAAAATGAATACACCGACCTTTACCACATTAAATATGGAGTTCCCCAAGGAAGTGTACTGGGACCTGTCTTGTACCTTTTGTTTGCGTCAGACCTTCCTCAAACCAGAAACACCACGATTGCGACCTTTACAGATGACACTGCCATTCTTGCGACTCACATTAACTCAGCGGTGGCATCAAATAACCTCCAACTCTGCCTGAATGCAATACAGGACTGGATAAAAAAGTAGCGAATCAAATCCAATGAAACAAAATCAGTGCACGTGACATTTACTATGCGAAGAGGCACTTGCCCAACAGTTAAACTCAACAACTACGAACTACCACAAGCAGAAGACGCTAAGTACCTTGGCATACACCTGGATCGATGTCTAACGTGGCGAAAGCATATTTTCACCAAACGAAAGCAGCTTGGGCTAAAGCTGAGCAACATGTATTGGATTATTGGTAGAAAATCCCAACTCTCACTGGAAAACAAAATACTTCTTTACAAGGCAATATTGAAACCAGTCTGGACATATGGAATCCAACTCTGGGGAGCGGCCGCCAATTCAAATCTTGAAATTTTGCAGAGGTTTCAGAACAAGGTGTTACGAACAATTGTTGATGCACCGTGGTACATGCCAAATAGTGTCATACAAAATGATTTTCCGATACCTACCATTAAAAAAGAAGTCAGAAGATTCAGTTCAAGTTATCAAAAGAAACTGGAGGTACATCCTAATGCCGCTGCTAAAGAATTGTCAGTACCATGTGATGAAGTACGCAGGCTAAAAAGATTTTTACCGGAAGACCTTGCCAAGATATACAACTAGTCATTTATTTACTGATTGTGAACTTTTTAATATGTTATAATGTAAATAGAGTAAATAATGCATAATGTTCACTGGAACATTGTGCTCATGTCAAATTGTTAAAGTTGTTAACTGTCATATAATTAGCTTATTATCTTAGATGTAGATAGATTGCCGAATAAATTGAGATTATTAAAAAAAAATCTTGTTAAATTACTCACTTAAATTTATTTATCTGAGGATACATTTTATTAATAGCATTATTATCTTAAATCCTTATTGCAATTATTCAACTTGTAAATGTGACGTTAGAACAAATTAACTAAAAGTAAAAGATCTAACTTAATTATTTTGTCAAATGTTTGCACTCGATAAATTTCTTATTTCGAAAGATTTATGATTACCACAACACTTCGCTTACTTACTTTTTGTTTTTTCGCACTTGTTAATTCGAATCTTATTGTTGCTTACTTAAATAATCTCTCTTAGTTCGAAAAACGTTGTTCAATTTTCTTAAGATGTTTTGGATTTCTCATAAAAGGTCTAACAATTTAATGAAATCTGTGCTTCGTCTACAATTAAGTTTTGGCGTTGTTTCCAAAATATTAATTGAAACAAAAAGCCGGCATTGGTCAACTTCGCAAATATTAAATTGAGTAATCATAAATATACAGTATATTTTGTAAAACTTAAAATGAGAAACAAGGATCCTGAAAAGTGAGTTTATCGAATTTATTTATTAACACATCATCAGTACGGAAACGCGAACGTTGTTTACTATATGAACTTGAAGCTTTGTTATAGCTTTTATTCAAAATCGATTACGTTAATTTAATTTGAATCGCCGTAGGAAAGGACGAGGTACATAATGGCGTAATAGTGATCTGCAATAGATTAGCTTCGCATCAAATAACTTTTGGGTTATATACGAAACTTTCGATCTTCCATAAAATTTTGAATCAGATAAATATCTTATATCATAGACAATTTATTTACATTTAAAAATGTCAGAAAATATATCTCGATAAATTTTGGTGCAGCCAGAAATTTCGAGAGTGAGAGACGCTGTCACAACAATAATTTTTAATCTAAACCGTTTATGGTTTCTCCAATTTGAACATAATTCAAACTATTTGTAAGTGCAGATGTGGAAAAAAATTATGCATAGAAGTAACTCAATCCATGCAAATTAATATTTTTTGAACTTACTATACAGAACAACGAAAATTTCACGGTTTTTGTATGTCGTTACGGCTTTGTATTTTGTGAGTAACATACAATGCAATGATAAATGGTTTCTTGTTAAACCAAGTCCTACTGTAAACACAGTGTATTTGTTGGAACCCATGTTCTAGTGAATTACTATTTTTACGTTAAATGAAAAACTCTTGTTCTAATTAATTATACTATTCGAATTGTTACTTAAACACACAGAAGTTTAATAATAATACATTATATATCAAGTAATCAACGAGCAGTTTACTTTCGACTAAGCTTAAATTCAAAATATAGGTTGAAATAATCATGCTGATATTGGTTAAAATCGGTAGATATCAACTCAAGATAATATAAATCAAATGTAAAAGATTTTCTGTAGAGTAACTCCCTAGAGTTTTTTTCTCTAGGGAGTCTGTTATTCATTAATTAACTCTGGCAGATAACCATCTAAATTACACCGTGATATAGTAAATAGAAACCGTTGAAAGCGTATAAAATTAATTAAAAACACCCGGAGAAGGCATTAAGTAATTGCTAAAACTTTATTACGTTTGCTTAGCTTGCTAATTTTTAAATTGTAATTTAATATAATAGTAATTTTCATGAGATAATAATTTATGTTTTAAAACAAACGTTCAAAATTATGGACTAAGCTTAATTATACATATTATATACGTACACCGCTTGCAGAGTCACATGAAGCGTAGTCTGATGCTTAAATATGCGGTGACACTTAATCCCATTTATCATAAATTCTTCCATGTTCCTCCGCGTCCAATCGATGAAACAAAATTATTTTGTGTTATAATTAAAATCTCTATTTTTGTTTCGGTATTTAAAAGGGTTGTAGGTGCTATTAAAATCTAGTATTAGAATGTATAAGAAAAACCTTAAAATCTTAAGTAGGTTAGATGTAAGTTTAGTGTCTTGAGTACTTTAGTGCTTTCTTGTGTAAATGCGAAATCCTCTTTTGTTAATGCGTGCTGCATTATTTTTTTTATAAAAAGTAGAAACTATAAATTTACCGATTCCATTTTATAGCGCTTACATTTTTACATAATTCCATAAATGCGCTATGTCGAAAAAATGAAAAACAATATTCTGCATTTTTGCATTTAAATTTTCTGCAGGAAAATTGCAGTTGGTAATAAGATAAAATATATAATTTAAACTTTGTTACTACTATGAATATGTAAATTAATGTAATATCGTTCTATTATTAGCATTTCTCTCAATATTGTTATTTAAATAAGCCACCAGAGAAGATAAGTCATTCTATCGATCTTATTGAATAACGGGTTCCAATAAATAGGCAATGTAAATAGCTATCCTCTGAGTGTGTCTAATTTCTAGAAATTAGGTTTACATTGAATCTTCAGTGCTTTTAACAAAATATTTGCACCTTGTGCTCAAGCTCCGAATGTACTAAAAGCAAAGTCAGTAACGGTCGCTGGCTGCATATATTAAAATTTAATATAAATATACTAAACTAAAAAATAGTTGACAGAAAAAAGTAAAGTTAACCATAGGATTGTTTGCGGTTAGACGTTCAATGTTCGTACAAAACGCAGAGGAAGCAGGAAAGTTTATCATTTAAGTTGGAGAATTAAGAGCATTTTTGTGGATGCGAAAGGGGTTGTGTATTAAAGAAATATTTTATTTTTATTGCTAAAGCTTTAAAAAGGAGGAAAAGGTTATGGAATTATTGAAAGCTAAACTGATAAGTTAAAGTGAAAACATAAACATCGTATCTTTTTGTAGATATCAGTTTCATCAAAATACTTCACTTGAAGCTAGCAACGTCAGTATTTCTATTTAAGTCTATTCTCTCCGTCGCCGTCGAGTGGAGTCGAGCGTCAAGATAAAATTCAGGTTTTAAAATATAAGGATTTATTATTAAATGTCGAAATGCTATTACTATTCTCTATACTATACTATACTATTCTCGTATTATTAATTTTGAGTTTGAAATTTAGGAATCATCATAATACTATAAAATATAAATCGAGATTAGGTTGGTATGAATGAATGTTTATGAATGAATGCTACTAACACGCACGCAGCACATTTGTGCCCTCAGAGAAATATGGAAGCAATGAGTTTAAAAGCCAGCGACTTAGATGAAGAAATTGCAAGCTTGTCGAGTAAACACATTCTCTCCACGCCTGAGGGAACAAGCATCAGCAACAAAAGTGCTTGCAATCAGGCTATGAATGCAGAAGAAGAGGATGATCTCCAATCGGTCAGAAGGACACAAGCTCGACACGCAACTCAGAATTTGTCAATAAAAAACCTACATAGGAACAACCGTTTAAAGCACCTGAAGGAAACATCGAAACAGAAGTTAACGTGCGAAAATCAAATTTAACTTTAAGCAGTTGATGAACCAACGTCAATACCTGCCACAGCGACATGAAAGTAAAGCGGCCCCAAGAACAAATGGGGGGCAAGGTCAAAATCCCCAAAAAAGAGTTCATCAAATCAGAATCCCTTCCATCACTTTAAAGGACAATACGGCATGGCCCATCCTGGTAATAAAGATTAACACCGTAAGAAGCGTTTCAAGGTATGACGTTTGTTATACTTTGACGAAAGAAAATTCAGGATTAAATTTGAAGGCACTCGCTTCTCTGAGCGATTCATCTATGCCGGAGTCCCACAAGATTCCATTCTCACTCCGACTCTATTCAACGTGTTCATGAGCGACATTCCGGCCCCACTCGACTCGATGACGAAGATCTTGCTGTACGCGGATGACACGTGCCGTTAGTGCACGCTAATTAGTGCATCTGGTAGCGGGAACTCTACCTTCGGTAAGGGGGTGAGGAGGCTGGAGGGGAGGGGGAATTTTTGCGTTATTTTTTCGATATCTTGTCTTATTTTCGAGATAATCAGCTTTTTAAGTTTTTTATGTGCAAATTATTTTAATTATTATTGATTATTAAATGCTATTTAAGCAAGGAAGTAGATAAAATAGTATATCAAACTTGTGAGATAACAATGCATTACCGGCGGAAAATTCAAAAGCCCTCGGGCCTACGGCTCTCTGGCTTTTAAATCCTTCGCCGGTAATGCATCTCATATCTCCCGCGTAGATAATATACTATTATTATTTGAAAACGTTTTAATTGAATATTTGTCAGTTGTCAATTTATAAATTTGTGAATTATTTGAATTATTATTACATTCTCTTAAACTTTTTTCAGCTAATTCATCCGCGTTAGCTCTTTGAATTACTCTTTGAAGATTTAATTTAGAACTACTTAAAAAATGACTTTGCGGTTTTTCATTTTGAATACCAGTTATAATCTGGTCTACAATTTCTTCTTGTAAAAGTTCCTCCGTTGCAAATCCACAATGAACTGATAACGACTTCAACGATGTTAAAAATTCATTAAATGATTCTGTAGGTCCTTGTCTTCGTACTCGAAATTGTTGTATTTCAACACAAGGTGAAGATTCAGGAAGGAAATGTGCCCCAAGTTTTTTCATAATATCGGAAAAAGATAAGTCTTTAAGATTTGTAGGAAACGCTACGGACTTTAATTTCTTATAAATTTCTGGTCCAACACTATTGCTAAATAAATATACTATCTCCTTACCTTGAATATCATTTTGCAATCAAATCTTTCCTAATAACAATCGATATCTTCCTTATCGTTATCGAAAGCTGCGAACATTGTAAATTTTCTTTCCACAACTTTTTTCATACTGATGTCCTTTAGCTTTTACTTTTAGTTCGCTTGAATCTTCTTTCAGAATTTTTTCCATATACATTAAAGTGGTATTTGAACTGAATAAATACTGGCCATATGGTCACTTCGATTCTACAACAGGTGACCACATGACCAGCAGACCCGGGACAAGTAAACGCACGACAACCGAACACATGACGAGTGACCACGCTGACAAGTGACCATACGGACAAGTGAACACACGGATAAGTGACCACTCTGACAAGTGAATACACGGACAAGTGATCACCTTGACAACTGAACCCGCGGTCAACTGAACACACGCAATAAAATAAAATAGAACGTAAAACTTAACCTATAGTCTGTTTTTTTTAAGAAAAAGATTGGAATTTGTACTAAAGCAACAACCTTGGAACGTAAACCAATGAAATTGCTTTGAAGGTAGACGCTATTACAATAACAAAATTTTTGCGATTGAAGTGCTATGCGTGTTGCCTAAACTAAACCGGGTAAAGTCATAAATACATACATAAATAAGATAGATTTGAACAAAGTTAAATATAATATCGAATAGACGTAGTTATTTGGTTATAACATTTCGCTTTTTTGTGATGAATGTTTAATATTACAAGATTAAGTACTATTTAAATTATCTGAAGTTTCCCGATGTAAATATTATTCATATGTTAGATCGACTATATAACCTAATTTCGACTTATTTCGATAAAATTTAAATATTATTAAAAATACATAATAAACTCAAACTATATTCTTTATTATAACTAAATAAGCATTAAAAAAATATTTTTATTGCAGTTTGTCATTCGGAACAAGTATAATAAAATAAACAAATAAAATAGTTAAGGTTATTAAAATGTGATATTTTTTTATAACATTATTTTTATCTAACATGTAAAAATTAATTTTATAAAAAAATAAAATAAACAAACTAAACAAAATTATTAAAATAACGAATTTTAACTGTTAAGTAAAGAATACATACTTACATAGAAAAATAATATTTGAAAACAATAAATACGACAATAATTTTTATAGTTTTTTAAATATTATCTGGTTTTTAGTTTACGACAATAATTTTTATAGTTTTTTAAATATTATCTGGTTTTTAGATCCTTCGCCGGTAATGCATCTCGTATCTCCCGCGTAGATAATGTACTTATTAGTTTGTTTTTTTAACAGTTAAAATTTATTAATTTAATATGTTGTTTAATTTGTTTATTTTAACATTACATACCACACTATCTACTTTAAAAATTTATTTTTTAGGTATAATTAGTAAGTATTAGGTTAGTAAGTAGGTCTTCAATCCTCTTTAATATAAACATCCACGAAGTAATACGCAAATGGAAACAAAAATACGACGAAGGAATTCCTCTAGATAAGAATACAATCTTTAACTGTATTTTATATGCTGACGATGTAGCAATAGTTGCCGAAACAAGAAACAAGCTGCAAAAGGGTGTACATATACTGTCAAATATCTGCCAAAAATATGAAATGAGTATATCAACTGATAAAACAAAGACAATGGCTTTTATAGGCACATGTCCAACACGAACCAAAATAGTCATTAATGGAAAAATATTAGAACAGGTTAAAAACTTTAAATATCTAGGATACGATTTGCCATATGACTATAGTAATGATATAGAACAAAAATTAAATAGATTTAACAGTATATGTGGAACGATAAAATCGAGGAGAGACACCCAAATGAAATTTTATAAAACGATTGCAGTGCCAACAGTTACATACGGGAGTGAAGTATAGACAACAACAAAAAAACAAGAAAGCCGGATCCAATCACAGAAAATGAAGTTTCTCCGAAGAGTGAAAGGTTGTTGTAGAATTGATAGGTTGAGAAATGAAGATATAAGAAATGAACTGGACATATATAACCTATACGAGAGTATAAAGAATTATATAAGTAGCTAGAAATAACATGTTGACCGAATGAATAAGGATAGATTACCAAAAAAAGCTACGAATTACAAATGCATAGGAAAAAGAAATATAGGCCGGCCGAGAAAGAGATGGGTTCCGTAACAGGCAAAGTTGCCTAATACTTGAAGCGAAGAAGAAGAAGAAGGTAAGTATAATAATTTATTCTGATTATTTTCACATCTCTCAACTGCTAAGGCTACTTGTTCATCTAGAAGTACATATTTTCTTTTCTTTTTTTCCGGTTGACCCATTTGTGCTTTTTACTAAAGTAAACCTATAATATGATATGTCCTTCTGAAGACCATCAAATAAGTTCCAGATACTTGGATGGCTACAATGAAATAGTGAAT
This sequence comes from Cantharis rustica, assembly GCA_911387805.1. Lineage (NCBI taxonomy): Eukaryota > Metazoa > Arthropoda > Insecta > Coleoptera > Cantharidae > Cantharis > Cantharis rustica. The sequence continues at coordinate 47,245,759 of OU426878.1, read as the reverse complement.
TTAATCCATTATAAAATCCTTCACAGCAATTAATAGTTCTTGGTGAATTATGGTTAGCAGCGGTAGCAGAATCATAATGATTTATGATAATGATTCCAAATTGTAATTGGTAATTGCACCTTTAATGTAAGTTGAAAAACAAATAGGTAAGAACTGCATTATACCTACTATCATCTGGAAATGTTGCAGCTAATTCATCAAACATAGGTCTTACTTCACTGATCGGCACAAATACCAGTGCGGTTAGAGGTTTTAATTTTATATAATATAATTATATAATATAAATATGGTTATATAAATATAACCATAAAAATATAACCGTTCAAGTTTGACGTTTTGTGACAGCTGTCTCGTCGTTTCCAGATTTCGTTCACAAAGCTGTCACCATGGGCGCTACGACCCGTATTCGTATCCCTTCTTTTCCGACTCACATAGCGAATAGTGTTTAACATAAATAACAAATATTTAAATTAAAATATTACGTTTGTGTTAAGTTGCCGTGGGTTCAGTTCTGTATGTGTTCACTTGTCAGAGTGTTCACTTATCCGTGTGTTCACTTGTCAGTGTGGTCGCTTGTCAGCGTGGTCACTAGCCATGTGTTCGGATGTCGTTCTTTCACTTTTCGTGGGTTCGCTTGTCATGTGGCCACCTCTCACTTCTCAACGTTTTTAATTCTTTTCTTTTTAAACTTCTTCAGAATTATTTTTTTGTTTATCATGGTCGCCACTTGTTGTATCGTAGGTGAGAAAAATTCACTTTGAAATGAATTTACTTCATTCTTAAGAATCGGAAATTAATTAGCATTGAACATGCTTCCATTTTAACCTTATTATATACAACTATTTTCACCAACACGAAAATCTCAAATACACTGAAATAATACACACATTTTATATACAAAGTTTAACACAAATGTAACAATATGCTTCGTGAAAAACTCAGAAAAGAATTTAATTAAAAAAAATTCAACACACACTATATAGCATTAAAAAACAGGTCCGATAATTTCGACCGATTATTCGAAACGGGACCGCCACCTACCTAAACAAACGGAGTGTGCACGACGTAAATACGTAAATAAGTCGTGCACACGCACAAAACAATGAGCAATTCAACGACCCTTACTACTACTCTACAAAATCCTATTTGTCCGCAATATTTTGAAAAAGTGTATGTAATAGACAAACTAAAAAGTTCCCATGTAGAAACTTTACAATTTAAAGTTTTGAATTACATAGTAATGTTACACGATTTGAACTCGCAGCTGTTTATACAATATGAAGTCAACAATTTGTTTCAGTACCATCAATATCTCGAAATATTAATTGATACATTTATAGAAATAATTAATATGTGGGTAACTAGAGAAAATTATATTATTGCTTTTTATGATAGAGCCACAAAAAGTTATGTAACAATCGACAAAGTACTAGAATACATTGAAATCTACAAAGATGCAGCTAGTATTATAAGTGACCAATCGGAGGTACTATATTAAGGAAGAAAAGACTGGCAGAAACGGATGCTTATATGTATATGTATATTGTAATAAACACTTTTGTAAATTAAGCTAAATCTTTGGCTAAATAAAGTATCTTAAATTAAAAAGTTTTTAAATTGAACAATTAATTAAACAATAATGTTTTATATGTTTACTACGGGGGTTCGGTCCCCTGGATGCCACACAGCCCAACCGCCTACCGTTGCTTCGCGGTCCTAACGAGTAGAATCTAAATGAAATAGCTTAAAGTTATAAAAAAAATTTTCTATACATTTTCATTATTATTAAAAGCCTTTTCTTAACTTGCTCTCAGAAAAAAAAAGAAAAGAAAATCTAACTAAAAAAAAACTTCGTCAAAGTCATTACCAACATACAAAATAATATAAATTCTTTTTAGGATTATTTTGTAAATTGCAGGATTTTATTAACCGATTTAAAAAAAATTTCATAATTGATATTTTCATAATCAAAATTTAAAGACTAAAAGTTGAAAATAACAAAAATGAAAAAAAGCTTTTTATAGAAACTGCACTAAAAGTAAAAAATAATTTTTCAAATAAGAACAAGCAAAGCTTTTTGAAAACATCAATATAAAAAGCGTTGTGTTATTGTAGTCATTCACCACAATTAATTATTACTGGAAAAGATCAATTCTAAGTGTGCTGAAAAGTTCCATTTGCTCCAGAGGGATTTAAATTTTCATTAGGAGTCATCATATTGTTGACATTTGGTGGCAATACCAACGGTAAGGTAAATCGCGAATACTACCAATATTCCCCCTGTGAGGCTGTGTATCTTTCTTTCTTGCCGTTAGTTGGTTTTCTTTCCATCTTAAAAATTAATTCCTATAAGTACATGATAAGTACATGAATACGATCGAGTTGCCCGAGCGACTTTACGGACGAACAATTATGGCTTTCATGTATACTACCGATATTCCCTCTGTGAAGCTGAATGCCAAACAACTACATCCGACAAAGTCTAGATGGCTAATAGCGGCCGAGGTTACTGTCAATTAATTTCGATCACGAATTTCAAAATTTTAACTGTATTATACGAAAGAGAACAATTTTCTGAGCATTTTAAAAACGAAAAATTCCTGGACCGTCCATTACATTTTGAGAAAACAGCATTTTAAAATTACGAAAAGTAGGTAGATGTAATATGATATACCCCGAACGATGAACCTCTTGGCGATATGAAGATTCCACGGTGTTCCGTACTTCTTCTTCATCTGCCGTGGGTGTCGCGGGCGTTCGAATTTAGTAAGGTTGTGTTCCATTTTTTTTTTTTAGCGCTGGGCTTAAACAAGCTGGAATTTTGTTCCTTGTGATATACCTGGATGCGTTGAGGTCTCTGCTTCTTATTTTGTTGACGGTACGTGTGCTTTGATATACTCTTAATGTCTTCGCAACAGTTCTTCGCAACACCCAGGACCCTGCAAATCACGGAAAATTATCCCCATGGACCAAAAACCCAGCCCGATCAAGCTTAGCGCTTCAAATGAGGAACCACACCTCAATAAATTAATTTTTTTACCAATTTAAAAATTAATCCATTAATCCGATAAGTACATGAACAATATCAAATCGCTCCGGACTATTTTAGGAACTTTAAGGCCAAACAATTATGGCAATTTGAAATATCGATTTTTCACTTAAGTCGTTCAAATTATGTTGACGGTGAGTGAACTCAACGTAAATACGTGTTTTGGTTATTAGTCATGGATAGTTATTATGTATGTAGCATTTTCAAAATGTCAAGAAAAGGATGGAATACAAATTCAAAGTGAAAGCGACAAAAAAAATTAAAAAAACTTTTTAAACAAAACTTTTTCTAGAAATAGCACTGAAGAGTAAAAAATAATTTTTCAATTAAGAACAAACCTCCCTGAAAACATCAATATAAAAATCGTGAGGCTATGACTATAATTATTTTTTGTTATCAAAAACTTTTTCACAGTTTATCTTTAAAATAATTAAGAAGGAAAAATTGAACATTAAGAATTTAAATTGGAATCCCATAGTCTGTGAATTAAGTATACATCCCCTATGGACATAATGTAACTGTTACATTTAAGAAATGTTTTAAGGCTATTACCTGGGCTATTACGCTTTGAACGAAAATTCGATTTTAAGTGTACGAATAACATGTAACGAATAACATGATGTATAATATTATACATTTAAACTTACTAGTTTCTAGTTTTTAAAAATGGAAAAACCAGGTATTAATTAAAATATTTGCTTTATGCTAAAAAATTTATTTAAAATTGACGCTCGACGTCGGTATTTTATTTAAAAAATTTGTAGATATTTACATAGTATCTAGGTATTTTTGTTGATCAATTAAAGTTATGTAAAATAAATGTAGCGTACTTTATAGCGGATTAATTTTTTAAGTATTATTATAGAAAAAAATATTAATAATAATCTGTTTAAAGATTTAAAAAAGTTGTGAATAACGGGCATTAAAAGATAATTATAAACATTTTTTACATAACAATTACATTCGAGACTCTGTCTCTCTGTCTGTAGTCACTATCAGAGTGCTCAACTTTTTTTACCTAGCAAAAAAATATAGTTATTGAATACCACAAAATTCACTCACTAAGAGTTCATGGCGGCCGATAAGCCGCTTGACTTCTTAGTAAATATGAGAATTAGGTGCAAAAATCTATCTTTCTATATATCACCACGTTCTTATGATAAACTGTTTAAAATTCACATATATATTTTTTGTAAATTGTTAATTCTTTTATAAACGCCGAAAATATAAAAAAATAATTTTTGTTTGAGTTTAAATATATTTACAATTCGTTAATAATCGTGTTAAATAAAATATTTTTTGATAAATTGATTTTCATGAATTTACCATTTGAATTTTAGAATCTTTGTGAAAGATATTATCTGGATTTGTAATAGGTAATTTTAACTTATTATGTTATTATTAATTTATTATAATGGAAAATAAAATTAGTATTTTAACTCAGCTATTCTACAATTATTTTTTTCAATAGAAAAATGTTACCACACCGTTTTTGCATGTATTAGAAAAAAGAAAATTTTAATTTTTTGTTATTCAACAAAATTACATCTGTTTAAAATGTTGAACTTTATGGACCTTATGATCATATTCACCCTATTTTATGACGCTACATGTTTTTTTATTGCAAATTTACTTCAATTCATGTTAGCCCTTGTAAAATGTTGTAATAAATTATGATGAATAATTAATAATCGAAAATTACCAATGAAAATTATAACTATTCTAGTATAGGTTCATGTATTTAACACATAAATTCAACGTATTTAAAATTGTTAATTACTCACATTCGTTATTGCAAACCACAAATGAGGTGGTTGGTTGCTTGTGTATAAAGTTAAAACTTTTAGAATTATGTCATTTTATATTGCAGATTCCAGAGTTTCATTGTTAAAAAAACCTTTTTTATTACTTTTATTCATAATTTGTTGAGAATGTATTTTATTTTGAGTAGAATTAATTAGCAACAGTTAATTACGGCGTCAGCTTATGTTGAAGACGATGATTGAGCGATAAAATTAGCTATCTCGTATGCAGTTTTACGTCAGCAATTCAGTGACTAAAACTGACTTTTTTATTATTATTGGGTAAGTTATCTTTTGATTCCATGTCACACAGAGAACTTCAATTTACTTCCATTATCAAAAAGATTAAAATTTTTACAATATATATATCTACATAAATACAAAAATGTTTTAATAATTTAAAAAAATTATAACAAAGTAAAGCCTTGATGCACGTAAATTGGCAAAATTAACATTTCACTGTAACACAAATTCAAAACTTAGCTCAAAGTAACAATTTATTTTAATATTCATCGGACTCTGAACATTTTCTTTGTGTGGGTAAAAATTAAAAGGAATTTTTAAACGTAAAAAATTCTTAACAAAGCTAACAAACCTTTAATTAACGGATTTATTTAGATTTAAATTTATCTTCCAAGCTAACTTAGAAATCTCTGTTAATCGAAGCTTGAATTAATTACAACGCAAAACAAATTGTTAAGGAAAATTTAAGAATCTTCAAATTTGAATAATTTAAATTTATTTTGCGAATATATCCCCTGCGGTATTACACTTTTAATACAAATCAAAAATTATATTGAACAAAAATTTTACTTTCGAAAGCTTCGTCTCATGCTGCATCAAGATTCATCGTTTTTTTTTAATATTGTATAAAAAGTTGAGCCACTTATAGTACCAAAAACTTGAAAGTATAAATAAAATAAATTACATAATATCTAAAAAGAAATGCTACTTTTAGTTTGCCAACAGAAAATTGGTTTAAAAAACTTATTATTTGTTTCATCACCTTTGTCATCTAACTAAATTTATATTCTAACTTAAATCTAATTTATATTCCGCTGTTTTTATAATATAATAAAATAAAATATAATTTTGAAATGTCATGAAATGTAATCCGTAAAATGTATTTTCTTCAATTTTAAATTATATTTCCCGATCGTAAAATCGTACTAAAGCAAATTACATAATTACAGAAAGATGAATATGTTTATTGGGATAACTATACTGAATTGGTGGAAAGATTAATGGTCACGGTATATCACAAAATAAAACTAAATGAAGTAATTGAACAGAGTGAGCGTTTAATTTGGTTTCTCTATTTTTGCACTTCTTTTTTACAATAACAAAAATTCTGATTTTCTATTCCTTCTTACTTTTGTCTTCATTCTACTATTTTTTTCAGAATACAGTATGAATTTCTTATGACTTCTAATTTTTGATATTTTGTTATAATCAATTAAGGTTAACATTAACCTTTATCTTTTAGTAATATCTATATTTGCGTCATCACTTGATTGAACAATTCAGAAGCAATCTGCAGGTTATTTTTTTGAACTTTTAATTTTTTAAACCCGAAGAATATTTTATAAAATTTGTTTACACATTATACTTAAAAAGTTAATAAAACTAGATACTAGTGCGAACAATTTTAATATTAAATGTGCATCTGATTTTACGAACCTACATAAAACACCAAATTTTAAATCTGCGAAAGATAAAATTGTTACAAACCGATTCCGTTTTTCAAAATAAAATTAATTTCGGTTGCCTTAAAAAGAGCATTTTTCTTTTCATCGACAATAGAGTTAGTCACAGGAACCCACTCTTGCAAGTCTCAGGCTCTTATAAGGTAAAGCTAGTCGAGGTAAAATTAAGACAGTAAAGGGTTCTACCTCTTCATTGAGCATCAGGAGAAAAATTAGGAGAAATTTTGTTATTGTAAAATTGTCATAATTCAAAGTAATTTCATTGGTTAACATTTAGAGGTCGTCGTTTCAGTAAAAATTCCAATATTTTTACTTAAGGAAACGTACTATACATACAATTTACATATCTTCGAGTTTCGCTATGTTTTAAATCTTATATACTTTACGAGTTGCTTTTACATTTCAGTTTTTATTAATCCTATTAGCAATTAGCATAATATTCATAACGATTAAATTCTTTCTTATTTTCTTGTATTTCAATTTCTTCCATGGCTTCGTCAGTGGCAACTGGTACGAAGAGGGCAATGTGGCACAGCTCTCCCAAACAGTATGTTGTGGTAATTCGCGATCACTTTTTTTAAGTGTCGGTATTTAAAGCCAGTTTATATCTGTGATTAATCTAAGCAAAGTTTAAGCTATTCTGTTTTGTTATTGTAATTTGAAACCTTTTTTGGTTAATTTCAGGCTTAAACTGAAACTGAAATACTGACTCTAAAAGTTTTATTTTTAAATACAATTGCAGGTTATATTGCGAGGGGGGGGGGGGGTTAGTAGTTCATACTCTCAGATCTTCCGGTTTCACAGACAGATGGTTTGCGTGCATATGTATAATTAATTTTCTTAAATGCGAAAATTTAACTTTTTCGGAGCGAAATATATTTACGATCGGGGTAGTCCGCAGCGAGATCTTGCAGGCAAAAAATACCCTTAGTAACTTTTTAACGCAGTAAATTAATATTACAATTATTACAAGTTTATATACTGAGATAACCCGAGCTATACAAATCTTCTATATTTGCTTAATCTCAAAAATTACTCCTAGCTGGGCATTCATTTTTTGTAGCTATGAGCTCTTCAATGTTTAAAAAATTTTGTAAATTAAAACTTGCTCAAATTTTGTTACCTTTTCAATATGTGGTATTGAATGTGGTATTCTAACGCACATGTGCTATTATGCAGCTGGCTTCACAAATTTTGCTGCGTTGTAATTTTGCATCGAATAAATTATCACTCTCCTTAATCTTTCCAAATTCTTGGCACTTCACTTTAATAATTAAAACAAAACAAAACATCAACTCAACTTATTTATTTTCAAAAAAAAAACAATTTTATTAAAATAGAACAATTGTAATTAGAATTGCGGGTATAGCTTGTCATCCGCTCGACCATTCGACGTAAAGGCCGTCGCCTAAGTCTTTGCATCAACCTTCTCCCTACTTTCAAGTCCCACTCTTATTTACAGCTAACATTTTTGTGTACAATTTGATAAATAAATAAATAATGAAATTGAATTTTTAAATTATTTACAAAACAAACGAAACAATTGTTTTTAGCATTTCGAAGCACGACAATACTTATCCAATAAACAATGTAGTTTAGCATAAATGTTAATGCAACGTCATTACGCTGTTCAATTAAAGTATAACAAATTACGAGCCGCCGATGTTTAATATACATGATAAATACATATACCACACAAAAACGCATATTTTATGAAATTTATAACACAAAATTTCGAATAAACGCTAAAAAAATTACAAATTGTAATATAATTTTTTTTCTTATTAGCCCATGGATTACTATGGGCCTAATCTCGTGTTATATTATATTAAAGGTCAGGTTTGTCTGTCATTCTTTCCGTAATGCACCACCAATAAGTAAACTTTTATTGTCAATCCAAAACAATTGGGAGGTGAAGGGAAAATAAAGAATCAGTGCGGCCTTTAGGCCGCACAACTTGAACATATAATAATATAATTACATATTACATATAATAATAATATAATCTTTTAGCCAAAAAATAATTACAAAATTTAATAAATTTCATAAACGTAATCAAAATTTTTAGCTTTATTAAACTTGGACTTACAGCATTGTATAATCAAAAATTTTAATTTCTCTTAAACATCTGCTACTTTTACATCTGTTTTACTTCTTCTGTTGCCTTCCTGTCTATATGAGCGCCCGAATTGTTAGCCAATAAAGTTTAGGAAAGTTACACATTACTGGGACAATTAAACTAATGAAGATAAATTCGGGTTTCTGGTTTAATTGTGGTAACACAGATCGAGAACAGAAAGTTGAATTGATATATTTCAGTTTCTCGATTAGAACAAAACACATAACAAATAATAAAAAAATACAATACCAAGTTAAAAATTAGCACTTGCCTTCTGAAGTGGAATACCGTAATGTAACTAAAAGGTTGTTAAGTATTAGTTTACATTTTTTACAAGTTTCCACCAAATTTGTTGAAGAAAGATACCAAATTAGCCAAACGAAACTTCATAGTAAATAATGTTAAAACTTAGCATTATTTTAGCTTTAGTAATATCTAATTAACTCACCCACTGTAATAATAAATATCATTTCAAATCGGCAAAATCACTGCTTCACAGGTCCTTTTGAAATAATTAATTACTTTCTCAATCAATATTATGTCCAGCTGCATCAGCAGAAACGTATCAAATTTGTTAACAATTAATCTACCGCGAACAGCATTCCAGTTTGATCATTGAATTTTTAAGAAATGGTTCTAAAATGCAAAAAAAAATTAAATTTGATAAATACTGACTTCTTCGTGGATTGACGTTTTAACGATCGATTTAATATTTTTCCTAACCATGTGTAATGGAGGAATTTCATAGTCGCTTAGCCGGAAGGTATTTAAAAATTTACGTTTTAGTATTAATATCAGGAACAAATAAAATATTAAACAATTTCTAATTTCTATTTGAATAGATAATTAATAAAAAAGTAATAATAGAATCACAATAATAGCTAAATCAATAACTATTTACTACAAGAGAATGTCGTATTGACTAAAATTGCCAAGTTGAAACTACAAGGCGATTGACTGAAACTTTGCAGAAGATACAAAGAGCTTCAAACATTACCGACGATTAGTGCTAGAGTGTGTTATTTTGAAACTTGAAAAGAGAATGAACAAAAAAACTGAGTGTTTGTATGTCCAATAGGTAAAATATAGTCCTTGGAGTAACGCAAATAGGTGAGCGGAATATAATTTTTAATTTTGTTCAATCACGGTTTTCAATTAGAATATCATGAAATTTTGAAGTGCTAAAACGCGTTAACTTGAAATTCATGGCTCTTAAACTCTTGTCAAATCAACGAACCGTTTAAATTCCAACGCAACATCACGAATTTTTCCAATCCTAATTTAATTTAATTATGAAAAGGTTGAAATACGTGCTATAGGTCAATGTGTTATCAATTGCAAAAGTAAATCTGTAGGTGGTAATAAATCTTCGGTGGGTTCTTTTACTTTTTCTTTTACATGTTTCCAACAATCTTTCATTTTATTTCCGCATCAAAAAGAGTGAAAATTGGTAGATAATAAAACACGAGTTTTGAGTTGATCTTTTAAAATTCAATTTTTGTTGTTGGATGTGTCATATTTTTAAATTTTCTTTGGCATATGTTGTAGATTGAAAGCTTTCTGATTGTAAATTTATTTTGCAAAAATGTGTTTCGATTGATAAGGTAGGCAGGTAATTCATTATCGGCGGTTTGCGAAATAAAGCGAAAACAATTTTTTTGTTAACTTTTTGATCAATTTCTTTCTTGTAACACAGAAATATTATTTTTATGTGCTACAACTAATGAGAGAAACGACATCTATTCCCTTCTGGGGTTGAATTTCTTTTCTTAAACTTTGTTATTTATTTTTAAACTTAATATTCCCCAAAGAACAAGTTTTGGTGATTTTATGTACAGAAATAAATAACATCTTGACGGTCGGTGTAAGTTATTTCGTTCAAGTAATGTAAGTACATCAAAGGTTCCAAAAAACAGGACAATTTAAATTGCGCAAATTTACTATTCTTATAGTTTAATTTAATTCTTTATTTACTTGCGGTTGTTGGTAGTTAACAAACTAATAATTTAGAATTATTTGTAAGATAATTTTAAAAGTTTTAAAAAAATCGTAAAATTTACTTTTATATTCCTCCGTGTAATATTGGTTTTGCTGAATGTTTAATTTAGAATAATATTATAATATTTACTCACACTATTCTATCATAATAAATAACTTAAAATTTTTTTTCTCTGTAAATTATAGAAATTTACGCATATATGCTTGAGTTTGAACATTTCTCAAATACCTAATTTAGTTAAACCGAAATTGTTAACTTTCTGTTACCTAATTCAAAATTTTTTAGTTTTTAAATTAAAATTTTCAGTAAGTCAACTCGAGTGAATTCAGGTTATTTATCCCAGTTAGAACATTTGGAATATTTTGAATTACATGAAATGTTAAATATTGGCTGTTAACTTGCAAAGTTACGGCTGTTTTATAGCATTAAAATGTAACAAAAATTTTATTAACAAAATGCCGATGGTTGTCGGTTGTTTTGAAGTTTCTTGTTAATAATATCTTATTATTAACAACTTTTAACTTCATCTTTTTTTTACCAGTTTGATGAGAGAATCTTTCTTTGATACGTTAGAATTAAATTCTTGTGTTTTTCTACCTGCATAAATGACACTCGGGAGCAAATGCCAAAATGTCTCTTGAAAATATTATATGTATAGTAAGTAAAATTCTTGTCGAATTTGGTAGATAACATTAAAACAAAGCCAATAAACTATTGGCAAACTTCAAGTATCAAGTACTTTAAGAAATAATCGATTTAAAGTTTAAATTTTTTGCATTGAAAGCCCGTAGATAGCTCAGTGTGTTGAAGGTATGTGTACCTCACGTACACATTTAGTCGAACATAATACACGTTTTCTTTAATACCAACATCACGAAGAAAAACATACGAAATCCAAGACAAGTGACCAATTAGAAACGTCCCTAGGATGTGAATATCCAGGAGAAAATTATGATCAATTTGAAAGAACTAGAAATCATAGGGGAAGAACCAAGACAAACGATCTTTGTAAATCCAAGCAATCCAATGACGGTCATTTAAACTTGCTATAGGTCCAACGTTCTCAACTAACAATAAACATGGAAGAGCTGATGTCGAAATCCAAGTGAATTAAACAAAGAAATTGCTAACCTATTCAGTGATTCGACCGTCCACTAACGAATGCAACGTCTATTCCGAAATGGAAATACAGGCGGAGTTCCAAACAGTCCGACGAAAACAAGTACGGCGCAGATCTCAGTACTTGTGGACAGAAGAACTTCACTATCTGATTCGATTTAAACCCCTTTTGGAGAACTAAGAGCAGAGGAAAACAAATGGAAACTAAGCGATTTTGGATCTGATCCCAATCTAAGCTAGACTCAAGGAGAAACCACCCAGAAGAAAGTCATAACACACCGGCCCAGAATCCCACCATCACGTTTAAGGATGCTGCCACATGGCTCAACCTACTGAAAAGGATTAAGACCGATGGAATCAAGCGTGCCCGAAAGAATCGCACTCTATCCAGTCGTTCCAGATGACTTCAGGAAGCTGTATAAACACATCATCATCATTAATGTCCTCTTTAGTTCACTGCTGGACTATAAACCTTTTTCTCTATCGAGAAAGGTTTTAGCTTTTATACCCCACGGCTGCTTAGACCGGATTGGGGAATGCCTGTAACCCATTTTTTAATATTTGATGGTGGCAATCATCAACTTAGGGAGACTTTCCGAAAAACGGAGACGATTATAAGAATGTTTAGACTTTTCTCATATTTAAACCGGGTACTTTAATATCAGCAGTTATTCATCTAACAAACTGTAGACTAATCTCTTGAAACTGCTTGAAGAAAATCTTGCAAAGGATAGTTCCGGTTTCTTCACGTACCATACCTCTGAAATTGGTACGTTGGTTTGGAAGTTTTGGTACGAGCAGTACCAAAACGGTTAAGAAGAATCTGCTTTAACTTAACTTAACTTGTAGTGTTTTGAGAAGCGTGGCAGTCGAAAGATGCCTTGAAGTTTCTTCATCTGTAGGTGTGTATTGTCTTTAAATTTTACCGCGGTTATTGGACCAGGTGGATTTTTAAGTTTATTTTTGTTGACGCTTTGTTCTCTATTCGCCGGTTCTTCTATCGGTCATTGTAGAGATGAACTTTCCGGTTTTTCGGCTTCTCGATTGCTTGCCTGCGGCTGTAGGCTCTTTGTAATTATCTATAAATTTTAATCTTTATATTATTTGTAATTTACACCATAATCTACCGTAATTTCATTAGAAATTTTGGTTACAATCAGTTAACCGTTAATTTTTACTACGATTCGAAATTGTTTTAATACACTATTGCAAAGATAACTTGAAGATATTCTGAGCATTTAGAAAAAAATTCACATAGGATTATCTATTGGTTTTCGAGAAGACGGCAATTACAAATTAAAATTTATATGCATTTTAGATAGGATTTAAATCGTGTAGTACGTTATGCAGCATTCTACTGACGGTCCGTATGCTTTGAACTGCTCTTAGTGATTGCTGTTAGATGCGATTGCACGAGTTCTGTGTTTTCGTAGATCTGTTATTTTCGAGGTCTGTTGAGCTTGGCGGATTGCTTTTAATGGTTAAGCATTTGTTAAAACGCCGGCTCGTACGGCAACAATATAAAATAATTTATATAATTATACTCATGTATTTATTTATATTAATTCAATATCGGCTACAGGTGCAATTGAAATTACGACTATTAAAGTGTAAAAGATAACACTATTTATTTGTATAATTTATAGGTGTGCGCAGACCGGGTCGCATAACCGACTCGATTACCGTTAGGTCCACTGGGGAACTGCTATGTTGCGTTTAGTGGTTCTCTTCAATTGCAAATTTCAAAATGTTCTTTTTTATTTTAAAATTTTTTATCGACTTTACTTGATTTTATTAATTTTACTGACAGTTCCCAAAATTTTTTTATATTGTGTGGACTTTTTAGTATCTTTTTCCATAAAACTTTTCAGAAGTTACAAGGCTTTGTGGGGAATCAACATTAAAAGGCTTTTCTGTACCTAACAATAAGCCAAAATCTTCGTCTATATAAATTTTTACTTGTAGTAAACAAAGAAAATAAAATTTGCAAGCATTGTGCAGTCCTAACAACCGAATCTTTGCAAAATATTGAAATATAATCACTATAAATCAAAATTTTAAGATACAAGCTTTGTGAAAAATGAATAAAAATTGATACGAACATTTACAAAAAGAAATTAATATAATAAATTGAACATACAAAGATTTATGTAAATAATATGTTCTCAGAAGGGGGGACGGGGGGTAAATTATGTGAATTTTTCGCTATGTTTTGATAGAACAAATTTTAAATTCTTGTTCTGACCCTCTATTTAAAGATACCACAATATTATCTAAACTAAAATATTTAAATGAACTGAATCTTTCAAAACTCTGCGTCGGTTTTTAGTCTCAAAATCCCACCGCTGCTACCAAAATGTAACCTACAAACCCGTGTTACTGATGGATGATGATGTTTTCTAATACAAAGTTTTAAGAATATACCAGCATGGATTTTACTTTCTTCAAAAGAAGAGTAATTTTTTATTTGTTTAAGCTACCAACAACTCTGCTTTGTACTTAGTTTAGGTAACTAAAACTAATCTTCTCGCTGATATCCCGTCTCCTTTCAAACATTTGTAACCGAATTGATTTGAACACCGTCTTTTGTTTTCAAATTTACATACATAGACTGGATTGGCTTTCTTTTTGATATTTATTTTAATATTGGTGAAATAAACTAAATATTTAAAATTTATTAGTGCAATACAAAATGCCCCTGATTAATGAAAATAACTGTTTTTTAAATATAAAAGAATAACTATATTAATCAACTCAAAATAATTGGAAATATAATACGGATATTCCGCACTCTCTATTATGGTGTTATGAAACATGAATCATCGTTTTATTATTTTGTAAATTATTTTGAAGTTTGTTTTGTTTTTATTGTAAATATTTATTTGTAAGCAGACTGTACATAAAATTTTATTTGTAAAAATACGAAGTTGGTAATGAACGAAGTGGCAGAATTGCTTTTTGCCGATGTGGGCAAACCAAGCCAGACGTGTCAATTTGTCCGTGCTGAGATAATTTTAATTTTATTATATTTTGGTGATTAAAGTAAAATATTTTTTAAATTAAAGTTGTTTTTATTTAAATTAAAGTGCTGCAGAATAGGAATTTCTAAAAAAAATTGTAAAGATTTGGATATTTTTAGGTGATTGTGAAGTATTCCCAGCGAATTTGTTTGACCGGGCGGCCAACGTGCGATACAATACCACATGCAAGGTAAAATTTTAAAACAAATTACACATTTGAAATTTTCAAATGAAGTATTATACAATACAAAATTAAATGAATAATCAAAATTTAAAAAAGAGTTTTTCGCTGATAATTAATTGCATATCTCCTCTGAACCAACGATAATATTATTTTAGGATTGAATTGTTTTGTAACTTAAATAATTTTGCAAAAAAATACAGGGAGGCATTGCAATTATAGTTTTTCTATATTATAGTGACTTCCATGTAGCAAATTACTACAGTAGTTTGCATCGGCATCACTCTGATATGGGAGAATAGAGAAACTTCTCAGGGTTTGTGAATTCTGATCTCGTTCTCGACTTTCTCTACAAAATCATGTCAAAATTTAATTTTAATAATGTTTAATCAAATTATTCAAACTTAAAACTTGCAAATACAAATCTTATACTTCCTGGAAGATCAAACCTTCGATTTCTATTTAACAATTTGTTGCTATATTACCCACGCCACACGTTGTGTGCTCTAAATTAGATATGGTAATTCAATTTTTCAAATTATTTTCAATAATTTTAAATTTTTCGAGGATTTCAATTTATAATTCTACTGCTATATTTTTTATGGCACACTTTGTGGTCTTCTAATGCAATTTTATAAATCTTAATTTTCCTACATTGAAATAGTCCAATAAAAATAATTTAAAATTAAGTTTCCAACTTGAAATTTTGTTTTCAAAATAAATTGCATAAAGTGGAAGTGCTAAAATTTATACGATACCGGTATTCAGCTGTCCTCTTATTATCAAATTTATCGTTCCTTTGATAAATTTTCAAATATTCGATTAATTCCTACCAAATCCAATCACGAATCTTAAATCAAACAACTTTTCATCCAAAAATCATTTACATATATTTAAAAACCTACCAAATTACTAAATCAAAATTCAAACTCAAATTTAACGGAATTAATACAAATTACACGTCCGCTGCGTCGGCCATTTTTGGCCGAAAGCCTCTCTACCGCAAACTTTATTGCTGACCTTAATTTTTACAAAAATATAATCCTTCCAATAAAATTTTAAATTTAAATTTTTCTTGGTCGTTACCTTGGTAACACGTTATTTATAATTATTTATTTGCATTATTTATAGTAAAAAATGAAAATTCGTATTTTTCACGAGAAATAAAGAAAAGTTTTATAATTACAAAATATTTATCAGTTTTACAAATAGCAATATACGTAGATGGTTTATAAGAAAAGTTTGAGAAAATCAAGTTTTTTTGAAAGATTTTTTTACCGTAAGACTATAAAACATTGTTTTAAATTTTGCTATCGGAAATTTACGTAAGCATGTATAACTACTCGCATATTTAAACTTTGTTAGAAGTACGTGTATCAGCTTCTATATGTGCACAAAATGCAAAAGTCTTTTATTTTGTTTTGGTATTCAGAATATTTTTATTCTTTGCGGGTGAATTTTCAAAAAGCGATACATAAACGTTTAGAAAACCATTAGTCATCTTTGGTAAATCAAAAAGACTTAATAACTTAAATTATTACTAAAAATATGCTTTATTATAATGCAATCTTTTTTTTTAGCTCTATATCCTACACTGATGAACATGGTTTCTATCTCTACCACATAATCTGTTTAAGGCTAAGGGTGAGTATGTAAAATTTGTAGTGCAACTTTAAAATTAATGTTAATAATGATTCTACAAAATTGCGATAAAAAACAATGGTTGAATTTTTTAAAAATTAATTAATTTTGAATCTTTATTTTACACAAAGTAAAAGTCCGTTTAAAAAGTGGAGATCCTTGATTCGATCCCGAGTGGAACAAGAACTTTATTCTAAGCGTTCTCCCTTTGCGGGCAATGACAAACCACCGAGATAATCTAACTTGAAAGTGTTAGCTAAAACTACTGTATATTAAATATTAAAGTATTTTTAAAATGTAACGATTGAATAGTTTTAGTGGAATAAACATAAAAGCCTTTTTGGATTATCATAGAACTATCATAGAAAATAAACATCAGAACTTGAATAGAATAAACTACAAATATTATTTATAATTCATAATCTAGCAACATAATATTATGTAACATGATTATTAAACTATCGTACGTGACGATTGTTAATATCGATATAGATTTTAGATTTATATAAATTGTTTAGATCTGATAGTAATTCCGCCAACGTGAGTTGAAAAAATTACATATCAAATAAATTTTATGTATATTTTAAATTAAATATAATCCAAAGCTCTAATATCAAGAGCTGCACGTTAAAATAGGCAAAATCATAATAAACAATAATTTTGTTTCAATATAAAAGAATTTTGTTGTAGTATCAAATAACAAATTAGAATTCATATCAGGAAATATATAAAACTATAAATAAAGTACTTTAGTGCCGATCGCCATCATTTTGCTTTAAAACCAATTGCATTCCGAAAAGTGGCACCTTAACTTTGAGGATTTATTGATATAAAGTGAACTTTTCTATGCGTTGGTTAGTGCTTGCATAATAATGTAATGCAGTGCAAGTTTGAATTTGTACATCTGAAGGCAAGTACGTTTATGGTTGAAACAAATGCAAACTCCAATTCAGTTTTTATAAAATTTATATTTTCAATATAGGTAAAATTACACTTTTACCCCACATTTGTAGTCGGGGTCTCTGAAATTACAGCAATATTTAAGCTGTTCTTACCGGTTTTCTTTTTTAAATTAAAAATTAATGTAACCTGTAGACGAGAGGTTAACGCTTCGGACTACTGTCAGGACATCCCGTTCGTCTGATATTTAAAGCCAGTGATGATGATTTCTCTTCTCTTTCTCTCTTTTCGTGATTTTATTTTTAGTTGCATATATAAATATTTATAACAAATTATTCCAGTCATTACGTAGTGAAAAAGAGGTCTGCGTGGGTATAACTCAAAAGTATAAACTTTTTACAGTGTCCCTTTGCTCTTTACTCTTTATTTCTGGAAAGGAGACTTCAAGTTTTCCACAACAGTTCAAACCGGAACAGGGACTAATTTATCATGAAATTCCCAAAAATCTCAAAATATTAAATTGCTCCTTTTCTGTACATCCTATACTCAAAATAGATCATATCAAAATTAAAGTAGATACAATTTTGCGTAAAATACATAATATAAAAACTAGTTGTTCTAGTTTCTGAGCTATAGCTCTTGATAGAATCCCGAATTTTATTGATTCTTGCTTAAAAATATTTACAAAATAAAAAGGTAAAATTCATATAAACTTAAATTACACATTAAAATAACTTAAATTAATTTTTTTATATAGAGCGTTTCTTGGCAGCTTGTAATTGCCTTCTATTATCTTCGGCAAAAATCACAGAACCATGGAAGATTTTAAGTTTTTCACGTGACTCTCTTTCGCTTCAAACCTTCTTATAATATAAAAAAAAACTTCTAATATAAAAAACTCAAGATTGAAATTTTTAAATAGAAATGTGATATCTAGTAAATGGATCCGACGAAATATCTTTTGCGTTTCTCTGTGCTAAGATAGAAAATATGCTAAAGTTTGGAATTGAAAACTATTCAAAAGCTGCTCTGTTAATATCGTAAGTGAAGTTTTGAAATTATTACATTAGTTTTGATCTCGAAATAATACTGTGAATGACTATTGCAGTAAATTTTACAGTGCTTTTGTTACTTTTTTAATATGATCACGTAATGGGTTATGGAATATGAAGCTTTACACCATTTGTTAGTTTATCTTTTGTCAATCGATACTGTAAATTTTCTGACCGTAATTATCTTAATTCAACTTGATAGATAAATTGGTCAACTTTTTGATTCCGTAGCAAAGTACAATAAATTAGAATTAGATAATAATCTTAATTAACCTTGTATACATTTTTTTGTTTCACTCGTTCGTACTATATACCAACATTAATTTCTTTATCTAAATAAATTTACGACCTGGCGATATCCATTATTTCCATTCGTATTACATCTAACTAAGCAAAAATGTAAAAAAGCATTTTAAGCTATTTCCGATGTTTATTATTTTAAATATTATGCATAAGTAAAAAATATTTAATATATTATAAATTTTAAATTACCATTCGGGGTTTTATTGGGCGAAAGATGATCTTATACCAAAAACTTACACTGCTTAACTTGAATAAATAAAATAATAAAACTTTTCTTACAGTTGAAAGTAAAAGTTTTAAAAAGTTGTTACATTGATTGTGCGTAAGGAAATCTTTTGAAAATTTTATTCCATTGAAGATTGAACCAAAAGCATTTCAAGCTAGAACTTTATGGAAAAAATATGTGACAATTAACCGGTAGAAATATTTTGAGCGTGTGTAAAAATTGATTTCTTACATGAAAAAGTTTGTTTTGGCTTTTTTATTTTTTTCAGTCAACATTCAGTTTACTAGAAAATTTAGTTAGAAACGCTTGAATAAGTGCGCTTCTGGAAGAATTTTAGATGAGCTGAAACGATTTGATCAAGTATCGTTTAATGAACCGATAATTATTGATGATTTCAAATTTTTAAAATTAGTAGTCTTTTTTCAAAGTCACGAAAATATTGGCCCACTTGCAAAACAGGAATGAAAAATAAACTGTTGTTTGTAGTTTATTTACTCATACCAAATATTAGAAATTTAACATCTCACTATTTTATTTCTCAGATCTTTTGATGTTTCTTGATTTTATTTTTATATAATTTTTTTGATGTTTTCGCTAATGCTTCTTTCATTGAAAAATAATGTATTCCTTCTATCTCTCAAAGCAAAAATTAAATATTTTAACAAATTTTCAACTATTTTTACATTCGTATACCTTTTTTTGTATCACTCAACAAAATTGAATTCAAATATTTAAATGCGACATAATGAAATACAACATAATTAATAATAGCGACCCTGTTTTCATTTCTTGGTATTTCTTTGTTAAAAATTAATTTAATCTTAAATTCAAATTTATAAAGAAATTAATTTATTTCAAAAACATTGTAAATTCCAATTTCTTTATTGTAAATTTTCCTTATATTAAACTATTATTATTACAGAATAATTTGACGATTCTGGTTTTAATTAAACTCTCGGATTAATTTTTTTCAAATTTTCGTTTGGCTGAGTAAACTTCGAATTATATCAGTTAGGAAAACTTTTGAACAATAATAAATCAATCAATGTCAAGTAAATTTCATATCTTCTTAATTAAATTGTATATTTGTCACAGAAACTTATTCCCAACTTTGAGGTAGTAATATTCTATGAAATATTTTTTTATAAAAGTTTAATCGCATTATATCTGAATTTAAATTTGAGGGAAGATGTGTTTTCATCATAATTAATTTTAAATTTTGTTAAAAAAAATTCGTTGAATTCGATTATAACCCAAAAGAGTTTAGATGTGCAACCTGTGGCATTTATTTGCAAAAATTCTCTATTATATAATTTTACTTTGTGAAATATTCTTATTTTAAATAATCTTTAAGTTTGCATTATAATTTTATTTCGCAATCAAATTAGTTAAGTATTGGTGTTTCAATTATCTATTATTAATTAAACAATTATTTTCACAAAAGATTTTAACTTTAGAAGTTATTATCCTTTTATAATGCTATTTAGTTATTATTTTAGTGCCAAAGTTATTATCAATTATGTTTCTACTTTCTCAGTTTTATTTTTGATCTCAAAATAACAATACAGAAAGTTTTGATCTATTTCAGACTATTTTTATTTATGATAGAAGTTTTCAATTTTTAATTTTTATATTGTGTTTTCTAGCATCATTTACACTGCACCCAAAAGGGCTATGCAGTATTCTCATTGTTCTTCGGGTATTTTGGTTTGGGCACCAGAGAAAATTATTAAACTTCGAGAAATAGAACACATATAGGAAGTTTAAAATATTTTATACCTAATATTCGTAGGTTGTTGGTTTTGAAATACAAAAAGTTTATTAAAATTTTTCGATTGCTTACTCCAAAAAATGATTTTGCATCTTTTACGCAATATATAGGTTCAGTTTTAATAATAGATGCTTTATAAAGATAAATTTATTGTTCTTGGATGTAAACGAGAAAATAAATTCTCTATTAAAGAAAATAAAAATATTACTATGAACACATATATTACATCACTTAAATCAAAAAACAAGAAACTCAGAAAATTCAAAAAACTGACAATCTGAACATGATAAAAAGTGAACACAGATTTATGATGGAGGACTACAAGAACTGCGATATGTTCTACAACCAGCTGTGGCCAGACTTTTCTTGATGAATATCGACCCAACCGGAAAATTTGCATACAAGAACAACAAAACATATAAATTATTTTTCACAATATTTATTTATGAATAATTCAGCTCATAAATATTAAATTCAAATTAAGCACCGTTTAATTTACTAATTGTGTAAAGATTATGTGTGAACACATGGCACTGCAAGCTGATCAGAAAGGAGAATGTAACTGGCCATTTTTTAATTTTTAAATGCTCATTTGTAACTCGTGCTAACTCACACAGACATCTTTGCTTTAGGCGTTTAGACGACAAAAAGTCGTGGCCTGATTTTAGTGCAATTTACTGTTGATAGAAATATATCGTTGTCGGTCCTAGCTAATTTTACTGCGATTATGGATTTTAAAATTTTCATGTAAAAAAAAGTATCGATCGATGGAGCCAAAGTACGCAGTCAACTGAGAACCCTGTTGCTCTTGAACAGGAAATTTTTTCTTCGTGTAGAAAAGACCAAAGTTATTTTCAAAAGCTCTTGCTTTGATAAAAATATCAAGTTTAATCACTAGAACATCATTTTCAGAACTCATATCAAAGAAAATCAGTTTTTATGAAGACATTTCTTCCACATTCCGATTTACGAAAGGACTCACACATGGACATTATAATTTTTAAACTCGGTAAAATATGTTTCAATCTGCAACGTACGATATTCTCCTAGTATAACAATGTTCAATTTTTATTTATTTGTTTTTAATCTTTGAAGAATTCCGTTTATGAAACTGTTCGATGTCCGTTAGGAATTAGTTAAGTTTGATACATACTTAAAATATAATTAGTCGGTTCCGTATTTGATGTATCTGTAACGTAATTTTAATGTTTTTAACTTAAGTAATTTTTAAATATTGCGGTGCAAACCGGCAATAAAAATTCAGTAATATTACATCATTTTTTTGATAAAGGAACATAGAACTGAGGGTAACATAGAATGCTGTCATAGCCGGTTCATGTGCTTTGATGACTACCAATCATGAAGTATATTGCCACTTACGACTGATACTGCTACTTACTGCTGATACTGTCCAACACTATCTAATGATAATACTATCATTTACTGCTAACAATACCTAATACTGCCGCTGACTGCCTAACACTGCTCTAACTATTTACTGCTGATATTCCCCAACACTGCGCTATTTACTGCCGTTACTACCTGATACGTGGAATTCAGACATTATGAATTATTATATCGTAATATTACCGTCTACGTATCAGGTAGTAATGCCAGTAAATTACATTGTTAGGCAATATAAGCAGTGAGCGTCAGTATTAGCAGTATCGGTAGTATTCGGGAGTAAGTGATAGTATTTTTGGCTACCTTAGCTTGTCAATCTGCAACCAAAAGTAATATCTACGTGGAAATTTTTGTTTTAGTCTAAAACTGTCAAGTTTACAATTTTTTACAGTTTACATAATCTTTTACACCTCAAGCCAACGACCAAACCGGTCAGAAGAAACAGGAGCTTAAATATTTCAAATAATTTGACTGCCAGCTAGCTACGATTTTCTCTACAGCTACTGAATGTTAGTTTGAATGATCAGAAAAATAGAAAATTATATAACAATCTTCATAGTCGGTATTTATTTTTAAAATTTAACATATACAATGAATTTCACTAGCTTCTAATAACAATACATATTATTTAATTTAACAAATCTAATGTGATCTGTTTTGGACTAAAGAATCTAATTTACGTTAATAAACTAATTTCTTTTGTTAAAATAAGTAAAAATATAGGAATATATAACAATACCTTTGAAAAAGTCTACCGCTTTTTCTGGTGGACGCCGCCGCAGGTAATTAAAAAAAAGCTCGGGCATGTTATACGAACAACTTTACAATATTCTGGCTTTTGATGTAAAAGTTTTTTTAAAATAGTTGCTACAATTTTCTATACAACACATCCGATTTTTGAAATTACTTTCTCATAAAGAAACTTTTCAAACTGATTTTTGATTGCTAAATTTTACGCTCTGAAGTTTCTTCTTGTTCTTCAAAATTTACTTAGATATAAAATTTTGCTGAATCAAGTAAGGCAGGGTCAAAGAGAATTAAACCAATTTCCTACAATCTTTACAATGTCGCTGGTTCAAAGCAACTTGAAATAGAAGAGTTGAGAATCGTTTCATTGTGAAATTACCGTTGTAAATGAGTATGATCTTATGTTCTTAGAGAAATTTGCCCGCAGTAGTATTCATAAATAAAATGCAAGTTTTTAAAAATTCGCCCAACTAAAGTTTCACAAAAAAAGATTTTATGATTTCGGTTTAAACATAAACTGGTCGTAAACTTCTTTGACCTTAAAATTTCATTAAAAAATTCCCTACGGTGTTTTTTACTTCAGTCTTGTCCGGCATATTATTTTTTTCTGATATCAAAACGCATTCGAAACAGCTCTGTTTACCTAGTCCGCTTCAGTATTTAAAAAATTCCCATATACATAATATTTATACGCAATATGGAACAGTTTTGACTTTGCGCGAAATTATCTATGTATAATAATATTTGTTCGTGTGTTATTAGTTAATAGAAATTCCATTTTATTTTATTAGACCATTATTTTTATTTTATTTATTGTTTACATAAGCACAAAACTTTTTTCAGTGATTTTCTTCTTTATAAAATTCTTATGTCGAACTTTATTATACAGTAAATATTTTTTGATGTATTCAAGTGTTTATAAAAGCATAAATAACAATGGTAAATTTAGTACATCACAATAATTACAGAACAAAATCATAAATTAAAAGAAATAACAAGTTCTCGGCTCAGCTACAGTTCAGCTAGTTTATACGAACATCCGGGTATCACACAAATAAAAACCAAAGTATTAGCTGCTAGTGCAGATAAAAATATTCCCGCCGTCTCATTAGGTTTTCAAAAAAACGTAAAACTGCAAAATTACACCATAAGGTGAATGTATTTATTTTTTCTTATTTATTCCTTGTAGATATTTAGTAACTTAACCCAAAACAAAAAGTTGATGGCATAATAATGTACAATATAAGATAATTTTAAAACTTTTTTGTTAGTACTAAATTTTAGTGTGGTCTAGCCAAGCTTAGAAAATAAATAAGACGTTTGTTTATTTTTGAAATACTAAGAGTTTCAATATACTTTTAATGCATTTTCATAGTTTAACGGTTTGTTCCGTATATTTGTGCAAAAAAAATTTGAACTTTATAATCTCGGTGCTCTAAAAGCTTTATTAGGAAGTAAAAAGCTTGTACACTTCACTTACCGTTAAAACAATTTCAATATTTTAAGTAATCATAAATGTTCTAGGTAGGTATTTATAAAATATGTACCAGGCGCTTCATCTAATGGATATATAATGCAATTAAGGCAAATGTCAACGCAGTTTAAGTTAAAAACGTCCGTTTATGTATAATTTTGTAATTTAACGAAATTTTTTCGAATTTGAATTTTAGTAAAATCCAGTTCATATAAAAAAAGTTATTTTCGTTTTTGCTTGCATATAGAATTTTTGTAAAAGTTTATGTAATGGTATGTTCAATAATTACTACCACTATAATAATTTATCGAAAACCGCAGTTTGTGGGGTGAAAGGTAGAATTTAGACCACAAGGTTGGCAGAAATTTAGGGTTTAAATCTATCGGACCTTAAAGAATTTCTTACCTCAGCCTTCGGATGATCAGAGAAACTCTCGTTGAAACAAATATAAACGTAAATTATGGGTAATGAAATGCTAAGTCAAATTTAAGACACTTTGCATACTACTAATTGACCTAATGGCAAGTAATTATTAATCTAATTTTAATCTTAATCTTAATCTTAATATGTTAAGTTATAAATTGGAATTTAGATTAAATTAAGTACAACAAAAAGCGAAAGAGTTTTTTTTGCAAGAGTCTTGGTTAAATGTTTATATAAAACAAATTTTTATGATTTATTGAAGAAGCGAAAACAGAATTGGAAATAAAGTTTGTGGAATACGAATGAAATTTCTAAATGCTTGTTTTACTAGTTTGATTTATTGCCTTGGGGGTGTAATGCTGTAAAATATGTATATGATTAGCCCTGTTTTCACATTACAAATAGTCAAAATGTGTTAGCTGAGGTTATATCTTTGTATCGTTTTGTTCTTTATATAAATTTTAAATATGTGGTTTGTTGCAATGAAATATAACAAATATTGAGAATCAGTAATTGTGTTTAGTATTATTTTTATGTCTATAGGTATGTAAATTCCGTAGGAGTTAGTGAATTCTCCTGCAGCTTCGCATATCTTTGAAGATCAAAATAAACCAAAACTATTGAAAACAATTTTGTTAAGTGTATAAACAATCAATACAAACAAATTTTAAATTGAAATTCAATTGGGAGATGTAGATATCGATTTACTTAACTTAACCTGTGAGATTGCATGTTAGAATTTATTTGACTTTTACTATTGGTTTCCTATAAAGTAGTATTAGTCTGCAAACATAATATAATAGTGTTGATCTAATTCAATGTTCAGTTGAAATGGATACCCATTATAAATATTTAATACATCCAAATCACATAATCTATGTTTTAGAATATTTTTCTATAAAACAACAATTTTTGATAATTATTAAATTAGTATTAGTAGTATTTAATATATCTATATAATAATAAAAACTGCGAAAAAAATGCAATATAAATTTATTTACCCAAAATTTATTATAACTCGCAAAATCCCTCAAATCATTAATTAATTTTTAATAAGCTTGAGCTTACAAAAATCATCCGTTGGAAGAAAAGCAATTAATTATAATTGGGAATAAATTATTTCAAGATATTAAACTTAGTTTTTATTTTCTTTTCAATATTTTAAAAAACAAAATTTTTTATATTGCGAATATTGCTTAATATGCATAATTTCATTTTCATGAGGAATCGAACAATAAAACTTTTGTGATGATTTTCTACGTTTCGCAATTTCATATCATAGATCTAATTTTCTTTTACAAAAGCAACGTGACCATTATATTCAAAAAATTACTTTGAAGCTCATTAGTATACTAATTCTTGTGGGATTGTAATTAATTTAATAAATAATGGTAGCTGGAATGTTGAAAAGCAGCGCGAGCTCTGTTACACGTACAACATCACTAGGCAAGTAGTACAATTCAATGTGCATTATTCAAAGTTATTTGGTTAAAATAAAAAATTACCATAAACAAACTATAAACTAATAAAATAGCCAAAAGTTTTACCTACAGCTTTCAAGCTTTGAGCGCAGATGATCTCAATACTTTCTTAATTTTTATATTGTAATAGAAATAATTAAACTTATGCTATCTCAAATATTTTTATATTTTTTTATCACCTTCGGTTTTAATTTTCTTAATGCACATTCAGCTATTTCTGTATATTTAGCTTCATCATATATTTGTAAATATGCAGAAATAATATGTAAATAATATGTGATTTACAAGCACTAGCTAGCTTTTAGATTTAACTCGCAGTTTCATAATTGCTTACCCCAACCATGGGTTGTTGCTTTATAGTTTCTGATTATATTTTCTTATTACTGATAATATGGAATCTACAATGAATTCTTTGAATAGAAGTACCAGACAACCACAAATAGAATGAAGAAATTTTATTCAGCATCACAATAAAGTGAAAGAGATTTACGACACTTTACACAATAATAATTATTCATCAAATATTTGACGCCATATAAATCCACAAGGTGTTAATAGGTAGGCCGAGCTAAGAAATTTTATATAGTCTGAGGTTCAAACCCAGAATTTCCGCTCTGTAACTCAACCGGTAATCACACAAATTCACTGCTGTGGTTGATTTTAAGTGTATAAAACCACCGAAGTCAACAATACTACAAGTAGGTAAAACATAGAAACATGAAACAGCGCACAACAAAGTTTGGCTATTAATGCAATGGTAACAATTTCCCTCAAATGAAATCGAGATTTACTTCAGTATTTTTTTCAACGCATACCACTGGAAGTAAAGACGACAAGCTTCGTTACAACAAACAGAAAATTAACAAACTGCGCAATGCAGGCAAATCATTCACATCAATAAACATTTCAACAAAAATTATATTTTTTATTAGAACTCTCTCAATAAATACCAACAGATGTACAGCAAATAATATCAATTCCGAACACATAATTGGATCAAAAAGCATTTCTAACATTGAAATTATCGACAGATCCAAATTCGCACCGAAAACAACAACCTCCAATCATAATACAATTACAATTAAGAGATTTATTCAATAAAAAAATTTATAAACTTAGTAAGTGCATCTAAAGAAATTTTAAAACAAATATGAATGAAATGTTTAAAATTTTTACAGAAACTACAGAGCAGGGTTTCAAAAAGACAAAATTTTGCTTGACGTATTTTATGAACGACCCCTAAGTAATGATAATTTGAAAGGTTTTTTATGTAAACCTTCAGATTATGATTAAAAATAATTAAATTAGATAGTAATGTGAGAGCTCGCCACTAACTTACCCCTAGCCTAGGGTAAGTGCATTTCAGACCTCTACATATCTTTCTATTTATTTATTTCTCTTGGCTACTCTAAGTGCATAAAATAGAGTACTAATATATAAAATTTTACATCGACCAGTTTTTATAGAACTTAAATATCTGTAATATTGAGAAAGAAAAAGCCAAATCATAATTTTACTGCTTAAAACTACTTTAAGATTTGATTAAAACTTTAAATCCAAAAAAAACTTAGAATATGAAATAACTTTGTCACAGGTACTTTGGTAGATAAATACAAGGTATCCCCTGATACACTTTAAATAATTTAGGTAGTGATAGAGAACACTTTTCTAAGAAAAATATTTAACAAATTTTTTTTCTAAATTTAAACCCTCGAGAATTAAACCTCTTTAAAGCATTTTTTTAAATTTCCATCTTCTTGTGCTTATAGCCCCGAAACTATTAACTTTTTGGTAAAAAATGGATTTTTAAAAAACGTGAAATAATCTATATACTATAGATTTAATCCTTTCATTGTCTAAAATCAACAGCTTTCGAGTTATAAAAGTAAGTAGTACTAAGAAAATTTTGAAAAATTCGAGATATTTTTTCTTGGTTTTTTCAAAACCCTGTTTTTTTAAACGAAATCTTTTACAAAAAATTGAATGCCCCATTCCGGGTAGAAAATTCTAGATTTTTACTAGTAGAAAATTTAATAAAAATTTTTGAAAAACCAATCTATTTCACAGAAAAATAAACACAATAAAAAATTAAATTCACAAAATTTTTACTTTTATTGAAAAATTATTTTATTTATTAAGGTTAAACTATCAAATTATTCAAGTAAATGTTCACAATGACCACCTTTACTTTTAATACAGTCTCGATTGTCGTATATTATTATTTATAACATTTCCTCTTTCGTTAAGAAACACTACACTATAGCAGTCGTTACTCTCTCCATTAATTCTCCACAAAATTCTCTCATAAAAATTAATCACGAGAAGTTAAATCTGGAGATCTTGCAGGCTAATTAATATTTTTCAGGATTATGTTTTATTTAAAAATAAATGAACTCCTCTGTATATCACCGTGTACTTAATAAATACTTATTCTACTACATTAGATTCTTAAACACAACGATTTTTGGAATCCATTTCCAAAAAGATAAAGTATTTTATTTAAACATAAATATATCAAGTAAATTTAAAAGTAAACAAGTTAATTAAACGTTAAATATAATTTTATTTATTTATATTTTATAAGCTTTCGATGAGTTGTGTCATCTTCGTCAGAATATGACACAACTCATCGAAAGCTTATAAAATATAAATAAATAAATAAAATAAATAAATAAAATTATATCTTCGTCAGAATATGACACAACTCATCGAAAGCTTATAAAATATAAATAAATAAAATTATATTTAACGTTTAATTAACTTGTTTACTTTTAAATTTACTTGATATAATTATCACAAGTTAAAAATTAATATATTTAAACATAAATATAATAAACA
The DNA here is from genome assembly GCA_911387805.1 of Cantharis rustica. Taxonomy (NCBI): domain Eukaryota; kingdom Metazoa; phylum Arthropoda; class Insecta; order Coleoptera; family Cantharidae; genus Cantharis; species Cantharis rustica. Next base: position 47,216,504 of record OU426878.1, on the reverse strand, counting down.
TTTAAATATATAAAATTTGAAGTTGGTTATGCGTGTATGTGTAAAAAAGATCGTTTTCGCTAAATTATTAATCAACAGACTACCAATATTGACTCGTGTAAGCAGCAATTAAATGTTACTCAAAAATCAAGTGTAAGCTTGTTTATATGCTTATTTAGGGTCTGTGGGAGAAGGAAGCTGTGTCGATCAAAATAAATATTGAGACTTAAATTACAAAATGTGCTGTAAAATGATTTAGGATTAAATGCTGCCACGTGTTCAATACCACTAAGCTTAGCATCATATAAATTTTTATATTATAGAAAACTCAAATTTGGCCTCATTGAATGGGAGGTTGGAGTTTCTTGAATATTTAAATTATTAATTTAAATAAATAATTACTGAAAAAGCAGGGTTGTTTTAAACAAAATAAACTTTTAAGTCAAGTAACAAGTTTCTATTTTTTTAATTAAAATTGAACTATGTTTGTTACGTCTATTGACCTGTCACTCTCGCGTAACCTCTCAATTTTTTTAGATTGCTAACTTAAAGTTAACCAATTAGAGTTCTGTTACTTATAATATTGTCGTGCAACAACTTAAATATTTCAAAAATTTGTTTGCTTATTTTATCTAGTCAACTATTGCAGGTCGGAAAGTAAAGACGTTATTCAAATAACCTTTAATAAAGTCTTAGAAATTCTTAGGGGTGAATCAACTAAAAAAGAAATTTAAATTAAACACAATAATAATAAAAATTTAGGGATAAAAACAGCAAAATAAGTACTTACCAGACAGGTGAAATTTGTAAAATAGCTAAAGCACATAAACTAAAAACAAAAAAATTTGCAATAATTTTAGTACGTAATATTTAAAAATTCAAGATACACGAGTTTCAAAACCAAGTGACTTTAAATATAAGTGGAAATGGTAAATTTAATCAATAGATAAATGGTTTAGGTAGTGTAACTCGATATTAATCATATCAAATTTTTTAGAATAAACCAAAAAATGCACAAAATTGTGATGTAATATAAATTATATTTTTAATTATCTCCAATTCTCAAACTTTTAAGCAATCAAAAACATCACACTTTCTTCAAAATTTTTATCTTTTACTCACTTTCAAATTTAAACAAACCACTATCAAAAACAAAATTAATTTATTATTCTTAAATTCAAAAACTTCCACAAAAAAAATCTGCGGAACAAAATTTAAACCTCCGCTGCGGTGGCGATCTTTGATCAAAGGCCTCTTATCTTCCTTTTCTACTGCCAACTTTAGTTTTCAAAGTTTTACCTCCCAAAATTCAAATTCAAATATTTTATAAAATTAAAATCAAAATTCATAGCAAATTAACAGGGTAGGTAAAACTTTGGTTCAGAACATGACAGTAACGTCGCAAACGTTTTCACCATACTATGGTATCATCGAGTTCAGCGATGAACTAGTTTGCTAGTTCATCGCCTCATGATGCCATAGTATGGTGAAAACGTTTGCGATAATATACATACGGTATTTATATATATTGTGATAACTTAAACATTTTAGTTTCTAAAAAGTGCTTGTGCATTTTTTGGTTTATTATAAAAAATTTGATATAATGGTAAATTTTGTTCCAAAAAGACCACAAATTGGTGGTTTTGGATTATTGTGTTGACAACTATCATAGAGAGTAGTTAGCGTTTTATGCTATTTTGTGTGATTTTTGAGAAGGAATTGCGGTCCACAATAACGGACGCAATCAACAGAAGTAAATTCTTAATTGATCAATGAAAAGTAAGGATACTATTTATTATAGAAATGCAAAATCGAACACCAAGCGAAATATGTCTGTACATCTCTGTGCCTGGTACACAGACACCTAGGTTCTCAAAAATTTTAGAAGCATGAGACTCGAAGCCGACATTTGGTGCTGAAAACTAAATGAAAATAGATCATTCATTTCTACACAGAGCGAGGAGTTAGGTTAATAAACAAATTTTGAAATTAAACTTTGTGCCGATATAAATTTACCACGTTTAAAAAGACAATATTAGTAGTATTCATAATTTTAAAAAGTTGTAAATTGTACAGAAAAACACACACACATAAAACATCACAGCTGGTAGAAATTTGTCTGCCACACAAACATATTACATACATACATACAAACATACATACATACATACAAACATATTGTTGATATTATCCTTTTTTTTAGCAAACACTTGCTTTAAAATTAAACTTTACTTTTATTTAAATTTTTCATTATTTCACCTGCATAAAATAAATACAGAATCCACTCCCCTGACAAGATTATCCCACGATTGTTAAGATTAACCGAAGTTTACAAAAAATTTTGTAAGTTTATAAAATATAATTACAATATTAAATTAAGTATCACTTATTGTTGTATAATATATGAAATATAGATTATAATTATATAAAAATGTAATTTAAAATTATTACAACTTACACGAATGGTTTTTCGCCAATGTGATACTAATCAAAATCATTTTGATCTAACGCTCGTACTGTACAGTTTTTTACCGATAGGAATATCAGAACAAATGTTCTAGACCACAGATGGCGATCCTTGGTGAAATTTAGTTATTTAATTTTTTTAATTTTCAGCCATGGTTTAGTAAATCCGCTAGGAAATTTATATTTTTATAAATTCAATATTAGATATTTATACTCTAATTTTTTAATATTAATTATCTGTTATTATCTTTTATGACGTAAAAAATAAGTTTATCACGTGAATCATTGTCACGTGTCAAAGGCCCGCTACCACTGTTCTATACTCATCTTTGAAATGTTTTTTTACGGAAAATTTCTTTTTTTCTACAATAATATAAAAAAAGATTTAGAATAAATGGGATCAATTTTCCTGAATCTCAAGATTTTTATGAACGATTAACGTATTATGTGAGAATTGTCAGACAACCCATCCCACGATTTAAACTTTTTTCTATTGATTATTGGAAAGAGGACAGTTTTCTAAGTATATTACAACAAACCTTTTTTTGATTGTAAATTAGTTTTCGAAAAAATCGAATTTAAAAATCAAAAATTTTAGATAAGTAAATGTTCGTTTTTATACTGTTTCGCGATTGGCCGTCGTTGAGTTTGTCAAAACAAACCTCCGGACGTCTTCGGCGCCCTCTGGGCCTGTTTTTTGACAAACGCATAACAAATTTAAAAATATCTCTGTAGAATGACAAAACTCGCCAAAGGTGGAACTCGAGGCCATAGAACTCGTCTGGGTGTCAACCGCATCTGACTGCAAATAATAAAAGTAGTTAAAAGTACACGCACTGTCAACAAAATAAAAGTGGGACGGGTACCATGCGAGTTTCCGTGGCTCTACCCGTTCAACGATATGTATCGTATTACAGCTCTTTGCTTTTTGAAACTTTTAAAAGGCCGTTATTTCAAATACTAATGCATAATCAAAAAAAAATTTTGTTTTAATATGCTCAGAAAATTGCCCACTTTCTGAAAGTCAATAGGAAAAAGTTCAAATCTTGCAATGGAAATTCTGATAGTAATCTTATTATGTAAGTAGCATAGAAATAATATCAAGTTTAAATTACGAATTAAAAATTTGTGTAATTCAAATCTATATGATTTGATAAAGATTAAGTTTCGGTTCCGTAAGATTAATTTTATTTTAACATTTTAACATAGTGATTCATTTTCAAGTTTCAGTAAACAAAAAATCTATAAATTTCTAAACCGTAAAAATAATAAAAACAATGTAAGTAGTAAGTGGGTGGTTTCTGAGAGAGGAATTAAAGATAAATTTGGTTTTAAAATTCTGAAACTTGGTAAATATCTTAATATTAAATTTGTGAATACTACAAAATTTATAAAGAACTTATATTATTTTTGAAACTATTCTTATATTAATTTATGATTAATTTTTCCTTCTCTGAGTTTTATTTTATATTAATTAAAACAAATTTACAATTTTTTTTTCTCCTAAAAAATTAATAGTTAATCTAATTAAAAGTTAATCTTTAATAAATTATTTTAAATTGTGCAAAAAAAGTCAAAATGAGAGCTTGAGTTTTACAGTACTTAAAAATCTACTATCTAATTTCTATCTACACAAAAAAAATTTTTTGATGTGATGATGACGAAAATATTCCAGGTTAGTTCCTGTTTTAAAACAGAAATGCGTCTTTCGAAAATTTTATAAATCGGCTTCTAACGTCTTTCGACGTTGTCCGATACTTAGTCTTCATTATTTTCAGGATTTTTACTATATATCTATTTTTATGAGTGTCAGGGAACTAACCAAACGCCTCAACCCTCAAATTAAACTAACCAAACGCCTCAACCCTCAAATTAGAGAATTATATAGCCCACAGATTGATATTAGACTTTAGATCGCAGCAGTGCATGTGACTCGACGATTATTTGAACCGTGGATTTCTACTACCTGTGGTCGGTCGATGTGGGATTTAGTACGCTATACTGCCGATATATAATTCTATACATTCTTTGGCTAAAAAAAGAGGGGGGTGCAAACCTTAATATTAACTTATGTTATGATCTTCATCCCCATTTATTTTCTTAAATTTCTTTGTTTTTACAACAGACTTTTGCAAAGCAGAAAAAATATAGGTAGGAAGCGTAGCAGAATGTAAAAAGCAACAAAAGCTAATTCTGGGATTGATCTACTCCGAGGTGAAGTAAAACACCGAAAAAAAGATTGATATCTTCTGAAAACCTGAAATTTAGTCTTAAATAAATCAATTGGATCTTTCTTTAATTTCTTCAAATTTCTAGGATGTACTAAAATTTCCTCACATTTGCTTGGATTTTTATCAGATTTTCTATAAAAAAAATACAAATTTAGAAATTATTCTAAATAATATTGAATAAAATCAAAAAAATTAATTATTACAATTTTCCTAATATTCTTATTAGATTTCTTCTTCTGTTGTTAGGGCTTAACCCTGTTAACTGATCACCACAGTATTGCCTTCTTGAAATACAGACGTTCAGCTATTCTTTCATTTTTTGGAAGTCTTCCGACGCGATCTTTGCAATTTTTGCATCACGTTTATTTATTCTCTTTCTTTACAGTGTCCTTTATATAAATAGTCCGTTTATTACCACGATTTTTTGACCTTGTTTGTAAACCCTCCTCCTTTTCCGGGCTACTCAATCCACAGAGCAGTCTTCTCAGGCGGAGTTTTATTGTATTCATCTTTGTTAATTAGAAAATATTACAATCATTCAAAAATTATAAGATATAAAATTAGTCTGAAATAAGTGGAAATTAATTAATAAAAGGATTTAACGATAAAATTGGAACATATACTTTATTATTAGAAGGAAATGTGTGATTTTTTGCAAACACTTCATAAACCGAAAGTTGAACTTTTTCATATATTATAGTAGATATGTATATCCCAGTATCTAACTTTAAAGCATGTCTGGGTTTCGTCTTATCGGGATTTCCTCTAGCAGGATTTTGTTTTTGGCGGAAGCAAAAATTTATATTTTGTTTTTAATCTTAAGCATACATTTGTAATGTTATTGATATTGACATAAAATGAACATGACGTTCAGTTTATTATGACTTGGCTTTTTAAGGGAGGTTTGGGTTTTTAGACCGGAAAATTAAAATTTTTTTAATATTATTGTTTCTACAGCTTTGAAATGTTTCATTTCTCAGTTTAAAGTGTCAACTTTCGCGAAATAAGTGAGAAAAGTAAAAAAGAAGACCTAAGGGAGTTCTTATGGTCCTACAATAGCTAATTAATTGTAATTGCATTTAAAAAAAATTTACTACAATAAATAAATGCATATAATCGAAAAGAACTGTTTTTATCTTTGTATACACGATTATTGTCGAACAAATAAGCCATGACTTCAATGATTTCTTTTTTTAAAGTAGACATTTTTAATTCGAGATTAACCCTAAATTCAAACTGGAATTTAGGAATAAAAAAGGAAAGTTTGGAATAAATATAAACTGGGAGATATTTTCAAAAAATATTATTAATATGCATTTCTCAATATTTTTTAAAGCCAAGATTTTTATTTTTATGTGCTTGATTACCTTCGAAGCTATTAATCGATATGCTTTCTCTTCTGGAAATTTTTTTATAAGATATTTAACTATATAATTACTTAGTTTTTTTTTAATTATGTTTTTTTGCAATTAGTATTAAGTACTTAATTAATTTTCAGTTTACCTCGTTCTCTGTTCTTTAAAGTTATTTTTCTAACAAATCAGAAGTGGTAGTAAAATCTCCTAGTAGAGAAATGTCTTAGAACAAGCTTTAAATTAAAATGTCACATTTTTGTTAATTTTTAAGTTTTCGTACATAATTAAAGTTTATCTTCCAATTAATTAGATTTTATTTATAAATATGTTAATTGGTTTGATTAGGATCACTATTTGGGTAGTTATCATCCAGTGCAAATATGTTTTATCTGGACTTTTCTAATAAATATGACTTGGCCTGCAGAATTTACACTTTTAATTTAGATTAAAGTTTTAAATGCAATAAACACATTGATATCTGATTTCAATATAACTATTTTACGACTATTTAAACCGGAATCTCCCCTTAAACTACTTGTTAACATTTTCGGAATATTTCCATAGTTCTGTCGGATTCCTATTTAAAAATGATAGGTTTGTGTGTTTTTATGTTTCACTATTTTTTTCTTTGCTTCCATACCCTAAGTTTGGTTTGCTCCATTTTTTGTAAGTATAAAGAAATGTTTCGCGGATGAATAAAGATATTAGCATGAAATTAATTAAACCTAAATAAATAAGAGAAGTTTAAAGAAGTTCTTAATAACATGAGTTAAAAGTAGTTATCTGTTTTACCACAAAGAGCTTTATGTAAAACAAACCTTGGTCAAAGAACATTTTACTTTAGGCTTACGTTTCAAGACTAAAATTAAAAAAGCTTATTTTTGAGCTTTACACAAGAGAAAGCAAGTTAATGGTGTTATGAAACGTTACTCGAGAAAGTATTTAACATAAAACAATAATTTTGAAACACGTAAAGTTTTACTAATGACAAATTTGAGCAATAAATTCGCTTTTGCTTAAAACATATTTTGGATGTAAAATTTACAACGAACATTTCTCAGCAGATGAAATTGGATCAGAATGATTTAATCTTGTTGGTGCACATCACTTCGTTTCCCGCATCGTCTACTTCATACGATTATCGACTTATTCCCTGAAAATAATATCGAGATATGTTTGCATAATATCAAATCTAATTAAGAGTACATAGTAGTTGAAAGGTTTCAAAAAAATATTTAGTGTGTGATAATCTAACAAATTGCCGTAACAAATCAAAAACGTTAGCCGTTAAGCAAACAAAACTTACTTGGAAACCTAACAGACCAGAATCCTAATTAGTTGGTTTCATTTTCCAAATCAAATTTGATCAAATATTGGTAAACCAAGCATGTGATAAGCTTTCGTGTGGTGCATTCTTAATCATTTCATGCATAGTTCAAGTTTATAGTATACATGTTTCTGATATGGTTCCCTAGTATAAATGTATAATTCAGTAAGAGATTTGGATTCTGCAAAGCCCTTATTACCTAAGGTAAATGTAACATTGATATGGAACTAAAAATATTCACTGTACTATTGAAAATTTAAAAATACATCGATTGGGTGCATTCCTATATTTTAAACAAATTAAAAGAAAACATCTGGAAAATATAATGTTATAAAATTGAATAATTCAAGTCATTTTTATTGTTTTATATTCCACCAAAATTGATCATTTATTTTAATGCCTACATTAAAAATGATTACATCATTAACTTTTAAAATTTGCTCGCGTCTCAATTGATTATAGCAATCTTTTCATCTCACAGTGATTTTTATATTGGGCTAAACGAACAAAAATATAATAGTATCAGAATTAGTTTGAACAAAATTGAAATTACTTTTTAAATAAAAGTTATAACATTTTATGTTCCTCATAATTATATTTTCAGCATTATTGTGTGTAACATTAATATAGTCAACTTTTAATACTTTTATCTTTTCATACAACAAATTTTATATTATCATGGGTAGGAACACTTTATGTTTTATGGCAAAGAGATAAATAAATATTACTCTTTATTACATTGTGAGAGGGATAACTTTTATGTTTTAGTTGTGAAAAATGTTATCACTTGATATTTTACAAAGTAAAAATACCAGAAACAGTGCATTTTTCAAAAGTTTTTATTTTTTATATTTCATGAAAACCACAAAATTCAGAATGACAGAATAATACAGATTACAAAGAGGTTTGAAGTGTTTTACTAAAATTAAGTTTAAAAGCATAATAATAACAATAAAAAACACATTATTGTGTTTTATATGATCGGTATTTATTTTTTTTAAATTTGAGTTAATCCATCAAGTTGTTATCAAAATGATTATAATCTCATGGAACACAATAATCAATCGTCTGAACTTTGAAATCGTATAGTTTTAAATGGTTTCTTTTTAGTTTGCAATATATTTTTAAGCAATAAATCCTTCAATTTAAATTCAAATTTTGTCATAATGCCTAGGAATATAAACCTTAACTCAACTGCATTAATATCAATTGGTTTTATATTTCGTTGATTTGTACCATTCTTTTTAAAGGCTAGCACCAGGTTTAATAAAATTTGAAAATATTGCTTTTGAGAAGAAAATAATATAAAAAAAAAAATTATTTTATTTATTATTGGCTATTAAGCCAACGAAAGGATTTTTACAATACCCTTAAATTGTGCAAATGTATTTAAAACAAATTCTCATTTAAATGTAATTTTTACAAGCAAATAAAATAATATCTAAGCAACAACTAAAAAATCAACTTAAAAGTGAATATTAAGTAGATTTTTTCGGCAATGAATATGTATTGTTAAATACAAAATTAAACATAAATTAAAGAGAAACATTAAAATAATAAATTTTAACGTAAAAAATAAATACATAAAATTATTAAATAATAATAAATAAACATAAAAATGTTTGTTGTTTTAATTTTTCAATTTGTTTTGAATGTATTCTCTTGTTTCTTATTATTATTCGTTTATTTCTAGTTACATGCGACCGAAGATCAAAAATATTCGTAAAATAGGATTTTATATCACATTACTAAATTTTATAATATTTTTATAACGTAATTTTTGATTTAAATATTATTAACCTATTTTTAATTTAAATTCTATAGTCTCTAATTGAACAAGTTAACTAAATAATATTTTATAATGTTTTAAGCTTTCTATTCTTTTAAAGAAAGCTTAATAAAAAATTTTATAAAATATTGTTTAGTTAACTTCTTCAATTATAAACTATTGAATTTAATTATATCACAAGTTAAAAATTAATATATTAAAATATTTTTAATTTAAAATTTAATCAATTTTTGTAAGTACTTGTTCACAATGTACATAAAATATAAGACGTGCATAAGGACAACATAATTTTAACATAAGTCGCAAAAGTGTTCACAATGAACATAAGAAATATATGAAACTGCGCATGCGTATAACAAAAAAATAAACTAAATAAACAAATAAACTTTCAAACCCCTTTCAAACTTTATAACAAAGGTTAAACTTTACGTCTTATGTTTGTGTTATGTTTGTCTTATGTCTTACGTACATTGTGAACAAGCACTAACGTAATTTTATGTTCTAACCTGCAAAATATAACAAATTAATGTCTTTTTTATTGTTTTTTAAATAATATTTTCTACATACCTATACATTCTTTGGACCAAAATTTATTATTTTAACGTTTCTGGTTAGTTTATTTTTAATTTTGAAAATTTAAGAGTTACACATTTATAACGTAACGCTGGAATTAACCTCACCTCAAGAGAGGCGATGAAACGCCATCATTCTAAATCATGATATTAAGGCATTATTAAATTTTTAGTAGTACAAAATTATTATTATTACCACTCTGAATAGTAATATGTTTAATCGAGTGTACAAAAACTGGAAATATTTTGAAATATAATAAAATTATTTTGAAGTAGGTTTACACAACACAATAAGTTACTACTTTACTATTTCAGTTCATAAGCTAAAATGAACGGTTATCTACTATAATTAATGTAATACAGACTCCCTAGTGGAATTAAAATATTCATACAGTTCAATGCAATCAAATTATTAGCATACTGGGAATATTCTATACTATGATTTCAAGCTTACAGTCTTTCAGAACAGAAACTACGAGCTGCCTATTATGTTATTTCGTCTAAATTGATTCTTACTTACTACATAAATTATGTTTATTTATCTTGTTTATTTAATTAAAATTTAACGATGAAAATATTTGTTTTAAATTAAATCAAATTATAAGACTTGCACAGTTATACAGTTATGGTACAGTACAGTTATGGTTTATTATAATTTATTATAAGTAACATAAATATAAATATTTTGGTGACTAAACTTGAATTAGCTAAAAAAAATGATAAACATTTAAAACATAAAATAAACTTTTGAACTTTTAATGACAATCAAAATGTTACCTTTATAGTAACTAAATTTCCAAAAAGCGGCGTACTTCTTGTTTTCCTCTTTATTGCTTTTTTTGAAACGGTTCAAGCATTATTAATTTATAAAACAGAAACGTATCGTGCTACGTGGAAGTTTTTTGAATTTTCAGGATAATTAAAAGATGTTAATATGTTATCTGGTATATGAAATTTGAAACTGAGATATTGCAGTCAGTGTATTAGTTCTGAAGTAGCCGATCAGAAAAAAGTAATATAATTAATTATTGGGTATTTAATACTGAACATTTATAAATAACACCCAATAATTAGAAAAAGACCCCCTGGTAGACCACAACAGCGCCTAAGAGATAACATAGTTCTAGACCTGGACCAAATTGAAAAGGGGAGAAGACTGGGAGAAGTCAACAATTAATCAGGAGATATGGAGAAGCAGTATAGAGGATGCTAAAGCTCTGAAAGAGCCATTCGGTCATTGGAAGTGAAGTGAAGTATGTGTGTACTTAATTATGAAGGATCTAATTTCAAAAGGTTTTAGAAAAAATGTTAATCAAAATTTACCTACAATTTAATCATCAATGTGTTAATTCTGGTGATTGGTGGTATTTAGAATTAAAAAAAAAATATTAATATTAAATTAAAAAAAAAAATTATTTATAACCTTAATGTTCTTTTGGCTGCTCGTCGAACTGTTCTATATACCTTCTTCTAATATACCTTATTCGTCGTACTTTTACAAAATTTTACTTCTAGTAGGTATTGTGGTTGAAGGTTTATTTACTATAGTCGTTTTGTCTGAGGTAAATAAATACTTGACGTTACCATTAAATTGCTCTTATAAGATTCGAACATTAAAGTTATTTTGAATTAGGCTGAGATCTGTAGGTACCACATATCTACTTTATGCAGAATATAACAATGATGATATTGACGTTTTTAATATTTATTGTGCAAATAAATTTTTTAATGATATACTAGTAACCTAAAAAATATTTGTAATTAACTTTCATAAAAGTATATCCAACACTTTATGCAATATACCTAGTACTTATTACATAATATTTTAAGACGTATATAAATTATTAACTTTTGAAATATTTTATATTAAAAAGTTTTAAATTGATCGCGAAAGCTCAATAAAAATATTAATTGTAATTAATTTTTAATTAACTTGTTCAATTTAAAACTTTTTAATTGAATACATAATATAATCTTATGTATAATAGTAATCCTTGACAACATTTGTTAATAATCTAATAATAATTATTGTATACTATAATATACTAATTAATACAAAAATTATGAAAAATGTCTAATATATTATAGACATTGTATTGTAATATCACTTTATTTCCTTTGAAAGTTCGTTTTGGAAAGTTAATGAATACAAAAAACTTTTTTTATTAGAGTAGGTAAGACTATATGCTTCAATATTTAATGTTATAATTTAAATTTCCGTTTCTTTAAATTGAAACTTATTCAAAAAGTAGTCTTTCATACATTCTTTCATTCTCTCTATTAGCCATTTCAATATTTTGAAATAACCAAAAAAGCTTTTCAGAACTGAAATTTATAAAAAAATTATAACTCGTGATATCATTATTGTATATTATTAAACAAGCAAATAATGAATGTGATTACTCCAGAAAATGCTTTTATACTAGTAAAGTATTTGGGTTTATTCCTAAGTCGAAAAAAAAAGAACAATTGTTTTATTTATTTGTTATTAATTTAGAAAATGACTTTTTATTAACTTTCTTATACCGGGAAGTATTCAGTAAGAAAAAATGCAGTAAACATTATTATTAATTACTTATTTACTAAGTAAATGTAAATAGAATACTTTGCTTCTCCCTTTACAGTCGGCCAACTAACTTAGTCCATGGTAGCAACGAACCATTCTTTATTTTAATGTGTAATCTAAAATAATTATTTTATTTCCGCATAGTATTAGATTTTTGTAATAAATTATATACTACAAATAATCAGATTCATCTATTAAAAGGAAGTAGCTACCTTAAAAACTCATTATTTATTTTCTAAAGGAAATCAACAAGTGGTAAGACCAAAAATATGAGTGACTAAATTTAAATATAAAATTATCGCAACAAAGCACTTGACCATAAAAGCTACACATTAACACATCAAATCAATATTATATGTAATCAATACACACTTATAAACAAACATTATGATAAAATACAGGAGTATAACTTTCTGTTTTACTTATTAAATAAAACTTTCTAATAAAGAAGAAACAGTTCATCAAAAACGGGTCATCTTCCCGATGACCTGCTACGTGTTCTGATTGATCGTTGTAACAATACAGCGATATATTAAATTTTTAATTACTAAACTTTCACTCGTTATCAAAATAATTCTTCTCTGTTCTAATTTTTATATTTCCATTTAACCAATTTGTTAAATGGTAACGAAAAATTTTATACGTAACTATACCGTTGCGCAGCTGTCGGTTTATCAACAACTTTCTTTCCTTCGACAAATCTTTCAAATATTTATCTCGTCAAAAAAATCACTTTTAATTTCAAAGTTATTAACTTACAAAATTAAATTCAGCCGACTCACTAAATTAAAAGTCCTTTTTAGTGCATGTTGCGTTCCGTAACTATTTATTGAAAGCGAGTATGGGTAGACCTATACTAAATGCAAAAAAAATTTTGAAAATCCGATCATAGTTGATATAAATGTATTTACTATTTACCTTATACTTAACGTACTACTTAGAAGATTAATAAAAGTAGTGTAATTAAGAAAAGATTTTGACCCACCGGGCAGGTACAGGTAATAAAACAGATACAGGTACTCAGTACTTAATACGTTATTCACCCGATTTTGAAGAGAGTTGAGGAGAAGTTTAAGGGTTTTTCCAGTTTATCTTCGAAGTTCAATATCCAATACAAATGAAATTATAATGAGAACAACTTGAAACTATACTTGATTCAACGCAAAAAGAATTTTGAAAATCGGTTCATAAATGACGGAGTTCTGAGGTAACAAAAATAAAAAAAATAAATAAAAAAAACAACCGAATTGTTAACCTCTTCCTTTTTTGAAGTCGGTTAAAAAGAAAGAAAAGAAAATCTCACTAAAACAAAAACTTTTCGTCAAAGTCATTACCAACATAAAAAGTAATATAAATTCTTTTTAGGACTATTTTGTAAATTGCAGGATTTTATTAACCGACTTAAGAAAAATTTTATAATTGATATTTTCATAATCAAAATTTAAAGACTAAAAGTTGAAAATAACAAAAATTAAAAAAAGTTTTTTCTAGAAATTGCACTAAAAAGTAAAAAATAATTTTTCGAATAAAAAGAAACAAAGCTTCCTGAAAACATCAATATAAAAAGCGTGGAATTACAATGTAGTCATTCACCACAATTAATTATTACTGGAAAAGATCAATTCCAGGTGTGGTGAGAAGTTCGATTTGCTACAGGGTGATTGAAATTTTCATTACAACCCACCATATTGTTGACATTTTGTGGCACCACCAACGGTAAGGTAAATTGCGAATACTACCGATATTCCTCTTGTGAGGCTGTATATTCCAAGTCTGTGTGTCTTCCTCTCTTGCCGTTGGTCAGTTTTTTTCCATCTTAAAAATTAATCTATTAATCCGATAAGTACTACATGAGCACCATCGAGTCGCCTCGACGACTTTACTGAAGAACAATTATGGCTTTATGTTATGGCGATATTTGCTCTGTAAGTTCGAAGGCCGAACAACTGCATCTGTCAAAGTCTAGATGGCAAATAGTGGCCAGTAGGCCAATATGGTTGCGATTTCTGAGTACAGCCGAAGGCCGAACAACTATATCCGACACAGTCTAGATAGCTAAAGGAGACCGAAAGATGCCTGTGCATTATTATCTATAATATAATAGCCCTAATCTGTGTATCTGTCTCGTAACGCACCTCTGATTGGTCGGTTTTGAAAAATTTACTGTAACGAACGAATTGTAACTGTAACGAATTGGCTTCCATCTATTCCATAGTAGCCAAACTAATAGAATAAAAATGTGCACCCACACGGTTAGACGGCGCTGCAATACGATACTAAAATTTAACATTTTAAACATTAGTATGACATTAGTTAACATTAACTTTGTCTATTAACTCCATTAATTCCAGAAGAATTAAAGAAAAAAGAACAACTATATTCGACACAGTCTAGATGGCTAAAGGCGGCCAAAGGACGTCTGTGCCAGCTAGTCTATTTATATTCACATTATTCTGTATTCGTCGATTTACTTATACCAACGTACTTGTTTACATGTGTACATTTACCGGTAAATGTATACATTTTCCAGTTATTATGTACTTTTTCCGTAACATATAAATAGATATACATAATACAACAAGGTTGAACAGCTCTGGTATAAGTATCGTATGCGATACATACGTATATATAGTATTATGTTTATACATAATACTACCTATATACGTATGTATCTGTATGTATCTGTATCTGTATACGTATGTACCTATATACGTATGTATATAGTATAAACATAAGTATTATACATACGTATGTATATAGTATAAACATAAGTATTATACATACATAAGTATTATGTATAAACATAATATTACCTATATACGTATGTATCGCATACGAGCATACATAGAGCTGGGCTTGTATATTTAGTTTAAGTTTTTATCTATGATAAGCCTAAAACACAGATGCGTTTAAAAAAAATATATTTAAAATTAATACCGTACCCTATTTAAAAAGAAAATAGTATAATATAACTTATAGTATTAATAGTGTATTAATCAATTATCGCGTTACAAAATGAATTTGGCGGCCGCTTATGTAATTGTAAATTAATTTTTTAATTTTAAATTTGAATTTGTTGCGGGAAGCATTTGAAGGCATGGTTAGCTGAAAGCGGAGAAGAGTGGAATCTTTTTTTGCCAAAGATAGCCGTCGGAGTGGTTATTCATTTGAATATTGTCCGCAGTCGAGATTTTTTGATTTGATAAGTTTTTGGATATTTTTGGAATGATTAAATTTTATTTTTTTGGATGAGCGATTTTTGTTTGATTAGAGGAATTTTTATTTTTGAACTTGATAGTAATTTAATTGGAATATTTGGATTTATGAAATTACATTTAAAAGAGCGACGCGTGGATTAGAAGATATCACATTTGATTGATAATTTGTAATTATAAGTTCGATCTTTGACCAAGTATAAAAATTTTTACAGTTTAAAATAATTTTGATTGCAAGTAATTTAAAATTAAATTATGGTGTTTAAATTATATTTTAACAAACAGTGAAACTACCACCCTAAAAAGTTTCTCTGCTTCCTCATACTAGAGCTATGTTGCAAAATTGAAATATAATTTCTTTATTTTTAATTGTCACATAAGTTATTGAATGTTTTTAATTTACATTCAATTGGAAATATTATGTAAGATTTGGCATAAAAAGTAGACAAATTAAGAAGAAATATTTTATTGCACCTTGTTGTATATAATATGCAACATAATTTAAAATTACCGCTAATAATTTAAAATTTTGTATTTATTGCATTTTAAGGTCTTAATTTCAAAAGATTAAATTACAAAAGATAGTTAGATTTCAGCAGTTTACCCTTTGCTATACGTGCATCTAGTTTTATAGCTTGTTACTTTATTTTATGTATAAGCTATACCAGGGAGACTTTTTCGCCAGCCCAAACTATCCCTACGCTGTCTCAAACTGAAAATAATATATTATAGTAAATTTTATTATCCCCTACAAAACGTAGATAATCCTGTACTAACACAATTCTACCAACACTAATACTACTGTGTGTGTACAGTGTACTAGCACTAACTATAAGATTTTGCTAATTGCCAGGTTTGCAATTAGATGTAATGACTGCCGTTATTTTTTCCTTAATTTATTTATTTTTTTTATCGATACTTTTAATGTTAAAGACCTGCTTTGGCGATTTACTGGTGGATCCGATGTGAAAACGCATTTTTCTTCATCTACACTATGATTGCTTTTTGTTTTTTAATCTGGCACGAAAACACTTTTAAATGATTGTGAGTTTATCTGTAGTTTTTGTTTTTCTTGAACTCCCGCGGTGTTCTAATCAAAAGTTTATTTAGTAATCTATCTCAAGAGTGGTCAGTCCGCAGATGGCCCTCTTCATGTTGGGGTCCCCAATTTAACAAATTTGTTAGATTAGGTTCATTAACTGATAAACATTTTTAATAACTTTTACAATATTTGTGGCAACTGTCATATTACTACATCAGGTTATTGGATTTAAAATACCTTTTTTTATATAAGTATAAATAATGGATTTTACTGTGTTGGAATTCTAACAAGATTTCACTGAACGTGTTGGAAAAATAAGCAAGAAATACAATTTATTGTTATGTGAGTGGTATAGATTTGACTGATAGTTTTATAAGCAGACATAAAATAAAAATACCTTGAACGACTTTAGACCTCACAATGCAGAGATTTAATGCAAAATATAGGTTTAATGAGATCATACAAAAGTGGAAAACCCACAAATCTTAAAAGAGTGTTCGTCAAAATTAAATTGAATACCGGCATTTTATGGACGAAAGTGTTTGTGAAAGGGGTGTGAAAAATGCAAAGTTCATCTTTGCTTAAATAAAATAATAATTGTTTTAGGTTTTTTTATATACTACATACTTATATACATAATTATCAAAATTTTTTAAACCACCGTAAGCATAAAACTATTTTTTTACGCAAACTAAAAAATCGGACATTTAATGGTTAAATTCGATATGATTGAGTTTTCGTTTTCGTATGATTGAACAAAGAAAATTTTCATTTTTTAAATATTAAAAGTAATATTGTATTTAAAAGTTGAATTTATGTAACAAAATTCCTGTTTTGTAATATAAAAATTTTTTTAGTAGGATACTCATTGTTCGTTTCTTTAAGAAAAATATTGGAATTTGTACTAAAGCGACGACCTCTAAATGTTAACCAATGAAATTGCTTTGAAGTTAGACGTATTACAATAACGACATTTTTGCGATGGAAGTGCTATGTGTGTTGTCTAAACTGAACCGGGAAAAGTCATAAATAAGATAGATGTGGACAGAGTTAAGTGTAATATCGAATAGACGTAGTTATTTGGTTATAACATTTTGCTTTTTTGTGGTGAATTTTTAATATTACTACAAGATTAAGTACTATTTAAATTATCTGGTAACAAAATGGTCCCGGTGTAAATTAGACTTTGCAAACGACGCGCCACCTATATTATTCATATCTTGGATCGACTATAACTATATTATTGAAATGGTAACTCACATTTCTCCATCATACTTAAATTTTATAAAAAATTTATTTTTCTTATCGCGTCGTGACACGAAAGCAATGAGAATTTTAGGCAGCTTTCATAAATTTCTGTGTACGGGCATATTTTACCAGTGGCTGTACCTTCATACGCTAAACTCCACATTGCCGGGAAATCAATGACCGCAACACTAAGGTTTAAATAAAATTGTTTACCTAATTTTTGTTTTTTAATTTGTTATTCAAAGAACTAATTCTTGTATAATAGTATAGGAAGATACAGGCATGGTTCTGAAACGTAATTGACAAAAAAGTTCTTTTTAAGAAAAATTTTAGCTTTTTTTTTTCTTAACTTAAAAACTTTAAGGGTTATTTTTATGGCACTGATTGTTTTGCTTAGGACGAAAATATGCATATATATTTAACTGTCTTATTACCTAAATGAGTAATTTTATTTTACGTCAAATTTTTTCTCCGGAATTTAAATCTTTAACTTTTTGTTTCAGAGAAGTTTTGATCCAAGTACAGAAACATCTAAAATTATGCAATTAAAACTTATTTTTAAAATGTATTAGCAATCAGATTACAATAATCTTGAAAAATTAATTATAAAGAAATTGTTAAATTGATAACATTTAATAAATTTATTCATTTGCGACAATTAGTACCTACATATTATATTATTTTAAAATATAAAAATGAAAAATAATTAAATTAAGTAACTGCGGCGGTAGTGCAAAAAAGGACAGTTAAAAAAAGTCTAAAAAAGTTTAAAGAAGCATTACAATTCCATTGGAATGATTTTAGCGTTAAATAAACCTTCTACTTTAATTTAATTTTTTGTATAAATTTTATTCCCAGATTAAGGTGGGGATTCAAGGCCATAGAGTTAATTCGCACCTGGCAGATGGCGGATATTAGGGTATGTAATGAATAAATCGTTTATGGAAGTTCTTCTATTTAGTTATGGGTGTCGGGTGGGGTTTTACTCTGTAAGGAGTAAAAATAGTAAAAAATACCCGCAGTCGAGAAAATGTTTTCAATAACGCGAAACAATGAAATTTATACGACATCCTGATGTTATATACGTAACGTAAACAGCCAGACACAACTACAAATTAGTTTACACTATTATGAAAAGACAAATAGATCGTTTGTAATTAAAACATATCTGTTTAAAATGCTTTTCTAATTATAATTTTCTCAGACCTATACAAAAATGAAGAAGCTTCTTTAATTTCAAATGAAATAAACAATTTTGAACTTTTATTACAGAATTTATTTTTATTAATAATAATAACAATACAGCAATTTCATTCCAGATGGAATATTTTTCTATCTCCGTAGAGATTTAACAAAATCGTTTATTAGGGTGGTTTATTCCCTACATTATTAGTCTTTATTTAGGTATTCTATATTCTCATATCGGATTTGGTTTTATCTGATATTTTTCTCCATATCTTTCTATCCGCTATTTTTATTTTCCAATCCCCGATCCTCATCCTTCCCATGTCCTCCATCACCTGGTCCCACCACCGAACCCTGGGTCTTCCTCTAGCATGACTCTCCATTTGTCTCCATTCCGCGATTCGTCTTGTGGATGTACTTTCGTTGCTTCTCATTACATGTCCAAACCATCTTATTCTCATAGATTTAATTATTCTTACGATGTCTTTGTTTTCCATTTCTCTTGATAGCTTGTAATTCATCATAGGTCTGGATTCCTGTGCATCCATCCTTTTCGGTCCCAAAATCTTTCTCAATATTTTTTTTTCAAAAATTCTTAGTTCTTCCTCTTCTTTTTTAGTTAAACACATTGTTTCTGCCGCATATGTAAGTACCGGCCTCACCAACGTTTTATATATTTTTATCTTTGTTTTTTTGTTTATATATTCTTATCGCATAACAAGTGTTTGTTTACATAATATGCCTTATTACCTAATTGCATTCTTTTCTTTATTTCCTGTTGTCGTTCATTTGTGTTGTTTACTTGTATCCCTAGATAATTGAAGCTATTTACCTGCTCGTAAACGTGGTCGTCGATTTTCAAAACGTCTCTTGAATCATCTTTTGAACACCTCATGTGTTTGGTTTTATCGTTGTTTATTTGCAATCCCATACATTTTGCAGCTTCTTCTATTTTTTTGCAGTTTTCAATTAATTTTCTTTTGGATCGTAATATAACCGCTACGTCATCTGCATATGCGATTATTTGCACTTCTTTGTTTACTATTGTTTCTTTAGTTTCAAGTCTTCTGATTATTTTCTCGAGAATCAAATTAAACAATGTTGACGACATTGCGTCTTCCTGTCTAACCCCGCTATTTACTATAAAGTCACTTGTTTTGCCATTTGAAGTTCTTATGCAGGCTGTGGTTTCTTCAAGAGTCATTTTTGTTAATCTTATGAGTTTATTCGGAATACTCAATTCTTGCATGATCTCTATTAGTTTAATCCTATTTATCTTGTCGAACGCCTGCTTGAAGTCTATAAACATCATGTGTATACCGATGTTGTATTCATAACTTTTTTCTATTATCTGCTTTAATAAATATATTGCATCCACTGTCGATTTTCCTTCTGTAAATCCGTACTGATACTCTCCAATTATTTCTCTTGTGAAAACTTTCAATCTTTTATTTACTAACATGGATTGGATCTTATAAGCAGAGTTCAGCAGGGCGATACCGCTATAATTCTCGCATTTCTCTTCATCTCCCCTCTTTTTTATGGTCACTATAATACCGTTTTTCCACTGTTTGGGCATCTTTTCTTTCGTCCATACTTGTTTTATGATTTCATATATTCTATCGTGTAACATTGCTCCTCTATATTTAAGTAATTCCGCGTTTAAGCCATCTTTACCTGGTGACTTTCCATTCTTTAGTTTGCTTATTATCTCTACTATTTCCTCATAAGTTGGGTCATTCACTACTTATTGATCTTCTTCATCTATTTTGGCAGTCTGTTCATATTCTTCTTCCACGGTAAGTAGTTTCTGAAAATGTTCTATCCATTTTTCTTTTATTTTCTCTGTGTCATCTTCCAACTTTCCTTCACTATTCCGCATTCCTCTTGTTGTTATTTTATGTTCTGTCTTGTGTCTTCTTAGCTTTTCATAAAATTGTCGATTATTGTTCTGTTTGCTGCTTTTTTCTATTTCTTCCATAATTTCCTTTATCCATAGGTTTTTCTTTCTCTTATATGTTTTACTAGCTTTTACTCTGATTTCCTTATAGTTTTCGAAATCTTCATTATTTTTTGTTGTTAACCATTTGTTTCTTGTCTCACTTTTTACATTACATAGTTCTTTGCACTCATCATCAAACCATTCTTTATCCCTTCTTTTTTCTGTATAACCTATTACTTTTCCTGCAGTTTTTCTTAAAATGTCTGCGATGTTTTCATATTCCTGTTCTATGTCATTGGTTCTTTCTTTAGTTTCTATTAGTATCTTTACCTCATCTTCGTACTTTTTCTTTGTTTTGTCAATAGAAAATTTGTTTGTTGTCAGATTACTATTTTTATTTTTCTTCCCAGCACTATATATTTTTATTTGTTTCACTTTTGCTACCAATAGATAGTGGTCCGTGTCTGCGTTAGCTCCCCTATATGATCTCACATCAATTATTGACGTTTTATTCTTTTTTGATACCATAATATGATCTATTTGATTTCCCTCTTCGTTTCTTCTACCCGGCCATACCCATGTTATCTTGCGTATCTTTTTATGTTTGAATCGGGTACTGCTGATGTCTAAATTTGATGCTGCTGCTAAATTACACATTCTATGTCCGTTATCGTTAGTTACATCGTGAATTGTATGTTTACCGGCCACTTTAGAGATATATTCTGCCTTCCCCACTTCAGCATTGAAATCGCCCACAATCATTAACAAATCTGTTCTAGCAATCTCATCGCATAATTCTTCCAGTTCATCGTAAAAGTCTTTCTTTTCTACTTCGTTTCTACTTTCTTTTCTACATTGATAGATTTACAGGTTTCTTTTTTATTCTGATGTAAGCTGTTCTTCTAATTACTGGTTTGAACTGTATTACGTCATTATACACTCTATTTATTACCATAAATCCAGTACAACATCAGAGTACAACATCATATACCTAGACTTTGCAGTTTCGCTTTGGCCCCCCCATCTGTAGTGATGGATTTACAGGTTTCTTTTTTATTCTGATGTAAGCTATTCTTTCACTTACTGGTTTGAACTGTATTACGTCATTATACACTCTATTTATTACCATAAATCCAGTACAACATCAGAGTACAACATCATATACCAAGACTTTGCAGTTTCGCTTTGGCCCCCCCCTCTTGTAGTGCAGTTATATCTATTCTGTATCTTGATAGTTCTCTGGCAACTTCATTTATTTTTCCTGTTTTCTGAAGTGTTCTAACGTTCCACGTAGCAATTCGAGTTATTTTTCTTTTTCTTCTGCTTTGTTTGATTTCTTTCATTATCCGTCTTTCCTTTAGGGTAAGATCACTGTTTATGAAAATTTCACTACCCATTAGCTTAAACTTGTCCCTTAGTATTTCGAGCTTGTCTTTCTATTCAACCAGTTCAACCACACATCTCTTCTCCCCAACTTTGTACGCCTTGCTTATTTCGACATCTATTCCCATTTTTTTTGTTGATGATATTCTGTATTGCCTTAACTTAAGTTTCTGGGGGTCTCTCTTGTCGATTACTATACCGCTCATCACAACATTATTGAAAATAAAACCAATAATTATGTAAAAATGAACTTTTTACCTTACAAACTATTTTTAACGAGAAAAATACATACTACTTTATTAATCTTGCCAAAAGATGCAAAACGTGGTTTTTGACTTCTTTTTAAAGATACTATACATAAGTAAGTAACTAAATTAATAACTTCGGTTTTTAGAAAATTGTATTTGTTTAACAAATAGCCATATATGGCCAATTTTTACGATAGAAGAATAAAGAAAAACAAAATTATAAGAACTTAATTTATTTTTCACGTTGATTTTTTTGTTGATGATATTCTTTATTGCCTTAACTTAAGTTTCTGGAGGTCTTCCTCGTTGATTACTATACCGCTCATCACAACATTATTTCTTATTTTCTCTTTTTTCCATTTTTTCTTCCAATCTTCCAATTTCTTTGCAGTCTCCTTATTTTTATTTTTTATTGATCGGACTTCTTTATCGATCTGTGCCGCCCCCTTTTTGATTTCCGTAACCTCTCTTCTTAAATCCACCATCTCTTGCTTTATTTCGTTGATACTTGTTTTAATGTCGGTCATAAAACTCATCATCATGTTTGTAAGGTGATCCATTTTACTCTCTATCCTGGAATTTTCTTTTCGCTTGCTGTCTCTTCTAGGCGATTTCCTGGATTCGGAACTACTATAATCCCTTTCTTCATTTTCGCTTTGGTTTGACTTACTTGCAGTTGGTGATCTATTGATCTTTTCGCTTCTTCTGAAAATGTCATATGCAGCAATTCTCTTTTTTCCATTCTCATCAGCGGTTGATCCGTCACTGCGTTCATCCCCATCTCTCAAACATGTTCGCATCCGAACTCATTTTGTTATTCAATAGTTTTTCACCAGTGTATTTCTTAAACTTCTCCTGAGTGTAAAATTCTTCCTATCTTCACACCTTGCGATTGTGTATAACTTAAATATTTTCACTTTATATTACGAAATTTAATAAGAACAACATTTAAAAAAATTCAAAAAAGACGCATTAAATACTTCAAAGTAAATTAAACTGTAAACATAATGACGAACAATATAAAAAGTAAATCAAAAAATTAATATTTTTAAATATATCTACAAGTTTCCACAATTTCTGTCTTTTTTACTTTAACTGCCCAACCTATTTAAATTTGCTATAAAATGTAAAATAAAAAGTGACCCCTTAGAAGATTCAAACTATGAATTTCTACGGTAAGTTATGGAACTCTGTGTACACAGACCAACAAACCACCAGGGACGAAATGATATGTAGTATGTTCTAATTCGTTTTATCTGTTACGATTTTTAACTTGTGGTGGGAGCCACTTGATCGATAAATAATTTTGAATAAAAACCGATAAGTTCTTGGCCTGATAATGTACATTTTAACGCTTTAAAAAAACAACAAATTTAAAGAATTATATTTACATCAATATTTTTATATAGAAAAATAGTTAATTTCAAAATAAAATAATGTGCCCCTAAAGTAGAAGTTTTTTATCATTTATATAGATTTGGAAATAGGCACGAAGTACATTTTCAGTAATTATGACTTCTCCAAAATTGGTTTGTTTTATCGAAAAATATTTTACTAAACTTAATTTCACCACATAGTTTTTAAACCTTTTATTTGGTTAAATATCATTGTTTATAAGAAAATAAAACTAATTATTATGTAAAAATAAACTTTTTACGTTACAAACTATTTTTAACGAGAAAAATACATACTACTTTATTAATCTTGCCAAAAGATGCAAAACGGTTTTTGACTTCTTTTTCAAGATACTATACATAAGTAAGTAACTAAATTAATAACTTCGGTTTTTAGAAAATTGCATTTTTTTAACAAATAGCTATATGTGGCCAATTTTTACGATTTTCGCTCTGGAAGGCCACAAAACGGATTAAACGTCCACAACAACATATTCCCCCAATTAGAAAACCTAACTCAACATGGGCGAGAAATAGTAAAGAAAAGGCAGATGCATTTGCTGTACACTTTTCAAATGTCTTTCAGCCTTATCCAAGCGAAATAAGCATCGAAGAAGAGCAACAAATGCATAAATTCCTAGACACACCAATTATGGAGACTGCTCAAATAAAACCAGTCACAGTTAACGAAGTATCACTGGGGATTCAGCAAACTGCAAAAGCTAAAAAAACGCCAGGTTACGATCTCATAACTGGTACGATACTCGCACACTTACCACTAAATACAGTAAAGTTGATCACATACATCTATAATGCAATGCTAAGAATTAATTATTTTCCATTGCTATGGAAGGTGGCTCAAGTCATTTTGATCCTCAAGCCAGGTAAACCACCTGAACAAGCAGAATCTTATAGACCGATAAGCCTGCTGCCCATCCTCTCAAAGTTATTTGAAAGACTATTACTCAAACGTCTTCAACCTGCCTTAATGGAAAAAAAACTTATCCCGGATCACCAGTTTGGCTTTCGAAATCAACACGCCACAATCGAACAAATTCTCAGAGTAGCTAAACAAATAAGACAAAGTCTGGAGGAAAAAGAGTACTGCTCAGCCGCTTTCATCGACGTGACTCAGGCGTTCGACAAAGTCTGGCACGATGGACTACTGCATAAAATAAAGAAACAGCTACCTAATTACTATCACTTATTTAAATCTTATTTAACCGAAAGAGTGTTTCAGGTCAAGATTCATAACGAATATTCAGCACTAACTTCAATAAATTCGGGAGTTCCACAAGGAAGCGTTCTGGGTCCAATCCTGTACCTCCTATTCACCGCAGACTTTCCTGCTTCTTCCAACGTAATGGTGGCAACTTTCGCCGACGATACAGCAGTCATGGCAGCTCATCCAAATCCATCCATAGCCTCAGATATGCTCCAATCAATCCTAGACAAGATTCAAAAATGGATGAAAACTTGGCGAATTAAGGCCAACGAGAAAAAGTCTGTACACATCACATTTACAATGCGCAGAGAAACGTGCCCGTCAGTCACCTTAAATGGCAAAGTTCTTCCCCAGGCAGAAGACACTAAGTATCTCGGAATGCATTTGGACCGAAGGTTGACATGGAGGAAACACATATGGTCCAAACGCAAACAGCTCGGTCTTAAACTCCACAAGCTAAATTGGTTAATCGGTCAACAATCGCAACTAACGATGGATAATAAAATACTTTTATATAAGGCCATCATCAAACCAATCTGGTCGTATGGGATTCAACTCTGGGGTTCGGCTAGTAACTCAAATATCGAAATTCTACAAAGATTCCAATCTAAAACACTGCGAAGAATAAGCAACGCTCCATGGTACATTACCAATGAAGCTATTCATCGAGATCTAAGAGTGAACACCGTTAAGGAAGAGATTCGAGCTAGCAGTACCAGGTATTATCGGAGACTGTCCAATCACCCAAACATTCTCGCCAGTAACCTATCAAGCAAATCAAATCAAATTAGAAGACTCAAAAGAACCGATTTTTTGGATCTGCCAAGAAGAACATATTAATGTAACATTAACTAAATGTAACAGATACAAATATTGTAATTATAGTTTTGGCAACTGTTGTTGGACGGTAGGCCTCTCAAGTCATATAAAGTCACAAAACTTACCAAATGTACCATGTACAGATAGTAAATAAATATAGGGATTTCAAAAAAAAAAAAAAACAAAAAAAAATTTTTACGATAGAAGAATAAAGAAAAACAAAATTATAAGAACTTAATTTATTTTTGATGTTGATTTTTTACCATTTTTTATCAATCAAGCATATTGGAAAAAATTATATTCCAATAATATTACCAAATTATAGACATTTTATTATTCAGCAGGTTTAAGTGTATTTAAACTAATTTTCAATTTGTAAATATGCCTTTGAAAATATCGAAATTTTTTGAACATGTTCTCTGGGAGACTATATATAGGGAATATTAAAAAAAAGGAATGTTTTAAATAAAAATTATTATTGTTACTAAAAAAAAACATATTTAAAATATTTTATTTTTAAAAATGACTAATTGTAGGATATTGTTACTTAAATTTCTTTCTCATATTTCAAATTAAATGGAGCAGTCGTTTGTAGTCAGCACCGTTTTATTTGAATAAAAAAAATGATAAACTAGGCATTTTGACACCAAATTGATTCTTTTTCATAATTGTGGAATAAAAATCGGCCGTATTGTGGCCTAATGTGTTTTATATTTGCTCTTCAAATTTTAAATTATTTCTTAAAATAAAATTATTAAGAATTGAATTATAAATTATTAAAACGAATTATTTCTAATGAAATAACTTGCAGAAACTTAGCTTTAAGTGGTAAATAATTGTACAATAACCCTACTTATTGTACAATTATGATTATCTAATTCTAATTCTGTATTTTCTAATCTGTATAATTTTGTATTATACAAAATACAAATTTTTGGAAAATCTGTATAACTAGGGGACTAGTCATGGTCATACAGGGAACCATGCTTCTCTTTCTCTCTCCGTCGATCAGATTTTTGGCAACAATATTCATATTTCATCAGTTTTTACTCTAAAATAATATTTTTAATATAAATAGTTCAATTAGTAGTCTGTACATAGTAAAAGATAATTTAAAAATCAGCTTTTAACTCCTGTATAAATCAACAAACAAACAACATGACATCCTACAAGGAACCTAATTTTTTGATTGGTCGAGCTATTTGAAGATGAGTGACTATTTTCACATTAAATAAAAATGCACAATATCTTCTAATTCATATTTTTGTATTAAACTAAAAATACGACTTTCATGTAAAAAAATACAGTTTTCAAATGAAAGTTATTAAAAACTAGATTTTTCTTGTTTTTGTTTTTTTTTTTTTCGATTTTTTGTTTTTCGATTTTTATTTTTATAGTTTTTTTAATATACAGGGAGTTTCCAGATACACTTTACATAACTTACGCGGTGATAGAGAAAATGGTTTTTCTAACTTCAAACTCGCGAGAGTTATGCTTCTTTAAAGTATTTTTTTAAATTTAAACTTTCACGTAACGCCGAAAATATTGATTTTTTAGTAAACATAGTTAAGTGCTGTTTGAGAACATAAAATAATCTACAAACTAAATTCAAACCTTTTATTGTCTAAAATCAACAGCTTTCGAGTTATGAATTAAATTAAAAAAATTTCGAAAAATTCGAGCTTTTCTTTTTGTTTTTTTTTTTGAACCATGTATCTTTAACGAAGCATTTTACAAAAAATCTGACGCCTCTTTCCGGTTAGGAAATTTCACGGACTACAACTTTTGTCTAGTAAAATTTTTTGAAAAAGCAATTCATTTCTTTGCTTATTATTTTCTGATTTTCTGTAAAATAAAAAATTTTTGAAAAATTTTTACTAGAAAAAAGTTGTACGTTAAATTTCTTAACCGGAATGGAACGGAAGTTTTTTGCAGAATGTTTCTTTTAAAAGATACAGAGTTAAAAACAAACAAAAAGAAAGCTAGAATTTTTCAACATTTTTTTACTTTAATTCATAACTCGAAAGCCGTTGATTTTAAACAATAAAAAGTTTGAATTTAGTTTGTAGATTATTTTATGCTCTTTAAAAAAGCACTCAATCATTTTTACTAAAAATTCAAAATTTTCGTGGTTGAGTTATGACCATGTGAAAGTGGAAATTTGAAAAATACTTTAAAGAGGCATAATTCTTAAAGATTTGGATTTAGAAAAAAATTTTGTTAAATATTTTTCTTAGAAAAGTCTTCTCTAGCACCACCTAAGTTATTTAGAAACACCCTGTATAATATAAACGTCCAAAAATTTCAAGTCAATCCGTCAATGTTTCTAAAATAATTTACATAGTTTTTGTTGCCATCACGGTAAACTCCAATATGTATGTAGTAGGTTTTAATAATCATTATCATTATTATACAAGAAAAATTTCATTCCGTACAAGTTGTAATATGATATTACCTTGTTACATACTATTAACGTCGCGTCTGTTGTAAATGTCACGCCTATTTCTAATATGCTACTGAATTACCTTTTGTTTCTAAATTTAAACTTTTATTTAAAAAATCATTAGATTATATTGACTTAACTGCAAAAGAATGTAATTAAAGAAATAATTATAGAGAACAATAAAAATTGATTTTATATCAAATTGATATTTTTTATTTAGAATTACCAAAATTTTTGATTTTTTACTTTATAGATAGATTTTAATAGTTACGTGTAGCACTTCATAATTACAATTTATTTCATATTAATAAAGTGTACTTCTTTATACAAGTAATCCATACCTAGTGCTAATATTATATTTTATTTTATAGATTATAAGTTATAATTATAATATGCTTTTTAAATGCCATCTAAACACCGTGCGCGACACTATAAGTCTGCTATTAAATTGTTCGGATTTCTTTCTAAGTTAATTATATAAAAATGAAAAATGATATAAATATGGATCAGACAAATTTGAAATTTGGTAAACATGTTCCCTATAGTACATATATTATATAACTAATATAATATGTAATAAATTAATTTTTTAACTTGTGAAATATAATTAAATAATCTTGGAATAAACAAGTTAATTAAACGTTTTATAATAATGTTTTTATTAAGCTTTCGACGTTGGTAAACGTCTTCGTCAGAATATTTTAATATAATGTTTACAAGTTTATATGGAAACCGAATGATAAAGTATTGTCATTTGAACAATCTATGATCTAAAATATGTAATTGTGTGATAAGAAACAACCTGCAGTGAGTTTCCTTCAAGGTAGGAAAAACTTAACACCAATACGTGATGGTAATTAGACGAGTAGATGGTGGTATATATTGCTCAGACCATCTATATCAGTTTTTCTGTTCATTGAATTCTTTTCTCTTTTGATGCTAATCATTTTGTGAAAAATTCTTTCTTTATAATTAGTAACAGATTTAATAATTTTTGCGTTTTTAAAATCTGCATCATGTCCATCGACTAGTATGTGTTTTGCAATGACAGTTGAGTCCGGTTTATTACAGCGAACACTTGAGATATGACCACTCATTATTTTGTGCAGCCATTGGTTCGTTTGTCCAATATAGTATACTGGGTCTTCTTCTTCTTCTTGCATTTCTTCTCATCACTTCTTGCATTCAACTTTAAAGATTAGATCTGATTTTTTCTCTGTAGGAACCGGATCTTTTAATTTTGTATACAGCTGTTTAATGTTATTGGTTGATTTAAATGTCATATAAATTTTGTGGTTTCTTAATATGGACTATATTAAAAAAACACAATTTTTTGAAATATAAAAATTAAAATAATTGATTATTTTAAAAAATTTTAATTTTATAATTATGTTCTATTGTAGACCTTTATGGCATAAATGTCATACTCAAATTTCAAATTAATAGGTTCAGCCGCTTTGAGTCTAAACCTTCCCGAAATTTTCAACTTTTTAATGAATATAAAATTTAAATTTTTTTTACTCTTTTCTTTTTATCATAGTAATCATTACACTCTATGCTTTAGTTTGATTAAAAAAAGTAATTCTGACCTAGATTTTTTACTAAAAATATTTTTTTTTTAAATACTAAAATATGAAATATGCCCTTATATGTTCCGCATGTACTCTCCAAATTTTAAATTAATCCGTTTAGCCGTTTTTCGAGCTAAAGCTTCCCTAGTAAAACGACGTAGCAGTTAATTATAAAATTAGACTTCAATCTTCCCACAATTATTGTGAAATTTTGTAGGTATAATATAAAATAAATATCTTCTATTATATTAAATTTTTTTTTAAAAAAAAAAAATACAATTCTTTGGGGAGCTCAAAAATTGTTTACAGGGTGAAAGAAATTTTAAAGTTAACTAGGTAAAATAATAATATAATAATTTAGAATCAACTTTTGGAGAAAGATATAAATGTAAACACTAACTACAAAATAAGTTTTAGAAACTCATAAACAAACACTTGTGCAGTTGAAGTTGGTATAAGAGCATCAATTTGAGAACAAATTCACAAAGTTATACAACAATGCAAAGCTCATTTTAATTGTTAGCAAATGTATACAGCAGTAAATTATATTAATTAAAAAAAGCAAGAGGTCTTGTGAAGCATTAATTATTATGTAAATTTATTAAGTTATCCGTTTTTGTAAGAGAAATTCTACGGAATGCCGACAAATTCCAAAATACATTATGGATGTAATTGCTTAATCTAAATTCCTTAATCTTTCAAGTTTTAACGTTTTTGTTGTATTTTTGTTCGACTTAAAAACGACTAGTTTGGAACTTTGCAAGCTGATCCCAATAAAAGTTTTCCACTAAAAACAGTGGGTGATAGATGATACTTATAAATACGTGCCAAAACTCTATTGATACTCCTTGTACAAATTTATATAATCAAATCCTTAAACGGAAACGATTTTGTATCATTAATTAAGTTAAATTAATAAATGAGTTCAAATAAAACTTAACTGCGCATTATGTATAGTACATAGGCCAAAGTTAGGATTATTTATAACTGGGCAATTTAAATTTAAAGCTTTGCCAACCGCAGTAATGAAAGTTAAATTAAATCAAACTAAACAATAATACAATAAACATAATCAACTATAAAAGGTGTTCGTCTGTAGGCTAACATAGGTAACAACCTCGTTAGGTATCGCAAAAATATCTTCTGTATATAAAAAATTACATTTACATATAACAAATTGTCTTTGAAAAATCACTAGCAATTGTTGACAAATCTACTGGCAATTCCGGGTTCAATATATCTCGAATACGGGAGAAACTTATTACATATTGGGTTTACCCTACAGCTTTGCTCTTTAAGTGCAAATTTTAGAAAATTATTCCATTTCCTTTCGTACCTTTTTATTTCACCAATTACATTTTAAATTACCGATAGATAAAAAGTTTTAAATACAGAAGCCTTTGCTGTAAAACATCATGTTATTTTCTTTTTATTATTTAATTCACATGCATAGCTTTAATGTCTTAGCCAAAGATAATTAATTTCATAACTTAACAACAAACAGTTTTCAAATTGAAACAAGCGGTGAATTTATTACCTAATATTATTATAGCCTTGGGAAAGTAGGTAGGTATAAACTTACAACAAAGATGTTTTAGATGTTCAATATCTAGTTATTGAATCTTAATCAAAACGTATATCTACATCCGGATATTGAGCTAGCTTGCACCCTGCTACATACCTGACCTACACCCTGACCCGCTACTTATGAGCATGCGGTTGTACCTATATACGGGTTAATTTGATTTTTTAAGATTTAATAAAACTTGGAAGAATAAAAAAAATTATTTTCTTTTATTAAAAATCTTTGTTTTTACCGTAATCCCTCATAAATTTTTTCTACACTTAATGCCTTTCACAGCATTCTATTATTCTTGGCAATCATTTTTCGAGTGCTTTTTCAATATTTGCTTTATTTATTCAATAAGCGTACTCATCTTTATCTTATCACTAAAAAGCTTTGCATTGGCAAATAAGATTAATATTTTCAATGGACGCTTAGTTAAAATTATTATTCTGTGCTTGTTTTACATTAGTTATTCTTCTGCAGTAGTATAATATCACAAGTTAGTTTTCGAGTTAATAATTATTATTCTCACGAAAACTAATACTGAAATTCTTTGGCACTGCATATATTTCACTTAGACACCTACCTTTTTGTATGTTTAAAAATTTATTGGAGCATACTTTGATTCATTACGCTTAGATAGATTGTAAAAAATTAGGATCTTCGTTTTATCGTCAATTTAGTTACACCCTACCTTTTTTTCCTTTGTTCGAGTATCATTCCGTGATCTGAATAATGTCAGAATGAGAAAATTGGAGCACAGCATAGCTACATATAGGAAACTTAGACAATCGGTACTTTATCTATGATTGCTAGTAATCTAATTTACATGCATTTACATCTTATCAGTATTTTATAGGATTTACCTACATAATCTAAAAATTTGCTGCATCGGCATTATTTGACGGTAGACCAACCCAAAATTAAATTACCGCGTTTAAAGTTGTGCGTTGCTGTTAGTAATTTAAAAATACAACAATCGTATGCCTGCCGAATATAATAATAGATCTTTACAATTATTTAAACCCATATTTAACAAAACGTTCTGCTTTTCAAACTCATAGTTATCAAATCTAAACGCGCCTTACAGTTACGTGCATTAAACCCGAGTTTAAATTCTAGCTCGAATGGATTTCGGTAAAGTCTTTCAGAACTAAAGAGATTCTAGTTAATACTTGAATTTTCTGTACTTTTCTCTAGCACTTTTATTGTAAATTTTTTACTTTAGTGCAAACATATAATAGCTTTTTAAAATAATCTTGATTTTAAAGTTTACGTTGCGCTGGAATGAATTCAGTTTTCATTAAATGAAAATTTTTGTTTTAAGTATACTACATTGTCACACATCAATAATTTCATAAAGTTATTTAACCGACATTATACAGTTGATTAATGTATGTGGGATAGATCAGTCCCAACTGCTGTGATTGTGGTTTTACACTCCACTATTAATATATTTTTAATTTAGATTACCAAATGTTAGCTAACAGTGAATTATATTTAAATATCTTTTAAATTTTAAATGAAATTTAATAGTTTACATTTATATTTTGAATATTAAAGAAGAATATAAAACAAAGCATTTTCTGAGCGCCAGGTGAAGTCAATAAACTAAAAGAAGAGAACAAGTTGTTTCATTAAGTGACGAGTATAACTGAGATAAACATTATTTCTCTTCTTGCGGGGAAAGCCAATCTTTCTCTATTTGCTGGAAACATTACAGTATCAAAAGTTCTAATTGATGTTAGATTTATGACGAAAGTGAGAGCAAAGTTCAAACAAAATTCTAGACCCGTTCAGCTCCTCGGAAAAAAAAAGATACTCAAATATCAGAGATCAAAAAAAAAAAGATTATACACAAATGTATAATCAAATGTGTTCAGTCAATCATAAATTGTGACCAAAAAACCCAATGGATTAGAAGTAAAAACTAATCATCTCGATAGCTATCGATGAGTTCATTAAAATACATTAAAATACAAAGCACCTACGGTTCAAGCAGCAAAAAAAAGAAAAACTTGGCAATTTAGCTGCAGTTGCTTCACACTCTTCACACGGAATCTCCGTATTGAACCCTCCAGATAATTTAATAAAGCGGTAAAAAAGCCACTTTTGAAAGGAAATCATCATATAGGAATTTGTGGTCAAATGGTTTCATACCACTGGGTATGAAAACGAAATTTCACTTATTCAAAATTTGTGATTACCATGTCTAACTAAAACCGCTTATTATCTCTTCCCCCACGCCCCAAATATTTCAACAAAATCTACCATAGTTATCGCTTAAAGGTATTCGAGACAGTGTCGCGTGCAAAAAAAAAATAATTACCTAAATTTGTTACATATCAGGTAATAGCTAACGTGACTACTATAATTGGTAATTTTTCTAAAGTTATATCTGCAACTTTTGTATATGCGGTTATGTTCTATACTTATATAAAGTATAGAATTACTACCAGTATAATACATAATTAGCTTTTTTGCAATATAACACCTTGTATAGGTAAATTTTAGCATCCTGTATATCTAAAAGTTTGGAAGCATTGAGCTTGTAAGTCTTTGAACTTTAAATGAATTTCTTTGTTTTCTTTAAATAAAAATCGTTGAATATATATTTAAATTTAAAGAGAAAGTATTGCAAGAAATCACAATTGCAAATAAGCAATATCTATAAAAATCGAAGGGCGATATGCCGCTATGCCGCTTAACAGAACTAATCTTACAAGTAAACTTATAAACAATCCAATCCAATGCATTGTGTTAGCGGTCTGTACACTCCACTTAAATACGGATAGGAGCGTGTTTTAGTGAGAGAAGTCGACTTCAGTTGACTGTTGGCTATTTAATAAATTTATTTCAAATAGGAATTCGGTAATTTTAGATAAACTTAATTTAAAACAAAGATCTGCGTTTTTGCCGAGTTGGACTGGTCTAACAAAATATTTTTAGTAAGTACAGTGTTTGTCAAAACGGCCCGAAACGTCCGGAGCCAAGGAAACCAGAGCAGTGGTTGCGGAGGGTCGGTTTTGCAAAAGAGGAAGCTAGCTTAGTTTCGACTTTGGCTTGGGAACTGCGAGTTCTATCCTCTGTCCGGACTAAAATTTTAGTTAGTTTGTCCTTCGTCGTGGTTCAGATTTCACTTTAAATTGTATGTTCCTTCCCCTTTCTCTTTCTTTTGAAGAGCCTCACTTCCGCAAAACTCCTTGCAAACCTCCCTTTACATTACACACATTCTATGTAATTAGCTTCTGGCTTTTCAGAGTGTGTCTAAGCCTAATATTAAAATAACGCAACTATAATCGATCCAAAATATAAATAATATAGGTGGCGCGTCGTTTGCAAAGTTTAATTTACACAGGAAAACTTCAGATGATTTAAATAGCACTTAAAACTAAGTAACTACGTAACTACGTCTATTTGATATTACATTTAAATCTGTCCACGTCTCTCTTATTTATGACTCTGTCCGGTTCAGTTTAGGTAACATACATAATAATCAATAGATAAGTGGTTTAATCATATCAAAATTTTTAGCATAAACCAAAAAATGCACAAAACGCACAAAAGTAAAAAACTGGAATTTTTAGAAGCTATGGAAATTAATAAATTAAAATATTCATCTTCATTACTTAATAGTCAATCTGATTTAAATAACTCACCTCTACTGAACATTTTTAATAAATAAACTCCCTCCCCCCCTTCTAACTTACCTCACGTCTACTTACATTTTTTTCTCTTTTGTATTAAATTTACCCCTACCCTCTAGTAAATTCACACATAATTACTCTATTTTTAAAATTACCCCCTCTTCTTACCCCTCCACTTTTTCTCTTGCAATTTGTCGATAAATACGGATTTTTCTTGTTTCTCCTTCTAGTTCATCGCTTGATGATGCTATGGTGAAAACGTTTGCGATAATATATATACAGTGCATTTATATATTGTGATAACTTAAACACTTTAGTTTCGAAAAACACACATAACACTTAAATCGCAAAAATGTTGTTATTGTGAAACCGTTTAACTTCAAAGCAATTTCATTGGTTAACATTTAGAGGTCGTCGTTTTAGTACAACTTCCAATATTTTACTTAAACAAAAAACAAACTATAGCCTTAAATTGATTGACAGCTTGCGGGTAACATATCCACACGGCTGCTTTAAACTACCAGGCAGAATTTACCTATATAGCTTATGACTAAGCATAATCTGTGCAAGGATTAAAATTATTATGGTAATATCAGCGACTTTGGACTACCAGACTGAGTTTGCGATATCTATACAGCTTTTAAGACTAAACTTAATCAACGCGGATTAAAATATCTAAAGTGGGCTGCCCAAAATCGAACGACAGCATATTATTAGTACAAAGATAATGAATCAAAGGAAATAAACACGTTAAGTAATCCCACGATTTTAAATTTTTTTTAACACAGTTATTATGGTAGGAAAAAGTGTAAATTCATTTTTGAGGATTTTTTATAAATACTTGGAAAAAGTGTCAAAATATGCAACTATACGTTTTATTAGATATTTCCTTAAAATTATCCCCGCCTATTTTCACTTTCATTATATTAAATTATTTTTGGGCATAAAATTTGTAGTCGAAAATTTCTGCTGACTATTAATTCACTTCGCTCGGACACTTCGAGCCGATTTGACAAACGCATATGATACAGTACCTACTCAAGAAAATAGCCGTACTTCTATTTTTAAGTTAATTATACTCGATAAAATACTAAATATACTCGATAATTTTTTCAGGACAAAGGTAAAATTAGGACCAGATAATAAAAAAAATAATTTATTAGTAACTTAAAATATATAAAAAAAATTCATTAATAATTAGTACTGCTACCCTTAGCGAGGATGCATTCTGTATTTCTTTCCGGCGTGCTTCGGATACATTTTGTTATCATATCTTTAAGGATTAATCCTTTGGTAATTTTGCCATATTTTTAAGGTGTTCTTCTTCAATTTGTTTATAGTGGTATTATCTAGACTATTAACTATGAATTTTAGAAGACTTTAGACATTTTCTATTAGATTTAAATCTGGAGAATTTCCAGTGCAATCCAAAAAGGGAGTATTTTGATAACTTAAAATTGCTTAGATATTACCGACCAGGTTTACTAAAAACTTATAAATTACCAAAAGTTGACACTATGCATGCAAAATTTATATTTTAAATAGATTTTATAGAATATTTTCTAGTGCGGCTAATTTTTTGAGTAGGTACTGTAGTTAAAACATTTTCCCGAGCTCGACAGAACTTAAAAATTACAGATTTACCAAAACACAGATCATTGTTTTTAAGTTAAATTTTTCTAAAACTAACGAATTTCTACTTTAAGCCAATTTATAACATGATGTTAACAGTACGGATGTTACAATCACAGATTAAATATACTACAGATAGTTCGCGCTTATGGGAGAACGGGAGTCTGTTATTCATTTATTTGGAAACCAATTCTCTTAGTATGGAAGCCATTCACTATAAATCGTAGAGGCGCTGGCTATTCGTGTTTTTTCGTGATTAGTACTTTTCATTTCTCTTCTAGCCGCGGTTGAGGTAAAATCGTGCTGCCAGCCATTGATTATCACACATAGACATTTTTTATAAGGCGTCTTAGAGAAAGAGCGTGGGATGATCGGGTACTTACGGAAGTTGTCTTTCGAGTACCTCACCAGCAATATATTATAAGGATAGGCAGCCCTCTAGAAATGAATAAAATACATTACGCGAGCTATCTGTAGTATATTTAATCTGTGTTACAATCCAACTGTGGATATCTCTGCCTACTAACAAGGGAATTATATGACCTCCGCATTTTTGTAATTTTTGTCATTTATTTTACTGAAAGTTTAGTCCTTCAATAAGAACTCCTCAAAGCAGTAGGGCCAGATGGCTAGAAATTTTCGAGAAAATCGACTTTGAAATATTGTCGAAGGAGTTTGAAGATGTGAAGCACAATTGTTTTATAAGATGTGAAACAATTAGCAAATAGTTTCGTAGCGCAGTGGCAAGCGAGTTGGACTAGGAACCAGTAGGTCCGCGGTTCTATTCCCACCTTCGCTAGTTTTTTTTTCTCTCTAGTGCTTATTCACGCCATTTAATTATTGTAAAATTGATTAAATTTATGCTTGTAGTCTAAAATGTGTCAACATTTAATTTATAAAATACATTCAATTTTTTTTTAACTAATATAAAATCGAATGTTTTAATTATTATTATTATTCAGCAGGACTAGTTTCATATGTCATCGCGCACATATCATCTGTTGTAAATAATTTACCTAATATTTATTTATAATTTATCATCTGATTTAATTTATTTATTTTACGATTAGTAGATATAGCAAACATGTGGCTAATAAAGCCATACAATTGACTAGATTTTAATAAAAAATAAAAAGTTAATAAACCAACATATCCTAAAACTACATATTTTTATCCTAAAATACATTTTCAACAGTTTAGTTTTTATCTAGAGTAGTTACTGAAAAGTTATCATGTCTGATATTCATCCGTTAATTTGCCTGCCCCTCGACGAGGGCTGAAGACACCGTCGAAGATAGTCTGTGCAGTGAAATTGCTAAATTACGCATGAAAGATGCTCTTGTGTTTATTTAGCCAAAGCTATTATCAATTACACTGTATTTTTGTATATGAAAGTACAACAAAACCCCAATTTCAATCTCAAAAAATACAATAATAAGAAAAACAAAAACATGCTCTTTACAACTACATGTTTTAATATATAATGACAAGGACCTTCTAAAAGTTCTGTAATTCGCACATTCCTGAATCTCAACAGGCAATTAATTGTATATAATCGATCCCCGCACCATAATAATCCCACCACCCCTATTCGGTGTTGGTGTGCCTACATAAAAATACCCTCCCTGTCTGGTGTTATATGTATGTATTTCATGCACAAATCTCAATCTATCTCGCAAATATTCTGGGGTTATATTATTTTTAATCTTATATACCATAACATTTCTTGATTGGTGAATATTTATTATATTGAATAATAATCCTCATAGCTTTATTCTGAATTATCTGAAATTTCTCAGTTTTGCCACTATTCATTCTTAGGTACACTATAGCACAAAAGTCAATATGCGGACAAATCAACAATTTGTACAACAAAACTCTAGTTGAAATACACACACTGTTTGAAATCCGTCTCAGAAAAAACACTTTACGTGACATTGTTTTCATATAATGTATTAAAAATGTCTTGTGAAACTCAAACTTTCATCCAAAATAACTCCTAAGTATTTCATTTCTGATACTCTTTTCAGTTGATTATCGTCAGCTCATTCAGCTGAATGCTACTCAAAACATGTTTTTTCACCATAATGATATATTTTAATTTTCTAATATTTATACTTAAGCAGCTGTTATTGCACAACCACTAGAACACTTTTTCCAATTCTATGTTAAGGTACTCCATATTTAGTAACAAGCTCTTCAGAAAAACTATTTCTAAACTTAACCTTTTGCTTTCGATTATTTAAATATAGCTTGTAAACCATTTCAAAACTTTACCACCTAATACCTATTTTACTTGGTTTCGCTATCAGCAATTTCCTATCAATGGTTTCTAAAGCGCGCTTGAAGTCCAATAACACAACCAATGTTTTTTATTTTCACCCATACTTTTGCACCAATTTTCCGTACCTTGTAACGGGCCAAATTGGCCGTGATGACACAATAGGAGAGAAAAATCTTAATACTTACTTGGAGGATCAGGATTGCCGCTAGCTCTAGCCGTAGAGAGGTTGTGGATCGCAAGTTCAAGGAAATCCTGACTCCAAGTTGAATTGAATAACGTAGTTCAACTTTGGGAATAGTCAATAAAATGGGCGCCACACGGATTGATGTCGAAATAATTTTCTTATACCTTTAGCGAGTCGTTCGATCCGAGACAAACGGTTGCTAATTCGGGAGACCAAAGGAAGGTAGTTTGAAAACAAACAAATAAAAAAACTGTACGTTTATTAAGGTACCAAAGAAGAATAATACGGTAGTCCGAGTAGAAGATGATTACATTAAGATATTTAGGAGTCGAGTATAATTTTGATTTACATTTCAAATAAGTGAGCTTAAATCTAAATGATAAATAAATTACCTTAAAACTAACACAGATATAAAACAGAAATACCCAATAATATTTAAATTATAGTCTAATGACATAAATGATCACCTTTCAAAATATAAATAAAATTACAATTAGAAAATTGATTACCTGTAGGGTAGATAACCTAAATAACTAAATATATATAATATAAATATTCTAAGACACAGGTAATATTATGAAAAACACTGTAATAATATACATAATAATGTAAAAAATACCAAAGCGGTATAATGGTTTCTATCTTCCAGCTCATAGAATACAATAATGAACGTAAGGTTAGTCCACGCTTTAAAAAAATAATAATTCTTATGAGACCAGATTGATAGAAAACGTAATGTTAGTAAGCGGTACAAAAACATCTATATAAAGAAATATAAAACCCATAAAATTTAATATATGGTGACGTCAACAACAACTCTTTCAAAATTGGTAGCTTCGATGTTCAAACGATTAAAAGTTTAACTTCACAAAAATTAACACTTGTGTCGCACATCAATTTAATTAGTAAAAATTTAATTTTATCAAAACAAGCCAAAAGGAATTTTAAAGATTTGTTGATTGTTGAAAGATTATTATAATATTCAAAAATTTGTTAAAGTTTTGTTTAAAACACTTACTAAAGATGGCGGAACAAAAAACAGTAAAATTTCCATCAACGATCATCGGCCAGATGATTCCGGATTTTCGATAGATAAAACCGTACCTGGCGAGCCGGTAGGGACGATAACCAAAGAAATTGATTATTATTAGCAGATTCGAGGGCGATGTTGGAAAATTTCTTCAAATTTGTTAAACGAAACGATAACCACATGTATCGTTACTGTTGCGTTTATTATTCCTGGGAACCGTAAATTTGCACACATTGACCTTAGCCAAACCAAAAATTAAAGTAATAAAAACTTTACTAATATTTTCCCAAGAATTGGCAGCAAAAAAAAAATGATCTTCCTAAAACTGCACTTTCACTCTGTGAGCGGAACTATCCAACTGAAAACTAATAAACTACTACTGCTGTAGGGTAGATGGCGTGAAGATTAAGTTTTTTTATTTATAGATTTACTAATGAAAAAGAAGAAAAAGGCCGATTCACATTACAACATTTAATGATAACCCTCATATATATATTTTCCTGGTAGCAACTTCTTTAACTCTTTCTAATATACATATTATAGAATTTTAAATGTTTGCTCTTTATTATTTAATACTAAATCGATTATTATTGTTGCGCTCATTCTCATAACTCTGGTAAAATCATTAACTAGTTGATAGAAACCACATCTTGAGATAGAACTTTTCAATTTCAGTGTATAAAAACTATCCTTGGAGTAATCCCAATTAAAATCACCATTTATAATAATGTTACCGTTAAATTCCAATGCCTCAAGGTATTCCGTCATGTATTCCACGAAGAGGTTATCGCTATTTTGTCCAGAGGATGTATCTGGAGAACGACTTTAAATTTTTACTTTAATGTGAAAAGTTTACTTTTACATTGAATTTACACTGTAGCTTCAAGTATTATAAATAAAAGAGTTATCCATGTTATACTAACGAATACGATAATGTTTTTACATTTGGAACCGGTTAGCTATTGCTAGATTCAATATTAGACTTTAATTCTTGATGCTGTGCATTCCTACTGAGACTCGGTTATTCTTCTGTCGAATAATACAAAATTTATAATATTATCAATAGCATTCCGAACAGCATTTCTGATAAGCGGCAACTTTTGTTCTCTATTCCTAATATCGAAATATCTGTCTATCTCTTCTTCTCTGTATACCCCTGTTCTGATTGGTAAACTATGTTTTACCAACCTAAAAATATAAATATTAATCTATACGAGTGTAATAAATACAATTCGTGGTTTGGTTTAATTTATGTTATAATTACGCTAGTTTTAAAGAAGTATTTTTTTTAAAAAGTATTTTACTTTCATTTAAAAAATATGGCTTCTAAATTAATTTCACAGTTGTGTATTTTTTCTATCCTCTTACTAATTTCTTGTAGTTGTCTTATATTCTTGTGAAAAAACAATTTTATTTGTAATTTTAAGAGGAACTACTTCAGTAAGCTACCATGAGCTGACAGACAGCTTTAAAATTAGTTAGACAAGTACAAGGTATGACGAGAAAGTCCTCACTCAATTTACAACGATAGTAACTTTGTTTATAACTAAAATGAATTTATTTTCTTTTTTGAAATGTTTTTTGATTAAGTCGAGAAGATAATATCGATCAAGTAATCGACGCTAGAGTAGATGCACATTCGGGCTAGTCTCACAGCATTTTCCATGACTTTTCTAAAACCATCTGGTGATAAATTCTCAACTTCTTGTTAGATGTTCTTCTTTGGAGTCGACAAGGTCTGCTACTTGTATGTGTAGACCCGTAACTTTAAAATCCCTAAAGCAAGAGTTTTAAAACGATAAAATCGGGCGATCTTGTGGGCTAGTGCAAATCGCTAAAACTAGAGATTAACCTACCGGGAAATGCTTGAAAAGATAATTCCGCGAATAAACAACGATATTGAATATGGGGTATTAATATTCATAAATTCAAAACAATACGTATATTATTTAACCTTATATTAATATTGATTTGCTTTGGCTGTCATGGCAAAGGTAAACAAAAAAATATCTCCAAAATTTATCCACTTGCAAATTTGTTTTTTCCTAACTACAATTTTTAGTCGCTAGCGAACTGTCATCTTTGACATTTCTTATTCATTGTTTTGGTTTCATGAAAAAACGGAACACGAAAAAATAAAACACCGAAAAAATAGAACAATGAAATAAAAGAACATTGACAAAAAAGAGCTACGAAAAATGAGAACATAAAAACTTTTTAAATTTATTAATTTCCGAAAAAATCACTACAAAAAATATTAATTTGTTTAATTAAAAAATTTTTTAATTGAATATTATATTTTTTATAACTTAATAATTTATATATTTCGACAATAAATTAAATAAACAAAATAATAAAAATAAAAATAGATAAATCAGTTGCATCACTGCAAGTTTGCCAATCGCCACAAGAACCTCAGCTTATCATAATAATTTTCATACTCGGCAACAACGGCTGCCACTTAATTACCGAGGTTCTCGTACTTCTTCTTTCTCACTTCTGGACGACCAGTTCGTGCATTGGCTAGTAATAAAGGTTGGTAAGCAATATCTCGCCTTAACCCATCCAAGAAATTCCATATACTGGAATGGCTGAAGTGGAAGATGGAGTTCAAAGAGTTGTGAAAACATTCACAACAATTTGTTGTTTTTGAGCTGTTCTCTGCAGCTGCTTTGAAATGGTTCCACAAAACAAATTTAATTCAATTCATTGTTATTATTTCGTGATTTTTTTGGAAATTAATAAATTAAAAAAAATTTTATGTTCTTATTTTTCGTAGTTCTCTTTTGTCAGTGTTCTTTTATTTCATTGCTCTGCTTTTTTGCGCTCTGTTCTTTCATGTTCTGTTCTATCCGGTCACCCATTGTTTTATATATGTGTGGAATTATCTGACTGGAATAAACTGACATAATTAAAAAAAATTTCCGAAAACATAGTTGATAAAGAATAAGATAAATTAAAAATTTGGTAAACTTTGATTAATTTAAATGCCTTTAGGGAGCGTCCATTAATTACGTAAAGACAATTTTTGTAATTTTACTTTAGTAATATTACTTATTAATCCTTATGTAAGAATTTCTTTTTAAAATTAATTTTAAACCCTCCCCCCCTTCATTGCATTCCGCTGGCTAATTTTAGTCAACTTATCTAAATATGTTATAAAAAATTTGTATGTCAGTTATTATGAAATTTTAAAATAGAATTGAATTAAATCGTACATTATCAGCACACTAGCAACTTTCTGCTATAATAATACACCTGAGTCAGGTCTGAGTTATGAATATGTCTGGGTGGTTCCCCGGCTTGCTTACAAAATTTTAAAAAAATGCTCATAAACTGTGGGAGAAAACAATTAAAAAAAGTACTTGATAACATAAACCGAATTTTTGATTATAATAAATAGTGTGGAATTATAATTATGTAAATGCATATTTTTGTTGCTTGTTCCTAGAGTCGTAAAAAATTGTATCTATGCGTTACTATAACTTTAGAGTTTACAACCAAAATTTAAGAGTGCATATTTCATATGTTTTTATTTTTACTGCATATTTCATATGTTTTTATTTTTAAGACATATAAGTGCATATTTTCATAATTTTAAGAAAATAAAATTTAAAAAGAAAAAAATTTGCAAAAATATCTTTGAAAAGAAGAGCTTTCAGGCACGGTTTGGAAACAAATCTGTTTATTTATTGCTGCATCTGCAATAAACATTATACATCAATATTGCCGTTTATTGTGCCGTCATAATGGAAATGCAGCTTATGGTTATTTTAGGAGTCATAATTAAGCACGGAATTTAATGCATTTGCATATTTCTTGAAATTGACGTCATCAAAATTTATATGGATAAAGCCGAATTAGGCAAATCAGAATTTAATAAAATACTTTTTAAAATGCATATTTTGCATATTTTAACACTAGGTACATAATTTTATAGGCTGTGCATATTGGTGCATTTTTGTACTTTGTTTTTCAACGGTTCTACTTTCAATATTTTTCGATTTTCTCGAAAATTTTTTGCCATCTGACCCAACAGCTTTGAGGAATTGCGTAATTCGAGGGCTGACCTTTCAGCACAATAAGTGACAAAAATGCGGCTGACGTATAATCTTATTGTTAATTGTAATTAAATCTCTCAATAAAATTAATAGTTTTTGTTTATTAGTAGATACATAATCTTTTCATTTTTAAAACATATATGTGCATATTTCAGGCATTTATTGCTGCATATCTATATGCTTATATTTGGTACGTTTTAGTGCATAAATTCCACACTCTAATAATAAGCAATGTTTATCGCATGTAGACATATTCGTTCACCCGTTCTTCACTAAGTGATAATAATACCCGAAT
This sequence comes from Cantharis rustica, assembly GCA_911387805.1. Taxonomy (NCBI): domain Eukaryota; kingdom Metazoa; phylum Arthropoda; class Insecta; order Coleoptera; family Cantharidae; genus Cantharis; species Cantharis rustica. The sequence continues at coordinate 47,171,804 of OU426878.1, read as the reverse complement.
GATAACATTAACCGTGATTCTAATAAGCGGCGTCCACTGTATAACTATTATTGTTTATTGGTACAATTTTGAATATTTTTTACCTGTATATTAAAGGATTGTCAACGTAAAAAGAAAAAAATGTAATTAAAAAATGTATTTTAAGTTAAACTTATGTAAGAAATATGTCGATCCTCCTCCTCCCTCCCCGCAAAGGTTCGTAAGATTTCCAATACCTCTTCTCTACCCTCAATCTCTTACGTAATTAATGAAAGGCCACTTACAAGCTTATTTCAATGGTAAATGTGTTGGTCTGTGCACTTAAATACTTCTACAAAAATAAAATATCTTTTGAAAATAAATTGAAAATATAAAATAAAAAGTAAAAACTTTGTTGTTGCTCGATGTTGTCACAAACTATGATGCATTCGTGAACTCAATTTTATTTCGTACTGACTTCAACTTTTTAAGCTATTCTTTACTTAACGTTAGGTACTACTTGACTTAATTATTAATTGACTTAATTCGAATAAATTAAAACAATTTTGAATTTCAGAAGTATGATTGAAAAAAGGAAGAAGCAGCCATAGTTAGCTGCCAAAGTTTCTTGTTTTTATTCAGTGTGTTAAAAGATTTTGAATACTAATTTCTTCGTGTAACAAAACGTACTTTTTGTTAATCATATCAAATTTTTAGCATAAACCAAAAAATGCACGAACACTTTGTCGAAACTAAAATGTTTAAGTTATCGCAAACGTTTTCACTATACTATGGCATCATCGGCATCATACTATGGCGATAAATTAGAAAGAAAAACGAGAAAATTCCGTATTTATCGACAACATTTTGGTTTATGCTAAAAATTTGATATGATTAATATCGAGTTACACTACCTAAACCACTTATCTATTGATTATATTGAGTATTTTTTGTTGTCTATGGCAAATGCAAATTGTCAAATTATTTGAGTTGATGTCTAGCGTGCTATTTTCATCAGTGAAAAAAACGTATAAAATAGTAAGTAAAAAAATCAATAAATTGTAAATAATATACTTATCCTATCAACACTACGAGATTATTGGGCATTTTTGTTAATTTTGTATTTTTTTATTTTGGTTTTGAGCTTTATTTTGAAATTATTATATTTCGCTGCGTATGTGATCCCGTCAAAACACTGTTGGTCAAATATAGCTTCGTATGCATTTCTGTTCTTTACAGGAATGGATCTTTCCAGATTCTATGGTGCTTCCAAACATGTCAATTATATTTCTCATGATGGTTTCTTAAGTGTTGATAATCTTGCTTCTACCCATGCACGAATCAGACTCTTGTGTGATATGACTACACAAACCTTATAGGCTGCATCTACTTTGAAAGCACAGGGAAATAGATGATCTAAACAAGACTAGGTCATTTGGAAAAACCAAAAAATTAGAAGCTTTTGAAAATAAAAAGCTTTAAACTTTAAATCTTTAAATCTACCAAAAATCTAAAGTGGATAAAGTAATGTGATAAATTTCTCAATTGGGTGAAAAAAATTCGACAAATATGCTAGAACTGTTCAAATTTCGTTCTTTTATCAAATGTGAAAAGTGTCAAGTGTAAGAATTATAATTTGGACTGATTACTTAAACAAAAATAAAGAAAGTTTTCACTTGAAAGAATGTTTTTATTCCATCTCGTTCATAATTCTTGAAATTAAGGGTTAATTATAATTTGACTGTAAGTTTAATTGTTTATATACTACAAATAAATATTTATTGGCATAAATGTTATTCGTCTAAATATTTATTCGTAAAATTTATTCGTACAAAAGTTTTCGTATAACTTTCACTCGTATAAACTATTTTCTATTTATTCTCGGATTTCGGGTTTTCACACAAAACTAAAAACCGATTTGTAAGAGCAGCAGGATACCTCGGGCTAGGACAAAGGATAAGTTGTATCAACATCAATATATCCAGCGCAACACCAAAGACGACAGATAATATAGAACACCAAAAACCTTGAGGTGAATAAATATTATGATATTAATTTTTATATGAGGCTCTTAAAGTGATATTTGTGGCGACTTGTAAGCCGAGTGTACTATGTTTTAATAATATTGTATAAAAATAATAAATTTTTTTTATTAAAAATAATGTTTCTATTTGAACAAATAGAAAAACGTTTTTTTAATTTTAAAATAAAAATAAACTACGAATATTTACTAAAATTTAAAATGAAAATTAATAATGCGATATTTTATTACAATTTTTTCGATCTTTGGTCGCATATAATTAGCTAAAAAATAATAAGAAATAAGAAAATATATTCAAAACAAATTGAAAAATTTAAAAATAGCCAAGAAAATGTTAAAAATTAATATGGTTTACATATTATGACTTCACAAACAAAACGAAATAACTAATCTAGACAATGTCAATACATTATGGTACATATTATGTATGCATATCCATGTTCTTATAAAAAAAATTTTTTTATATTGCTGTAGAAGTTTGATGAGTGAAAGTTGCACTATAATATTTGAATGCAATAAAGTTAAGAAATGTGCAAAACTGGAATTGTATCGAGTTTTATACTGTTGTGGTTCTACTACTAAACTGTGGCTACAATTCGGTTTACTTCTAAGTTAGAAAAGATGTTTGAAGCTGATTTATGGCAAATATAACACGTACGTAATATGTATAATAATAATTATTGGAATTTTAGTTTTAATTTACCAGGGGTTTTATATTTTCTTTCAATGAATTTTAGCGATTCTCGTTAACGTAAAAGTTATAAAATTTCCAAGTTTAAACTTATGGAATAAGTTTGAGGACACAAACTTTGTTAAGATATCGAGTAAACCCACTTTGATGGTGTCAAAGGAACTTGAAGCTAGTTAAAGCATTTTAAACAAATCAGATTTAAATATAACTAAAGTAGAACATGTTATCACACTGTCATTTCGATGGAATACATAAAACCCATTTTGCAGTTTTAGAAATTGATGTAATTGGAAATAAAATTACTCTAAAGTTATAATGAATTTATTTGGAATGTCACTCCATTTAGTTGGAAATCTTTTAAATCAACTTTATTCGTACACAATTCCAAATCATCTGCATTGCATGAGTCCTGGTTAGGTACCTAGGTAAACTTCAAGTTAGTTTAATCTCTTAGTTAAATGGAGTAGTAGTTTTAGAGTTGAGTATTCCGCATCATCTAATGAGATAAATTGAAAAGCTTCGGAAACATTTTCAGATATTATTCAATCATTGAGCATCTAAATGTTTTTATTTCATTTCGTGCATTGCCAACACTAGAGTAGTTATATTTGATGGAAAGGTTAGGCTTTAACTATCAGTCTACAGCATCAATCATATAAAAGTGCGGAAGCAAAAATGATAAATGAGGTTAGGTAATCTTTGTTAATAAGATTCATATATGCTTGGTTGGCTCCAAAATGTTAGACACCAATGTCGTTAGTAACATTAAACGAGTCACCCAATTATTTTGACTGATCGCATATATAATGGAACTGGATTTCTTTTTTAAAATACGAGCGAATTTTTAAATTTAGATAGTCAAAACACGTATCGGTAAGCCAGTTTAAAGTCTTAAAATGTATCAATTGAGTTGTTTCGTTTGGGTTCGAGTAGTTAAACAAGCGCATGTACATGAATACAAGCAAGAGAACATTCAGGTGAAACAAACTATAAATACATAAAGATGAAGTTGAAACAGTTTCAAGGATTACAAAACGATTAAAACTTAGAATCCTCTAAATAATTTACAAGAAACTTCCAGGCGAAAACCTGCTCCCGAGGTTTGTTCTTACTTCTAATGTATCTCACGACATTTCCTAATTTTATTAAGAGGCAAGTACAACTCGACCCTAAACTTTACCATGTACCTATAATTGACATTTTTAATAACCGATCAATACGATGCATCTTTTTAGATTCATTAATTTTCCGTGACTCACAAAATAAGTTTTGTAAAAAAATTTAATTTCAAGTCATTAATTTTCAACACACGAACTGCGATTATTTTCCACATTTATATCACTTCATGCCGGTTATCTCCACACCAACATATCACAATTATCGTAAAATAAAATAAATTCAGCAGACCGCGCGAAAATAAAATAATTGGAAAGGAAATTCGAAAGCATCCAGATGCCGTTAGAGCAAGTCTCATACGATACTCTATTTATAATTTAAATTAAAAATATGGCAAGTTGACCTATTCGGAATGGGATATTAAAATGTTCTGAAATGAGGTTAAAATAAACAGAGGCTTTGGGGAGAATTTGTATGGATTTAATGGTTCCGTGTTGTGAATTCCAAGAAATTCTCGTAGTGCTGATTTTAATGAGTGGTGGTTCTTAGAAGTGCTTTAAAGTAAATATCTTTGTTCACATTTAGCTGAATTTAATTTAATATGTTATTTAACTGTTTAGTTTTCTGACATTATAATTTAGTATTCTCTTTTTCTCTTTTAGTTATTATCTTACTCTCTCGCACATGGAAGATTCTGCAACCATGTTTATTATTTTTATTCTATTCTTTCGCGAATAACTTAATAATGAAATAAGGCTAAAATTAAATATTTAAATTAACTTTAAAGGCTGAATTTCCCATTGTTCTTTTCCTTTCTTACCGCACAGATTTTGTTCACAATAAACCGAGTGTTTAAAATTTAAATTAGATAAAAAGATGTGCATACTTGCCTAAGTGCGCAGAATTTCTTCACCCTCCCTTAATTATTGCATAAGAAAATCTTACTAAGCAGAAATTTTTAAAAACTTTTTAAATTAAATTATTTTAGGGTTCCTTTAAACGTTTTCAGGTAAAATATTTTAATTAAACTTTAAAGAAAATAATGCTTTATTACGTCAAAAGTAATGTAAAATCATTTAGGTACATTTAATTTAAATGCTACATTTTTCAAATTGTTGCTTTATATTTTACATTACAAAAAGAATCTTTTGATGTTGACTAATTTAATAACAACTTCATATAAAAAAATTAATAGAGCGGAACCTTATTTATTTTATTCGGTGCTTAGATATTTCTTCTTTTGTAGAGATTTCAAAGTGATTGTTGTAAAAACTATATCAAAAAATTTTCAAGTGGAACGAGATTCTCGTATTTAAGTTTCAAGATAATTTTTGAAGCTATAGAGATTAGAAAAAATATTTAGCAAGAAGCAAAACATTCAGTTCTACTTTTGGCTGGAAATAATTAGTTGGTTATAAAAATAATAAAAAAAAATTGTTTATTTACTATACATACCTTGTATTTACTTGGTCAGTATTTTAAAATATTCTTGTTCAGTTTTTTAATAAAATAGTCAGTACTTTAAACGGAGGTGCATAAATTAGGCGTTAATTTAATTTTTTTTAAATTCTATCCTTAAATTGATTACTGTACACGTAAGATGATTATTGAAATTCGGCGCTAAGGAAGGGATTACAATATAAGAATATTCTTCTGATAACAATGGTAATTAATTATTATTCATTCTATTCATACCATAATTCAATATAACTACAGTTTAGATAACTAGAGTGGATTCAAGATTTCTCGTAGTTGCGTTTGTCAAAACTGACTCTCCGCACTCTCCGCTTCGGTTTTCTCCGCTCCCGACTCTCCGGACCGATTTGATAAACGCTGTATTTATTAAAAATATTTTTCTAAACCGGACTTACTCGACAAACTGTACTATTAGAAAGGGAGTGGATCTCCTTCGATGTGCACTCGACACTGTGATATATGCGACTTTATTCTTAAACGATTTTCTTTTGAGCGTTTAAGTTTGAAATAGTGGTTATTTTTTTTATTATTGTTGACGAGAGATTATTTGAGAAGCTTTTTGGTCCAAAGTTGCCACACAGAGATTGATTTTTTTATAATTAAAATAATTTTTTTATTGGAAATTGTTTTATTAGTGTTGGTGAAAATTGGTTGAATATTAGAAATAATTTATCGAAGAAGCGACGAGATTGATAGTGAGGTCAACAGATGCAACACGGTATTGCCATTATTCTTTACTTTGGAAAAATTTTGGTCGCTGTGATAAATTTTATAAATTAAATTTTAAAGTTGAAATAATTTGATCGAATAGTTGGAGGATAGAATTATATTTATAGAAGACAACGTGTGGATTAGTAAATACCACAATGAATTATTAAATTGAAATTGTAGGTTCGATCCTCGAGGCGAATATAAAACTTCTAAAAGTTGTAAATTTAAAATCAAAGCGAATATTTTATAATCCAATCTTGGTTTCTATTTGTCAAGAGAGCGAATAAGCAGTATTTTTATTGAACCCATGACTCTGAGCAAGCTGAACTACTCCCGCATATTAGAGCTACGCCGAGCAAACTAAGTATGATCGATTTTTTTTATAAAGTATCATCGAAACTTTTATTTGGCGTTCAACTTAAGGCACGTTATTTTTGGCTGATTGGTTGTTGCAACTATTTTACTGGCGACCGAAACGTGGGGCTCGTTTCTGCTGTTGTAACTATTTTTATGCTATTAATTAGGATTATTTTTGCGCAACCAACTTAAGAATTTTTGAGAATAGAGGAATTTTAAAAATGCGGTAGTATGGGAAGTTCGCCAGTTCAATTTTTGGTAAAATATTTGAAAGAACGAGATCAACGAAGAAAAGAGAAATTAAAGAAGACTGAAAAAAGAGTAAAAAAGAATACTCAGAGTTCATGTAGGAAGGTGATTTAGGATGAATCGGATTAAAGAAAAGAAAATGTAAGTGCTACGGATGAAGAGGTGATGGGAAGCTGTGGGAATGATGAGCAGAAAAAAGAATTATTGATAAAAAATAACAAGAGAAAAAAGTGGGACTGACAGACAACCCTCACCACGAATTTTAAAATTTCAACTACACTATAGGAAAGATGATACTTTTCTAAGCATACTAGAACAAAAATTTTGTAGGATTATAAATTATTTTTCGAAAAAATCAAATTTATAAATCAAAAATTCACATGTATTTTAGATACACGTTTTCACACAGGTGTATGATAGGCCGTTGTTGAGTTAGGTGAAAAAATAAAACAGGCCCGAAGGGCGCCGAAGCCTGTTTTATTTTTTTACTTTACACATAACAATTTAAAAATATCTTTGTAGAATGGCAAAACTTGTCAAGGGTAGAACTCGAAGCCATAGAACTCGTCCGGGTGTCGACCGCAACCGACAACAACTTTAAGAGTATATCAAAGCACACGTACCGTCAACAGAAATAATAGCAAAGGCTATTATTCGGTCACGCGACCGGTGACATCGGGGTGTCATCGGTGACATCATATTACAACTTCCTGCTAGAAACTTTCAATTGCCGTTTTTTCGAAAACTAATGCCTAATCCAAAAAATTTTATGTTGCATTATACACAGAAAATTGTTCTCTTTCCTATAGTAGAGTTAAAATTTTGAAATTCGTGGAGAGGGTTAACTGACAGTAACCGAAAAAATAATCATTAAAAAAAGAAGAATAAGAAATAAAAGGAAATCATTGGATAGAGAAGAGCAAGAAAAAATAGAGATAGTTTTGGAAAGAGAAGAACTATTAGAACAAGAAAAACAAGGAAAGAATGAATTATTGGAAAGAGAATACCAAAAAAAAGAAGAATTATTAGAAAAAGTAGAGCAAAAAATTAAAATTGAAAAAATCGATGATTTAAAAAAAAAGTCATTATCAAAGAGAACTATCATAACAGAAAGATAAAGAAATCGGAATTTTTGGAGGAATATTGTTTTGTGGATTTTTAATTCTTTTGTTTGATTATTGTTTAATTTAAAATTGTACGTTGTTTTTGGATACTTTTATTTGCACCACGACAACTGCTTTGTTCATTGATAAAATTCACAGAGGATAAAAGATGTCGTGTTACAAAGTTATTTGACTGCCTCTGATGGTTTAGTTTTTATTTGTTTGAAAGTTTTGATACTTTAAAATAATTTTGAATATGTAAGTATAAATTTTAAAGGTGGTAAAATTTAAAAATATCAGGTTGGCAGGAAGAAAAACTGAGGGATAGCTTTTGCCAAAATGTCAGCATGTCTAAATTTGGCTCCGATAGTTTTTGAGTATAATTTTTTGTGAATTGTTTTGCAATTGTGATTTTTTATACGAATATTGTTACTTAGAATTTAGACCGAAATTTATTTTTATTATTAAAAGAAGATTCACTTTGGAAGAAAGATTTTTTCTGAATAAAATTTTAGTGTAGGAGTTGTTAATATTATTATAGAACATTTGGAAAATAAAATTACATTGGAAAAGATCTAAAAGTATGACTTGGCTGATATTGCCTTTAATTGATAAATTGAAATCGTAAGTTCAATCACCAAGCAAATATGTATAAAATTTCGGAAGTTTAAAATAATTCGATTCAATTTTGAAATCAAATTCTGGTATTATTGTTTTCGTCCGAACATTGAAGCTACTCCGTGAGGAAGCTAGACCAACTTCTGCACAACGAACTAGACCGTGGCAAGCAAAGGGTGGTATGTCCCATACAACGGAATACTGCAATACTGATAATTTAATGATAAAAAATATTGATCAAAAAATTAATTGTCATTTAACAATCAAAATTGCAAGTTTACATTTTTTTCTATAGCAGATGTTTATATAAAGATTTCTATATAAAGATGTTAAAATGCCTTAAAACGGTCATATAAATTTAGAGTTTTCCATTATTAATTGAAAATTGTTTTTAGATGGTGACATTTGGCGAAACGGCGCAAAAGTACGTGCAGTTGTATTTTCGCTTCTCATATATTCGTAAATGAAATTATTAATATTTAAAAACAATTAACTAACAATATTTTGATTATATTCGACTCCCATTTAATTATAACATTTCGCATATCAACATTTTCGCTTAATTTAAAATAACACAATTTTGGTATTCATAATATTTGTTACGTTGACTAACTTTCAATCTGCAAAACGTGTAGTTCAATTTTATTTTACTTCAAGTTTTGCAAGATGTCATAAAACTTTTTTTACTTCGTTACGAGTGCAACATTGTACAAACGAGAATCAAGCATTATTTGCTTATTGGAATTTATTTACTACTGTTTATTTATACATTGTTTTATTTTATGCAATTATTTTTCTACACTAACCCGCTGCTGTTCTGTCGACATTATATTAGATAAAAGGTTGGGAGGCCTTGCCAACCATACACAAAAATTATTTGCATGCTTCTGATTTAAATTTATAAAAGTTTCTTAATTTAAGAAATTAAATTAGTGAAGTTAACAAAAATTTATATTAGTGTACGTTGGGTTTCACACCTTACAGGCCTCCAGATGAAAAATAAATTATATCATTCTTAATTATCAACTAATCCAGATGAAATTTTGTTTACATATTCATCAATATATCAGGAATAATAAAAACAATTAATAAAGCTACCAAGTGTTTATTTGGGATCTAAGAAAAAATCTTAAAATGTCATTTGTAAGATTTTCGAAACAAAATTCAGAGTTTTACAATAAATAGAATATCTAATAAATTAAATAGAATATCTCCTAAAGGAGGCAAAAAAACTTGGATTTTTTACTGCTTTAATATTTTTTCTCACTTCAAAACCAAAAATGTTGATTGGGTTATTCCATGTCAGTTCAACCACACCATAACACCCACCATCTGATATTTTGATGAAATTTGGCATACTTATTCTATTCATTGATGTTAGTAATCACATAAAAATTTTTTGCTTTTAAATTTGGTCAATCCACCAATCAACCTGTAGCCTGTAGACTTCCTCAACGTGGGATATCGTTAATGTTGAACTTCCAATATTGGACTTGGAAATTTTCTAAAGGTAGATGCATGAAAATATCTAGAGACATATTTTCTACTCGAACAGAAAATTATATTTTTTAGATACTTTTTGATAAAGTGACACTTGACTACATTGGTGATCTTAAAGTAACCCTTTTTTGCCGTATCTTTTTTTCACGTTATTTATAAAATTTTATTTTGTCTTTAACGAAGTAGTCTGATTATATAATATTTTTAAATTTGTAAACGTACTAATTTTACTTAGTACACTTGTAGACTAAACTTACAATTCTTTTACGATGTCTCTACGCGTTATTTTTAACACTTCTTTTGAAACTTAAAAATTTGTATGATATAATGCTTCATTTAGAGACTTTGAATTTAATTATTGTAGTATGTTTAATATAATAGCTATTAAATTATTTAAATTTGTTTTAAAGCAAATGAAAAATGAAGTTTGGTTTAGTTGATTTAAACTTTCCAGTATTCGTTGAGTTATTCAGTAATGTAATGTAAATAAATTTCAAGTAAATGGTAATATAAGAACTTGAAATTATTAATAAGTACTAATAGAATAAACAATCCAGTTTTTGTTGGAAAATTATTCATTATATTTGTTATCTATTTTATTTTTAATTACGAACAAAGTTATTGTCATCATGTTGACAATAACATGTTAACAATTACAACGCAACTCAGTAACGTAACAACTTTAATGGTCAGTCGTGTTCATACTTGGCACTAGGCCTAAGTTAAAATAATACGTAATTAACTACAAACCCAGCGTTTGGGAAGTAATTATAAAATACGCAACAACGTTTGTTAATTTGATAAATATTATTTTTATTAATGTAGTAAAAAACTGTAAATTTGGTAATCGGAGAAATAAGTAATACATTTCATGTACCTTTTAGAAAGATTTATTTAGAAACTTATTCATTTTGTAAAAGTTTTGTATTTACACTTTTAATTAAAATAATTATTGTAATTAGAATATTGTTGCTTTTATTTCAAGAAATTTATTTATTTTACATACATTTTCAGTGTCTAATAAAAGTTTACAATAAATTAAATTTACGTGTCAACATTTTTCATTGCATTCCTTTGTAATTTTTTAAATGATTTTTTGCAATAGCGGGGGTAAAGTACTCACTTTAGACACTTTAAACCCAAGCAGCACAAAGCTGTTAAAAACGTATATATACGGTATCGATATTTACATAACGGTACGACATTGATTTTCTCAATTTATCGTTACTGTTTTGATATATCATTTATGCACATTTACGGTACAGGAATTTTCGTAACGGCACGGTATTAATTTGCCCAATTTTCCGTTACCGCATTGATGAATCATTTATGTACATAATTATGTGTTGATTTTTTATGAACAGAATATTTAATTTCTGTAATTATTTAGAAATTTGATGTTTAAATCGTTGACGCTAATTGTTTTTTTATTTATATTTATTCAGGGGAACTGTCAGACAACGATCATCACGAATTTCACAATGCATTAGTTCTCGAAAAAATCGAATTTGAAAAATTATTAAATTTAAAAATATCCCTGAAAAATGACAGAACTCGCCATGGGTTGAACTCGAAGCCATAGAACTCGTTCGGGTGTCTACATCGAGTGACTACAACATTAAGACTATATCAAAGCACTCGTACCGTCAACAAAATGAAGAATAGGAACGGATTGTGCGAGTTGACTGTGGCTCGACACGTTCCAACGGGGTGTATCAGGTTACAACTACCTGCTTTTATATAACTTTAAAATGCCGTTTTTTCGAAAACAAATGCATGGTCCGCAAAAGTTTTTGTTGCATTATACTCAGAAAATTGTGCTCTTTCTTATAGTGCAGTTGAAATTGTAAAATTCGTGATGATCGTTGTCTGACAGTAACCTTATTCAGATTCAATTACACATTTATTTAAATTTGTACTATAAATTTTAATTATTTAATTAGAATTTACAATGTTGCTCCAGCCATTGGGCTCTGGTTATCTTTAATATCTGGAAATTTAACATTAATCACCTAATAATATTTAGATACTTAAATTTCTTTTCCGAACGGCGGCTGCAAGATTTGAACCCGTGCTGCATGAGCCCTTCTATCTGAAAGTATACTACTTAACCCTCACACCTACCTAGTGTGTACAGAGGATTTAAGTTTGATAGTGGTTTGTTCAATTTTAATTTTTCAATATTAATCCAGTTTAAAAGTATTAAGGAATATAATTTATTACTTTAATTAGTATTTCATTTAAAATAATTTAAAATCACGTGTAATATTTTAATTGATTATTAAAACAAAATATTGCTTTACTTCTTATAATTACACAAAAGTATACAAAATAATTTAAACATGGATTCTAATAAAGGTATGGTAAGGTACACAGGATATTCATTGTTTGATAGTCAATTATTTTAATTATTCATTAATCACTTGTAACAAATTTTATTAAATTGTTTTTTTACTTTGCGCACGTCCCCGCATTTAAGCTGAGCGCGACGCCTATGATTTTTCAAAAACTGCGAGTTTTGATAACGCTTTCGCTAGGTCGGTTTTGATAACAGGTTTGACTCGGTTAAGGTGATATCTCGTCTGTAATTAGGAAGCACCTTACCTTACCTTTCTTTTTTGTTATGAATTTGAATACACCAACTATTCCGATAATAATTGAATAAGAACGAAAATTGCAAGAATTGAAATATTTTTAATCACAACTGCTTATCATTATAATTTGGTTTGTGCCATTTTTGGATTAATTACGGAACGAAATTTTCAACGCAGTTGAAGATTCTTTATTTTTCCTTACTTTACATCACGTCTCGAAGTTGTGACTCCCAGAGTTCTTCCTTTTTGGTTCAAGTGCAGGGGTACCGCAGATTTCCAAGCGCTAACGGCTCAACGTCATTTTTTCCGAAGTTCGAGAGCTGGACAACGATTGCGATTACTTGCATCATTTCATAAGCTGTTGGTTTCCGTTAGGTGGAAAATTTTGTATTGATAAACTTTGTAATTACCCGGGTAAGTGTTTTTTTTTCTAACCCAACGAGCCGCTTTCACAAGCAGCTTTGATTTCTCATTCAACACTATAATATTTTTTGAGTGTCATCATAGTTTTCGACAATGATTTGTCAGTGCACCCGAACATTCGTTTGAGGACGATTTTTTTGTCATAACTTTTTGCCAACTACGCCGATAATTGTAAACGATTGGCAACCTTTTATACTTTTTTGATCTCTTGTATTTGGAGTTAATAAATACGCTTTGTTTTAATCTGTGCTTCTTTTCGGGGAAGCCGTACTGCAGAAATTGTTATTCAATTCACGCTCTCGCTCACCGCACAAAATCGGTTAGCTTTAACATCGTGGGCCTCTTCACTATTCTTTTGAAAATCTGGATTTTTCCAAAGTGTAAAGAAAATACTGTCTTCCTGCAAGGGCAGGTAGAATTATTATTTACACACTATTTTAACTCAGTTTAAAAATATCAATTTTCTGAAACGTTTCAGATCAATTATATTATGAATTATTTTAAATTCTGTACTGTACAAGTCTGTACTCTCACAGTGATAATACTTAGCATTGTTATAAAAATTTAAAATCTTGATATTACAATAAACAACGCAAGCTCCTCCCTCTCCCGAGCACGTGTTCGTGTGACAATGGTAATCTTTAAATATATCGATCATCCGCCATCACCGTCATCATCTAATTTTATTTTATTTTTAGATCCGCGACCGCGATCTGCCTCTTCATAAAAAAAATTTCAAATTTTTACAAAATAGTGTAACATTATGTTAATTATTTAAAATTCTAACAGCCACTCGACTTTGAAAAAATATATCCAGAGATTGGAAATATACAAATCCCTGCCGATAGTTTTCTAATATTTTTAAAAATATTTAATTTTTACTTCCGAGCAACGTGCGTTAAACAATGGTTTATACGATTATACGAATATACGATTTATTTTCAAGTGCAAGTTATTTATCCGGTATTTTTCATTTTTTTTTTCGATATTAAGCTTTATTGATCGGTTTTAGGTTTACTAACTTCATAAAAATTAATATTTTCACTAAATTTTGCATATAGCTCTAGTCAAGATAAGATGAACCGGTCGGAACGGCCGGCCGGAAATTCGGTAAATCGGAAATTTGACCACATGGTAAAAGAAATTCGCAAAAATATCAAATTTCAAAATATCAAAAATGATATCAAATGATATCAAAAATATCAATTGCAATATAGGCATCAAAAACCGGTGATATTGAAACCGTAAATTTTGTTAATTTTAATAGGTCATAAGTGGGAGGGAGGGAGCTTACCCCGTCCTCCGCTGTCTATGCCCAATAAAACACAAAAATGTTATTGTTGCCCGGATCGAACTGGCGGTTTTTAAAAATACCTAAATTTATATTATTAAAATAAATTTAACAACTCCTCCTCCCCCCAATAGTGTCACGTTTTTATCAAAAGAATTTAGAGTAGTATGCAAATTCAAGGGATAATCCGATACATTTTCGGGGTAGTTATAGTGGTCTAACAAAGTTTTTGCCATTTTTATAAAATATAATATCAACAATTTATTTTTATTGAAAAAAACGACGTTTAATAATCCGTTCAGCTGGGTCACCACGTGACAAATACAATATTTGTGGTTATCAAAATGAAAAATTTTAAAATAAAGATAATCAATTTAAAACATTTGTTATTTAATTATTCTTTCAAACACGAAAACAAAACAAAAAATTTTAATTTTTTTCAAAATCATTTTAAAGCAAACTCACAATGTAATTATTGTAACAGAACGGTACCGTTAAAACTACATCTATATGGTACGGTTAAAATTGCACATAAACATACATATGGTCAAATATATTGTAGTAACTAATGTTTCAATAAATATTTTATACATCTTCGGGGTTAGTTATTATGATGGTCTATTGGATTTTTTAATTTTTATAAAATATAAAATGGTAAAAGTTATTAACATGTGATAATATTTATATTAAAATTGATTTTTACATGTTAGATGAAATTGAAAAATAATTAAATTCATAACTTACATAAAATTGTGCAAAAATTATGTAAGTTATGAATTTAATTATTTTGCAATTTCATCTAACATGTAAAAATCAATTTTAATATTTATAAAATATATTAACAATTTATTTTAATTTAAGTAACGTTTCGCATAATCTGTTTAGCTGGGCTACCACGAGACAAATAAAATACTTGTTTTTTATCAAAATAAAAAATTTTAAAATAATAATTCATTTAAAGCATTGGTAAATTAATTATTTTTTCAAACGCGAAAATCAATACAAAAAATTTCAAATTTTTTTAAAAAACATTTCACGACAAGATGACAATGTAATTATTGTAACTAAACGGTACGGTTAAAACTACACCTAAACGGTACCATATGTTCAAATATATTGTAGTTACCAAAGTTTCAATAAATATTCGATACATTAAACAACGTTTAATAATCTGTTTAGCTGGGCTACCACGTGAGAAATAAAATACTTGTTTTTATTAAAATGAATATTTTTAATTACTTAAAAATAATAATCAATTTAAAACAGTTATAAATTATTTTTTTTTCTAACACGAAAACAAAACAAAATATTATAGGTAAAAATATTATGATATATAATGGTATCAAAATAGTTAATGTTAAAATGTAAAGTAAATTAAAAGATAGTTTTTTTGATGTATTCAAGTTAACATTAAAATTAAAAATAGCTCACATTATATGTTGTGGTGGGAGCTGGTAAAGGGAGGACTTGTGGTAATAAAATTTAAAAAAGGGCAGAGTCGACCAAGAACAAGCGACGAATACACAAGCGATCCTTTTATACTTATAATTATTATTTGTACTTATAGTTATTAGTTTATTAGTTTCCTTAATAAAATACCTTTAATATTACTGAGTCTTATTAATAGTAAAAGTAAAAACCCAACAGTTAAGTTAAAATCATAACTTTAAATTAATAATGCGCATCTTAACATATTAGATACTGAAATTGTAACTACCAAAACATCACTATTTAAACTGCACTTAATAGATATCAAACCGGCAATATAAAAATCTTAACTATCAATATTCATAGTATATAGATATAGACATAACATATTAGATACTGCAATTTTGGTACTGAAGCGGTACCAAATCTAATCTCGGCTGCGCCTCGTGCAAGCAAACCTTTACCCTCAGGTCAAAAAGAACCACTTTAATACCTCGGTGCATAATGTACTGTTAAGCAACTTAAAATCATTCAGGGGAGTAAGTTCTGGTGATATTGATTGGATAATTTCTTGTCTTGTAAAGTGGAAAGTCTTCTTCCCTGATGTTGCCGTTGGTACCAAGTTCTGTTGTTTTTTTCCGTTCTATCAAAACGAAAAAATTTATATTTCTTAAAAGAGCCCAAAACACGTTCAGTCAACGTGAATGCTCACGCCGGACTCTTCATTTCCCAAATACCTGTGAATGTCAAAATCTTGTTCCGGAAATTAATAAAATGTGAAATAAATAAAACAGAAATACGACTACGAGTTTCAGAGCAATATTTCAGTAAAACTATAAGTAACAAAGTTAAATTTTTACAGCTGTCTATTTGGTAATACGACAATATATTCCAAAAAGTCTTTCGGGATTTGTTGGCCTTAACATACGACTTGTTAGTATTCTTAAGACGTTGTTGCAACTTTCATAAAAAAAATTTAAAAGATATAATTTAAATGTAGTACAAACTGAAAATTTCGTAAACTAATAAACTAATGCTCGGTTTCACTCGTATATTAAAATTTTATAATCATTAAATTAACTGTTGTAAAATTTTAATCATTTCAGCTTATACTATGTTATCTACAACATTAAATAATTTATTTTTAATACATTTTCTGTGTGTCCTAATTTAATATGGTCACTAATTTAAAATTATTGTTCCTAGAATAACAACAAAGGCACAAGCTAGACCGTTTGCTAGTTGTTAATTGACGCTGGCGCTAGTGATTTTTTAGTTTATTATATCAAAATCACTTACTTTCTGATCTTTGACTATTTTTCAAAATTGAAAATTTCTAAAAATTAAAAATTTAACTAAAAATTTTTCAAAATTGAAAATTTCTAAAAATTAGCCACTCGAACAGCTTATCATTCTCTCTTATAATAGAGAGAGGGAGTGACAATTAGAAATGTTCTCAAATTATTCAAAATTCAGTTACATATTGAGATGAAAATTATTTTTGTAAATTATTTTCAAATTCTAAAATATTTCATTAAAATTTTAACTTTTGTTTCTATAAAATATAAAATGATCAGGTTAAATTTTCATACGGTACCGGTTCGCAGCTGTCTTCTTATCAACAAAATTTATAGTTCCCTTAATAATTTTTAATTTTAAAGTAGAAAATTTTACCATTTAATTAATTTATTATTATTTTATTTCCTTCTTGCTCTAAAATATTCTTTATCTTATACAATTACAATTAATGCATAGCTTCCGTTTTAATTTTATTTTCAAAATTATTGAACCGCTTATCAAATCACTAAATCTAATTATAAATCTTAAATCCATATAAATATTTTATTAAAAAAAAATCACTTATATTTTAAAAATCATGAACTGATAAAAAATTTTTTAGGACTTACAAATTAAACGTTCACTAGCCTTTATCTATCTTTTTCAATTGCCAACATTCAAAATATCTCTAAGCAACATACAAGATCATATAAAATCTAAATAACAACAATTACAAAATTTTAAGCAAATATCCAAAATAACTACTGGGGCCATCAAATCATTTCGTAACGCCACAATACAGTATAAAAATATTGCTTCGAGTTGGCAATATGTACTTTATTCTTTCAGTTCATGGTATTAATCGGCGATAATCGAACAAGATGAAAAGTTTTTTTTCGAACATAAATACTGAGATTATCGAGATAAATTTTATCATGACAACTTATTGGGTGTATATTTAAAAACTTCAATATTGATCTTCACACGCTAACAAGTAACTAGTAAAGCATCACAATCTAGGCAGAGCTGCACATCAATCGAGATCAGAAAACCATTTAAACACTAAGAAGTTATGGGGATAGACCGCCTGAACTGCTACATAGTTTTATTATATGCTATAAAGTGAGAGACCCGCCATTCAATGCTTGGTCGCGTCGACTACACTGCTGTGATCTAAAGCCCGAGTTTGATCTAAGCCATTGACAACCTATAAAATTTAAGAGGTTTTGACGTGTTAGAGACGGTCGTCAGCTAGAGCGGTTAAGTGCGTATCTGCTAATGCTGAATACCTGGTTCGACTTCGGGCTCAGTAAAACTTTATTCTGACTGTCTCCCCTTGGAAGGCAATGGCAAACCACCGAGGTGTTAATCTGCCTGATACATCCTCTCTGGAGATGAAGTGTATACACTTCCCGCGGTTCGGAGCCCGCGTTAAGCAGTAAGTCCTCTATGTGTGTGATAATACTTCAAACGCACAACACAGACATAGGAGAGAGGTCGCCAACGTCCGGGAAATCGGACATGGCACATAAAGAAGAAAAAGTGCGGCCTTCAAGCCGCACAGCCTGAAAACTGAGTTAATATTATATTGTGTTGTTGACTTAGCAAGTCCGTCTACATTGCTACAATATCGGGCGAATCTCTATTAGCTGTTTATATACCTTTGGATATAGCAAGTAATTCATTACTCATTCATTACGAAGGTTAAATATTACAGAAGATCAACAGGCTCACGTAGATTCAAAACGACAATTTTTAGAGTAGCATATTTAGGTATTTGAATTTCACCGTTAAAGACAAATATTATTTAATTCCAAATATTGGCTGTTAGATCTCAGTATTTCATAAGATAATATTGGTTGTCAAGTTTAAATCAATATTTGCGTAAATGTTGACACGATTGTAATTTATTGCTAATATTGATTTTTATTACATTCTGTTGACAGTCTGTAAAACATTTATATGACTACCTCAATGCCACGTTTTTTAAGAGGCATTTTTTTAAAGTTTTTTCCAAATAATATATAAAATATGTTGTTTGAAATAATCATAATATCGTGGGTATTCTGCGAAAATGCATTAAGTCAATAATCATAGTTTTGATATAATTGGATTTGAAAGTTTGTTTTCTCTGAACATCTTTATGTATTTTTGACTCATAGAAGAAATTATCTTGGTTAGTTGTATAAATATGACTTTAGTGCGTTTTTGCAGTCTATACAACGTTCACCAAGCAAAAACAGAGCATGATTAGCTAACCAAAAAACAACAAAATAATTTTGACTTAATGCATTTTCGCAGAATACCCACGATATAAGGGTTTATAAAAAATTCAAATAAACAAATGTTTGGTTTAGATTTACATAGTGGTAAAAGCAATATAACACAATAATATGTGAAAACAGTTAAAAGAGTAGCAGATGTTTAACTAATTGTATGCAACTAATCGCATTTTTGTACTTTCAGTTTTAAAAATTTATAAAATATAAATATAGAATTAAAACTTAAATAATTTGTTAAAATTTATATCTGAAACCAGGTTTCTGTCATCATACTACTAGGACTAGGCTATAGTACTACGTTATTTTTAATACCTATTTCTGTTCATTGATGCCTGTAATAAATTTTATGAACATAGTTTCAAAAAATCTAAAATTCCAAAATAAACAATTCAAATTATTGATTGTACCCCTACCCTTTTCTAAAGTTTTGTAATAAATTGACAAAAAGTTATTTTATCAATCGATCAAAAATAAACCAAAATTTGTACAACCATCGTTTTGTATTATGATTGTGTACCATTGGAAGAAAAATTTATGGAAGATTTTACAAAAGTTACATTATTTATTGTAATATTTTTAATATAATGAATAATTTCGTAATTCTCTGAAAAAAGATCCTGTGGACGCCCATAAATAGCTTAAATCAATTTTATTTTAATTTAAATTTTGTTAATTATATTTGAATATTACAGAAAAACAAGAACTTCTGTCTTTCTAAACTCATGATTTTTTTAAGCCATTCATAGGAAGAAAGATTTTTGCTTTTAACAATTAGACTTATTCCTATATTTATTTATTCATAGTTTTGCTATTTTCCTATATTTGTTGTTTAGATTAAATGTTTTTACTTAAAACAATAAAAACATTAATCTAATTAAATTTTTGTGTGTAACAATAACTGCCGTGGTAATGTATAAACTGAGAACAGAACCGCTGCTTGCATTTATCGTTATGAAGCGGGCCTAACCATATAAAAACAGTCAATATAGTATATTTGTATTACTTGCGGTTTTTTGGATTTTCTTATCAAAATTTTTGAATGTTCTCGAAACTTTGAGATATTGGCTCTTCAAGTTAATAAATCTAATCTAAGCTAATGTATCTTCATAAATGTATCAGTATTTTCTGCTGGTAGTGTAGCCGGAGTCTACTTACAGAAGTGAATATGAGCAACCTACATAATTATGATTTTTTAATAGATACTAAATATTTAACCTTCATCCGGGCGCGCCCCTTTCCGTAACATTAGCGGGCGCGCAACGGTAATTTCTTCTTCGGTCTTCGGTTTTTCTTTCGTCATTCATCCAAAATCTTTAAAATCGGGATAAATACGATGAAAAACATTATAATACTATTTAAACAATACACAATAATACATTTAAACAAAAAAATCATTTTTATTAAAATTTGAATAATAAAATAAGCTAACACAGTAGGGATAGGGATTAATTTGTAATCTCTATCTCGAATAGGAGTATCAAACGACTTTTCATTTTCAGTTTATTTTTGAGCAATGTAAATATTAGTGTACTTGATTATGTTGACTATGATTTCCAAAAAAATGATTTGGAAGAAACATTCAAGCCTTGTTTTACAGTTCTTAGCTTGGTTCTTGGGACCAGGAAGAGTTTTTATAATGTTTTTTGATTTGATCCTCGATGTTATTGAAACTGGTTTGTTAGCCCAAATAGTATCATTTTCCCTCTCAATGAAAACTTCAAATCTTGCATTTCCTGATCTTTCTTGTCACACTGATCTTCGTCAATCAGGTCGTGCATTGAGTTATGCAAATCTTCCTCTCAGTCACTGCTGTGTTCATCTTGTTCAATGACTTCAGGTTCAAAATTAATATCGTCTTGATCGTCAATTTACTCTTCTTCATCCGAATCCATCTCAAGAAGTCGATGTATATGTATCTTCCGGATTTTTGAAACGTGCTCTGACATGAGACCAATACATGCAATATGCATAGTAAAAATGTGAAATCTGATATGTGACGTCACGATAGTGACGTATTTGGAGTATAGTTTACTGAATTGTGAAAAAAATAATTTGAATTGTGAATACCTACGAAAAATATAAAATCGGTAATTACATTTCGTTGCAATGGCTGAAGAAAATAAATATCACAAATGAGAGCGTAACTGGTAATCTACCGCCAATATTCGACTGTACAAGTTTGGCGTTGGCTGAGACAATTAAACATGAAAAGTAGGTAACAACGACACTTCTATCTAGTGTCATATTAAGTCAATTAGGAATACAAAGCACTTCCACCCTCCTTAACACTTGCACGCAAAAGTTTGCGCGTTATTATAAATAAAACGGTAAATTACCGCCCACGCGCCCGGATGAAGGTTAAAATAAAACTCAAAAGAAATTGATCTGCTACCATACTGAAAAGCATACTAATATTCCTTCAATGAGATAAATTTTCAATCGGTTCCATTTCTTTTAAATTAAAAATATAAGGATTGTGAGTTCTAGAACGTTGTAGCAAAACGAAAAGTTAATCGATGAAGAATTTTTGTGTAAAATCATTTCAAGAAAAAATTCTAAAATATTCTTTAGGAATTCTCTACTAAAATAGTCAACAAAAGTCAAGAAAAGGCAAACGTAAAGATTTACCAATTTAATATAATAATTTATTTTAAAAATACAGGCAATCTGATATTTATTCTCAAAATTTCTATTAAAATTTTTTTTTTATTATTTGTACTTTTTGTGCATATTACTATTAGTAATATTATTTTAGTATATTTATCTTATACCTATAATAATTACTATTATGATTATGGTAATAGTTTAATATTACAAAAATAATTTCAAAAATTTAGCTCTACTCCGGCAAGATTTTGCCCCGGTTTACCTAGAATATAGTAAAACTTTCATGTCAGAAAGCTTTGTTACAACTTTTGAGAACAAATTAGAAAACTTTTGACCTCTTTGATTCATATTTCATTAATCCTCTTTAGGTATAATCTAAAAATCTCAATGTGTTATTAGTACAAAAGGCACTCGTTAAGAAAATCATTAAAGTACACCACTAAAAGTAGCTACCACCAAAAAGGAACTTCAATAGATTGTGAGCATTTGTTACCATCTTGTTCTTCTTGTTAAAAACAGAAGCAATTTATCAAGATTTCCGCGTAATTTACTTTTAGTTTTATGGCCCTTGTTCACCTACGACAAAATAAATAAGACGTAAATAAAAGCCCTTAAGTTATTAACACAATATCGTAATTAAATAACGACATTTTTCTTAATACAATTAGAAATTGATGTGTAATTTCATTATAAATTAAGTAGTTTTATGACATTATCAGATTAATAAGGTTTAGCTAAAATTTTCGATTAGTTACCTACATAGTTAATAATTAATTATCGACCTTCACTAAAATTACTTATAATTAAATAAATCGCTAAACCTGCAATTATTTTTAATAGTTCGTATTAGTCTATTTTTTATATTAATTTAGTGAAATAAGTGTACTTGATGTATTTTAATTGAGAATTTTACTAATATAAATTAATATAGACAATTTATGGAGAACTAAATAGCTTTAAATGAAAAAATATGCTTTCAGGTTAAAGCAAGTAATAAAAATACAGAAGCTTTTGAATTTCTTGGTGTTAGCAAGCAATTGCAAATTTGCAATAGATCTTTAGCCAAGTTAAGTAATTTAATTAAAAAATAATAATCATACAAATAAAAGGTTGTCTTGAATTTCGTACCTACAGTTAGTTTGAGGCTTGAGTTTGAAAAGCTCGGCAAAACCAAATTACTTGTTAAAATTGGGTAGTTATATAAATCTTCAAATGGTATCGCATATCAGTGTTTGTATGAAATTGAAAACCATCCTTTACTTTTATCTCGATAGTCCTTTGGCAATTGACAAAAGGTACGTTCCGATAAATTTAGATTTGTAGATTTTCAAAGAGGATTGGTAGGCTTAATTTAAATACATCGTTTACAAAAAATGCTGATATTAAATGAGAATTGAAAAATGCATAATTTTCCAAACGATTAATTTTTTTAAATTAGTATTTTGGAGCATTACTACCTGTAAGCAGCCCAAAAAGTTATTGGTGATTTTACAAACTAATAAAAAAATCAAAAAAAATATGTTAGTGCAATGTTTTAAATAAATTACGTAATTGCATTTGAATGCAAAAAGTTTTATAAATAGGAAACTTGTTAATTACATTTTCGTTTTCAATTACTAATTAAGCCAAAACTGTTTATATTATTATGAATACATACTACACTCTACACTAACGTAATTTTATAGTTTAATAATAACAACCACTTCAAAGGCTGCATTGCTCTGTTTGTAATGCTAGGTAGCTACATAATTAGAAGACCACAAGCTAATTATTATTAAAATTACCACATAACGAGGTAATTAAGTTTTTTAATTTAGTATACCACAACGAAAATTTTAAATAATGATGTTATCTCATTGTTTTTGAATAAAAAACAATTCAGATAATTTTGTTAAAACAGCTCTTACGAAGAAGTTATAAGAGCTTTATAATTTATTCTATTTTGCTTTTCAATTTAATTTACGTTGAGCTAAATTACTTGATTTAATTTGTTGAACTGTCGTCGGGGGATGTATGAATCTCTTAAATACTTATTCTCAAGTACCGAAGAGCAAAAACCGTTCAAACAAGGAGTTAATGAGTAACATTGCATATGGATTATTCCATCAAGTAGAACAGAAATAAAACAATCTCATAAAAAAAATTTTCTTTCATATCTTTCGTTTGGTAGTTACAAAAGTTTGCAGTATGATAAATAATCCGAAAATCTAAATATATGCATACTTAAATAAATTTTATCTTCAGGTTTTATTTATCCTATTCTTTCAAAATCATTTTGAAGCTATGAAATGAATCTTTTGTTGTATATTTATTAAATTTAATGATCACGAAAATTTCTAATATTTGTTTATGGGTAATAAAAATTTTATGGGAATATATGCCAAAATGATACCACGAATTTAAAAATTTTCTAATGAAATTCAGGTAGATTATGCCGTAAATTACGAATATAAACATTCAATCAATTTATGGATCGTTTAAAAATTCGGGCAATAAAATCCAAAAAGTCCATAAGATTAGCCCAGTTTATAATATGTTTTTATTTTATTAAAGTATTTTTGAGCATAATTTGCTCTCTGCAGCTTCCACTTCCGTCCCGTAAGCTCCGGCCACTCCGAGCCGTTTTGACAAACGCTGTACTTATTAAAAATATTCCCTTAGACCGGTACTACTCGGCAAAAATGCAAAGTTTTTTTTTTTTTTTCTATTTTAAATAAATGTATAACATGATGTTAATAGTACCGTATGTAACCCTGCCCACTAACGAATAGGTAGATACTAAATAAATAATAAAATACTAAATAATACTGACAAATACTGCCTGAATATGGCAGTACAAAACTGAAAATAATACTGCAAGAATTTTAATCGCATCTATAAATAATATCTTCGGGTTGCATTTTGGCATCCGCTCACTGAAAATTTAAAAAATGGGGTGATTAAATAATGTAGAAGTTATGCTTTACATTATTATTGTTTAAGTAGTTTTTCGCTATTTTTTTCAGTTTTTTACACACCTAACTCTTACAAACCTACTCTTTGATCTCAGGATCACAAATGGGAAAAATGATTTCGTGATCGTAGAGTATATACTATTCAAGTGTGATGTTCCAATGGGTTATGTCTACTTATTAAATTTTGTATGAATTTGAGAAGAAGGATAATGCTCAAATTAAGTTAAAACGACTATAATAAAGATAAGTACGATTCAGATTCAAGTAAAGCTCTTGAAGATAGTGCATATCAGGATACAATGAATGCATTATTTATTCACTCTCACTCTCAGGCAGAGGTGAAGCTTGGTGATAACATGGTCAGAATATTGAGCTACAAGAAAACGTCTACAACAACAATGAAAACGCATATTAAAATTTTAACAAGACAAGTTTATTATTTACTCGTAATGGTATGTTTGTATAATTAATTGTATAAGTAATTGTATAATTAGTAATTATACAGGGTGTCCTCTGAGATGGTGGAGGGAGGTGACAGGTGGTGATAAAGGACACTTTTTTAAGACAAATTTTTAAATAAAATTTTTGTCCAATTCCAAACCCTTGGGGGGTACCTCTTTTTAAAGCAATATTTTGAATTTCTGATTTCAAACGATCATAGCTCCGGTATTATTAATTTTTTAGACTTAATAGATTAATCATATCAAATTTTTTAGCATAAACCAAAAAAATGCACAAACATTTTTTTGAAACTAAAATGTTTAAGTTATCACAATATATAAATACAATATATACAATATATAAATAAATATCAGGCGATGATAGTTCATCGCCTGATGATGCCATAGTATGGTGAAAACGTTTGCGATAATATACATGCGGTGTATTTATATATTGTGATAACTTAAAGATTTTAGTTTCGAAAAAGTGTTTGTGCCTTAATAGATTAATCATATCAAATTTT
This sequence comes from Cantharis rustica, assembly GCA_911387805.1. Taxonomy (NCBI): domain Eukaryota; kingdom Metazoa; phylum Arthropoda; class Insecta; order Coleoptera; family Cantharidae; genus Cantharis; species Cantharis rustica. Next base: position 47,146,163 of record OU426878.1, on the reverse strand, counting down.
TTAGCATAAACCCAAAAAAGTTCAGTTGCTGTGGGTTCAGTTGTGTATGTGTTCACTTGTCAGATTGATCACTTGTCTGTGTGTTCACTTGTCAGGGTGGTCACTTATCCGTGTGTTCGCTTGTCAGTGTGGTCGCTTGTCAGCGTGGTCACTCGCCATGTGTTCAGATATCGTGCGTTCACTTTTCGTGAGTTTGTTTGTCATTTGGTCATCTGTCCGGTCACCGCACTTCGAACACGGGCCCAAATTTTGTGGTTACGGCGCTGCAATTTGTAAAAATAAATAGAAAACTATTAAAAAATTGAAAGCAACTACTATTATTATTTTATAATTACATTATTTTATAATGTAAATAAAATAAGGTAAAACATAATTTCTAAATTATTTATGGTTATTGTATTGGTAAGGATAAATATAGTTTTTTATTTTATAGACTAAAAACATAATATACTGTAAATTAAAATTAAATTACATAATTTTTAAGTTGACTTAATTGAATTAATTATAATTATGACGGTGCCCCGACAGTTCTGAATTATTTGTCGTTTTGATCTAGTGTTCATCAAATTTTCATTCTAAAATTTTATATTATTTTAGAGAATAGTTTAACAAATAAACTATTATTTTTTTTTAATTTACAGAAGTTACCTTACCCTGAAAATCACCCCAGAGTAATAAAATTGTTTATAACAAATAGAATTTTTCATTATCCTTAAATTTAGTGAATAGAGAACAAAAGCCTTATAAAATATAATAAAAATATTTAATGAAGTCGGTAGGATAAATAGAACTAGAGTTACGATTTATTTAAGTAGAGCATATTTTCGATTCATTTCACCGAACTTCAATGTCTTATAACTTCCAAACGAGGGATGCTAAAGAAAAAAATGTATATGGTTAGTTTATTTATTACTTATTTATTTATATCAAAATCAGAGAAATTAACGAAGATTTTTAAAAAGATAACTTTTTAAATTTCTACTTTTTATCTATTTTAAAAATACTGTGTAACATTAAAAATTATTTAATCACATTTTTATAATTAATGCTTATAATTGTAAATAAAGCAATAAGTATTAATGCATACCAATCAAATTTTAATTTAAAAATCCGTTTGAAAACCATATTATTTAATCCCATAAAAGCAACTACAGTGAAAAAGAAATGTGAAAGTTTACCAAATCTAAAAAATGCTTTTTTTCAATATTTAGTTAAGCTTGTGTTGGTTAACTCGATTTTTATGTAAAAATAATAAATAAGGTTTACGAAAACTTTAATTTTCTTTAATTTTATTGTAAAACCAATTGCGCTCAAGAAATATACTAAAAGTAAAGAGAAGAGTTTTGAACTGACTCTCGTTATGAATATTTTAGGGCACTCCATTTGAAAACATTATAAGAAGGGTCTAAGCATAAAATATACCTACTAAATGCCTTGCTTTTATAAAAAAAATGTAAGAAACGCGCCTATAACCCTTCAAGTATTGATTCATTTTATTGTAAGGTGGTTTTTCTTTTCATATTCAGTAGGTTCGACATTACAGGACTTTTGAATTTCGGATATGTCTAGCAAACATACGTTAGTTTGAACCTGTTTGATCACACTTCAGCATCGGATGGATTTTAAATATTAGAAAGCTAAGCGCGGTCAGTTGAAACTGACTGTCAGTAAAACAGTTTTATTGCCTGTAAATTGAAATAAAATAAGGATAGTTATAATAATAATATTATTATTAGTAATGAATTATTAAAGATCTATTTAATATAAGAAGTTACAGAATTTGATTGTATATTTTCAATAGTGGTAATGTAGACATTCATAATATACATAAATCAAATAAAATTATAAATTCAAATACAAATGGGACTCGCAGTGCAGACTAAAATGTAATAATTTAATATGTCAAATTAACATCGGATAAATAACAGAACAGTGTCGATAATTCAAATTAATAATCGCAAAAATAGTAATTTCTTCGACAAACAATAGGCAACGTTCTCATTGTATCAATCAATCTTAAGGGGTTACACCACGTTGAGATTGTTAAAAAATTGAATGTTTTTTTGTCTAGATAAATTGTTTAAACTTTTAAAAATATTTTAAATATTTAATTATTTTAAAAGTCAAATTATTTTTGAAGTTATAGCAATTATTAGAAGTGTTGATAAAAAAAAGTAGCCACAAGCAGTTGGATGTTCTTATCGGAGCAGGAAGAACAGACAAACGACGAAAGCGAAGGCGCTAGCACCGTACAGCAGCTAATAAATTAAAAAGCACTGAAACCGTTGATTTTGATGCATCTTTTGGGTACCAATTAATTAATCTTGTATTTGTTTTTTCTGTTAACTGCTCTTTGTGATCTTGATTTTAAACTAAAAGTAAATTGTGCTGAATGTGAAACAGTTCTACAATGAACTCATTCTCCCTTATCAGTGGTAGAGCATACAATGAGCACACTATTACTTTTTTGTGTTCAGACTTCTTGATATTGATTTAGTATGAATAGAGAAATTCTATAGAATTAGAAATCATGGAGTTTTAGTTGTAAATAATTTTTGTAAAATTACAGATTAAATTATTGGGTTTTTGGCCAAAAATTGACTGACGCGAAGATGCTTTATTTGGGAGTTGAGATTAAAGTTAATTGAGTGACTTTGTAATTTGTGAAAAATTATTGTGTTTAATTGGCTTTTTTCGCTAAGATGGCGACGACGGGGGACGTTTAATTTGTGAGTCCCCTGAATTTGTTTTTCTTTTATAAGTTGAAAAATGTTATAATTAAAGTGATTTATTTCTTTGTAGTAGCCGATCATTTAATTGGAATTTACAAATAAATTTGGTAAAAAAAAGTTTAATATTTTAAAAAGGAACGACAAAGTAGTTTGATAAGGCTAACAGCTACATGCTGGTATCGCGTATAAGGCCATTTAAAACAATTTAAGAGCAACGAATGTTACAAATTTATGGTAATGACAATTTTACAATAGGTAATTGAATATTTAAAGTGCTACTTGAAAAATAAAATTACATTATAACAGCACGGCGTGTGGCTATAAAGGTATAGCATTGAATCGTTAAATTGAAATGTAAGTTACATCCTCAAACAAATTTAAAATTTTTAAAGTTTAAAATAATTTGATTGTACATTGTTAAAGTCAAATTTCTGGTATAATTTTGTTAAGAAATTAGAACCTATAAACTCATGAAAAGTTTCTCTCGTATCAGGGAGCCGCCGAGACAAGCTAGTGTGGTAATTTTCACACGAGCGTCACCATAATAAATATTAGTGTGTTACATTATGATACAATTACTAAATTTTGTAATTGACCCAAGTGCGCTGTGATTTACCCAGAACTTGAATTCTCAACGAATATCTATAGCCAACATAAGAACTCAACAGGAGACTAAAGAGACTAGGAAATTGAAAAGAGCTACTGAAAAGAAGTAGGAGGACATCGCAGCAACAATGAAAGACTTTATATACGGTCCAGGAATCGCAGATTGAACGTAATTTAAAAAAATATTTACTTTTAACATGCTGACGCCGCACTGTTTTTTCTTTTACATTTTTTCAAAATTACTTTTTTCAACTGGTGCACAAAGTATCTCAAGATTTACTTAATCAATGTTGTTAAAATTCACAACACATATTCTTTATAATATTATCTAAGATGTGTAAAGGATGCTTTAGATTGGGTGCCACGTTCATAAATTATAAATTTTTTAAACTAAAAATTTCGATAAAAATCACATATTTCTTTTCGAAATACCTTTAATTTCTACATAAAATTTTTTTTCTTCTTAATGTTTGGACTACGTTCTGTTTTTTAATCATGTAAAATACCAAATTTACACTTGGCATTCACGGTTTTTTGATGACTTGCTTATATTCTGGTAGGGTAATAACCTAGCCAGATACATAGTCCTTAGATCAAACTTGGGCTGTGTAGATCACAGCAGTGCAGTTCGGTGCGATCAAGCATCGAACTGCGGTCTCCCTATCTGTAATTTGTCGTTTTCAGCCTTACACCACACTGCTGGTCTTTCCTATTACTTTTGTAAATAAGAAAAACATTTTTTTTATATTTTAAACGATGCCTGATAGAAAATAAGTACAGTCAGTCTCAGGATGGGTTCAACTTCGGAAAAAAAAATATCATTAACAAAATTCTTCTTCATAAAATTTGCAATCGAAATTATTTTAACTTTAAAAATTTATATATGCCTCGAAAATCACACTTATAATTTCAAATTATCTATTCAAATGCGTTATCTTCTGGACTATACGTTGCTCTTTTCAATGTAACTTAAATTTTTAAATTAATTCAAACCAAAATAATTCTCACTTCAAAATTTGACTTTGTAATCTCCATTAAAAAATACTATTCATTCAAAAAATATTGCTTTAATCAATCCAAATAAATCTCCAACTCAAAAACAAAGAATCAATTTCTGCGGCCACATTCGACCAAAACACTGTCAAACAATTCAAATAGACAACACTCAAATATAAAATCACAAATTTCAAAATACTCGCATAAAAAAATATTCAAAATTTAGGGAGAAAAATTAAGGCTTCCTTCGTTTTCGTAATCTCGGCAAGAAAGCCCCCACTCTGCTAAAATTTCCGCCAACATTAGACTTTCAGAACTTTGACCGCTTAATTTAAATTTAAAATTCACAAAAATATTCACAATTCTTAACAGAAGCGGCCAAAATCATTTCGTAACACGACATTATATGTGTAAAATAAAAATTATTTTATAAATTTAATAGTTGCCTCAAAATTTTTTTTATTTGTCTTCTTGTCTTAAATTTGTCTTCTGAATTGTCGGTTTTTGATTGAGATATCAAATTTTTATGAGCACAAAAATGATTTTTAAAACTGAATAAATCCACTTTTTTTAAGTATTTCACGATCTTGTAGTAGAAAAGCAACTTTTTTGATTTTTTCTGTTCTTAAAAAGAATCCCAATAATTTCCAGGGATTTTCAAAGAAATTCGAGAATGTCTACACAATTTTTTGAGATATAAATTTGTCCCTAAAAAATGAAAAACAAAGGAAACTTTTTAAACTGTTGTATTGTTTCAGGAGTAAATAAAATTTTAAACTAGTTTTCGTTTTCAAAAAAACTGATAATATTATTATTTCATGGCGTAAAAAGATTTACCACGTAGAGGGAAGAGGATTTTATACAGTCAACTCTGTCGAAATCAAGATCTATCTAGTCGAATTATTTATTGGCACATAAAATAGGATAGAGTTATATGTGTAAATATTATTCTTTAACTCGAATTATCTTTAATTCGAATCAAATACATGTAATTCGTTGTTTTATAAATCGAATTTTATTTGAATATAAGACGTTAAATTGCACCCAGAATTAAAGTTTTTCACTAAAGATCTGACGTAATATGGAAGAGGACATTATTATAAAGCGTATCTAAATAATTTTTTTCTTAAAATCTTAAAATAATCAAGTTCGTAAAAACAATTTTTGTGTAGATACCCACAGTTAAATTGCAGCTTTACTACTGTTAATATCACATCATAAATTTATTTAAAATAAGAATTTTAAATTAGAAATTTTAACAAACTTCTCAGAACGACCAAAGCGGAGAGTACCGAAGCGTAGGATGCGGAGAGTCGATCTCGACAAATGCACCTACAGAAAATCTTAAATATTAGCCAAATTTAACTTAAAAACAAAGATCTGTTTCTTTGCCAAGTAGGACCGGTCCAAGGGAATATTTTTAGTGAGTACAACGTTTGTCAAAGCGACCCGTAGTGTCCGGAGTGGAGGGCACTAGAGAAAATATCGGATTCACCTTAAAATCTAGCCAGGAATAATTTTCGAGTGCAAAATTATGCTCAAAAATTATTTAAAAAAATAAAAACACACCATACAAGCTGGGGTTAATCTTATGGAAACAGCCAATGGAATGTACTGTTGTACATTTTGACTCTTTTCACGTGTGTTTTTGAATAATCCAGAAAATGTTATTTATCTAATTGAAATATACGCCATTTTCTATTATAATTTTACTCCCTTCTAGAATAGATATATTTTATCAATAAAACAATAAACAATGTGTTTACCTGTTTCGGTTTATTAAACTATCTTCAGGATATAATATCTCTGTAAAATATAAAAATTGTAGCAGTAAAATAATATTTCATGTTAAAAAGTTTCAAATTAAAAAAAAACAAAATATACGTCAAATAAAATAAATAAAGAAAATAATTTGATATTTATGCAAAAATTAAGAAACTTTATTTTATTTAGATGCTCTGCAAACTTATCGTATTTTGGTTTAATTTATTTTATTTTATTTTATTTTGACGTTCACTAGTATTCGGTTGAGTTCTTTTGAAATTTTCAAATTCAAAACACTGGGAGTTTTACAGTGAACAATTTAATTTCACCTGAGAGGTGAAAATTGGTGATTTTGGAACCTGAAAGGGATATTTTTTGTGTGGTAAAGCTTCATCTTGGATAGCCGACGACAGCTGATCATACGATCACCTTAATTTGCATTTCGACAAAACGAGTTAATGACTATTTTTATGAAACAAAGTAAACTTATTTGATAAACCATAAACATTTTATAAAAATTTTGGGAACACATTTATCTACACATTTTCTCAGAAACTAATGCGAATTACATTTGAAAGTTTATTTGAAGTAATATTTAAAATTCGTTTTTGGACAAGAGAATATAAATCTTTTTTGTGTATAATTATAATTAAAATTTTTTTATTTTAACACAACATTTGCTTTTTTAATTTGAATTATCGATATCACCAGAACTCACCCCCCTGAACGATGGACATTTTTGCGCTAGTCCAAACCATTCAAAAGTTAGTAATAATTTATAAACAAATATATCACAGTAATATATTACTATATTTTTTATGGTATAACTTATAATCAATTCGCACTCGACCAAAACAAAAAATAAATTCAAGTAAAAAATTGTAAAACAATTTGTTAAACATTTGAAAATTTGCTGCAAAATAATATATTTTCAGTGCCACATGCAAAATATTGAAATATATGCTAATGTTTTTGTCGTTTTTTTATACTCTGACTTTTAAAGTTTGATAAACTTTATGTATTCTCTCTTATCAAAACAAAAACCTAGGAAAAAACAAATTCGGCTGATGTGAAACAAAGTTATTCTTTATAATTCGACATTAATATTTTCTCTGAAGTGGAGCGGAAAATAGAGATTTTAAATGTAGTAGGGTAAAGCGGGGCAGGTTCGAACGCAGTTTCTTAAGCATAAATGTTAATATTATACATTGCTTTACTAATAACCAAGCTTAAATAAAAAAAGCGACATTTTAAACAAAAATATAGCTTTTATTGCATACCACATACATGAAAGAGAAGGATTCAATACGGATATATGTATATACCTATATCCAAAGAAGAAAAAAATCAATTTAATAAGAAAAGAGCTAAGCGGGTAATGGGCTTAAATATTTATTTAAGCACATCAAAGCTATGAAAGTCGATTTGCTTCATAATAAGCAGGATGTAGAGTTAATAAAACTGACCATGCAAAGCATCACCATGGCTTTTTTGAATTATTCAGTTTTGGCTTAAATAACATTAGGCACTGGAATGTAGCACAATCTGGTTAGCTATTCATGTTGTCTGAAATATACCATTTACTTAAAAAGTAAAATTGTGTTACACTATTCCATAGTGATGAACAAACTGAAAAAGTTTATGTCGAAACCAGATATGCTCAAATAATTTATATGTTATGCTTAATATTCCTGAAGTGTTCGTTTTTTCTAGATGATAGGTTTTTCCTATTCAGTGCCACTTCATTGCAAGATTGAAATAATTTTTATGCATAGCACGTGGTCGGAAAACATCTAAGAAAACTTGAAGGAGTTTGCTTAATCTAAATTGCCATTCGTGTGAAATTTCAAGGTAATTTCCTTTTAATAACCAGCAACTTTTGTGTAATCGTTGAAACGTGTAATGAAGCTTTGATTTATCCAATTCAAGACGTGTAGGATGAGGAAAAGCGTACTGTGCGATTAAAACACCTTGCTTAATATTAATTAGCACTATACCAAACTATATGTGCTTTGCGTCTAAATTTGTACCTAATAATATATAACATAATAGTTGAAATGTGGCAATTTCAAGTGCTAACACACACAGACAGACATTTACTTAATTGATATACTATGGAATTTCGCTTCGCAATTAAAACGAATCGTTACATTTTCCAATTTAATTTAGTTCAATTCCATTGACTTTATATAATTTATTATTTTACGTGATTAATTAAATTTTTGATTGAATTTTTATTGTTACAGAGTCATGCTGTAATCATGAAGTCTATTCTCCTGCATTCTTATGATGTCAACGCAAAAGCATACTGCCGCCTAATAGATCCAAAACATGCTGCAATTACAGCTGCCATTTTTACTTTAGTAAGTTGTGTGATCTGTGTGATATATTTAAACTTTAAATTTTGTTGTTAGAAGAAACGTCTGCTTTTTTACTGCTACTTTGATTAAATTAGCCTTAAAAAGCTAAGAGCGTAAACAATAAACTTCCAAGTTAACTAAAATCGATTAACCTTGTGATAATAATTTTCAAAACCTCAACTACAATTAAATTGGCTCCAGTGTGGTAATTGTTGTGAGTTTAGATTTTACTAAAGCTTTCGTGCTTTATAAACCTGGCTCTTGAGAAATTTTATACGAAACTGTTTATATTAACAATAAGCAACAATTTGCAAATTAAATTAATGCATATTTGTCTTTAGAATCTTCTTGATAATGTAGTGGCTTAATTTGAAAAGTTTTTATTTTAGTTCAGATAATCACATTGCAATCCATTATTCTCTTGGGTTCTTATTAACGTTCTAGCAGTGATTTTGTTTGCTTAATTGCTTTGGTTTCTTCTCCATTTTAGAGATTCGCAGTTTTACAAAATAATAAAACAAAACGTATTAAATACTTATAATGTGCTAAACATTTCTAATAGCTACTTATATTTTTAATTCACTATAAACACCGATATTTATTTTCTATCAATATTAATGTATTTTGTAATGGTATTCTAAACACTAAAGGTATGTGTACTAAGAAACCACTAAGACTAGCGACTCTACGTACAGACAGGCATCCTGGTTAGAATAGTAGATTGGTTTAACAAATTAATAATTTTTAATTAGTACAAATCAAGATCAATAATTTAAATTTAAACATAAAGCTTCTGTGACTGTCATAAAGATCCGTAATATACAGTCAGGAGTAAATGGTTAATACATAATATACCTTAATTTTTGTTTTAATTAATGTATTATTAATAATTTTAATGCAAATATTTGAAATAATATTAAAAATTACTTTTGCTAACCTTTACTGTTTCAATTGATAGGCTCGAAACATTAATATTAATAGTTCTTTCTATCTAAAAATTTTAATGGATATATTACAAAAAAATGGCTATTTTGTGATATTGCGTATACTAGAAGTCTAAAATTATTTGAAATATAAATAACCTTAACCAAATTCAATCATAAATGATATGACAAATAATTAAACTTGAATTCATCAAATTTGAACTTTAAATAATTTAAAAAATAGTGAGCCAAGATCTATTTACTCTACCAAATTCCTCAAAAAAATCAATTAAGTATATTAAGTAATTTTTAATTTTACCCAAAATTCTAAATCAAAATTATGAGTAAACCAACAGTATAGCATAGCGTACAGCTTAGATGGAGCGATTGGAAAGCGGTAGACCGCGCGGTTCAAGTTCTGTTTGCATCGAATACACTCAAGATCTGTGGATTTCAGGAAAAGCGACGGAAATTACCCTAATAATTGAGTTATTAAGATTATCGATAGTATCGGCCGGCGGTAATCTTAATTTAATTTATCTTATTAATTTAATAAAAATATCGTAAGATGGTCACGGCCTGATTTATGTGCGTCGACTGCTAAGCCGAGATTCTCGGTTCGATCCCGAGCGGAGTAAAAATTTTATTTTAACCATGTTTCCTCAGCAAGCAACGACAAATACCAAGATATCTACCAAAAAAACTCTGCTCCCTTCTCTCAGAAGCAAAAGTGATCACTATGTTCTTACCTATGGCTAAGCACTCAGAGAGAGAATCTTAATTTATTCTGACCCTGCTGATTTTATACTTTTCATATTTTAAACCTTAAACTTATAACTTAAGATTTAAAAGAACTTAGAAAAATTTAGAAAAACTTAAACTTTTAACTTAAGATTCAAACTAAAATTTAATAACCTAATTTAAAAAATAATAGTTAATTTAACTTCTAACATAACTTCTAACCTGTAATCCAAAGTTTAAGTTTTTTTACTATCTTTTACTAACTTTTAACCAACCCTCCCAATGGTCGGGATCTCTTCTACAAAATATCACGTGGAGATGTTGCGCAGGTAGACCGCGAGTTGCCCAGCGCGGGAGATACGCGCGCGATTTACGCACGATTTAAGTTAGCCAGTCGATCGGCAGTTGTTAAGTAGCAGCAGCAATCAGCGAAAGTAGAACAGTCAAAATGTCTTTTAATATAACCAACCAATAAGTCGAAGATTTTAATTCGATTTCAGTTTTATCAACAATAGTTAATAAATAGAAACTTTTTACGATTTATTTTATCTATAGGCCCTAAAAAAGAACCACTAAGATTATTCATATCAAATTTTTAGCATAAACCAAAAAATGCACAAAACACTTTTTCGAAAACTAAAATGTTTAAGTTATCACAATATATAAATACATCGCCTGATGATGCCATAGTATGGTGAAAACGTTTGCGATAATACAGTGTATTTATATATTGTGATAACTTAAACATTTTAGTTTTCGAAAAAGTGTTTTGTGCATTTTTTGGTTTATGCTAAAAATTTGATATGATTAATATCGAGTTACACTACTTAAACCACTTATCTATTGATTATACTAAGATTCTTGCCACTCATGGATCAAACACGTGGAGAAGATATAGCAAATAATGCTGTATTATATCAGTGCATTGGAAAACATCATATTTCACTCGATAAAATTGTCTCAATATCCAGACAGAAAGGTATGACCAGTGTAAGAATTGGGTTTCTTGCTATTTTGAAAAAAAAAACTTAATCAGTAGATACTTATTTACCATTGTATCATTCATCAAGAAGTGCTTTATGCACAGACATTTCCAGAAGAAATTTGCCAAGTTATGGTATTGATGATTAAGATTGTCAACTCTATTATATCTAAAGCTCTTAATCATCGCCAATGTAAAGAATTTTTACATAAAATTATTTATTATTAATAGAAATTATTGTGGTTTTTTCTCTCTTTGATCAGTTTTTTTTTGGGAAAGATTTTTACTAGCCAGAACAAGCAAACGATTAGTAGATTCAAAAATTTTATATGATGGTACTCGTACGTTTCATCTAAAGCAGCTTAATCATAAACTACACAGGAAAGGAAACACACTTTTTTTGATGTTAGAAGGTATTTTATTTAAAAACAAATTATCCTTTTTTAGCTCACGATTTTGAAAAAGAAACTTTGATTCACTTTTCAAGTCTGTTGAAACATCGCCAAAAAAAGAGTTCTTATATTGATATTATAGTTATTTTAAAACAACACTTTTAAATATGTGGGAAAATTTTCTCAAAGGGTTTTAGGAATTAGCAGATCTACTTTAGCTATTTTGTTAAAAAAACCTTTCTTTCTTTCTTTAATATTGGCATTGGCAACTTGGAAATGCAATTACCAAGATTTAAAATACAAAGAATCGTGGAACTTGAAATTTGAACATCTTTTTGCTGATATAAAAATATTGAAGAAAAAAAATGTGAAATTAGTTCACAGCACATAGGCTCTGTTTTGAAAAACCTGGAGAAATAAGATTATATTGATTTTTAACACCTGCAATAGTATTTATGACTCATATAATCAGTTGAAAAAAGCTGTTATTTCCTTATTCGAATCTAGCTACTAAAATCGTTCCTGGTAAGTCCAACTCTTCAGAAAGAAACACACATAAAAGTAAGATATTTATTTTATTTAATATCGGAGATCACAAAAAAATTCAACTGTGTATCGTGGTCATACTGGTAACAATCTTCGGTATTTATGCTCTCAACGAGCATACGCTAATATAATTACAAATAAACTCAACCAAAGTTGTTCGTATACGTTGCAGATGATGCTGAATGGGACAAAAAGATTTAAGCAACTGCTCTTTCTAAAAGTACAGACCCACAGATTGAAAGTAATAAAAAAACTACTTATTCTGATAGCTATCGATGAGCTTACAAAATTTCTACTTATACAGATAATACTTCTAGCCCACGAGTCTGGCAGTATCGAGTAAATCACAGCACAATTGTCTTTCGCCCACAAACAATTAGAGATAATGGTTGAAACAAAAAACTCAAGCAGTTCAGGTACAGCTGCCGCACACTCCTCCAAGAAACCTTCGATGTCGAGCCCTCGAGACAATCGCAAAACCACACGAGCCACTTCCAAACAAAAAACTAACAACTGGTGATATGGCCAAGGTCAAGGTAGCGATGGTATTAAGTTTGCTCAAGTAATCAACTTCCAAAAAATTGTTACTGGTGTAACTATCATGTGTCGCAGCAAATAATGACCATCGTTATCATTATAAAAAACAACCTTGGTAAAAGGTGGTAAAAAGGTAGTTTGAAAGGTGGTAAAAAGGCAATTAAAAAGGTGCTTCTTAACGAAATTGAAACCAATTCAAACTGCTCTTGTTGGTTTCAAAATTAAAATTTAAAAATATCGCAAATCAACTCGATCTTCATGAAATAAAAATTCTATGTACGCATGTCTTGGGGACAAGGCCGGACTTAAAAATAACAAAATGACAAAATTTTCTTACAATTGTTTTCAAGAATGAATCTTATTAAGAGTAAATTCAGAAGTAATTTTATTGATGAGAACCTGGAACCGTGTCTAAAATTAAAAATAACAACATACAAATTTGACTTATCCAAACGATAAGCTCCAAGCTTTCCCTGTTCATTTAGAATACCTTAACCTCAGACCTTCTTTCGTTGAACATGTTTTTTATACTACGATGTACTTTGTCTGGTCTGCCTTCTGTTATTTCGTCTTTGACTGTATTGCAGTTTTCCTCAATATAATTTTCTCTCGCTTTTCTAATATTGCTCTTTAAATTTTCTTCCTAAGCCCTCTGTATTTTTGCTCCTCCTGCATGGTGTTTATATTTTTGTAATTACTTTCTCGTTTTATCTATTTATTCGCTGTGTTTCAACTATTCCTTTTGCTTTAATAAGCAGTTTCCTTGCGATCTTCTCTTATCTCTCTTTGTTGTCATCTGACTCCTCGATAGTTCTCACGATCTCTTCTTCAATCCTTGTTTGCAGTTTCTTTAGTACTGCCTCTTTGTTTAGTTTATCTAGACTCCAGCTTCCTTTGTTGTCTTTTAAGCTTAAGATTAGATTTGATTATGACGAGGTTATGATTGTTATCGATGCCTATTCTAAGTTCAACCCTGTTAAATGTGAATTATTGTCATTTTAGTGTTTTTTTAAATATTATGTTTCTGTGTAGTATGTATTCTTTACTTAACAGTTAAAATTTATTATTTTATCATTTGTTAGGTTTGATTATTTTGAACATCACACACTACTAAATACCACACATTAGTTAAAAAAATTTATTTTTTAAGTTATTTTTTAACATTAAAGTTTACATTAATTTTTACAAATTTCAGAATATTTCGATACTGGTTGTCTTGCTCTACAGTTGGAGAATCAGCGTAAATATTAAGAAACAAGTTACGTTAGAAGACGTTTATTATGGTAAGCAATTTAAAATTTTTAAGTATTAATCTTCTTCTGTGCACGTAAATCTAAAAGCAATTTTAATAATACATTTGTCAAGTGATGTGAAGTAACTTCAAAAGTAGCAAAGAAGCTAAAATGCTACAGGTGCAATATGTAACATGTGAAAGTAAGAAAATGAATTATGTGCAGCTTTACCCTTTTTATTGATAACATAGAAAAACGAGAGAAAACCTTTTTAATTCTTAGGGTTTACTGCAACAAAAACTTGATGAGAAGTAGTCTTTCCTATCGCAAAATAACAGATCAGAAATCGATAATAAAAAAGCGCTGCGAAGTTTCATTCACTTTCGCCAAAGAAAAACCTACAAGTGTTACAAATTCATTTAAACATTTTTTATGTACTAGTCCTTAAAAGAAGTTTTCTTTTTGTTTTAGGAGTCCAAATTGCATATTTTGCCATAATTGGAACCCATCTATTTATGATAGTGCTTAGCATAGTCCTCATATTAGGAATATATAAGGTTAGTTTACTACATTTATTTTATTTATGTTCAGTTTGTGGTTACAGTGTTGGTTTATATTATAAGTAACATATTTCTCGAATAACCTTTTTGTAATAATGTAACCTATCTCCAAGGAGGAACAAATAAGAGATTCATGTTTATTCAAGCAGAAATATATTTATTCTAAACAAAGAATCGTAATAAATTTCTACCAATAGTAGAATACGGATAGATAAATCCACAATTCGAAATCTGTGCTGAATTTTTTAGCAGCATGAAATCATGTTAGGATCTTCGTGTGATAATAGTTCGCCTATTATTACTTCCTAACCTATTCGACCATAAAAGTTAGAGAAAAGTGAATATGAAATTTAGACTCAATATATTCTAATAATAAAATCTAACTAAGTTTGGAAACTAAGAAAGTTTTATGGTATTGCCTTACATACGAACGACGGACGGGTAAAACAAAACCAATTTTCATACGATATCTCCCAAAAGCTTGTGCAATTATTATAAAATCTTAGCGTTTGTATACATAAATAGCTACTAAAGTCGACCATACGGATTTATAATCGCATTCTGTGGATACCAAATAGTGCACTTAGAACGAATACCCTCATCAGTAACTTAACCCGATTAGAATGAAAGCGATGTAATTAATAAACCACAACAATCGATCTTGGAAATAAAAGTTTAGATTTTTTTCTACAAAAATTTTTGATATTATATTTGGAAATAGCTTTGTTACTTATATAAATGATGCCGAAAAGAATAAAAAGAAAGGTTGAGCGAATTTCGATGGAATGTAATGATTTGGAAATTGTTTAACTGTTTAAATTTTCTTTATTTTGCTGAATAGAAAATTGTAAGGTCGCATAAATGAATTTTTATTATCCGGCATCTCGCATTTGTGAAACCTTTTTTGTATTGTAACTCATTAATTTGAAACACAAATTTGAAATAAATAACAGAGTGATACATAAAGGAAATAAGCATTTGCAAATTTTCTTTGAGCTAGGAAATAATATTTTTTGTACGTAAATTTGCATGTGAGAATATCTTTTAAATAAATTGTATTTACTATTCGGATAGCTTAACCAAACTGGAAATTGTACCTTAATTGAAATAGCTTCTCTGTGAGGAAGTAAACGTTAAATATAACTGGAAATTTTTTGTTGGAAAATTTTCAAGAGCCCAATTTGCATATCAAACTTTTTTACTTAAAAACACTTATTTTACTTATCTTTGTAGAACAGAATTGAAAAATTAGAGCTTTTTTTAAACAATTAAATATATTTTAGATTTTGAGTTCGGTTTGACTTTTTAATAATTACCATAATGGCAATTAGTAAATAAAAAAGCACTTCAAAACTCTTATAAATATTTAAATTAGTTTTGAACTTTATACAATATTGATTCTTAATTTTTCAATTTTAATTTTCTTAATCGCAATAAGATAACAATTTACTAGTACGTATTATAAAACTTTGTAAGTGGGTTAGATTATAATCTTCATGGTTAATTAATGTTTAAATTACTAATTGCTAGAATATTGTCGGTATTTGAAACTTTTACTGTGATTTTCAGGAAACTTGGTCCTTGCGTCATAACTCATGGACAAAGTCATATTGAACTATTGCGATTTGTACGTATTTATACAATCTACATAATATTATAAACTTAATGTATCTCAGTATAGAAAAATTTTCTGCTCTGACATTATATCTAACTTGTACTGTTGCAAAAGTAATGGTCATAAGTCTTTCCTGTAAGTAATTGTATCCTTTCGAGCAATAAAACACCTTTTGACTATTCAATTTACATAATTTGATCGTAAAAATTGTATGAATGTAAAAACTAGTAAGGTTGATATTACATTACACCGGACTACTTGTCTTTGAATCTCCAACACGCTTCCAAAGGTTCATCCCTCAAATGAAAAGAAAAACAAGTGTAGAATACCAATACAAACATTACAACGCTCAATCATTCTGTTGATTATCATAACATGGATACTTATAAATAATATTCTGAATATAATTGTAAAACACCATCGACTAAAGCAAATAATATAAGTAAAAATTAGTCAAACTTTATATGTTCATATCGTCACCGGTCGACCAATAGTAATAATAAATATTAATTAAATGCTGCTGTTTTCATTCAAGATTTTTTTTAATGTAGAATGAACTGAACTTTTCATATTTTACTCTAATGAACTTGATGAAAATATTTATAAAATAATTAATGTTGTTAGTTACAAGTTAAATGAAAATTAAAATCATTTTCAGATTAGAAAATTTAAGAAATAAATTTTAATGTTCATTTAACTCATTGTTATTAATAATATTCATATTTTACAAAATAATCTGAACTTCATAATACGAATAAATTACTTTTGAAGCTAAAAATGGTTTATTTTAGCAAATAATAATTAGCCAAGTTATTAAAAATTTGCAAGCCCTTCATAATATTGCTTTCAGTAGTCGGCTGTTTTTTACAGATAAAAGTCAAAATATAAATTTTTGAAGAAAAACTAATGGCAGAACAAAGTTAGTAAAGTTTAACAGTTAATTATAAATTTTGAAAGAAGTGTAATAATTATATAATTTCGTAGTCAGATTTCAACAGCTGTGAAAAGTTAATTTAAAAAATAATTAAAAAGAAATTTTCACGTTTGTTCCATTATTTTACGGATTAATAAATAGAACATAAGCATTCTTTTTCGAGTGCCATATACTATGCAGTGAGCCTAGGTGACTAGGAAATATAATTATTGGGGCGATTTGTGATGATTTTACATTATCATTATCAGCAGTGTGGTATCAACAGACCATACTACGGGATACTATAGTTCAATGCTTGATCACGCCGACTGCATGGTTGTAATCTAAACCCCAACTTTGCTCTATATATAACATATATAACCAGGGGCGGATTAAGGAACCTCTGCGCCCTTAGGCACACATGTATGGTGCGCCCCCTCCCCACCCTTAATAGAAACTATAAACAATTATTTTTTACTATTTTATTTTATTTTATTGCTGTGTCCACTCCGCACCAAGCGGTAAGAGATTGGTTGCGTATTTAATGATATTGGTGTAAAATTTCCGAAAATCAAACACGTTTTGGCTCGGTGAGCTCTGGTGTGCGGGAGCAGTCAGGCCTACTCAAGTTTGCTGATTCAAATCGTTCATCCAATAAACAAATAGCTCATCTAATAAAAATATCTTTTAATAATCAAACAAAATTAGAAAAACTCACAAAATCAAAACCTTAGCTGCGGCCACTTTTGACCAAAAATACTCTCATAACACAATTCGAATTAACAATATTCGTATAAAAAAAAATCAATTGTAAAAACTATTGGCACAATAAGAACTCAAGATCGGCGGAGCACAAATCGCCGTTTTCGTCATCGTGGCAAAAAAAGCCCGACCCCAACTCAACTTTTTGCCAACCTACATTTTAAAATTGCACCATCTAATTCAGATTTAGAATTCAGAAAATATTAACAAAGCATCGGGGGCGATTAAATTGCTGTAATTTAGCGATGCGCTCATAGCATAATTTAGCATAAATTTTAAAAATGTGCTAAAAATTGAAAAGTATTTTTGTAATCAGTAAATAAAAACTCAGTAAAAAAACTATAGGTAATCATTTTATTTTTTGATATATTTAATTTTTGAGAATGTGATGTATTTTGCTTAGTTCATTGCGCCCTTTTTTTCGTGTACTCCTAGGCTCGAGCCTAATTAGCCTAAACGGTAATCCGTCTCTGTATATAACATATAGTGTTAACTATATACCTTGCTATATACACTTATGTATATAGCAAGGTTAACACACTACATTTACATTTGTTTTAGCGTAATACACGGAAGAAGAATCACGTAAAATACACCGTTACGATAATAGTCAGACTTACACTGATTAAAACCTCTCCCCCTTTGACCCTAATAATCCGCCTTTTGACATTAAGTTTGAGTTTAGAGGGGTGTTATCTTCTTGGTGTTTCTTCTTTTAATTAATTTTGCGTTGTGCGCATGTGATGTTTATGCATTGTTATTCAGGTGTGCAGCGACTTTTGTTTTGCGTTCCGCTGACTCTTTCTGCGTCTTAATTGGACACACCATATTTTCGATGTGCTACTAATTGTCGTAGCTTTGCAGCATAGTGTTCACTGTATTGATGGAGTTGAGTCGCAGGTTCAATCCCAACTCGATCAATATTCTTAGGGACTTCCATCTTATTCAGTCGAAGATAGTATGCTCCGCATACTATCGTGTCTACGTCCTCACAGTAGTCACATTTGGGATCCACTTGTTTCTCTAATCCAAGGACGTATGAATTAAAGCATTCATATTTAGTGGGCACTTGTGTTAGAAGGAAGAGCACGTCACCGTGGAGACGACACGACGGCTTCTGTGGCTTTCATCTGATCTGCTATTTATCAATAATGTCTACTTTGGCTTGCGTGTGGACTTAACCGGGTTGGGTTTTTGCTCCTTCTCCGGCCACAAGTGACCATACACTGGTCACTTTTAAGGTAGTTCGTCTTTGTGCTTTTAAGAGTCTTTTCTGGTTCTGCTTGATATTGAGAGCCGCATACTATAGCCAAGCGTCTTATAGTAAGATAGACGCGGAGGACTCCGCGTTGGCAATTTTTGAAGGATAGTAACGGAATCCCTGAGGTGGACTGGGTATCTCTTCAGTCAGATGCAAACGCAAGGTACATTCTTCTTTCCAGGCATCATAACCGCCTCATATTTCGCCGGAAACAATCTTTTCTCTTCCACCCAGCATATGATAGTGATGATGGCTTTTCTAACTTTGGTTTCTACTTTTTATCTTCTAGTTTTGTATAAGATGAGAGTCGTTCCGTCTAAAAGGGGGTGTTCAGAATACCTTGTCGTACATGAGATTCCACAATACAAATCCTAACACCCATTCTTGCAGAACCTCACTTGTTGCATCTTCTTCGGCTTATCCAGCTGGATCCATCGACTGCTCAGGTAACTTGCTATGATGTTAAATATATACGAATTTATGTCTCTTTTCCGCAGGGCTATCAGGATATGTACCGATTCTGCGCTGTTGAACTTGTTGGATACGTCCAGAGTCACGATGATACACAACTTATGTGTTCTGCGTGTTTCCTGCTTTGCTTCCTGTACGGCCGTCTTGATAGCTAGTAGAGCTTTTATGATAGATTTGTCTTTTCTAAAACAACATTAGTTCGTGAAAAGTCCGCCGGTGGTTTCGATGACTTCGTTGAGCTTTTTGAGAATTATATTTTCGAGAAGCTTTCCTGCATGGTCAAAGTGGCAGATAGGCCTGTACGACGAGGGACAGCATCATCACCAGATCGACTTTCTTCCATCTCTAGGGGAATTTTCCTTTCTTGAGTTACCTATTGAAAGTTGCCAGAAATACTTCTGGGTGTTTCGCTGCGAGGATCTTGATTGCTGCTAAGCACCCCGTTTGGATCTAGAGGTTTTTGTTCTGGCCCCCAACTTGCCTATAACAATTTTGTGGTCTTGCCAGGTATCCTCGTTTAAGAGTGTAATCAGCCCCATCTAGCATTTTTTCTTGTTTGCCTTAATTTTCCGTCTAAGCAACTCTTCAAGTTGGTTAGCACCCTATCACTTGCAAGTGCTCACCAAATCATCAGTGCCAAGTGTAAAAGCTTGGTAGTTGCAACAGAACGAAGTTCTAAATTAAGAAGAAAACGATTGATTATTAAATGATATGCATTTACCTTACCTTCTTGCTTATTACTACGGCAACACGGCTGTAACAAAAGATAACACAGTGATAACACGATTATAAATACAGATAAAAAAATACATTTTTCACATGGAGAGTGAAAAAAAATTAGGTGGAACTGAATAAATAATAACCGCTTCAGATCTGATTTAGTTTACCACAAATGTGGTAAACTTTACCACAAATTAGGTTACCTTAAGCAAATAAAGTAATTTAGATTAGAAAGATAAATAATATTCCATTTATGGATCATCTCGAAAAAAATTCTTTGCTCAGATTTAAAAAAACATATAATTAATTGGTATATATAAGTTGTTGACAAAATTGTTTGTTTCAATGGTTCCCTCAGACAATTAGATCAATTTTTTAACTTTATTAACAACAACACAATAATATTAAATTTTGCAAAAGAAATAGAAGTGAACAATAAAATCAATTACTTGAATCTCACAATAATTAAAGACAATAATATGCATTTTTTTGATATTTTTCATAAACCCTCGGAAGCAACTACGGTAATTCATACTAGTTCTGCATATCCATTTACACATAAAATTGCTTCTTTTCACGTTTTTCTCAATCGCTTAATTAGAATTCCTTTAAGTAAAGTAAATAAAACAAAAAGAATTAGACAGAATTAAATATATCGCGATCTCTAATGGATGCCAAATCATTCTAATTGATAATGTACGCCAAATTAAACAAAAAATTCTATCGAACGCAATAATTATATTCGAATATTTTTAAAAAAACTAACGCAAACTTTAATGTGATCACTTTTTTTGATGACATTAAAATTTGCGTTAAATAAATTTTTATATATTTGCGTTAAATGTTAAATATTTAATAAATAAAAATTACAACATTGCTTTTAAAACGTACTATAAACTTAACAAATTTATTAATAGCGCAAAATCAAAATCAGACATTTTAACTAAATCAGGAGTTAATGTGCTCACTTGTGAATGCTCTCAAAAATACATTGGTCATACCGATAGACCTTTCAAAACACGATTTGATGAACACACGCGATCTCGCAGACTTATAGATGGAAAATAAACTTTCACGAAACACCTACTAGACAAAAACCATAAATAAGGGAGATACGAAATTTTACACATTGAACAAAAACGTAAAAAACTGGAATTTTTTAAATCTATGGAAATTAATAAATTAAAATATTCATCTTCACTACTATATAGTCAATCTAATTTAAATAACTTACCCCTACTAAACACTTTTAATAAATAATACTCCCCTCTCCCATTTTCCACATTAACCAAATACCTCTTCCCTCTTTCTAACTTACCCTACCTCCACCTACATTATTTCTTTTATATTAATTATATCTCTACTCTCTAGTAAATTCACACTAAAATATAGCATGTTTTCAAAAATATCTTCCTCTTACCTTCACTCCTTTTTTGCAATTTGGACGATAAATACGGAATTTTTCTTGTTTTTCTGTCTAGTTCATCGCCTGATGATGCCATAGTATGGTGAAAACGTTTGCGATAATATACATACGGTATATTTAACATACTAGTTAACTTGTGTTAACTTAAAACATTTTAGTTCTAAAAGATATTTGAGTATTTCTTGGTTTTTCTAAAATATTTTATATGATTAATCCTCCTTTTTCTAAATAATAACGCTCGCGTAAAGTGTTAATGGAGGACTCTCTACTCCATCTCTAGAGAACTGCTCCCTCCACCCCGTAAAAATTCGCGTAAGTTCAAACTTTGTTTACATGAAAACTTTCCGATTGTTAAATATGCATTGTGTGGAATTACAGATTATACGTTGGTTTGTGAGTTGGGCATTCTGACTGTATGAAATCAACGAAAAAAGATGTTTTCGTTAACCACCATCTTTGATTTAACATTTTTTTTGGTCCCAAATAAACATTAGGTAGCTTTGTTCATTTTTTAAATTTTTCCCATGCAAACATAAAAAAAATTCATCTGGATTGGTTGGTAACTAAGGCAGATTTAATTTATATTTCATCGGAAGACAAATATAATTTTCTGCAACGAAACAATAAAAATCTTAATAATCTAAAAGCTTTAAGAGGCTGTAAAATCTAAACTGTCAGAGATAGAACAATAAAATTTGGGATGGTTATTTACATCAATAAATAAAATAACCATGTCAAGTTTGATCAAAGTCTGAGATGGTGCATGTTATGGTGTAGTTGAAAATGACCTGGTTAATGTATTTGAGATAATCCAAAATTCAACCAAATTTTATCGACCGATTTTTTTTATTATTGCAACTATGTACTACATAAGTGGATAAATTGCAGAACGAATTAATTTCAACGTTTTATGCAAAAATATCGATTACTGCTGATATAATTTCAAAAATACGGTAAACGAATTTAAACTGAAACTCACTTTAATGAACAGTACTAATCAAAAACTTCCGATAACGAAATAATTAACTTTTAGGTCACTAACAAAATTTATTCAATAACCACCTTTCGTTTTTGTCTATGCAATCTCTCTGGAAAAACTTTTTTTACTGTTCTCAAAAATACGCTTTAAATTCTAATAAATTTTAATTTTAAAAAAGTAAACAATGTACA
Organism: Cantharis rustica; assembly: GCA_911387805.1. Classification (NCBI taxonomy): domain Eukaryota; kingdom Metazoa; phylum Arthropoda; class Insecta; order Coleoptera; family Cantharidae; genus Cantharis; species Cantharis rustica. The sequence goes on along the minus strand of OU426878.1, from coordinate 47,123,454 downwards.
AATGTACAAATGATGGCAAAAAACTTCAGAAAGGATGTTTCTGTAACCGTTGTTTTCTTACAGACAATAAGCCGAAGTACCTCAGTGTAAGAAATTGTTTATTATGAAATTAAATTTACAACGTATTTAATTATTTGATATTTCAATGCGTTCTTGGTATCTTTGGTATCAAATTGTTGGTATGGTTTTGTAATAATTGTATTCAAGAAATTAGCCAATGATAATTTTGGATAAAAGTTTTTAGTTTTTTTCATTTTTACGTTTCATACAAATTTCATTGTTATTAGTTCTAGTAATTCTGAAATAATCACGTCAGGAGCCAAAACTGATGGATGCATGATTCTAATTTTTTTCTAACTCTAATAATAATTATCCTTGAATGCATCGAGTAGGTACTGTTATCAATTAATTGCTAATATAATAAAATAGTCAATTAATATAAATAGTCAATAACTACATATTTTAAACTTTTCGTTAGCGGTGGTTGTTAACTTTATTTGTTCCTTTATTTAAATTTGTTTAATAATAACTTAATTTTTTTTTAAGTTTTTGATGGCATTACTGTATTTTTGTGCATCTTTGCGGTTAATATTACTTTAATTTTTTGAATTAATTAATATTTGTTACATGATTTCGTTATTAAATGATAATTATCGACTAATCGATTTAGAACACCTACGAATTTAAGCAAAAATTACATTGAATTAAAAAAAATACATCTGAGAACGTAAGATATATTATTTAAAACTCATTGCAATTTTTTTCTATTATTTATTTTACAATGCGATGCTTAAGATTAACATTTAAAATATCATAAACTTTATGTTTTGATGACATTTCCTTCTATGGGAAATATTGTAATTGTTGATAATTTTGATAACGGTTATATTATAACACCCGGCAACCTTCCAAAGTTTTTAAGGTTGTAAAGGAAATACTTTTTTAATTCATTTAATTTTTAAATTAAAAAAATAAAGTTACAAAGTGGTTACAAGTCCGACATGCTTTTAATACAATCTTTGCGCTTTCTTTTTATTGCTATATTTTTAAGCTGTTAAAATCACAAACTTTTAATTTAAAACAATAAAATTGTTTATGATTATAGTTGATAGAAGTGAAGTAAATAGAGATTAAATTGTATAAATCGTCTAAGTAACTAAGAAAAATCAAAATGCACTTAGAAACGTGGGGTATATATTATTCATTGAGACTTATTTTTAGAATTGCTAGTTTTCTGAGTTAATAAGTTAATTTTTGTATAAATTTTGCAAATGTACTAACAGTTTTGTTGCTTTACTAATAGCACATAACTTGTGTCAACAAGCAAATGAGATAGGAGTCCCGTTGGGACGTCTTTCTTACGCTATTTTGGTAGAACACATACTATAACTGAGCTTTTAAATTAATGTGCCTTGCAGAATATATGTTAATTCTATTTGTTACATGTTTACATTGTTTTAACAGGGTTGAATTTATTTTTTAACTACTTTATTATCTAGAGTACACAATTTATTATTATGCACATTTGTAAATAAGTTTTTCTTTGCATTTAATTTATTTCAATTTTGTGAAGTTACCTAAGAGCGCATGACAAGGTATGCAAGATCAAATTATGGAATTTTAAATATTTTAAACTTTAGAGAGTTTACAAAGATTACATTTCTAACCGTTGATGCACTTGCTCCCAAAACGGACTTAAGTAACTTTCCTTTAACAGTTTTTCAATATAAAGTTGTTCTATTTCCTAAATCATTGAATGCTTTAATACAAATAATTTAAGATCGGGTTTTAGTGGACGAAAGATAATAAATATTATGTTAATGCTAATGCACATACTGTAGAAAGGGTTGTAGGGTAGTTTTACTGTTGCGTCAGATAACCCGCGGCGGTAATATGATTTTTTCTTTTACAGCAGACGGAAGCAAAAGAAATCATACAGAATTAAGTTGACCATTTATTAGACTTAGGGTAGTAGCTATATTAAATACCGTAGTTTGTGTATTTCCTAATTTTACAACCCTGCCACATGCCATCTGTTGCATAATATTTGCTTAAAGGTCTAACTTTAGGGTTAAATCTATTATTTTTATTGCAATAACGTACTTTATAAATTGTTATTTAGGTGTTAAATTTAAGTGTCGAAGACGAGAGTGTAGCTTGCTCAACAAATTTAGTTTGACGACGAAGCAATAAAATAGAATATATGGGATACATTGCCTATAAATAACCAAAAGGTGCTGTTTGTATTGAAATTTTACTCAATATTTTACGTGCAGCGCCTAAAACTTTCTAAAATTCAGCTTTCAGTTTACTTTTGCTAGAAAACTTTTGATGCAGCAAAATATATTTTTGATTTTCGAAAAATAAATGATTCAAGATAAATGTCACTTATAGGCTTCTATTCAGCCTTTTATTCTTAGTTAATTTAAATCATAAATGATTTTAAAAATAAAAATTCTAGTTTGTACTGGTTTAAAACCGTAATTATGTTGATTAACAGGCTAAGGACTGATTAACGAACTCTCTTATATAATTATAACATCTTGGTGACATTTCAGCTTTATTTATTTTAGCGATTTACCCAGGTAACATTAGCTGCCTACGAGGTAAAATGTTACTCGAGAGTGTAACAATATAACCCATTATGTGCATACATACACATACATCTCTTGATAGTAGAATTTCCATTAATTAAATTTTCACAAGTTCATCTTTCGAGAGTTAGCTTGAGCTGTTTTCTTTAATCGAAAATTAACAAAGCTTAAAATTATTACTCTTAACGTGGATTCGAAAGCATTGAACTTTTATTTGATTCAAGTAGAAAAACAAAATTAGGTTAATTCTATTTTATTGGCAAAACACTTCTGGTATGTCTGAAATTGAATAAAAGAGTTCTTCCGACAGCTGCTAGATTCAATTTTGAATTACTAAATTTTAATTAAATTATTGAAAGTATATTGTTACATTCTTATCGTAGTAAATCAAATTATTGCGAATAGCAGGGTAGTTTACTTTCAAACTCCCATATATTTTTTAATTTAATAATCTGTATAATAAAGGCATAAATCTAGCAAGTTGGATCATTTACAAAATAAATGCTCTAAGTTGTGAGTTATTACATTTTTGTTAACAATTAAAAATAGTAGATATTTAGCAAAAAATTACATTGAATTGTAATTTTTGCTGCCGGATTTTGATAACTGTTCTTCCTCTTAACAGTCAGTTAGTACTTTAATTTCAGATTAGAAATTTCTGTTCAAGCTATATTAAACTTCGAAATTCGAATGGAAACTTTATCGATAGCTGCAATGGAGGCATTACCGGCAATAATAGATCTGTGGTTGTACTTCAATTAGTAACAACTAAAACAGGTCCGAGTTATAAAAACGTAATTCTTCGATAGCAATGTTTTATATTATAATTTCCATAGTCTAAATTTGTAGAAGTTGTATGGAATTTTAAAATATTACAAAATAGTCGAGGTTAGCTAACGATAGCTGTACATTGAAAAATATACAGAACGTAAACTGAATTTTAGGTAATTTACCTGAAAATTTGCATGAAGGGCATGTATAACAAGCTCGAGTTAAATTAACCAAATTTTACTAATACTACAAGAATAATTTAATTTTTCTTTGTTTTCTTTAACTAGCGACTGGAACGAGCTATTTAATTATTACTAAATTTTCCTGCAAACCATAAGTTACCTACTTAGTATCCATTTTGTATTTTGCATTATGAAATCATCATATTTTTAAATATTTTCTAGCAATGTTAAGTTAGTAACAAATTTAATAATAATTAATTAGTTGTAATCCATAACTTGCAAACAATCTTGTCGAAAATTTTAATTCGTAGCGCATCCAATTTGTACATTTATAAAAAATTTATTGTTCACGATTTTTTTTACTAAAACTGAACATGAAAACTTGTAAACAATTTAGTGTGAAAATTTTTCGTGTGTCAAACAGACCTTAAACTGGAATATCTTAAAGAAAAAAAGTTGGTAAAATAAAAACACAACTAGAAAAAAATAACGTGATTATTTTTTTGTATCAAAATAATTAACTTAAATTTCTTTCCCTCTTTATTTTTCACTCTTCACGGTTACGCGTCGCTCGCATCTACTACTGTCTTTCGGCTGCCTCTTGCATGTCATCTGCTTATTGGGAGACTCATTTGATAATAAATTTCAATATAATCACGAATTTGTTTTTCAATTTCTGCAGGTGATTCACTCTGGAAAGGTTTGAACACTCCTGCCAGGTGGTTGACAAATGTAGCAAATTTTCTTTATTATTTTTGGTCCAGTTTCCATCTTTATCTCTAATGAAATAAATTTCCAGTTAAAGTCTCTTGAGTTTTTTACTTTCCAAAGTGAATAATCATTTAATTCGTCAGCCGTTGGATTTTTCAGGTAATTTTGAATTTCTTAATTCTTTAGATCTGACATTAATTTTTTAAGTTCTTTTGTAACCTTATTGGGAGTTCATTTATTTTAATCTGTTCTCGTATGTTGCCAGCGTTTTCTGATTCGTCGTCTTTCAGCAATCTTATGGTACTATGGTACTTAAGTACTATGAGACAGCTTTCTTCTTTAAGCTTTTTTCTTAATCTCTGGGGTCGCTTCCCATGCAGCTTTTTGAATACTTTTGATGAGAATATTCACTGCTTCATCGATATCTTGTGTGGTTTTTAGATGTATTTTCAGATTTGTTAGTTTATTTGGCCTACTTCTGCAGAATTTTCTATTGGTATGTTTGTTGCTGAGCATTGGTTGGCCTGCTGTTAGTATTATTTATGAGAATATAGTTACAATTATTATTGATTGGTCTGCTGGAAGTTTGTAGCATGATGTTGTTTCTCACTGTCTGGTATTTATACCTTCTGCGATCTGTTGGCCAGTATGTAGGCTTTCCAGAGGACAAGGTAGTCCATATTAATTTCGTTCATAGCTGCTTGCATTTGTCTTACTTCCTGTCAAGTTATTCTTGATATCTACTGCTGATGCTTTGAATTGAAATCTCCTCTGGCGATAAATCTGTTGCCAATGTTTTGAAATAATCGAAGTATGCGTCTTTTTAAATTATGTGCTTTGGTGGACAATAAACAGTCAATTTAATGTAGTTTTTTTTTCTCTATTGTTACGGTAGTTGTTTGTAGGTATTCTTTATCATATTCTTGTATTTCTATTCTTCACCTTTTGTACTCATTGCAATGGACACATTTAACGTGATGATCTTTTACTTTTCCCGTACAATCAGTGCCGGTGCTAGGCACTAGACAAACTAGGCGACTGCCTAGAGCGCAAACGATAAAGGGGCGTAAACCAGATTGAGGTGCAAAAATTAATTGCCGCATGTAATGTAAAATGAAATATTAGTACTAGTAGTAAAACTTAGACGGATATTGAGTGTAAAAGGAAAGCAAATCAAGCAACGTATTAACTGCTGGTCAACGTTTCGGACTATTTATTAGTCTATCCTCAGGGCTGAAATATATAAACAGCGGTGTTAAAATAAGGGTGGCCAGAAGAACGCAAACATACCTAACAGTTGTTGATGGTAAACGTTTGAATATGCAGTGTATTGTCGGGAATTGACATGAGTACACAAAACAGTTACATCAACGATTGTCGTCAAAAAGGATAAAAATCTAACGTTATGAACACACTAAAACGCATATTAGAAAATTTCGTACCATTGAAGAAAGTAGGAAGCAGATTACATGAGCTCAAAAAACAAATATTAAAGAACGGTTATCCAGGACGATTAGTGGATGTGTTCAAGAGAAACCTAGTTATATCAACATAATGGTGGTAAATTATCCAACTCTTTATAGACCACAGATACAGCATTCAACTGGATTTGTTAAATAGCACCATACAAATTTTTTTAACAATTATGATAGAACTTCTTATTCTCTTTTCAACTGTACTAAAAATATAGCTATATTACATTCAAAGTTTTTCAATGAAAAACGATTTAAAATGTAGGTTTTATGTGGAAACAACTAATTTAATATTATAAAAGAATAACCGAGATTAGGCCTGAAGGAGTAAAGTCGGAAACAAAAACATTTATACTACATCGTATTGTAAAATTTCAATTTAAAAGTTTGCAAACGCAAATGATTGTTGAAATGAAATGAAATAGAAATTAAAATAATTTTCTACATTATAAGGAAAACAATATTTGCAGAATTACAATGTACCTGTGAAATGTCTGGATATAATCATAGAACCAAACCGGATATTATTAGGATTACACAATTATTTGCAATGCGATTTGATAAGAGCATTAACTAATGTTAATGCTTAAGTTAAGTTAATACTTAGCTCTTACTTAATCTTTTCAACCTATTATTTATCTTGTTTTTGCTGTTAATTTCATAAAACATACATTTTACTTATCAACTTATTTGCAATAACAATTTTTAAATTTTTACAAATGTATTACAATAAAATATATTTATCCACTCTGAAATGGTATGGTGTGGCTATGGTTAGAGTTCCTATGCAGAGTTTGAAGTTAAGTTCTTTATTTTTGGTCGGAGTTAAAATTTGAACTCTGATTAGAAACCTAAAGTGCTCTCGCCGACTACCGGATAAAGATTTTCTACACTTTTTTAAATTTATTTTTGCTTGCCTGTCGTTGAGAGTGAATGTCGCCAGTGGGTAGCATTAAATAACATTTGTAACATCAAAAGTTAATAATTTTTTCTTTTGCGGTTTATGAGTATTTCTATCACTTAAAATAGTTTCATTATTTTAAAACCTATCTTTCAATGTACCAGCTATAGATAATATTAATTTAATATATAAATTATTAATATGTCAAATATTTTAAATTAAAAAGTTTTAAATTGAACAAGTTAATAAATGTTATTAATGTTAAATTAACTTGTTTAATTTAAGGTAATATTAATTTACGCTCTATGCAGATCTTTTTACTACATTGTTGTTCTATGTAGTTTAATGTCGTGCATTATAGTAATGCAAAAAATGCTGCTTAACACACTTAGCATGAAAATATCGTTTTCAAATAAATTGTCAATATATATTCAATAAACCGTACATATTTAACCCATTCCGTTCTAAACGTGATAAATAAAAAACTATCGAGTCAACACCTCTAGCTATATGTCAGCTGCATTGTACTAAAAATTGCGCTGAACTCAGTAACTGCATTACATGTGCAGCTTAGTAAATTGTGAGCTAAACCAAAACTGTTAATAAAATTTTAATTTGTTACATCAGCACATAAATTTTTACAACTTCTTAACTGTCGATCAGCTTTGTAATATAATTTGATTTTGACTTGACATCAACAAAACCAGGCATAAATGTAACGTTATTGCAAATGACTATAGAAAAATAATCCATTGTTTACTGTAAGATTTTAAAAATTATCTACTTTTGTAATTTTGACTAGACAAATTACCCTATTAGCTGATTTCGAGTCTAAAGAAAATAACAGAAATATTATCACTTGCAATCCTTAATTGAATCCTTAATTAACAATAGAAGATGCTGAAAATACTTAGAATAAGCAAATTTTTTTTTATTGTTTGGATTAACGTATTTACTGAAATAATTAAATAAAAACAATGCAGTGCTGCTTTAGGAAGTTAAATCGATTTACGTCTATAACCAATTAAGCGTTATCTTTATTAGAAACTTAATGCGAAAGAGGACTTTTAGCAGTGTCGTTATTTTCAATTATACTACCAGTATATCTAATTATTAATGTAATACTAATAGATTATTTTGGTTCTATAAAAGAATAATTAAAACAGTGAAAGCAAAGTACTAATCTTCAACTGTATTTCAAAATTGTTTGATTATTATTGACTGCTCAAACCAATTATTTATAAAACTTGACAGCTTTTGAAACTTATTTATGTATTTAAAGGACAATTTTATAGTCGCAGCTTTAGCTAAGCTCAGTTGAACTGAAGCTTATCAATTTTTTATAAACAATCTTAAAAGTTTTAACAATGAATTACTAGTAGGTAAGTATACCACGACAGATTTATAACAAATTTAATGCCATTTATATCTTTTAATATACCCAAGTTCTTGAAACCTTCGTTTAACAAAAATGCATGCTTATTCGTTCGTGACTGCGTTACAATTATTATAATAATGTTATAATAATTTTATACTTATATAATTTTATGAGCGTAGGTAAGACGCAACTGACGTAAGTTAACAACTGCAATTAAATTCAATTTGAATGCTACGGTTAAAGTTTTTATGCAAAAAATATGAAAAACCTCCGATATTGGTTAATTTTTATTGCCAACTTATAAAATAATTGGAATATTACAAGTGACTGACTGGTGAGTGACAAGTCGGTGTTCAACTTAGGTAATTGTGTTATATGTATATAAAGAATGATTGTGTTTTCATACGAAACTAAGTTGATTTTACAAAACTGGTAACTCTGGAAGTGCGGCTATGGAGTGGACTAAATTATGAACTGATTTTAATTAATTTACGTTGAATCACATTTTACTTTTTGGGTGCCAATGCGATCTATTTATCAAATACTCCCGATGAGAAAGAGAGTTCTCAAATAAATCAAATATTCCGGCAACTTGACAGGATTTAACTATGAAAAAATAAATCGCACAAGAAAGACCACCTTATTAAATTTATAGATTACTTCACCTAAATTGAATTTACAAAGACAAAAACAAATATTTTTTAAATAATATCTAATTATTTGATTTTATGTTTAAGCACGAAGTACGGACCAGTTCTATTTATTTACAATATTTGACATTCATTAAATGTATAACATCGATTACGTTTGTCTGTTTGATTCTTTTCTCAAGCTTTAAAGTGAATTATTAAATATTTTAATCAGTTTTGAACGAGCTAGTCTAGAAAACAAAATTTTAACCACTGAGGAAAATATCTTCATAGTCAAATGTTGTTTTTACATGAAGGTAAGATTTGCAGTGATTAAATTTGTCAAGGCAGATGCTCCGGTCCTGTATTTTGACAAACACGTAACGAATTTAAAAAGATTCCCTGTAGTATAACAGAACTCGCCAAAGGTGGAACTCGTCTGGGTATCGACCGCAACTGACATATTGAACAGTAAGAATGTATCAAAGCACACATACCGTCAACAGAAAAGAGAGCGGGGTGTTTAACGTGAGAGTTCCCGCGGCGTGACCCGTCGCATGGTTATGTATCGTATTACAGCTCCCTGCTTTTTGAAATTTTAAAATGCCGTTATTTCGACAACTAATGCTAAATCCAAAAGAAATTTTGTTGCTCAGAAAATTGTTCTCTTTTCAATACTCAATAGAAAAAAGTTCTAATCTTGGGATGGCAATTCTGACAGTAACCCAAAATAATTACAAAAAACTTAAACAAGATGTTCGTGCACGCCGTCGGAGATGCTGAAGATTACTTGAAATATGACCGAAAATTTAAGCAACTGCTCTTTCCAAAATTACAGACCTACAGATCATCATCATTTCCTTCATGGATTAGGTCCTTGACCTGTTCCGGCTCATCTCTTTCTCGGTTTTTCGACATCTCTGCGTTCCCGCGGTTGATATTTGTGATCTTTTGTGATATTTGTGATCTTTCATCCTTTCTAGATGTTCTTCCCACTTTGTACGATTTCCGACTATTTTATCGTTCAGGTTGTAGATTTGGAGATCGTCTCTTATGTCGTCGTTCTAGATTCGGTCTAATCTCGTTCTATTTTTGACCCCTCTAAGGAATTTCATTTCCGCGGATTGAATTTTCAAATTTTATTGTTTGGTTGTCATCTATACTACGCTGCCGTACAAAAGTGTTGGTACAGCTATTGTCTTATATAGTTTCATTTGGGTTTCAATTCTTGATTTATTTTTTAGAACTCTGTCGTTTCTTGTCTATGTCCATATTGTTTTTATAGCTGATATCCCATCCCAGGTAAGTGATGTGTCTGATTTGTTCAATTGGTTCGTTGTTTATTGTTATTTTAGATCTGATTGTATCTTTACCTAGAAAAGTCATCACTTTTGTCTTGTTTGTTGATATTTTGCAGTTAAAGTCTTCCGCTATTTTATAAAATTCATGCAATCCTTTTTGCAATCCTTTTTTTTCCCAATATAACTTGGTCGTCCGCAAATAAAAGTGTATTTATATAGTAATTTGGTGCTATTTGTATGCCTTTAGGCGCTTGTTTAATCTATATCCGTAGGATTTTGTCCATATATAGATTAAACAGAATTGTGGATGCGCTGCATCCTTGTCTGACGCCCTGGTGTACGGTAATGATTTTTTCTCCTGTTGACATTTTTATTCGCGTGTTTTGATAGAGAGACTTTACTGCGTTAATCAGGTGTGAAGGGAAGCTGCGTTTTCTCATGATTTTCCATAATTTAGTGCGTATAACTCTATCAAATGCCTTTTCAAGGTCTATAAAAGCTAAGTGTGTTTCTAAATTATATTCTCGTCTTTTTTCCATTAGTTGTTGTAGAGTAAAAATATTATCAATGCAGGATCGTCCCCTGCGAAATCCACTCTGTTCTTCTAATATAATTTCCTCTGTTATGAATTAAAGTCTTCTGGTGAGGATTTTAGAATATATTTTGTAGGTGGAATTTAGAATTCCCCTGTAATTATGACATTGATTTCGATCTCCTTTTTTATATATTGGGTGTATGATGCTTATTTCCAACTCAAAAGGGATTTGAGTGTATCTCCAACACATGTTAATGAAGTGTAAGAGTCTAAGTTTAAAGAGGATTCCTGCATATTTAATTAGTTTCGTATTAATTTCATCTGTACCCGTAGCTTTCCTATTTTTAGTTGATTTTAGAGTTTTTTCTAGTTTCTGCAGTGTAATAGGGTCTACTGAGACATTGCTAAGTGGCGATTGCATTGATATGTTTGTGGTTTGTCCGCCATTCCAAAGTTCTGCGTAGTGGGTTAGCCATTCGTCTTCTGTTATGTTATTTATTTGGGCTGTGTCTTTTTCGATTTTATTCATATGTTTGATTACTTTATATGCAAACAATTGTCGTCCGTGTAAGTCTTCTTCTAATTGATTTATATATTGTTCCCAACTATCTCTTTGTATTTGTTGTACGTATCTCTTGGCAGTGTTTCTTTTGACCTTATAGTTTTCGTATGTTTCACTACTTTGGTTTTGTAAGTATTTCATGTAAGCCATCTTTTTTTCTTCAACCAATTTCTTGATTTCGTCGTTCTATATTCTAATGCGTTTCTTTGGTTTTTTATTCAATCTTTTGCCTATCGCTTCGTTAGCTGTCTTGTTTATTATATATTTTATATTTTCCCATTCTTCTTCGATGTTTTCGGAAGTACCCTTTTTATCTAGATGCAGTGCTATTCTTTTGATAAAGTTTTCGAATGCTCTCTTCTTCTAATAAGTAGGTTTTGTATAGTTCGCGATTTTGTTTGTCTTTGATGGTATTGTTGTGGTACCAGTTAGCAGGTGTATTTAATTTTGATATGACGACGTAGTGATCTGTGTACACTTTGGCTCCTCGGTATATCTTGGTGTATCTTGCACCAAGTTCGCACATTTTTCGTTTGCTATTATATAGTCAATGAGGAATCTTGTTCCTCTTGCTTCCCTTGTATATTTATGTATGGATTTGTTCCTGAAGAAGGTGTTAGTAATTTTAAGTTTATTATACAGCGAGAATCTTATCAGCTCATTTTCGTTATTATTCAGTGTTGTTTCTCCAAAGGTGCCTATCGAGGGTTCGATGGATTGGTTTCCCACTCTAACATTTAGATCGCCAGCAATTATGATGTAGTCGTTTTTATTAATCTTATCTATGGTCTTTTGTAGCTTTCGATAGAATTTCTTCGTCTCGTCTGTTTTGCCTTCTTCTGGTGCGTACACTCCGCACACTGTCATATATCCTCTATTTATTTTTATTCGTACTTTAATGATTCGCTCATTTATAAATTCATAGTGCTGTATTCTAGTTCTTAACTTATTTGTGATGAACATTGCTATACCTGCTGATGCCCTTATATTTTCTTTCACCCCACTGTAGAGCATAATGTGATGTTCTAGGTCGCGGTTTCCCTGGAGCTTCTTCTTAGTTTCTGATATTACAGCTATATGTACTTTTCTGGCGATTAGTTCTTTTTCCAGTTCTTCTTCTTTATTATTTAAACCTCTAACATTCCAAGTGGCAATTTTCAGTGTTTCCCTAATTTTTTTGTTATTCCTGAATCGTTCTTCCATATTTCGTCTGCTTGAGTCGTCAACATTAAATCCATCCGTATATCCGAGGCTTTTTTTGGGCTTGCGAGTAGTCTTCTTTACCCCTGTGAGGTTACCAGCCTCACGTGAGGTGTTTTCCCTTACTCTCGTTAGTCGCCAAACTCACTCCGCCGAAGGGATTGGTTACCTCAACCTTAGAGTGTGCTCGGTTGACAGGGTTCACCACGTGAAGGTGAGAGTCGAGTTAAAGTGTAGAGGCTGTATATTGCGCATACGCTCCCATGAACCAACAGATTAAAAGTAATAAACAAACTACTCATCTTGATAGCTATCGATGAGCTACTTATTATACTACTTATACAAAAAATACTTCTAACCCACGAGTCTGGCAGTAGCGAGTTAAGCACAGTCAACTATCTCCAGGAGATTCGATGACGATATCAATGTCAAGAATTTTCTTCACATCGAAAATCTTCTTGTGGTGGCCGCTTGTAGGGAGGGGGACCAGTAACAGTGAGAGGGGCATCCTATCACGGCCTCTGTACATCCGAAAGATGTTTTCGATTTGGAAAACGTTGGGCTTCCATGTCTTTCTTGATGATGTCCTCTTACTAAAACATATCACTATATCTATTTAATATCAAATAAGTCTTGGACAACTGTACACCAAATTAAAAAACCCCGTTCCTACAGCGAAAAAGTCAGACCTAATATATAAAGTTACATGTACAACTTGTAAGCTGGTATATACTGGCTAAATCAACCAATGTCTTCATAAGAGAATTAGTGGACATAACTCTAGTATCCGCTGTAACAAACCTGAATTTACTGCTATAGCTAAACATATACTCGTCGATGGACATAATGCAGACTTCAAAAATGCCAAAATTTTAAAATCAGTTAGCAACTATAAAGATAGACTTCTACACAAAATGATATGCATCAAGAAAGAAAAGAACTTCATGAATAGAAAAACCGATATAGATGGCTTGAGCAATATCTACAGCCATCTACTTGTCTAATTACCATCGCGTATTAGGGTTAAATTTTTCCTACTTTGACGGAAACTCATTTTAGGTTGTTTCTTAACCCACTATCATTTACTCCTTGTTTTGAAGAATTTTTAGATCATAGATCGTTCAGATGACAATACGTTATTTCGCGGTTTCCATGTATATTTCTTATTATTATTCCGATGAAGACAATACAACTCGCTGAAAGCTCAAAAAATAAATAATTTATATTTTAACGTTTATTTAACTTGTTCAATTTTAAACTTATTCACAAGTTAACAATTAATATATTATTTATATCTATTTAAGTTGAAAACACGTACCGCTCACAGAATGAATCTTTACAGACTTTTAATGAAAAAATGAAAACTTTAAAATGAATTATTTCTTATATTATTCGGTATATGAAGTTCCTCTATAGGTTATTCACTTCATTTTAATTTTATAAATCAAATTCTGCAAAAATTTTAATTGTATCTATAATATTATCTTTGGTGTACATTTTGACATCTGCTCCCTGAAGTCATTGCTCACTTGAAGCTATTATTGACTAGAATGAAAAATTACTTAAAGTAAGCCTACGATTTAAAAATTTTCTAATGCAATTATAGTAGGAAAATGTGTAAATATGAAGTGTATAATTTAATTTTTGTGAATTATTTAAAAATACGGGATTAAAAAGCCAAAATGTAAAATTGTACATTTCATTGGCTATTTCCATAAGATTAGCTTCAGATCCAACTGTAGATAGCTTCGTCTGTAGCGACCGGTATTAATGTCACATGTAATACCAAATAATAATACCAACCGAATATTATTACCAACTTACAAATACTCCGAGTATTTAAAGAACAACAACAACAGATTCATTCAGTTGGAAGCAAGCAGCCGAACGACCAACAAGCGACAACCAGCGAGCGACCCATCGACCGACGATCCAGCAACGACTGAACGACGAAGGCAACGATAACCATTTATTATTATTATTAAGTTTTACATTCCCGCAAGAATATTGCTCTCCTATTTCTAGGATTTACAAATCAAATTTAATGAGGATGATTAGTCCCCGTATAACATATTACAATTTTACTACAATTTCGTGTGGGTCAACACTTCTCTTACTATTTCTCTCCATAATGATCTGTCTTGTACTTTCTTCCACCATTCATCAACTTTCATCGTTCTCAAATCGCTTGTCACCTGGTCCCACCATCTCGTTCTAGGCCTTCCTCGCGTTCTGCTCTTATTCGGCTTCCATAAGGTAATCTCCTTTTCATGATGTGACCCATCCATCTCAGTCTCTGTGACTTCACTAATTTCACAATGTCTTCGCCCTTCATCTCTTCTTTGATTTCGTGATTCATCCTTTGTCTATATTCGCTGTGTTCGTCTCTTTTTAAGCCGAGGATAGTGCGTAATATTTTTCTTTCGAGTACCAGTAGTTTTTCCGCCTCCATTTGTGACATGCACGTTGCCTCCGCGGCATAGGTGATTAATGGTCTAATCAGTGTCTTATAGATCTTCAGTTTGGTCACTCTCGACAATGTTCTGTCTTTGAGTAGTGTTTTGTTGGCGTAGTAGGCTCTGTTACCTGATTGGATTCTTCTTCAGATTTCCTCCATTCTGTTGTCGTTCCTTTCTATAAGTGTTCCAAGGTAGTTGAAACTTCTCACCTCCTCGAAGGTATAATCTCCTATCGCCAGATCCTTCATACTATTTCGTGGATTCTTTGTGCACCACATATACTTTGTCTTCTTTTCACTAATCTTAAGACCCATTCTCTTTGCAGCCATCTCCAATTCGTTAAACATTCCTATCAATCTGCTCCGTGTTCTTGCCGTAATGAAGATGTCATCTGCATAGGCAAGCAGCTGTCCTTCTCTAGTGATGATCGATTCTATTATGTCCATTCCCTGCGTTACTCTTTCCAGTGCAATGTTAAAAAGCAGAGCCGACAATGCGTCTCTCTGTCTCACCCCGTTGTTTATCTCAAATTTCTCCGTTTCTCCCTCTGCTGTTCTGATGCTTGCGGATGTTTGTTTCATTGTCATTTGGATCAATCTTATCAGTTTCTTAGGGATCTCAATTTCGTCCATCGCTTCAAACAGTTTCTTTCTGTCCACCTTGTCAAACGCTTGTTGGAAGTCAATAAATAACATATGTAGGTCGATGTCATGTTCTTTTGCTTTTTCTATTGTACGCTTCACTACATATGTGTATCGCACCTACTGTTGACTTGCTCTTCATGAAACCAAATTGATACTCCCCTATGATATCTTTTCCATGTTCTTTCAGTCTTCCCAGTATCAGCGTTGACAATATTTTGTATGTCGAATTGAGAAGTGTTATGCTTCTATAATTTGCGCATTCCTCGGGGTTTCCTTTCTTTTTTATAGGAATTATGACACCTTCTCTCTATTTTGTTGGCATTCTTTCTTCGTTCCATCCTTGTTGAACCAGATCGCATATTCTATCGTGCAGTTCTTCACCTCCACTCTTGACCAGTTCTATAACTATTTCGTCCTTTTCAGGTGACCTTCCCTGCTTCATTTTTCGTATTACGGTCATTATTTCTTCGTGTGATGGTATGGATACTTCCCGTTTATCGTCTTTCATAGTTACATTTGGTACTATATCTTCCTCTTGTTGTGTATTTAGCAATTTCTGAAAGTGACTAATCCAGATCTGCTTAACTTTCTCGGTATTATGGTGTACTTTGCTTTCTTCGTCTTTCATACCTCTTAGCTTAGCTTTGTTTACTGGTTTCTCGCTTTTTAACAATTGATAGAAGATTTTCTTCTTCTTCTTTTTATAGTGCCTTCTCTTAACAGAGGTTGGCGATCATCATTTCAAACTCTTCTCTGTTCTGCGCCATGCGTATCAGTTTTTCGGCTTCGCGGATGTTGAACCATTGTCGCAGGTTTTTTAGCCATGAGAAACGTTTTCGATCCAGACCTCTCTTACCTTCGATCTTGCCTTCCATTATTAACTGTAGTAGAGCATATTTTTCACCTCTGAATATGTGACCTAAGTATGCCGCTTTTCTTCTTTTGATTATTGTATAAAGCTCCCTGTCTTTATTCATTTTACGAAGCACCTTCTCGTTCGAAACCCTGTCCATCCATAAAATTCTCAACATCCTGCGGTAGAGCCACATTTCGAAAGCCTCTAGTCTGTTAACTGATGAGACTTTCAGTGTCCATCCCTCTACCCCATATAACAAAACCGGGAGTACATAGCACTTTACTGTACGCCAACGCGTCTCTAAAGATATATCACGATTGCATATAAGTTGTTTCATCTTCTGAAAAGCCCCTCGTGCTATTTCAATTCTTACTCTGATTTCCTTATCTGGATCCCAATTTTCATTTAGTAGACAACCTAGGAATCTAAAATTTGCAACTCTCTCTATTTTGCTATTATTTATGAATATAGGAATGTTCTGCGTTATAGCTTTGCTGATGATCATGATCTTCGTTTTATCTATGTTCATATTGAGTCTATATTCATTACTAGTCTTATTGATTGCATTCAGGAGGAACTGAAGATCAGACGGGTTGTCGGACAAAATGATTGTGTCGTCTGCATAGCGGATGTTGTTTATCCATTTTCTATTTATCTTAACACCCTTCTCCACGTCTTCTGATGCATTTTTAAAAACATATTCGGAGTAAAGGTTAAACAACAATGGGAACAAAATGCAACCCTGCCTCACATTCTTTTGTATTTTAATGTCATCAGTCATTTGACTGCCTATCTTTAAATGCGCCGTTTGATTCCAGTATAAGTTCTCTATAATTCGTAGGTCTTTTCTATCGATTTTTCTTTGCCTAAGAAGTGCCAAGAGAATATCATGCTTTACTTTGTCAAAAGCTTTCTCGTAATCTATAAAACAAATATGGACTGGTTTTTGTTGGTCTAAACATTTCTGAACAAGAACCCATATGGCAAACAGTGCTTCCCGCGTTCCCATTCCATTTCTAAAACCAAATTGAGGTTCACTTATATCTTAATCGATTTTTCTTCATAAGTGATTGTGTAATATTTTAAGAAAGACTTTTAAGGCATGGCTCATTAAACTAATTAGTCTGTAATCATTACAGCGTTTTTCATTAGACTTTTTTGGTAGTGTGATAAACGTCGATCGAAGCCATTTCTTTGGTATCTTTCCGGTGTTATATATCTTATTGAACAGACTTAAAAGCATATTATTAGTGTCTAGGTCTATCATTTTAATAAGTTCTACACTTATTTCATCTGGACCCGCTGCTTTACCATTTTTTACCTGTTTGAGTGCTTTTCTCAGTTCATCTTTTAGTATACTCGGTCCTTCCGCCTGCGCATCCGCGTCATCAAAATCGGTTCGATTATCTTTAAAGAGCTTTGTAATATATGCCTTCCAGATTTCTGCTTGGCTTGGCTTCTAGCACTATCTTGTTATTTTCATTTACTAGCTTTCTAGTTCTTTGTTGTTGTCGACCGGTGTATGTCATTTCTCTTATTTTTTTGTGCAGATTAAAGTTGTCGTGTACACCCTCCAGCTGCTCTATTTCTTTGCATTTCTCATTCAACCATGCCTTCTTTGCTTCATCACGTATATCACGTATATCATCATAGAAGGTTTTAGTATTATTAAAGTTGTTGCTATCCTCGATTTCTTCCATTTTCTTTATAAACCATGTGATTTTCTTTTATTTATATTTTTTGCTTGCTTGTTTAGCGTATTCTTTGTAGCTGTCTAAGTCTGTATTCTAAGTCTAGTCTAAGTAGCTGTATTTCCATTCTCAACCATTTACATCTTCTTTCTGATTTCATTTTGTAGTATTCCATACACTCGCTGTCAAAGCACTCTTTGTTTTTCTTCACTGTTCTGTATCCCAGCGTTTTACTCGCGGCCTCGTGCATACTCGTTATGATGTTGTCTAATTCTTCTTCTGTATCTTTACTCTTTCCGTTATTAAATAGTTTCTCTCTCAGTCTTTCTTCGTATCGTTTTCTTTCTTCGATGTTTTTAAGTTCTTCAGTTGCTATTCTTCTGTTATATGATCCTGTTCTGCTATATTTCGGTGATTTCTGGCTCATTTTTGCTACCACCAGGTAATGGTCAGAGTCCGCATTTGCTCCTCTGAATGTTCGTACATCTCTTACCATATTTTCTCTATTTTTCGATATCAGTATATGATCAATCTCGTTTCCCTCTTCTCCTCTTCCGCCTGGCCATACCCATGTGACTTTGTGTAACCTTTTGTGTTTAAATTTTGTACTGCATATTGTGGTATTCGTCACTGCAGCCAAGTTGCACAGCATGCTTCCATTGTTGTTTGTTGTCTCGTGTTTCGTTTGTTTTCTCGCTACTGAGCTTATGTGATATTCTGTTCTGATTTTTGCGTTGAAGTCTCTCAGAATTATTAGTAATATGTCCTTTTTAGGTGTTGTTTCGCATAGGGTTTCGATTTAGCTATAAAATTCATCCTTTTCACTCTCGTTTGCGTTCTCTGTTGGAGCATACACATTTATGATTGACATATTTGGTTTTGCTGCAATTCTCAGATACGATATTCTTCCGCCCACTGCTTTGAAAGATAATATCTTTTTGGCAATTTTTCCTTTTACAATGAATCCTGTTCCGTTTCTTCCCTGATTACTTTCGCCCGCGTACAGCAGTGTATAGTCCTTCTTTTTTATTTCACCACTGTCTTTCCATGGACTCATTTGCCACCTCTCTCATTTTTCCAGGCTTCAACGGTGTTCTAACATTCCAAGTTCCAATTTTTATTATTTCCTTCTTCCGGTTCTTTCTACATCTCCTACTTTTTAACCTTTTTTCATATTCCTCTCTGCTTTCTATTCCGTTTGCCGTTTCATTTTCCTTTATCGTAGCTTGAGTCGTCTTGGGGCAGTCTTTCTTTCTTACCGTTAGTTTTTTGGATTTTCCTGCTTTTTACTCACCGCCTGGGCACTTAGGGACTGATAGATCGTTTGCCATTCATAGGCTTTGTTGTTTATTGTTAGTTTTTTATATTCAACTTTGAAATTGTTTTTTTTTTCAAATTCTTTCCTTGCAGCTTCTTTTATCTTGTATTGTATTTGAAGTTCGTTCCTGGTCAGATCGCTGTCTATGTGGATTCGATCACCCTTTAGCTTGTTCTTATTTCTCATGACCCTCATCTTATCTTTCCAGGTACGGAGTTTTACTACTATCGCCTTGTTTTCAGTTTCTCTGCCTATTTCGAAGGTTTCGATTGGTTCGACTTCAACGTCCAGCCTGTTTTTCATAAAGTCACACATTTGTTGCTTCAGGTTGGAACCTTTTTTGATCTGTAGTCCTTTTATTACTATATTGTTACGTTTTCTAGCTTTTTCCTGCGCTTACTGTTCTTTTCTATCTCTTCGATTCTTTTCTTTGGCTATTCGCTCTCGCTTTTCCAGGATTTCTGCTTTTCTTTCAGTGTTGCTTCCAGCTTTCCTATTTTATCATCGGTTCGTTTTGCATCTTCCTTGATTGGTGATACGTTACTCTGCAGCTTTGTTAGTTCTTGTTTGATTTTGTTTAGGTTTGCTTTCATATCCGACATGAAGTTTATCATCATTTCTGTGAGTCGATCCAGCTTCTCCTCCATTCTTGCGCTATTTTGGGTTGGTTTTCTTTTTTGAGTGGAATTACTTCCTTCGCATTCATATCTTTCCTTGTCTGATTCGGCTGGCTTGTACTGTTTGGCTGTGTTTGGTGATCTATTAGTTTTCTTGCTTCTCCTAAATATCTCGTTGGAAGTCTGTCTTTTCCTACTATTCTCGTCTGTTGTTGATTCGTCGCTCTCTACGTTGTGTTCTCCTGTTTTTGGTTTTTGTGGATTTATACTCATTCCTTTCTTCCGGATGGACTATTCTTATGGTTTTTCCCCTTTGCTACAATCCAGCTCGGAAAGTTACATAAACACTTCAGCTAAATCGCGGCTATATTATCACAAATCAACAAAATGACAAAGGATATATAATCTGTATCAGTTACTGTAATCTCGCTAATAACCTTCTTTCACTCTGGTATTGTTTCTATTCTGTGCAAATGCCGACTTTGTGGGTTGGTACCACACAACTGTCAAACAACGTTTAACCTCAGATTTAATCAACGTGTCTCTTCCAAAGTTTGTGATACTGCTTTAAACCTATTACCAACACTTTATGCAGTTTTCAGGAACTCAATGTTTCTAAATAACACTCAAAAATCTTGTTTCTATCACTATAAAACTCGCAAATCAAATCTCTACCGCAACTGATGCATGCAGGGCCGTACTCTCTCACTCTCTCACGATAACCATTTAGCCATTAACTAAAAGCATATTTGGGGTAACAGAAATAACATTTCTTGGATTTAAAGTATCGAAAGAAGGAATCTAACCGCTACCGAGTAAAGTGGACGAAATAAAAAATTTCCCGAAACCAAACACTAAAACTCAGCTACAAAAATTTCTAGGTATGGTTAATTATTATCGACGATGGATGGCAAGTGCAGCACATATACAAGCACTGATGTATGCCATGATTGACAATCAAATCAAAAAAGACGCACCATTGACATGGACCGAAAACGCAACATCCTCGTTTATCAAAAGAAAAGTAGACCTTGCGCAAGCTACGTATCTTACAACTTCAAACGACGATTCAATCCTGAATTTATCAGTTGATGCATCCGATACGGCAATTGGAGGGATTCTCCAACAAATTGAAACCGGTTCCTTCCGACCGATATCGGTTTTTCTCTAGAAAATTAAGCGAAACGGAAAAACATTATAGCACATACGATTGCGAACTGTTGGATATATACAGTCGTATTAAACACTTCCGACATTACCTTGAAGAGCAAAACTTCACAATTTATACAGACCATAAACCACTAATTCACGCTCTCACTCAAAAAACCAGAAGCGGACGCACTGTTAGATTTCCATCAAAATACGGAGAGATGGTTAGCATTATACCGTAAGAATTATTTTTCCGTTCAACTCTTTCTCTAGGAGGGGGTAGTGCAGCGACCGGTATTAATGTCACATGTAATACCAAATAATAATACTAACCGAATAATATTATTACCAACTTACAAATACTCCGAGTATATAAAAAAAAACAACAGATTCATTCAGTTAGAAGCAAGCAGCCGAACGACCAACAAGCGACAACCAGCGAGCGACCCATCGAATGACGATCCAGCAACGACCGAACGACGAAGGCAACGATAACCATTTAGCCATTATAATTATTGAGTAGCAATCGCTAATCACAGCGCTACACGTCCACTAAAACAAGAATAGTACGTTTTTACGTGGAGTACACGGACCGCCAATATAATAAAATTTTTAACAACTCTTACATGCAAAGTCGAAATTTTAAATTCGATTATTTCCAGATTTTTAAGAAAAAATATAATTATGTAGATTCTCTAATTATTCGTTTCATGTTAATGTCCTCTTTCAAATTCTGCAAGAGTTTTTATTGTATCTATAAAAACCTTAGAGCATTTAGCAGACTACACTCTAAAAATTAAGCAAACTTGGATTCAAATGGAAAATTTACCATCTATTAAACAATATTGAGTTCAAAGCTTAACACTAAATATTATTTTGTTTTATAATTTTCCTATTCTTTGAGTGAACGTGTGGTTACTATTACTGTAATTTTAAGATTTTATTAACATTTAAAATATATATATATATATCCCTTTCTGCTTTTAATTAGCCATAACTAAATAAACAACAAATTAACAACAAATTTAAATAAAAAAAAAATAAAACAAGGTAAAAAAATGAACAATTACAATGTAGTAGACGCAGAGGTAAAGATTGATTTTTTGAAATCATAAATCAAAATGCCCTTAATTAATTAATAATTGTTATACTTAAACTAAAATTTTAATGAATCGTAAAATTTAAATTACAACGCAACTGTTGCGTTATTTAGCAATATCGGTTAGGCTTAGGTGAATATATAATTTATTATAAAAAACAAACTCATTAAATTATAAAGAAGGGATAGACGAAAAAATTTACCAGTAACAAAACAAGATCAGAATTTCATATTTATAAAAAGTGTTAACATTTAAATATAAAATTAAAGTTTCCTAGGTTGCACTGGGTAAAATTTTTATGAAATTTATTGAGTTTTTTATTTTTGTTATAACCAGTTTTTGTACTAGGCTTTGCCCGATTTTAATGTTTCTACTCAAATCAAGGTAATATTTCTAATTAAAAACTTTGGGGTAATCGATCATAGAAATTTGCAGGAAAACGTTTTAGAATAAGTATAACTTTTTGTAGAGCACACTAGTAACATATATAAATGTTGTATTGTAGAAAACTTGAAGGATTATATCAAAATAGATAGGTATACTTACAAGTAAACTCGGGGTGGTATTATTTTGCCAATATGCAATTGTATTTTACTCAATTTATTTCAATCAGTTATATTGAAAATATGTCAACTGCTATTACTACTATTTGTTATTCCGTTGCATCAGAATGTTTGTTTTATTAGTTTAATGAATGTTAGTATTGGTGTGCAAACATTATAAATCTGTAGAAAATTTAATTAAACCCGAACTTGTATGTGCTTCTGTGCAACTGCAACCTGGTTAAATGAAGTATCAGCGTTATTAATATTTTTCGCTCCACTGATGATACCAGTGATACCGCATCATTCAGCACCCTCGAGAAATTTAAAGTGCGCCCGCCTCTAAAATCCTTCTTAATTGCTGAAGAAATTCCAATAGACTATAAATTACACCTTGGCGGCTATGTAAAAACGTCCTCAATAAATTATATCAGTCTGTTTGTTTTATTTTGTGTAGGTTCGTAGAACAAAGAGTATCCATGTAATTTAATGTTACTTATCATAAAATTTAAAGATAATCAATTTTACGGTTAGTAACTTTAACAATATTAAAGTCATTCATATTCTGTCCAATTTTTACGTACAAATTTTCATTAATGGGAAAACAAATCTTTTGAACCATTTTAAATTTAAATTGCTGTGAAATGAAACTGCTCCGGGTACGTATGAAAAAATTGAAGCTCGAGTTAATAATAGCGCTTGGGTTTTTATGTCATTTTATTATCTTTAGAGGGCAATTTTAGTTTATAACGTAAATTTCGATCAAAACGGAAGACGAAAATCATTTTATCTCCTTATTTGTTTTTAGTGACAATTTAATTATTGCCTATTAAAAAGTAAGTAGTTAAGCTTCATAAGCAAGCACCAAAGAAATTTAAGTAGTAACAAAGTTCTTTAATGTTTTAGTACTTATATAATAGCGTTGCTCAAAAGTATACAATCTTTAGACGACTTATTTCCGGTTTTTATGGTAAGCACCTAAATGTTTCTGTCAACTTTAATATTAAAGGACACGACGTCGATTCTGTTAAGTCAATCAATGCTACCGCATACAAAGTACTTTCTTGTGTTTTTCTTTTGTTTACATTCTGTTTAATTACATAAAGAGCTTTAACTACATAAACCTTTACTCCATAAATTTATAGGTCGCTTCACTTCCGGTTTAGGACGTTTTGACGTCGTTGATTTGATGCTGCCGTTTTAACGCTGTTTCGTCGCCGAAACAGTGAATGAATCTACTATTTAATTAATTAATGCTACTCGTAGGCTACGTGGTTTTAAGTTAAATATTATTTTCTTAATGCAACTAACTTAATTAATAATCCGAAATAATCTTCTTCGTCCAATCTATACAATGCCATACAATGCGAAAACATACTTTACATTCAAATAATTATATTTCGCCTTAAAGCTGAAATCAAGAATGTTAATCAATTAAAAATTCACATAGATCAGAGATAGCTCATGTAAAAAACACTATTATTATACTATTAATTATTATTATTATTAATTACATTATACTATTAATTAAGAACAATAATTCCTATTAAAGCTGCCGATTATTTATTTTTACAAACAAAATTAAGAACATTTATTTCCTACTTTAGCTCTAAATTATTTATTTTTAATTATGAGGAATTACCTACCAAATAATTTTTTTCCAGCTGAGCTATTTAAATTAAAAGCACTTTCAAGTATTGCAGGTATATTTAAATAAAATACAGCAGAATTACATTATTTTAACCTGAAGATTTATTGCAAATAAATAACGCTATAATGTCAATGTAAATCGGAATTTAATTATGCTATGGAATAGTGCACCTTGAAATTTTACTGTGCGTACCAAGTGGCAACCGTTTGGCTTTTGATACGCTATGTGTAGTTTTTTAGTTGTTATGTCCTAACATAGCAAAATATCACTGTAAGTATGTGTTTTTGATATTACTGCATCCTGCTATTTATGTATCATGAATAAAATAAGATATTTTCTATTTTCTACTACTACTACTACTAATTTACCTACTACTTCGTCTGTTTAACTCGGGAAGATTCCTCTAAACGTGGTGGCAATTTAAAATATCCGGTGGAAAAATTTGAAGTTATTCTAAATGTTTTTTTACAAATTTTATTAACATGGAACTAATTTTTATGTGGATCTAGCACATTAATTCGGCCGTTAATTTTTGCGGAATATTAAAGATGACATGAAAATGAAGCGATTAAACTATCTTCTTCTTTTGATGCCTATCTGTTCCAGATGTTCCGGAAAACCTTTGTGGTTATCATCGAGAATCTCGTTCTAAGATTCTTCAGCTATGAAATTCTCTTTCTGTCTACGCTTCTTTTTCCGACTATTTTCTCTTCATTGAAAGAGCCGGTATCTGATTTCATTGATTTCGTTTCGTGTTTTAGCTGCGTCAACCACCTTCAGTTCTTTGTTCATTCTTCTGAGTATCTCGTTATTATAGTCACATGATCTATTTATAAAACTCTCAAAATTTTCCGACATATCTACATCTTGAAAGCCCGAAGCTTCTTCGTCGTCAACTGTCAGTGTCTAGGACTTGATCCCATAGAACAGCATCGGAAAATGTAGTAGCGCAACATTCTAATCTTTGTTTCAGCAGTCAGATCTTTTAATAAAGCGGCTATTTTTGTGAATACATTTCGCGCCGTTTCTTAGTGTTTAGTGAGTGGTTCTATTATTTTTTAATACCTAGATATACTATATAGTTGTTAACATTTTCGATAGTTTGGTTATTTAAAATCAGAAGAGGAAAACCAAGGCGGTGGACACGACAAAGAGAGAAGCCAAACGAATATGCTGGAAATCACTAAAGATAAGGTAATATCGACTATCAAGAAACTGAAAAACAGAAAATTGCCAGGGCTAGATCAGATCTCTAACGAGATAATTAAATATGGCGAAGAGTTGCTTGCTAGAGAAATAGCTATTTTTTACAAAAAGATAATAGACACGGGAACTATACTCATACAATGGAGAACAAGTATAACAATACTATTATTCAAAAAAAAAATAAAAACAAAACCTGACAACTACAGAGGTATAATTATGTCTACTAAGTAGCACCTCAAAATTGCTGACAAAAATAATCTCTGACGAAATAGTGAACTGCGTAAATATCAGTGACGAACAGCTCGGCTTCTGACAAAATAGATCTACGATCGATGCAATCTATATAATACGCTAAATAGTAAAAAAATCTATAGACTACAATAAACCCGCGTTCATGTGCTTTGTCGATTTGACACAAGCATTTGACACGAGTTTATCTGAAGGACGCTCTGACCATATTAAAGAAAACCCAGCGTTGATCCAAAAATAATCAAAATTGTTGCTGAACTAAACACAAACTGCAATACCATAATAAAGATAAATGAAGAACAAACAGAAGAAGTGAATGTAGCATCTGGAATAAGACAAGGAGATAGTCTCAGCCCAATATTGTTCAACACCATTAAAGATGAAATTATAAAGTGTGCTGGGTTTAGATTGGGAAATAACATAATTATATGCTATGCTGACGACGCTGTGTTATTAGCATGATACGGTATTTGTTTTGAATAATTCTAACTTCTCTTTTTAACTGCCATGCGTAGCTCCGTCGAATCTGCAGGGTCGTATCAAGAGAATTCGCGGTTGCTGGGTGACGTCTACGAGAGTCACCCAGGCGACTGTCCTGCGGATTGCTTATGCCTCTGACTTTAACAATGATTAACTCTGAAAGAAAATGTATACAAAAACAACTCGCGTATTCCTTAAAAATAAGAACACTTACGCAATTTACGCAAATTTCGCGGTAATGCAAGAGTAGGTAAGGCACTTGTCCAAAGACACTACGGTATTTTGTTAAACTAGGCTGAGAACTAAAAACTTTACTTCTCGCGTTACTACGCTTTAAGCGGTGCCAAGCGAATGCCTCAGCGGTACTCAGTCAATCCCCCCAAAACTTGCGCGCTTACCCTCTCCTTTAAAAATCGACCAGGAATGCTACAAGCATAGTCCTGTCGAGGAAAAGGTCGAGCTTATCTTCCTGACCATCACGCTCAAACCTACACGATACATTGTGCAGTTAGAGATCTGAGCGTGTCGGTCTTTCGAGATTGGCGCGGATTTAAAAATACAAAACATAAATTCTAACCGTAACAAGCAGAAAATGAAGACGACGTACAACGCTTTCTGTATAAGTTCCAAACCACTGCAGAAAAATACAACATAAAGATATCTATTAAGAAAACTCAAACAATAACATTAGTCAAAGAGCCTGTTTGCTGCATGTTTGTCGTAGATAATCAGCTAATGATAATCACACAGGTAATGAACTTCAATTACATCGGCGTGAACCTATTCAGTGATAGAAATTCCCTACACGAAGTGCGTATATAAGCCATAAAATCAGGTGCAGTGTCAGGTTATATACGCGACGTCATTTGGAACAACAAATACATGACGACAGAGAGTACGACGCGAACATATAAGATATGCATCAGATATGTACTGTCATATCCTGCTGAGACAAGAGTAGAAATATCCAAAACTAAGCAAATCCTCCGAAGCACAGAAATGCGGACATTAAGATCAATAGTGGGAGTCTCTTTGATGGATAGAGTGAGAAGTTGCAATATCCGTGAAACATGCGATATCCAGGACATCGTGAGATAGATAAGAGCAAAGAGGAGACGATGGAGAGACTACTTGTAGATAATGGACGAAAGCAGACTGGCCGATGTGGCCAAAGTGGCGATGACAAGCAAACCCATCTTCAAGAGTCTTCCGGGACAACCACCTAAAAAGGTTGGACTTTTAGATCTCAAGATAATCTGTGACACGGCATGACAAGAATAGGAAAATACAGAACCTAGTCATAATTTACGAAGAAGAAAATCAGTTCGCAGCCAGGGATAAGTCTTGCTGATGACCATAAACTTGTTTTTCCCTAGATTTAAATCTAGTCTATTGTCTACTGCTCTGCGCCAGACTACTCATTGATTGTCGGAGTTTCCTCAAACTGTCTACCAAAATCGCTGTGTCATCAGTGTATCTAATGTTTAGAATTTGTTTATTGCGTGTTATTCCAGCTTTTATCTTTATACGTTCTTCTTCTTCCTTTTTTTAATATAGGCTTTATGCCTGTTTTTCTTTACGTTTTCCTTGTATACTAATGTCTTTCATGGGGTGTCTATAGACAATAAAGCCCAGCTGGACATCCATCGTTTAGGAGGTCTACCCGGCTGTCGCTTTCGCGTTGGTCGGAGATCTCTTGCCACTTTTATTAGGCGATCACTTTTATCAGCTCTGTTGACCTGATCGTTTCACTCACTTCTTTTTCTCTTGACAAACTTAATGACATCCACTACATCACATTGCTCTCTTATTTCGACATTTCTTACTCGGCCCATCCTAGTCTTATCATTCGCAATGTGGTCATTTCAGTTCTTTGTAGGAGCTGTTTGATCCTACTTATATCAGCACGTGTTTCCGTTTCATAGGTCAACACTGGTCTGACTACACTTTTATAAATCCTTACTTTGTTAGCACATATTTGTTTTTCCATACTATATTTCTAACACATCGCAGTTCACATCTCTGCATTTTTGAATCAGTACTTGGATGCAAAACAGAACTTGCTTGATTTCTAACACATCTTGAAATCTAAACTTGACGGTAACATCTGTTCTTCGCACAGCCTGTAGATTCCTTTACGGATGATTTTCAGGAACAGTTTTAAAAAGTACCTTATTAGACTGCGTTTCTATAATCCATTTTTTTTTGATTTTTCTGGTATCGTATATTTGATTAAAAAAATTTCAAGTCCATTTTATTCCGCTCTCGGCAAGTAATTTAAAAGAAACTCTGCTTGCATCTTATCCGGTCTCAGGGTCTTACCATATTTCTTTTTATTTTATGGCTGTCTCAATTTTTTGTGTTAAGATGCACAAACCTGACTCGTCTTCCATCATGTATAGGTTTTCTCTTTCATCATGGAATAGTTGCTTTATATATCCCTTTCAGGTATTCCGCAAGCCCTTCTTGGTTGTTATCACCTTTCCATCTTCGTCAGAAAGTTTACCCATTAATCTTGTTCTGAACCAGCTTGTAAGTTCTTTCAATTTTCGGTTTACATTAAAACTATAGTATTTGTTTTGGAACATAATATCTATTTCTGCGCATTTCTCTTTTATTTCTACTTTTTTTTCTTCTCATTGCTTTGTGGATTTCTTTATATTTCAATTCATTAAAGATTTTAAATCGTCTTCGTTTTCCATGAATTCCAAATTTTCTTCTGTCACCTATGGTTTTCTTTTCGTGGTTTATCTGGATTTATCTCTCTTCTGATGTTGTTCACTACCTTCTCAAATGTTTCTAACTTTTTCTAATTCTTCTTCGGTATTTATATTTATGTCTTGTGGTTTCAACTTTTTAACTCTTCTCGTATTTTGTCTTTCACAGGGGGGTTACGGAGGTTATTGACGTTCTTTGTTTTATTTGTATTCTTTTCTACTTTTTTCATTTTCATTTAGAGCTTTCCTATTAGTAAATTATGGTCTGATCCTATCTCGTCTCCTGAGTATGTTTTCATACTTTACTTTACATACTGCTGCCAAGATAATCTTTGGGCGATCTCTACGTGTATAGTCTTTATGGTAATAGTTTTAAGAATGTATTCGTTATCGTTAGTTGTTGCTCTGTCGCGAAGCTGCTTATGCTGTTTCCCTCTCTAATTTCTCTGTCCCAGTCCATAGGAAACTGATGTGTTCTCCCGTCTGTCTTAACTTACACAGAAGTCTCTCATTCTCAGCAGGAGTTTCAAGATTGATTTTAAAATGTGGCTGTATTTCAACATAAAATTTATTTGCCTCTTCGTCAGTTGCTATAGTTGTAGGAGTATAAACTTGGGCAAAGTTGACTGGGACAATGTCTACTCTGATCTGCAGTAGCAATAGTCTTTCTGACTCGGATACCAAGTTGGTTACGTGTTTTGCCATATTTTTATAAACAATTCATTCCTACACCATATTGGTGTGTTCCATTGGCTGTTCTAGAGTAGTAAACCTTCCAGTCCTTAATGTAGATACAGCCAGTTTTGGCCATCTTATTTCTGAGATACCGTTTACCGTTAGCCTTTCTATCTTTTGTATGGCATTATGTATCTTACCGTCTCCAGACATCGCTCTCACATTCCATGTTCCTATTATAAAGAGTATCTCTTACTTTTAACTTTATCTTATTTTCACATTTCTATCTAACGCATTCTCTCCCGGAAATCCGATTGGGAGAATAATAACTCTGAAACATTTTTAATTAAATATAGCCATGTTGATTTTTAGAATTAAGAATACCTTTTTAGATTGTTAATACCGTGGTTTTCCGTTGTCTTCTGCATTCTATGACGTTTGAGAATGCTATATTGGTACTTACTTGGTTGTAAGTACACATTACACACTCTCACATTACATTATATTACATTACACACTCTCACATTCCATGTTCCTATTATAAAGAGTATCTCTTACTTTTAACTTTATTTTATTTTCACATTTCTATCTAACGCATTCTCTCCCGGAAATCCGATTGGGAGAATAATAACTCTGAAACATTTTTAATTAAATATAGCCATGTTGATTTTTAGAATTAAGAATACCTTTTTAGATTGTTAATACCGTGGTTTTCCGTTGTCTTCTGCATTCTATGACGTTTGAGAATGCTATATTGGTACTTACTTGGTTGCCATTTCATTGTCAGTTATTAAACAGGATGTACCATACAGCATTAAGCTACATCTCGTGACGGTGAGGTTGACAGTTGCATGTAAGAAGCTATATCTTTGCATCACATGCTTTATATTCTCCATTAAACTATAGAACCTAAATTTTTCTTTTAATTTCCAAAATAATCGAATTTGAAATATTGATTTTTCATGTAAAAGTTATTGGATTGCTCATTGTGTTGACGAGGCGTGCACACAAAGTAAATAGGTAATGCGCTTATTTTATTTTTTATAAAATTAATTTTTACATGTTACATAAAATTGAAATAAAATTTATATAGTTTTTCAAAACTATTATGTAAGTTACCTATGAATTAAGTAAAAATTAATTTTATAAAAATTATTATCACATGTAAATAACCTTAACCATATTATGCGCTTATTTTAGTGGACGAGGCTACCCGCAGCAAATTCAGCATTGCTACTGCTAATATCATTATGTAAATTTATTTCAAATAGGAATTCGTTAATTATTATAGCCCAATTTAACTTAAAATCATTGATCTGCGTCTTTGTAGGTTTGTAATTTTTGAGTTCTGGGTATTTCGGTGATTTTTTTTTATTAATTTGTTGTGCTCGGGGATCTGTGTCTTTTAAATATGCAATTTTGAGTGCATTTTATGCTCAAAAATACTTTAATAAAATAAAAAACCGCTGTAGCCGGGACCAATCTCATAAAAACTGCCAATCGAATGAACGTTTTGACCGTTATTACGTATGTTTTTGAATAATCAATAAAATGTAATTTTTATATTTGTAAATTACATCATAAACTACCATAACTGCTTTTGGAACTTTTTAAATTTGTGAGACGAGTTAATGTGCTTCTCCTTTCTTATGTTTTAGCATTGTCTAACTATAATACGTAGAAAATTATTAAATTTAATGATATAATGTGTAAATTATATCACTTATGACACTTCTCTGCAAAATAAAGCACTGCTTAATAATTTCCACCGGGCATTTTAGATTGCCGCCACTGTCAAATTTTCTATTCTATTGTTGCTTCTCATGTTAGCGCTCTGTATACAGTATTATGGAATAGCTTATTCTACTTCTCTTCATTTTCGTAGTCTTTTGTTGGGAATTATTTTATATAATGCACCCGTCAATAATAATGCACAAATGCCATGAACTGACTTGAACACCAAACCCACTGGAGTACACTGGGGAAAAATAACATTCCAATTATGATTGTAGTATTTTAGTAGGATTTTAGCATTGCAAGATAAGACCTACTACTTTAATGCGGAATTCAAATTAAAAAGAAGGCAGTAAATACTCACTAGCATCTTTAGTGTTGGCGAAGAAAGGTGAATTTAAGCTTACAAATTTTTGTCACCGTCGAGAATTAAACCCGAGTTGGCCATAACACTGTGTACTAGACTACACGTCTGTACATTTTTTGATGCACAAGTATTGAGATGACCCGAGCTATTCAAAACTTTTAAAATTGCTTAATTCTAAATATTACACTTTTAGCTGGGTTTCATCCATTAATTTTAACAATGAGACTTCTTTAATTGCTTAAAAATTGTAAGTTATATTAAAAATACTCACTTTTGTTACTTTTAATGTGGTCTTCAAGCGCACATGGTATCCTGCAGCTGGCCTAACAAATTTGTTGCTATGCAATTTTGCATCGACTAAAATTTCATATCTTCTTCACTTTTATTATTTTATTTTCACTTCACTTTATTTATTAAATTAAAAAAAAAACAACAATTCAAATTAACTTAATATATTTTCAATTAATATTAATTTTAATTAGAATTGCGGGTATGGTGTTTCATCCGCTTGACTATTCGACGTCAAGGCCGTAGCCTAACTGTCCTACAACCTACCAGCCGTACTCCTTCTACGCTCCCCACTTTCTTTTATATAGCAAAACTTAACAAACTTTATACAATGTGTACAATGTTATAAACAAAAAAAAACAAAATCAAAACTTTAAAATTATTTTACAAAATAAATAAATTATGGTTTCGAAACACGACAGTATATAAAATAAAAAGGTGAACGTTCTTAGTTTGTACGTTACCACGGTACTTGTTACCTTCTAAAATTTATTAAAATTGCTATTTTTCTAATTTTATGTAAAAACATTATAAACTAAATAACAAAAGTCGAGATAAATAGAATAAGAAACGTGTTCACTATTTAAAAACATCCTTGAAGTACCGCAGATGTTTAAATCCGCGGATCTAAAAAAGCAGGAATCTCTGTTTTTAAGTAAAATTTGGTTATAATTAACGAAATCAAATAATAAAAATAAATAATAAATTAAATTATCCTAGTATATTAACTGTTCGAATTGTAGAAAACATCAGTAGAGTTCAAGGTAGTGGAATTGAAGTAGTCGTATAAATTGCACGTATTGTCAATATAATCGAGTTAACCTCAATGGACAAGGCCTGGTGAATTTGATTTGACAGTGCAACTTTTTAAAAATTTAAGACAATAAAGACATAATTTAAGACATAATTTTATAATGCTTTGACAAAAAAATGTAATTCATCTATTAGATACATTTATTAAAATTTTACAACTTTTCAGA
Source organism: Cantharis rustica (assembly GCA_911387805.1). Lineage (NCBI taxonomy): Eukaryota > Metazoa > Arthropoda > Insecta > Coleoptera > Cantharidae > Cantharis > Cantharis rustica. Next base: position 47,090,495 of record OU426878.1, on the reverse strand, counting down.
AATGTTTAGTTTTGATGGGCCACTCTGTATGTACATATACTCTGCATACTAAAAATTAATTTATTTAGTATAATTTACTTCGAATAGCAATACAGAAGTTTTCTTTTCCAAGATTGAATTTGTTTAAAAATTTTCAAAAATAACTTTTTCAATCTTTAAAGTAATTTGTTTTAAAGTTAGTGACGACGGTTATTTAAATGTGACATTATATTGAATTCCACCGCACGAGAACAATGTATTTTATGTATAACACTACTCAATATGTAAATTGAAGATGATATTTTATTACAAGGTACATTTGGTAATTACTTTACGCATAATGTAGGTCAACCATAGGCGAAATTGATATAGCCTTTAATTAAGATGCCTACATCATGAATAATTATTTTACTACACTGACAGCCGATCCCTGAATATACGTATACTGTGTATGTTATGTGTATTATAGTGTACTACATACTATGTTAATAGGTATGCATGAACACTAATCTAAATATTTTAGGCCTATATACGCTTTATATAACTTAATCAGGCAACATATATTTTTGAAGAATTTACCAGCCACGATAATAATAAATAGACTAAATTAACTAAAGAAATACAAATTTATAAAAATTTTCAATTGCTGCAATGGTCATTAGTCATTATACAAGGGAGAGCTAATATATTCGTGGTTTTAATATAACGCTATAGTAAATATTTGTAAGACGTGTCTGGTTATTTGAGTAAATCCCACAAGTTTAAGATTGCAAAAAGATAATTTCAAGTTGTACAATTTTGAATCACAACTTACACATGTTATTGTAAAAATATATACCAAGCCTTGTAGAACATAAAATTAATTTAGAAATTACTGTTCTTTAAAATAATAATGCTAATATTGTTCATGGAATTAAGCAGGCACTTAATTTTCCAACGCTTTTCATTTTATAGCCTCTTAAATATTTAAAAAGAAGTCAATTTTCTCATACATTAATTGCTCTAAAGCATACAATTTTAAGCTCCAAATTTACTTGGCTGTAATTTTATCGTTGTTGGTTGTTCTAGATATGGCAATAATTTTAGTATTTGCTTACTTTTTATAAAACTAACATTTCGTATTAAGTCGCTTTGAAATTTTGTGGGTTTTAATATTAATTGAAACTTCCAAAATATGAACATATATATTTGAAAGTTGACAGTTTTGCAACTCAATTTACTTTTGCAAATCAACTTACTTTTTTATAGACAAAATCTTGATAGAAGATGGCATTTCGAGAGCAATTCTAAACTCCTAAAAGAGTTCTGTCGTGATATAGAAAAAGTATTCTCCGGAAACCACAAACAACTTTCTGCATTTTCTTGCAAATCCCTCGAACTTTTCTAGATCACAATTGCAGAGCTGGACTGAACTAGTGTTTTATATTTATGAATTTGAAAAAATACGACAAAAAAGTTTCTGTTTGTTACTGAATACCAGTCAGATAACATGTTACATAACTGGTTAGATACAACAGGTGCAATCGGACAGGACCCAGGACGAAAGAAACAAAAAAAAATACAAATTTTTAACAAAATCTTTACGTCGATTTGTTTACTTTTGTAAAATAAATGTATCCATCAATGTCAATCTGTGCTTGAGAAATTGATCATAATGCCGTCTATTTTAGATGTATCTAAACGTTGGTTGTTAAGTTTAGTGTATTTAACTACTAGGTATAAGCTTATGTTCTGGCAGGATTAAAAAAAAATTGTTATCATACACAAGTGGATATTTTATCATAAATAAGGACTTGATTTTAAAAATAGTCAGAGTTTCACCTGTGTACTTTTATTGCTCTAAAAATAAATATACGATATTTTCTGCAACATTAAAATAATTCGTCAATAAAATTATATACATTGTCGTGTTTTTTTTACTCAAACCCGATAAATCCCCTGGTTACTTGGTGTTTTGGTTACCAATCTAAAAATTTGTAATTTTGAAAAAGAATAACTGAATGTTTTTAAACACCGTAACTTTATTCTCTATAAACATAAAAAAACATAAACAGAAACTTAAATTAATAAAATTGAACTTTAAATCTACCGTTAACGGAATACCGTTTTTTAACTATTTTCTTTCCTTTTTTATTATCGCCGCCGTTTTTTGCTCCGCCCCAGTTATTTCTTCTTCCCTAATCTTCTTTCCAAATTTTATTTCTGTAATAATTCTATTTCCACAATTTTGTAGTTTCGAGAGCCCAATTCTTCTCGAAATTAATCGTTTTTTTCTTTTTTTATTTAATTAAATTGGCAATTTCAAGAGATCAATTTCTCTAAAAATCAATGTAAAAAAAACTTTTATTATCGTTTTTTCACTACTCTTTTATTTTTTCCACTTTGATTTTTTTTTTAAATTAACATCGCGCACTATCTAAATGTTTTAAAAGTAATGTACAATAAACTAAAATAAAACTATAAACTACAAATTACAAAATTTACAAATGGAATCTTTTTGAGTTTATAGACTTGTACGGTTCAAAGTTACGGTGGTTAATACACTCATCCAGTTTATTTAAACCAAAATATTTTTAATTTTGAGGTAAAAAGTGTAAAAAGAAATTTTGTTTTCTAATTTGAAATAAATTTGTAACTTATAATTTGGATTTAGGAATGTATCTGGTTTGATTTTTAAATTCATCTTAACATATATGCTCAACCCTCCAATAACCCTCCGCATAATAATGCGGAAAGTTTTGATACAACGCGGTTGAAGTTCTGCGGTACTCTGATTTATTACGCGGAAAATTTCGGTATAACGCTGTTTTGTACCACTTTTAATAATTTACAATTACCTATCTATGACTTATTAATTTTTATATGTAGTATGTAGTTTTGTATTACATATGTTTAGAATGCATCTGAACCTTAAATAATTATAACTTTCCTTGTGCACCTTGTATGTGGGAAACTTTGGTGTTTGGGACTTCTTTGGATTGTCGATTCCTGCAGGCGACGCACCGCAGGAAATCAGTAAATCAGTATCACGTCAAAGCTCGAAAAGCACTGGCGCTAAAAATGAGTCCTACACTATCATTTCAAGTTACATGTAACAATTTTAACCACTTAATAAATGCTACAATACATTTTCTCTTTAATTGATGACGTCAACTTAAATTTCCATCATCTTCGTTAGCGTCGATTGCGAGGTTAATTTGGTCGTCAACATCATACGAAGTATGAACCTTCCTATACACTCCACTGCTACTTGATTTTTCAACAAACTGGGGAAAGTAAAAATTCACCAACATACCTAATTTATTTATTTTTGAGATTTACTTAACTGGTTTTTATATAACACCATACTAATTAATGTAATTTGTATTAATCCTGAGTTTCTTATACAACGAGGTTTTCTATAGTGCGGTACAAGTAAATTACGTTTTAACTTGGAGCGATTGTAGATTATTTAAAGTTTAATTATAATACTAACTTCATAATAATGTATATTGTGTAAAAATGGCCGAATTGAAATAATAATTGATAAGCATAACTGATAGAATTCTTCGAAATAGAGTTAGCTACCCTTTGAAGAGTACATATAATTATTGCAAACAGTCGATTGCGTAGTTTTTTGTATTTATTAATAAAATAACCCAATCCAAAAATATAGCTGAAAATTATCTTCTAATGTTATTTATTAGTAATAATAATCAACTTGAACTTTCCAACTAATAATGGTAATATGTGTTGTGAAACACCCCTTGCAGGGCGAAATTCAGTAATAGTAATAAATAATGTTAATAATTAAATTCATACTAAATAAATTGTCTATATTTCTTTAATTTTTATATTCTGCTCCATTTAATAAATTAATTTTTCGCATTTTGACTGATAATGTGCTGTTTTATTAAATTCAAAATCATTTAATAAAGTGGCACTTTAGCACATACGTGCTATCTACATATAGTAGATATGTCACTTTACTATATAGTAATGTCACTGTCAATAAAAAATTATTGGATAGAGGATTCTTTATGTAAATATTAGAATCATTGTTATACATTTTTTTGCGTACGGTGGGAGTGGGGAAACCTTGCATAGACTCCTCCCTATGCATGGGAGGGAATGTCAGATTCCTACTGACTAAAACCCCAATCCATTGAGGCGCCGGGATTCGCTTGCGCATTACTTCCGTGCATCTCGCCACTATTAACTTATTGCATGTTCTGCTGGTTAATCGCTTTGGACGAAATGACCCTCTTAGGAAATGCTGCTACTGCAGTCCAGTTTTCTGCACTTTCTAGCATACTCTCGACAAGGTTCTCCGGAGTCAGATTTGTTCCGATATTATGCTGTAATTGGTGCCGTTCTGTTTGCCACTTATGGCATACAAAGAAAGTGTGGTAGGCCGTGTCTTCATCAGCACAATATGGGCAGCTGTTAGTCTCTGCCCTTTTGAATCGGTAGAGGTACTCTCGGAAACACCCGTGTCCCAGTAAGACCTGGGTCAGTTCGTAGGAGAGATGGCCATGCTCCCTGTAATACCATTGGTCTAGTCGTCCAATTAGCCGATATGTTCATCTGCCTTTCTCACTGGCGTCCCATCTAGTTTACCACATTATCGGGGAACGCCTGCGTAACTCCTTATGTGTTAGTGGAGTTTTTTCATATTTTGATTTGCGCTCTTTCGCCAGTAGATCTATTGGCACCGTCGTCGATACCACCAACAATGCGTTGGTTGAGGCCGTTCGATATGCTCTTGCCACTCTTAAAGCCATTCTTCTCTGCACTCTAGTGAGCATCTCCACATAGCTTGCATACTGCAAACTTTCCACCCAAATGGGGGCCCCATACAGCATGATGGAGTCAGCCACCGAGGCAAGCAGTTTTATTTTAGGTTCCGTTGGTCCTCCAATGTTTGGTAAAAGTCTAGATATCCTGGTTGCCGCCGTCAGCGCCCTCTCGGCTGCTGTCCGTATGTGCTCACGGAAATTGACATGGCAATCTATGCGTACCTACAGAATTTTAACTGTGTCTGTAGGGAGCACAGTGCTGCCCTCTACATTGCTGGTGATAGGGGTGTGCTTCCTCCTTCCCGCTTACAAGGACCATTTCAGTCTTTTCTGAAACTATTGCAAGTCCCTTGGTCTTCATCCAGTTGCAGATATCTGATACCGCTGTTTCCGTTTTTTCCATAAGTTCTGCTTCCGTCTTCGCAAGTGTTACCACGGTGAGGTCGTCAGCAAAACCAACCAATTCCACTCCCGGTGGCATTGGCAGTTGCAGTACTCCATCGTAACTGATATTCCATAAGGTCATTCGGTCATTCGGAATCTTACCGTCTTCCCGGCCTCGCACGCCGTTATCCATTGATCTTCGAAGTACGTGCCAACGAGGGCATTGTTATACATTTATGTATATTAAAAGTTCAAAATTATTATTCAAACTAGAAAACTTAACAATCTCACTTTTATAATTAATATTATGTAACTTACACAAAATTCGAATCAAAAAATAAAAATTAACTGTTGTTATGTAAATAAATAAAGCCGTGTCTGGTTACTAGATTACGAAAATTTTACACAAATATCTATTTAGAAACTTTTTAAATTAGCAATAACTCAAGAACGGCGCTAGATATCGAAAAACTGAGTAAAAAATTCGCCCCCTTCGCCTCGTATTCCCCCTTCGTGAATTATCGGTAGGAAGGCATACGAAAAAATTTATAGCTTTTAAGTTACTCGCTCGCTGTGCTCGCTCATACTTAAAAGCTATATTCGTTTAGTAAAACTTTACTTTTCTAAACTTGTTTAATATACTATTATAACTTGTGATATATAATTAAATTCAATAATCTTAGAATGAACAAGTTAATTAAACAATTTTTAATAATGTTTTTATTATTAAGCTTTACACAGGTGAACATTTTTATCAGAATTTTTTTTCTCGGAAAAAATGCGTTTTTCTGATAAAAACGTCCACCTACGTTGAAAGCTTAATAATAAAAACATTATTAAAAAGTATTTAATTAACTTGTTCATTCTAAGATTATTGAATTTAATTATATTATATTACATATATTAGCATAAAAATATGATCTGGTTTTATAGAAGACTGTGCTGGCTTTAATAATGTAACAAAAATTATAACGTTTATTTATTTCTAAAGGGCTAATACAAATATTTACAGATACGATTAATAACAATTACTAAACTAAGATTAACACTAACACTAATTACACTACAATTTATTTACACTATAATTTATATTTAACACTAGGTCTATATTTATTTAAACACTCGGTGTAACGTTATCACTTCACTGTATTTATGTTCACTGTTCATTTATGTTAAAACTCGCGCGTTCAAACTGGAATTGATTCGTGACAGGAAATCGCGCTGCATTTATACTTAAATGCAGCCTTCCAGAAAATTCCATAACCATCCAGAAATTTCTAGTCACTTCTTTGCGCTTCTCGATTGATATCGAAGCATTATTTGAATGACTAATGATGTTATCATGCATGACTCATCACACATGACGTCATACATTAGTCATCAAATATAATTAGACGTTTTTTCGTAACAATAATAACAGGACACGGTTTAACTGTCTGAACATCCATAGTAAAAGCATAGGTAAAAGCATAATGCTTTCCACTAATCCACTTTTTTTTATTCTTGAGCTTCTTTTTAGTTTACACCATCTATTGATACAGAAATATAAAACACTGCCATTTAACGTTGACTCTGAACATGAAAGTTGCGTAGTTGCGTTTACCCTATTATCAAATAATAAATTATTTGACAATATTTTAAAATGAAGTGGGATACAACTAGTTGCATTTACTTTATTACCAAATGATTATATCACATATCTTAACATTCAAATTTGAAGCTTTCTTATTGCTTTGAGGTTTACGATCTTGCAGTATTAGTTCGAGAAATATACTGTCGTGTTTCGAAAACCAAAAAAATTTAAAATTTAAAATTTTAAAGTGTTGGCATTGTATCTTATGGAGTCTTTCACACTCTACGCGCCTGACACGTGCGCGTAGATATACGAGGTTGCGAGTTCATTCGAGTACTTGTTGTATTATTGTAATAATATGCAGCTATGGCAACAACGTTCGAAGTAAACTCGTCGAAGTACATTTTAATACTGATAAGTGTGAAACGGGAAAACGCGCTACGCATAGGCGCGTGTTACTGTGAAACGGGACTAAGGAGTACGAGAGTTGGGCACAGGACTTGGCGTCAAATAGACTGGCGGAAGAAAAATCATTCCCGCAATAATTCCTAATTTTGATTGTTATAAAAAGAAATAAAAGTAAGTTTATTTAAAATAAAAATTGTTTTGTTTTATTTAATTGTGGTAAAGTGCCAAAAAAATTGGAAAAATTGAAGAAAGTGGAAATTTATTCGATTCAAAAGTACATTGCAACAAATTTGTTTGACTAGGCGTACTGAAGCCAGCTGCATGATACTACATGTGGAGCGCTCACGTGAAGGAAAAGTCGAATACCATAGATTGCAAGGTAACAAAGATTAAGCATTTCAATTTTAATTTACAAACGTTTTTAAACTTAAGAGCCCATAGCTAAAATAATCTGTGTTACCTCAGCGAATTTCACACGAGGGTGAAAATGCATGAATTTGCAAAATTGGGGGCATAGCAATAGAAATAGTTCAATTAGAAATAAAAAAAATTATTTTTTGAATGATGCTAGATGCACAATCAAAATAGTATCCGATTTGACCTGGAAAATCATGATTTAATTTTCTGATTCTTAAGAATAAAATGTAAACAATAAAAGGTTGTAGTTTATTTCCATTTAAAACGAAATAACAAATTAAGATTTTTTTAATATATAAATTTGTTGTTTCATTAGTAAGCTATTAATATAAAGCCTAACCTATTAAGTTGTAATCTAATTTCTTTTGTACAAAAATATTTTTTAAATTTCTTCGATTATAATTTATTTTAATTTATTAATTTTAAATAGCACATTCAGCAAGATCAGTAATTTTTAATAAATTTTACATTTATTTATAGAGTACAATTCTTTAAATCTTAGAATATGTTTCACAATTTCCACCCCCTACGTTGGTTTTGTATATTTACATTATATTGAATATTACAGTTAATAAAAAAAAGTTTCCTATAAATAATGTAAAATACTAGAAAACGAAATATATTAAATTTTTTAATGTAAATTAAACAGAAATGTTAAAATAGTAGAATTTTAACCGTGAAGTTTTATTAAATTTTATCAATTGTCATAGCGTTATTTAAATATTCTTAATTCTAACCTGTCAAATGCAGTAAATTTAAATTTAACTAAAAATTTAACTAATATATTTTTTCGCATTTTGACTGATAATGTGCTGTTTTATTAAATTCAAAATCATTTAATAAAGTGGCACTTTAGCACATAGATATGTCATTTTACTATATAGTAATGTCACTGTCAATAAAAAACTATTGGATAGAAGATTGTTTATTTAAATTTTGGAATCATTGTTATACATTTATGTATATTAAAAGTACAAAATTATTATTCAAACTAGAAAACTTAACAATCTCACTTTTATAATTAATATTATGTAACTTACACAAAATTAGAATCAAAAAATAAAAATTAACTGTTATGTAAGTAAATAAAGCCGTGTCTGGTTACGAAAATTTTACACAAATATCTATTTAGAAACTTTTTAAATTAGCAATAACTCAAGAACGGCGCTAGATATCGAAAAACTGAGTAAAAAATTCGCCCCCCTCGCCTCGTACTCACTCTTTGTGAATTATCGGTAGGAAGGCATACAAAAAAAATTAGACCGATCGCGCGCAAAAAAAATTTACTCATAAACGTCTAAATTCATATTTTAGATAAGATTTTCACAAAATACGAAAAAATTGTATAAACAAACCTCGTAAGAAAAGTAGTTTTACTAAACTCATATAGCTTTTAAGTTACTCGCTCGCTGTGCTCGCTCATACTTAAAAGCTATATTCGTTTAGTAAAACTTTACCTTTCTAAACTTGTTGTTTAATATACTATTCATTGTGTTTCTTAAATAATCATTTTCTACGTTTGTATTCTTTATTTTACAGTTAAAATTCGATTATTTTAACGTTTTCGTTTAGTTTATGTTAAATTTGATATTTTTGCACTAAAATTACCACAAAATCTACATATCAAAATTTGTTTCATTTATAAAATTAAAATAATATCTCGATTACAACAAACTAAAGTTGATATATTGTAGAAAGATTCATCTTTAAACTATCAACTTTGTTTTAATTCTCTACACATTTGTAATTTGTAACTTCTTTGTTTCCTATTTTTATCTAAACTCCGGCTAGGATGACTCTATAATTATCTAGGGGTAGTTTGATTATTTCTTCTAATATAATGGTTAAATAATGAAATACTATACAAAAAATATATTTAATTTGTCGATTAAAAAATATAGACATTGTTACTTGCCTAAAACAAGGCACAATTGCCAGGCTTGCTCCGGGTGCAACGAAACTACTCTGAGGTGGTTGCAATATTTTTACTAACCAAAGAGTAAATTTAATAAATGAATTATTCAAATTTAAATTTATCATTTAATTTGATCAATATAAAAAAATGTTTAAAAAAACCAACTTACTTACTACCCTAAAAACTAATGAGAACAAAAAAGCAATAAAAATAACAAACTCCTAAAACTAATAGGCATAAAAAACAAGATAGCTCAGCTTCAGGATTGCAGCTTGAAAATAAACAATAACATAAATTAAAATAAATCTGATCTTTTTTCAATAACGTCACCGTACAAAACTGGTCACTTAGCACCCCGAACTGACTCAACAAAACTAGTTATTTTAATTTCAAATTTAATTAAACTTTTGATGAAGGAAATATTTTGAGAATGACAACCGAACTTATTGCACCGCTTTTGGATTTTTAAAATTGGGCTTGCAAAATGGTTCACACCACTTTGCGACTATTCCCAAAATCATTGTGGCGGTTGCTTTTCTAACATTTCTTTTCGAGTATGAAAACTAACCGTTCAATTTAACATAATCTTTTCATAAAATTACTTTTTCAGGATTTTAGAAGTGTAGAATTTAACTAATAATATTTAGCGTAAAATTAAAAAAAAAACTAATTTATTCCATTACAAATTTTATAAATTATGATAATACTTTTATATCATTTAAAATTACTAATAGATAATTTTTTATTAAGTAAAAGAAAACAACTTAAAAATAAATTTTTAAGTAGATTTTTGTGGGAATTAGTAGTATACATTGTTAAATATAAAATTAAGCAAACTTAATAAGTTCAAATCTATTAAATGTAATAAATTAATATCTTTTTTGTTGTTTTTTAAATAATATTTTGCTAAGTATGGATTCTGTACTTATACTAATTTAATAAGTATAATATAATAGAAGTATGCTTTAAAAATAACTCAAACAAAAGTTCGAGTGTCATAATTATCATTCAAAAAAAAAATGATAACTCATAACCCAATGCTTGCACAAAATGAAAAGCCCGACAGATTAGAGGTAAAAACACTACTCACCTTGATAGCTATCGATGAGTTACAAGATCTACCTTACAAGATCTAATCTACGGTTCTAGCAGTAAGAAGATGAACGTTTCAAGTCTTTGCTTCACATCACGAACTATTGGAGATGATGATCCAAACAAAAAACAACTCGGAAATTTCTACTTCAGTTGCTGCACACTCTTTCAAGGAACCTCGAGACAATTTTATTTGAAGGTAATCGAGCCACTTCCAAGATCAAATTATCATGATAGGGATTGTGGCCAAAGTTAATGTCCACAAGTTACATTAAATTTTCTCAAATTAAAATCAAAATATGTAATTGGTAATGGATAACAATTGGTACCTAATGAGGGCTACTGAGTGCATTCTACAATAATTTCCCTTACTTATGAAAACAAAATTTCTATATTAAAAAATTTGTGATTATCATGTCTAACTAAAATCTTTCTTTATTCCCTCATGCATCAAACATTTCAAAAAAATTTAGGCATATCATTTAAAGATATTTCAAACAGTGTTGCACGTAAAGGAAAACAAGTTACCTAAATTTGTTATAAATACAATAATAATATTGAAAAAATAGTTATTTATTAAATACAGCTTGAAAAGATATAATTTCAGCACTCATTTATGATTGTAGGTATATGTTTATATTATCGTGTTTTAAAGTGATTTGGACCCACCCTATGCATGCAATTTTAACGTTACCATTTTGGATTATTTTATTGGAACAAAAATTGAAATTTAACGAATTATTTTTAATTAGAAGATTTATTGGAAAACAATTTAAAACAAAAGAAAGAAATTGAGATGGAAATTTACATCTCAATATATTAGTGTGCCAAATTAATATCTCACACAATGAGTGACCAGTGGCGAAACAGACATTTAAATTGATTGAATGAAATTATTCATATTTATTTTATTAAAATAAAAAGAAAAAATTCAAATAAAATTCATTGATTTCAAAAAATATTATACTATAATATACATTATTATATAACGTATTGCATATTCATTATTGAATAACACTTGTAGTTGATATTTTGTTTATCTACAATTTTGTAGATATTAGTTGATCTTAAATTTCGGACTTTTGTAAACATATTAAAAAAGTGAAAATGTACAGATACTTTTCAGTTTTAATATATTAATAAATAATTATTGCAATATGAAACACACAGCGTTTACCAATTTCATCTCTGGTTATCTAAAGAACTAATCTATTATAATAGATATAATAGATATAGATATAATAAATATATAATATATAATATATAATTATATAATATAATAATAGATATAATCAATTAGACTATTAGACTATACTATATCTTTTATCACTGTAAATTATTTTCTAGTTCCTTAAAACTCATGATAGTTGCCTTTTGAAATATAATAAAATAAATCAAATTTTTCACACAGAATGCGAACGCAATGCAATCGTTAAATCAAAGGAAAAATAATAAATTTTTTTTAAAACACACCAATCAAACACAAAGTTATTATTTTGTAAAATTCCATACTTCTTTGTCATATTTTACATCAATAGTATATTGTATTATTTAGTATAGTTATTGATTTTAAAACACATTTTGCATTTCACATTCAAAATAGAAAAGTAATCTCTAAATTGAGATTTTTAAACATAAATATTCAATAATAATGTACATGTAACCATCGGTTGCTCGTATATTAAATTTTATTGTACATTAGCAAATCATAGTTGTCTATAGAAGTTGTTTAGTGTGGTCACGCACTGGTAACGAGTTACAGTGCGGAAATTCCGGGTTCGAATAACGAAGTTGACAAAATCTCTTGATGATACTCTCCGCTGATCTGTAATACTCTGTATATATTATCTAACTAATATTATTCTGTCATAATTATTAGGACACAATAAAAAAAAATAAAAGATTAATAAAAACGTTGAAAACCCCATTGGTTATTTGATTCATTGGTTGTTACTACAACTGGACTCTTTATTTTGTGCATTCCAAAAAATAAATTTCTACCATTGTTAACTATCTACCAAATGCATATAGAAGAAATACTAACATAATTAATTAATTAATTGTTTCTGGCATACATTTCCCAAACAGTAACATTATGTTAATAGTATATTATGTATAGTAATTAACCCTGTGCAAGCAAGTTTGATCACATTCCAATTTTTATAAAATATTTATCAGAATTTACCTTGTACACAATATGACTTATAAAACATACAGAACAAAAAATAAAATTTTAAAGCCACTACAGCTTTTACGATTAATATTCTTTCAAAAGAAAGAGTTCGATCACATATTTGCTTTTAAAGAAATTTTGAAAAATACTTATTTTCTTTAAAAAAAATAATGAAAAGTAATTTACAATTAACATGCCTATTCACTAACTCCGATCGAAAAGTTTTCGATGATGGAGAAGTCTGTGATGGAAAAGGGCGTGTCCTCGATCACGGTAAAAATGGTATTCAGTAACTACCACTTTTCGATATCGAAAGAACCAGAACAGTTATCGATAACTTATTTTACTATTAGCATCTGTTGGCAATCCTGATGTACAGTTTAACCTAAACCACGATACACTTGAACTAAACCAATGTGTAAACTAACCTTAAAATTGAACGTCAGTTGATAACATTTTTATTACTGTAACTGTAATTACCGAAAATGTAACCTGTATAATATAAGAAGATTGTTGTCACCAATAATTAATCGTCACATCTAAAGTTAACTGAGAAAATAAAAACTCACTGAGTTTTTATTTTTAATTTAATTGTTTTATGTAACAGTGTTTTGTTTTGATCGCCCTAAAATTAATAAGTTGAATAATAACAAAAGCAATAATAGCCTTCTAATTTAAAAAAAATTAAATTTCGATTATAATCAGCTGAAGTTTATTTAAATATTTCATGAAATACATGAAATCATGAAATACAATACAATATTACGAGTTTGTTTTGAAGGTTATGATGGTTATGATTCTAATGCGCACGAGTAATGGACTTTTCAATCGATCGCAGCGCTTCTCGGGCCCTTCGAGGCTAACGAAAAGTTTTCGATCGATCGATAGCCTTCAATTCGATCGAAGTCCTTACTGAATACGAATTTGGGCACTTATCGATCGATCGAAAACTTTTCCATTCGATCGATCGTTAACTTAGCTTAGTGAATAGGGGTGTAAGTCATTATACTGAGAATGGATAAAGCAAACAAAAAATTGCCGTCACATGATAATAATTCAAACTATTTCTGCACAGATATGAAAAGATATTTATTTTTGATCGCATTAAGGAAGTTCTAGTGTCAAAATAAAAGAAAGAGAAAAATGGGATAGGAGGAAATCTCGAAAGAGCAGCATAAAATTTTCAATGGGGAAAATGTAAGCAAGAAAAGAAAGTAATAGGAATGTGACATCCTGAAAAGGCAAAATAAGATTTATATAGAAAAATTGTGAAATGAAATATTAATATTAATTTTTAATGAGTAAATTTAAAGGGTAATTTTTTTAGTAGGGTCAATTTAGTAGATATGCTAGATAATTAAGTAATAAATATTACTTTGCGTATACTGTTTTCTTCAAATAAATTGAATGTAAAATCAAATAAAGAAATACTGGAGTTTTTGACTGGCGCACATAATTGGTTTGCGGTTTACGTAAATTAATATAATAATTGGAAATTTTCACTTTACGAAAACGTATTTTATATCTGAAGAATTTATGTGCAATGCCATTATAAACTCCATAATAATAACTTTAGGATAAAAAGTATATTAATTTCTTCCTGAAAGCAACAAATCAAGTTGAACCTAAGAATGATAACTTGCATGTCATAGTGCAACGTTCTATGTATAAATATATACACAGTTTTCAAATAGTTAATTTTTATATTTGATATAAATGTTGATATATTATATTTTATTTTATTAACCTGCATAAATAGCGAATTTAAAAATATGTTAGTGTCTTCTATGGTTTTCTCATCTGAGAATTATGAAAGTTCTTTAGTTTTTTCTTGACTTCTTTTGTCCTGAATGTTTCTGTTCTTGTTGGAGCATTCCATCACAACATAGTATAATATTATACTACCTGTTGGTAAATTTTATTTTTCAACTCCAAACTGAGTGAAAGTGAGGTATTTTAGTTCAAATTTATAACGTGGAAGTTTTTCTTTTTTATACCAATGGAAACATGAACACGAAAGCACAAATTTCCATCTTAGATGATATAGAAGAATATTTTTAATTAATTTTTTTAAGTTTATTTTTCTTAATTTTCAAAATTATATTTAAACAACAATTTTCAGTAACGATGTTCCTTAAGATTAACGTTTTAGTTTGACTGTTCTACATATTTATTATGTAGTTAATTAATCCATATAGATCCATTTCATCAAAATAGACAACATTAATCTTAGCTTCTTAAATGAAATTTGTCGTTGACCACATTGTTCAAACTATACAACATTCTGTAAATTACATTTCTGATTAATATTGATTTATACCATTTGAGTTGATTCATATTATATGACAAACGCAGAAGCATAATAATTTTATGTGTACAGATAAATTTTAGTTTAATATGATATTGGTGAACAAGTAACAAAAAGATACTGACAGTGATTTATTATTATATTTTTTAATATAAAAAGCTACTCTATTTCAATATTCTTTTGACAAACTTTTTTAATCATTTTTGTATCGAATCAGACATTTAATATAGTAAGATTACTTTTAGAAAACTTAGTTAAACTTTTAATATTTCAAAGTTTAAAGCATTTAAAAGTTTTTATTTTCAATTTAAGTGTTATATTAAATCTATCAATATAGAATGATAATATTGATTGCCCGCAGTCAGACAATTTTTTACTTGTCTTATAAGTGTGACAATATAAACTTATCGAAAGTGATTCATTTGATCTGTAATCAGTAATTTTTTCTGACAATGACAGTTATTTCTTGGGTGGTTTTTATAATTGTTTACATAAAAAGAACTCATCGAAACAAAAATATGTAAATAAAACTTTTTTCGTCATACGTAAATAATGAGTTTTGTATAAAATAATGATCGTCATTTTAATTCATTACTACGTAATCTTAAGGAATGAACCTGTAATGAAATTACTTAGTAATTAAAGTAATCATCATGAATTTTGTACGAAAAACTCGTTTCAAAAATGAAAATGATAAATTATGAACATATTTTTTTTTGTATATTCAATTTAATTTAAATTAATAATATATTTTCTTTGACAGTTAATTTAATTTTGAATGTCTTCAGAAAATTTACAATTATTTCATATTTTCAATACTACTGAAACTCAAAGCAATTAGAAAATTTCTTAAAATCGGTATCTCGCTTGTTTATGATTTTATAAAATTAATAGATTGTTTAACGGGCTAAAATTAATTACAACACAGAAATTCTATACGAACTGATGTTGCTCAGTGTTCAAACTTAGTAATCTATTGCTGAAACCTTATTGCTTTGATATAAAAAATTCTAAGCTCGAAATTAACATTTAATAGTTGATATTAAATAGTATTCAAGGATTCGTTTTTGCACTTCACTTGTAATGAACATGAAAAATTACTTAAGCTATTTTCTGGAGCAATTGTTTCAAGAGTATTTTGAAAAACAAGTTCTTCCTTTGTAAATTTAAAATTTTCGACAGCAAAACAGGGTCATTCCATGCCATTTCAACCACACCATGACATCCACCATGTGATATTTTGATGAAACTTGCTATGGTTGTTTTATTCATTGATGTACCAAATTCTTTTTCAACATATTAAAGTTTTTGAATTATTGAGATTTTTACCATTCTTTCGCAGAAAAATATATTTGTTTTCTGATGAAAAATAAACAATTATATCATTTATTCATACTTTTGTTGATGGTAAAAGCAAACAGTTTTTGGCGTACATTCAGTTCTTAATTTCAAAAGATTCAAATCATTTTCAGAAAATCTTTCAATACTTTGTATATTATAACCTTTTTTTCAAGATAGAGTAACAGATACCTTCAATAGTTTAAGCAAAAAAAAAGAAAAGACTGGTTTAACAAAGTATATATCGTGGGCATACAGGTAAAAGTGACCAAGTCAAAAAATAGAATTTCGAGATAAATCAAATTGAATGTTTCGCATTTTGCGAAAAATCAGCTTTCTATAATTTTTAATTATTGTTTTCAAATAATGAAACATGTACAATACGTTATTAGAACATAGAAGTTTTTTTCAGACCTGTGTCTTACATTTTTACGGTACTTAGTCATTATAACCAATTTTCAAAATTTTTTGACTTAGTCACTTTTACCTATACGCCCACGATTATGTATAACAGGAATCCATGAGAGAATGAAAAGCAGAGAAAACATGATAAAAAATAACATAGAAGAGAATAAAAAACTATACAAAAACAAACGCAAAAAATAGCTAGAAGATAAGCTGAAAAACACAGAAATCAAAAACTTCTACTAAAAAATGAAGAAAATAAAACTAAGTTACAAGAGTAGTACAAAAAGAAATTGAATTAATATGCGGAGAAAAGGAAATTATGAAAGGGTGCACAGAGTTTTTCGGTAAGATATTAAATAGAGAATATAGAAATAAAAACAAGAAAAAGGAAGATGAAAATTGAAATTTACACAATTCAGAAGTCAAACCACTATACGCTATGAAAATAGATAGTTAATTTGAATTGAGGGTTTTTTTTTGTTTGAATTAATTGGTGCAAGTGTAAATAATTAAAGATTTTGTGAAGATTTTGTCCGTGCATTAATAAGTACGTCGTAACGAATTTGTTTGACCAACAAGCTGACGCCAGCTGCAAGATGCACGTGTAAGCTCAATACCACATTGCAAAGAAAATTTGTAATCAAGCAACAAATTTATTCGCTGCATTAAAAATTAAAAACTTTTCAAAATTTTACATTTAAAAATTAAGAAAATTAAAAATTTTGAAGTCTCATTGCTCTTTGATTAATAATGGATGTAACCCAAGCGAGTTATTTTTGAATAAGTGAGAAAATTTAACAAATTTGAATAGCTAGAGACATTGCAATACATGCAATGTATTGCAGAGAGCCGAATATAATAAAAATAATCAAGACTCAGAGGGTTAGGTGTTTAAAACATGTTGAAAGACTGCCAAAAGAAAGAATAGCACAAAAAGTTCTAAGACAAGGCGCGCTAGGTACCAGCAGAAGAAGACCAAGAAGAAAATGACTAAAAATTTTTCAGCAAAAATTTAAATTTTTCAAGATTATCCTTTTCCTTTTATCATGAGATATTTTATTTATCATTAACTCTGCATTTTGTTCTGAAAATCCTACAAATAATACTTTCAGATATTTTTCTGGATCAAAAAACACTTGGTATACTTCTTGTTCTCACGGAACTTTTTAGATCTCATCATAAGCTGAAATGTGATAAACTGAATATAGCTAAGAATTTGGTGTGGTTGCTTATAAAAATGAATAGAACATTCTTGCACATTTTCATCACAATTTGAGGTAATGTAGGTGTAAAAAAAATTTTTTTATCTCTTTTGGTTTGAAAAAATTGATTATCCCATGACGTCAGAACATATTTGATTATAATTATTTAACAGCACTCAAATAGATTTATTTGTCACAAGACAAAAGATATCTCAAGATTTGAATTTTAACAAATTAAACACAAAATGCATTTTAGTAAATTATTATTATTACAGGATTATAATAAATTTAATAATTTTTACTAGCACTAAAAATTTTATAATAGAAAATTAACCTAAAAAATTAATTTTTAAGTCGATAGTGTGATAGTTAGTAGTATGTAATTTTAAATAAATATTCAATTAACCTTAAAAATTTCATTGAGACACGTGACATTGTTTGGTTCTATTTTTAGTAAGTCACATTCAATTTATAGTAATTTTTTTAAATTTCTTAGTTTCTCATGTTAAATACGACTGATGATCAATAATAATTGTGAAATAGGGGCCTTTATATCGTATTGCAAATTTTTCATTTTATATTTTAAATTTTTATCATTTTTATAACGTAATTTTTTCAAAATTCATTTCTTGTTTATTCCAATATTCTTAGTCCAAAGCTGTTAAATGTTAATTTGTTGTTTTTATTGTTTTTTTAAATTTTATTTTTCTATGTAAGTATGTATTCTTTACTTAACAGTTTAAATTCATTATTTTAACATTTTGTTTAGTTTGTTTATTTAACTAAAAATTTCATTTGCGAACAACATATAAAATTATAACAAACCCGGTTATAATAAACTTTCGCATATAGTAAATTATTTTAAACGCCCAGTGAAAACGGTTCACCTTTATTTATTTTTTGTAGTAACCTGAAACCTGCGCAGTTTAGTAAAGTTGAAATACGTTTTTTCGAAATACGATTTTCAAAACAAAGAATTTATTTTAAATGTTTACAGTAAATAAAAGTAGATAGGTATATTAAAAATGCGCATTCAATAAAAAATACGTAATATTAAAAATTTATTTAAACGATATTTTTTGTTCAAATAAATCTTATACCTTCATGTTACATTCACATTGGAATATCTAGTATTTATAAATATAATAAAAAAATCTTGACAATATTTAATATTCTTCTGAAAATAAGAACTTGAAGATGTAAGATATACTATATTTAAATTTATATATTCAAATAAAGAACAATGTTTGGTCGAGTTTGACCTTCTAGTTTTATCATATGTTAGTTGATTATAAATTAATATAATATAATAATTAAAATTATAAATTAACTTAATTGCTGTAACTATATGCTCTTTTATTTACCGTTATATAGCTGAGTTAACCCAATCTAGCTATTTTCTTAATTACGGTAGAATTGACTGTATACGATCTTTTAATCAAAATAACTGAAGTTATATCTAATCATTGTTTATTGTAAAAAAACTATTTAATTGTTTGTTATCCTTGCTCGTTAAACTGTTACAATTAAAAAACTGGAGATCCTCTTATTAAAATGAGAAAGTAAAGTACTTATCATAAAGCTCTATTTTAACCAATTAGAGGAAGTTTTCATAAAAAAATACACCTATGAATTTTTGTTCATTACTGTTTTGAACACATTACATTTATTTAAATTTAAATGTAACCGATAAGTGGCATTACAACGGCCGGTATCCGGACATGCCGGTCGACAACGAGCTAATACAGAGTTTTCAAAATGCTTTAGATGAATCATTACAATAGTAGAATATTTTAGAAAAGGAAAGTTTCAGTGCAGTGGTAAACATTCAGACGTATATCCGGCATAAATTTTACAAATCTAAATTAGAAACATTAATATTTTACATCATGTCAAACATCAAATATCATCAACATAAACAGGCTAATTCATCCTATATCGTTAATAGAATAGGGTCATAATTACTTTTTGTACATACAATTTTAAATTGAATCATAATATTACCTAATAAATTATTACATTATGAGTAAAACAATACAAAGTAAAAAAATAAAAGTTTACATTTTGTGTTTCATTTGTTTTACCTTGAATAATATTATTCTGATTTAATTTAAGATATAATAAACGACAATGGCGGTGTCAATATTTTTTACAACAGTTACATTACTTTACATCAATGCGTTTAGATCGCATCGTTTACATAAATTTAGCAAAACTTAATACTAATGATTATTCTACACGTCATTGAGTCATTTTGAATGGTACTTACTTGGTTTACCGACTATTAGAACTACTGCCTACATCATCAATCAGAGCCTTTCAAATAGTAACAATACATCAACGTTTCTAGATATGAGACATAAATCAAGAATGTTACAATTCAAAAACCACAATAAGTTCTCTAACAAACGCTTTTTATCTCTTTACTTTAAAAATGATTAATTGCTTCTTATATTAATATCTCTTAAAGTAATTAGGTAAAAAGGTACGAAATTTAAAGAGGTTAAGTTAATAATCTTTGTTATCAACTAATCATATTGAGCATTACAAGGATTAATAATGGTGCCGCCTAGTGGATTTAAATCAACAATCGTTCAACTTAGTGTTAAGTAGTAGTCTCGATTGAGCTAAGCTATACTGGATTCCATTAAAAGCATCTACGTTTACTAAAATTAATGCGTTCTTATAAAAAATTACCCCGTCATCATTGAAAATACAATTTTCGATTTATTTTGTAGGCTACCTAAACGAAATTTGTATGTAAATTGGTATTATTATCGTTTAGAATATAGGAAACCATATTAAAGATCCTTTACATGCCTGCTTCCATATTCTGCAAACGTGATTTAACGCACAAATGGTTTTGAAACAATTTTGTCCGAAAGACAACTTAGACACAGCAGACTTCAAAATGTACCATTTCATATTTTTGTTCTTATATAACGCAAGTTTCTGCAAATTGATACATAATAAAATTATGATTAAATAATCTTGGAATGAACAAGTTAATTAAACGATTTTTAATATTGTTTTTATTAAGCTTTCAACGTTGGTGAACGTCTTCATTAGAATATTTTAATACAATGTTTATAAGTTTATATGGAAACCGAATAATAACGTATTGTCATATGAACAATCTATGATCTAAAATATGTGATTGTGTGATAAGAAGCAACCTGCAGTGAGTTAAAATATTAAAATATTCTGATGAAGACGTTCACCAACGTTGAAAGCTTAATAAAAACAATATTAAAAATTGTTTAATTAACTTGTTCATTCCAAGATTATTTAATTATATTTCACGAGTTAAAAAATTAATTTATTAATAAAATTATGGCGCCCAGCGTAAGGCAAAACAAAGTAATTTTAATGTTAACTTTTTTTATTATCAAAGTATGTTTAACTAAAAGTACAAAGTGCTATGTATTACTTACTAACTCCAATTTAGATTATTTAAATATACACATCTACTACTTGTTTTGCAAAGTGGAAATTAAAGTAAACTTCAACCTTTGAGACCCAACTCTCATGTGTACTTTAAGAAGACCTAAGAGAACAATTTAAGATCATAAAATATTATTTTTATAAGTTTTAGAGAAAGTAAAACTAAATTTGATTGAAAAGAAAAAAAGTTTTAAAATTTAGGCAATTAAATGATTTTTCTTCTTGTCAAACTTTTGTTGAATTAAAAAATATAATTACGTAGTCATATTTTTAATAATCTAGTTAATTAAGTTATAACTTCTTGGCTTTGTTGTAAATTTAAAAAGAATATTATAAAATATAAAGTAATATTAATTTAATTTGAATGGTTTAGAATAAAATTTTAACTTTAAAAATTCTTAGTAATGAGATTTTTAGATGCCAATGCTTAATAAATACGAAAATTTCTTTATGAAATAATAAATTAAAATTAGTAAAACAAAATTTACAAAGAATAATATTTTTAGTACCTTATTAAGATGTTGCCGAAGCAAATAGATTTCAGTTTTTATGTCCTGCTATTTTTGCTGTACGTAAATAACACAAAGAAGCAGTTTCTGAAACTTAATTAATTTTATTTTGTTGATTTAAACATTGTTGATTGTTAGTTACAATGGCGTCGGCATGGGAACAAGATCTAGTGCTACCAGTTGTACAAAAATTACCCTCAATTCTTTGATCTTCGAGTACAATATGAAATGGAACAAGGAAAGAAGGTTCCGTCGGTGGAACCTGGTTGTGGTAGTGCTGGAAACGATATAATGCTATTTTCCACTACAGAAGATATAATAACTTTTCAAAATAATTTGAGTGGAGTGCTATAAATATCTTAAGGTTGTCTTTAAGATTTTGTAAATATCTTGTGTGTCTATTTTATTACCTGTATTGAAGAGACGTTTCAGCAACATTTTAAAATTTAGCATTTACAATTTATCAGGTTTTCGAGTAAAATATATAACCAAATATATGACCGTAAATGTGATGAAACTTAAGAGGCTATCAAAGTTTATGGGTTTATTCTGCTGTAAACTTCTGAATAATGTGTAATGTCATGCAACAGTTGGCCATTTATCTAAGACGGCATTCACTTAACATTCCACCTAGAAACTATAGTAAAAATCGAATAAGTAAGTTAAAACTGAAATTTCCTGCCAGCGTGGTTCCAAAATCTAATTTATATTTGAAATACATCGAGCACCTAAGTTGTTATTTTATGAAAATGGTTTTAATATTCAACGCAATTTTGTGATATGCTTGTAATGTAACCGCATGGTTAGATAATTTACCTAAACTACAGAGATTTCTATACAAAACACTTTGTTTACAACATCAAGCTGAATTTGGCGAGATAGCTTTCTACACTTACTTTTAATAATCTTTCCTAAAAAGGAAGGTTTTCTTATTTAAATAATTTTGTTTTAAAACTAAAAATTAACTTTAAATTTTAACGTCTTAGTTAATTTTGTATTAAACTGTACTCTTTAATTCTTTTTCATTTTCCCGACTGCCGTTAAAGTAAATATAAACAAGTCACAAACGAATACCACATTTTCTTTGCAATATTCTCAAAAGCTCTCTTGAGGGGAGTTACAAAATAATGCTAAACACACAAGGGTATCCAATTTTATTACGATAGGGCATAATTTAAGAAAAAAAATTGTCAAAACGAATATAGAATTGGTAATCGAAAATATATTACATTTTGAAATTACATAATACTTAAGCTTTACCGAGTTAATCTCGAAATCTTGATGTAATAATATGATTTCCTTTATATTAATGTCATAGTTCATAACAATTTCAGTTTCAATCCAGAATTTTATATAAAAAATCTTTTGAGTGCTTTCATAAGAACTAAATTGAATCTTCAAAATACAGAATACATCTAGACGGTTTAAAATATATACGAGACGTTACCAGCGGCTACTCGTAAATTGTTATAACAGAGGACGACAATGATTATGACTTTCAGTCAAAAAGTTTATAATTATAGCGCTTTCGAACAAGGACTTCATTTTTAATAGAGATAATTTTTGATTTAGTGACAGTTGTATGATTTGTTTTTTTTTACAAATGGTCTACTATTTATTATAATGTCTTCAATTTCAATAAAACATCGCAAAAATGGTGAATCTGTAAAAATCACATATAACAAAATTTTAAATATTTTTTATCGTTTGATCACTTTTCTGAGACCGCTATTAGGAATCTAGTGGTTAAATTTCAGTCTAGTGATTTGGTACATGCCATACCAATATATACACGTTCGACCATGTCGTTCAGAAAGAGGACATTATTACAAAGCTAATAATAATCTAAGGGTCTACATGCTTTTCTTCTTAAAATTAAGAAATAATTAAATTTTAAATATCAATTTTTACGTAAGATTTGTTCGAAAGTCGCATTGTGTTAGCAGTCTGTGTGCTCAACTCGGGCAAGAGCGAGTTTTAAAGGGTGGGGAACACCGCAGTTGACTGTTGACTGCACACATCAGTCAACATCATTTAATAAATGACACTTTGCCGAATTGGACCCTCTAAGGGAATGTTTTTAGTAGTACAGCGCTTGTTAAAACGCTTCGGAGCGGGCGGGACGGGAACGTAGATTGCGGAGAGTCTGTCAATTTTTACAAGCGCAACTACGGTAAACCTTGAATCTTTAGTTTTTGGTCATAACTACAATAGTTTAAAACCTTAATTCAATACATTTTTGGTCTTGCTCCTGATCCTGATTCTGATCCTGATCGGTGCCCTAATGCAGTGCAAATTATAACTTAAACATAATTTAACAAAATCCAAGCAATGAAATGTATAGTTGTTTATTTTAGCTCTTCCTACGCGTATTTTTGAATGATTCTTAAAATTTCAATTATACAATTAAAACAGACCACACATTTCCTACCAAATATTTATTACACAATATTAAAATTTATGGTGCACTTTATTGTCTTTCCTTGCTGCTTTATGTAAAAAAGTTGAAGAAGATCCAAATTTATCAATTTCAGGACGTTTTCAGCAATTGGACATATCCACGACCATAACATAGTAAAGATTTTGATCTAATACCTTATAAGATTCAGTTTGTGTAAAACTTAAAGCCAGCTTACCATGCTGTTTGTCGATAATTCCACACAACCACTAAAACAATAATTTATTGCAAATTAAATTTCCTAATCGAATAATTTTGCGTAATTCTGCAGTTCATTGGTCACTTAGATCAAAGTGATCTAACACCTTTAGATTATTTCTTGTGGAACTATGTGAAGAATTGAGTTTATACAGATAATCCACAATCTATTGACGTTCAACTTCCAACGCGTAAATAATTAAAAAAAATACTGAACTTTAATCCAAAATGAGTGTTTTATTTAATATTTAAAAAAAAGTTCTTGTTGAAAATCTCTATATTTATTATGTATTTTTTATTACTTGGGTTAGCTTTAAATTAAATCTTGCCATTTTAATCCATCATCAAGTTACTGGGCTACTAAATTAGTAAGCTTATAGCTCTAAAATACTTGTAATGTTTGATTCTTCAATTTGAATTACCGTCTTCTCAAATCAAAGTTCCAAATCAAATTAAAGCTGTGATCGTCAAACAAACCTCGCACGTTGTGATTCCTCTCGTAGTAACACTTACAAGTCCTTTTAAATCTGCGAATGGCTCTTTAAATGTTAACGTTGTTACCTTGTTTACTAACCTCTAACCTCACCTAAACTTATATGTGCCAGTGACGTAACCACTCATAGGACACCTGAAGGAATAATTAGTACACACAAATTAAATAAAACACAAGATTCGGATTAACGATAAATATATATTTAACCGAAAAGAAAAAGGTAGCCCAACAACCAATTTACTAGCAAAGTTAATCTCCTTGATATCATTTAATTCAGAATACTTTAGTTTGAAATTTGATTTAATGTTTGATAATTAATTCCCCCTGACTGTAACGTTTTCTAATTGTTTACTCATATGTAATGACCAATCACAATCTTTATAATAATTTGTAAAGAAGCGCCTATATATGTTTCGATGATCAACTCAATTATTTTATATTATGTAAGATTTTTAAATTATAAACCCTTATATGCTAAATTATCCGCTCTTAATTATTACCTCGTCAACTTAAAACTAAGATCGTCACCACTTAATTAATATGTCGTCAGTGCTTAATCTAAGTTCATTCTCCTTATTGCTAATTGGTCATTTCTTAAAAATCTAAATAAATCGTCCATACTTAAACTAAATAAATCGCCCATACTTAAAACTAGCGTCATCTTAAATTGTTATGTAGCCGCAAATAATCATAAAGAACTTTGTTAATATTTGTTAATAACTGTCCTGAAATATCATAATTGGTATTATCTCATTGAGAGATATTTGAAAAAAAAATCAAGCAACATGTTTACCGAACTTGCCAGATCACTTGAAGGTCCTAATTGCGGTTACAATTACCAGTGATCAGCCATTTCTGCGACATATTGCCATGGCAATTTTATGATTTTAAGCGTCCACCCCCCTCTTGCTGTGCAATTCATCTAAATTAAATTATCTAATGCTATATATTTTCTACTTCAAACAACCGCATTCATTTTAAATTATCTTAAACAAGTACTTCGTATTGGCCATTGTTAGAACTAATCACCGATTGTTGCATTATAAAGATACCTCATAGGTGACATATGAATAATCAATCTCTTTCATTACATTAGTCATTCCGTTTAAATATAATAATGTATAAATCATAATCTCAAACCAATAGTTAAATCTTAAAACTGAAGATTAAGTAATTTTAAATTAGTTTTAAACTCATACCCTAGTGGTCAATCACTTATTACGTATTAACTTGAAAATTCTAACTTATTCTTAAGTCTTTATTTAAAAAGATGATAATTAATAAATTTATTTAACTTACGTATTTAAATTTGGCGATGTCTACAATTGTATTTAAACAAATTTAAATTCAAATTACTGAATAAGTTTGTCACACTTGTTTCACTAAGACCAACCGTCCGGTTTTTAAATGTTGAATCTGTAATGGCTTCCACCTACCCTCTTTAATCTTAACGGTAAAATTCAAACGGAAATGACCACCCCATTCTTTAAAAAAACCTGTTGCCAAATCGTTGTATTTTAAAGTAACCAAAGTGAAGTAAATTTAAAATTTTGCACTCATTATATTTAAATTCAAATTTACAATATTACATACTGAAAGATTTTTATTTAATAAAATCAACTATAGGAAATGTATTTTACGATATTCTAAAAATATGTTTAGATAGCAAAGAAATAAAAGCAGTGCGCAATAGTTATTCTTTCAATAGATAACTAATTTATTTTAAATGCTACAATTCGTCAGTTTTTGGGTACTTTTTTTTTATTATTTGTACATAGAAAAGAGGGAAATATTTTTCATAAATTTAACTTAGACTATCTCGAGTAGTGTAGAGTTGAATTTGTGCCAACTAAAATTTTTAAATATACGAACGAACGGAGAAAGCACAAAAAGATTTATTTTATTTTCAACATTCTAAAAAGTATTCCTTCTTTTTTTGATGAGCTGGGAGTTGTAAAATTTTCCACATACCTAAGTCAATACAAGTTGTTAGTGGTAGTGTGGGATTAAAGCTCACCATCTGATTCTTTGATCAACTAAAATGCCATTCCTTAGAGTTGCTGAAAAACTCGTAAATATGCCATCCAAACAAACTCCTGCCTTACGAGCCTGTGCCGCTTTGTATATATTCTGCCCTTTCGGAACTTTGCTCTTCTTTCAACTCTGCTGTTAAAAGCAATTATAACAGCGATGAAAGACGTTTCCGAAAATCTAAATTGCCAAGATAAAGGAATATGATGTATTGCAGTGAATTTTATAAAAAATATTTCTACCACACTTTTTACTTTTGCTCCGGACCAGCTATTTTTGCGGGAGTAGATGATGCTTGCTCAGAGAGTAGGTTCAACGTTCGTAAAAAAATATTAAAACCGAAATTCGCCATGAAAAACTTGAGATCGAAATTATTTTAACTTTAAAATTTTTATATTGCTTGAGGATTGAACTTACGATTTTGATTTATCAATCCAAATATGGTATCTTCTAATTCACACGTTGGTTCTTAATTTAATAATAATTCCAATTTAATTATCCACATAAATTTAACCGTTTCAATTTTGTAAAAACATATAATATCTTCGTGGTTAAATCCGACCAAAAACTTCTAACTAAAATTTTTAATTTAAGAATATTTAAATAATTCTCGATTTCTAAACCATTTCGCCTCTATATTTAACGGAACCAAAAATCACACGTTCGTCTCGGTGGCATTGTTTAGCAAAAAAGCTTTACTTCAGCTATAACTTTCTAAAACAAAATTTACAAAATTTATGAACTACTAGGGAGAGGTCTAAAACATTTCGTAACACGACAGTATAGATGAGGAATACCTTAACCACCCAAGATTCGCAGATGATATTGTGTTGATGAGTGGAAGCGAAGAAGAACTCCAGATAATACTAGACAACCTTCAAAGAGCATCTAAACTAGTAGGATTGCAAATAAGCAAATAAAAAAAAGTTATGTTATACGTAGATAACCACAACGAAATCCGCCATATTCGTGAAGGAAACACCTTGGAGGTAGTGCAGGAGTTTGTGTACTTGGGACAAAATATAACAACTCATAAGGACAATTTGATACATGAAATAACCAGAAGATGCAAGCTGGGATGGAGAGCTTTCAGACGATTAAAATATATCTTAAAGTTCAAAATACCAATGTTGCTTACACGACGTATATACGACCAATACATCCTTCCTGTCACTATCATACCATACGATTCAGAGACTTGCTTAGTAAAGTTCAATGCAAGAAAACTTAGAGTTATGCCAAGAGCAATGGAAAGATAAATGGTAAATATAACCCTAAGAGATCATAAGAGAAATAACTGGATCAGATAACAGACATAACTAAAAGATGTGGTGAAAAGATCATTGGGATATTGGGTAGGATACATGAATAGAATAAAAGATGATAGGTGGACAAAGAGGATGCTACAATAGAAACCGAGATCTGGAAGAAGGATACCGAACGCCTAAAAACACGATGGAAGAACGAACTAAAAAAGACAGCAGATATTGAATGATTAAACGTGACATAAAAGAGAGAGATGAAGAATTATAGGGAAGGTCTTTATTCAGCAGTGGAAAGAAACAGGCCAGTAGTGATAGTGATCGTTGAAATTCTAGCTCATTGTTGGCTTTGATGAACATAATATCAACCACATCTGCTTGACGATGTTCTAATTACCCTCGCTACCTAACATCTGCTCCACGATGTTTTCGGGAGTAAAGTAAACTTCCAGTTGCATTTGGGCCACTTGCCTCGCTTCACTCCAGTTTGCGCAGCTGAAGATGGTATCTGCTGCATCATCTTCAATGTCCCCGTAGTATTGTCAGTTGGGGGAATCCGTCCGCTTGAACCGGTATAAGGAGCTCTGAAAGCACCCGTGTCCACTGAGCACCTGTGTGATATCATATTTGATCTCCCCATGTTTCCTCGTGACCTACGAAACAATGCTCCCATAAATGCTGCCACTTATCGTATAACCTCTGCAGGATGCTATTGTAGTTTTTTTGTGTCCATCCCGTATTTAGCATCTCACATCTCCGCCCTAAAGTGGACCGACAGAAGGGATACTAACATCAAAGCCGCAACCTTAAAATTTGCTCAGTATGCCCCGAATATATGCAGAGCACTCTTCCGATGCACCGCCTGTAATTGTGGTCTATAAGTCACCTCCTCCTATAGGCTCACTAGGTCCTCGCATGTTTTGCATCGGTTTCTGAAGAGCTTTCGTTAATCCCGTGCCTTCTTTGTCAATCGGGTAATGGGATATTTGAATCTAAGGCGCCTGTTTGGCCTCATTTGTCGTCTTCTAGAGTTCACTACTGCTTCTGCTTTGCTTTGGTTATTACGGTAATGTCGTCTGCAAACCCAATAATGCTTACCTCAGATGGAGTGGAAAGCTGCAGGACACCGTCGTGCATTACGTTCCACAGAAAGGAGTCAAGCACTAAACCCTGGGGGACGTTACTGCACGTCAAGATGGTATGTTGACAAAGCTTCTCTTGGATTTCATGTTGACGAACGCTGAAATAGCTCGCCACTACATTATTGTGTAGGTAGGGCGGCACCTTTCTCCTCGAGAGCTCTTCTATTATAAGTTTCCATCTTACCGAAAGAGTATAACCCCTTATCGCATACCGGGTCATATATGGCACATAGCAAAAATCGACATTTTTAATAGCTCCCAACTGGTTAATTTTCGTAACTGCATATCTAGACAGAATTGATATAGTACTAAGTATAGATGTATAATAAAAAGAATTTCTAACGTTTTTTATTTTTTAAAATAATTTTCTGGTACTTCTCGCAACTTATTCTATATCTCTGATTTCTTCTGACAAAAACAAAAAAATCATGCAGTAAGGGGATAAAAAGTATTTTGTAAAATGATTACAGCACTAGGAGGGGGGCTATTATCATGGGTATAATAGTAACATGTAATTACGGCGTAAGCTCTCACTTTATTTGCCCCTATAGATTTTGACTATTACATTCAGTGCTTCTTTTTGTTGAATTATTACAAAATTTTCATTAGAAAAAAAGTGATGCACACTTCTATCTTTTAAATTATTGTACGCCACAGCAGATATCTACGCGGAAAATAGTTTTATTACAAATTTTAGGGAGTTTTACTTGAATTTTTCAAAATTGCTTAAAAAGTATTTGCCTTAAATATAACTTTTTAATGATATGTAAAAGCAAAATATTATAGATATAAAATAGTTACGAGTGCAGAAACGGAAAAGATACTTCGATGAAAATATTTTATTAACAATAAAAATTTTATTTAAAAATACATTTCTTAAGTCTTTGCTCTCTGAACTTCATGGGAAGTTTCCATTAAAATTTATTACAACTAAGTTGTATCAAACATTTCACCAAATTGATAATATTTATTATTTAATAATTAACATACTAAGACAAGATGGTATAATTTCTTGCTGTAATTTCACATGTACCCTCAAACCGCAAAACTGTCTTAGTGGAATCCCCAGCCTAATTAGTGTAGTTTTTGTAGGTTGGAGACTATGAACCTGACAAACAAAGAAGCCTGTTCTGTACACATAATTTACTTTTACATGTACTTTCTATGAGCATAAGTATTACACTAAAAAAAATTAGTTCTTATGGCAAACAAAATCTTGTACTCGTATTTTACTTTGAAGCTGTAGTAAAAAAGTATTGAAAATTTTTTATCAAGCAAATTTTCTTTTTGCAAGTTCTAACTGCTACAGATTAATAGAGATGAAATTATCATAGATTAACGGAAAATTGATCTTCGTTGTTTTAGTTGTTACAAAACAATACATAAATTTTCCAGAAATTAGGATAATAACAGTTAGCCATCAGGCAAACTTGTATTTCGCTTGATTCTACCCACGTCTAAGAGAAAGTGTCATATCTTGAAAATTTGATCCTGCCCGATTTAATCATACCACGATAAAGATGATTGCCGCGCCATGAGGCGTTCATTAGAGGATTGAGAAATTAACTTGACGATCTACTGACTCGACTCGAAAATGCCATTTAAAATTCAAATAAAACAAAAAATTTGATTAAAGCCGGAAATAGTTGAAATACATGAATAATTAATTTTACACTTTACTAATCCACTTACGCTCTCCAGCTTGAAACTTTATAATTCGATAGAATTTTTTGACATCACGGTTTGCATTCTTTATTACAAAAGTTTTCTTGTTAATTACGTTAATTCCACAGATTTTTAAAACAAAGATTTTGTTTCGACAAATTAATGCTGAAATAAATTCTCAAAAATAATTACGTCTCCAAGTTCAAGTAGATCCAAATAAATTAAATTTACATAAAGATATCTTGAAAAACACAAATTTTTACATTTTGCGCAAATCAATTTTCATCAAATCATTAAAAAAATTCTTTTCTAATTTAAAAAGATGCTCGCATTTGAAGGGACGAGGTATATATGCGAGTCGCAGTCAGTTACGTAACAAATAACTTACCTATAAATCTTTAAAGAGATTTGTGCGTAAAACTTTATTGGAACTAGAAAAAATATCTAAAGCTTTGTTCTTTTATCTCCTCTAACAGTGTGATTACTTAAAGGATTTAAAGGAGTGTTCTTTTCCATTAACTTTGTTTTCCGGATATCTTATAAAATTTTAATTGTGATTCGATATCGGACATCTTAAATTATTCGATTGATTAAAAACCATGAAATGCTTGTTCTTATTTCTTTTTTAAAATAATATTTTTGACGCTGGAAAAAAATTTCAAATTTATATTTGCTCGAAATATTCGTTCGTTACATTCAGCTCTCAAACAATAGGGCTCTCCGCCTACGAGTAAATACAAATACCCCTCATACTGTTACAAATAAAACCTTTTCTCACCATACTAAACGTGACTTTTAAAATAAATCGCTACGAAAACACGTTTTTTCCAGAAGCTATCAAAAATAATTGACAGAAAAATGTCAATACTACTTTTTCACAGAATCGCAAGTTGGATTGATTTAGCGTATAATGCGAATCACTTTAAAAAAACATTTTATTACGCTGTTCGTATTTTTTTTGTTGACTTTTTTGGTTCCATATATCACATTTAGACAGGTAGTTATTTTTTTAAAATAAATTTTTAACTTAGCCGTAAGTGTTCTGATCTGTTAGAATTCGACGATCGTATAGTAATTTCCTCCATCGCTAATGAGATTTAAAGCTTCAATCTTGAACTAAAATTGCGGTAATCTGCTAGCAGGTTATAATGACAAATTTATAATAAAAAAATCTTGTAAATAAATAAAAGGATATTTTATTAAAAATTTCGTGGCCAAGTCCCATTTTTGTAATTTCGTCTTAAGTTTTTCTTTAATAATTTCCATCTCTATTTTATTATATTATTCATGTTTTTCTAATAATTCTCAATTTCACCAACAAAAAAATAGCGCTATATTGCATTATCATATTATCAAACTTACAGTCAGTTTGAATTAAAATATTATTTTAGTGTCGTATTTTTGTTAGATTTCTAAAATACGTTTCGTTTAATTATCAGGATTTTAAAAGCCTTATTTTTGAAATTATTACTAAAAGTTTGATTGTTAACTATTTCGTGTTGAGAATTTCATTATGTAAAACGATCTTGTAAAATTTTAATACAAACAGTGCCGTGTTGTAGAAATTACCAACAGTTGTTAATTTTCTCATTACTTGTGCGAATAAGAGAGAAATTGGCGCTTACAAGTATTTACTTTGTCACATCTATTTTTGTGTCTTAAAGAGACACAAAGGCCAAACAAACCTTCCTTCTAATTGATACTGTTTATATTTCTATAGAATAAAAAACTTTCTGCGATTGGCTTACTTTGATTTTGATTTAGAAGACGTGTTACTCGTAAAAGTCTTGATTTGGTAAAGTAAGACTTTTTAGGTTTAGTCGTGCGTTTTCCAATCAAACTTTCTTTGTGTTTCTACTTGAATTTTCTACTTGCAAATATATCATTTGAAAATACGTTCTCAGAATATGCAGAAAACTAATTTAACGCTTACATTTTAATTTCCACTTATTAAGATGGCAAATTTATATGTTATTTGGTCATAAGAACAAACATTCATCAATTCAAATAATAAGTTAGTAATCTGCAGCAATAGAAATCACTGTTTTTATTTACTGTTTTCATCAAGTTTTAAAACCTGTTAAATTTTTGTAGCTGCAGATTACTTATTACTTCAATTAAACAAATGTTTGCCAAATAATATAAATTTTCTACTTTGATTTAATTAAAAGTTTAATTTTTCTAATGTTCAGCCAAAATAAAACGATACCTACTCTAAAAATTGACATTTCGAAATTAAACAATGTAGTAGTAAAATGATCTTGATATATTATCTGCAAATCATCTAAAAAGCTTTTGTAGTTAAAATACTGAAGCTTTGTGTTACATTGTTTTAGTTTTGAACTTCGTTTTTCATTTAAATAAGAGGAAATATGTTGATATAGCTTTAAGTTTCCACTACAAGTTTCACTTTAAGGTAAATACTGTTATAACCTAACGCGAATATATGTAATCATTAAACTTCTCAAAACTTTAAGAAAATCTTCAACTAACCATTTCAATAATTAAACTTTGCAATATATAATAAAAATTTATATGAAATGAAGTAGTTTTGAAATCACGTTTAACGTAATTGCTTGACTTTATACGACTTTAATGAAATTGATAGGAAACTCGAATATCTCGATTATTATATTTCTATAGGAATCATTTTATACATTAAATCAAATGTTATACATAAATGAATTATTAAATTTATAATTTGTAATAGGTATTTATTTTAATATTACTATTAAATTTTAAATTACAAAGAAATAGTAATTAATTATTAAATTAATAATAAATAACAATTATTTAAATTATTTAAAATCAATTAAACCTAATTAAAACTGAATCGAATTAAAACTAAAGTAAAACTATAGTGATTTAAAGTAATCTGCGTAGAGCATGCATTTTTTATCCGACGGTCTGTACACATTCTTTAGTTTGGCTTACCTCATCATTGGGTAATTAGGTGTAATTAATAAAAATTTAATATTCAAACATTTTGTTAATAGTAATATATTAAAATTACAAATAAAAATGTATATTGAACTTCTTTAATATTCCTTTAAATTTCCATCCGTTGAATGAAAAAGAGCTTGGCATGATTGTCACCACATTTCTTAAATACATTTTTCTAATGTTATAACAAAATAAGTTGAGTCCAATAATCATACACCAAAGTTATACCATCAGGCTGCTTTCCGTCGTCATGTGACATGCCTGGAGGTCCTAAAACAGCAGAAATATTACCAAATACAAGAGACCTCTTATGTTTATTATAGTCTCTGTGTCTCGACATTCTAAACAAACTGATAACTTATTCCGCAAACCCACATACATAATAAGAGATTTGGCTTTGACTGTTTCCATAAGATTAGCTCTGCCCATGGTTAGTGTTTATATTGTTAAATTACGTTTGGGCATAATTTGCACTCGATTAGTGCAGCGGTGCTTATCATAACCAAAAATTCATTGAATTAAAGTTTTTAATTTTTGTAGTAATGGCTAAGTCTGCTCCAAGCCGTTTTGACAAGCGCTATATTAATTAAAAGTATAGTTTAATCGCTTCGTAATAATGCGAATTTTTAGTGTAAAACTTGAATACTCTGATACACTTTATAGTCCTATATCCGATTTGGAAATGGAAACTCTTGAAGCCATGCCCCAGCTTCAAGTTTTGATAACGCTCAAATTTGTGCATGATCAATATCCGAGCTGATTTCTAAAATATTCTTATAAATATTCTTCATAGTTAGATTATTGCAATTACTCTACAAATTCGGAAAAGTGGGTAAATTCAAACCTGGACATAATGTCCTACATGTCTTCATCTATAAAGCTGATCTCAAACATACTGTTAAGTGACGGATAAATAATTTTATCAATCAGATTGAAGTAATTATGGCAAGAAGACAGGAAAGTGGGCAGAGCTACGTTTGAAATATAAAGTATACCTATTCCGCCAAACTTAATAGGAAAGCTAGTTAGTTATCACAAATTACTTAAAATATAATAATTTGTAAGTTTGAATAAAACAATAAATAAATAAATTGAATCTTGAAACTTCAATCAATCAATCAATCAACAAAATTTATTTGGCTCTTTACATAAAATTATTTTTTAAAACATACAAAAAACAATTGAACATTTTAAAATTTAATGATAAATAACGAGATGGTGAGAGACCCTGCAGTAACGCGTAACTCTCTTTGCCGGAATTTTTAGTGCCTGAGACTTTTTTAAATATTTTGTTAAATTGTGACGTTTTAGTCCGTATCGTTTCATAACTTATTGAATTTGGAAAGGTTGCAAAAAAAGTTTTAAAAAAAATCCTGCTTTTAAAAATTAAAGTATTTACAAGGAATTTGGAATACCTTGGTACTTCGTACTCTTGACGTTCCTAGTGTCTGGTATCGTAGTCCTCTTCGTCGTGGTGATTGTCCGTTGTCAGTGTTTGTCAGAATATTGATAGGGTTTGGTACGTCAATTTGTGTTTAAGTCGGAAAGGGGCGTTGTCTTGTCGCATTTTCGTCTTGTCTTTGGTAAGTTTACTTTTCGAAATTTGGGTGTCGTAGAATTTAGATGAAAGTCGGTTAACGTGGTCTTGAAAGTATTCGACGTTAGTCAGTTCATGTAGTGTCGTAATTCGTGTGTAACGGTCCAGTCCAGTGATCAGTCGCAGGTTCTTGTTCTGAAACAGCTGCAGCGGCTTAATTGGCGTTTTTGAGACGTTGCACCCTCCCGCTGCGGCGTACGTGAGTATTGGTCGCAGTAGGGTTTTGTAAAGTAAAAGTTTTTTCTTTGCAGTCATAGTATCCCCTTTCATGAAGAATAAATTTTCCTCATTTGTCCGTAAGCAATTTGTTTTCTATTTTGTAAATGAGTCCGAAAATTTAGTCTTAAGTGTTATTTTTTCAGTCAGTTTTAAAAGGCTATTTAGCAGGCTGATCGGTCGCTAGCTGGTCAATAGCGTAGCGTCTTTGTTGGGTTTGTGAATCGAAGTCACTAAGCCCAACTTCCAATCCATCGGAAAGTGCTGTAGACGAATGACCGCGTTCACTATATTATAATTTATTTGCACTATGGTCTTTTTCGAACGATTTTTTTAAATTAAATTTTCAATTTTGGCAGTTCCTGGTGCTTTTCGGTTCGGTGGTATATTTATTAAATTTTTAATTTCGGTCGGGTTGGTCATTACTTTTTTGGGGTACAGTCACTTAACCCTCATCACGATTTTCAAAATTTCAACTGCACTATAGGAAAGAGCACACTTTTATAGGTAGAATACATAAAAAAAATGGGAGGATGTGGCATTAATTTTCGAAAAAACGGCATTTTAAAGTTATTAAAAGTAGGTAGTTGTAACCTGATACACCCCGTTGCAATGTGGCGAGCCACGGTCAACTTGCACGTTCCGTTCCTATTCTTCATTTTGTTGACGGTACGAGTGCTTTAATATACTCTTAATGTTATGTTAATCGCGGTCGACACCCGGACGAGTTCTATGGCTTCGAGTTCCACCCTTGGCGAGTTCTGTCATTATTCAGGGATTTTTTTTAATTATTTTGCGTAAGGTGAAAAAATAAAACAGGCCTGGAGGGCACCAAAGGTGTTCGGAGGGTCTGCTTTATTTTTGTGCCTTACACAAAAATGTCTAATCATGCAGCCGTGTTAAAAGGTGTATCTAAAATACATGTAAATTTTACATCTTTAAAATCGATTTTTTCGAAAATTAATGCCACATCCTCCCATTTTTTTTTATTCTACCTATAAAAGTGTCCTCTTTCCTATAGTGCAGTTGAAATTTTGAAAATCGTGATGAGGGTTAAGTGACTGTTCCCCTTTTTAGAATTCTTCCGTTGTCAGCGTCTTGTTTAAAAAAGTTTTAACGTCGTTCCTAATTTTGGTTGGTTTGTTGGTGTCCGTGGTATCGGTGTTATGAACTTTTTGAAAAGTTACGGCTATTGCCTCGGCTTTTTGGACGTCGGTAAAAGCGGTAGCGTTGTTTTCTAATTTCAGGACCGGAATAGGTTGGAAAGTTTTTTTTAGTTTGGCAGTCGCCAAATGGAGTTGTCCTGTGGTTTCAAGTTGGTTAGTAAGTCGGTCCATTGTTTATTTTTAAATTGTCGAATTTGTTCTTCTATGTTCCTCGTCATTAGTTGCATGGTATTTTTTGTGCCGTTCGTTGCCAAAGACGTCTATAGTGTTGCGGTCGTTGATTTGGTTTAAAATTTTGTCCGGTAGATTTAGTTTGTCGGGTTAATTTTTGATTTCTTTTGAATTCTTTGACTTGGCGACAGTTATGAATTGCGTAAATTTTCTAACTTCGGTCTCGAGTGTGTGCATCGAATTAATGTCGGGCTTAATTTGGATGTTTTGGTCAAGGTCAAATCTAAATTAGTTTCAGTTAGTGTTTTTGTAACTGGTAATTTTCTTCGTGATCTGTGATTTGTTTGCGTTATTGCCGAAATGAAATTGTACCACGTTATGGTCGGAGCTTATTCATGCTCGCGAGAGCGGTTTGTTCACGGCGTTGTCCACGTTTTTGATCACTTGAATGTCAATCGTTGTCGGAGTGATGTTGTTTGCTGGGTAATTGGTCGGTGCATCCGAGTAGTGTATGTTCAGATCTTTGTTAGTACAGTAGCGTAGCGTAGCGTAATAATCGATTTGGAATCATATTATTGCATCGATATTGATGCAATATTGGTTATCAATATATTGTTGTATTGCGAAGATAGTGACTAAGAAAATTTAGTATTAAATATTTGAATTTTGTATTGTAAATAATATTTTGTAAGAATTAAAGATTTGCAATAAAACTTGCGGAGTTGGGGCTTTGGACCAAAACTGACCGACAACAAAGCATACATTTATTTGTGAGTCAGTTATATTTAATTTAGTAATTTTATAAGTTTTTGATTGTTGAGATCAAAGTAATTTTATTTTTGGATGAGCGATTTATTTGATTGATATTTAAAAGTTGGAATTGTTGAGATTTTTGTTAAATAATTGGAAAATATTTTGTCGAAATAAAAATTTATTGCTGCGATAATAATTTAAATTTTAAAAATTTAAATAATTTAATTGGATATTTTGAAAATAAAATTAGAGTTATAAGAGCTCAACGTGTGGCGTGGCTGATATTGCATTGAATTATTATTAAATAAAGTGTAAAAGTTTATAATTAAATATTTGGAAAATAAAATTAAAGTTATATGAGAACAACGTGTACTTAGAACGTATAGCATTGCATTGATAAATTGAAATTGTTCGATCCTCGACCAAGTGAAAATTTTTTTAAAGTTTAAATAATTTTATTGAACATTATTAAAGTCAAATTTCTATTATAATTTTGTTAAAAAATCAGAACCTACAAACTCCCGCCATAGCAGAGCGAAATAGTGTGATTGAATCAGCACAATATTGTAGAAATATTAACTGAACTAAAACTAACAAAACTAATAGGTCACCAAATCTTAAACATCAGCAATATAGTGTACTCCAAAACAAAGTAACCACTCCCACTTTTCAATATTGGATTGAAAACAACAAGGAAATTTACTAAATTAAGGGATTCTTGAACAACATAGTCCTGTTTGAGCCTCCACACATCAAAAGAGAGATCCTCCAGTGCTCATGATTTCAACGTTTAAACCACACGAAAAATTACTGCCACTACAATCCTTGTTACGTCAAATGCGCCGGTACTTCTAATATCAGAATCTCACCTAACAAACAGAAGCTACTTAAGAATACCTAAATACAACATATATTATAGGAATCATCCTGTAGAAAGAGCAAGAGGGGGCACAGCAAGAATCATAAAAAGATCTATCAGACATCATGAACTTCAAGAATATACTGAAAATTTCTTACAAGCTACTAACATAGAAGTGGAAGATTTTAATGGTAAGTTAACAATCTCATCAACATATTGTCCACCAAACATAAACATCCAGAAAGAAAGCTTTGAAAAACTTTTTAAAATCCTCGGTCAGCTCTTTATTGTGGAAGGTGACTTCAACGCTAAACACACAAACTGAGAATCAAGACAGATAAACTCAAGAGTCAGACAGCTATTCCATGCGATTCTATACTCAAAAATTAATTTTTATATTTGTATTAGAATATTGTGATGTTTGTTAACCTTCTATATTAGAATTAATTGAGTGGATAGTTGAGGAAGCGGTCATAAAAACAATTAAATTGACCGACGTTTCTGGTTCTTTATTCTCCCATTTTCAAGGCTTCTAGAGAGAAAATAGGTGTTAGCGAGCCACCATATTCCTGTAAACTTCTATTCTTAATCAACCAATATTCCACGTGGTGTTATCAAATGCAACTCAAACTAAAATCAGACAAACTTATTAAAAATTACTAAAATTATGTTAGTAATAAAAATTAGATATATCTAATCTAAATTATAACATCTATGTACATATTGTCGTGTTACAAAGTAATATTTGACCGTCTCTGATACTTCTGGTAAATTTTTGTATTTAAAGTTTGTTGATGCTGATTTTATAAAATGTAAGGTAAGGTGAGGGCTCTTTTGCCAAAGATGCCCGCCGAATTTTAAATTTAGTTTATTAAATTTTGACTCCGTGGATTTGAGAACATTTTATACGAAAAATTTTGAAAATTGTTATTTTTATTTTGAACATTGCGATTTGAATTGTTTTGAAGTATTTTGGTCCAGCGTGACCAGGAAAGCGTTTGATATTTTTGATTTTGTAAGTTTTTGGATTTTATTTTTATTACTAAAAAAAATATTTTTTTTTGAATAAATGATATTTTTAATTATAACTATTATTTAATAAAATTAAAATTAATTTAATTAGAAGTAAAAATGTAGTTATAAGAAAGGACGACGTGTGGATTCAAAGATACCACGCAAAATTGTTAATTTGAAAACGTAAGTTTGATCCTCGTAACTTCGAAAATCGAAGTTTAAAATAATTTTCATTGGAAGTATTTTTGAAATAGAATTCAGATAATTTTTATATAAAAAATTGCGCTGCAATATATTTTAAGTAAAAAGGTTACATTAACACAATGTACATTAAAGTGAATGTTTATTGCATGTGGCAGGATATTATTCGGTCATTGAAACTAAAGTTATTACTATAAGTGAGAAAATTAATTTTATACAATTATTTTAAAATGAAAATTAAAAAAATTAACCTATAAATAATAACTCTGATGTACTATAAATTTTGATAAAGGTTAATTGTAAGATATAGTATGATTTACAAAATGGCTTTTCGTCATTTTCTTGTTTTTTCTCTTTCTCGTGTCTTATTGTTCATCAAACACAGCAAACCTACAACAAGTGCATGTTTAATTTGATGTGTTGGAATCTGCAAGCTATACTTCATACTGGTTCGGGAAGCATGGGATCAATTTTTCAAATGATACTTTCAATAGTACACTTATTCAACACAAACCTAAAAATTAATTAGATCAGAAAATCAGAGCAAACCAAATTTGGAGCTTTCTATCTACATAGAATGTATTATTTTCCAGTTTTTGGCAATGATCAGTAAACAACTGGGAAGGTTTTATCAGAACCTTTTATCAGACACATGGTTTGTCAACTTCTTTGATATCCGTCAACTCTCTTCCTATGAGTAAATTGGGTTCCAAAGCATCTAAACATTGAATGGTCATAGTAATACATTGGGAATTAAAAGTGTGTCTATATATTATTTCAAGCAGTTTGCACTGAAAGTAAACACAAGAGACAGATAGAAAAATATATTGCAGGAAACAATATATTCGAAACAAGATATTTGCAAGAAAAAAAGTTTCTCCACGAGAATTACTACGTCAGTTTGTTTGATATTAAATCTTGAGAAAACATTCCAAATATCTTGTATGAAGCATAAATCACGTTTCGAAAAATATAAAAATTGAAAACAAATCTGTTATATAAAACTATAATATTATGTTCAATAAATAGTACTATTTACCCAATTGTATAAAAACTGTATAAAAACATATTTTTAGACCTCTAAAAGCTTTGTGCTTATGAACACAAACGAATAGTTATTTAATCTTTGCAGACTGGTTATAGTTTCCAATCCAAATAGAAAGTTAAACATAGCCTGGAACTTTAAAGCCAATTAACGCTTTAGTTATAACGTTATCTGGATAATATCATGCTGAAATTAGTAAACTTAAATCATTCTAAGCCTACTATAAAATTTCATTTTATAATAAATTAAATTTATTTGTTGAAATTATTAAAATCAGTTTATACTGGTAGATAGGTTTAATAAACATATCGCCAAATATTTTTTTGGTCATTTAAATCAACTCAAAAATCAGAGAAAAAGGTAATGTCATGTACAAGGTGGATGGACAGTGGCGGAACAGCATTAATTAATTAAAAAATTTCATTGGTTACTTATTTTTTAGACTTCGTCTCTCAGACGACGTTTAAAAAAAAGTGAATTAGCCGAGGAACAATGTAATAAAAATATACTATTTTTAAATTTTCGCGTATAAATTTCACTTCGTTTTTTCACGTAGCTGTTAAAATAATTCATATTACTTAAAATTTCTTCGTTTCAATATTGCGGTGAAATTTTATTGTCAATTAAATTTAACCTTGTGGTTGCTAGAAAGACTTAATTTGAAATTAAATGAAAATTTAACCTAGCAATCTAGAGGAGAAAATTTCTTTGAATTTTGTTTATACAACCAAACAAAGTCCAATGTTAATAACTGTAACTTGTAAACTGCAAAACGCAAACCCAAAAGGAAAGTAATTTATTCACTCACAGGTATTAACAAAAGACATTTATAGCTATAATATTAGTCTGTTGTGTCGAATAATTATAATGTATGGTGTAGTTCATTTAAATGTACTTACTAAAAGCAATTTCTATTCAAATTCAAATTATTTTGTTGGTTTTTATTCAGTACTCTTTGAGTAAAAACGTAACCCGC
Source organism: Cantharis rustica (assembly GCA_911387805.1). Lineage (NCBI taxonomy): Eukaryota > Metazoa > Arthropoda > Insecta > Coleoptera > Cantharidae > Cantharis > Cantharis rustica. Next base: position 47,048,377 of record OU426878.1, on the reverse strand, counting down.
TAATGCAAGGCGAATCTTTATTTGTCTTGAGTTTCGTACGTACAACGAGAAATTTCAAGTCTAAAATACCCTAATCATCCAGATTATCCTGGCCGCTTTGAGAACCTACAGAAACATTTACATTTCAGATCTGACAAAACGACGAGAATATAAATTCAAGCGGTTTGTTCTTTTGTCAACATGTTGGCAGATAAAAAAAATTGATTCAACGTTTATTGAAATCCTGAACGTCTTTGTGTTTCGATTTTCAATGTTTTCTGCAAAATATATTCTAATTAATTTATTTCACGAAACATAATGTAGTTGTCAAGAAATAAAATAAAAATGAAATATTAATTCAATAGCTTCTCAGAAAATTCAATAAGATCGTTTATTTCAGGCTTTAACCTTTACGTTTGTCGTTTTTTCTTATCTGACAAGAAAGGAATCGACTCATTTATATAATGAAATTTATCAGGTTTATTTATTTCATTTTTTATTACTTGAACACTAAGGAATTATTACCTATAATTTACAAAACTATATTAAATGTTTTACCAAATTTATATCAATTTTACACCGAACTTTCCCTAATAAAATTTAGATACAAAGATAATTACTCAAATATCTCATATTTTAATAACTCCCACAGGTATTTAGGATTTCCATTTTCTTTCAAAGAGACAAAAAATCGTTACTTTTTTACGCTTAATTTAATGTTTTATTTTTAATTTTCGGTTCACACGTTTAAAGCTGTTTGAACCCTTATTTCTTCTTTTAATTTTGCCGGCAGCCGCTAATAAACTATTCAGTTTAATCAAAATTGTTCCACTTAATTTGCATGTAGGTATTTATAAAATATTCAGTTATTAAAATTTATTATTTTTGTTGGTTTATATGTAAATCTAACTTGCTAAAAATAATCAATTTAATTTAAATTTTTTATTTATTTTTAAAAATCCTACCTTTAAGAAACCGCATTGCTTTCTCTCTTTTAAAAGAAAAGGTTATACGACAATGTTGTTGAAGTACTGGGATTTCCTCTAAACTTTGAAGCTTCAATTTCGTTTTAATGTAAATGGATTTCAAATTTTTCTTTTCTTCTGAATGATTTTTAAATCTTTTTTTGAAATTTTAGTTGTTTTTTAATTCAAACCGACTTGAGAGATTTTTCTTATTTCTATTCTATATTAGCATATTACGTGCCGAGGTGGAAAATGCTTCATTACAGTCGAGCGCTAAGTTAGTTGACTGAGGCGTAAAGTAATCCTGTCAATATAATTAGCGCTGTTTGGTATCCCACAAATATTTTTTTTTAATTCTTTTTCTCGTTCTTCGCAATTTATATATTTGATATATAATTTTGTTTGTTATTTATTTTAATTAATTATAATGGATCTATAATTTCTCCTTGTATCTTTCGTGCGTCTACAGTAAGATCGTTATCTTTAAAAATTTCCCTTCCACTCATCGTTTTTTCTTCTTCTTTTATTATAGGCATCTGTCTGTTTTTCTTCACGCTTTTCCTCTCTTCACATTTCTCCTGATGTGGACACCCAGCTCTCCCTCCATCTCTTAGGTGGTCTTCCAGGGTTTCGCTTTGCCAAAGGTTTTAAGTCTCTTGCAATTTTGATCAGTCGGTTGTCGTTGGCTCTGTTTACATGTTCGTTCCACTCCTTTCGTCGATGTCTCACGGACTTGACAACGTCATTCATGCCACATTCCTGTCTCACTTCTGTATTACATACTCTGTCAAGTCTGGTTTTACCAACTATGGCTCGTAGAGTATTCATTTCTGTTGTTCGAAATATTTGTTTTGTTCTGCTGGTTTCTGCGCGGGTTTCGGCTCCATATGTCATTATCGGTCTTATTATTGTTTTGTATATTTTTGCTCTCTATTGACATATATTTGTTTTTCCATGTGACGGTTTTTCATTGTTAATAATTTTCATCTTCGTGGCCCATGTTTTTAGTACTACTGCCACTATTGTTTTTAGTCGATTAGCTCCTATTTTGTAAGCTTTAACCATTTTTGCTTTTACCATAAGGATTTTTTCTATACATTTTTCCACATCTTTACTCACATTATTCTTCGATCTAGAAAAACCTTTAATAATTATAATGTTATTTCTTCTTTTTTCTTTTTCCTTTCTCTCGATTTTGTCCTCAAGTATCTCCATTCTTGGTTTTATGTGTTCTTTCTGGTTTTTCCATTTTTGCTCTTGTTTACTTTAAAATCAACTTTTAGAGCCTTCATTTCTTCATTAATCTCAGTCGTGTTTCTATTTATTTCTATCATTGTAGCTTGTAGTATTTTTACAATTTAAGTCGATTCCATATTGGAAGTTTTAGCTATCTTCAATCGCCTCTATTTGCTTTTCGTCTTTCTCTCACCGCTTTTTTTTTGTTCTTCACTCATATGAGTCATTGATTTTTTACTCTTATTAACCTATATATTCTTCTTAGTCTTTATATTTGTTATATTAATCGGCGTTTAGCTCCACAAAATCACTTATTTCGCCTGGTAACTCGGAGTCGGAGACTCACAAACTCTATAGCACAAACACGCAAACTGACTCTTTTCTTTTGTTTTACAAGTTTAAATTTAAATACCTTTTATAATATTAATATTGTAATATTAGAGTAAAAAGTATAAAATACAAAAAGAATTTCTAAAAGCTTGCTTTTTTTAAATAATTTTTAAAAAAGTTAAAAATATAAATAGTTTTGAAGGTATTTGTTTTGCTAAATAAAACACGAAACTATTTTCGAAACATTTTGTTAATATCAAAATGCAAAAAACTCATTTACAATAAATTAAAGAAATAAATAAAAACAAGTAAAATACAGTTTATAATCCGGACAAGTAACAATAAATTATGTTACAATTTAACACAAACGCACAAATTAATGATATCATACCATTTAAATACTCGTATAATATCAAAACTAGTCGACATTGAATTTGTATTTTATTTGGTAGGAAATACCTACCCATCTTAATTATTTAAAAATAGAAATGCATGAGACAGTAAAAAAGTAATTTTTCAAGGAGATTATAAATTAGTTTGCAACCAAACAACTTGTTAAATAGGTTACATCGGTCTAAGACATTTTGCCGACGCTGCTCTTTTGCCGTCGGCCCTTCCGCCGTTGCTGAATATAATATTTAATTTTTTTAGAAATTAAATTTTGGTTTTAATTTTCACTGTTTTAAAATTATTTATTATAGATGATTTATAATAAATAAAATAAACATAAATATATAGTTAAATTAATAAGAACAATATAGGCTTTAATCAGAAATTTATAAAATAGAAAATTAACCTTTTCTTTTCAGATAATTTTCAGAAAATTCAAAGATGACCCGGATGATTGCGGATTTACATCAACTTTGACACATGGCGAAATCGGCCGTCAAAATTCCATTTTGATTGTAAATTAATAATTAACTTTTTGTAAAAAATATGAAATTTTTTATTTTGAGTTATAGATAAAACGTCATATTATATTCGCACATAATGGCTATAATTCAGTCGGATGATTACACATTTGCCTACGGCTCGCGTATAAACGTCATCCTCGTGAATTATAGCCTACATTATATACTCGTTAAATAATATACTATTATTTTAGAAATTTATAAGTTATAAATAATACGTCATAAACGACAAAATAATAGAGATAAACCTCATCTAAGATTGGTATATATGTACCATATATTACTAAAACTTGTTTATATTGTAAATTGACTGTTGTTTTATATAACAATTATATTGGCAATTTATATAAATGCTTTAATAGATAAAATAAATAAAAATTATCAATGCGTCACAAAAAACAAGAAAATTGAGGTAAACCTCATCATATCGTTGATGAGTTGGTATGGTATCACTTAGTATTACAAAAACCCGTTTATTGTAAATTGACTGTTGTTTCAAGTATTTTCGTAATTTCTTCTTAAACATTGTTATATTTTCTGTGTTTTTAATGTAGTCTGATAATTTGTTATAAAGTCTTATTCCAGTAACTGCTGATTTGCCTATAAAAATCTTGACGAGCGGATACCAAAAAGATAAATAACATTAAAATAAAGCGAATAAGGTATAGGCGAGCTCCATATATTGAATAATTAAAAAAATTATCGATTTTTTGCATTGAAAGTCCGCAAGCAGTTTATTCTGTAGGCGGTACCTGTGCTCCACGTAAATACTGGCAAAAGCAAGTTTTAGTGGTAAGAGTCGACTTCAATTCAATGTTAACCGTGCAGCTGGTAACATCATTTCATAAATCACACTTTGCCAATTTTAGGAAAAATTTTTAATTAGTATAGCGCTTATAAAAACGGCTCGGAGCAAACGGGATGGGAGTGTAGACTGCAGAACCGGCTTTGACTAATGCAACCATGACAAATTTCGGATCATTATAATATAATGATTTAAATAAATATTTTTTACTCTACGAAGGACCTTACAAAGTCTTTGAATTTCGACACTTTCTTGACGATAATTAAATTTAAACTGAAGGTAATTTAGAATTTATGCGCTCCTATATTAAGCTAAGCTAATTGACAGGAGTGGATTATGTAATAGCGAAGCTGTTAAAAAAGAGATGATGGGGAAATTGAAAAGAGAAAAAAAAGGGGAAAGAATATGGGCTACAGAGAGGGGCTACAATAATTTAATTTAAAATATTTAGAAAAGTTTTTAATATCGGCGATTAGAATCGTCATTTTTGTCATTGTGATATTACTCATTACTCTTGCTGAAAAGTTGAGAAGTAGCTGAAAAAAGGGAAGTCGTTTTGAAGTCTTGAATTGTTTTTTTTTTTAAAGTTGATGCTGAAGCTTGGAGTTAGCTAGAAAGAGTTTCTAGATGTAATCATGATTGTTTGATTTTGTGAGGCAAATAGGAAGTCATTAGTTTTGTAGTGATAGATGATTATTAGTTGGAAATTAGGAGATTGATCTTACAAAGATCAATCTTACAAAGATCTTACAAAAATTACATTGAATTTTTGTAATTTTTTCCATTTATTGTACTGAAAGTTTAGCCATTCAATTAGAACTCCTCAAAGCAGTAGGGCCAGATGGCCAGAAATTTTCGAGCAAATCAACTTTGAAATATTGTCGAGGGAGTTTGAAGACAAGATGTGAAACAATTAGCAAATAGTTTTGTAGCACAGGCAAGAACGAGTTGGACTAGGAACCAGTAGGTCTACGGTTCTATTCCCACCTTCGCTATTTTTTTTTTAATTTGGTTTTCTCTAGTGCGTATTTACATCATTTTATTATTGTAAAATTGATTAAATTTATGCTTGTAGACTAAAATGTGTCAACATTTCATTTATTAAATACATCCAATTTGTACTTTTTTTTAACGAATAATAATAAAATGGAATGTTTTAATTATTATTATTCTGGTGGAATCTGGTGGAAATAATTTACCTAATATTTGTTTATAATTTATCATCAGATTTAATTTATTTATTTTACGATTGGTAGAAATAGCAAACATCATGTGGCTAATAAAGCCATCGAACTGACTAGATTTTAACAAGAAATAAAAAGTTAATAAACCAACATATTCTAAAACTACATATTTTTATCTTAAAACTCATTTTCAACAGTTTAGTTTTTATCTAGCGTAGTTACTGAAAAGTTACCATGTCTGATATTTATCTGTTAATTTGCCTGGCCTCTTGTCTGATAGTCTGTGCAGTGAAATCGCTAAATTACGCATGAAAGATGCCCTTTTGTACTACGAGCATTTACTTAAAGAAAATAATACGCACTAGAGAAAAAAAATAAAAATAAAAAAACTAGTGAAGGTGGGAATAGAACCGTGGACTCACTGATGATTTCTAGTCAAACTCGTTCTTGCCTGTGCTACGGAACTATTTGCTAATCGTTTCACATCTAGTCTTCAAACTCCCTCGACAATATTTCAAAGTCGATTTTCTCGAAAATTTTTAATCATCTGCCCCTACTGCTTTGAGGAGTTCTTATTGGAGGGCTAAACTTTCAGTACAATAAGTGGCAAAAATTTCAAAAATGCGGAGGTCATATAGTATAGGAGTATATAGGTCATATAGTATAGAAGGTAATATTGTAAGATTTGTAAGATTTGCTTGTAAGATTACCCTTGTAAGATTTTAACTGATTGCTTTCTGAATATTTTAATAGTTTTGTTTTTAACGCTGATTTTCTAATGATAAATTTTAATGTTTATGTTTGTAATTTACGTCACAATCTACCATAATTTTATTAAAAAATTTTTGGCATCTATTGCCGAAATCGAAAATCGTGCACTCTTCTTCCATTGTACTAAGCTAATTATTTCGGAAGAATAAATTTTAATTCTCCGCAAATTGCGTAGATAAACAAAAATGGTACTGTCTCACCTGTAAATCTCGACAGATTATTAAACAGTACTTGATACTTTTTTTTTATTTTGATAATGTGGTTAGGATTTATTTGAATTTTATTTCTCTCAAATATAATAGCCGTGGTCATTAAACAGAATCGGAATTAATTGGCATGTTTTTTTGGAAACAATTCCATTAATTTTATTTTCTCTATGTTTAGTAAGAGTTTGTTCTTATGTGCATAGTTTTTCTAAACTCTTGATGATTTTCTCGCATTTATAGATTTTAGAGACGCATATTTTACTGGTATCACTTCCAAAGCTAACCTTCTTTTATTAAATTAAAATTAGTTATTTTTGATTAATAATTAGAAAATATTCAGTGTAAAAAACAAAATGTTACTTTTTCAACAGTTCAACGGCAAATACTGTAAACAATCTCTCATTGTGCCACATAATTGAACTTATTCTATGTGATATTCTGAATAACAATAAATGTTCCATTCAGAATTTATCGCTAGCAGTCAAATAATTTTTTAAGGGCGATTCAAGCAATGATTTTACTGAGCTTTGTCCTACGCTTTTTGGCAATTTATTGATATTGCATCAAAAGTTTTTCAAGAAGTTTTTCAAAATGCAGTTATTTTTATTACTATTATTTGGCTTCTTAAGTTTTAAATTTAACTGCGTTTGAGCATTTCTTTAGCTCAAAATATAATGAAATGTTTTTGCGTTGTATCGCAATCTTATTTCAGATTTTTATCCATCCTGCTGAATGTGATACTGTATTCTTGAACATTCAGATTTTTTTAGCTATTTAACCTTTGTATACTATGTAGGCAATATTAACTAATATTAAATATTTAGTATTTGTTCAGTTCAAAATATAATAAAATGTTTTTTTGCGTTGTATGACTATCTTATTTCTGATTTTTATCCATTCTTCTGAATGTGATGCTGTATTCTAGAACAGTTAGTTTTTTAGCTATTTAACCTTTATATTGTGGTGTTTCAAAATGATTGCGACTCACCCTATGCATTTTGGTGAAATTTTAGCTTTAATAATTAAGTTGTAAGATTGTAAGATTTGCTAGGTGGGCGGGTGGCGTGATTGATTTAGCGAATGAATGCTAATATGAAGTCGAAGGTTCGAACCTCGACAAGGTATAAAAAAAATTTATAATTGTATAATTGAATAAGAGAAAAGGCTTCTCGTGCCAACCAAGGCTGACAGCGGGTGCGTGATTTTTGTATGCCCGCTGAGTTTTAATATTATTTTTTGAAATTGTAAGTAATATATTATTTTGATTGATTGAATAAAGTGATTTTATGCGTTTGCATTATTGCGTAATTATTTTTGATATTTGGAATTTGGATGATTTTTGATACGTTGCTACTGAGCGGTAGTTGATTTGATGGTTTTGATTGCTTTAGAAGTAAAGATTGAAGGTATAAAATATGAAATTGGACGGGAATTATTTTAAAATTGGAAAGTTAAAAGATTGCATTTGTGCAAGCGAAGCCAGCTGCTGATAGCAAGGCGATTTGGATACGCGTTAAAATTGAAAGTACGAGCCCAGTAAAGTTTTACATTTACATTAATTGAAATTGAATACGATTTGAAGAATTATTATTGGAGAAATTATTTGTTTGGATTTGAAGACGAAATTATTTTAGTTATCGTTTTAAAAGAAGGGCAAACAAAGAAATACACAGGAACCGACTACTGAGCGTCTTTTTCTTGATCTCCACTGAGAAAAGCTAGCTGGGAAAATAAAAGATTGTGAAGGATAGGTAAATTTACAAAATCCCACAACAATATATTACGTAGGATATCAACTCGGAATTTTAGTTTTTAACTGCAAAATATTATTTTCAAAATCAAATTTAGAGTATTTTTTAACAACTTTTATTACAGTTTTAAAGATTGGATTCGAATGTTTTGAAGATCTTTGAGTAATACTTGGTTTCATTCTAGTATGGCGTTAGAAAAGTATTCTCTTAGTGTTGTTACGAAAGAAACTTTTTTAATTTGCCCAATTACCTTTGTGATTATCATCATCAAGCGGTGTTCTTAAAAATATTATTCATCCAAGTGTAATACATACTAGAGCATATTTACTATTCCCATTCTTATTCAAGAAATTATCGCTACCAGAATGTGAGTGTCAAATTTTTTTTGGTGCGATAACAGGTTTATAATTTACTGCGTTACAGCAACATAGGTGCTAAATTAATGATAAAGTAAATAATCAGTAAAAATGACTACGTAAGTGCAATTATATTTGTTTAAATAAACAGTCTATCAGCAAGAAATAATTAGCAGCAAAACTATATTACAGATAGCTAATTGAGCGTCTGCTAATAATTTACGCTTGCTAACCTAGTTATGCGTGCAGACAATAGGGAAGTGCACAAAGTATAAAGTTTCATGCTCACCCTATAGGTTCTTATTTAGACACAATTAACTTTATTACTAAATATAGTTACTTGTATCACTTGTTTATTCTGTTTACTTTAATTTATGTAGGTAACCAATTATGACAATAGAACTAAATTATGTAATAATACTGCATTTGCAGGAAAGAGAAACCATTTTAGTATGCTCTCTACGGTAGCATTTCTTTTGTACTATTTTTCGGTTAATACTAAGAGGAAGATAATTGGGTAAGCGTATAGCGATCCCACTGGAAATGAATGAAGTGTGAATAATATTAAGCTAATGGTGCTTCTAAAATAACAACCGATGCAAAAATAAAATAAATTTATTTCCAATAATCTTGTAAAAATATTTAATTTAATTTATTTTGTTACAGGAAAACATATCTTTGGTAATTCCTTGGATAATTGGATTTATTACTTTTATGGCCCTAGAAGCAGTTGCAATGGTTTATTCAAACGTCTTGAGGGATCACGTAAATAGAGTAAGTAAAGGATCTGTTTAATGAGTTTCCCTACTTAAATTATTTTATAATTCCCTCGCTCTGATTGAAACGTGTCGTTCTAAAAATTGAATTTCGCAAACCTTTATCGTTTTATCGCAAATATGTCAAAAGCGTTTCTCAAATCCATTTCAAAAATTAATTTATCATTTTTTCTATTATCAAAATAAAACGTTGCTTTCATGCATAGGTAAAATATACCTATAGAGAATGATGAATTGATATTTTGTAAACTTGTAAACCCGAATTTACTTTGAACGGGGTAGACGCTTTAATTGAATTTCTTTTAACAAATATGTTTTCTGTATTTTAAATTTAGCTTCGCTAAGAAATTTAATAACTTTATGAATTGTTCCCATATTGAAAATTCTTCTTGTTTATTTGCGGTTCTTGTTTCAGCAATTTGACGCTCTTTGTAAAGCAGAAGTAATATTCTTTATTTCAAGAACGGCACTGAACGTAAGTGTTACATTAGTACAATTTTAGTTTTATTGTGGTGGTGCGCATGTATATTTTTAAAATGCAAATTTTAAAACGAATACTTCTAAAATTATTGCTTATCCATTAGATTTTCGCTTTAGGCTTTATGTGTATTACGTGTGTAGCATTACGGTAATTTATTTCAGAACGAATATTTTTCAATTTCACAGGAACTTGAAATTCATTTTATAAAAATAAATATTATTTTGTGATGTTACACTTTTTAAACCAATTGAAAATGTTATTAGCATCCTAATGTCATGGGAATTGAAGTCAAAATTATAAAATCACTTTCTTCTCAGTTCATGTTGTCAGATTTATATATTAATGAAATAAAGTATGTAATAAACTGGTGAACTGATGAAACCAATTCTTTTTCTTCTGGGAGAATAACATTATTCCAAACAGGAGTTTTTTTTCTTAAAAACTTATCGATTTTTGGGCAAACCAACAAAATTTAAGTTTTATACTTATATTCTAGAATTTGTTAAAATGCCATAGAAGTTCCAATGCTAAATTTTCAATGTTTAATAAATTATTTGATCTTTTAATTATTTTAAAGACAAATTGTAAACTGTTTTTCTTTCTAAAATGTCATAAAATTTAAAATACTTTTAATAATTAATGGATGAAGGTAATGTAATCAAAATTTAAAAAAAAACAAAAAAATTAAATTTTTTGTCAAATATTTAAAAATGCATAATTATAACATCGCCTTTAAAACGGACAATAAACTTAACAAAAATATTCATAAAGTGAAATTGAAATCGGAAATTTTGACTAAATTAAGAGTTTATGAGCTCACTTGTTAATGCTCTCAAAAATAAAAAAATAAAATTTTTTTCGTATTAATAAATAATTTTCCTTCCTTCTTTCCTTTCGCTTTCTTCGCTTTCTTTCTCTTGCAATTCGGACAATAAAAACGGAATTGTCCTCTTTTCTCTTGATAGTTCATTGTCTGATGATGTCATAGTATGGTGAAAACGTTTAGAATATAATATACTTACTGTATATACTGAGGTGATTTTTTCTAAAAAGAATTTTTCTCACTAATTTTACCGTGACTAGCTCTTCAATGCGGAGTTAGAAAACTCTTCTCAGAGTCGTGCTTCAGGTGGGCTGTTTGAATGATATAGCACCTAATGACTAAGCGCCAATTTAGTTCTGAAGTTATTAATATTTTAAAATTATTTTCAATTATTAGTCAATTATAGATTTTTATAAATTTTTTAAGGATCTAACCTACGATTTCAAATTAGCATTTGATATTGAAAATTAGCGTTCGATTTTTTATCATTAAAAATTTACTTTCCAAATATCAAATAAATCTAACAACTCGAAATTAATTATATCCAATTAAAAATCAAACGATAGTTCAGAATAAATCTTTTTTAATAATAAAAATAATTTTTCAACTTACAAAAAAAATCTAACTGCGACCATGTTTCACTAAAACTGTTCTTAAAGCAAAATTAGCATCAATGTTCAAAATAATTCACAATTTTAAATCTATTTTGCACAAAATTTAGGGTTTACGGAAATTAATCAACCGCTTTGGCTGCTATTTTTGGCAAAAAGCCCTTACTTTGCTTTTTTTTCTGCCAACCTTACATTTACAAAATATGTACTATTATAACTTTACAAATCAAATTCAAGAAATTAATATCAAAATTCTAAATACTAAATAAATTTTCAAACAAACATTAGGGGCGGTCAAATGGTTTCGTAACACGACATCTTTTACCCCAGGTAAATTTTAACAATGATGCAAAGCTCATTTAGAAAATTTACAAAACCCTTGTGCTACGAATAAATTATTTAACCTTAAAAATTTCATTTAGACACGTGACATTGTTTAGTTTAGTTATTTTGTTTTATTTGGTAAGTCACATTCAATCTAAAGTAAATTTTTTAAATTTCTTGGCTTTTTAATTTTAATTATTTCAATTTTGTTTGGTATATTGTTTCTCTTTATTTTTACGTTTTCTTATGTTATATACGTCTGATGAGCAAAAATAATTGCGAAAAAAGGTTTTAAAATAGGGGGTACTACATAGTTTTCATTTTAAATTTTTATCATATACCTATTTATAACGTAATTTTTTCAAAATTTGTATTCAGTATTTAAAAATTTTTTTGTCATTTTTTATTTTTAATTTTCTATGTATGTTAAGTAATTATTCTTTACTGAACAGTAAAAATTCATTAGTATAATATTTTGTTTAGTTTTCTTATTTTAATATTAAAATTATTTACAACAATCAAATAAAACAATAATATTATACAAAATAATTCAATGACCGTTACTCCATTATTTTCTTTCTATTCAAAAATTTTCGATTGTTTGCCTACTTTTACTTCTTCTTACCTTTCAAAAATTTTGATATGGTGTCCATTTTGCCTGCATCTCTTTTTGCCACCCCTTATTTTTCTAAAATTTAAAATATTTTCGTCCTTTTTCCATGCTTTTTCTCTTAGATATTGACTTCTTTTCTTTAAAATCATCTATCTTTTCTATTTTAATTTCTTGTTCTTCTATTTCAAATGTTTATTTTCTTTTTCGGTACTCTTCTTCTAATAATTTATTGTTTTCTTTCTTTTCTTTTTTCAGTAGTTTTCTTTTACCAATAATTCTGTTTTTTCTGACTGTTCTTTTACCTCTTCTTCTTTTCTTGCTCTTCGTTTCCAAATGATATTTTCTTTTCTTACGCTTCTTTTCCAAATGATTTTTTTTTCTTTGTTTTTTTTTTTGAATGTCTTTAATTTTGTTATGTTACTGTTGGTTTCATTTGTTCTTGGAAAATTTCTTTTGTAATCGCTTACTTTTTGTTTATAATTTTATTTCTGTTTGTATAAGATTTTTTTAATATTTAACTTAGATATCAAGAAATTATTTTCAACCTTGGTCGATCTTTCAATTTGCACAACTATTGATATAGGTAATCTGTAACCATTAAAAAGTAATATTATCTACAGTTGTTTTAAAAATTTTAAAATTAACAATACTGGTTTTTAAAAAATGTTTCTTTAATTTTTGCCTCACACGTTAGAGGCCAAAAGTAGAAATGAAATATTGCCTTACTGTATAGGCGTCAAAAGATGCAATAAATAAATTTTTTAAATTATTTTTAATTATTATTCAATTATTTAATTATAAATTTTTATAAACTCTTTGAAAATCAAATTTTCTATTTCAAATTAGCATTCGTTCGCTAAGTCAGCAAAGCCAAACGATGGCTCTCTTAAATATAATTTTTTATCTAAATTATTTAAATTATATTATTAACTTGTTTTTTTAATCTTTTCAAAATGGCACCGTAAAAATTTGTCCGTAATATCGGATTATAGCTGTCAACCTGATTATCAATTTTGTTTAATTATTTCCAATTTCTAATAAACTTAATATCTCAAAAAATAATAATATCCAATAAACAAATTTTTCAACTAAAAATAAATCTTCTTAAAATTAAAAATAAATTTTCAACTTACAAAAAAGAATGTAACTGTGGCCATCGACCAAAAATATTATTAAAACATATTTCGAATCAATATTCAAAAAAAATCACAATTTGAAATCTATTTCGCACAAATTATACTCAAAATTTACGGAGCCAAAAATTAATCAAACGCTTCGTCGGCCATTTTTGGCAAAAATCCTTTGCTCTCTTTTCTGCCAACCTTACATTTTACAAAATAATATAACTTTACAAATCAAATTTAAGAAATTAATATCAAAATTTCAAAGACTAAATAAATTCTCAAAACACACATCAAGAGCGGTCAAATGGTTTTTTAACACGACAACACTTACTGTATATTTTAATTGCGATATAATTCAAAAACATTTTAGTTTTAAAAAATGTGTTCTTTTTTCGGTTTTTGTTAAATTTTAATATGATTAATTTATGTTTTATTAAAAGAATTTTTAAATTAGATTGCCGTACGGCCGGAAGCATCTTTCCCGTAGCTTTCCATTTTTTTTTTGATTAATAACTTAAATAAACTAATATCGCGATGCCGAAAAATAGTTTACAAATTGTTGAAAAATTGTGTAATTGTGCTCGACGTCTTATAGAATTGTGTAGAAGGTTAAGATTCACCAACAGATGTTGCTATTAAAAAGTGAAAGCAAAATCCACAATAATCTTAACATAATTGATTCTATCAATTATGTTCATATTGAAAAAAAATTGTTTGCATGGCATTCTTTTTAAAAATAAAACCTAACAAAATGTTAAAATAATAAATTTTAACTGTTAAGTAAATAATTACATACTACAAAGAAACATAATATTTAAAGAAACCAAAACATTTTAACATCGCATACTACTAAATACCACATAAATACTTAAAAAAATTCTAACAACTTTTTTAAGTTATTTTCTATTTTATTCTTTTTAAAGTTAACACAATTGTTTGTTTTAACATAGTGTATTCCACCAAATTTTCCCTATAAGAAATTTAATTCAAAATTCAATATTGGGACACTTTCAAATTTGAACTCTTGTCCGGTTTTACAATAGAGTATTGAGCATTTCCATTTATACCCATGTTACTGTTATCCTAGCTTTATCATCTACCAGTTCTTCCGGTCAACTCTTTTCACAATCGCTTTTATATTCTATTTTCTAATTACTACTCAATTTGCTCTATATACCTTTTACCGAAATTTCCAGAAGGAATCCCTTAAATTTGTTCCGATAAAGGTTTTCCGATGTGATTTACTTTAATCTGTTCAAGAGAGCTATGCTGTTCTAAAATTTGTAAATTTTCAGTTTGCAAAATAGTCTTTTAACAGAAGCTGCATTTTTTAAATAAGTCCTTATATAATATGGAAATCTAAAGTATCTCCTGTTGATTTCTATCAACAGTGTCGGATGTGTGAATTTCTTAGCCCTCTTCCTAAGACTGACAAACACACTTTTCTGTACACTTTTATGATGGTAGCGTTAAAGCTGGTGAGCTTGGTATACCATTTTGTGATCAAGATCCTGTTTGTCTGTCTACAGATTATAGTATTTAAAAAGAGAATATTACCTTGTCTCTGTAATTCTCTAGTAAACTGGAGATTTAGATGACACTATACTAAGTTAAACGCCTTCAAAACTTCATCTTGCATTCCAAACTTACATATAGCTGTTAAAAAATCATCAGCATAAAGATGTGTCCACATCAAGGCATAAGAGGTGGGTTGCGCATTAGAGCAATTAAAGGATTGACGATGCAACCTGATAAAAATATAAAGCAGGATTTCTTTTATTTATTCCTCGTATGTTAACCCGTGAAGCGCTATTAATATTGTGTTTCGTTACGTTAAGATTTTGTTAGTTTAATTTGTTTAATTGTTATCTTTTGTATTTAATTTAAGTTTTTGTGTATTTTTATTATGTTATTTATTTGAATTTGGGTACAGACGCAAATTAAAACCAGGAGGTCACATTTGATCTAAATTTTAAAAACAGAAAGAACCTTGATTAAAATAAAAAATCAAGAACCAATGAAAACATTACAAGTAATGAAAAGCTTAGTGATGAAGAAAAATAAACAACGGTCAATGGACAGTCTTTATTGGAGAGCAATCCAAAGCGGTCTTGTGAATTAAAAATAATTCAGAGCATGTCGATAGTTAGTGAAGATTGATAGATTTGTTTGAGAAGTTTACCCAAGGGGCTTGAGGCCATAGTTTTTCCGTGTGTGAAAATTAATATCGGCACGCGGCTGAATAAGAGTTCGACTGCGTCGTGTTGGATACAAAGAATAAGAAGGAGGTGTACGAGCGATTGAAAATAGTTCCTAGTTGAAGTAGGTGCTAAGTGAAGAAGAAGAAGATTTAAGTTGTGAAGAAGAATTGTTTATGTTCGACGGTATTAGCTGGTCGACATATCGTGTGAGTCTTGCTTTTGTATTATTGTTGTTAATTATCAGGCTGCAAATAAACGTTAATATTTATATCGTCAATTGTTTGATTGCCTTAATTGTAACCATTTATTCCAGGAACCTGCAGATCCGTGAGATTTCATAAATAAGAGTCACGTATCATCACAATAGATTATATTATTATACCAATTATGTATTCAGAGACTGCAGAAGCGAAGATGCATTTTTGCAATTTGTGTATTTCATTGTGTGACATAATAATTAAATTAGCAGGATTTAATAAATTTTTAAAACGAATTCAAGGCAAAATGACTTAAAACTAAAAATATCCTTACACTTCTCGAAGCTAAAGAGGAATTTCTCAAATTTCAAAAAAAGGTTTGTTTAACCTTAAATGGTGCTATACAATTTTCAACTGTTCGGATGGTACTGAGAATCTATCTTCTCAAAGGGACACAATTTAAAATTTTTGTCGTTTTTTGAAATTTTTAGATTAATTTAACTGAAAAATTAGTTTATTAAACATTTTAAAAACATCTGAAAAAGTCAGGCTTTATTATTGTAGGTAAAATTTTATTGTTTGTTGTTAGTGAAATCGTTGTGAGTAAATTTAGAAGTTTATACTATCTACATAATGTATATTAGTATCTCCATTATGAATGATTTAATAATAAATTATAAATAAAACCGAGTTTGCTTACTGCAAGAAATGTTTATATAATTATTAACTATCTATGGACTAGCCTTTAATTAAATCGAAGAAGTTAACTTATTTAATTAGCTTACAACATAATTTGTGTTTAAAACAAAAGGATAACTTTGAATTAATTCAACAAAATATGTGGTATAGAAATAAAATAATTTAGTACTTTCACAAGAAGTTATGATTCAAATTTTTAATTTTTAAGTACGTGAATGCATTACGTGCCTCTATAACTTATAATATAAAAAGTTATACATTTGTTTTTTGTACTAGCCTAATTCTTTATTATTTCAAGAAAAAACCGTTAATATTCATTTAAAAATAATTAAATATACGAGTATGTTATATAAATTGTAATAAATGCTAAAAACTGGAAAAATATTGAAAATTACGATAATATCTGGTATAAAAATAGCTTTTCCATTAGACCATTTAATTTTCTGTGTTGTAATTGCAAAGCCGCAGATTTTTATTTGAACCTAAAATATTATTGTCATTCAATTATGTATTGAGGGACTGCAGAAGCGAAGATGCATTTTTGCAATTTGTGTATTTCATTGTGTGACATAATAACCTTTCAACTCCGAAGTTGCAATAGTTAAGTTAAATGTCAGCTGTCGCTTTAAACGTTTAAATGTGCACTCTCAACTTTTTTAATTAAATGTTTTTGTAACATTTTTTGTCTTTTCAGATTACTTTAATTGGTGGAGTAATGCGATATTGTAACATGTTAAGATCTGGAATTACATGGAAAGGTCCTGAAATTATAGAACTATGATCGAGGGATAGCAATGATGAATGTAGCGATTGTTCGTTATTAGTTGGAGTTTCTTCGTCTACTTCGGAAAATAGTAGCAATAGCTCCGAGTTCGTATGACATATCTGGCATTTTTGAATGAGAATAATTCCGAAAGTCTTTCTATTGTTAATAGCAAACCGAACTGAAAAATTTAACTAATATTTTTTATATGCTAGAATATCATAATTTGTCGTAGCGATTGTATTTACACGCCAATCTCATCAATTAGTGATGAAGCAAATAAATTTATATTTTTTTTAAACATTTATTGTGCCAAAATATTAACGGTTGAAAATGTTTAATTAAAGACACTTTAAAATAAACGAGAGACATCCACAAATTAATATTACACTCATTTTAAAAAAACTTAATATGCTATCAGTGTAGTTTGCTTCTGATGTGGTTTTCGTTATACCTACTCTATTTTCCATTATCGCTACTACCGATATTTATCACCCATAAGTAATATTTTAGAAAGTTCTATAGGTATTCTTAAAATCGTTCAACTACTGTATTGATCTGCGGGGTGTTTCGATTTTATTCGTCAAATTTTATTTGTGGATATAAATTATATTATACAGTTAATTGGCAATTTAAAAAATATAAAATATTAAAGGTATTATAGAAGTTCAAACTAAAATATAAAAATTACAACATTACAACAGACAATTATTGTACCAACAATTTTTTACATACCACTTTGCGATTTTGGAAATCCGAGAGCAAAAAAGTTCAGGAAATAAAGAATTGATTTAGAAAAAAATCAGTAAAAATCGTTTTGAAGTGATATTTAAAAAGGAGCTGGTATATAAGATTGGCCTCCGGTTGAATGAGCAAGAATTCGTATTCTCTATTATATACAGGCAATAATAAAAAGAAGCAACAAAATCATTTAGTTATTTACAAACAAAGCCATATAAATATCTTATGTTTTTGTTTCAACTTTGGTTTTGTAACTTTTTTTGAACTACATAATATTTTGTAAATTTCAAATATTACATAATATATAAATTAAATTAGAATTCAATAAAAATTATCAGATTGTATAATAAATGTTGTAATAAAAAAGCATTTTATTAGTTTGTATGTTTGTAGATAATATGTATAACTTAAAAAAGTGTCTAAATGTTTATCGGTAGAAAACTTTTTTACGAGGAACGTTAAAATGAGAAGTATAAAAAACGCTGAAGTGCTTTGATTGTTTAAATAATTTTTTTTATAATGAAGTTTTCTGTTGTTGAATTACTTAACTTATTCATTACATCTTCTTTATTTGTACTTTTCTGACTGTTTTACTTAAACTTTAAATAGTAATAAATTATTCAAAATATAAATATAACACAGCATATTATTTCAAGTCTTTTTATGAAATAAATTTATTCAAAATAAAAGGAAACATATCAGCGTAAACTGAGGAGGGAATAAAATTACACTTGTTGTTTTAAATTATCCTTTGAATTTTAAGCAAGAATCTCCCTTGCCTTTTCGCATTGAACTTTAATAGTGTGGTACAAAATAACTTTCTACGGTTTATTTCCTTAACTACTCAATAGCATTTTATAATTTGGCATCAACCACACTGAAAATTGTAATGCAGTTATTTGTAAATTTTAGAAATAATTTTAAATATTAAAATTATTTGAGTCCGAATCCTGATACAAGAAAATTCTAGTGATTAATAATGCAAAAACGATTTTAAATTATTAAAACGTGATAAAATATTCAGTCCTTTTAAACGTTCCTATTTAAGCTTTCAATTCAATATAGGATGTTTTAAAATAAAGTATAGATATGTATTGATAATAACTTTTTAAATGCCGATACCTGTCATATATTTAAATAGCTGCCATTCAACGATGCAACACAATATCATGCAAGTACTTAAAGTGACGCTTTGTCGATATTCAAACTAGGTTTGACTTTCAAAGTATACAAACGTCAATTCCCGTCATATTCCATTAAGAAATTTACATAAACGGCCGTTAAACATCATAACTAAAAATTCCAAAACTAACATTATAATTAGTTTATCTGTTATATTTGACATATCAAATACTTTTCATTTTAACGTTTAAAATAGTCGAGTAGCTAGGTACTATCATATAATAATTTGATATAGTTAAATTATCATAGAAAGTTTTCATAACTTATTTTTATAAAATCTGTTCGTCAATTGGATGTTAACTATTTTGTAAAATATAATTATTGTTTACTTAGCTTGTTAATTTGAAAATACTTATTTTAATAATTAAACAGCAATCCAAAAAAGTAGATATTTATTGTATAATTTTGAACTATCGACAATAACGATTAATATTTATTGCAAATTAGTTACAAAAATATTGTTTTGTATTTGCTAAATAAAGAGAAGTGTGAAAAGAATCAAGTAATTTTTTTTATTTGTCAATTAGGAGCAATTATGGGTTCGTTTATTGATCGAATTAGCTTACTAAACAATGATCGAGTTCTTTTCAGCTCTTCACGTAACGACTGTTCATTAGCAACGATCTTAACTGACAAGCAGCAGCCATTGGCGTAGTAGTCGTTAACAACTTCCTGAAACGTTATTGTCGACAGTCTGCAAACTGCAATTGAAACTGTTCTGGTTTTGTCTTACCAAAAACCAAGATAAAAAAAGCAATTCAGTTCTGAAATTAGGATTTTCAGATAAAGGACTATCGCACTATTTTTCTAGAACAATGAGGCGAATGATGATTCGAATATAATAGCAGATACATTTTTCTAGAAACTAGGAAGAATTTACCACTCTTAAAAATTGCTTCTATAAAATAGAAGTTCTTTAATAATTGCGACTGATTCGAAGTGTAACGTCTTCGAGTGCGAACGTGTCCGATCAGCACTTTTCAATCCACCCAAGATACGAAACCCCAAGGGAAAGCGTCACTACGTGAGAACGAGAGACTTACTGTAATTTAATATTGATTTTGTCGATAATATTGCATACATCAGACACAAACTATCACGCAATAAATATTTCAGAAAAGGAATTATGCCAAGACATGAATAAATTTTCGAAATTTCATCTCGGATATGTGATTAATTATACCTCGATAGCAGAATCATGCTTTCCAATAATTTGATTAAAAATTTATTTTGACTTATATTCAAAAATATGGTCGGGCGCTTAAAACAATGGTAATTAATAATCTGCTCCAACAATAAATCCAAATAATATAAAAGTTATTTTCCAAACGCTTTTCTATCGTAAATTATCACTCAGGCTTTATACTGAATCATAAACTTTTTAAATTATGTTGCTAAATTATTGCAACATTAAATTATGAGTTATGTTTATCATGTAGCTATTTATAAAAGCAATCGCTTTTTATTTTGTATACCCATAAATTTTAATTTTGATAGCTTTTTTACGGATTAATGCTACTTGATCAAGGCTTCTACAAAATTGGGTTAAATGAAAAACCTCTTCTACCATAATTTCTATTTCTTTCCAGGATGAAAAGTATTATGGTGAAAGAACTAATATTATATAAGCTGTTTACTAATAAAATAAAAGAATTATCAAATAAAAAATTATTACCAAAACGCAATTTCTTTTTAAAAATTGAGATACTGGCAATTCAATAATTATTACATTAGTCACATGAATTTTTTTCTTAATTTTGCTCAATTACTTATCGAGTAATTAATCATTATAGTTGAAATTAATAAATATACCCAAAAACGAGCTGCTACGTACGAACAGGACACAAACAAAATGTGTTCGCCATTATTGAGAATTTTTTTGTTTTAACAAATTTCCAACATCCTACCAGCGACCTGAAATTCCTGAACATAGCTTCCACTAGTTGAGTATTTCACTATAACAATTATTTTTAAAATATAATTTAAAAAAAATTAAAATTAAAATATAGACAATTTATTAGAAATTAAATTTGCTATAATAATATCCCGAGAATCTATTTTATCTATTTTTAATAGTTTAGCCGTGAAATGTATTACAAATCTAAGTTTTTATTTGTGTAAACATAAATAATGATTCATAAATAATTAAACAATAAATTAATTTTATTTTTATTTTTAAATAATTACATACCTTATTGTTTGCCTGATCTTGAATCTGATCCTAATCATAGGTGGTTAAAGTGACTTCTAGAGACAGTGGCGACAAGTGATTTCCGATTTCTGATTGGCTACGATTTCTTTGTTTATATAATAGTTTTTAGTGCATTTAATTGACATCAGAAAGAAAAAATCTTTAATTTAAAGAATATACAGATATACATCCACAGGTGAAATCTGATGTATAACTTCCTTACTAGCGGCATGTTATTTTATGCTTAAGGGGTCTGGCCACCTTGACCGCTCAGAAAATGAGCATATTTTTTAAAAATGCATCAACTCTAAATCATAAAACAAAATATTTTTATTTTTTCATACAAGGTAATAAATAAATAGCTACTCGTACAAGAATACCTCAAATAAATTTTAGTTCAAAATATTATAAAATGGCGTCGTTGCAGAACTCTTCGCAAAAACTTTCCGCCCGACGCGCGCCTATATGGCTGCAGGCGTTTAGGAACAAAAGTTAAAAGATCATTAGGGAAATTTTGGTCAAGCAAATAATTTTTATTGAAATTTCATGAGAAAAAAGTCAATGAAAAAGTAATTGCAATAATTCTACATTACTCTTTAGATAATCTATCTAAAAGTGTTGTGTACAATTTTCTTAATAATCGGACCAATAGTTTCCGAGATTTACTTCACGCTAGTTCGAAAAATGTAGTTTTAAGATAATCGTAAAAGAACGTAAATGATTTGTGAGTACGACCTTCATCAACGATTCCTGGTCCACACATGATTCCTATACACTTAATCTGGGAATGATGATTGTATCATTTTGTATTCTTAAGCATAATATGTAACAGTGTAGTTGGGAACATCGATACGTGCTTCTCTGTTACTTGGTCTTGGAAATACTGGTCGAGCAGTTAGTAGATAAAATACCTGCAACTTCGACATCATCTATGGCTTAAACTGTTGGTAACATTTCAAGGTTCATTATGAATTTTAAAAAAAATTTTTCAAAGTAAGCAGACGTAAGTATTTTCTTTTTCTTTTTTTATTAGAAAAAAATGCTTCTAGCACAAAGAATCACAAAGGATGGATTTAAAAGTATTTGACCAAGAAAAAATTTTGTTAGTCTGAAAATTGGTTTGAGACTTATGCTACACTACTAAACCAGTATGTAGGCTTAAAACTTGATCCATTATAAGCTAATCTCTTAATTATAACTTTCTTTTTGTTAATTATGTTAGCGTTGAGTAATAACTTTGTCTTTCTTGATTATTAAATTCTTACTTTTTAACTTTTTTAACTTTTTTTGAAATCTGTTAATCTATTCTGTACCATTAATGTACCAAGTTTTACACTTTTTTTTTCATTTTAAAATTTATGATTTTATTCAAATGATTTTATTCAAAAGATTATTCAAATGTCAGCATTTGAATAATATTTTAGTAGGATTGTAACCTGTAATCTTACACGAACTTAGCCATCGAAAAGTTGAATTTGAATAATATTTTAGTAGGATTGTAACCTGTAATCTTACACGAACTTAGCCATCGAAAAGTTGAATTATTTATTGTGCTGGAAATTAATTATTTTTAAGAACCAATTCAAGAAATGTTTATTAAATTATCACATTAAAGTTAAATTTAAAGATGAGATGATTGGACAATTATTTTTCTATAGCTCCAAATATCATTGATCACGATCACCGAATAAGATCTAGCATCGTAATTATCACAATGCAATGTATATTTACATCGTTCTATTTGAATATTTAAATACATCGGTACTTGAACTCTTTCATATTAATGTGATATTTTTGCAAAGTTTACCGAAATACCAAACACTAATTCTCAGTCGGGCTTACTCAAGGTGAAGGGTTCGACGTTCGTAAAACAAAATGTTAATACCAAAATTTGATTTCAAAAACTTGCAATAGAATTATTTTTAAACTTTTAACATTTTTATACTTTGCCCCCCCCCCCCCCCCGATTGAACCTACGATTTCAATTTATCAATTCAAAACAAATTATCAGCCACGCAATACGTTCGGCTCTCTTATAACTAAAACTGTTTTACTTGTTAAAATATCCAATTAATTAAATTTAAAATTTTCATACATTTTTATCTCAGTAAACAACTATTTTTCAAAACGGCAATAGCAAAAATTTGTTCGTGATATCGGATTGCAGCTGTCCGACCTTATTAATATTATTATTTACCGAATTAATCTTAAATTAATTTTTAATAAATCCTAAAATCTCCAACTTACAAAATCAAAAAAAATTCTGTCTGCGGCCAATCTTAACCAAATCTTAAATCAAACTCAAGTACAATACTCAGAAATAAATTTACAATTTCAAAATTACTGTCATAAAAAATACTCAGAGTCGGCGGAGCAAAACTCTAGGCCTCCGCCGTTTCCATCTTAGCAGAAAAAGCTTCACTCTTCCTCAGTTTTCTGCCAACCTTACATTTATCAAATTTTAACCGCTACAAAACTTAAATTTAAAAATTACAACTGGGGCGGCCAAATCACTTTGTAACACCACAATATAATTGAAGGGGCAAGTGGATAAAGGGGCTATGTGACATTTTTTAATGACCTGATATTTGATGATATTTTGTCCTGAATGAAAGGGCTATGTCTAAAGGCAACTCATACACTCTTTTACCATGTGAAATGTGCATTGTTTATCGATATTTTAACTTAAAAAAGGAGCTATGTGCAACAGAAAAAAAACTAAATGACTCTTTACTCAATAAACAGTTTTTGTCACATAGCCCCTTTATCCACTGGCCCCTTCAATTATAACTTATACATATTAGAGCAATCTATGATCTTACCATAAAGTTAATTAGAGATCACAATAAAATCTAGATCACAATGTACGATTACTTTACACTTTTCAATTTATGTTCTAACATGTCGAACCTCTTTCTTTTTAGAACTGTTCTGGGTGGGATGTGGAGCGTAAACCAAAGTTTGAATGCACTCAGGTCACACATTGTGCCTATTGTGCTACGTTCAATTTTTGTAGTAGCTCACCTTCCTTCTATTCCCCGAGTCATCACAAACTTAAGACAAACTTGAGTATTTTGGAGAGAAGTATGGCACTAATGTCCGTATCTATAGTCAATGCTTGGCTAGAGCAAAACTTGAGCACGGCTTAAGTATGAAATTGTTGATCGTTATTGGTTGATTTCGTAGGCATAATAGTGGGCATGGCCAAGTTCCCCGACATGAATTCTTTTTTTATTGCTAACGACAAGCAGTTATAAAGCACATGCTCGTTTCGTTTGTTTCGTCTATTTTGTTACATCCACGTCAGATTGGACTCTCAACTGGTCTTATCATGTGTAGATGCTTAGTTAGCTTGCAGTATTCCGTAAGAAACCCAGCAATAATACGGAGGTTGCTCCAGGACAACTGCAGGTCGTATTTTGCATATATTTAAGAGAAAGAGCGTATTGTCGCCCATCAATCACATTTGTCCATCTTTTAGCATGCAATTTCCGTGTTGCTTTCTATATGATAACTTCGAAAGTCATAATGGCCGGCGTAATAAAAGGCTCGAAACTACAGTTTAGTCGGCTTGAATCACAGGCAAGCAAAGTGCCATAAGTACCTATGTGTATTTGAATCGTTTGGTTCTCGATATCTTTTTCCTGGACTTTTAGCACAATGTAGTCTACCCATGAGTTCCGTTTGGTTAACGGTGGCATATTTACCTATATTTAGACTTATATCTAGCTGTAGTTCAAAAGAAAATTTTCCGTAACTGAGCCAGTACTGCTTTTGGAATAATTCGTGTCAAGACAGATGTTCAACCCTTCAGTTCGTGTTGCGTTACACACATTATTTGAGAGAAATTAAAAAATAAAGTCTGTAACGGACCAAATTAGCCGAGATGACACAATAAGAGAGAACGTATCAGATACTTACTTGGATGATCAGGATTGCCACCAGCTTTAGCCGAAGCGGGGTCGTGGATCGCAAAGTTCAAGAAAATCCTGAGTTCGAGTTAAATTGAAAGACGTAGCACAAATTCGAGAATAGTCAATAAAATGGGCGCCACTCAGATTGATGTCGAAACGAATCTTACCTTAAGCTGAGTTAGGTCCGAGAACGAATTGTCAACTAAATCGCATATAAATCAGAAACAAATAATCGAATATAAAACTGTACGTTTAATTGGGTACCAATGTAGAATAATTTGGTAGTCAGAGTAAAGTATGATTCTTGAATTACATTTTAATACAAATTACATTGAAATAATTCAGTGTCGAGAATAATTTTGATTTACCATTCAAATTAATGAACTTATAGCTAAATGGTAAATGAGTGATCTTAAAGCTAACACACATATAAAACAGAAATACCAAATAATTTTAAATTATAGCCTAACGGCAAAATGATCACATTTAAAATAAATGAAGTCACAATTTGTAAATTGGTTATCTGTAGGTTAGATAACCCAAAAAAATTTAAATATCCTACATCACTAGTAATATTACGATAAGACACTATAAATAATAATAAGCAATACAATTGTTTCTATTTCCCAGATCATAGAATAAAAATATGAATGTAGCCCACCCTGTAAAAATAATTCTTAAGAGACTAGAATGATAGAAAACTTAAATGTTAGTAAGCCTTAAAACTACACAATAAAATATAAAATATATAAACTTCAATATAAGTTGATGTCAAAATTATTACTCTTTCAAAATCGGTTACTTTGATGTTTCAAATGATTGAAAATTTAACTTAATGAACACTTAAGCCATACATCAATTTAATAATGAAAATTTAATTCTACCAAAAAAAACGAAAATGAATTGCAAAGTTATGTAGTTTGTTAGAATGTCTTGAACACACCATCGAGAATTTCTTGAAGTTTTAAAAACAGTAAATTTTTTTTTTACATTTACTCGGGTCGAAACGGCAAGATGGTGGAACAAAAAACGGCAAATTTTCATCAGCATTCATCGGCCAGATGATCTCAGATTTTTGATAAATAGAATAATACCTTGCAAGCCAGTAGAGAAGATAACCACAGAAATTGATTATTAACGGTAGAATTAAAAGAGATGTTGGTAAATTTCTTCAAATTCGATACTCGAGACAATGAGCACATGTATTGTCAATATTGCATATTATATTTCGGAAAACCACAAATTTGCAAATACTGCAATACGGCCAGACGATCACACATCGACTTAAGCCAAACCGTTAATAAGTAAATCGTTAATTTCCAAAATTTCAGAACACAAAGGAATGCTCTTAAAAAAAAACAAGCGTGACGCTCAGGGTACCAACCAAACTTCTACAAGTGAAAAAGGGCGCGCGCAAGTCTTACTTGACGGCGTTAGCGAGAACTAATGAACGATTACTCCCGTGGGGTACATGGCGTAAGGATTAAGTTCTTGAATTAAAATAATTCATATTTAAATTTACTGACAAAAAAAAATAAAAGATAAAATGACCGACTCACATTATGAATCAAAAAGAAACACTCTTTTTGAGCAGTACTCAAAGATCCGCGCATGAGTACAAATGTTCTATGCCTGTTCTATGCCCTAAGAGCAGCTCTTACCGCCTGCTCCTTCTACATAGATATTTAGCAAAGACAAGCAGAGGAGAGTTTCCAAGACTCTCTGCAGCCGATATAAGAAAAACATTGTTGTTATCAGTATTGTGCTGGACCACCAAACGAGTGTACTATAACATAGCATAGGTCTTATTATAGCAGTGTAGAGCCAGATGGCGACTTTTGGAGAAAACACTACGATCTCTCCATTGCTCTTCGGCACTGCCAACAAACTATATTAACCCTCATCGTTTTAGAGCTGATTTATTTATTTAGCTTTCTGTCAAATATAATTCCCAGATACTTGACCTTGGGTGCCATTTTAAGAGAGCTTCCTTTTAAGCTATGCATTCTTATGTTCCTAAGCTTTCTTTTTCTAATAAACTACACATACTCTGTCTTGGTCGGGTTAATCGAAAGAGATAGTTCTGTGTAGTCAAAAGCCCCTTCGATATCTATAAACGCTTCTATTTCCTGAAAACGTAACAATTTTGCAATAGATTTCCACAATTTTATGAAGTGCAGACTCAGTAGATGTCCCCGAAGTGCAATAATATACCATCACAAATTTCTCTGTCGTAGACTCTTCCTAGTGCATTTAAAAAGAAGTAAGACTTATTGGTCTTAAAGATTTAGCCAGTGAGTAGTCAGCTTGACTTGCTTTAGGTATGAAATGGACTTGGACCTACCGTCACCTTTTGTCACCTACCCTTTTAGGTGTATAGCCTTGCGCAATGCATGCTCTACATACTTTCACCAGGGGACAGAGCTAGTAATCCAGTCTCTATTGAAGTAGGATCGGAAACACTTAATCTAACCCTGGATATTTGTAAGAACTAAAAGTTTTGATAGCAAAGGCTACTTTGATCGGATTTACGATCTGGTTTGCAATTTCCTTATCTATCTCTGTCCGAGCTGTATGCTCAAGCTACACCTAGTTGGAGACGGTTTTACTATCGGAAAAGTGTATTTGTAACAGTACTTAGGCAGTCTCCTCTGAGCTCTCCGCATAGAAGTCGTCGGCTCGGAGAATCGTACCAATCTATTGGTTTGGGTTTTTTGATATAATCTTCTTCAGCCTGGTAGCATCCGTAGTAGACGCAATGCAGCTGCAGAAGACTTATTTATTTTTTATTTTTGGCAAATTATTTTCTTGTACTCGCAAACAACGAAAAGAAGGGAGAACTTTTTGTGCTCTTACAATGACAAGGTTTCATACATAAGGTTTCAAATACATACAAAAACAAGTGGTTTTAAAAAATTAACTTTAATAAATGGTGAAAATAATAAAAATAAATGTAATTTTGAATAAAAGGTATTTAATTAAGCAAAAAGAGTTTTATTGATAAAAAGAAGATAATTGAAACAAAAACAAAAAATAAAATAAGAAGTAAAAGCAATTAAAATAAATAAAATAGATTGCTAAAATTGCAATAGTAAATCAACAAACAATCAAAACAATAAATATTTTTCAGCAGGCAAGTAAAATTATATTTTAAGCTTAATACGATCTCAACATGTCCAGCGCTAACAAACAATGTCGATCGACTTCATTTTTATAAAATAAAATTGTGACAAAGTTAAAAAATATTGAAACATTAAAATTTTTATAAAAAAACATTACCACACTATAGTTTTCATGTTAAATTAATAGAATAAACTACATACATACTTAACATACAATTTTCAAAACAATAAATTGAACAGAAGTGTTTAAGTTTCTTTCGAGTTTTCGCATCTCATCAAACAAACCTGGAAATATCTAAAAGAATTTCAAGTAGTCTTTATGTAATTAATTCAGAACTTTCGGTATTTGACTTAGAAAAATATAGCAACTTTGAAAATTGGGTTAAATAATCCTCAAGCTTTACTGAACAGAATACTACATGTCAAACTAGAGCAAGGGTCGGCATTATTGTTTTCTGATAGTAATAAGAACGTAAGTTACATGGATATTCACAAAATTTTGCTAAAACCCAGACAACAAAGTTGTAAATTTAAAATTAGCTCAAATATTTATAAATTTGCAAAAAAAATTTTCAAGCGTCAGTTATGTTTTATCTTTTCAAGATCTGGGTACCAAAAAGTTAATCGTCGTTTTCAGTAATTACTCAAAAGACAAATTTCCGTTATAATTATTTTTTTATTGAATGATTTCGAATTTTATATAAAATTATATTTAATTTAAAAATAAATCAAATCGATTAGTTAAAAAGTTTATACATATTTATGTCATAGTTTGTTAAATATTTTATTTATGATACCGAAAACACAAAATTAGTTACATTTTGCTGTAATTCAGCTGTAATTAATTTGGTAACCAGAAGATCTCAACCGACTTTTATCTAAAGCTATCACACACATTTTAAAATGTTCGCGCCATAATATAAAAACAAAATTAATACCAAAATGTTTATGGTAGTAGTGGGAACAATGTTGAATAATTAGGTAAACGTAAATATACGCATCATGTGGGAAACAACTCTCGCCGCGCCTAACTTTCACCGAACATTTGTGGAAAATGTAAAAACATCAACACTGCCTAAAGGTGGGTACAGATTACTCATAGGTATTTACACAAACCCTTAACATACATATCATACCTAGTAACCCAATTTTAGCCTTTACTAAACGTAACTAAACTCAAATTAAGGAGACGAGCATCATACTGAGTACACGGACGGGCAATCTGGTTCGAACTGTATACACGAATCGTCTGGGGCCGCTTTTATGTGGTATTATAGTTAATGTGGGAATTACCCCTGCTGTTAAAAGCGCCATGTCAGGAATTTTAACATTTTGAAGCTTTCAAAAATATTTTAATCTGATTTCGTATTTACTAAATGTGTGTGGTATTTGTTACAATCACTGAATTTGTGGATAACAGGATTATTCACAGCGCAAGCAATTTAATTAGTAAATATAAAAAATCTATGCAATTATGTTAGTGAATTCAATATGAAGTGCTTTTTTTCAGCATCGTTCGCGTTGTGATAAGAATAAATACATATCAATGAGTACTTATTCTAATGCAAGTGGTTATCTCAAATTAAAGAGTTTGATTACGTGCTTCTTTTTCTCCGCTTTTCAGATCAATTTGTGCTAATTTTTATTCGTGTCGCATCGACCGAACCGTTTGGATGACGAATTAACTAATTAATAAATTTTTACATTTTTGTATAGAATTTAATCTACGTTGATTGGCCCTATTAGATACTTAGAAAATTTTTGAAATTTCTAACCATACTGCAACTTCGTATGCGTATTTTTAAATAAAACTACTTCATTTTTATTTTTACTTTTGTCTCCGGTAGATTATAATTTTCTTAAACTATAGACACATTCCAAAAATGAAATTGTAGATTAGTTTATCTTATGCTTTCAGTGAAACTCCCAAATGTGTAATTCAAAGAGAACTGCAGATAGCGCTCAACCCACGACGTCTTCGCTCCAAGTTTACGAAAACAATCTCTCAAGATGTAGCAATTTGCAAATTATTTTTGAATGAAATATTTTTATAGATTTATCATATTTAGTACGTTTTTGATTTCTTTGCTAGTTTTTCCGACAATAGATTTATGAATTTTTTTTCGTGACCATATTTTCTTTGTTTTAGCCTTTTGATGTATTCCACATAAATTTCAAGTATTTTTTAATATTACAAAATTTAAATAGAGCCTCTTGATGGTTTATTCCTGTAGCCCTTGATGATGCACTACCAAAAAATAATTAAAAGATCACGATTACTGAAAAAGAACTGAAAATAAAGCGTCTTTCAGACAATAGCTTCTCAAGCTTCTAACATCTACAGCTTCTTTATCTACTGCTTGACTGTTAGTAGCACTTAAAAATTATTTTTAAATGAAGCTTTCTCAATGTCACAGCAAAATTTAAAAAAATTGCTAGTAAGGAAATAAGCGTTCTCAAACGTTGCTTTTCGTAGATTCTTTTATCTGTTGAATGCATGACAAAAATAAGTGATATAGTGCATAGGCAGTTTATCTCAGTTTCCGTTATACGAAAAAGTGTATAATCATAAAAAGGGTAAAAGTTTACGAAACTTATGTTATCTAATATTAACTGGCTTTAAACCAAAGGTAGCATTTGTTATAGATTTCTATATAAAGGAGAGAAAAATGAATTCAAGAAAAAGAAAATCTTGCCAAATTATATTGTTGACTTAATAATTTCAAATTGAAACGAAGTAATTTGTTCAATATTCAAAAAATTTTAATTCAAAGATTTTCGAGACTGGATATTGTAAACTTTTTAGAAAAATCCACTTGATCAATATAATCATTGTTAGAGTCTTAAGTATTCTTTTCGTATTTAATTCAATCGTGAAAGAATTTTTGATGAATACTTTTTATTGATTTTTGAGTAATTATACTCAAGGTATAATTTTGTACCTTGGGTACAAAATGGAACCAAAATTTTTATTAATACATAAAATACAATTTTTTGTTAATTTGGGTCATTAAGAAATTTTGAAAAATTTCGTACTAATTTTGAGTTAAAATTACATACACTCAGGATGAAGAGCGTGTAAATAATTACCGGCGACACAACCCTTTGTGTTTCGTCCTAAATTAATGCAATGACCCATGACTTTCTTTGTAACTTGATATTCCATACGACACTGTGTTTCCTTTTTCATCCTGTCGCCAACAATATTACACAGGATAGGAGCCTTTTTAACATTATTATTTGTTAATTCTACTATAGCTTCCTCCTTCGCTTTAAATTTTTCTGTATTACTTCCGTTCACAGTTTTTATTAAATAAATAATGAAAACGTGAGCTGTTGAATATTGTAATTCATAGGACTAACATTTACAAATAAAAACCTGACGTTTTATTGTTCAAGAAGAAATCTTACAAATAACGATGCATTTATTTGAAGCTCCACAAAACACACTTACATATACTTAAAAAACGCGATTTTTTTAAATAAATTTTTAATTAATAATTGCAAAGCATGTACGTAAGTATAATTTTATATATCACGAAGTACCTATTATTTTGATTATAGTACGCTCGTTGTATACTTTTATTTAATTTTTATAACAGCGAAATCCGCGTTGTTTTAAGTTTATTTTACTTTTTCTATTCAAATTGAAATAGTTAGGTGGTGCATGCTGATTCGCTAGGGAAATCTATAGAAATACAAACAAACCTAACTTTATGAAATAAAATATGACGTAAGGATCAATGTTTTTGTGATTTTATATAAAAGAAGCTTTTTAAAACATGCAAACTAAGTATTTTTTAGAAAGAGTAACCTGAAACAGCGAAAAGTATAATTCGATCAGGCCTTCGAGATTTTTTTTATGATGTTATGAAATTGCAATAAAATGCTTCCATTCCATTTCTACCATTTTAGCTGGCGAAATATTTTATTTCCAATCTTAACAAATCATATCAATAGATGCACTGCTCGTCGTCTCGACTACGACACTTGATTATAAAACAAGATAAATTTCAAGAATTTTTGGAAGGCTTCAATATCTCCAGACTTGTTCTGATTATGACTTTTAAAGTCATAAAGCAACAAACCAACGTAGCTTGTTTTATTTTGTATGTTAAAGACATTAAAAGCAGCATAATCCAGAACCAGAGTTTTTTTTCTAAGGTTTCTAAAGTTTTCAGAGGTTCTAATCAGTTACAGAATAAAAACGAAAGCACTTTAGATTCCTGTTGAGCTAACTTGTTCAAAACTTCCAAATGTATTTTACCCCAACTTGAACTCTTTAACTGAGAGATTACAGTTTAGCTACTGAGTAACTCCGAAAACGTCGCCAGAGAAATATTTACTTAAATAATGTAATAGTTTAACCTTAATATTAATAAAATAATTTTAGAATATAAATCACAATTTTGTGAATTTTGTTTTGTTTCGTAACCGCCTTGTTTATTACTTTCTATTTTCTGTGAAATGAATTGATTCTTCAAAAATTTGTACTAAAAAAAGTTGTAGTCCGTTTAATTTTGTTTAAACCAGTGGTTTCCAAAGTGGTCTATATCGACCCCCAGAGGTCGACGACGACCTGTCAAGGGTCTCTGTTAGGGAAAAAAAATTGGAGGTCAATGAGAGTAAACGGGGTCAGCAATAGTGGATCTTATCTAATAATAGTAATTACTTAACTGGTAGTGAGGCACTACTGCAGAAATTTAAATTAACCTCTTGCAAACCTGGCTTCACCGGTGATACCAACTTACTCGTACTAACTAAGTACAGATATAGTATAGTAGAGTATAAATAAAGCACAATTAGCTACGCTAGCTGCTATAGCAGTTAGCCAACTTGTTTAATTCTATTCAGATTTTGAAACTAGGTTTACCAAGGTAAAACCACAGAGAATAATAAATCCATATGGTAACATTAAAGAAATGGTTGTCATATTACAAGAAGTACAGTTTAAAAACGGATATCACCAATTTTAGCACTAAAAAGACATACATAATAATAAAGTTCTTGTAGGCCCATGGCTTGAACAATCTGTCTTCAGCTTCTTCGATCCCTTACCAATACTGTCCAGTCCTCCATTCCCATTGCCTTCAGGTTCTCCTCCACCACTCAGCCATTTTCTTCTTATTTTTCTCTTTTTCTGGTGCCTCTTTTTCTGCTGTCGATTTTGTTTGGTGTTCACATTTCACTACCATATAGTACCGCCGGTCTAGACACTGTCTTGTAAATTCGTATTTTAGATTTTCGTGATATTTGCTTGCTACGCAAGTATTGTTCCTAGGTTTGCAGCACTTAAATTTCCTCTGGCTATTCTTGAGTCAATCTCTTTACTGTTGTTGAGGTTACTCGTTATCAAAATTCCCAAATAGATAAAACTTTCCACCTTTTTGAAATCATTTTCCTTCATTCCTAGTTTAACCGCAAGTCCTCTCTCAATTGTAGGTCCCCTAACTTTTGCGCCCATAACCAAAAATTTTGTTTCTGCTTCATTTAGCAGCATTCCCATTTTCTGCGCTTCGTTAATGAGATTTCTGTGCAGCTTATCCCACTATCTATGATTATTTTTTCTAATATCCGGTTGAACAATACCGCCGATATAAGATCTCCATGTCTCAAATCGCTCTTAACTTTAAAACTCTCAAATGTTCTGTTTCGAGCTTACATAGTTTTCAGTTGTGTTGAGAGTCGTCTTTGTTAATCTTATCACTTTTTCCGGCATCTCCAAAGTTCTCATAGCGGTATACATCATATTCACCGTGTCCATAGGTTTGTTTGTAGTCTATGAAAATTGTGTATAGTTCTATTTTATGTTCATAGCAATTTAGCTGTATTTGCTTCACTGATAGTCACCAACAATTTCTTCGGTAAAATCGTTTATTTTCTTTTTATTTTTGTTGCTAGTACTCGTATTTTATAAACCGTGTCTTTCAAAGCTATTTCTCTGTAATTTGAAAAAATAGTTATGTCTCTTTTTTAGTATATTGAACATAATATTGCGTTTGACCAGCTTTCTGGCATTTGTTCTTTGTCCCATATTTTTTGTATCAGGTTTGCTATTTCAAATTGTAAACTTTCTTCTCCATATTTGATTAATTCTGACCTAATTCCATTTTTCCCGGGCTTCTATTATTTTTCATATTTATTATGTTTTTCTAATTTCTATAGTAGTTGGTGGCTCTACTACTAAATCTTGTATCATTATGTTTTCTTTTTCGTTTACCTCGTCGTCGTTTCGATATTCTTTATCCCTCTATATTTTTTTTTCCGCATACTAGTTCACCTTCTTTGTTTCTATATACTGTCGTAAATTTTTCCAGCCTAGCTATATTTTCTTAATTTCTTGATAGAAGTTTCTAATTTCTTTTTTTTAGCTTGTCTATTAGAATTTTTATTCTATTCTTGTTGTATTTGTGTTTCTCTCTTCTGCATATTCGTTTTGCTGCTTTGCGCATATTTTTATAAAGTTTTTTGTTTTTTTTGAGGTTAGTTTTTATCATGTTTTCTCTACTTTTTATTCTTTCCTCAATTGCTCTTGTACATGTATTGTCAAACCAGTCTCCTTTTTACTTAGTCTTTTCTAATGCTATTATAACGATATTATATTTTTTTAATTGTCCTACTAAAACTCTAAAAAATATACCTGTTACTTATCCCGTATTATGTAATATCGCAAATAACTTTTCAATTGCTTTTCCATTCTCGTACTTAGTAGAAAGGGGTTTCAGCGGTGGTTCAAATCGTCTAACAACAAAGCAAAAACAGACTGGACGTTATTAACCGATGAGATTAAACCTAACTAAATTGATGCTAAATATTGAAAATTTATTAATAAAGCATCAGGTTAATCCATCCTACTAAAAATATTAATTTTTTGCTTAGTTATTTTATGTAATAGATATACATACCTACGTCATGGAGGAATGTAAAAGTGGTATTTATACCAAAAGCGGGCAGAAGGCCTCCTGATGAGGCCAAATCATACCGCCCGATAAGCCTATCCTCTTTTCTTCTTAAATCAATGGAGAAAATTATTGATAATCATATTAGAAGCGAATCTCTCAAGGAGAGCCACTCCATATGAAACAATTTGCCTATCAACCAGGCAAGGGAACGGTGGATGCACTACACCACCTCGTAAGAGGAATTAAAAAGTCTCTTGCAACAAAAGAACTTGTGGCCGGAATATTTGTAGACATAGAGGGTGCATTTGATAACACCTCAACAAAGTCTCTAAAAACAGCCGCTGCGAGACATGGCATTGAGCTCTCCACGATAACATGAATAGTATTAATGCTAAAAAGCCAAATAGTAACGGCTTCTTTAGGAAGAGAAAAAGTATCGATAGCAACGGCAAAGGGGTGCCCACAAGGTGAGGTTCTGTTGCCTCTTCTGTGGTCTATAGTGGTAGACGACCTACTAAATAAATTAACTGGCGATGGATTCTGCGTACTAGGGTACGCGGACGACATTGTCGTTGCAATCAGGGGCAAGCATGAAGGTATAATCTCAAACCTAATGCAAACTGCCCTAAACCAAATAAATGAATGGTGTGAGAGGGAAGAACTTACAGTAAATTCCTCAAAATCCACTATCGTCCCAGCGTAGAAAAATAAACCTAAACTCTCCACAGCTTCGGGGTCTATCGATACCTTTTTCCGGAGAGGTGAAGTATTTGGGAGTAACTCTGAATGCTAAACTTACCTGGAAATCACATGTAGGATAAAACTCTTTCCAAAGCAACTGAAGCCTTCTGGGCTTGCCGCAAACTTTTTGGAAGGACATGGGGGCTAAAACCAAAAATGATTCATTGGTTATATACATCAATAATAAGACCCATTGTCACATACGCATCGCTCGTATGGTAGACAAAAACTAACGAAACCACGACACAAAGCAAGATGCAAAAACTGCAGAGGCTAGCGTGTCTGGTTATATCAAGGGCTATGCGTACAACCCCAACGACGGCTATGGAGATACTCTTAGACCTACCACTTCTTCACCTACGGATGAAGAGGGAAACTCTACAAGCCGCCACAAAAATTACCTAAACTAGAAAATTCAAAACAGAAGACAGAACAGGTCACCTAAAGATACTGGATATTTTACAGCCAGATCTGTTTGAAAAGGCTTTGGATATCATTCCGAGAACTTTTGACTTTGAAACGCCGTTTGAGGTTATTATTCAAGACCGCAACACGGCTAGAAGTCAAACAATACAAATGGACACAAAATCCTCCAACTGGTATACAGATAGATCAAAAACTGAACAGGGGACAGGCATAGGCATATACGGCCCAAGATACGAGGCATCTATAGCCTTAGGAGCCTATCCCACAATTGTGCAAGCTGAAATACTTCCAATTGCACTATGTACCCATGAATGCCTACAAAGGAATTTAAAGGGCAAGCAAATCAATATAATGTCTGACAGCCAAGCTGCGATAAATGCACTCCAGGCCAACAGCTTTAAGTCTTTATCCACGTGGGAATGCAGACAATCCTCAAAAAACTGGCCAAGGGCAACAAAATTGCCCTTCGCTAGAACGAGCTCGAAAACGACCCCGACTGGGCCTGAACCTTTCTGCGGGCTATCCAAAACACGCAGGGGGCTAGGGACACAAAAGTGGGAAACGGAGAGCATAAAAACCCTCTGGTACAATACACCAGGACAAAGACAGACGAAGAAATTCATCGAGTACTCGACTGCAAAGGCTAAAAAGCTTCTTTTACTATCAAAGAATGAAATTAAACTTATTACTGGACACTGCCAGGTGGAATATCACCTCAAAAAAATGGGACTGGTAGGCAACGACAAATGCAGACTTTGTGAAACGGAAATTGAATCGGCCGAACACATCATCTGCAACTGCAATGTCTTAGCTAGACTTAGGCTAAAACACTTGAGACAAATACAACTGACACCCAAGAAGGTACAAACTAAATCTTACAGAAATATTATGTTTTGCTAGCAAAATTGACTTTCTGAAAACTTAATTAGTAGGGTTATGAACAAAAGATCAACACTGATCGCAGTTCTGTAGGGCTCTGGTAGTCAATCGACCTCTAAATACAAATACAAATACAAATACAATGTAACAGATAATAAATTTTAATTTGGTACGTTTTAATTTGAATTTAATTAATAAATGTATAAAACTTAATATGTGTCAATTTTTGTTGTTTTTTTTTCTTAAAAAAATAATACCAGCTAAGTAGGGAGTCTACTCAAAATCAAAAAATATAGCAAGTGATCTACGAGACAAAAAAGTTTGGGAAACACTGATTTAAACAATACAGGGTTTCAAGAAAACAAAAAAAAGATCGAATTCTTCAATCTTTTTCTTACTTTACTTTAGTTCATAATTTGAAAGCCGTTGATTTTAGACAATAATAGATATAAATCTAGTTTAGAAAATATTTCACCCTTTTTAAAAAGCACTAAACCATTTTTACAAAACAATTAAGGTATTCAGGGCTATGGCCACGTGAAGGTGGCCCTCTAAACTTTCAAGTTTTTGGGGACACCCTGTATAAATTTATAACAATAAAATTTACAGAACTCTTCCTATCTTATTTTAAATTTAATTAAATTCTTGTGCATGTTATGCAAGATATTACAATGGTGCTTCTGTGAAAATTTTGTAAACACCAAAATACTTTTTAACCCTGGGTAACTGTTGACGTGCGGGAGCAATCGGGCTTCTTCAAAGGAAGGGTTTACTTTATTTTATTTTCTTGTTTACTCGGTGAAAAGAAAATCCAGTTTGATTTTACAAACTTGTAATCATAATTTTTTTAATTTAAAAACTTTATGCTTTGCTCGAAGTTCAAACTTATAATTTCCACTTATCAAATCAATTGCGATATCTTCGCGACCACGCGTCGTCTTTCAAATTTTAATTTTTAATCATTCAATTAAAATTAACTTTCAAAACTCCAAAATAAAATTTAATAATCTCCAAAAACAAACGATTTGCTCTCCAAATAAATAAATTTTAAATAAATTAAAAATCTCCAATTTACAATATCAGAGATCTCTACGCTCAAATCCGAATAAAATACTTTTAAAACAATTCAAATCAGTATTTAAATCACAAAACTCAAAAATTCGCAATTGCAAAAATTGCAAAAATTCAGGTATTCACCGTTTTCGCCATCTTGAAAGCAATAATCTTTCCACTTGACTTGCCACCTTCCACTTTTTAAAAATTCTAACTTTTAAAAGTGAAACTTACAAAAATTATAATTAAGCATAGGGTGGGTCAAAATGTTTTGTTTCAGGACACTATACATTCATAATTTATCATTATATGAATATTTTTTAATTAAATTTCAATTAAAACAATCTGCAAATCAAAAATTCGATTAATTAAATTTGTAATTTCGTAAAAAGTGTTTTGATATTCGATTAGTATACCTACTAATTTATTATTGATATAGTTATTATTATATTATTAATGTTTATTTGGATATAGGTAAACTAATCAAATATATAAATATATTAATTTTTAACTTGTGATAATTATATCAAGTAAATTTAAAAGTAAACAAGTTAATTAAACGTTAAATATAATTTTATTTATTTATATTTTATAAGCTTTCGATGAGTTGTGTCATCTTCGTCAGAATAATATGACAATATGACACAACTCATCGAAAGCTTATAAAATATAAATAAATAAAATTATATTTAACGTTTAATTAACTTGTTTACTTTTAAATTTACTTGATCTAATCAAATATAAATACAAATTTTTATTCAATTTGAACAAATTAAAATGACATTTTAGTGACGTTATCGCTTTAATGAAAAATCAATCGTGAAATAAATTGCTGGTGTACCAAACTTGCAACAAAGCTGAAGTAGCTGAATTATTTGCCGCAAAACTCAAGTGCTTGGTGTTGATTTTTGGAATAGAGTAGTTTAACTTTTACGTAGAGGATACTAATTTATGGCTTATGAGAATAAAAGGTGTGTCGGGACGCCATTTTCGTTGGGGTGTTCACCTCTTTTAAGTTTTGTCTACATTGGTGCTTTTGCTTTCAAGAAAGGCATGTGCTGTTGCATGTCACTTAGAGTGTTGAAAGTTGACGATTCCATAGAGCAAAATATGACGCAAGCATACCAGGTTACTTTTTGTTCAACTTTTTTTTCAACTTTTGTGTGTGTACATTTAGTGATTGAAAAATTTTAATAGTGATTAGCTAATAATACCCAATGTATGCGTTAAAAAAAGATAGCTACATTAGCTTTCAGCGTGCATAATAATTATAATGAAAGTAGTTTCTATTGTGAATTTGTGACTGTCTGTCAAGTTTGTTAAAAGTTAAGGTTATATTCAGATTTTATTCGAGTTCATACTTTTGTTCGCTAAATTTTCTATTGAATAAAAGGATTCTATGATGATTATTTATTGACAGCCATTTGAATTTTCTGTTTTTATATTTTTATTTTTAACTTAGTCGTCATCTGTCATAATGCTAAAAAAAATTTACTTTAATTGCGTGTGACGGTTACACGCATTTTCAATCTTTTTGCACTTAAACCAGTTACTCAGCAGTAGCAGGCAGCTATTTAATCTTCAGAGACCCCGATAAACTTATTAAATAGAAACTAAATTTGTTTTTCTTCTTAGAGAGCCGTCTCCTCTTAGGAGGTAGACTACGATAATGTTGTACCCGTCCCTATTTTTTTACGAGTTGTATTAGTGTTGCTGCATCCGGAATACCGAATCATTAATTTTTTAGCTTAGAGTATCTCTTCTTTCCGAGACTACGCTTCCTTCCCCTCTATCTTTCTCTGTATGGTCAGTTGGAAAAAACCATATCTCTCATTTCGAAAAATATGCTCGAAATAAGCCACTTTTCTTCTTTTAATGATGGTCAGGACCTCTCTCTCTCTCTCTTTTTAATAACTTTATAAAATGTAAAATTTTATTAAATCTCTATTTAATTGGTGGGTTGGAGGTTACATGCAAATATTTTAAGCAAGAGTAAATGTAATTTGTATGTAATTTCTCGTATAGTTTAATTTATACCTTTCAATTTTATTTTACATGATTGTGCTCATAATAAAATTTTGTTGCTTTAAAATTTACCTCTTAATATGGTCACAAAACGTTTGTGCTCATTGGATTTGTGCTGAGGTGCTTAGCTTGTCAAACAAATTCGTCGTAAAATAATTTCTAATTATTTACCAAAATTTTCCAACTTCTTAAATTTCTTACCATGTAATACTTCCACTTAAATAAAACACCTTTTATCTTTTTTATAAACTTACTTTAATTATCAAAATTAAACAGAAAATTAAATTTATAGATTGGGGAACAAATTACATCCACCGACCTTTACGCTTTTCGGCGTAAGGTCACGCTTCTCTCTCTGTTGTTATTTTTTTTACCAACTTTGTAATAAAATAAAATAATTTACAAAATTTTAAATATACATGTTACACAATTTTAAATCAAAGCAAAACTAATCTTAAAAATAATTTACAAAAATAACAAAACATTTTTCATGAGGCTTTCAAAACACGACAATATTCAATTCAATATTAAGACAATTCCCTTGCGACACGCTATCGGAATTTTAAATTCAATTCCTGGCCCTATAACAACGTCTTTGTCTTAAAAAAGAAGTTTTTCATCTCAATTTATGTTTAAATTTCATCATCAGGATTGCAATCCTCGTGCAGACAACCTGTTGTCTACCCTCTGCAGTCGATCACCTCCGACATTAATATCTATGTTGTTAATTAGTCTTATGGTTAAGACTAATTATTACACAGACAGGTACCTAAGACAAGTTATTACCGTTATTTTTGTCTTTTGTTTGTTCAACAGAAACCGTATGCGTTGCTGATTTCATTAATTTTATTTTAATTTATATTTATAAACTTTCAGTGTTGTCGGCAAGGATTGTAAATAAAAATTCTACCTGCCCTTGCAGGAAGACAGTATTTTCTTCACACTCTGGAAAAATCCAGATTTTCAAAAGAATAGTGAAGAGGCTCACGATGTTAAAGCTAACCGATATTGTGCGGTGAGCGAGAGCGTGAATTGAATAACAATTCCTGTAATACGGTTTCCCTGAAAAGAAGCACAGATTAAAACAAAGCGTATTTATTAACTCCAAATACAAGAGATCAAAAAAGTATAAAAGGTTGTCTCAATTGTTTACAATTATCGGCGTACTTGGCAAAAAAGTTATGACAAAAAAATTGCCCTCAAACGAATGTTTGGGTGCACTGACAAACCATTGTCGAAAACTATGATGACACTCAAAAAAATATTATAATGTCTAATTAAAAATCAAAGCTGCTCGCAAAAGTGGCACGTTGTAAGAAAACACTTACCCGGGTAATTACAAAATTTATCAATACAAAATTTTCCACCCAACGGAAACCAACAGCTTAAGAAGTGATGCAAGTAATCGCAATCGTTGTCCAGCTCTCCAACTTCGGAAAAAATGACGTTGAGCCGTTAACGCTAGGAAGTCCGTTGTACTCTTGCACTTGAACCAAACAGGAGGAACTCTGGGATTGACAACTTCGAGACGTGATGTAAAATAAGAAAAAATGAAGAATCTTCAACTTCGTTGAAAATTTCAGTTCGTAATTAATGCAAAAATGGCACAAGCCAAATTATAATGATAAGTGGTTGTGATAAAGAATATTTCAAATTCTTGCAATTTTCGTTCCTACTCGTATACTACTGGAATAGTTGGTGTTTCCAAAAGTACGTAACAAAAAAGTTGCTTCCTAAAATCATTAGATGATAAAAAACCGATGTAAAATTTAAAATATTTTACCTAATTACAGACGAGATATCACCTTAACCGTGTCAAACGTGTTATCAAAACGACCTAGCAAAAGTGTTATCAAAACTCGCTCTTTTTGAAAAATCATAGGCGTCGCGCTAAGCTTGAACGCAGTGACGTGCGCAAGGTAAAAGAAAACATATTATTAAAATTTGTTACAAGATGAGAGGGTCAACCGCATATCTGCTGTTGTTAATTAATCTGCCGTTTACATTAATTCCCTGTTGTGCTTTCTCAAGATCTTTCTGAAATATAGCTTCCGAGTATGGCCAAGAAATGATCCTCTCTGGATTTGAATGTCTTCAGTTGTAGCTTATCCGAATTTGAGTTGAGTCGAGTAATACCAATATAAGTTCCGTATAATATCGATGTCTTTGCTGGCGACACCTATTCTCTGCAGCAAGTCAATGAGTATGTTGTGTCTCACATTGTCAAAAGCTTTCTGATAGTCAATAAAATATGCAAACGGTCGTTGTTGGTCAAGATATTTCTATACTAAGACTTGAATGGAAAGCAGGAATTCTCTTATTCCTAGTCCACTTCTGAAATCCAATTGTGTATCTCCCATTATTTCTTCAAATTCTAGTGTATGACTTATAAGACTAATAAGTCTGTCCGTTTCCCTGCCATGCTTATTTCATCCTTTAGTATCTCCGGTCCCTCCAGAGCATATTGGTCGTCCATGAATTGTCGATCGTTGTCAAACAAGTCCTTTATATAGCACTTCCATATCCTAATCATATCATCGCTATCTGTAACTAATAAATTATTGTTGTTTATTATTTTGCCTGTTATTTTTCTTCTGTTGGTGTGTCAGCTCTCTTATTCTTTTCTGTATAGATTAAAAGTAGTTAAAAAACTTAAATTCATAAATTTATTGTTTTTTTTTTGAAATCCAGCATAACATCGCAGAAATAACAGATCAAGAAATAACCAGCATCACATAATTATGCTGCCGACGAAATACTATTGTGAAGTTTTTCAGGTTTTTTTTTTTCTAGAAAACTTTAATAAAAAATTTTCTTCTTGCTTTTACATGCTTTCTTATA
This sequence comes from Cantharis rustica, assembly GCA_911387805.1. NCBI lineage: Eukaryota > Metazoa > Arthropoda > Insecta > Coleoptera > Cantharidae > Cantharis > Cantharis rustica. The sequence continues at coordinate 47,005,254 of OU426878.1, read as the reverse complement.
GCTTACTCCTATTTGCTTTTAAATTTTTATTATATATTTCTTCTGTTTCAGAGTTTCCCATAGTTATCTAGTGCATTTCAGTATTTTTACAATTGTTTTATCTGGTAAAATTGGCTAATCACACAATAAATTACTAAAGTTTTTTGTAAAGAATTTAACCAGCTATTATTAAAACTCCATCTGTGAGAGGGATCTTTCGAATAAACCAAGCAACCAACATAATGTTGAAAAAGTGCATTGCGACATACTAAATTGTATCATAATATAAAAACTTTAAATTAACATAAAGGAGAGTGGCATTAAAATTAAAAACCAGTATGAGCATAAATAGCATTACCACATAATACACAGGTGGAACGGTGTCGAAAATCCAGTATTTGAATTTGTGTAAAGTAAATATTGATATCATGAATTAAAAGGTATTTATAACTCTTTTACTATAAGTACATATTAGAAATAATTTGCGTTCTAATATATATTTTGATAACACTACTTTCAAATGGCACATTTTATTCATACATACATAGATTGATATATTATTTTAATTAGAAATTGTACAGTAGCAAATAATTTCAATATGTCAATACTAGGTCTTTACATTGTAATATACCTGTACAAGCAGTATAATTTAAATTCTAAATTATAATCAAATTAATTAATTATACGTTTAATTACAAAAAAAATAAAAGTAACAGAAAAAAATATCCAGAAGGTGAGTAAGTTCAATAATGTCAAGTTTAACAGGTCTATTTAATCACACTACAAGCACATCTGTTCGACAGTAAATAATATAATAAACATTAAAATTTAATTAAAGTTTTTGGATTTTTATACATTAATCATAATTGTTTTGTAAAAACTCAGTGTTATCTATTATTTCTATAATTCATAAAAAATAGTGAGTATGAATTAAATTAAGTATTTATATATTTTCATATTTTTAAATCTTATTAGGTACTTATAAACTCTTAAATATTATTATATTGATAATTATTAAAATAATTTGATTATTATATAAAACTTTATTTCAACATTTGTAAAAATTTTAACATACAATTTGGTAATTAATGTCGTGAACATAATTATGCTTAACGTTCAACATTATTCCAGACGATTTGTGCTTCTAACGAATAAATTCATAAATTATGAATTATTACACTAGATTTCCTTTTACGAGATTCTCGAGAGAGAGAAGTAAAAAGTAGAAAAAGCAAAAAAATAAGCTCCTATTATTTTTTTAGGATTACCTGTTAGTAATCCTAAGATCTCATAGGTTTTCATACATTTTTTCGAATTTTCCTTCACTTGCTTTCTCAACGATTCCTCCTTGTAAAGAACTAACTGATCTTCTTCTTGTATATAAATAAAAGATCTAAGGTTAAAAACAACCAAAATGATTAAATGTAAAGGGTTATAATGACTTCCGAAATAGAACAGTGTGATGTTCTCACACGTTATTACAAATAGCAGCATAAAATATATCTCACAAGAATCATCTCGTGACAATTTGAAATAAAATAATTTAAACATTTTAGGAATATCTGTAAAAATGGAGATATTGGGTATAAAATTTGTGCCTTTAAATCTTCCTTTGGAACAAAGACTGCAAACATTGACAGCGGGAATTTGGTTTTTCGTGATGGTAATGGGTGGATTACTTGGACTATATGTTGCTTTTTATACTGTATTTTATACAAAATACTGGCTGCCGATGGTATTTTATTTAATTTGGATATGGGTTGTAGATAAGAATACGCCAGAAAATGGAGGCAGACGATTTGAATGGTTACGCAGAATGGGATGGTGGAAATATTTAATCGACTATTTTCCAGCTAAACTGGTGTCTCTTCCTGGAGTGGAATTGGATAAAAATAAGAATTATTTATTTTGTTGTTTTCCTCATGGAATTATAACATTTTCGTCGTTATGCGCATTTGGAACTACTGTAAGTGGGTTTAACAAACTCTTTCCACATCACACGCCTTACCTACTAACTTTACCGATAAATTTTTACTTACCATTTACTAGAGAACTTGTTTTGGGCGTAGGAGCTGTTTCTGTTTCTGCAAAATCTCTATGTAAAATTTTATCTGCTCCTAATGGTGGAAATGTTGCAATTCTTAGTATTGGAGGAGCATCGGAATCGTTAAACTGTCGACCAGGAGAATATAGGCTTTGTTTGAAAAACAGAAAGGGTTTTATAAAATATGCCCTAAAACATGGTTCGCCATTGGTTCCAGTTTTTTTGTTTGGGGAAAATAATCTTTATGATCAAGTTAGTAATCCTAAAGGATCTCTATTAAGAATCGTACAGGAAAATTTAAAGAAAATAATTGGATTTGCACCTGCAATACCACTAGGAAGAGGAATCTTTCAATATTCGTTCGGATTAATACCATATAACAAACCACTTACGAGTGTTGGTAAGTTTGATATTTTACACTATAATCAAAAAAAACGATTTAGTACAAAGCAAAAATTTTGTTTTAGTTGGGCAACCTATTGACATCGTGAAAACTGAAAATCCTTCAAAAATGGAAATTGATAAGTTACATCAACACTTCGTAGATTGTTTAATTAATTTGTTTGAAGAAAATAAACACAAATATGTAATAGATGCAGATAAAGCTAAGTTAATTATTGAATAAAAAATATATTATGTGTTCGAATACTATTCAGACGCTACGATTTGTTTGCAACGATATCAATACAGTTCAAATCGTTGCAAACAAATCTTGCAGATTTTATTAGTCAATACTGCGGAGACTATTATCGAGAAAGTATTATTCTTTTAAAATCTTTCAGTTTTCCTTGTGAGGAGAACAAAGCAATAAGCAGGTAAAGTTCAAGAAAAAATTCTATTGTTATTGTTTAATAATTAATTTATGAATTTTCAAAATTTGTAAAATTGTTGAACCTAATATAATGTTTTGAATATATTAATATAATTAATTTCAATCTACATATTATTATTGTTTACATTTAATATTTTAATTTAATAATAATATTTTTAATTCTACTAATAATAATATCTACATAATAATAATAATATGTAGAAACAAAGTAATATGTTAAAATAGTTCTGTTTCTTATGACTCACCAAAAAATAGTACAGGTAACAAAAAAATTCAGCCAAGCAATGATCTCACCTGAAATCTCATGTACCCTGCGCCGAAAGAAATTTTTAAATGGTTCAAAAGACGGCTTGACTTTGTAGTATTTTATAAAATCACAGATAGTACACTAAATTATCTGCAATTAAATATTAAGACTATTAATTAGGTAGTATTTCACTAGCTTGACCCGAAAGGTTTTAAAATATCTCGAAAACTAAAAACGTGGAAATAAAAATAAAAAAAATACAAACGAATTAAACTATTTTAGTTCCAAAATTCTAAATAAGGGGTTAGCGTTTAGACATCCAAAATATTTTTTAAATTCATTTAGATGCTTATTTACATAAAATTGTGTATTAAAAAAATATATTGTTCTATGAGACCTTCCAATTCTGTTCTGTAGAACTGACGGTCATTTTGGAAAATCGGATTTTAATCCATTAATAATTAATTAGCATTAATTTACTTTTTAAGATCTAAACATTCTATGCAATCAATGAGTTGGACAAATAGTTTGAGTTTTTTTATACACAGTTTGTTTTCTACAGCCATAGCTTATAAATTAATAAAATTGTAATGATCAATTAACATATTAGATACATAGGTTTCTCACTTCCTTTTCAATATTTAAGATTTTCAATATTTTCGTTATTATTTTGTAATATTTGGTAAAATTAAAATTATAACTTGGAAACACGCATATACCATCTATTGACACGCTGGATAACTGTACGAAAAGATATAGCTTCCTCTCTGTAAAATAGCGAAAGCTTTATAAATTTATAGTTTACTACATGATATCAAAAAGCACTCTAAATTTTCTGTAAAACCTTTAGATTCCAATTGCTTGAAATGAAAATTTTACCTGTTTTTTAATAATTCCTTATATTTTTTATGTATGGCACTCGAAGCTTTATAAAAATTTTAGCTACATACAGTGAACTATTATTATATTAGAACTATAAACGAAATTGGTAAATATTGTAACCAAAATTAAAACGTTTATTTAATTTCTAAAGGGCTACACAAATTATACAGATAAGGTTAATAAATAATTACTTGGGTCAAGCAAGAGAAATACTACCTAATTAATAGTCTAAGATTAATACTAAATTACACTACAGTTATTTATCACTAAGTCTGGATTTATTTAAACACTCGGTATATTGTTTAACTCGTCACTATTTATTTACACTTTATTTATGTTAACACTTGTAAGTTCAAACTGGAATTATTTGTCACAGGAAACCACTTTGCATTTATACCTAAATGCAGCTTTCCCGAAACTTCCATAGAATTTCTATACGTTTCTAGCAGTGCTAGACTGCAAACTAACCAATATTTCACTGACAGCGATGTTATCATGTATGACTGTTATCACTTGTCATATATGGTTTATCGTACATGACGTCATGCATTAGTCATCAAATATAATTTAACATTTCGTAACAATATTTTAGAATAATCCATACACCCCAACTTTTCGACCCATATTGCTACAACCTATAATGGTATTTTGTTCTAAAAGAGTAGAAAAATTTTATTCAATAAAACTATTGCTGAAATAGGCACGCAAATCGAGGATATTTTAATAATTGAGTAGTCTCAGAAATCTACTCACGTGATATTCTAAAATGTTCAGATTTGTTGTTTTCGGGAGTTTTTTTATTAAGTTGAGTGGTATTAGAAACTGGTTTATTTCAAATTCTATGTATTTTTTTTAGATTTATTGTTAAGGGAATGTTTTTATCACAAATAATTAAAACTCAAATAATTAAAATAATTAAAACAGCTAAAGCGGTTAAGTAAAGCAGTAAAACTTTATTCTGACCGTCTCCCGTCGGAAGGCAATGTCAAACCACTGAGGTGTAATCTGCCTGGTATACCCTCTCTAGAAATGAAGTGTATACACTCTCCGCGGTTTGCAGCCCGCGTTAAGCAGTAGGTCTCCTATGTGTGTGATAATAGTAATACTTCAAACACACAACACAACACACAACAGCACATGAAGAAGAAGAAGAAGAAGAAGTGTTAAACTTCCACCGAAGAAAACCTTCTCGCTACTCACGCTTGACTTTGAGAATCCCCTTCTTAGCATTACTTTAGAGACCAGAGTGGTTTTCCTCTGCTTGGAATTACGAGTATTCGTAATTCGCGTGTTTCTTCTTTTTTAATAGATTAGTGGCATGGACTAAATTCTCTATAGTCATCCAGATTTTGTGGCTTTCCAGCATGATATACTTACTGCATTGTCGGCGCCGAATTGCATGCCGTATTCCAGCTCCTTTGTCGTTCTAATAAGGTCTCGGCTTATGCACCTAACGATAATATGCTTTGCTCTTCTTTGCAATAGTTGCTTTTGAGGTACGCTACAAAACGAAACCTGTAAAAATCTAGGCATCTGTGCCCAGTAAGGAACTACGACAGTTGACAGCTTACGTCACTGTGCTGTATGGAGACCCAATCGTGTATATTAATAATGGGGATTTTTTTGCATAGGATGATCTTCGTTGCCCTCCATCTGTTTTGCCAAGTATTTATGATGCCTTTTTGAACCAGTACACTTGCTTGTCCGAAGTAGATTTTCATTCTTTCTCCGGGTACGTTTTTTTGCGTTTTCAGAACTTTTTTTTTGTTTCGTTCGATGACGAGGACCGTATGCTACACAAGAGCGACGTAGAGCTTGATTGATTGCGTAGCCGTTGCCAGTATCCTACACCTACTTGCTTTAGGCTCTCCCACGTCGAGCATCAGTCAGGATATCACGAATGCAAAGTTCTCCGCTTTTGCCGCTGTGTCTGGATGTGTTTTGCAAAGTTAAGACGTTTGTCGAATTGCACGTCATGAATTGTGATGTAATACTCGAGATGAACTGGGAATCCGTTTATTTTGAGGCAAATGCCGGGCACTTTCTTCTATCATACCCGTGCAACTATTTATAAAGGACATAACTCGTGTTAAAGTTTTCATCAAATGAGTGTAATGAAGCATGACACTTGCAAGCCTTCTAGAATTCTGTTTCATAAAATGATTATTATTACCGTTTCCAACTAACTCGTCTTCGAAATCAGTCCATACGCCTGGTTACGACACTCTATCTTTTGTCCCATGTTTATTTGAGATGTCATCCAAAACTTCTTTGATAGTGTTAAAACTACATAAAAATACCATCTTTACAGGCCACCTGGTGTCTTTCAGTCTCTTCCAAATTAGGAGTTTTGAACCTGTATCTATCAGTGCTTTTGTATGAAGACCTCATCACGTCGCACTGCAATTATTTTGTCGTATATCCCAAAAATCGAGTTTTGGAAAATCGATGTTAAAGATTGAAACGAAGTAAAAAGAATTGACTCGAAAAACTTTGTTTTATTTTCTGGTCACTTGTAGTTCATTTCATTACGCTTCTTTTGGTACTAAGATATGAAGCTTATTATAAATAAATTTCGGATTTTAAGGCACTTTTGTTCGAAAGTATCTTATCGTATACGCCACTTTTGACGAAATTTTTCGCATCCATACTACATACGCCAAAATAATGTGTATATACGTTAAAATAATGATTAATAAATTAATATTGCAACATATTTTATACAATAACAGGTACATAAAACACTAGTGTAAATAAAAATAATACTTCAATTCTTAGTTAAATTAAACTTCCATTATATTATAACATAAATAAATTATATTCTATATTTAAAAAAATAACAAAATTAATATTCTGGTAATAAAAACTTAAGAATTTGTTCAAAAACTTAATATAATAAACTAAAATTATAAAAACAAAATAATACAGGTACATTGTGCATCACGTTTGCTCTATCTCTCCTTATTTTAATAAACTGTTGTAATATTCTACATCAATTTTAGGAATAAAACTATACAGACTTGTAATATCACTTTTCTTTTCAGTTGAATTTTTTTCCACATAATATTTTTAAATTCAGTTCAAAAATATTTTTTGGTGTTGAAAGAACTCCTTTTCTGGCATTTTTCATTAAAAATGAAGTCTTAAAATCTACTTGAGCTGCTGACGTCTTAAAATTGATTCTAAAAAGATCATCTTGATAATAGGTAATAATTTTAATTTGACTGAATGGAACCGCTTGAAAACTCATTTTATGAGATTTATCAGTATATATTTTAAAATCAGATACATCCATTTGTAAAATTTGCAGCTTAACTTTCAAAGACTTATAGTTTTTCAATTTTTTTACTAAATCAAGCGGACTGTGAATCTCTTTCAGCTTTAAAAATCCATCGATAGCGCTGTGAACGGCATCAACCTCTTGCACCTGCGAATGTCCGGGCTCAGAAAATTTTTGGGTGATGCTTTTTATTTGCTTGTTATTATAAAGAAATTGAAGCAAAGCAGTTGCTATAATTTGGTTTCGGTTTTGTGGCACGCAGGAATCACTCCATAATACAATATGCTCAGTATCTGGAAAATCATTTAAAGCTCTTCCTAAAATTTTAACTACCGAGCTTGCAATATCATTTCCTGAACGGCCGCTATGCACCTCAGTCCAAATAGCACAATATTGTAACGAAAATTAAAACGTTTATTTATTTCTAAAGGGCTAATACAAATATTTACAGATACGATTAATAACAATTACTAAACTAATATTAACACTAACACTAATTACACTACAATTTATTTACACTATAATTTATATTTAACACTAGGTCTATATTTATTTAAACACTCGGTATAACGTTGTCACTTCACTGTATTTATGTTCACTTGATGTAGGTTAACAGTCGCGCGTTCAAACTGGAATTGATTTGTGACAGGAAATCGCGCTGCATTTATACTTAAATGCAGCCTTCCAGAATATTCCATAACCATCCAGGAATTTCCAGGCGCTTCCTCGCATTTTCTAGATCGTACATTCATTTATATTTGAATGACTAATGCCGTTATCATGTATGACTCATCATACATGATGTCATACATTAGTCATCAAATATAATTAGACATTCTTTCGTAACAATATGTTAAATTGCAGTGTTCTTTGGATTGAACACATACAGTCGCAGTCATATTGAAAACAGTAAGTTTTCTTTTATAAAAGAATGAAGATGAAAAGCCTTTAGGTAGGGTGAAGACACTTTGTAAATCAAAACAAATGACGAGCGTATTTACATTTTTGTTATTTCGATCCCTATCGCGCTCAATTTTAATCAGTCAATGCTCTTTTCGGTAACATTCGTATATTTTTCTATCGTTATCACTTAAACTCTTCTTTTTTTCTTGATTTCTAAATATTACGCAACGATCACATTAATCCTTTTTTGGTTTGAAGAATCCTAAATTAAAATTTGTGTTAAGGATTCTAGTAAAAGTAGTCATTGAAATCGAATCGTCAGGATATTTTTCTTGAAAAAGACTGAACATCTTAGAAATGGACAAGCCTTCTTCTAAATACTTTCTTGATGAACTGGCTCTACAATAATGTGAGTCAATCGTAGGAAATCCTTTTATGTGATTAAAAATTCTGTTTTTTGATTCCTCAGAAATGCAATTCTTAATATGTTTTTCTTTTCTCAGTTCTTTAGCAACTCCAGTTTACTCGTCCCGTAGATGTTCAAAACGATAATAAATACGTTTTTCTGAAATACTTAATGTGTTTAAAAAATACAACTTCCATACTTGAAAAATTGTGTTATCATTTTCCAAGTAATACAGGAAAGTGTTGTTTCTTTTTGTTGAGTTTGAAATTCTTCGTCTTTTTACAAGTTTCTTTATTACGAATTTGGCATAAAATGCGATTTTTTGATCATCATTAAGAGACCAAAAACTTTTAAAAATAACTTTTCTTTTATCTTCGGTAAAGTTTTTGGTACACAAATAAAAACAAGTAACTGAACAAGCAGGTTTTATTTTTTTTTCTTCAGTTAAAACTCCCTTGTATGAAATATAAGCTTTTCCTTGTTGTCTTCGCTTTTTACGAATATTTTGCTTCCAATTATCAGTATTTATTTGTCTTTTTCGGCTGCACTTCGGTGTATTCAGTTCTGATTCTGATGTCATATAACTTGATGGTACACTAAGAAGAGAAGATTCATCCGCCACTTGTAAATTTGGCGCAATATTTTCGTTTGTTTTCTGTAAAATATCTTTGCTAGATTCCAAATTTAAATCTACAATAGAAAAAAAATATAAAGGTATAAAGGGAAAAGTTAAAAAGCTGCAATATTTTACCACCAAAAAATTTCCGTAAATTTTTGTTGTTGGATTTACTTCTTTGTCAAATTCAAAATCTGGATCACGGACTGAATCATCGGAAGAAAAACCATCTGTGAATAAAAGCTTTGGTTCATTTTTTAACTTTACATATTACACACTTTACCTGTCAAGCTACAATCATCTGATAACGATTGTTCTTCTAAAATTTCTTCAGTCATTCTACAAATTTTTTTTGTATTTTGTATGTTCTTTTTGTAAGTTTGCATTTCATAAATTAATAGAAATAAATAAATAAATTCTAAAAAACTTACTCAAGCAAAGCTTCTTCCAGTTCTGGAGGAGGCGATTCCATATTAACGATGTTCACTCTAAGACTAGCACAATGCAAATGAACTAGCTCAGAAATATTTTAAGTTATATGAAAACTTACCAAAACAACCACAAATTTCATGCACATACGATAATATAATGCTTAACTTGAAATTTTATTATTGTGCAACATAACACTAAATATGAACACATACGACACAATAACATTGTTCCACAAAAATAATACTTTGCTTTAAAGACACATACGTCAAAATAATTGAAGATAGTTTTCTTACACAATTTTGCACTGATTTTTGTCGTATGTCCAAAAATTTGGCGTTTACGGTAATATAATAGTAAGGCTATCTTATTTTGTGGCGTATACGACAAAATTCATACCCAATATCTCGGAAACTATCCAAAATAGAGACAATCGGATAAGGTAGATCGATAGAGTAGAAAAAATTATACATGATAGCGTTCTTAACTCATTTTTTTTGATTTTGTGATGTACGACAGTATAATTGCGGTGCGACGATCAATAGGTAAAAGTGAAAAATAATGTATACAGGCTTTCAACAAAGTTGAAAAAATTGATACATCTAAACAACATTCTGCGGTACACTTGTGCAAAGCTAGGAATGTATTCTGCGTACTCATTTATCTCCTTAATGACGACAGTCATTAATATTGATAGAATTTTTGTTTAAAAACGCAATAAGATTTGAACAACGATTTATTAGCAGTATAACCTTTCATATCCAAAAACTTTGCAAAGCTTTACACTGATCCAGAAGGTAAGACATAGCGCACTATTGTCGAATGAGCATGAGTTGGTTCACATGCTAAATATCTGGAGTAGAGTCCAGGGATATTGAATATTATTGAATATTACTTGGATTTCTTAAATTGTTTTTTTTTTGGCTTAGACACACTCTAAACAGCTTAGAAGTTAATTACAGAAAGTGTGTGTAACGTAACGCGGATGACGCGCGTGCTTTAAGAAGCAACGGGATCTACAGCTTAACGTGGAATCCAAACCACAACAAAGAATTTTTGTGCAACCCTTCAAGAGCGCCACTTAATCGACCGGCAGCGAACTATCAAAGTCACAGAGGTCTATGCGCGGACACTGCTTTGTTTATACGTTGGAAACAAATTTTGATGGGTCTCGAGCAAAAATCGTTCTAAGCTAGCTAGTCATAATTGTTTGACCCTAAAGTAATCATGGGCGAATCGGTAGTGCTTTTTATTGGTTGGTTGATACCAATAAGAAAAGAGAAATAGCTAACCCGGCAAACATTGTCCTGCCCAAAATTGCGGAGCGATATTATCAATTCCTCTTTCTTTTACTTCTCCACATGGGCATTCCTCTTTTCTTTTTATTTTCCTTATACACATCGCTGCGACTTTTGTTTTTGCAATAGATAGTAGATTACGATGCATGGAGTTTCCGCTAAAATCTTTCAATGCTTCTGTAAAATATTTATAACGACTCGCCAGTATTCCAAAGAAGATTACGAAATAGCTAAAAAAAGACATGTTGCCATTTGAAAAAAAAATTAATGTTTACTTCCGGTTGATTTTGAAGTACAAAAAAATTTACTTTTGCAGTTTCTGATGGTAAATTTTGAGTTGAATAAAAAACTATTTAAACTTTTTTTGTATCTATTAAGATATAAGAATTTTTTACTGTTACTTCTAATTGTGAACACACTTATTATAATATTTTCGAAAATAAGTGAGGTGGAGAAATAAAATAAAATTTCATGAAGTTATTGCAACATAATCAAACATAATTAATGCATAAACGTAAGCAAACCAAACAGAAGAAATTGCTAATTTTGCTCTAAAGAGCACTCATTTAAAATACTACATATTTCGTTTACTGTCAACTCATTAAGTCGTTCTATTCTATTTTGTTTATATACTATTTAAAAGTTTAAAATATAAAAGGATATGAAATGTAAAAATATTGCACTCATCGTGCATTGAAGTTTAGAAAACTAAAAATCCAACATAATTAAGGTAAGAGCGGTAGACACATTGCCTGCTTTTTGGACCGTCTAGCCATCACACAATGTGATTCTGACTCATTAGTCGTCATCAGTACCGCATACTTACCGTTATACTTAAGTATAACGTAGAATAGAATAAATAAATACATTTATATCAACAATTATGTATGCCAACTGTGAACAGAGCATACGACTACGTTTTTTCCGTAATTTTATATAATAGTTTTGTATAAATACAATGAGTAACAAAAATATTCGGACACCACTATATTTTGCAATAAAACGGTCGTATTTAAATCAATTTTTTAAATAAAAAATTAGAAAAAATTATATTCAACAATGCATTTACTTGCGATTTACTTACATTTTTGTTGTTGTATGGACAACAACAAAAATGTAATATAGAAATGAAAATAATCCCATTTGTCTCTACTACCACGCAATTTCAATGTAACAATAATATCCGGACACGTGCAAATTTGTTCCAATATGCTTATGGTTTATAAAAGCTTAAATGCAATTTTTATACTAGTGTTCTTTACTAAAAAATATATTAGTAATACCACATTTCATGTCAGTAATTCGCAAAGTGTTAATCAACTTAAATAAAATGGGCGGTAAAGGTAATGTAAGTTTCGATATTCGTCAACTAGTGATATTTCATAGAGAAAAGGGAAAGTCATACCGGGAAATCGAAAAATTATTAAGCTTACCCAAATGTACAGTAGCAGACATCATTAAACGTTATAAAAGTGAAGATAGAATTAATTTTATCCCTCAATCAGGCCGTCCAAGAATATTAAGTAAACGAGAAGAAGTTGAAATAATTCGAAAAATAAGAAAAAATCCGACTTAGTGCCCCAAAAATGGCAACAAAACTTTTACAAGAAATTGGTAAAAATGTACATCCGCAGACTATCCGCAGAATTTTAATAAAATATGGATATCACGGGAGAGTGGATAGAAAGAAACCTTTTATAAATGAAATTAATAGAAGAAAACGCTTAATATATGCTAAAACTTTCGATGCAAAGATTCTGATTGGTGGAATGATGTTATATTCGTAGATGAAAGTAAATACAATATCACAAATTTAGATGAAAGAATAATGGTGTGAAGAAAACCTAACACAGAACTGGAAAGTAAACATTTATGTGGTACTGTAAAACATGGAGGTGGCAGTGTTTTAGTTTAGAGGTGCATTTCGGCTGCAGGGGTTGATAATTTGGTATTTATCGATGGGATTATGGACAAGTATAAATAATTAGACATTTTAAAAGAAAATTTACTACAAAGTGCCGAATGTATAGATACCTTTAAATTTTATCAAGACAATGACCCTAAGCATAAGTCATGGATTGTTCAAGAATATCATTTGTATAAGTATCCTAATGTGCTCCATCCTCCACCTCAATCACTTTGGATTGGACTTAAATCCAATTGAGAATTTATGGAACGAATTGGATAGAAAAATTTGATTAAAGCCCATAAAATCAAAATTGGAATTCAAACAACGATTACAAGAAGAATGGAGTCTGATAGGTAAAGATTACCTATCAAAAATTATTAGTAACATGCTAAAACGGTTGCAGTGTGTTGTAGAAAGCAATGGTTATCCAACAAAATATTAAAAATTGTAATTTGTTCTTCAGAAAATACTTTTGTTGCAAGTGTCCGGATATTATTGTTGCATTAAAATTGAGTGTTAGTTCATACAAAAAGGCTTATTTCCATTTCTGATTAAACAGTTGAATACAAGAAGCTGGAAGGTGGTGCGTTGAGATTAATGGTTGCAGATCAAATAAAGGGTACCAGTGCACAGTGGTCCCGCGCTCCTATTGGAGCGGTCAAACTACAATTTTGAATAAAAATTTATTACAAACTATTAGGCATTTGATTGACAATAGAGACGGAGTTGTCACAAGAATTTACTCCTGAGGTCGAATTGTTCCACCGCAACAAGAGCTAGTCGAGGTAGTTTTCTTGAGTGTAGTAAAGAGTTTAGTTAATTTTAAATATTAACGAAATACCACTATAATATGTATAGAATTAACCTTACAGAATGGGACCGCCTACTTTGCGATATATCACTTTAGAGATGGAAAAAAACCTCGTTTTCCATATTAAAATAATTAGATTTGGTGGATCCCTTGATCAGCTAAAGATTTCCATAAAAATATCTTCGTACTGAGAGTTTAGGAATTAACTTGATCCATCCCCTACCTTTCATCCATAAATTCAAATATTTCTTTATTCCATCTTTTACAATTTTACACTTTCTATGCATCTATCAATTGTTCCTTTTGGAGCTCATTACTCTTACTTTTCTAAGTTTTATTTTTATTTGATTAATCTTAAATTTCATATCTGTTAAAATATTAAATTTTTCCACCAGTAACCTTTGGTAAGAGGTTACCAACTTAAATTGCTTCGGAAGCGCAGAAATGAAGTTGAACAACTCTTTAAATTTTTATACAAAAAAAAAGAAGTAGATTGAGTATTCTAATTGATTAAGAAAAAATTGCAGTTGAATCTTAACAAATATAAAAAAACATATAAAAAAATTGATTTACCAATTAAAAAGATTAGAAAGGGCGAAGTCGTCAGAATTATTAACAAAGAAATAAATCCAAATAAAGCACCAGGCTTTGATCTTATCACTGGTCGAATTTTACAAGAGGTAAGCAGTAAGTGTGTCAAAGCTCTTACTCAAATTTTCAACGCCGTTATCAGAATAAATTATTTCCCTAACCAATGGAAGGTCGCCCAAATAATCATGATCCTCAAACCGGGTAAAAAAGCCGAAGATGTTAAATCGTACAGGCCAATAAGCTTGCTACCGGTGCTGGCTAAAGTTCTCGAGAAGCTTCTACTGCAGAGACTACTACCCATAATAGAAGAACAAAAATTAATTCCTAACCATCAATTTGGATTTCGAAACAAGCACGGAACTATTGAACAAGTGCACAGATTGGTCAGAAAAATCAATAGAGATCTCGAAGCTAAACGTTTTTGCTCAGCGGCTTTTCTTGACATCAGCCAGGCTTTCGACAAGGTATGGCACAATGGATTGTTCTACAAACTGAAGAAAAACCTTCCTTATCTTCATTATCTAACCCTCAAATCATATCTAACCAATAGATATTTCTTCGTTAAACATGGGTCTGAACTGACTGATCTCCATCCTATCCAGTCTGGAGTACCACAAGGAAGTATTCTGGGTCCCATCTTATATTTGCTGTACACACTTGACCTACCAACATCAAGCTCCACTACAGTAGCGACATTTGCAGATGATACTGCAATACTATCATCCCACGAAGATTCGGTAACAGCATCTAAAAACCTGCAAACAAACCTAAATATGGTGCAGAATTGGCTTGAAAAGTGGCGTATTAAGGCTAACAAGACCAAATCGGTGCATGTGACCTTCACCATGAAAAGAGATACTTGTCCCCCTGTCAAGTTAAATAATTGCATATTACCACAAGCGACGGATGCTAAGTACCTCGGCATCCACCTTGACAGAAGACTTACTTGGCGGAAACATATATTTAGCAAACGCAAACAGCTTGGAATCAAATTTAACCAAATGTATTGGATTATTGGCCGAAAGTCACAGCTTTCCCTTGAAAATAAACTACTACTTTACAAGGCAATAATCAATACAATCTGGACCTACGGCATCCAACTCTGGGGCTCGGCAGCTGAATCCAATCTAGAAATCCTCCAACGATTTCAAAACAAGGTGTTACGGACGATCGTTGATGCACCTCGGTACATACCGAACAATATCATACAAAACGATATTTCTATTCCTTCGGTCAGGGAAGAAGTCAAGAGGTTTGCTGTAAATTACCGTGAGAGACTTACAGTGCATCCAAACATTCTCGCCAACAAACTAATAGTGTCTAGTGATGAAGTGCGCAGACTAAAAAGGTTTAGACCCACTGACCTCATGAAGAGATTTTGATAAAAAATTTAAGTCTTTGTGATTTATTGTAACTCGGTGCCTATTCACATTATATACTTATAAGTACATGCATAACTGTAATGAGTTAACTTAGAATATGCAGTGTTCACTGGAACACTTCTAACATGTCTTTCTTTTTTTTTCATTAGAATAAGCTTGTTATCATATGATAGATTGCTGTATCAAGGAGTTAAATAAAAAAAAAAAAAGTTTCATTCTAAATTAAATTAAAATTATCAAAAGCTCGACCCAAAAAAAGTTGTTTATTTATATTACAACACGACTATTTTTATTCGCGCCAAAATTTTACAAACGCGACAACAAACACTGCACACGTACTTAACACAACTTTTAATAAAATCACTGTTAGAAAAAGAATGATATTAAATAAATGTTGAAATTAATAGGTACATATTAAATGAATAATCTAAAAGAAATGAATGAGGTTAAAAAAAGGAATTAAATACGCGGATTTAAAATCAATATGGTTGAAAATCCCTAATTTTACATAATAATTTTAAAAACGATAACTGTCTTAAATTCAATATTTATAGTTTTTAGATCGAAGCTTTTGACCTTATGGAATGCAACATCTTGTAATATGGTTTTTGGAAACTTTCCACTGTGTTTGAAATATTTAACTTGAAATTATTATTTTGAGTATAATTATATATATTCGAAATTACATGTACAACTTCTGCAAATTAAGTTATCTATGGGAACAATTTTATATAATGGTTTGATGTATCAAATTTTGAAACACGGTATCCCCCTACGTAGTCTGTCTCTCAAATTTACTACCACACTGCTGGTTATAAATCAGTTATAATCAATGATTAATAATATATGACCGATAGGCGTGATACAGTAATATTTTATAGATTATTGTGAATGTAAGACATATAAATCATACTAATATCATGAAATTATGGAACACGTTACTTACTAAGTTAGACACAGTCGTTGTCCACCCAAACTAAGACGCAGCTAATTCTATGGAAATTTACTTTTCACATTTAATAAATTATTAGTATTTCTTAATTAATTACCTGATTAATTATTTATTGTTGCAACCCGTATTTCCTGTTAGATTTCTAATGGTGGCAATCATCAACTCAGAGCGAACTGCTGGCTACTACCCTACGAAGTACAAAGGCGATCATAAGAAAGTTAGTTTCTTCCTGGATTCTTGTGTTCTAATGTCAGCAGTTGATTGCGTTAACTACCGCTTGACCATTAAATAATGGTAAGTCTCTTAAACACTTAGTTGCATAAGTAATTAACAATAAGAATTGAAATTTTCTACGATACCAGGAAAATTGATAAAAATTTTCTTGTAAAGTTAAATTAAAACTAAATAGGCACAATTGCAAAAGACAGAAAAACGTTTTTTAAAGCATTATCGACAAAGATGCTGCAAAATTTGAACAACTCTGTATTTCAACATTTTATAATATTATTTATTATTTTTAATTCCTTGACATTTTGTAGTATTTATAGATAAAAAACAAATTTTTTATAAATTTGTTTGTTTATTAATTACTAATGTATACTTCGGTTTATATTAAGTATGTGATTAGCAATTAATCAAACCAGTTTTATTTTAGCATGCAACAAAAGAAGAAACCTTTTAGAAGAATTTGAAATTACTTCAATTGCTTAAAAAGTCAATGAATAACTGTGAAAATGAAAATATTTGGAATAAAATTTGTACCTTTAACTGTTTCTTTGGAGCAACGTCTCCAAGCATTAGCAGCAGGTGCTTGGTTTTTTACGATGGCAATTTCTGGATTTTTCGTAATATATATTTCTCTTTATACTGTATTTTTTACAAAGTATTGGCTACCGATGCTTTTGTATTTAATTTGGGCATGGATTATAGATAGAAATACGTCAGAAAACGGAGGCAGAAGATATGAATGGGTCCGAGGATGGACTTGGTGGAAATATTTAAACGATTATTTTCCAGCAAAACTAGTGTCTGTTCCTGGAGTAGAGTTAAAGAAAAATAAAAATTACTTGTTTTGTTCGTTTCCTCACGGAATTATAACATTTTCGGTAATGTGCGCATTTGGAACTACTGCAGGTGGATTTAAAAACATTTTTCCATAT
Source organism: Cantharis rustica (assembly GCA_911387805.1). Classification (NCBI taxonomy): domain Eukaryota; kingdom Metazoa; phylum Arthropoda; class Insecta; order Coleoptera; family Cantharidae; genus Cantharis; species Cantharis rustica. Next base: position 46,987,533 of record OU426878.1, on the reverse strand, counting down.
CACACGCCGTATGTATTAACATTAGGATTGAATTTTTTTATGCCATTTACTAGAGAACTTGGATTAGGCATAGGAGCTGTTTCTGCTTCTGGAAAATCTTTGAATTGGGTATTGTCTGCTCCTAATGGTGGAAATGTTGCAATTCTTACCGTTGGAGGAGCATCGGAATCGTTAAATTGCCGACCAGGAGAATATAGACTTTGTTTAAAAAACAAAAAGGGTTTTATAAAGTATGCCTTAAGAAATGGTTCACCATTAGTTCCTGTTTTTTTATTTGGAGAAAATAATCTTTATAATCAAGTTAGCAATCCCAAAGGATCTTTATTAAGAATGATTCAGGAAAATTTAAATAAAATGATAGGATTTGCTCCTGTTATACCGATAGGAAGAGGAATCTTTCAATATTCATTCGGATTAGTACCATTTAAGAAACCTCTTATAACTGTTGGTAAGTTTTATAATTTACGAAATTAACATACTGGTTTAATCTAATCAAGTTAAAAAGAATGTCATATTTATGCCAAAAATAAATTAAAATCGTGAGATTATCTTAAATAAATTTACTAATCATTTTTATTAACTTTAATTTTTATTTTTCAATTTAGATTAAGTATCTTTTTCATACCTTAAGTAAGAAAGTATAGTACAATACTGGTTGAATTGAATTTTAGGTAAAATTTTAGTTAATTAGTAGATTGTGGTAAAACAAACGTCTTTGTTGTTAATTGTTTGCAAAGTCATTGAGTCATAAAGAAATGAAAGTTGTTCAAAATTAGTAATTGCAGAAGAATTGTAACTCAAAACACAGTTTACACTATTGCTAATGATTTGTTGTTGAATCGGTGAAGAAAATCTGACAAGGAAATGTTCATAAAATAAAGTTTGTGAATGTAGAAATTTAAATTGAATACCTGGTGGAAAATTTTTAATTTTGCCAAGGTGGCGATTGACCGAGCAGCGATCGAGGACTTTGCAAGGGCAAAGTTTTCGTGAATTATTGAATTCGTAGCGATTGAAAAGTGGTTTGTTTTACCTATTGTTAAGTGGATTGGAAGTGGTTGACTTCTGTTTGGAGATTGGATTTGATATTAAATTAATTAATGCAAGATATTGATCATCCGCAGATGTTTGATATTTGAAAATAAGGAGGAGCCATGTCGAAAATTGAGGAGAAAATTTGTAAAACTTGTAAAACTTACAATAAATTACTAACAAAAAAACTTACAATAAATTGTTGTTTACCGAAGATCGCAAATATCGTAATATTTTGTGTAAAGCGAAATACAGTTGCGTTCTAACAGATATAATTTTGTTTGAGAACTTTTTAATAACACCAAAAATCGCTAAAAGGTGAAAATTAGAGAATTAATTTTTGCGAGTAAATAAATTTCCAAATTTTAACCGATCACACATTACACATAAAATTTGATTATTGGACAAGATGAAATTATCACCAAAACTTATAATTTTGAATAAAATTTATTACTAAACAACAAATATTTGATTGACAACGAAGACGAAATCGTCACAGAAATTCGCTCCTGAGGTCGAATTATTTTATCGACAATAATTAGTCGAGGTATTTCTTTGAGGTATTTCAAGTGTCTAATATTGTTTCAGTTGGGAAACCTATCGACATTGTGAAAATTGAAAATCCTTCTAAAAGGGAAATTGACGTACTTCATCAACACTTTATTGATTGTTTAATAAATTTGTTTGAAGAAAATAAACATAAATATGTAATAGATGCAGATAAAGCTAAAATAATTATCGAGTAATCATGATAGAACTAATAAAAATGTAACCTTTTTAAGTGTTCAAAATAAAAATTTATACTACGGCTGTATGTAATATTAACTGATACTTCACTGATGCCTAATCTCAATGGCTACTTAAATATGAAGAAAAGAGCGGCCTTAATTGGGCACTAGTAATACCTATTCTAAGTTAATAATCTTTTAAGATTATGTACTTTATTTAGAATTAAGTTAATAGTCGTTTAGAAATTATAGCGTGTAATTAATTATAAAGTCGCCAATACCACAGCGTCGAGTGCACATCGAAGGAATTCACCTCCTTTCTGGTAACACACTTTGCCGGTCAAGGGAAATAATTTTATTTAATACAGCGTTTGTCAAAAAGGCCCGAAGCGGAGGGAACCGGAACCTAGGGTGCGGAGGGTCGGTTTTGACAAAGGTAACCACAGCAAATCTCGGATCTACACCAAAATTTAGTCATCTAATCGTAGTAAGGACTATTTGTTGACAGTTCCCGGGTAATTAATTACTATTGTTACTAGAATCTTTATAGCGTGATTCCCTTCTTAGCACCAAATTTCAATAATTCTGTTATACCATAAATTCTTCGGCGGTGCCCAATTTATGCCCCATACAAACCTCCAATTTTGTTAGCAATCTTAGCAGAGTTAGCACCTATTATAATGTATTACTCTATGTTTACGGAATTATAAGTACAAACTGTAATAACTAATAACAGAACAAAGTTTTAAATTAACAGAAACACGAAATCAACAATTGTGGTGTGCGCACTGATTGCATATTTTGATTAGAAATATTGTATTACTATGTAATTCATTTAATAATAGCATTTTTCTACAAATGGACAATAAATGAATTATTCTCTAGACTGTTTTTGCTATCTAAGCAAAAATTATAAATTACTTTATTGGTTTATTATAGGTAATTCGAAATTAATTCTTTACGCCTTTATAAATTTAAGGATAATTTAAAATATTTCTAAAATTGTAGCGCATGATATTAATGAATTATTGTAGATTATTATATATATTTATTTGAACGACTCCACAATACTGCAATGGGAAACTGTAAAACATTGTTCTAAAAGTGTATACAATATGTAACTATCTCTGTGTTATTGACTGAACTATAACAATTCATTTTAATTAAAATTATTTAAATTAACAATTATATGTAATTATATTTTTAATGCGTTGTAGGTAAAATAAATTTTCAAAAATTTATTTACAAACTCTTTTATTAATAGTACACAATCATTATTTAAATAAGTGAAATTTTATTAATTGATAATTATTTTCAAATTTTAAAATAAATATTATTCTTTTAAATAATACAATTTTTAGATTTAAAAACTCCGTTTACCAATCCTTACAATGTCAAAATGTCATATAATTTTTTTAATTTAATTTTTATCTACTTAATATTAACAGGTAGGACTTTTTATCAATCTTGAAATCATATACATTTTGAAAAGTCCGCCAAAATTGGACTACAATGTAAGCAAAGCTGTGAAGGGCATTTCATGATGTAATTTTTAAAACAAGTGATATCGAATAATCTTTATGATGTACTCAAGTTTTCCACTATATCTCAAGCACAACTCTTTTTATTCAATTTTAAAGTTCACGCGTGATAGTTGAAAGACTATACCTTCATTGCAATATATTAGTGGTAGTATTAGTGGTAGTGGAACCACTACATATTGTAGTGGTTCACTATTTAATTTACTTTTTTGCTCATATGGGTCGTATCACTCTTCGAAAGAAGCGATTACATCGAAAGACAATAAAACAATTGACGATATAAAATTATATTTATTTTACATCATGAATAAATAATTCATAATAATAAACAACAGTAACAAACAGTAATAAACAACAATAACAAAAAACAAATTAACTCTCTCTTGCACGGGATTTCTTCTACACCAATCTTAACTTTATCGTAGGCTCCTACTTCCCTGGACTGCTTCTAAATATTTTTTATTCACCTTTGTTGCCTCCTGCATAAACGTGGAACTCTCACTTTATTTAAACTCGTGGCGATGATGATTTTTCACTCGAAAACAAATTGGCATCTTAACCTATTAGGCAAACTTCTCAAACAATTCAACTTTTTTACAAACTTTCTCGAAATGCGCTTAATAAATTTTATTCTACACGTCTGCTTTCGACCGCGCTTGAAAGATAACTCGTCTCCATGTCTGTTTGTTTATTATTCCATTCTCAACGTTTCTTGCTGTTAATTCTTTTCATTGGTTCTCTTATGATTCTCTTTTTTCAAATTTAATCTAGATTTGAGATTTATTTTAATTCCAGAAAATCAATGTTACTGCTTGTTGAGTTGTGCTGACTATCTTGTTGGTGAGTCATAACAATTTCAAACAATTAAAAATAAAAATACAAATATATTTCAAATAATTAAAAATAAAATACAAATAAAACAACTTAAACTAAACAAAATATCATAACATAACGAATATAATCGCATCAACGGGTGTATCTTAAGAGTGCGAATGTAAAATCCTGCCTTTATTGTTCCTCAAGTTTTAAAGTCAATGTTTTATTTCTAAAATACGCAACCCACCTCTTATCATTTGATGTAGACACAGCAATACGTATTTAATGATAACTATATACAAATTATTACAAAATTATAATGCTATCCGGACGTTTGGTCCCCGGACAATTAGTCATCGAACGATTAATCCAGCGGACGGTTAATTTCATTTCCTATGAGAGACTGTTAGTCGTGAGTGGAAAGAGGTAATGGTCAAAAGGTCTCCTAATCTGTCATGTGGATTGCGCAGTGTTCAGTTAAAGTACGTACATACCCTTTGGCCAAATGTATGAGGCACCTTATAAAGTTTTGAATATTTTGGTTTAGGATAAGATTAAATGAAATACAAATGCATATTTATATTAAATTACTGTTTTTATTTTAACTAATTACTATTTTGTTGGACCACCGTTCGCCTTGACAACAGTAGCGAGTCTTTGTGATATAGAGCTCACAAGCTTGCAGCACTGCTCCGTAGCTATTTTCCCCATTCTTGTTGCAATTTGTTTTTTAGCATATTTTTTTATGTAATCTAGTATTTTAAAACCTTACGTTTCAAAATACCCCATAGATGCTCAATTGGGTTAAGATCTGGATCTTAACCCAATTGTCTGTGACTGTGCCAGCCACTCAAGCAGTTTAATGTTATTTTTTCGAAGTCACTTTATTGTAAGAGCAGATTTGTGGTAGGGTGCATTGTTCTGTTAAAACAATGTATTGCTCATATTTGTTTTTGCGAAAACTTGCTTTAAGCAACTTAATTTGAAGTATATAAAATGTTTTCTATGATTTCTATGTATGTTTTTGAGTTTATTCTACCCTCACATACGAACATTTCCCCAACGCCGTCCGATTCATGCACCCCCAGATCATTATACTACCCTCTCCGTGTTTAACAGTGAGTACTACGTAATCTGGGTGAAATTTCTCACCAATTCTTTGTCTTACAAAAGAAACACCCGACGTTCCAAATACCTGCAAATTTTAAAAAAAGTTAAAATTATTTTAAAATTAAAATTACCTACAAAATATTAAAATTTGTGAAGGTTTTTGATTTTATAATAAAAAAACAACTAAAAAGAATACGTATCTGAAAATTAGATTCGATGAATCCAATTTATAACCACATAACATTCGCCCAATCTTCTTCGTATAATGTGAATACTTTCTTGCCCAGTTCAACCGCAACTTCTTATTCCTTTCAGACAGTCATGGTTTTTTTGGACTTACATCCTTTAATCCCGGCTTTCCCTAGTCTTTTTCCTGTAGTTCTCGCAGAAATACATGTTCTTGTTTTGTACAGTAGTCCAGAAGCCAGTTCGTTAGATGTTTTTTTTCCGATTTCTTAGCGAACTTCGTATTAAAAACCGATCTTCATGAAGGGTTGTTATTTTTTTTTTCCACTTTTTTACAATTTTTATGAGAGCCTGTTTCTCCAAAACGTTTTAGTGCCTGCTGTACCGACTAACGTGAACATTTTATTTTTTTTGTAATTTCAATTTGGTTTTTACTTTCTTCAAGCATAAACTGTATACGAACAAGTTGTAATTGGCTGAGTTCATGTTTATTCGATATTTTTAATAATAAAATAAAATTTAACAAACTAACACACCACAAATTACACAACAAAAACAAAATTAAGTACGTGTTGTTGACTAAGAAGAACGTATGAATTTTATAAAAAAATTAAACAAGTGCATATTTGCCAGATGGGGTTGTTTTATTATATAATTTTAACAGTTATTAACAATTTACACCTTTTTTTAAAGGTACAATGGGTCACAATATACAAAAAAAACAATTCGGGGTACGTACTTTACGGTACAGGTAAAGAGATTAAGGTGCCTTATACATTTGGCCAAGGCCTATGTGAACTTCACCGAAGGTCAGTGAGTAATCAGTTTTAATTCTATTAAAAATTAAAGTATTTAATATACTTCAGTGTGTAATTATAAAGTTGCGAATACCACACCGTCGACTATGCAACCAGAGAAATCCACTCCACTAAGAAAGGTCTTAGTAACAGTAGCAGAGTTTAAAGGGTTATTTTTAGCGATTGCAACCCTCGTGACAGCCATTTATATTTTTTTGTTCTTCAACGGTCTTCGGCAATCTTCGGAAACGCGTAATTGGAGGTTCTCACGTTGTAATCCTAAAGACAGCTCCAATCCGACGGAAAATTTTGGAAAATAACTTTCCCTAGAAAATTTTTTTTAACTTCCCTCTGGCTTTGCCATTGGGAAAAAAATTTTCGTTGTGAAAGTTCATATTTTCAAATTTTCCCCCGGTTCGGAACTGTTACTAAATAATACGACAGGAAACCTATAAACGTTTTATTGTTAGCTATATCCGTAAAATGTTTCTTAATACGCGTTTGAATCGATCTTCTGCTTTTAATATAATTAAGTTGGTAAGTTCCAATGTTAATAAAGCGATTATTTTTTGACTTAAGTTTTTTCTGATTTTCAGATTTTCAGTTCACCTAATTTATCTAAGTAGTTTTCAGACCCAACTTGTGTGAAAGTCTCCCCACTTGATTACTGGTCCCCCACATATAGTCTACGGGTTTTCAACTTCAAAGCAGTGAATTTCAATATACAATATTAAATGAGTGAATGTAATCATCTTCGATGACTGTTAGGTCTAGTCGATCTTAACCTTCACTACATTCACCAACTGTTGGGTTTTGATTCTGAAGTAACTCCTTTGTCGCAATTAAAATTGTCTCGACGGCTCGACACCAAACTTTTTCTTGGAAGCGTGTGCAGTAGCTGCAGCAGAAATTTCAAAATTGTTGGGTCATCTTTTCCGATTGTTTGAGGTGCAAGCGACGATTGTTGGTGTGCTCAAAACGATACTGCTAGACTTGTAGTTTTAATAGTATCTCCGTATAAGTTGGAAAATTCTAAGCTCATCAATAGCTATCAGGGTGTTTAGTTTTCAGAGTTTTCAGGTGAGTAGAGACGGTCACTTCATCGACGGTTTCAGTATTTTTTTTTTCGGTATACCTAATATAATTTTTGACATTTATAGAACCTTGTAGAATATTTAAACATACTGAAAAGCAGTCGGTATTAAATTTATACGCAGAAAATGAAGAGTGATATTTTCAGCAAAATAACGCAGCTTGTCATAGTGCAAAAATCGTAGGAAATATTTTTGTAAATAATTTTTTATTTCAAAATTTATTACTCACACAATAATTTTAGTACATTTAAGTAACAAATTATGCAAAAATATCCAATTGATATTTTTTTATTTGTTACAAGTAATTAATTATATAATTAATAATGCAATTTATGTAATCGATTAAACAGGTAATAGCTCAAATTGGAATCGAATTAAGAATTTGTGGACACTAATAAAACGATACGTGCTTTAAAACTCTTCAAAAAGTAAAGTGTTATTCACATCCAAGTAACGTACGTAGCGGACATACAAGACATAACGCAAAGATGCATGGTTTCAAACGCCACCAGTGACATTCGTACAAAACATAGCCGACATGACGTAACGTAACAAAAAGTTCGGTCAACTTCAACTTCTACGTTATGTTTTCTATGTTTGACGAGACAACACCCCCGTTTTAAAATTTTAAATTTTAAGGTTAAGTTTACACTTCCGACATTTAAACGTTAAGGTTAAATTACAGCGTGTCGTGTGTTTTTTGTGCGTGTGTTTTTTATTAATATTTGGTTAATTATGGATGACAGAAAATTTATAGATCTGATACATTTGTATCCGTTTCTCTATGATCGTAGAGAAACCGATACCGTAGTCAACCGATGGGATGGGGTCATCCGCTCGACGCGAAGGCGTCCACCTAAGTCTTCTACTCTTCTCTTCTCTTTTCTCCCCACTTTTTATTTACATAGCAAAACTTAACAATTTTATACAATGTGAATAAATAAACACTAAAACAAATTTAAACTTTAAAATTATTTATAAATTAAATGAAATTAATTTTGTTTTGGTTTTCGAAGCACGACAATATATTATAATTATAGAATTTGTAATTTTTAGGTATATTATAGTAGTCATATGTTAATACATCTCTAAAAAAATACTAATAACTTAAATTTTTATGACGAGGCTTTTCATATAGCCGCCATAAAAAAAATTTTCTAATTGTTAATGACACTTGCAATTGGCGCAATTATAACGTAATTATATACGTAATTATTACGTAACTATTACAATTCCCAATTATGACGTAATTGTTTACGTCATAATTGCCAATTGTAAGTGGCAATTGACAGATACAGGTCATGATTTGAACATCAAAAATATCGTTTGCATTCAGCATATAAGGTGTTACGTTGTTGTATCAACCTCTTACAGATCGTGTGAATTTCCGTTCCTAATAATCTCGAAGTCAATAATAATTTTCTAGTATTTTGCTTAAATACCATTTACTCTTGTGTTAATAGATTTATTTTTTTGAGATTCTTACAATTTTCTTTTCTCACGGCCCTGGGTAACATTTGATGGAAGGAGAAAATTGTTATATAAGGAATGATGGAGAGGAGCCGGGGCTCTTTTTTCAAAAATCACTACCGTTCGAAACAACTTTACCTTTTTATCTTTTCTTATCGATTTTCGGACAAGTCTTTTTTGCAAACAAAAATCATTTAAATAAATTATCTTAACTTAACAGTGACTAAAAATAATTTTGTGTTATCCAATTTAATATCGATCCCGGGTGATTACAATTAAAAACATTTGTGCCTTAAAAAATTGCAAAGTGCATTGCAAAAACAATATAAAACATTATTGATATAAATTATCTTAACTTATCAGTGACTGAAAATAATTTTGTGTTATCCAATTTAATACCGATCCGGGGTGATTACAATTAAAAACATTTGTGTCTTAAAAAATTGCAAAGTGCATTGCAAAAACAATATTGAACATTATTGGCATAAATTATCTTCATATAAAGTGTCTAAAAACAATTTTGTGTTATCCAATTTAATACCGATCCGGGGTGACTACAAAAAAACTAAATATTATCTTGGTGTCATTCATAAATGTACGAGTGTCAATCTTAGTGCAACCTGCATTATTGTGGTAGTTTCTACTTGGGTCAACGGCTGCAATAGATGTTTACTACCATTTATGTTTTTTGTGTAAATAACTAGCTGGTAAGCAATTTGTTAGATTTAGGTATATTTTTTTGTGTGTGTAATATTATTAGGTTATTGAACCAAAGACTTTAATTTTTTATATAATGAATTTTAATTTACCTATTATAAACTTGAATTTTATTGTGTTTTTTTTCTTGAGGAATTCCTAAAACAATAAGCAATTTACAACCCCCCCGAAATTCTCTTTGTTAATTTTTTTATCAACGACTGAGCAACGCCGGCAATAAGTTTCTTAAAGAGTAAGTAACAAAGGGTCGTATGCTACTAGATGGGCTCGAAATTAAAAAGGCGTTAATAAACAGAAAACATTTGAATAACTCATAAGTGGAAATCCAAAACATTAGCTCATTACTGTTGTTCTACATTCATTAGCAGTAAACAAATGATATTTTCTGTTTAGTCTTCCTATTCCCTATAATTCATAAATATGAGATGAAAAAATATTTGTCCTCTTGCGGGAAATAACAATTTTTCCTCTACACGCTGGTTATGAAAAATAACCAGCTTCTCTTTGGTGTAGCCTAATTGATGTAAAAACTAACTGATTTGATGCGGAAGCGAGAGCAAGGTTCAATAAAACCGTTCCTGGCAAGTCAAGATTCACAGAAAAAAACACATAAAAATAACAGAAATTTATTTACTCTAACATCGGAGATCACAAAACAATAAAACAATACAAAGGATGTATCGTGGTCACACAGGTAACAATTGTAACAATTATGGGTGTTTATTATGCCCTCAATGAATATAATATGCAAAACAAATACAAATAAATTTAATTACCAGAAGATCATATTACCGGAAGTGAAATTACCTCGGGAATCAAATTACCGGGAACAAAATTACCACGGACCAAATAACCTTGTGCCATATTTCAAATACGGATATTCTTCTCGCGCCAGTAGCTTTAATCGTCCATATTTTGGCGACGTATCAATGCTTGTACAAGTTTGAGTTTAGTTTAGTTTCTGACTTCCAGCTCAAAAATTATTTTCTTCCAGCTAGTGGAGTTAAGAGCGTTTTTGACTTCCAAGGCCATCATTAAGACAAATCTCCTGGTCTTCTGTGTCCTCATTCTGGTTACGATATTATTGAAGAACTCAAGTGAGAGAATCAATAATCGACTTTCCCTTCCGAAAGCCAAACTGGTTTTGCGTTAATCGCAAAACCAGGATAAGCCCCTCATAAACCTTGCTAAAGAACTCCCAATCAAGCAGATTGCGTTTACCGATTTGTTTCTTTTTTTTATTAGTATCAACGTAGCATTTTTTAAATTTGTTGAAAATCTTCTTTCCGCCACCAGATGGTTCAGTACGACAAGATTACATGCGGATCTCTTCTCGCACAGTCGCTTAATCAACTTTATCGGAAAACATAGACAAAGCGATGCTTTCCGAATGCCTTCTCGGGTGACAAAGCGAGGCATTCCTAGTCACATAACAAATCGACTGGTAATGTAAAATCGACTGGTAATGAGTTTTCAATACTGGTCGCTTCTGTCACTTCTGTATTTCATATCATTTGTATTATAAAATGCCATTAAAAAAAGTTTTGTCCGACGTGAGGTCGAACTTGCGATCACCAAATGACGTTATTATGATTCGATCACTTAATGCGCTACACCACTAAGGGTTAATGTAATATAATTGTTTTAATATGGTTAATATTATTAACATGTGATAATAATTTTTGAACAATACTATGTTATAAATTAAATTTTATTTCAATTTCATGTAACATGTAAAAATTAAATTTGAAATGAAATTTCGTGAACATTTAAATTTTACTTTTTATAAATTTTTAAACATGAAATATTAACAGATAATAAAATTTTCGTAAACTTAATGTAACGCACTTCATGCGACTAAGAAGGGTTGTATAAAAAAAAAATTTAAGTAAAATATTTACAAAGCGGTTACCCATCCAATTTCTAACCGCGCAAAACCTAACCTGACCTTATTGATCGAATCAATCAACAACAATTAGGCTATTTACATAAAATTATCTTTTAAAACATACAAAAAACAATTGAACATTTTAAAATTTATTGATAAAGAACGAGATGATGAGAGACCCTGCAGTAATGCGTAACTCTCTTTGCCGGAATTTTTAGTGATTGAGACATTTTGAAATATTTCGTTAAATTGTGACGTTTTAGTCCGTATCGTTTCATAACTTATTAGATTTAGAAAGATTGCAGGAAAAAGTTTTAAAAAAAAACCTGCTTTTAAAAATTAAAGTAATTACAAGAAATTTGGAATACCTAGGTACTCCGTACTGGTAACGTTGCTAGTGTCTGGTATCGTAGCCGTCTTCGTCGTGGTGGTTGTCCGTTGACAGTGTTTGTCGGAATATTGGTAGATTTTGGTACGGGATCGGATATTTGACCGCGGCCAGTAGACCACGGCCGTTAAACCACGGCCACTAGACCACTATCCACTAGCCCGCAACACCAATAGACCACATGGCCATAATACCATTAGCTCATTAGCTCACAAACCCATTAAACCGCAAGTCAAATACCACGAGAATTATATTTATTTCCGCACATTATATTAAGGTAGTACTCTCGGTTATAGAATTACCGTTCAGAATTTAATAAGATTTGGCATATTAGTAGTATTAATATAGTATAATAAGATAATAAACCAGTTAAATTTTTAAACAGCTGAAGAGAACCAGGAAAAAGATATTAATATATAAAAATTTTTGCTTTAGCATTGATCCTTATGAGAAATCACAGATTTTATTTTATTTCACAAAAAGTACCGTTCAGATTACAATAGAAATGATGAATGAAGGGATATCAATGTTATACACATACACATTATACACAAGGGGTTTATTTTATATTTTTATTATCGACAAGAACAAGGAAAATTAAAAAAACATTCAGCCGTCGATAAAAAAAAATCAAAATTGCATAAGTCGTAATTCAATATTATGCTTATCATTATAGTGCATTTATTTAAAAGACGGAGTGCATGAAAACAAACCTCCGATACTCCCCACCGTGTAATTAATGCATATTATTGCATAATGCACATCTAAGCACATGAGCCATACTCCTACTATTTCCTTGCAATTAATGGTGTTGTAAGTTGCTTCGAATAATTTATTTTTATTTTTAGAAATAGAAACTTTTTTATTATTTTTTTATTTATTTATCATATTTTTATTTATTAACAGTATTATTAAACTAACTTTTAATAAAATTTTTAAATACGTTGTTTTAAATTATTTGTATAACACTGCGGCTGTAGGGTCCGTCCCTGTTCTAGTAAGAACTTGCTCAATGTGCTGTCACATGATATCACATGATATCGAAATATGAAAACAAAAATTTTCGATTTTTTCAACTTTCTAGACTAGAATACTGCCTTAACTATTATAAATATATTATGTACAAATTTAGAAATCTCAAATTTCGTAATCTTTCTGTACTTCAGTTCAACAACTTATGAGATTATAATAAGAAACCAGGTATCTAGAATTTGTAGCAAAAGCTTTTAAGTCTATCGTTTTTAGCGTATTTATTTAAAAATTTCTAAAAATTTACAACAGTTTATTATAATAAAATAATGGTATAAGTATTTATAATAATGTAATGAAATTAGAATTTTCGTGGTATTTGACTTGGGGCCTTATGGGCATGTGGTCTTGTGGCAGTGGTATTGTGGCCGTGCGGTATAAAGGTTTTGCGGCCTTGTAGTTAGTGGTCTAGTAGCGGTGGTCTAACGGCTGTGGTCTACTGGGCGCGGTCAAATGTTTTAGACCGCGTTTTGGTATGTCAATTCGTGTTTAAGTCGGAAAGGGGCGTTGTCGTGTCGCAGCTTCATCATGTTTTTGGTAAGTTTACTTTTTGAAATTTGGGTGTCGTAGAATTTAGATGAAAGTCGGTTAACGTGGTCTTGAAAGTATTCGACGTTAGTCAGTTTATGTAGTGTCGTAATCCGCGTGTAACGGTCCAGTCCAGTGATCAGTCGCAGGTTCTTGTTCTAAAGCACCTGCAGCGGCTTAATTGCCGTTTTTGAGACGTTGAACCAAGCCGCTGAGGCGTACGTAAGTATTGGTGGCAGTAAGGTCTTGTAAAGTAAAAGTTTGTTTTTTGTAGTCATAGTCTCCCCTTTCATGAGAGAATAAATTTTCCTCATTTGTCCGTAAGCAATTTATTTCCTATTTTGTAAATGAGTCCGAAAATTTAGTCTTGAGTCCAAAGTTCTTCCTAGATATTTAACGTTTTTGGTTGGTTTAATTTTGTGTCCGTCCACTTTAAGGGGTTCAAAAATTTTATGGTTTGATCGTTTTCGTGCAAAAATTATAGTCTCCATCTCTTCAGAATTTAGTGTCATTTTCCAATGTCTGAAGTAATGTTTGAGTTTGTCTACGTGTATTTGTAATTGTTTATTGGCTACTTGTGCATAAAACGAATGAGCGAGAATTGCTGTATCATCTGCATACAAAGCCATTGTCGTTTTCTTAAATGTCGGTATGTCGTTGATGTACAAATTAAATAGTTTAGGTCCGAGCACGGAGCCTTGGGGAACTCCTGCATTGATGGTTTTCGTAGTGGAGATCGCATTGTTAATTTTCAGTCATGGCACGTTCAGTCAGGTAAGAATTTATTAATTTGATTAGGTGAGCCGAGAAACCGTATTGTATTAATTTATGTCAGTCCTTCTATCCACACGCGGTCGAAAGCTTTTTCCATGTCGAATAGGGCCATGACGATAATATTGTCTTTATTAAAATTTGTTAAAATGTCGTTAGTGATTCTAGTAATTTGTAACGTCGTGTTGTGTCTCTTGGTAAAGCCGAATTGGTTTGTGTTAGTAATTTTGAGTTCGTCTTCTTTTCTCTCTAGTCGGTCAAGTGTTATTTTTTCAGTCAGTTTGGAAAGAGTGTTTAGCAGGCTGATCGGTCGGTAGTTGGTCGGTAGCGTCGCGTCTTTGTTGGGTTTGTGGATTGGAGTCACTAAGCCCAACTTCCAGTCCATCGGAAAGTGCTGTAGACGAATGATCGCATTCACTATATAATTTATTTGCACTATGGCTTTTTTTGAAAGATGTTTTAAAATTAAATTCTTAATTTTGTCAGTTCCTGGTGCTTTTCGGTTTGGTAGTGTCTTTATTATATTTTTAATTTCGGTTGGGTTGGTCATTTGGACGGCTTTTCGGACGTCGGTAAAAGCGGTAGCGTTGTTTTCTAATTTCAGGACCGGAATAGGTTGGAAAGTTTTTTTTAGTTTTTTTGTCAGTCGCCAGATAGAGTTGTCTTGTGGTTTTAAGTTGGTTAGTAAGTTGGTCCATTGTTTATTTTTAAATTGTCGGATTTGTTCTTGTATGTCTGCCATTCGTTGCCAAAGACGTCTATAGTGGTTGCGGTCGTTGATTTAGTTTAAAATGTTGTCTGGTAGATTTAGTTTGTCGGGATAATTTTTTATTTCTTTGAAATTCTTTGACTTGGCGACAGTTATAGATTACGCTTGCTTTTTAATATAGCTGCGCGCCCAGTAACGGATAATTTTTGAAGCTCGGTCAGTAATATACTATTGCCGGTATCTCGCCTGGTCTCGGTGCCTTAAGCTTGTATTAGACTACGCAAAATCTTAAAGGAAATCTTGAACAAATTTTAAAACAATCTAAATTGCGTAGTATCAAACAGCAAATTGCTTTAAAAATTGTTTTGCTTTGTGAAATGGCGTGAAAAATAGAACATGTTCTATTTTGAAACAATTTACTAAGCAATCTGTCAATCTATATGTCAATCAATAATATGGAATGTATAAACAGGTTTCGTAAGTGGAACAAATCTGCGTTTCTCCTGACTTCAAAATTAATGTTTAAATTTTGTAGCAGGGGGGGGGGCGGAGGATGATAAGTTAATTTTTCGAGTAAAGTGTCTGAAGAAGAAAAAATTATTTTTTTTTTTAAGGGAACAGTAGTTTTTAAAGTAAGGTGCTTTTATTATTCATTTTTATTTTTAGAATTTTTTTACAGTCAGGGGTTTTTAAAATTTTTATCATGATTGTAGTGTATTATTGTATTACCATCAAACTAATAATAATAACATAACTTCCACGAAATCTATTAATTTCTAGCGAACTGCGCAGAATCGTAAAAGAAATATTGTTTCAAAAATTGTACAGTATCATACAGGTTGATATTGAAGACAAAGCAACTTCTTGTTTAATATTTTGCACAATTTATTGTTTCAAATCTTGTTCAATATTTAGTGTAGTCTAAAACAAGCTTTATGGATATTAAATATGTATGTCACCGAAATATAAATTTTATATTTTTAATTTATTTATGTGCTAATTTAACTTATGTGAAAAGTTCTATCTGCGTTTTTTATTCTTTCTTTCAAATGGGAACAGCGAGGTGACCATCCTTTCCTTTTAGTCGGATGCCAGATCTAGTGCATATCTTCTCCCCCAATCTTTTGCACATCATCTTCTATCTCTTGCCAACAGACGTTGTTGTTTAAGGTTTCTCATTTGCTTTTCTTCGATTTCAGTATTTGTATCTTTTGGGATTTGTTTTGACGTCGTTTCATGATGCTCTGCATATCTTGTTTATCTATTGCTAATATAACAGTGTCATTCGCATATCCTAAGTTGATTTTAATTAATTGAAACTCCGCCAGTATTTTTTCCAGACTTCTAAAATTCCTTTTATATCAGTTATCATTCTTCAAGGAATGAAGAGAGCAAGGAATCCTACGAGAACGAGTCATCAGAGTCTACCTCCCGTCTATGACACTTGATGTGGCTAAAATAAATAAATTGATAAAACTACCTTTATGGCAAACCCCAGTACACCCTAGCAACTCATTGGTCTTTCTATATTCTTCAGTGCCCCATACATTTTTAGCAAGCACGGTTAGCAATTTTTTTTTGCATTTAAAGGGTGCTAAATGATTATAACCTTTTATCAATGTTGCAGGCATTATTCTGTTAATATTTTAATTTTAATTGCTATGTTTATATAAAATAATGATCATCAGCATACTTTTTTTATTTATTTTTATTTAATGGTTTATAAAATTAAAATATAATTACAGACAGGTTATAAGTTAAACTAAAAGGTACTCGTTTAACTGAGCTGGTTTTCAACGAGTACCCGGGGGTATCGAGGCATGATCAGTTGCCCTTCAGGAGTTCCACCAATTTTTTTTGAAAGTGGCTTTGGTAGGTGACATCAAAAATAGGTCCAGATGTTTATTGAATATTGAGTACGCCTTGTATTTGGAACGACCCATGGAATTTAGAAGTTTTGTGGGTTGAAACTGTCAAACAGAAGTTGCTTCTCAAATCCCGGTTGTGACAATCCCCCCTTCATGTTAAGAGGATATTTGGGTAATTCGGGAGTGTAGTTTTGTAAATTAATAGTATTAGCATTACTGCAAGGTTTCAATTAACATCGGACGGAAGAAGGTTCTTAAATCTATAGAGGGACTTTAGTTTGTAAAATATCAAGCATGTGCTTGATATTTTGCTGATATAGTCTGATAATGAGAGATGTTTATCCCAAATCATGCCCAGGTTCTTAACTTTTGAACAGAAGTTTACAATGTCATCATTTAGCTTCACTTCAACTCTTTTGCTTTTGTTAACCCTGCTAGAGCTTCCTAAGCAAATGCATTGCGTTTTAGAGGGGTTCAGGACCAACCCTTTACGCTTCGACCATTTATAAACCAACTCCAGATTGTGGTATAGTTTTTCAATAATTTTATTAGTGTGACTAGGATGGTCAGATATATATAATTGATTGTCGTCCGCATATATATGGAAACTACATTCCTGAGTTAGGACCGATGAAAGATCTGCTGTGTAAGTAGAGTACAGCAACGCTACGAGCAGACTTTCTTGTGGTACCCCTTTGTCACATGTAAGTACGTCGGAGTATTGGTTGTTCTATTTCACGCGTTGAGTTCTCCCTTGCAGATAATTGGCGAAGAGGATCGAACAACAACAACCAACTACAACCATAGTACAAGCAGACTTTCTTGCGGTACCCCTTTGTCACATGTAAGTTTGTTGGAGTATTGGTTGTTCTATTTCACTCGTTGAGTTTTCCTCTGCAGATAATTGGCGAGGAGGATCAGAGCTGATGCGCTACAACCATAGTACTAGCTACATAGTAAAGTACATAGTAATAGCTTAGCGATTAACAGGCTGTGGTTAACAATGTGAAATGCCTTACTAAAGTCTAGTAGAGAGTACTGTTACCTTAGATCCATCCATGTTGATGCAGATATTGTTGGTTATTTTTGACAGAGCAGTGGCCATGCTGTGCTTTTTCCGAAATCCAGATTGGTGCTCGGTGATCACTTTATTCGTAGTTAGATGTTTAAGCAGTTGTTGGTGCATAATGTTTTCTAATACCTTGGATAGAGCCGATAAGATGTTGATGGGGCATAGTTTTTAAAATTTGCTGGCACTAGGCACTTTAGGTATGAGAAATACTGAAAATTTTTTCAACATATCTGGTATAATTGAGTGATTCAGACAGGAGCTGATGAGGTCGATTATGATTCAAGACAGTAAAGAAGAACATCTTTAGCATTCGGAAATTAATGCTATCTACACCCGTAGTTGTTGCAGTTGCGGTTTTAAAGAACAGACAAGGTAGGTCCGGTTTACGCAAAATTTAATGTACATAAATAACATGTTTTTTATGTACAATATAATTAATATTTTAATATTATGGACAATTAATATTTGTTATTTTTCATTATTTGAACTTAAAATTGCAATAACAGCTGCAAAAATATGCAAATGCATATAATCCGGTCTTTAATTATGAGGAATCAGTGTGATTTTTAGGCTGCACAATTTGGTCCATTAAGCACCACATCAATTAATTTCTACCAAATTCGCATATTTTATAGTATATTAAGTTAGGTTAAAAATTAAGTTAGGGTGAATTGTATAAAGCTTGGATTAAAATTAAATCTAACCCAACTCAGTGCTTATAAAATCGCAACACCAAAGACTGAGTTAGATTAATTTTAATCTGAGGTTTACACAGCTGGCTCTAACTTTATATATATATATATATATATATATATATATATATATTGCGATGTAAAATTATTCAAATTAATTTTATTATTTTCCAATAAATTCCAATCAAAAATTTTCTAATTCAAAATAATTCGTAACTTGAATTTAATAATTTATAAAAATAGGAATGCAAAATGCTATGATTGCCGTATCGCATCGCCCGCTTATCATCAACGTTTGTGTTACCTTCAATAATTTTTAATTTTATAAAATCCTGCCCATCCAAATAATTTTTTATTAATAAATCTGAATTCTTCCAATTCCTTCGTATTTAATTTTGTATTTAATTATTTAATCAGCTTCCATTTAATTTTTTTCTTCCAAAATAAATTCACACTTTCTTCAAAATCAATATAATCCAATATAATAATAATTTCAATAAAACAATTTATTAACTTCAAAACTTTTACTTGTATTCTAAAAATTATAAACTTTTTTAAAAATTACTCGGACATGAATTTTACACGTCTATCATGTCGACCATTTTTTGACAAAAGGCCTTGAATTTCCGGTGATTCGTCCCCACCTTGCTAATTTTACAATCTTACAACATAAATCAATTTAAACATAACTTAAATAAATAAATGAATTTTTACCAAAATGTATAGGGTGGGTCCGAATCACTTTTGAAACATGACAATATATATATTGCTGCGACCTTATGCGCGCCTCTTATCTCTTTAATGGGATTACGTAGGTTCTCGAATATGGAAAATTGTTACAAGTAAACAATAAAATAACGGTTTTTATAATTTTTATTTGCAAATTTAAAATGTAAAAAAAATAGGAACAAAATGTTAAACAATAGCAAAAAAACTCACGCAAATAGCCGACCCCAGCTTTTCTACAAACAAAACACTGTTATCTTCCTTCTTTTTGTTCTTCACCGACCGCTCTGCTAAATATCTGACTAATTGTCTTCAACCTTCGTCGACCGACCGCTTTACAAATTTTCTTCTGATTTATTATCTTCAACCTTCGTCGACCGACCGCTTTACAAATCTTCTTCTGATTTATTATCTTCAACCTTCGTCGACCGACCGCTTTACAAATCTTCTTCTGATTTATTATCTTCAAACTTTATTCGACTGACTGCTTACAAATCTTTCTGTGACTTACTTTATTATCAATTTATTAAAAATATAATCGCCTTGGATATCCATTTTTTTTTACTGTCTTCTTTTTTTTTACATCTCGATTTTTTAGTATTTAAAATATTGCTGTTGTCGGCATTTACGTGAGTCATAATACAAACATAAATAAAAATCAAATTCGAAACAAAAAAACTTACTAACTAGACAAACATAAAATATTAAACAAACACTGAAATCAAAATTAAGAATATATAAAAATAAAACACACACTAGTAATAAAATGTTAAAATAGAGTTTTGCTTTGTGGTTCCTCTAGTTGCAAATACCGTCATTTTATTGCTAAGTTTGCAACCCATTTTCATCACTTAGTGCGGACACAACATTTCCCCTCCGTTTTATTAAAACAAAAATCAAAATCGAATTGAAATATAAAACCTTCACGGGATTTTTTTTTAATAAAACGTTTCTCAATTTTGATCTTTAATGAACTTTGTTTTGAATGTCAAAAAGTTAACAAGCATTGCCTTAATTCAATTTTAAATTTCTAAACTTGAATATCAAAATTAAAAAAAAATATATAAAAAAAACTTTTTACCATCATTCGTACTCCCCTTTCCATAAATTTACCACTCTTTCTCTTCTACTGTTCCTCTTCACTGTCTCCTTCCTCTTCTTCTTCTGACGTTTGCCTCTTAAATGGATATATGAGGTTTATGTGAAACCTTCCCCGAATATTCCCTCCTTCAAATTTTAGCTCATAAACATTTTCATTAATTTTTTGATTTACGTAAAAAGGTCCCTCGAATGGTAAGGATAGTTTGTCACAAATATTAAGTGCTCGATTTGCGGTTCGCAGACTTTTTATAACTACGTTGTCCCCTATATTGGATGATAGTTTCTTTCGAATTTTACTATTCATTCTTTCTTCATATTTTGTAATTCCCTTCTTATCGACTTTGAATCCCAAAAATTTTACTTGTTGCTGTATTGTATTTAAACCAAACGGTATGACTCTAAAACAGAAAGTTACCCCATCTAAACTAAACCCTGTATACTTCCTTGAATCTTCCTCTAAAGGAATTGGATATGTTTTACACGAAAATGATTTCTCGTCAGTGATCTCTAATTTGTGCTCATATCCAACTGCTATTCTTTCTTCTTCATTAAATAATTTATTATGTTTCAATAATAACTGACTTATTTGGTTTAAATATCGTCTTTCGCAATCAACTATTTTATTGACGTATGTTATTGAATTTATTTTTACATTTGCTTGTTTTGATCTGCCTGCTACATTTTTTATTAAATTTGACGTCTCTTTAAATTTATTTATTTTTTCTAAATTTTGCCTAAAATTGATTTGGTTATTAATTTCCAACTTGGGCCTAAAAGTGATTTAATTATTAATTTCTAGCTTGAACCTAAATGTGAGGTTTTTTAGAATTTTTCCAGGTAATCGGAAATTTAACCGATGCCGACCCGTAATTTCTTTATCCCGTAGTTCTCTTGGAATATTTCGTACTTCTTGTACCTTCCTCCGTTTACCTGTTCTTTTTCATCCACCCAATACTTCCGCAAAAACATTACCCCAAATTGCGCGAATGTCCCCATATTTTCTACTACCATGTAGTACCTAATCTCGGTATCCCCCTTCATCGTTGCCCGTATAATGTTCTTTAACCGCTGTTCATCTTTAACCCTTCCTGTACAATTCCCTAAACTTTTACTAAAAATTTTAGGGTTAACCCTATTATCCCCGTAAAATTTCGCATATTTGTCTTTTTGAGCTCCAATTTCATCGTTGATGTTCAACGGATCATTGTAATTCATGATCGACAGCCATTTATCTGCTATTTCGTTGAATTTTTCTTTGGCCTTTTCTGCTTCTTCTTCCAATTCGGCTACGATTAACTGATTGTTTGCCCATTCTTTCTCGCCTCGATCGACCTCTCTGGAATCGCTAGCCTGCATGACGTTCGAAACGACTTCATTATCATCCACCGTTAAGTTTTCTAGTGCATTAAAACTTTTTTCTAACTGTTTTTGCAGAAGAGTATTTTCGACTACAACTTCTTTTTCTTCTCCTTCTGGCATGTTTTGTTTTCTCATTGCTTCGAGTCGTCGTTCGATCCTCAACTTCCTCGCCAATTTTCGTTCATTTGGATCCGAAGAGGTAATCTGCGGTTCTCTTTCCACGACTTCCTCTTCAACAACTTCTTCTTCATCATCCATTTTTTTGGATTTTTTATTAAATCTTTCACTCATTTCCTCTTTGATCATTTGATGCATCCCGTCAAATCTTTCATTTATACTATCTATTCTATTGTTTAATTCTTTCTTGTTGTCATCAAATCTAGCATTAATATCTTTGGAGTTGTTATCAAATCTGGCATTCATTTCTTCTTTTATTCCTTTCGTGTTTTCATCCATTTTAGCATTCATATCTTTGAAGTTGTTATCAAATCTAGCATTTATATCTTTGGAGTTGTTATTAAATATGGCATTCATTTCTTCTTTTATATCTTTTGTGTTTTCATCCATTTTAGCATTCATACTTTTCAAGAATTCCATGATTGTTTTGTCGTTCCTTTCGTTTTTATCCGGCACGCTTATTTCCATTTCCTCTAATTCAACATCCCCCCTTTCTCCTACTACCTTATCCTCTGTTATTAAATCTAAATTTTTACTTCTTGTATTCATAGTTATTTAAATTATATTAAATTTTGTGATTGATATTTGTAATTTTAGACCTTTAAAAATTTTTTTTTTTTTTTATTGCTTTGCATGTAACTATTTTTATTCGAGCCTCGACGTTGGGAGCCAATTATTTTATGCTGCGACCTTATGCGCGCCTCTTATCTCTTTAATGGGATTACGTAGGTTCTCGAATATGGAAAATTGTTACAAGTAAACAATAAAATAACGGTTTTTATAATTTTTATTTGCAAATTTAAAATGTAAAAAAAATAGGAACAAAATGTTAAACAATAGCAAAAAAACTCACGCAAATAGCCGACCCCAGCTTTTCTACAAACAAAACACTGTTATCTTCCTTCTTTTTGTTCTTCACCGACCGCTCTGCTAAATATCTGACTAATTGTCTTCAACCTTCGTCGACCGACCGCTTTACAAATCTTCTTCTGATTTATTATCTTCAACCTTCGTCGACCGACCGCTTTACAAATCTTCTTCTGATTTATTATCTTCAACCTTCGTCGACCGACCGCTTTACAAATCTTCTTCTGATTTATTATCTTCAAACTTTATTCGACTGACTGCTTACAAATCTTTCTGTGACTTACTTTATTATCAATTTATTAAAAATATAATCGTCTTGGATATCCATTTTTTTTTACTGTCTTCTTTTTTTTTACATCTCGATTTTTTAGTATTTAAAATATTGCTGTTGTCGGCATTTACGTGAGTCATAATACAAACATAAATAAAAATCAAATTCGAAACAAAAAAACTTACTAACTAGACAAACATAAAATATTAAACAAACACTGAAATCAAAATTAAGAATATATAAAAATAAAACACACACTAGTAATAAAATGTTAAAATAGAGTTTTGCTTTGTGGTTCCTCTAGTTGCAAATACCGTCATTTTATTGCTAAGTTCGCAACCCATTTTCATCACTTAGTGCGGACACAACAATATATATATATAAATTAGCTCAACAGGCCATAAAGGCCCAAGGCTTGTTGCACCACTCTTCTCTATTGTTGTCTACTTTGTGCCTTCTTTTTCCATCCATTAACTCCCATCAGTCGCAGGTCCGATTCCACCGCATCCTGCCATCTGTTCTTTGGTCGTCCTCTCTTTCTTGTATCCAAAAGTCTTCCTTCCATTACCTTTCTTGTGCTTCTAGTTTTTTGAAGTCGGAGTACGTGTCCTAACCATCGAATTCTTTGGGATCGGGCAACATCCGTTATTTGAGGTTTATCAAACAACTCATAGATTTCTGCGTTGGCTCTTTTTTTCCATTCGTTCTCCACTTTCTTACCTCCGTAAATAATTCTTAGAACCTTTCGTTCCCATATCTCCAAGTTTTCTCTATCTCTTCCACTCATTGTCCATATCTCACTAGCATAAGTTACCACCGGTCGGATAACTGTTTTATATATCCTCACTTTACTTTTTCGTGATACGCTTTTGTTTCTTATTACGGACATCAAAGAACCTAAGCTTCTGTTTCCAGCTGCTATCCTAGTGTTAATCTCTTTACTGGAATGATTATTTCGTGTCACAACCGTCCCCAGGAAACAAAACTTGTCTACTTCTTTAAAACTGTATTGCTCCCCATTCTCTGTTTCCATTCTAAAACAAGTTCCCAGCTCGACTTCACCTTTTTCTCCCATTCTCATGTACTTGGTCTTATTTTTGTTGATTTTCAAGCCCAGTATTTTAGCCATTGCTTCTAAATGTAACATAACATCCTTTAAGCCTCTATTAGATCTCGCCAGTAGCGTTATGTCATCTGCATACGCTATCACTTGATGTCCTCTATTGTATAGCATTTCATCGCGTAGGATCCCGGCTCGTCTTATTATCCACTCCACTGCAACTATGAAAAGCATTGCTGATAAGAGATCCCCCTGTCGCAGCCCTTTACTCACTTTGAATTTCTTTGATAATTTAGCATTTACCGCAACCTTATTTTCTGTATCTGATAGAGTCATTTTGATCAATCTTATCAACTTTCTAGGTATTCTCAATTCTTTCATCACTCCATACAATTTTTCGTAAGTCGTAAACCTGCTTGAAATCGACAAATGCCGCATGTATCACTATGTTATGTTCATAACACTTCTCCTGCACCTGCCTAAGATTGAATATCTGGTCAATCACCGATCGATTAGGTCTAAAACCACATTGGTACTCTCCTAAAATTTCCTCTATGTACTTTTGCATCCTTTCCTTTATGAGGTTTGCCAATACCTTGTAGACCACATTTAACAGGGCTAAGCCTCGGTAGTTCTCACATCTTGTTGTATCCCCTTTTTTAAAAATTGGGCAGATCATAGCTTGCGACCATTCTTTTGGCATCTTTTCATCATTCCATATTTTACTAATCAATCTATATATCTCCATTTTAATCTGTTCACCTCCATATTTAATCATTTCCGCCTGGATGCCCTCCTCACCTGGGCTTTTGTTATTCTTCATCTTTTTTATTATGTTTTCTATTTCTTCCTCTGTTGGCGGTGTTATTTTCTCCGTTTCTTCATCGTTCATTGCAGAAGTGACATCCAATTCTAGTCCGTAATTGGCTTCTTTCAGCTCGTTCAGTATGTCCTCAAAATATTCTGCCCATCTCTCCAGACTTCTATATTCATTCATGCACAAGTTTCCATCTTTACTTCTACAAAACACCTCTTTTAATTGTTGACCTTGTTTTTTCGTCCTTATTTGTTGGTAAAACCTTCTTATTTTCTTTGCTCTATAGTTCTCCTCCAACTTCTTTATTTCCTCTTCTTCTGCCCTTCTCTTTGCTATTCTACATACGCGTTTAGCCCTACTTCTTTTATTTCTAAGTTCTGCTTTTGCTTCTTCTGTTCCTTTACTTATCATTTCTATTCTTGCTCGCTTTCTTTCTGCTACTGCTATCTTACATTCATCGTTGTACCAATCTTTTCCTTTGTCTCTCTTATAATTTCCCAAAATTTGATCTGATGATTTCTTTATAGCATTCGTCATTATTCTTCATTACCTTTCGTCTATTTCCTTTTCTCCTGTCTGTCTTTCTATCTCTTTTGCATATTTATCTTTATTGTTTTCATTTTTCAGCTTCTCGATATCATATCTTTCCATTCTTTCTTGGGTTTCTTGATATCATTCTGGTACTAGCTGTCTAACCATTACTTTTACCAGGTAGTGATCTGAGTTGGCATCTGCTCCTCTACAACTTCTGACGTTAGTTATCATTTTTCTATGTTTCTCTTTTATTAACACATGATCAATTTGAGTCACCGTTTTACCATCGGGTGATGTCCACGTTCTCTTATATATATCTTTTCGTTGGTAGTCAGTACTCACAATTTTCAAACTTCTCTCGGTTTCAAAGCCAATTAACAGTTGTCCATTCTTATTACTTTCAACATGCTTGCTATATTTTCCTATTGTCGATCCATATTCTTCCTCTCTTCCTACTTTTGCGTTGCAGTCTCCAATGATAATTTTTAGATCGTTTTCTCGGGATTTTTTGGTAAACCTCTCTTACTCTGTCATAATATGCTTTTCTTCAATTGCCTTCTCCTCCGATGGTGCATGTATGTTTATTATAGTTATCTTTTGGAATCGTCCTCGAAGTCTTATACTGCACAATCTATCTGTTATCGGTTCAAAATTTATTACCGAATGCCTCCATTTCTTGTTTACCATGAATCCCGTTCCGAATCTTTTGTTTGCACCGCCGCTATGGTATAGCAAATACTCTCCCACCTTCATAACCTCGTTGTCCTTTGTTTGGTCTCTTGTAACGCTATAATATCCAGATTGTATCTTTTTACTTCCTCTTTCAAACTTCTTAGCGCTCCCTCCTCGTATGTACCTCTAACATTCCAGGTTGCTATCATCAGTCTTTCCTTTATTTTACTTATTGTGTTGTATCGTCTCATCTCGTTATCCTTTTCTCGCTTGTTCGTCCTTTGGTTCCCATCGTTGTTTGTGCTCTTCAGTTTTTTGACATCGGAGGAGGTTTCTCTACCTCTTGCAGTTCTTGGCGCCACTTTAATACCTTATCTTCATACATTAACTTCTGATAGCCTATCCTTACTTTTTTTCCTATTTTCCTCAGTTCTTCGACATGCTTTCTTATCTCCGTTTGAATTCTTCTTTCCATGTATGTCAAGTCATCATCGATGAATATTTTCTTTCCAGGTAACTTGGCTAACTTAAATTTATTTTTCATTACTTCCATTTTCTCTTCAAAACTTCCCAGCTGGATTACTCTTCTTTCGCCCCCCACTTTATACGCAGTTGTTATCTTTACCTCAGCATCCAAGTCATCTTGAAAAAATTTTGCAATCTTATCCTTTAGAGTCTCCTGTTGTTTCACATTAACCTCCATTCCCGTAACGACCAACCTATTTTTCCTTTTTTTTTCTTTCCTGTAACTCCAGCTTGAATTCGACTTCTTTCAACTTATGTTCAAGCTCTTCTATTCTTCCCTCTTTCAGCTTCTTATCATGTTTCCAACTTGCTTTAGTTTCTTCCAGCTCTCCTTTCAGCGCTATTAGTTCCTCCGCTTGCCTTTCGATCTGTTCCTAAATCTTCTTGGTGTTCTCTCGTATTTCCTGTTTCATTTCATTATTTTCGTCTCTCATTTGCTTTATATAAGTACTTATCGTCTTCAGAAAGTAATTAATATCATCCATCTCCTTATCTTCTGCCTGTATCTCTTTATTGTCCTTATTCGGTGTTCTTATAATTTTCTTACTTCTCTTAAAGATTGCAAGATTTGTATCAGACTCTTCTGATCTACCTCTTTTTATATAGTCGTCTAAACTTCCCGTGCTATTGAATCTTCTGCGTGCCTCAACTTTCAGACTCTCCGCTATTGATTTTTCTTTGGTATTCATTTAACTTTACAGCGCTATCTGAAAATTCATTAATTAAACCTTAGTCGAATATCTAGACACCTTAACGTAATATTATATAAAATATGCGAATATAGTCGAACTTAATTGGTAAGCAATTCAATGCACCAAGTTGTGCGGCCTGAAGGCCGCACTAATTCGGAACAACCATCCAATTTTTATAGGTTTATAACTTAAAATGAATCAATCAAAAATACGTTACGAACAGAAAGACAAAGTTTCTTATATATTTTACGATTTAAAAAAATAATTATAAAAAATTTAGTAGTATCTACTAATATAAACATTAAATTTTATGGATACTTTTAAATATCGGGTAAACGTCCAGTTTTAATTTTTGATTGCCTATTTCCATAAGATTAGCTCCACTTATGGTGTGTTTTTTTGGGTTTAAATTGCACTCGATCATGACAGATCTAGAAAAACGCAGACTTTTGAGACAATGTATTACTCGAGTGCAAACTTTTTTCCAAGGATGTTATAATTATTATAAATAAAGTGTTACATAATGTACAGTTACTCAAGAAAGTATTCAGACGTTCCTGTGTTAGCAAATGTAAATTGCTCTTTTTGTGCTCTGTTTTTATTATATAAAAATTGTTTTTACAGCAATACTTATTAGACATTTTTTGTTGCAAATTTCATTTTCTTCATTTTTGTTCCAATACATTTTTTTATTTTGTCGCCTCGTTTTTGATCGAGAGTGCCTTAAAGCAGACTCGGTAAAATGTTTTAATAAAATTAAAAATGCACAAAATTCCCCTGTTCGAAGAACATCCACAGTTTCTTGGAGTTTTTGTTGCATGCTTCAACTTCGTATTTGTAGTAGACTTTTTATACATTTTTAATGGCCTTTAACACGAGGTTGCAGAGTTGTTTGTAATATACAAAATCATTGGCTTTCTGCGTTTTGGTGTATTTGTTGTATGCTTTTTCTCTAAGCTTTATCATGGTTTGAACCGTTTCTGTTAACCAGCCTGGCGTGGTAAGTCCAAACTTGATTATGTGTATTAGAGTATGCAAGTTGAATAATGATATGATATCCGAATAGATGCATTTGAGTTTTTCATTGATATTAGCTCGTCTACACTGCGAAGTCAATTTATATTCGATGCGTCTATAGAGACGGCTTCTTGGTTAATGTTTCGAAAGTTTCTGAACCATGTAAGGTTTGCTTGCAGTTTCTTAGGAAACAAGTCTAGATAACAGTACACTTCCCTGAATTAAATACCCATCTCGAAACCTCTGTTGACATGGACTCCAAAAATATTTTTTTAAACTCTGAAAAGTTTCGTGGAAAATTTCAAAACTTAGTTTTAGTGTTTAATAATGTTTTTGACATTTAAGACTTAAATTTACCGAAATTTTTTTTAGTAATACTCAAAATATATAACAATTAAACATTTATTGACTTCTAAGACCCAGTTGTATAAGATTAGACGATTAACCTCGGATCAGATCAACTTGAGCAATCAAAGCTTAAAAATTTTGTTGGTTAACTCTGATCTGAGGTTGATCTTCTGTTCAGCCTGGGCCTAAACAGCTTTCCAAACTATCGTTACACCGAGTTACTCAGTTCGAATTCAGACAAGATACGTTTACGTTCTTCTTTAGAAAGTAACCACCGAGCTAATTAATCAAGAAAGCCTTCATTATTATAATATTATATATAATTATTAATAATTGTTATAGATCACAATACGCTTGGATCGTTCAATGACAACGTGTAAAAAACCTTCACATTGTTTCAATTTGAAAAAAAAATTTACCAACTGAATTATGAAAATAATAAAGTATTGTTATAGCAGCTAAAATGTTTTGTGTAAATTCTAACTTAAAATAAAATTACAACAATATTGACAATCAGTTGTTTGACAGGGAGATATAATTAATTACTACATCTTATTAATTTTTTTAAGTTTGTTAATAATTGTTAATAACTTAATTTATTGCATACTACCGCAATTATAAGTGTAATTTAATATAAATTATTATTATTCAAATGAATTTTAGTATACCTTTGACTGTTCTCTGAACAGTAAGAGATAATTTAAATTACTCAAGGTTAAAAGTTATTAAAAACTTTTAAAATGAAAATATTTGGTATAAAGTTTGTGCCTGTAAACGTATCATTGAAGGAACGCTTACAAACATTAGCAGTTGGAGCTTGGATTTTTACTCTAATATTTTCTGGATTATTTACAATATATATTTCTTTTTATACTGTATTTTATACGAAGTACTGGTTGCCAATGACTCTATATTTAATTTGGATATGGATTATAGATAGGAACACTCCAGAAAATGGGGGCCGAAGATATGAATGGGTACGTGGAATGACTTGGTGGAAATATTTAAACGATTACTTTCCAGCAAAAATTGTGTGTGTTCCTGGAGTAGAACTGGAGAAAAGTAAAAATTACTTGTTTTGTTGTTTTCCTCATGGAATATTAGGCTTTTCAGTATTTTGTGCATTTGCAACTACCGCAGGTGGATTTAGCAAAAATTTTCCGTATCACACTCCTTATGTAGTAACATTAAAAATTAACTTTGTTTGGCCATTTACTAGAGAACTTGGATTAGGCATGGGAGGAGTTTCTCCTTCTGGAAAATCTTTAAGTTGGATTTTGTCTGCTCCTAATGGTGGAAATGTTGCAGTTCTTACAGTTGGAGGAGCTTCAGAATCGTTAAATTGTCGGCCAGGAGAATATAGACTTTGTTTGAAAAACAGAAAAGGATTTATAAAATATGCTTTGAAACATGGTTCACCATTGGTCCCTGTTTTCTCTTTTGGAGAAAATAATCTGTACGATCAAGTTAGCAATCCTGAAGGATCTCTATTAAGAATGATTCAGGAAAGTTTTAAAAAAATGCTAGGATTTGCTCCTCTTATACCAATAGGAAGAGGAATATTTCAATATTCATTTGGATTACTACCGTTGAACGTACCACTTACAACTGTCAGTGAGTTTTAACATTAATTTTTTTAATAATTATTATTAAAAGCGGCGTGTATAAAAATATAAAAATATGTATCAAAATCTTGTTATTAAAATTATATTAATTTATAAATATGTATAAAGTAAAACTATGGTAGATTCTATATTGTATGGTTGAAAAACAACTAATATATTTATGAATAATTATTATTTATGGCTGTTAAATTATATAAAGGGAAAATAAAATTTGAGGCGATACACGTCACGTATATAAATTTAATTATGTCTATTTTCATCACAGCATAAAAATTAAGTTTCAAATTTTCACATAATATCGTGGCATAATATGCGAAACACGATTGTCTAGCGATTTCTAGTTTAATAAGTTTGTTTATGTCAACCTGAATTTACAATGTTGTAGTGTACTCGTATTTGTGTAAAAAATTATACAGCTTTTTAACAAATTTTACAACGCTATTCGAATATAACGTCATCAATGCTTATGACGTGCTTGTTTCAAATTTTATCAAACCATAGTAATTATTGTTGAATGCAAATTATCTTTTTATGACATTATTATTAAATTACAACAACTAAATAAAATATATTATACTATTCGGATTAAACATTTGCAGTTCTTCAAAATTTATTTGTATAAAAACAACTTTTTTAATTTTCTATAAATTTTTTTAAATTTTTTATTATTTAATATAATTTTATTATTTATCAAAAATATGTAATTTGGTTTGAAAAAGACTTAAAATCCATTTCGATTTAAATTTTTTTAAATTAAATTTCAATGAAATCATTGTTTCAGTTGGACAACCTATCATTTTTGCGAAAATTGAAAATCCTTCCATTAAGGAAATTGACGAACTTCATCAACACTTCATAGACAATTTAATTAATTTATTTGAAGAAAATAAACATAAATATATAACTGATGCAGATGAAGCTAAGATTATTATTGAATAATAAATATGTTATACTGTATTATTTGCACTGATAAAAAGTGTTGTAAGTTTTCAATGTATAAATAATGTTTAAAAATAGCCTGTCGTTAAAAAAATCAAAGCAATTTTTTTAGTAAGTAATATTTTTAGTAAGTAAATATTGCAATGATTTTTTATTCAATTTATTGTATTTTAACTTTATATTTAAAATAATCCAATTATTGTAAACCACTTCCCCAAATCCTGTATCCTGTATATTTTTAATTATAAATAGTGTTACTTTTATTTTACAATTTTTATGTACCCAAAAATCTTAGTTAACTGTATATTTAACAAATCTGAAAATTATTTAACAAATTTACTTATTAACAGAAATGAGAATATAACTTCATTTTTTGAATGGCAAACTTTTGGATTTTTGTTTGTTGACGTTTGAAGAAAAATTACTTTAGCACGAACTAACTTGTTTATTAATTATTATTAACGCATACCGTAATAATTTATTGTAATTATTATTTAAACTAGTTCTAGTTCACCTATTTCTGTTAAGTTTCTGGTACCTTGGATACCTCGTAAACTTGATAAGTAAGAAAAACAATAATTTTAATTTTACTGAATAAATTTTAAAATTTTATAAACTTTCAAAATGAAAATATTATTTTAAAATTTTGTTTGGTAGATTTTCCTGTTATATACGACTAATGATCATAAATGAGTGTGAAATAAAAGCCTTTATTATCGTATTACAGAGTTTTTATTTTTTAAGGTAATTTTTATCATTTCTATAGTGTAATTTTTTAGAATTCAATTTCTTGTTTATTCAAATCTTCTAAGTTCAACCCTGTTAAATGTGAATTATTGTCATTTTAGTGTTTTTTAAATATTATGTCTCTGTGTAGTATGTATTCTTTACTTAACAGTTAAAATTTATTATTTTAACATTCGTTAGGTTTAATTACTTTAACATCACATACTACTAAATACCACAAATTACTTAAAAAATTTTTTTTTTAGTTATTTTCTATTTATAAAATTTGTATTTTCATGTTCCACGTGTATGTTCCACAGAAGGAACGCCTAAAAGCATTGTCAGTAGAAGCATGGTTTTTATTATGGTAATAGCTGAATTAATTACAACATAATGTTTTTCTTTATACTATATTTTTAATTCAAGAAATTTTAGGATTAAGTTCGCTACGCTACGGGACAATTTGCACCCGGACATCTTGATCCCGAGAAGTTACAGGCTTTACTATGAACAGGCCAATAAGAAGAGATATCTCCCAAGTACGGACCTGTGATGAGTGAATATGTGAACCACCTTGTATATAAAACATTGTAAGACAGAAGTACTATAATTAGAAAATAGTTTCAAGTAGTTGGAACGTGAAGTAAGAAGAAGAAGTAAGAAGTGAGAAAGATGGAAAAAGAAAAGACTTGTTAATTTGGCGAATCAATAAAATATATATTATTATCATGCCACGTTTAATAAATTCTACAAGAAATAAAAATAAATGAATTGATGATTTAAATTACGTGTACAATAAGTATAAAATGAATATAGATGGTTCGAAACAATATTGGATGTGCGAAAATCAACAGCCCGGATCCATACCAAAATCGTAAACGATGAATACGAAATTACAAAAACTTTTAATGACCATAATCACAGTTCTACAGCTGGAACAATGCAGGCAAAATTGACATTAAATAAGATGAAACAAAAATCTGTAACTTCTCAACAATTGACTCGAGATATTGTGTCAACGAAATCTGCAAAGGCAGAACTACCTATAATCTCTTCCATGAGCCGCAATGTAAGACTTTGAAGACAATCAAAAAGTGGTTCTCCGGCAATACCGCAGGAGCGACATGATTATCCCATTCCTGATTAATTTTGAAGTCCTGATTCTGATTTAAAGTTGTTACAATACGATAGCGGAGAAGATGATATAAAACGAATTTAATATTTGCGACAGTTGCGGCAATCAAAAACGTTAAAGAATGAAGTGGTTGGGCAGGTGACGGTACTTTCAAGTGTTGTCCAAGCATTTATTATCAAATGTACTTATACATAGCAAAATAACTTAAAAAATGAAATTTTTAAATATTTATTGTGGTATATTTAGTAGTATGCAATGTATAAATAATCAAACTAAACAAATGTTAAAATAATAAAATAATTTTAACTGTTCAGTAAAGAATACATACTTACATAGAAACATAATACTTAAGAAATACTAAAAACTGACAATAATTTAGTTTTCGAAGTGATAGATGGCACAGTGCGTCTCAACTTTACAACCTATTCGCGAATAAAATTAAGAATGCGACGTCTTGTGGCAGAATTGAGAACACTTCGATGCGAGTACTAAACGTGGTTCATTGTACTTAAATAAAGATTTTAGAGCAATTTGTTTCTTCATTTCACCTTTTTCTTTGATAATTCGAATATACAAAAAGATTTACAAGGCTGATTCGATCACTGTAAACACAACTATAACCTCAATTTACTCGCATATGACGGTCATTTTGACAATTTAGCAGCGCCCCCATCGTTAATTTTATTCGCAAATAGTATTGGTTAAAGATTTATTTTTATTTATTTAAACTAAAAATTTAAGTCAGACACGTGACATGTTCAGTTTTTGGTTATTTGGTAAGCATGCACATTCATTTTAAAGTAAAATAAATTTTTTAATTTTTTCAAATTTGTTTGGTATATTTTTATCATTATTATTGAATTATTGTCATTTTTTAGTGTTTTTTAAATATTATGCTGCTATGTACAGTTGAAAATAGCAGTGGTTCTAAAATTTAAGAAAAATTCAAATAACTTTAAAATTGGTTTAAACTTAAAAAATTTTAATTTATAATTTAATAAAACATATTTTTACATATATCTAATTTCTACATATTTAAATTTAATTATCACAAATCTTGGTAATCTGAATAAATCGATTCCACGGGTTAACATTAAAATAGCAGTCCCCATTGGACTTACACAAATTTTTTATGATAATGCGTATTAATATTTAGTTGCGTGGTTCTTATTTTTAATCGCTGCCGCACAACGTCGCGTCATAGAGTCCACGAAACGGCTACATTGCGCAACAAGTAAAGCGAACCATGCATTTCGGACAACATGCCAAAGTTCTGTTTTATTTTTTGGTTTCGCGTTAGATACAGCTCGTTTTATGTCACTCCATAGATGTTCAATAGGATCGAGGTCAGGAAACTATGCAGGCCACTCAAAAATCTCAATGTTATTGACGCGAAACCATTCTTTAACAACCTTATTGTTGATATGTTTAAGGTCTTTGTCCTGTTGGAAGGCGCATTTTATCGCCTGTACGACAGCGTCACATTTTACAAAATATTTACATATAAATGTTGATCCATGATCGCATCATTCTTGCATTGAATAGTCCTGCACATCCTAAGTAATCCAACATCCATAGTAAGAGCCATAGTAAGAGCAACATCCCCATATCATAAGTTTTGATCTTCCGTATTTTATAGTTTTGACTGTGTATTTTGGTTGGCACTCTGTATTACATGGTTGCCTAACATATTGCCAGGAACCTATGCCACCATATAAAACAATTTTTGACTCATCTGTTCATAATATGTTACGTAATTTGTGAATATGTCAATAAATACGTTTCTTTGCGAATTCTAAGCGTTTTAATAGGTGTTTCTTTGTATGAAGTGGATTTTTTTCTAGGGCTTTGTGCAGTTAATGTTGCTTCTAAGAGCATTCTTCTTACAGCTATGTTGCTTACCGACAGATTTAATTAATTTTTTATTTCTATGGCCGATGAGATGGTCATAGAAATGACTGCTTCTGTAAGCAGTAAGCAGTCAAACTGTAAGACTTGCCAAGGGCAAGTCTTACAGTTTTTCGATCAACTTTAGGCGTTATTTTTCTTCTACCACTCCTCTTTTTGATTTTTTACAAAGTTAATAGCATTTGATAGCATTTTTGTCAAATACAAAAGAATATTTTTAGTATCCTGAACTTTATTGTCAGATTTCGTTCTTCTACAGTGCAATGTTTATTGCGACTCACTGTTTTGTTAAAATGCAAATATTTTAATTATTTTGAAAAGAATACATCACAAGTAGATACTAAATTTACTTTTTCAATCAGTTTTATAAAAAAATAAAGGATCTTCAACAAATTACTTACACGGCAATCTAACACTGCTATTTTAATGTTACTGTAGAATTAGTTAAAGTTGAAATCACGAAAAATGAGGCTGACGTCAGAACAATCTGAATTAAGTTCCGACAATTTGTTTTTTAAATTAATAATTAGTAACATATGTGCAACAAAGACACACTGAAATAAATATGTCTTAAGTGTGTGATTTTAGAAAACTTGTACGTTGAAAGCAACATGACACTCAACGTATGCGATAGAAAGAGATAGCTACAATAGTTCTTAGCGTGCATAATAATTATAATGAAAGTAATTGCTAATATGATCGATTGTCATAATCTGACAAGTTTGACTGAAGTTTGATTATATTTTATATATAAAGGGTGTTTTTTGGCTTAGATAAAACCTATGAAAGCGTTAACTGTCAAACGAACAAGTCAAAGGAATGTGCGTACTGAAGAGAATATCGCCGCTCTGTAAACGCCGCGTAAAGGAAAGTGTGGAGGAAGATTCAAATTTATCGGTTTGTCGTCGGTCGCAGGAATTTGGGCTTTATCCGTCCACTATGTGGAAAATTTTGCGCAAAGAGCTTAATCTACACCCGTATAAGATCCAGCTGGTGCAGAAATTAAAGCCACGAAACCATCATGTTTTTACTGCAAAATTGTGTTCAGCGATGAGGCTGATTTTTGGCTTAACGGATTTCTTAATTGCATCAATCTCTACATCGAGAGCGGAAGAACTTGACGATGAACCGGGCTCGAAATTAGGGTCGTTGCTTTGGTCATCACCATCACACTCAAATGGATCTTTTAAACTTTCATCATTGTCACTGCCACTTGCACTTGTTATTATTAGTGATTTTGGAACATGCACTACAGCGCGTGTACTGCGTTTCATTATTAATTATGACTACGAACGATTTAAATTTAACTTTAACTTGAAAGCGTTTCACCAAACGTTTTGTAGCTATGATTAGTAAATTGGCCAAACTTCGTGTATATTCGTTTTAAGCTCGTAAAAGCTATTCTGATTGGTTGATAGATATTTGAATAATGTAAATGTGTAGGCATAGATCTTGTGCAGGCTACCAACTGTGCAAGTAAACATTAGTCTGTGACATTCGTAGAAAATAATAAATTATAACCTCAACT
The DNA here is from genome assembly GCA_911387805.1 of Cantharis rustica. Lineage (NCBI taxonomy): Eukaryota > Metazoa > Arthropoda > Insecta > Coleoptera > Cantharidae > Cantharis > Cantharis rustica. The sequence goes on along the minus strand of OU426878.1, from coordinate 46,951,070 downwards.
CTTACGTAGTCTGTCAAAAAACGTGGTACAAATTTCTCGAACCGAGAAAAACACGAATTAGTTCAAATAATAAAAAACACGCTTCTATTGTTGAATGCAAACAGACTGACACGGTGACTATGAAGGAAAAAGATTCTACATGGGAGTGCATCTAAAGAGTTTAACGCTAAAGGGTTGTCTGACAACAGATCAACCCCAAAGTTAAAAACTCTTTGGGATAATTTAAAAAGAACAACCAGGAAACATTATGCCGCTGTTCGTAGAGAACAAATTCGAACAGGTAATGTTTTCTTAATGCAAATTTATTCATTTGAAATTAACAAATTGTACGTATAGGAGGCGGACAGCCGCTCAACGTTAGTGGAAAGGACGAATTTTTATTCGATTTGATAAAAAGTATTATCAATGGCACAGTTCAACCCATGTTCAACAAGTTTGATGCGGATTGGAATCCAGTACAGCCGAGAACTCCAAAAGTTAAGATTTTGCGAGTAGACCACATACCGGAGGCTATGGCGGAGACTACAGTGATGTAGCGGAGACTACAGAAGTCGAGATAAATTTTAAAAAGCGGAAGGCAACAAATCAGTTACACCGACAAGTAGAGTATAGGAGAAAGACAAAAGCTGGTAGTCGTTTGACCACATTTGAGGAATTGGCCGAAGCAAAAAAAAAATACATAAAATTGCTACATTTCAAGGCAAATTAAAAGCCGAATCCGAAAAAATAAACAAACAACGTTTTTCAAAATCTTGAGCCGATTGAAAAAAATTGTCTGAAAATTTTTATATACCAACAAAAAATATAAAATTAATTTATATTATAATCGCGAACACGTAAAAATACACTTTTCGATTTTGAGGTTACTTTTATTGAAACTGTCATTATTATCTTTACTTGTTTGCAAGAAATGCGCATGCACCTAGCATTAACCGTGATTAAATTCAACTAATCGCCCAAAATCGGTCGATTAGTTTGAAAGCTGTTTAACCATGATTAAACTGCTTTAACCATGATTAAATAGATGGTGGAACGCTCTTTTTCATTTAACCATGATTAACTCCAACTAACCGTGATTAAAGCATTTAATCAGAGTTGGTGGAACCGGCCCTATGTATGTCAATAAAATAATTTTGGCGCTCATTAGTCAAATCAAGTAGTGCGCGCTTTTCTGGCTTCCTGTTACACATTTTCATCCCATTTCACGAAATTACCCCCATAAGTGAGTAGAAAGATGTTACACATGAAAAACAAAAAAACTTGTAACATAATAATATAAAGGCCCCTATTTCACGATTATTAGCGATCCTCAGTCATGTTCAACAGTAAAAATAACAAGTGAGAGCAAATATACCAAACAAAATCAAGAAACTAACCAAACTTTAAAATAAATATTTCGCTTACTTCATACGATGGGGTTTAGAATTCATAATCTTTTCTTAACCTAAAATTTCATTTAGACACGTGAACTCTTCTAGTTTGGTCATTTGATAAGCGCAATATTTATTTTAAAGTTTGATTAATTTCTTGATTTTTTAAATTAAAAATTTTTTCAATTTTGTTTGGTATATGTGGCTATACTATATATATGGCTATATTTGGTATTTGTACAAGTGGCTCTCACTTGTTATTTTTACTGTTAAACATGACTGAGGATCGATTGTAACATTCAGTTTGGTGCGGCCCTGTATATTGAAGTTTATTAGAAACAAATTCCCCCCTTTTCGAATTTTAATAGGAAACGCGGAAAATATGCGTACACGATTTAACCACATATTTCACTTTCAAGCCATAATTGATAGAGTTAACATCACAAATTTTGGAAACTTTGGTTAACTCAAATAATTTAATTTCCATAAGAACCGAACAACAGGTAATACTTTAACTGAATTGTGATAATTGACCAGGAAGTTATTGTCAATTTTTTGAATAGGTTCGTCTTTGTTCTTCATATTGGTTTATTTATTTCGCTGGAGGATTCGAAATTGATCTATGAACTTGGAAGTCAAATTACAAGTTGCTTATGGGGAGCCTTCTTATCTGAAAACTGTTAGATCGCCTTGTCGAATGTCAATATCAGAAAGAGTCAGAAGATAATTAGAGATTCATGCCGCCTTTCAAATAAACAAGAAAGAAAAGAGAAACTTACAAGGTCGTATAATAAAATTTTATGTTGCGCCAACGAAGACAAATGTCAAAAATCATCCGAAACGATTAAATTATCTTTTTATTTCAACAATATATTTTAAATTTGTAATACAGTAAAAGTAGTAGAAATTAATTGGAAACCGGCAGGCAAAATAGCTATTCTGCGCACGGGGTATACGTATTGAATTATTATAAAAATTTCTTGTTCTATCGTCGATTACTGTAGATGCGAATTTATTAAGTTTTTGTTTAATATAATTTGAAACCTGTCTGACTTTGGGTTTTCTTGATACATAAATTATTTTTACAGTTTTAATAATAGGTTGCTTAATAAAATCAGTGGCGCCAATATTTTATAAATTTTTAGGCAACCTAAAATATTCTTAATTTCTTTTCTAATATATAAAAGAACCTGCGACTCGCTCTCCCCCTATCTATCAGAGCTACCGGTAACCGTTGTTAACCGAACATTTCTTTTTTTTTAATTAAGAAGGTTATACGATAATAATCGTGAAATAGGGGCCACCGTGTTATAGGTTTTCTTGTTTTTTGTTTTTTATTTTTAAGTAATTTTTACCACTTCTATAGCGTAATTTTTTCAGAATTCTATTTTCTTGTTTATTTAAATATTCTAAGTTCAACCCTGTTAAATGTGAATTTTTGTCATTTTGGTTTCGTTAAATATTATGGTTTCTTCATAGTACTATGTATTATTTACTTAATAGTTAAGATTTTATTATTTTAATATATGTTAAGTTTGATTATTTTATTATTGTACTGCTATTTTCGTGTTCACGGCTGTAAGTATATATTCTTTACTGAACAGTTTAAATTATTCTATTATTGTAACATTTGTTTAGTTTGATTATTTAAAATAATGTATACGTTGCACATTCAAAATTGCAATTTGCCATACCACGGGTTTTTGCTTTGCTTCCCGATAAGACTCAAAGTACATATAATAGACCATTTACGAAAATAAAAGAACTCCTGGAAGTCGCAAAACCTGAAAATCTAATGGTGGATTATTAAAAGCAGCCTAAATGCATTTTCCGCAAATTTTCGGAAAATTTTAAATTTACGAGTTGTTTATTTCATTTGTCGCAAAACATGTACAAAAAAATTAAAGAATTTGGTTTCAGAGAAAGGTATCATCACGACGATGAGTTTAATCTGAAGATCAGATGTTTCCCAGCGCTTGGATTCCTACCAATCGATGATGTAGTAGACGGTTTCGAATAACTTGCTGACGATGACGATCTTCCACAAGAAATTGTTTCATACTTTGAAACATACTATATTGAATGCAAGAGAGGTCGTGGTCAATATAGGAGAAGAATGGAACCTCTTTCCCATTTCTTTATGGAATATACATACACACGCGAGCTTTGAATGGTATGCCACGTACTAACAATAATGTGGAAGGTTTTCACAATGTTCTAAAAAGTTTAGTTACCAATGTTTATCCAAACTTGTGGTCTCTTATAACAAGCTTCAAAAAAAGAAGAAGGCTCCGGTAACCGCGGAGTTGTTGTCCCAAAGAAGAATATGAGATCAACGCATCGAAAGTGCTTCAAAATTATGATCCAGAAAATAAACTTCACTTTCTTCGTGGAATTGTTCATAATTTAAAAGATTTTTAGTTATTTTACATAAACCTTTTTTAATTATTTTAATTGTTATTAATTTTTTATTAGTTTATTATTTTATATTTTTATTGTATTAGGCCTTCACAAGGTGGCCCTAATACCGTTTATATAAAAAACCGCTATTAATGGTAAAATATGCCTGATAATAAATAATATGCTAAAAGTGGTAGCAAAATTAGGTAGCAAAATGTTCGGAAGCAAAATGTCTCCGGAAGCGAAATGTCCTGGTAGTGAAAAGTCTGGGAACGAAATGTCCCGTAGAGGTACGTCCGGTCGCCCATATACAAAAGATCTTTATTAAGAAGAAAATAGGACAATTTCAACAACGTTACAGAATTTGTTCTGTTATACCAATTGAAAGAAGAATATCTTTGATCTTTCCATGGGTCCGCCTTCCGTCCGACCTATAGAGATCCCCCTTCAGCTCGTCTCTTGAGTATATGCTTTAAAACTTTTTGTGTCCGGTTCTTGCCGTTTTATTAAAGATTGGAATGGCTGTGGTAGAGTAAGTCAGACTAATTAGCAAACACAAAGAACAAATCATAAATCTTCTGTAGGCTGCAAAGACTCGTAAGAAGACTCGTGGAGAAAGTACTGAGAAGAGGTTAAAAGAATTCCTGAATGTGTAATACTCTAAAGAGCTTTTCTGAAAGGTGACCACGGAAAAGTGGGTACACTAGAAAAACCACAGAAACGGTTCACATCACCGGGGAAGGAAACTCTAGAGCTGAGATATTTCCTAGAATGTGTTCGAATCGGCAAATCAAAATTTTATTTAAATTAATCTTATTTTTCATTATTATTTTCGTTTATCATTTTATTTCTGGTTTTTATCATTTTATCATTTTTGCTTATTACTTTAATGGTATAGTTGAAAAATGAAAAATTTACCCCTGAAAGCACTCTCTTTAACAATTTAAGTTTTTTAAGTATTTTTTAAATATCTATCTATTTAACTAAACAAACTAAACAAACTAAAGAAAATATTAAAATAATAAATTTTAACTGTTAAGTGAAAAATACATGCTTACATAGAAAAATAATATTTAAAAAGAAATAAAAACGACAATAATTTACATTTAACAAGTTTGGACTTGAAAAAAAAATTCTTAATCATTATAAAAGATTTTTGTTATTTTTATTTTTCTTGTTTATTCAAATATTCGAAGTCCAAACCTGCTAATTGTAAATTATTGTCGTTTTTATTGTTTTTTAAATATTATTTTTCTATGTAAGTATAAGTTTTCTCTCTTTCTCTCAATCTCTGAAATGATAATTCGTAGAAAAAAAAGCATAGAGACAACTTTTGTAGAAAATTTAAAAATCTATAACTTTTGTGTAAGCCATTTTTACTGTAACACTCGCCGTTTGCGAGAAAAAGGCTAAAACCCGAAATTTTCTACCTTTGACCTTCAATAACTTTTTTAGCAGATGTGGGATCGATGGAGACTTCTGACATTTCATTTGTAATAATGAAATGAAGACCTCCACCAATTTTCAGCTGTATGGTAATTTATGCAAGTTGACCCTATTTTATGTCTATTTTGACTGGGCTATATTGGTTTTATTCTAGACTCTTTCGGGTATATTAGTTATATTTTAAGGACGTACTAGATCCTAGTTAAAAAAATGCACTCCAATCCAAAAATGCACAGCGGTCCTAAATTGTAACAAATTTAAGTAATTTGTTTTTCTTTAAGTACGAGACTGTCTTAAATATATTTAATGCAATACGCCTAAGCCTAAAGATAAGAGAGCGGTTTTAATTAGAAGGTAGTCACAAATTTTTAACTTGTAAAATTTCGTTTTTATAAGTAAGGGAAATTATTTCAGATCTGCTTTTGTAGGAAGCACCCTTAAGTACATATTAGTTTCCATTTGGTTTCGATTACCTGTGTTGCTGGTTATTAAATTGGAAAATAAGTTAGATCAAATATTTTGTATTTGATTTCATCACTTTTATTATTAACATCATTGCTTTTAATATTGGCAATAATCTCCAATCAAATACTCAATTTGATGTTAGATATCGGTTGCGTTACTATGTTAAATAATTTGTTTCAAGGTTCGATGCAACGTTTCCCTGTTAAGGGTGTAATATGTGTAGTTCAAAAATAATTGTCGTTTTAAATTATTAAAATCATTTAATTATTGAACTACGCTCCGTGAGCCTGCAACTTACAACTTTGAAGAATATTACAAGACTAACTTAATTATTATTACATAAAATTATATCAGCTTAAGAGTCAGTAGATTGTTCACCTGCATTTCTTATCGGTAACAAGACTTGTCTGTGATACATCCTGTTATAACACCAGATATCATAATTCATAATGCACGGCTTGACCTCTACATATAACTGGTATCTCAACGATTAAAACAGAATTTTTTAAGAAATTTAGGCCGTCATCTCCGATAGTTCGTGATGCAAAGCAAAGATTATTGAATCGTTCATCTTGTTGCTGCTGGACACGTAGACATAAGAGTATTTTAACTAAAAAGCTGGCTAAAAGTCGGATTCTTGAAGTATGGTAGAACATGATGCAATAATTTTTTTAATAGCTGAATAAGTGGTTTATGATATCCTGCATCTCTCACCCCCACAACCATGCACCGCGCTGAACATAGGTATCCGGAACTCAATCATCCGTTTAGTACATTGTTAAGCAACAAGCATTTCAGCATTTCAGGCAGCACTTCGTCAGAAAATTTGACAAGGTGAAATGTAATAGGGATGTATTAAATAAACTTTTATTATCTTCCGACCCAGTTTTAAGCTGCAGTAGAAAACAACCACATAAGAAAAGAAAGCCGTTCTGTTTGGAAACTATAAGTCTTTTACTTCTTGAATCGAATGAACAAATAGAAAGCAGTGTTGAAGAGGAAGAAGAAGACGATGAAACCGATGAATCTGATTAAATTCTACTAGTTTTATAAGATTTACTTCTTATTTTTATGTAATAAACGTCTAAAAACCTTCTCTATTTGTTTATTTACGATTTTCTACATGATATATATCACCAAATAATTTTGGCCAGGTTTTTAATACAAATACTCCTATGTGGCGTAGGTTAAAAAGAACCCTGTATAAGTTAAGTGTTGTAACTCATCGATAACTTTCAAGGGGAGTAGTGTTTTTACTTCTAAACTTTTGCTCTTTTTTTTGATTCATTGTGTATGCTTTTAAAGAGTATCTCCAAACCGCTAATTAAAATTTGATTTGTTTGTTAATGTTTGTATATTTTTTTAAATCTCTAGAAAGAGATAATAGAACTTTCTTTTGGTATGTTTTTTTCGCCCGACGCTGAACTTCAGAGAGATAAAAATTATTTTTTTTTTAAATATTTTAATATGGCTTTCAATATGGATGTAAAAGATAAAAACAAGAAGCAAGAGACAAAGAAGAAATTTAAAATTTAAGTTTACAAAAAATTTGTTTATTGTTCTATTTAATTGTGTCCAGTGGTTTGCTCTGTTACAATCCGATAAGTACTGAGTCTAGACTTTATCGTATTTTAATTTTGTTTTACTTGAATCGAGTTATGTGCAATATAATAATAAAATTAGTAAGTTCTATAAAAAACTTATATATTTCTATTGTTATAAATGGAAGAAGGAAGTTCAAAACTCTGGTATCACGACTAAACAAGAAAACAGATAAGAATAAAGATAATTAATAATCAGAATAAAGCAAATAAAAATACAATAGAAATTAGAGTAAGAAGAAAGAAAAAGATTAAAGATAAAATGTAAAGAATATGATCGCTCTAGTGAAAATGAAAAAAAATTAAATCACATTACTTTTTTTTAAATTGCTATATTTTTTAAGCAGTGGGTTCTATAAACAATATTATAATATATAAATTGTTGAGTTGTGAAATATTTTAAATTAAAGTTTTAAATTGAACAAGTTAATTATACAGAAAACTAATTTATTGGACTATTTTCAGTTAAATTGCTATTTTATCAAAGCAAAAAAATTATATTATAATATTTTGTTTAGAATGACTAGAATATTAGCTAAGCGCTGTAAAAGGTGAAGGTGAAGAAAAGAAAAGGTGAATCTTGATTGATAATCAAAAATTGAACAGTCTGCAAACTATTTTCAGCTGCATTACTTTTTCACAAATTCACGTAATGTAGCAGAATATGTGTAACTTGATTTCAATATCTGAAAATATTAATAAAAAATTATCGCATAATTTAAAAATGTACCTATATATTTTATACCATAAGCATTGTTGGCATTGATAATGCAAACAAAGGACCTGCAAAAATTTGAAGTGGTTTCTGGCTTCTAATCATTACTATCAACAGCATTCTCTTAACTCTGGTATTGCATATGTACCATTTACTTTTATAACAGGCGTCTGCTACATTCTTGCTCTATAAAATAACAATACAGTAATAATAATAAGTAAGTATAATTTTCCACAGGTCGGAACAGATGAAAGATGTGTAATATATTCAAAACTGAAAGTTGCGTTTCTTGAGTTAAACTTAAAAAAGACTAAATTTTTATTAGCCTGTGTTTCTTGACCTATTGGAACTACTATAACGATAAGGTAAACCTAAGAATTAGTAAATTTAGATCTCCTTATTCGATAAATTTTGCTATCTTTTGGTTTCGTTCTTATAAGGCAAACTTATAGGCAAAAAATAAATATAAAAATTAAATTTCTGAGTTATTTCTAGGCCGATCAATGATATCATCCCGACATATTTCCATAAAATATTAAAAAAGGTAGCTAATAATATTTGTGGTTAATGAAGATAGTGATAAAAATATAATAAGTTTGTACCTCTACAATTATCTCGTTGCCGTACCAATTAAACACAAATAATTGGTATAAAAGAACCGTTAAATGCGAAATGAATTTTATAGTTTCAGCATCAAATTGTTTCTAAAATATTTTTTATTATTATTACTTATTTAATTTCACTAGTAGTCAAGAATATTTACCGCAATTGTAAGGTAATAAGAGGAAATAGCAATTTGGCCTACATTACTGACAGCTTCGATGAATAGGATTGTGCTTCCCACTTGATTTAGTTCTTCAACAAACCTTAAACACATTATTCTCTTAAAATACATTACTTACTAGAAAAAAAGCTTGTACATTTTTAGCTTAGGTATTTAATAGCATAATAAATTATATACCAATACAATACAGTAACCGTTTTTAAATTTACGTTTTTTTGAGCTTTATTGTCCGAATTTTTAAATGATTCATAAATTTCAATGTTTATATTCGTTATTTACGCCATAATCTATCATAATTTTATTAGAAAATTTTTAAATTTGTGGTGTCATTTTGGCATCTGTTCCAGAGTAAAAGGGCAGATAAGGAATACGAATTATTATACAAAAAATTATATATAATAGTCACTGCGTCCATAATAACCTATAAAAATTTCTTCTTTCGGAAGAAATTTTCTTTATTTCCCACTTCAATGAACTACGTGAATGTATCCTGAATCTTATTGATTTAAAATTCATTATCAAAAAAGAGAGCACCGTCTTTTCATTGAATATTTATTGACTATTTAGATATAGTGCTCATCAAATTTCCTTTTTGAAATTTTACAGTATTATAAAAAATTAAGTAACGAACTTGGAATAAGTTAAATTTTTCTCAAAATTTTAAACGAGGCATGTTAAAAAAAGTTACATAGAGTATGTAAAAAATATTATAGCAAAATCGGAGACATCGTGTTTAATTTTTTTAAATTGACATGGAATGACTCAAATACTGAGATAGCTGAGTAAATGAGCAATTGCACAAAGTGGTAAATGTATCAAGTTCTACTCTTGGTAAACTTTGTATCTAGCAAAAATTCAGGATTAATACTGCAACTAATCGCACACATTTTCCTAATCTAGTTTAAGCAACAGAAGGATCTGCATCTAAGGGAATATTATCTAACCTTTCTATTATCTTCTTCTCAATCTTAAAAAAAATTTATTTAGTCTTATTTATATTTTGTTGCTTCTTGTTATTGAATATTGAGTACGTTCGGAAAACCAAAACCCTCATATTGCATTCGGGTAGCACCTGAATGTTATCGTTCCCTAGAGCTATTACTACCTTCTAGGAAGATATAAGAATTATTATTCGCTATTTTTTTCATGTTAATTTTGAAGTAGAGAAATTGCTCGTTTGTATTTCTCTATTTCATGAAAATAACAGATGTCACTTTATGTTATATACCTTATTATATTTTGATGATATATTATAGCCTTTCTCACATTTTCATAAATCTTTAAATTGATTTCTGGTAGCGTTAAGTAGCTTTTATCAAAATTTGTAATATTTATTAATTCGTGCTGCAAGCATTTTAATTGTCCCACTACAAAACTCATTATTCCGATTAATATATTATTAGCACCTGCCATACCAGTGACTATGAAAAATGCAAAAACAAAGCACTGCGTCAAATATTCTCCAAAATATATACTACGGTCATACGGGACCCACATTTGTATAGGATAAGGTACATTTCTATATACCGTCGTTCCATTTGGAAAATTAAGTACTCTTGGTACAGTATTTGTTGTTTCTGAAACTACTGAATTCATTGTATAAAATATTATAGTTAACGTTGCACCAATCCACATCAGTGCGTTTATATGTAGATTTTCGTTCATCTGTTTTTTAAATATAATTTTAATTCTAGAATTGTCGGAGTATCTCAAAATAGGTTTTTCGGTACATTGAACCGTGTTGACTAATTTCATAATTAATGTTGTAAAGATTAGCTTAATTTTTATGGTTCCTATCGATGTTAGCAATACCAAAGAAAAACATTCAGCTAGATATTTTAAGTCTTGGTGTAAAGACAGGAAAAATTTTAGTATAATACCAAAGCACAACCATAAAACACAGATATTGGTCATTAATCCATATCCGTTGTACAAAATCTGCAATACGTTGTTCGGCATAATATACTCCCACCTCCCTATAGAAACGAAAGGAACGACAGCGACTTTCAGATGTTGATAATCTTCCATTTTTCTGAAAAAAAGATCTTTAATAATGGTTTTTTATTTCCAACATATCAATCTTAATTTTGTTTTTTAAGTATTAAATTAACCAAATCCAAATATATTTTTGAAAATTATCTTCCTCAGATTTTTGTCACAAAAATTATAATAATTATTTATTAATTCCCAAACCCTCTTTTCCGGATTAAAATGTTATCAAAAATGTTAGCAAAAAAACGATTATTTATATATGCTTTTGAATTTTAGATATAAATATTTACTTTTCTGATTAACTCTTGCAGTTTCCATTACCCTAAATACTTTTATAATTTAATAAATTATTTTTGGGTAATTTGCATTTTCGCAAAATATAATACAATTTTTAAGATTACAAAATAAATCAAGAAATATAAACACTAAAATTACCTGATATAAAATGTAAAGTCAAACTTATCTTTGAATAAAATAAGCAAATTTAAAATGTACCCAAAAATTGACGTTAGTGTTCTGTAGTCAGCGAACAATAAGTTTAAAGTAACTTTATAAAAGAATTTAATCCAATCATATTGATCTTAAGAAGCCGTACATTACATGAGTGATACGTGTACCATTAGAAAAATTTTTTACAATTCTTACTTTCCCATATAAATTATTTTTTATGCATAGTTGAGTAATTTATGCACATGATGATACCTCGTGTTTTGACGAAAAAATCGAAATATTGATTTTAAACTATTCGGAAAATAAAAGAAAAACTACTGTTAAGTTGTTGACAAACATAATAAAAATATAAATAGGAGTCAACATTTATTAAAAAAAAAACAAAAATTAGGTAACAAAAATATTAAGATAATTTTATAAACCTGCACTCCGCCATGTATTTATGTACTTCACGTAAAGAGTTAAATTTTATTCGCCATCCTTCTACGGTGACTTTTATTATAGGTATAATTGGTGTCAAATACTTTAACATTGTCGGAGCTTTAATAAGCTTTCATTTCTATGACTTCAACTACAACTGAAAATTTTTCAGAAGTGGAAAGCAATATGTTTTCTCTTTTTTTAATTTAAATTTTTGTTTGATGAATTCTAGTTTATTTGAGCTCCAAAGAACTTTCATTATGATAATTTTCTTCTATGGACATCTGTGGTATACGTGCGAAGTTCTATCTCATATACTTAATGTGTTTTGAAACGTTAAAATCCTATTTTTATTTATTTTGTAAATTATTTTGAAGTTTGTTTTGATTTGATTTTAATTTTTGTAACATACTGTAAATAAAAATTTGTGTAGAAAGAAAGGGGCTTCATGACGAGTGGTGTAAAAGAACGGTCGAGTATTCAACCCGTCTCAAATAAATATAATTTGTTGGGTGATTTTTAACCCTTATGTTACCAGATAAGTAACCGACACGGGGTACTTTTTTGACTTTGCGCTTGAATATCTTTGGTTCTATTTTCCCAGCAACCTGGAATTTTGTGACATCTTATAAAAAGTATTTCTAAACATTTTGATACCATTTTAGAAATTACTGCTATTTTAAAAATGTACCATTTTTGCGATTATAGAAATCAATATCTATATTACTCAGATAAGGAACCGGGTACCTAAGATACAAAAATGCATAATTTTGATATAAAAACAGATACTAATATAGAATACAATATGTAATTTATTTGAAAAAATACAAAATTAAGTGTTTTAATATTTATTTATTTATACAAACAATAATTTATGTTATTTATATCATTTTATTATTATAAGTATTTACTATTTACAAAATTCTTACTGCCGACAATCTAAACAGTTGGTTGGATTTTTTTTAATGTGCTGATCATATACTTTTTATATTTTTATAGGTTTATTGCATAGTGTACAAGATTTCCTGATTTTTCGTGATATTGTTTTTTCAGTTGTAGACAAATGACATAGTATTTCTTTGTGAATGGAATCATCCCGAGATGAATCTGCCTACCAGATTCATGCTACAATACTCGTAGAAGGTATAACTATTTTTTGTCCAAAAAAGCTTTCCATTGAAATTCTCAAATAGTAATTTTTTATTATATGTACATTTTTACTTCTTGATATGATATTTGGTTTACAGAGATTGCGACTAAGTTCTTTCAAAAACATTCGCTGACTGTCAGTTCTGGTCTCCAAGTTTGGGAAATTCTCCGAATACAATATATAGGAATAATATGAAAGAAAATAATAAAAGAAAGGAAAAATATTATTAAAGAAGAAAGCTAATGGACATCTTTAGTTTTTCTTCTTGTGGTATATTTTGTCACCATCTGATCCATTGTATCAACTATGTTACCATTTTATTAGCAAATTGCTCTGAGGTAATTTACTGGAGAGCATGAGATTACCCCTGGTCGTGGATTTTACGAAACTTATGGAATCCGAACGCTGAAGTAAATAATAGTCATTTAAAATTGTTAATGAAAATATAATTAATTAAATGAATAAAAAATATTTTTACAATTATTTTAAAATTAATTTTATTAACGTAAAAAAAATTATAATCTTAACTAGTTAGAAACTACAAAACTTAAAAATTAATTTTTATATATTCAATGAGCGGAAGTTTATTTAGTTAGCTCACCTTTAATTTAATGCCATAAAAAATGTTGTTGGCAGATTAAAGTTGATTGTTGCTGACTGAAAGGTGATTGTTGTTAAAGGTTTAGTCCATAAAAATGTTACTTAACAACGCACTCTTATTTAGTTCACTAAAACGCACACTGGTTTAAAGTTTTTATATTTCTAATTTTAAAAATCCGCCACTAATTAAATTATAAAAATATACTAATACATAATATTTTCTAATTGCTCACAGTAAGTCTGGTTTTTTATTATTCTTATATTGTGATTAATTCATTTATTATAAAAAACTTTATTATTTATGAAAAAAATTTATAATTAATTGCGTAATAATTTGTATTAACTTTAAAAAAATTTTAATTGTAGTAAATCACAACTTTATATCTAAACAAAACTCAACGAAACTTTATTAACTTAATTTATTATTAAACTATAGAAACTTTAAATTATATTCTTATATGTACTGTAACTAAAAAAATTTGAACCGTTTTGTCCAAAAGTTGGAAGAGAACTGCTTTTAAATCTTCAGAATGCCCTGAAGATAAATTAGTATTTCAAATCCCCTAATAATTAAAATTATTTTTATCGTGAGAAACTAACTCATAACATATTTTGTTCTTTTAAAAATGGTCAAAAAATCAATAAGGTTTTAAGTTTCAGGCCAGTTTCAAGCGTAGTGTTATTCAAAACTGTCAACCTATATGTTTTATGACCACTCTTAAGGGTCTCAAAAAATTAAACTATTTAAAAATATGAATTAATACTTTGTGTACTGACTGTGTAAATTTGATATTTTTATAAATCTAACGCCTTTTCCTGTAATTTAAATTATAGCGTGACATTTGTTTCATTGTAATAATGCAAAATTTCTGTTTTTTTTTTTGTAGAATCTCGTATGTCTGGTTGTGAGTGCATACTTGATAACATAAGAACCTTCTTTTTGGACAATAAATAACCAATGTCGCTTTCGGCATGAAACAAAATACCGAAGACAATAATTTTTACTGTTTGTTTGCCTGAAATTCGCTCGGTATGTACTCCTTGTTTTTGCGAATGGTACCAACACACGTATTAACAACGTTTCGAGTCTTTATTGATCCATTTTCAGAGCTTTATATGAGATAAATGGAGGTAAGAAGATTTCGATTCGATTCCATTGGTCCGACACCATTCCGACACCATATTTTAAAAAATTAACGTTGTTTTTTCAAAACCCGTACGATATCACAATTTTCTTTATTTTTTTTTTATTTTATCGTTTCGATTAGGATGTTAGTTTGTTCACAATTCCAAAAAGAAGGAATGAGATATCGTACGGGTTCTGGAAAAAGAACGTTAATTTTTTAAAATATGGTGGTCTTCTTACCTCCATTTATCTCATATAAAGCCTTGAAAATGAATCAATAAAGACTCCAAACGTCAGACAATTTTATTGTTTTATTACGGACCTCTAACTCAACTACATTTCTACTAATTAATTATGGAGGGTCAACGATATAAATACACTATTATTTGAACATACTATACTAAAAATGATTTCGAAGCGTTTAGATGAATTTTTGCTGAAGCAATAAAATTAGTAATCATTCCTCTTATGAGTCATAAAGCAAGAGATTCTTTGTAACGATGCAAAATGGGAAGTCTTCTGTCCAGACGCTTGATAATTCACGTTTAAACATCATATTTTTCATATGCGTCAACAATCGGTTAGTTTGATCGACCTATCAAATTACTGAATACATTATTTAATCATTCATGTCTTCAAAAATATAAATATATAGTTAATAAATAGTATAAATATATAGTTAATAAATAGTAAGAAAAACGAACAGAAAACATTGAACTACATTTAAATTATACGGAGGTACCGGGTACCTCATCTGAGTGATATATAAAGTTCTTTTATCTGGTAACATATAAAGGTTAATAAAAAAGTATTCTAATCCTTCTAATTTTGAAGGATTGTTTGATTTGAATTGAGCGTTTTTTATAGATAAAAGGGTCAACATTTTGAAGATTTGTAGAGGTTTAGAAGAATGCGAAAGCTGAAAAATTATGAATTGGAAATTAGAATGGTAACACAAAAATAAAATTAATTAAATTGGAAAATTAAAATTGAAATTAGAATCATAAAATTATAAATTAAAAATTGAAAAATTTGCAAACATTTGTCGAACCACGACGACTTTTGTGTGATAAGACGGGCAGCTGTAACCAGGCATAGAATAGATAAAACGATACCATATTTAAAATTAAATTAGAACAAAGTGCTATACGATTAAAATTTATATTTAACCTTTAAAAATTTTGAACATTAAAATAAGAAGAGTCTCATGCTCATAATTATTTACATGCCCTCTACTCGAACCCACGAAAATTTAAAACTAAAATTAATTTGTAAAATTAAAAATGTTTTACAAATTTATACAGGGGGGCATCGCAATATAGAAAATCTAATGTTTAATGTGGACTCTAAATTTGTTACGATTAGATACATTTTATTTATTCGATCTAGAATAATGTTGCTTAGTCTTTACTTTCCGTGAAGCCCTCGTAATTTTGTTTTAATGTTAGTTGGAATTCTTTATTTGCAGAGTTATCGCCGTAGTGATTGTAATTATCTCTATTGATTGCGATCCGTTGCAGCTGTTTTGCCAGCGAAGATAATATGCGAGTTCAGTTTTAGAACATTCCTGTTTAACTTTATCGAAAATTGTTTGTTGGTCTTGTCTGCTTGCATCGCCCCTGCGCGCAGCTTGTGGTTTTCTTCGTGCTGCGCCGCAAGCAATCATTTGATTTACTATATATATTGTGGTGTTTCAAAATGATTGCGACTCACCCTATGCATTTTGGTGAAATATTGGCTATAATAATTAAGTTGTAGGATTGTAAGATTTGCTAGGTGGGGATCAATCACACGAAATTAGTGGCTTCTTTGGCCAACGATAGCGGACAGCGGGTGCGAGACTTTGCATGCTCGCTGAAATTTGATTTTGTTACGCTGAGTTTTGTTATTTGAGAATTGTGAGTAATATTTTGTTTTGACTTGATTTGAATAAATGATTTTGATGCGTTCGCATTATTACGTGATTTTAAAATTTTGATATTTGAAATTGGATTTGGAGATTTTTTTATTTCGCTACTGAATGGAAGTTGATTGATTGATTTACTTAATTTGGAAAGAGAAGTTAAAATTATAAATTCGATTTGTATTTGGAATTGGAAAATTTAAAATTGCATTTAAAGGAACAAATGGTTTATTTGATAAGGCGACGTTTTAGATAAATTTGCAAACTTCGTTCCCTTCAAATAAAAATAAAAATTTATTTAACATTTTGCATTCTGGACTGGTTATTTTTGGAAGGGCATTTTTCTTCCGTCATTAATGAAGACTTACGTGTGAACTCACCCCTGACGATACTTGCACGACGACTGAACCAGCTAGCCGTGGTAATTTTTATGGTTTATGGATTAGAATTATATTGGAAAATTTCATCTAAACTTTTAATTGGCACCCAGAACGTGAGGCTGTTTTTTGGTTTGTGGTGAAATAAATTTGTTAAAATTTCACATCACTTCAACTGGCGCCCAGACGTGCGGCTTAAAATTTTTGAAAGTTTCATTTCAACTAAATTGACGTCCCAACGTTTTCGGGTATAATTAATAATTCGGAAATAAAGATTGAAAAGTTTGAATTTGCTTGTATGATAGATGAAATCTATCAAGGTCAATAAATTAAATATTTGACTTGCTATCTTTCTATAAATTCAAAAAGCATTGACAGATGAATACAAAACAAACAAAAATGGAACAAATTGACACAGAAGATAGTATATCAACGGAGAATATACAAGGAAATGAAACAGGTGGAAGCGGCGAAGAGATCAGTCCCAATTTTGAATCTCCAATGTATGCTAGCACACAACGGGGCACGCAAGTAGATGTTCAAGAACAACCACCCAAAGTTACTAAAGCACAAATAATGCAAGCACTTAACCAGCGAACGGGTGAACTAATGGAATTGATAAAATGTATGGATGCGAAATTGCAAAGAGAAACTGTAAAGGAAAGAATGTTGAAAGTGGAAAAACAAGAAGCTGAAAGATTAGTAATTCTAAAACTGGAAGCAACAAAACAAGAAGCCATAAAATTGGAAATTGAGAAATTAGAAGCAACAAAACAAAAAGCCATAAAATTAGAAATTGAAAAATTAGAAGCAGCACAACAAGAAGATAAAAGATTAGAAATGGTAAAACTAGAAGCAGAAAAACGTGAAACTGTAAGATTACAAGCGCTAAAACTAAAAATTATAAGACAAGAAGCTGAAAATTTAGAAGTGGTAAACGTAGAAACTGAAAAATTAAAATTTAAAAAACAAGTAGCTACAAAACGGAAAGCTATGAAAAAAAATGAGAAAACTTGGAAGTTTTGGATGAGTCGGAGAAGGAGAAGAAAGAAGACACCAGTGAAGTGGACGCCCCAAACCAGGATCAATCTTTGGAAGATTCGAAAGAAAAAATAAAAGAAAAGTGAACAAAACAGAAGGAGATAGTAGATATACGCCTTTTTTATTTTATTTGATTTTTGAATTTGGATTTATTTTGCTTAAATATTGTAATGTTGTAGATAATATCTTTTTTTTATAGATTTATTTTTGAAACACGCACGGATTTTTGCGAATTTTGTTTTCAGCTGCGCTCAAAACAGCAATTAGCATCGGGGGTTTGTAGTGGTGTTTCAAAATGATTGCGACTCACCCTATGCATTTTAGTGAAATATTGACTATAATAATTAAGTTGTAGGATTGTAAGATTTGCTAGGTGGGGATCAATCAGAGGAAATTCTGGGCTTCTTTGGCCAACTATGGCCGACAGCGGGTGCGTGACTTTGTATGCCCGCTGAGTTTTGATAATTTTGATATTTGTGAGTAATATTTTATTTTGATTTGATTTGAATAAAGTGGATTTGATGCGTGTGCATTATTTCGTTGTTATTTTGGAAGCATAATTTTGAGATTTGAAGTTAATTTGGATTATTTGATGGTTTGCTACCGAACGGTAGTGTATCGACTTGGCTTGATTTGGATGATTAAATTTTGGAAAAAAAGAATATTTCGAATAATAAATTCGATTTGGATACTTGAAATTGAAAAATTAAATTTGCATTCGTAGGAACGAATGTCGATAGTGATAAGCAGGCGATTTAGATAAACGTTAAAAATTAAAAGTACGAGCCCAATAACAATTTAATATTTGCATTACATTGAACTTAAATTGTATTTTACATTGTGAATTGGTTATTTTTGGAGGAGCATTTTTCTTCCGTCGTTAATGAGAGCGAACAGGTGAACTCACCCCTGACGATACTTGCTCGACGACTGAGAAAGCTAGCCGTGGTAATTTTTTTGGTTTGTGGTGAAATTAATATTTATTAAAATTTCACATCATTTCAATATATTGAGATGAATTAAAAATCAAACCAGATAAATTCCTGAATCCAAATTATAAGTTACAAATTTATTTCGAATTACAAAACAAAATTTTCTTTTACACATTTTACCTCAAAATTAAAAATATTTCGATTTAAATAAACTGGATGAGTGTGTTAACCACCGTAGCTTTGAACCGTACAAGTTTGTACACTCAAGAAGGTTCCATTTGTTAATTTTGTAATTTGTAGTTTATAGTTTTATTTTAGTTTATTGTACATTATTACTTTTAAAACGTTTAAAGAGTGCGCGAGGTTAATAAAAAAAAAAAGAAGGAAAATAATAATCAAGAGGGAGCGTGAAAAAAAGAGAGTAGTGAGTGTATAATAATAAACCAGGTTCTAGCTGGATTTTAGAGAGAAATTGATCTCTCGAAATTTAATTAAATAAAAAAACAAAGAGAAAGAAAAGGACGATTAATTTCGAGAAGAAGCTCTCGAAAGTATAAAAAATAGAATTGTTGAAGTGGTGTGGAAGTAAAGTTTGGAAAAAGGATTCCTAGAGAAGAAATAACTGTGGCGGAGCAAAGAACGGCGGCGATAGTAGAAAAGGAAGGAAAATAGTAAAAAAAAAAGGTATTCCGTTAACGGTATATTTAAAGTTTAATTTTATTAGTTTAAGTTTCTGTTTCTGTTTCTGTTTATGTTTATGTTTTATGTTTATAGAAAATAAAGGTACGGTGATTAACCATTCAGTTTTATTTTCAAAATTAAAAACGTTTAGATTGGTGACCAAAACTCCAAGTACCACCAGGGAATTTATCTAGTTGAAGTGAAAAAAAAAACACGACAATATATACCACATCATTGCTGAAGCAATGTTATGTTTATCTAACTAACTAAAACTCTACCGAATCATGGCTGTTCTTAATTGTTGTGATATTAGTGTCTTTATGATACGTGGAATTTAACTTATGGAAATTTCTATTTGGGTCACCACCGTCACTTATGGCTTGTTAAACTTATCTAGGCGTGATCGTATCTATGTTTAATCATGGAAGTTCTTTGACTTCATTATACGTTTGGGAATTAAAATATAGAAATTAAGTATCCGGAACTTTAGGAAATAGAATTTATTTTTGCAAATTATCGTTTATAGAAATTCGCAACTTTATCGAATGAGACAATTTTGCTTTGCTATGGTTATTGCTGTTATTGGGTTACCGCTTGCCGAAACGTCTGAGCCAAAGTGCGTCTCCCCCGATATTCATCTTTATGTTACCATTATGGTCTGTGTCTTATCTTTAACTATAATGTGTTCTTTCGATCCACCTCATGGCTACTTAGGCTGCCCCTCATTAATGTAAATTATTATTGTAACTATTGTCATACTTTTATTGCGATTTTTTGTTAGCAATAAATATCTTTTTTTTGAGTGCTGGGAGTAGGAAAATTTTCAAAAAACCCAGATGATGTTGGGTGGTAGTGTTGGATTTCTACCGACTAAGATCCCATCAGTTGGCAAGTGTTCCGCATTAAGCATTAATATCTCCTTGTCTTTTGTGTATCTTCTTAAATCGGCTTTTCTACCAGCTTCAGCCGATGTCAAGTGGTTGATCTCTTTTGTTTATTTCTTTTTTTTTGTAAGAATTTTGCCGATCATTCCTTGGATAGTTGTTCAGTTTACCTCTGAAGACAATAATTTGTCTACAAAGGTATCCAGAGTTAGGGTACTTCCCACTTCTGCTCGTTCAGTTTCCCATTCTGCGAAGTGGAATATGATGTGTTCCGGAGTGTCGATCTCTATGGTGGATCGTTTATTTGGATATCCATATATCGATGGTGATGTAGTTCTACAAATTTTGAACAAATAACCATTGAAACAGCCATGCTCGGACATTGCCTGCGTGAGGTGGAATCGCGAAACCACGGTGAGCTCGCCGTGTTATCGTTGAATCCATTTCGTAATGGAAGGGATAAGATTTCGCGACCATTTCCTTTTTTCGAATGTTATCCATCGAGATTGCCACTCTATCATCAGCTCTTTTTTGTACGTCTTCTTGTTCTTCTTGTCCGCGCAGTTACAGTTCCGTTTGATCGCGTTAATTGGAGGCAGTTCCGCCAGAACAAGCAGCGCCGCTCTCGACACCGTTCTGTAGGCGCAGCATACTCGCAAGGCAGTCTTCCTCTAGACCTTCAATATCTTGCTGCAATGCCTCTCAACTTTCATAGCCTCTACCCATATAGGCGCAGCGTAAAGCATGACCGTCTGTACCACCGCCCCCAGTACTCATCTTTTAACAGTGTTTGGTCCGCCCTCGTTGGGCATAAACCGGCCAAGAGCCGTGTACATTTTCTCAGCGCGTACCGCTACCTCTGTAAGGTGTTGTCCGTAGCTCAGTCGTTTGTCTAGAAATACGCCTAGGGTTTTAATAACTGCCTGGGGCTTGATGACGTGGAAGTCGAGTTTGAACTCAACTTTTGAGATTTTTCTTGGGCCAGTCAGCTGCACCGCCTCAGTCTTTCTGGGCATCAATTTAAGTCCTTTCTCTGTCATCCATTTCTTCATTGACTTTATGGATAAGCTCTCGTCTTCATCTTTGCTTCCACGAGCATGTTGAGATCGTCCGCGAAACCAATTAGCGTAACACCCTTCGGGAGAGGCAGCCGTAGTACTCCATCATATACAACATTCCACAG
Source organism: Cantharis rustica (assembly GCA_911387805.1). Lineage (NCBI taxonomy): Eukaryota > Metazoa > Arthropoda > Insecta > Coleoptera > Cantharidae > Cantharis > Cantharis rustica. Next base: position 46,929,550 of record OU426878.1, on the reverse strand, counting down.
CTTTGGACCAAATACTGCGCCCTGCGGAACCCCTCTTGTGGTTTTAATTTTCATCTGCAATCTTTGCTCTTCCACCAGGAACGTCTTGTCGGAGAAGTAGTGTTTGATGGTGCTTGTGAGATATAGAGATATCTTTCTGTTATATCTTTCAGATCGTCGACTACGTGCCTCCATCCGGCGGAGTTGAAAGCATTCTTGACGTCTAAGGTAATCAATGCCACCATCATCCTGGTACGCCAGGTGCCGGATCTCGCCGCGCTAGCCACGTCGATAATCTTCCGGATGGCGTCTATTGTTGAGCGGCCTTTGCAGAAGTCAAATTGATTTGGGCTTAGGTCTTCTTTAGTTTTTAGTTTCTTGGTTAGTCTGGCAAGTAGGAGGCGTTCATGCAGTTTAGCTAGGCTGTTCATAAGACATATGTGTCTGTATGAACTTGGTTCTTCCAGCGGTCATTTGGGAAGCTGCCGATTTGCAGAAAACTATTGAACACCCTCAGGATGATTTCCGGGTGTTGCGCCGCGACTGTTTGAATTAAATTGGCCGGTATTCCACCCGGACCCGGCTTCTTGCCCACTGACATCTCTTGCAGTGCAACATTCAGCTCGTCTTCGGCAAAGGGCGGGATGTCTTCTACTCTTTTCTTTTTCCTCCGGATAGTAGCGTGTGTAGGAAATAGAGTGGAGATAATAGATGTCAGTCTCTTTTATTGAGGCCAGGGATGTTGCGTTTGGCCAATTTACCCATGACTATCTGGTACTCTTTACTCCACACGTCAGCATCTTTAAATTTAAATTCTTTAAGAAGGTTTTTTTACGTCATTTTCTTGCTTGACTCGATAGCTTTGGCTAGCATCTTTTTGGCTTATTATCATTTAATTATTCCGCTTCCTTGCTCGGTCTTCGTAGACGCCTCAGACACCTTCTTCTGATATCAGGCACTCTTTGCGGAGATCCGCAAATTTCTTGAACCATCAATGCACCGCCTTTTTATGCTTATGAGCCCTTTCTGAGCATTGACGCCTTGCAGATGGTCAGAAGGGCTTCTGTCAGTTCTTCTGCGTTAGATATTAGTTGGTGATCCAAATTATCGGTCACTTTTTCAGCTTTTTCCTTGTCGTACTTTCTTGCCTTCTAGGACTTGACCTGTATACTGGTAGCCCAGTCAAAACAGCATTTCAGCTTGCATAAATTACGATACAGATGAAAATTGGTGGTGGTCGTCATTTTATTATTACAAATAAAATGTCAAAAGTTCCCATCGGTCCCACATCTGCTAAAAAAAGTTATTCAAGGTTAAAGGTCAAAAATTTCGGTTTTTTGCCTTTTTCTTGCAAACGGCGAATGTTATAGTAAAAATAGCTTACACAAATGTTGTAGACTATTAAATTCTCCATAAAAATTGTCTTTATGCTTTTTTTTCTACAAATCAACATTTCAGAGATATCGCAATTTCAAACATCGAAAATACTCATATTTACTCTTATGCGGCTTGTAATGCTTCATCGGCTGTTCTTCTAGTCTTGCATGCAATAACTGGATGCGACACAACCTCAGCGATATTCAAAAGAAGAAAAACAGCAATATTAAACATGTTTGAAATGAAAAATGATCTAATCGATTGCGCAGAAGCATTCAAAAAAACTGATTCTTCTCTGCATGATATGACAAATGGGATCAAGTTACTGCTTGGTATTTATGGAGTTCCAAAAAAAATTGATAGCCTAGAGAAGTATAGGTATTTAACTTTTGTAAAAAATACAAGAAAGAATAAGAGAGTGCAATTATCCTGTCTTCATCCAACATCTGCATCGGCTCAACAACATTTATATCGAGTGTATTATCAAGTTCAAGTGTGGCTTGGTAACCCACTGAATCCAGAAAACTGGGGTTGGGAAATAATTAATGATAACTTGGAGCCAATTAAAAATTTACTTTCACATGCTCCAGGAAAACTTCTCAACATCGTTTTCTGCAATTGCTTGAAAGGCTGTAATAAAAACTGTAAAAAAGTAGGATTGTTTTGTTCATCGTTGTGTACTAACTGTTCAGGTCAATCTTGCTCTAATGTATCAAATACAGCCGATGAAGATTCTTATGATATTGATGAAGAGACTCGTGAGTCTCTTCTCTTAAAAGAATCTATACAGATACAGGAAGAAGAAGAAAGAAGCGACAAAGACATTATAGTAGAAGTATCACTTGAAGATTATCAATCAGATTGCAATTTCCATAAATTAATTTCATTATAATCATTCGAAATAGTTCAATTTTTTCAATTCAATGCAATAGTTTTAATTTTCATATTATATAATATAACAAGTGCTTAAATTTCCTTAAAAATTTTTATGGAAATTTTAGCAAGCGTTATATGCATTAAGAGAATTCCATGCAAAAACTAAAAGATATTTTTTGACATAAATTAAAAAAACAAAGTTCTAGATGGCTGTTTTTGCTTAGAAGCTAAGTAACAAAAACAACAAAACAAAATAAATAAACATTATAATTATTAGTTACTATGTAGTATAAAAATAAATATTAAGTAATCAATAACTTAATTTATTATTGTAATAGTGTTCTAGATTTTAAGTAGTATAGGTTATTGCTGAGTTGTGTCTGGGTGTATGTAGGTTAGTATGTAAATTACAAATAAGGTTTCATAGAGTAAGCAATTTGTATTGATAATATATATTGATAAGTCGTAATAGTAGTAACAGTAGTATTAGTCTTGTTACTGAGAGATAACAAGATCATGCATGATGTGTTTCAATAAAGATTTGAAATTAAGAGATGTTCAGTTATTACAACTATATTATTATGACGAATATCTCACGTTTTGGTGAAAAATCCATTGCTTCAATTAAAGAAATAATTATTAATAGTGTACCAGAAAATACAAGAAAGTCCTATGCATCTGTCTGTAATAAATTTGAACTGTTTTGTACAGAAAGAATTTATTTGTTTAAAGCAGATACCTCGTTAGAAAAGCTAAACCAAATTTTAGCTGATTAGGGTTATAATATGAAGAAAGCTGATGGAAGTGACTATAAAGAGTCTGTAGTAAAAACGATGTGGAATGTAACTACAAAATTTGTTGCAAAATGAATTTAAATTAACTAGAGATGCACGTAATTCTAAGCGGAAACTTTTACAAATTAATCCGGAAAAAAGAAAGGTCAGTTCTTCAAATTTTAAACAAGAAGAATATGAAGAAATACTTTGTCTCTGGGATGAAAATATACCCGATGGCTTACAACGTCGATTTTCTCACATTGCGGCTGTTGAATTAGCATGGAGCGGAAATGAAGGATCAAACTGTTTAGTTCACTATTTTGTGATGGAAAAAGATAACAAGAATGTTTCTACTGGTCGAATTCAGTACAATCCGGTATTTACCAAAACAAGGCAGCGTGGAGATCAGAAATTAGCTCATAACAAATGGTTGGTAAAAAATTTTAAAAATCCAGGCAGATGTCCAGTTAGGTATAAATTACAAATAAATTTTATTTAGTTATTTATTATAAAATATACTAATAATAATTTTCTTTAGCTTATTCCAGAAAATGTTATCTAAAAGAACACCTGTTATAAAAACTGATCGAGTTTTTCTAACACCGAATCCTAATTAGAGAAAGCCTGAATCTATTGGATGGTACAAAAATTGTCCTATTGGTAAAAACACAATGTCAAAATGGACTAAAACATTAGCAGAAAACAACAACAAACAAAAACGTAAACATGGGAACGGAACAGAGGGATGAAACTGAAACAACAAACGTAAAAGAAATGTTTAAACAACTTATAGACATGAAAAAAAAGAGATATTCAACTGTTATTTGAAACAATCAAGAAAAGGAACAAAAAATAATAGAAAACGTGAACAAGAACTCGAGAGAAATAAAAAAAACATGACTCGAATAGAACAAAAAATCGATCAAAACTATAAAAAATTAATTAAAAAAATAGACGCAATAATAGAAAATAACACGGGATGAGTGCCATAAGTGAAAAATTAGAACAGAAGCTTAATGCGGGTAATAATAAAATAAAATCAGATTCAAAGATGGACCGTGGAGAAAATGCAAATGAAAAAAAAAGGGTTGAAAAAGAAGAATAAAGTTAATAGAATGAAAATTAATAAAATGATTAATAAGAAGGAAGAAAAGTTTGAATTTGTTAGGTTGTTTGCGCTACAAAAGTTATTGAAGGAATGGAAGAGTAGGGGGAGCGAAGAGTGATGCCGGACATGCTACCAAAAAAGAAAATTTAATTGTGGTAGTACAAGAGAAAAGAATGAAAGAAAACAAATATTCGGAAAAATGGTATTAAAATAATAATGACTTGTTTATGTATAAAAATTTTATTGAATTTATTTATTTACATGAAAATTTGATTTGATAATTAATTATAATTTTTTTTATTTGATATGATTATGATTTGAAAAATACCTGAACGATTTATTTTAAAAATTTTATTTAACATAAATTTGATTTGTAAAACATTTGATTATTAATTTGATTTACATGAATGTATAATTTACATGATTTGTAAAAGATAATTTGAATATTAATTTAATTTAATTTAAATGTTTGATTTGAGATTTAATTAGAAAACATTTATTTAAGGACGAAAGATATTTTATTTTCTTTCTTTTTATTTTAATTAATAATTGTATTATAAAAAATTTTGATTTTATTTATGTAATTATTGTTAGTTTAGAAAGAATTTTAAAATTATATTGGTCAAAGCACGAGAACTTGATAATTTTTAATCGTTAACACTTTGAGTTTACTCAAAAAAGTTTTTAAAACCATAAAAACGTTAATTTATTAATTTGTAAATCATTTCGAAGTTTTATTTGTAAATGTAAATTACATATTTGCAAATACACTGTACATAGAGTTAAGTTTTAAAAACATTAAGGTTGGCAGTAAAAAGAAAGGTAACGACTTTAACGAGAGGTTAAAGTCCAAGGATAGCAGACCTGGTGTGCGTTGACTAGCGGGAGGATTGTTACTCCCGCTACGCTAAGTTATAAATTTTACTTTTAATTGCTTTTTTTTTAAATTAAAGTGAATTAATTTGAATTGGTGGTTGTGTTTTTGTTTTATTTTAATTAGTGCAAGTGATGATTGATTAAAATTTTTAAAGAAATTAGAAGTTTTTGGTTGTTGCGTGAAAATACGTCGCAAAGAATTTGTTAGACCGGCGAGCATATTGTCACACTCAAAATATAATTATGCGGAATTGGGAATATAATTTATTAAGTTCAAACTAAAGTTCATATAAAAATCATAACCTGAACATTCCTCAGGATGTGTGACATTTCCGTTACTAATAAGAATTGTTTAGGTAAGACATATAGAAATAAGGTGAAGAACCCCGGGACGATAAAGATCGATTGTAATCGTCCGGTGGTTCGAAGTAAATTAAAGGAGGGGTTAAGGGAAGTTTGGCGAGAACAATAAAATAATTAGAAAATCAGTCTCGAAACGGTTTCGAAAGAAGCTCGAAGGGGTTTCGCGAGTGCAGTGCTAAAGAAGATGGGCCAATCCTTTCTACCCCTCACAATATTGAAAATACTGTAAGAATTAGTATTAAGTCTGTGTATAATTAGAACTTAAGAGTGTATCCCTTCAACCATATTAGTTAATAGAAATAATATTTAGACATATATTTGTTTTACTGAGGAAGCTGACATCCCTCAGAGCTACACAACCCCAGCATGTTAGGGAACCCACGCAGGTGACACGGTGAAGGTATGGTATGGTGAAGGTGGTGTAACCCCGATGCCATAAAATAACAAAATTTTATGGAAGCCAACGATTAAAAATTATAAAATAAAACTACAAAAATTTACATTTTAATTATTATCAAATATCTCAGATATATTAGAATATATCAGATATTTGATAATAAGTATAGTTTATGAATGAGAAATTATTAATGAAGAATTTACATTTTAAATTCAATTAAAAACCTTTATGAGCCTCATTGCTTGATAATTAATAATGGATGCCACCCAATTGAAAATACTTTTAGATTGAGCAAAGTTAACAAATTTGTATTGCTGGGGACATTGCAATATATTATCGCAAACGTTTTCACCATACTATGGCATTATCAGGCGATAAACTAAAAAGAGGAACGAGAAGAATTCTGTATTCATTGTGTAATGAGAATATTTTTTATCGCTAATAAACTCACAACCACACCTGGAATAGATTTTTTCCAGTAATAGTGTGATGAAACCTAAAGGAAAACCATCTTTATTAATTTCGGAGGCATAGAGCACAGATCCTTAAAAGAAAGAATTTGCTTCCAATTTTTCAAATAAAAAACACCGGTAATTGAGAAACGTATAATGAGAATATAAGTTAAATACTATCAACTATTGTAAAACTATTGTAAAACAAAATATGACTCTGGCCTACAGCCACGTCAAACAACAATTCGGAACCAACAGCGTTCCCAATGAAACCAAACATAGGAAGGGATTAGCAATGTTAAGAAAGACATACCCAAGCGCTCAGGTACGTTTACAAGATCTATAGTGACAGCGGTTAATAATAATAATATAATAATAATAGCTTTATTCATCAACTCTTACAATAAAAAGAAAAAATAAATACATTTCATAAAGCAGAGTCGATGAAGGGGCAAAACAATCAGCAAAGCTGCTTTTCAGTTCCACCCTAGCACGCATTTTGCGGAAGCATCAGAATCTCCTTGATCCCGCTTCTAAAGGAACGGCTGGTTCCGCCGGTCAAGAACACGTCCAGATACCTATTGTAGATCTCCGCCGCTCGGTACTCGAACGAGCCCTGAAACTTAGTTGTCTTGTGAGACGGGATAGACAAGTTCCCGCTATAACGAAGATCAAGTTGATGGCGTTCAGATCTTTTCACCATCAACTCCAACAGATACCCCGGGCTACCACGTTTATACAAATTGTACAAAAAGGAAGCGAACAGAAGTTCAAAGCAAGCGTGAATCTTGAGGACACCAAATTTATTGTAAAAAGGAGTAACGTGGCTGCCAAACTCAATATCACAGGCAAATCTCATGCAAGAGTTCTGAAGAACCTGTAGTTTGTGTTTTAAGTTGGCAGTAAGGTATCCATAATAAACCACGCTGCAGTAGTCAAGGTGACATAATATTAAACTCTGCACCAGCTGCAACTTAATCGTCGGGGGAAGAAGATATTTGTACCTGTATAAGAATTTCAGTTTGTAGTATCCTATACCACAAATCTTAACAACGTGCGCCCCAAAACTCAAGTTACTGTCGCAAATTACGCCAAGATCCCTAAAATTCTCACTAAACTCCAGTACGGAGCCATCAAGTTTAACGTCAAGAGATCGAGTGCTGTCGGCTAGAGTACAGCAGTATGTACTTCCCACACGTAAACAAACCGTTTTATTGGGGTTAAGGATTAACTCATTGTCGCCAGACCAGAGCTTAATAGAAGTTAAGTTATTATTCAAAGATTGAACAACACTGTCAACTAAGATTGGTTTGTTAGAGAGATATACTCGAGAGTCATCAGCATACAAGTGTACACCGCAGTCGGAAGAAAGAACGCTGGGAAGATCAGCAGTAAAAATGGCAAAGAGAAGCGGACCCAGAATGCTACCCTGCGGCACGCCACTGGTTATGGAAAGCTCACCGGACAAACATCCATTCAGTCTGACTCTCTGAGTTCGACCAGTCAAATAATTTCGCAAAAGAACAATGGCCGAACCGGCACAACCGTAATACAGCAACTTATAAAGGAGTAACTCGTGATTGATCACATTGAAAGCCTTACTGTAGTCCAAGAAAGCCACAATTGTTACTTTTGAATCGTCAATATTCCTGGCGATATCATTAGTCAACCTACTCAACGCTGTTGCAGTACTATAACCAGAGCGAAAACCAGATTGAATATCAGGCAAAATACTATTACACTCAATGTGATCTAGTAGCTGCCGGTGAAGAACGGACTCAAATACTTTTGAAAGAGCAGGCAACACACTAATTGGCCGAAGATCAGTAAATTTAGTAGCATTATTATTTTTAGCGATAGGCGTTATGATCGACTTTTTCCACAATGCTGGTATTACCGAATTAGTAAGACAAAAATTAATTAGATCAGTTAAGCTATCAAGACAAAAAGGTAAGGTGAGCTTCAGCATCTTAGCGCTACAGTTATCGACGCCTAAAGCACCGGATTGTTGTTTAAAAATTGCAGCTGCTACCACTTTCGATGTGACAGGGTGAAATATCAATTCACCAGAAACAAGCGGAAATTGATTTTCATTGAAGTAAGCAATAACTTTCGGTTTAACGTCAGAAGAAGCAATGTTGGCAAAGTAACTGTTAAGTGAGTTGGGATCGTTATCATCAAGATTAATTGAGTGCTTGGATTTCGTATGGATGTTGGTCTGGTCGAAAAACTTCCATAACTGTTTAGGGTTTCTCGACCTTTGATCAATTTGGAACTTAAAATATGCCTTCTTTTCGTTTTTTATGGACATCGTAGTGAAGTTGTGCAAATCCTTATAATACTCGTAATCAGTAGAAGATTTAGACTTCATAAATTTTTTATATGCCCTATTTCTCAATTTTATCATGAGTCGTATATTATCGGTTAGCCAACAGGGTCTCCTCCTCTTTATATTAATTTGACACAAAGGAGCATGCAGATCAAAGAGACAATTGATCGCAGCATTAAAATAGAATAGTTCATCATCCACATTCGCAGTCCCACTACAAAGTGTCCAATCGATGTTGGAAGCATCGATGGCAAACTGTTCGGAGTCGAAATATTTGAAATTACGAAAAGTTATAGTTTCTGGAACGGATGTGATGCTCTGAAGATTAAGACTGCAGCACACTAACCGGTGATCAGTCATATCGGGTAAGTCGTACGTGTGAACATTGGAGTAGGATAAATCATCACTTAGACAAATCAGATCAATCAATGAAGCCGTAGATTGAGTTACTCTGGTAGCTTGATCAACTATTTGAGTAACATTGTAAGATGCAAATAATGACTAAATGGCATCAGACTGACGATTGACTTTCAGCAAGTCAATGTTGAGATCGCTCGTCAGAATTAGATTATCGTATTCAACATAAAATTTAGACAAAGTTAGTTCTAACTCATGAAGAAACGATAAGGAAGATGTAGGAGGTCGATATAACGTGCCCACTGCATATGATTTTTAATTAATATACATTGCCAGCCACAATCGTTCCAGATCGCTTGTAACGTCATTGCTGACCACGACAAGATTGCACCTAATATCATTTTTAATGAAGCAACAAACCCCACCACCTCTAGAAGAACGGTCATTTCTATAAAGCGAGTAACCGGGAATGTCAAGTAAAGAGGAAGAAAACTGGGGTGTCAACCAACTTTCAGAGATTGAAATAATTTGAAAGTTCTTCACAGTAACAAAGTAGAAAAAGTCGTCAAAACATTTAACAATTGATCTAATATTAATGTGACATATGAGGAAGTTATCGATAGTGTTACAGGTAGTAACAGTACTGCAGGTGTTACTATCATGATGGTCTCCAAAAACGGACGCGCCAGAACACACAACAGAAGGACACGGAGAAGCATTTGAAAGGGAGCATGATAGTGGTGCTAAGGAGCAGGTAGACCAGCTCTCTCGCTGAGAAAATTAGAATCCCCGGTGTTGCTGCGTGCCGCACGCGCGGATCTAAAACGTTTAATGGCCACGCTAGACGGCCAAAACTCAGGTCTAAGTAAAGTAGGAACCACAGAAGCGGGAGCAGAAACAACATATTCCCTATAGCTACCCGACTTCACTTTAAGCTCCGTACATTCAAGCCTGAGGTCAGAGGATAATTCGGTCGACAAATTAGAAGAAATAAACCCGGTAACCTGTTCAGGAATTGTATTAATGCTCAACCTTGAGACGTGAATGCCAACAGGAGGGTCATAAGGAATAAGCGACTTATCCGAGTGCTTAGATCCGAAGACCACATTCCGAGACTTGCGATGTCCACCACCGGTGGATGACCTTTTCCCCACCAGTGAAGCCGAATCCTTCGAAATCCCTCCTCGAATCCGCCGAAACTGTGAAGCAGGCACAACTGGACTCGCGACCACATTCGCGAAATTACGCACCACTAGAGTCCCATCCTGTGAGGCCAACACAGGTGTAGGGCTACCAGACTGCGGCCCCACAGCCGCGGTACCAACACCCACAAAGAGGGGGCCGTCATTAGAACTAGGTAGCTGAACACGAACACGCTCAAGTTCGTCCTCCTTCGACTTTAAAACCCCTTCAAGAAGCAAGACCTTATCATTAAAGAGAGCATTAGATGTACGCAACTCACTGATAAGTTCCTTGTAGAGACTCAACTGCTCAATATAGATCCTAGGAAGGTCAATATCATCAAGACCACCGAGAGGTAAATCGCAACACTTCTTGTATTTAGCAGCACAACTGGGATGGTATGGTACACCACATTTGCTGCAAGAAACCCCCGAACCAGCCGCAACGACCGATCTGCACCTGCAAGTTCTGTTCGCTGGCATAATATTCGCCAAACAAAAGCAATAATGTAAAGAAAACACACAAAAGTGCGACTCCCACTGCTTTCCACGTTGTGGAAAACAAACGACAAGAAAAACAAAAAACTTACGCAAAATTGCAGGTTAAGTTGCAGGTTATGAAACTTGAAATATATAAAACGAACACTGGTTCGTAAACAGTAAACAGAATGGTTACACCACCAAAACCCTCCGTGCTTCCAAATCTGAAGACAATGATGCCGATATGTGACAACACGTCGGCATCATGGAGAGACGTCTCTACGCTGCTTGCTGAACCAGTAGCTTGCTAAACTGCACGGTTGAAGAATGATTACATCGAAGAGCCGAACAGGAATCACTTCATTTACCAATCACAAACACAGTAGGTCGTAGATGCAGAATCAAAAAAACAAGATAATCAAACACGACCTTATCGTCGTTTCAATCGTTGAACACGCGTTCATTCAAATGACAAATAATGTCGGCGTTGACGTTGTTGGCTGATCACTTTTTCCTTACGTTTCAGGTTAAAATCCCACAACTGGACCCTTGCGCAATTCGCTATTATCCATTATCCATTATTAGCCAGGGGGACTTCATTTTGAAACGTCAAGTTCGGTGTGACGTTAGCAACTCAGCTAAGGCTGCGCTGTCCTTTATGTGCTATAAGCGTACGGCGCGACCGACAATTTGAGGTTGCGGAAACATTATCTAATTAAATGTTACAGTTATTCAAATTGCAAAAGAAAGGAAGATGGTAGGAGGGGGACACTTTTGTAAAAATGGTGTATTTAAGTGTGAATTTACTAGCGGGTAGGGATATAATTAATATAAAAGAAATAATGTAGGTGAAGGGTTTAGTAGATTAACTTATAAGAGGAGGGGGGTATTTTGTAAATTCAGAAAATAGAGTTTAACTTGTGCTTAGGTATAGAGTAGATGTGTTTAAAACGTTCCTATCGCGAATAAACTTACGATAATAAATAAATGAAAAATATTTAATAATTTTGAAAATATTGTTAAATTATAAGTAATTAAAAGTTAGAAAAAGAAACTGCGGGATCGGAACCCGCAGCCAGAAAATTTTTAAGCATCATGGACGACGATTTCGATGAAATCATAGAAGACAACGAAATCCAAAATAATGATAACAACATAGATAACAACAACCAGAGATATGTTGAACCTAATGTTACTGTTGTAGAATATGGCCAACTAACCCAAAACAAAGGACAAAATAAAAATAAACGTACCGCAGACGTTTCATCACCAATTGAAACAGATTTACAGAAACGCTATAAATGGAACAGCAAACAAATTTTAAGACAAAACAAATACTACTTGCCGGAATACCTAGAAAAACAACTGAATCAGGATCAAAGACATGTCGGAGTAAGTCAACCGCTAAAGAATCCAACCAAAGAAAAGGAGATCATAACAAAAATACCACCGATATTCCTTCGCCATGCAAATAATCATCTTGAAATCATTGCAGATATAAAAAAAATAAGCAAATCTAATTTCACTACATCATATTATAATAATAACCAAGTTCGTATTAATTTAACAGCCATAGAGGACTTCAGAGCGCTATCAAAATTCTACACAGATAATAAACTAAACTATCACACCTTTCAAGACCCACAAAAAAAAATTGTTATCTGTAATTATTAAAAACGTACCAAAGTCTCTAACAGAAAAAGAAGTTATAGAAGAATTACATGCAGTAAAGCCGGAATTACCAATTTGTAAAATAACAAGACTACTAAACAAAAGTAAATATCACACAAGCTTATGTTTTGTAGTTTTGTAAACTATATTATAGTGTAGTTTATGTTGAACCACGAAGAAAATCGAACGATATACCCCAATGCGTTAGATGCCAAAGATTTGGTCATACCAAAAACTACTGCCATCTTGAACCCCGCTGTGTTAAGTGCAACGAAAACCATCTCTATACAGATTGTAATAAACCAGACAACACTCCCCCAGTATGCGCCAACTGTGGAGAAAAACATCCTGCTAATTTTAGAGGATGTGTAGATATTTTCAAGAAATAAAAAATAGATTAAATAATCGAAATCAACAAAACCGATCTGTCAATCAAAACAATAGCATGAAAACACAAATGTAAATTTTACCCTAACTAATTTAACTAATATAACATATGCCCAAAAGCTGCACATAATAATCAATACCCAAATTATCAACAAGATCCAAATAATCAAGATAATCAAAATCCGATAAACAGTCTACTATCAATGTTATTTAAAATGCTAACTCCTTATTTAGAACAAATAAAAAATTTTATAATAAATAACGTTATCCCTCTTCTATTTAATGGCAAGTAATAAAAAAATAATCCAAAAGTTAATAATCCTCAACTGGAACGCGAATGAATTACGAAGACAAAGATCAATATTTGCTGAGTTTTTAACAAGACACAATATAGATATTGCCTGTATAAGTGAAACACATTTAATTCAAAACCAGAAATTTAAAATTACTGGTTACAATATTTACAGATTTGATCGTGCAACTAATTTTGGAAGCGGTGCAACTGCTAATATAATAAAGAACAAAATACAACACTAACATGATAATAATAATACTAACATAATCCAACATCACTAGAAGCCACGGCAATACAAATTCAATAAGATAATGGGAAAACTTTAAGGATAATTGTAGTATACAAGCAACCAAATGTGAAACTAACTCCAAAAGACATCGAGACACTTTTCGATCAAAATAAAACAGCAATAATGTTAGGTGATCTAAATTGTAAAAATAAAACTTGGAACTGCAGAACCAATAATCCAGCTGGCATTTTACTATACAATACAACAAATAATAATTCAATTCACGTAATGCCTCCATCGGAATATACCTACTATCCATATAGAACTGATGCATTGCCAGATATATTGGATATAGTATTAATAAAAAACTTTCAAGATCAAATTCAACAAACAGTAGTAACTCAGATCATTTACCAGTGATAATTACATTTGACAATCAACTGATAAGCAAAATAAAAATACCTAGTTTAATTCAAGAAAAAGTTGACTGAAAACTATTTAAAAATGAATTAGATAGCGAACTAAAATGTCCATATAAAATATGCAATAGCAAAGACATCGACAATGCTATTCTCAATCTAACAAATATAATATCAAAATCTGTCAAATCATCAACCAAAATTAAGTCTGAATACAGAATTTCAAATGATCAGATGAAAGCTCCCCAATACATACTGAGCTTAATAACAAAGAAAAACCATGAACGTAGACTTTGGCAAAGAACCAGAAATATCATTCACAAATATAATTACACACAATTGGTTCACCAAGTAAGGACTGAACTTGAACAATACCGCATTAATAATTATAAAAAGTTTATTCAAGAATTTGCCAATAACGATCCCAACTTATGGCGAACTATTATATTAAAAAATTTTTAATATACCGAACATCATGCCATCTTTAAAGGTAGGAACAAGGCTATATACCACGGATTTAAAAAAAAGTAATATTTTAGCGGAACATCTTGAAACAGTATTCGAGGAAGAAGAAACTAACTACGAAGAGGATGTAATAATTAAAAATAACTTCCATATGTATTTATCACAATCTGACGAGACAAATAACATAGATCCCACAACAACTGATGAATTATTAGTATACATTAAACAGCTTAAAATAAAAAAAGCTTCGGGCAGTGATTAGGTATTAACCTAATATAGTACTTAAAAATTTAACAAAAAAAGCATTAGCTGCACTAGCAACAATATTTAACTCGTGTTTAAGACTTAATTATTTTCCGAATCAATGGAAACACGCACAAATTATTACCTTCCACAAAGCAGGAAAGCCAAACCATGAACCAAGCAGCTACCGACCAATTAGCTTGTTGTCAACGCTATCAAAATTATTAGAAAGAATAATAGAACAAAGACTAAATAATTTTGTAGATTCCACTAATCTAATACCACCTCATCAATTTGGTTTCAGGAGACATCATTCTACAATACATCAATTGCACAGAATTATTGAATATATAAATAAGGTTTTCCAGGTTTTCCAGGTATAAATACCTGGGCAGCATAATTTCAGAAGAAGGAACATCACGAAGAGACATATTGCCACGTCCCGAGGATCTCTGTTATCGTCGCCTTAGGGGCCTTTCCTCTTACCGTGGATGTTCTTCTGAGTTGGGCGCCAACAATCGAAATGATAATTTCGATTGTAAAAATTTAATTAAAAGTGAAATTGAAAATAAATATAATGGTGTTTTTGAAAATGGTTTAATAATTTATTTGAATAACGATAACAAAACGAACAACTTGCAACTGCAATTAACGTGTTTTTGTGGTGTTCAGCGTGTAAGTGCGTTTCCTTAATTATTAAACTAACTACACAAAATATAACGTGATAACAATAAATTAAAATATAAACAATGAAAATAAACTTGATAAATGTTAAATGGTTACGACCTTAATTCGCGTTGCTTTGGTCGGATCTTCTTCGTATGGTGAGAATTTTGCCTGAACTCTAACTTAGTAGCACAAAAACTCGGAGCACAGTACCAGCAAGGGTTGGAATTTTACCCAATAAACCCCTTGTGTGGTTTCGTATTCACCTTGAAGCACCCTCGAACTTATCGAACACTAGAACCGCTGGAACAAAATGTTCTACAGACCAACTTTTATCGTCGACCGGCTTGGTTCACAATTCTGCCCGACTCCCTTTTAGGACCTTTGTTATTCTCCTCCTTTTTTTCCTGTTTCTTAGGAACCGTCGTCCTAACGCTATCCATCTTTTTAAATTTTTTAAATAAAAATTGTGCTACTTAACTAATTACGACTTGATCGAAAAATATGAAGATCTTAGATTTTCTTTTGCTTTGGATCTAAATTTGTCGATCGTTACGGTTGAATTTTCGGTGGTAAAAATTCCAACATCGATTTCTTCCGGTATAGCAAAAGCCCCAATGCTGCAGTCAGTTTTTAAATTTATTAATAAAAACGCCAATTCGGCTCCGCTATGCTTCATGAATACTGTGTCTGGTGTGACTTCAATTGTGCAGAGAGCTTGTGGCCTCTGTGATAAAATTTAGAAGATTCCGACCGAAGTTCGTAAAAATGTTAAATAATTTTAAAATGTCCAATCGTGATCGTAAAACTTAAAACTAGGAAAATGTAAAGACTTAAAATTATTTACACAAGGGTTGTTTATCTTATTTAATTTCCCTGCAAGTTGTTCCTTGACTTCCAAGACTTCTGCACATTTTTGCAGGGTCGTGGAAGTTCCTGGTCCCTTTATACTCGGGTTTTTACCTCGTATTTCACCGCAATATATATAAATCAAGGTTTTCAAGAGAAACCGTTTACATTAGCAGTATTTCTTGATGTAACTCAGGCATTTGACCATGTTTGGCATGCAGGTCTTATATTTAAATTGATTAATATAGAAACTCTACGCTATCTAATTAAGATAATAGCTTCATTTTTAAAAAATCGAACATTCAGCGTTCGAACCAATGCAGAAATATCAACAACAAGAAATTGTTTGGCTGGCGAACCACAAGGTTCGGTACTTAGACTACTTTTATACAACATCTTTACTTGTGATATACCCATCAGTGACAACCACCCCAAGCAGCACAAATCCGTCAAAAATGTATATATACGATAACGATATTTACATAACGGTACGGCATCGATTTGCCCAATTTATCGTTACTGTTTTAAGGTGTCATTTTTGCACAGATACGGTACAGATATTTTCGTAACGGTATGGCATTGATTTGCCACCGCTTTTGCCGTTACTGTTTTGATGTATCATTTATGTACTTTAATGTACAGGAATTTTTGTAACGGTACGGTATTGATTTGCCCAATTTTCCGTTACTGAATTGGTGAATCATTCATGTACCTATTATGTGTTGATTTTTTATGAACGGAATATTTAGAAATTTACAGTGTCGTTTGGGTACATAAAATTTACGTGCCTGATCGGCACTGATTTTTAATTAAAAAAAAATTAAAAAATATTCAATAATAATTAAAAAAATTAATTTTTGTAATTATTTAGAAATTCGATGTTTAAATTGATGACTTGCGTCAATCGGTGTTTTATTTATATTTATTCAGATACCATTACACATTTATTTAAATTTGTACTATAAATTTTAATTATTTAATTAGAATTTGCGATGTTGCTCATTAGGCTCTGGTTGATGATTGGTTCATTCCTAAAATATCTGAAATTTAACATTAATCACCTAATAATATTTACTTTTTTAATATATATAATAATAATATAATATATATTTTTTCCGAACGGGGATTCGAACCTGTGCTGCTTTAGCCCTTCTAATCTAAAAGTATACTACTAACCCCCACGCCTACGAAGGGTATACAGAAAATTTATGTTTAAAGAAAGTCAATATCAACTTTTTAATAATAACTATATTAATTCAGTTTAAAAATATCAAGGAATATAATTTATATATTACTTTAATTAGTATTTCATTCAAAATAATTTAAAACCACGTGTAATATTTTTTAAATTAAGTCAAGTAAATAACTGTTTTTACTTTATTATTAAAAAAATATATTTATTGTTATATTTTTTATAATTATACAAAAGTATACAAAATAATTTAGATTTCAATTCTAAGGTAAGTTTACACAGGATATTCATTATTTGATTGTCAATTTCAATTACTCATTAATCACTATTTTAATTCAGTTTAAAAATATCAGTGTTGAATTAGAATAAATTAAAGTTTTTAGAAACGTTTCAGATCAATTTATTATATTATGAATTATTTTAAATAAAATAAAATTAGCAGAAAATTAGAGAACACGTGTCATACTGTATTTGTTATTACTTTCAGCGGCATAACTACAAAATTTGCGCTAGTGTTCAAAGTTTGTCGTGGGGCTCCCTTTCCTAAGCGTTAAAAAATTATTGCATAATACAACAGCGCTTATAATAATTATAAGTAGTACTATTTATATTTTACTATACGGTACAAATTATTTAAACAAAATTATATTAAAATATTAAAAATAACAAATACAAATTATTTAAAGTATGCTAATGACGTTTTTGACGCAATTTCTGCGCAGTGTGGTTCAAAGATGATACTATAAATTTTAAGACTTCTTGTTATGAAGTTATTAGATTTTATTTTAATCATTTTTCAGTTCTACAGAAATAATCCCTACATGTTTCTTGTTTTTAACAATTGCAGTACGAATACAAAAATTTTGAATCATTTTTGAGACGTCAAATTTTTTGCAACCTTATTTTCTATCGAAAAATCTTACCTCACCCATTAGGAAGAGAGTTTTTTAATAATTTTATTAATTTTAATTGACGGTCTTCACAACCGTGGCCTATAATATACTAGTTTTTTCAGTACAATTAAAAATATGGTTACAAAGGTTACTAAATAATTTTTTATTGATTTTGCTTTACTGAAAAAAATTTCATTTTTATCTAAGGATGTTAACAATAAATTAGTTAACATTTTTATGACATCCAAATAAATTATGGAAAAACCCTAAAATATATGCACAAAGGAATTTTAAAATTTCGAAAAGTTCAGGTAGTTTCAAAGGGATAAGCGGTGCCTAACTTACGTAAATTAAACCGGATACATGGTACTTAAATTGTTGCATTCTATCGACAAATTTGATAATCTAAACAATTCTGTTATATTGTATTCTCTTGTATTAAAAATCTACTATTTTAATCTTTTACGTCTCCTTGAAAAATATTATATCCAAGAAATGTGTTTTATTTAATATTTAACGAAACTTATGCTTTTTGACGTGGATTCTCGGTGCTTACTAGTATTTGATTTGAAAAAAAAGTTTAAGCACGTGTAAATTATTTTTAAATAAAGACCAATAACTAACTGTTTTTAATGTATTATACCCTAGTTGCGTACCTCCCAAAAACATACGAAAAGCCGTCTTGTGGATAAATTTTGTCTAAACTGAGATGCCTAAATGTTCATGTTTATATGTTATTCAGTAGAAAAAATATTAGTAGAATTAGATATTTTATTTTTTGTTATGTAATAATTATTATAAACTGTAGATGATCTTTTAAGTGGTTTAGGTTGGTAAGAGTACATAACCATGATGAATTTTATATAAAAAAAAATAAACAATGTTTTGTTATCAAAATTTACAAGTAGCAATAAAAACAAGTGTTTAGTTGAAATAATTCGCATTTTACATTATGAGTTTAGTCTTTGTATCGGGTCCACTTATTTTATCTTAGTAGTACCCCAGAAAATTTAACGAATGTAAGAAATCTTTGATTTTTGTTCAAGATGTCCTTTAATTTATTATTGACAATTATACCCATACCTACTCCCTTGTACTCTAAAGATTTTTTTCTGAAATTATTTATAATTTTTTCTGATTCTACTAAGGAAGCGTCCATTAATTACGTAAGGACGATTTTTGTAATTTTTGACACCTCTTCCCTCACGTAAGGATACGTAAAATTGTTTCAACACGGTCCCTCTCAACTTACGTTTTTTTTAAAATTAAGGTTGCTTGTCTTCATATAGCATTCCGCTGGTTAATTTTTGGCAACTTAAAAATTACGTAAAAATTTAATTTAAAAAAATATTTTAAGTTAAACTTACGTAAGGAATATGTCAAACTCCCCCCTCCCCGTAAGTGTACGTAAGACTTCCAATACTCTTCTCTCTCCAAACCTTTACGTAATTAACAGAGGGCCTAAAGGCAAATACATTTTTTCTGAATTTTGATGCACGATAAAACGCATAAAAAGTTATCTTTGAAACTTAATTGTTTTCGAATATCTTGACATTTTTTTGTAGACTTTAGTGAAATCAAAAGTTTCAAAATTAGTTATCAAACAGATCTCGAAAAACTTATAGAAGAAAACAGCTTTGACGCAAATGTGTTATTTTGTTGGAATGGTGAAAATAATGAAGCTTCTACCAATATTCACTTTTTAAATCTTCAAAAGGAAAAAATTTCACTTATGGTGGCAACAAAATTGTACTAGGTACAAAAAGTTTGCTGCAAATTTTCTCTCATTACTACGGTAGATGTCGAGCAAAGCTTTTTAATTTATAAGCAGGTGTTAAACGACAAACGACAATCTTTCATAGTAGAAAATTTGGAAAAATATAGAATAATTAATTTTTTTATAATTATAAAACGAATGTCTAAGTAATAATTAATAAAAATTACAATTTGATAATTTTTAGTGCTTTTCTTTAAATTTTGTAGGCATTTTTTTGTGTTTTTAAACTTTTTAAAGCAATCAATTTAAAACAGTTATAAATTCTTTAAAATGGTTAAGGTTATTAACATGTGATAATATATTTATATAAAATTAATTTTTACAAGCGCACAAAGTATCTCTTATATACTATATAGATTTTTACATGTTACATGAAATTGAAATAAAATTTAATTCATAACTTACATAATGTTGTTCAAAAACTATTTAAATGAATGATATAGTAGCTTGCTACATAATATGTTATAACTTTATGTTTCAATTTTCGGAATCTCATCAGGCAAACCTGGAAAAATTATTAAAATGATTGAGAAGTTATGCTATTAAATTCAAACTTGATTAATAGTCAAATTTTTTTGAGATTTGTAAAAACAAAATTATACCTACTTGAAGCTTGAATAAGTAAATAAACTTATTTTGAAAAATTCTAAACTGGACAACAAAACCAACCCAAAACAAGCTATATCATTCATTTAAATAGGTTTTGAACAATATTATGTAAGTTATTAATTAAATTTTATTTCAATTACATGTAACATGTAAAAATTAATTTTATAAAATTATATAAATTATGTATTCTTTCAAACACGAAATCAAAACAAAATATTATGTTAAATAATGGTATCAAAATAGATAAGTCAAAATCATAACTTTAAATAATTAATAATGCATTTTTATATATTAGATACTATGAAATTGTAACTACCAAAACATTACTATTTATACTGCACTTATTAGATAACAAACCGGCAATGTAAAAATCGTAACCATCAATTCATAATGTAACTGTACATATTGGCTACTGCAATTTTGGTACCGAGACGTTAAGTTTAAAACTGCAACTAAACGGTATCACATGTTTCAATATATTTTAGTTACTCAAATTTCATTACATATCTGATACATCATTTGGCTTTACAATAACGGTATGAAATTATATGCATTGAAACTATACTACAACTATACGGAATATAGAACAAGAAGTTGATTGGTCTGACCAGAAAAGCGCAGTGAAATATTTAGGAGTTTATTTGAATAGTAAATTAACTTGGTCTATACGAAACTATACTACAGTGCAAATATGAATGAAAACTTATATGCCGCTTAAGTATCTTTTTGATACTTAACTTTCAGGTAAGAAAAAATATGTGCCGCTTAAGTACCTTTATGATACTTAATTTACAGGTCTAAAAATATATGTACCTATTCGTTATACTTCAATGTTATACAGGTACAAAACCGACGTTGGTGTTGCTTGAGACTTAACGGCAACATTTGATGACGATACAGCAATTCTAACGCAACATAAAAGTATCGAAGAAGCGCACAGAAAATTACAAGATGGAATACAAAAATTAGAGCAGTGGTGCACTAAATGGAAAATAAAACTTAATCCTACAAAAACAACCGCAAAAATATTCACACTAAAAAGATATGCCAATATACCAAAAATAATTATCTACAACAAGAAGTTGATTGGTCTGACCAGAAAAGCGCAGTGAAATATTTAGGAGTTTATTTGAATAGTAAATTAACTTGGTCTATACACACAAATGTAAAACTCAATCAAGCTTATTCAAGATTGGGTATGCTATATCCAATCATTAATAGAAAGTCACTCCTGAAGATTGATTGTGGAATGCTGCTTTATAAATCAATAATTAGGCCAATATTCACCTATGCAAATGTAATATGGGGTACAACATTTAAAACAAATATTAGTAACTGAAAATCCAACATAATTAAGGTACGATCGGTAGACACATTGCCTGCTTTTTCGACCGTCTAGCCATCACACAATGTGTTTCTGACTCATTAGTCGTCATCAGTACCGCTTACTTGATGTTATCACTTAATTATGTAGCTTACTATTACCGGCTACTGGTTCACATTTTATGTGGACTGCTAAACGCGATGTCACTACACAAAAATTAGAACCGCGTCAACGTGCGTTATCGAGTGAAACTCTAATCAAATATGAAATATAAAAATATTGCACCCATCGTGCATAAAATGCACGATTATGCACACAGAATTATTTATAATGCGCTCCTTGGTACATAAAAAACCGCTTGAAAAACTCGCAATTCCAACCGTTACAGAATTTAACAAAACCTGTGCAAAAATCTACTTTGAAAACTTAAAAATGAATGTTCTAGTGCAGTGCATTTTAAAATAGGTGAAAAAACTAGGTCCACACGTTGAAAAACAAAAATACTTCCACAGGATTATTTTGTTGTAAACTCTTGAAAATTTACTAATTTATTGTTACACATTAAAATTGTTAAAAATGTTGTAAATAGCTGAATGTAGCTGAGCCGGCAATAAATAAAAATAAAAACAATCAGAAAACGGAAGGTGAGAAGTATTATTTATTAAAAATTATTAGTAAGGGCGAGTTGTGCGAGTCTGTGAGATCGCGTGTGTTCATCTAATCGTGTTTTGAAAGATACACCGGTATGACCAGTGTATTTTTGAGAGCATTGACAAGTGAGCTCACAAACCTCTGATTTCGTTAAAGTGTCTGATTTTGATTTCGCGTTATTAATAAATTTGTTAATTTATTAAATTATTAATTGCTTTCAATGGCAATTTTAAGACAGAAAAATCTTTAGAAAACGCCAAAGACAGTATTTGAAATTGTAAGTTGACCAATCCCGCCTTAAAAAAAATTTTGTAAGTCCCAAGGGACGGTTAGATTCTCGGAATATAACGCTACAATAATTGCAATAATGAAAGAGAAGAAATAATAAAAAATAAGTAATAATGAAAAAGAATTTTAACCTGCGATGATATTATGTGATTTAGATTATATTGAATTCAAAATGGGGGCAAGGATAAAATACATATCTCGGAAACAAAATAGGTGTTAATGAAAATAAAAACAGGTACAAACAGGTACAAATAAAACTGAAAAAGTAAATTTTTGGTAGTAAGATCTATTAAAACATAGATACTTCTCTCACAAATACATCTCGTAAGCAATTCACTTTTAAGGGTGGAATATAATCTATATATAATGGAATAATATATATAATATATATTACAATACTATTTGGTATAATGCTTTTTATATACAGTTTTCTTCTGCAATATACTTTTGAAATATAAAACAATGTTCAAAATTATTTATAATTATTTTGCAGAAAATTTCAGTTACACTGTAAAACATTTTAATAAGATTTCTCTACAGGTTTTAAATCTAACCAGATTGTCTCATTCGATTCTAAAAGAAAATTTTTTGGAGTAAATGTTATAACATCTGGTGTGTTTTGATTCAAAGAAAATTTATAAGTTTTTAACAGTGCTGTTAAACAAACTTTCATTTGCATCATTCCAAACCTCATTCCTGCAACAAAAATAATCAGATGTTGGAAACTTTTATGTTTATATCATTACTTACCAATACATAGACGAGGGCCTTCCCCAAAAGGAATGTAAGTGAACGGATGTCTTCCTATTTTATTTTCCTCCGAAAACCGTTCTGGATCAAAATGTTCAGGATTTTGATAATTATCTGGATCATGATGCAAGCCATATATTGAAATAAAAACATTCGTTCCTTTTTCAATAACAACGTTTGTATTGGGCACTGAATAATCTTTAACACATTTTCGTGTTACCTCTGGAAGAGAAGGATACATCCTCATTGTTTCTAAAAGTATTAATAATAAATTATTTCTTTATTTTGTATTTTTATATAAATTTTACCTTCAAGTACTTGCGTCATATACTTCAAGTCCATCATAGCATCATACGTAATTTTACCATCGTGTTTTGATAATACTGCGTTAATTTCATCTCTAACTTTTTGTTGAATACTCTGATATTTTGCTAATTCATATAAACAAAATGTCATTGTAGAGGAAGACGTCTCAAATCCAGCTGCAAAAAATAGCAAACATTGAGCAGCAATTTCTTCCATTGTCAGAGATGATCCCTCGTTTTTGTCTGATTTACCATCACTACTGGTATTCTTAATTTCAGTGAGCAACTGAAGAACATCCTTACGTTTAATATTGTTTTCTTTTCTATAATTCACGGTATCTTGAACAACGTTGAACAAAAAATCAGTTACTGATTTAGGAAATACTCGAATATTAAATAAGTAACCAATTGATGGTTTAGCAAGACATAATAACTGTAGAGCAGTGTTAATAGGGGTAGATTGAAACAATTCTTTCCCACATCGTCTAAATTGAGAATTCGGACCTTTAAAGCTATTACATTCCAATCCAAAAGCACAAGATCCAATTACATCTGTTGTGTAACTCGCAAATAATTCTTTAATATCAATTTTTTGCTTTTTTTCTGATAGTTCTTTCATCGCACTTTGCAATGGATTAACACATTCCACTAACGTTTCAAACATCATCTTCATTTTTCCAGATGTAAAGATGGGTGTCAATTTTACTCTTAAATTTCTCCATTTTTGCCCATCAAGAGAAAACAAATGTGCACTTAAGGGATCTGCTTTGTCATTGTAATACGTTCCTCTATCCACAAAGTATTGAAAATCATTTTGCATAACATTTTTTACGAAGTCTGGATCAACGGGAAGATATACTGGTGAAGCAAAATTATAAATACCTCCATGTTTCAATCCCCTTTTTTTTAATTGGTCGTAATTTTCTTGAATACAAATTCCAAACGTTTTTTTTCTAGAAAATGGATTTCCCATTGTTCCGTACCAAGAAATTGGTGTTAAGAAAGGCAGATTTCTTCGTTTCCAATACAAGTAGCTCCATTTGTAATAAGTTATAATTCCTATACATAATGTAATGAAAATTCCTAGTACATTAAATAATATTGAAGAACATGCGAAACTCATTGTTTAATATGTTACTATATGTACTATATGTATTTAGTACTAACTACTTATTACTAGTTAGGGAACAACTAAATTTTATAAAAGCTTTTTATATTTTTATCTTGGTTTATCTAAAAATAATTAGTACGATAAATGCGATTAGATACAAGTAAACAAATACGTTTTAAATTGACAACAATTTAAAACGTTTTACAAAATCTAATTGAAAATATACTCACTAAGTATAATGACAGGCAGCAAAAAAATAGTTTTCTTTAAAGAAAAAGTTAGAATTAAAAGAAAATGTCATCTTAACACCAGTACATAATTTGAGATCTGTTCGTAAACAATAATAAAATAATTTATACATTATTTATACAATTAGTAACATAATAAAGAACATAAAAAACAGCAAGAACAAAAAACAACAAAAGAACATAAAGAATAATAAAAAACATAAACACAAGCAGGTGATAGGCAGTGGCCATTTGGAACGGTGCTTACAAAAACATGGCTATCTCATCTTTCTCCGCCTGAAGAACCCCATATGAAAAGACCATAAATAAATTTTTTTAGACTGTCAGAAAATACCTCAGCGTTTTATTAATTTGTTCTTGCCCATGATCACTCAAATTTTTTAATGGGGTGTATATTTTGTCGGTGTTTTTTAATTTTTGCCGTTGCCTTCCAAAGCAAATATTCTGTAGCTTCGGTTGATGTTAATCTTTTAATGTATTCCTGAATAAAATCGGTTTCTTTATCGTTTAGGAGTTTTTTGAGCTTCTTGTTGATGAATTAAGTCTTTCTTTGTCTTGAGGGGCCCTGGTCCCAAATTCAAGACTTTCCTAATCTTTTCTTTTCCGGATTGCTTTCTTAATTGTTGCTAGATGGTTTTGCTTTGGTAATTTGTTGTTTGGTTCAGGAGTCTGGCTTCAAGCTGCTTGTTGTATTGCTAATATCAGACTTTCTACGGTCAAGTCATTGTTTTTTAAGGTTTCGAGTACAATGTTGGTATTATTAATCATTTCGTCAATCAGGGACCTAAACAGTTTACCGTCGGTCCACTTATTGGCGAGAGATAGACGTTTGAATATGTTACCATTTGTTGATCTTAGTAAAACTAAAATAGGTGACTTCTCTGCTGTCACCGTTCGACAAAATACTTTTTTTCAGTGACGTCAGTATCTTGTTTGTGTTGCTTGGTCAGTACGTGGATTTTCTTGTAGACAGAACTCGTAAGTTGAGTTTATCCATACTGTTTACCAGTTATCTGCGTTCAGTTGTTAAGCGTAAATCACATCTGCAATGTTTTGGCGTTTTAGTCTTTGCCAGCCGGAAATCTATTTTCTAAGGTGGTAAGTAGTCTTTGTATTGTTCTTTCACAGCAGGTCTTGAAGGGCTACTACCACCGTTATTATCTGAATATGTTCTGTTTGTTATTTAGGTTCTTTGTGGCGTTTTATTATTATTTTTTTGATAATAATAATTGCGCTTTCGCCCCACCCTGCGTTGTTTGAGTGTTTAGTAATCTTACTCGCACCTTCTCGATAGTAATCGCAGGTAACTTGTTACATTCCCCATAACTTGCAATAAATATTTACGGTAATGCCTCCAACTAACTCGTGACTCCTAGAGCCGTAGTTCCAGAAAGAAAAATTGAATAAAACAATTTAAATATTTTATTTCAGTTAGGTAAAACATTTAAACAGATACAAACAGATAAAATAATCACTACAGGAAATAAACACAATATATAGTTAATCACATAAGTTAACATAGAGATTATTACTCAAAAAGCAGTTATCTAAAATAGGGGAACCCACAGTAATAAAATCCGTTTAATTCAATGTAAATTACTATCCAATTTAACTTGACAATTACTAAGTTAACACAATAAGATATGACAACATTACATTGGGCCAAACTTGCTTTTTGACGATGATACTGTTCGGCGAACAAACTTTCTAAAAATATGCCGAGCATATAGAATGTTTTCACCGACAGGGCTCTGATTCTCTCATCCCAAATACTGATCCACCTGAATGCATTGATTATAAAGGTGCCAGGTTATAACTTGACAACTCAAGAAGAACCCTGTCTGAGTGGTAGCTTCTGTTAGAAAAACTCGAATAAAATCAGATGTACAGCGATGCTATTACATCGTTAATACATTCGGCTGCGAGTTTGCAGAAAATACGGCAATCTTATGTAGGAAACCACTCAGTTTCACACAGGTCATGGCTGCTTTAATAATTACCTCCACATATTTAGAAGAATCGACTCAGACCTGTTCTTCTAGTGCGGAGAGAAAGACAACGTGGCTCATACCATCTTTGCATGCAAAAATTGAGCCTATGATCGGAAAAAAACAAACGTAGAACTACGACTAATCCTATAACACCGACTAATATCGTAGAAATGATGCTGACAAGCGAAACAAAATGGGTGATCATAGAAAATTTTATAGTCTAATAACGATTCACTGTACCGATTCATCGATTCACCTAGGGAGGTTAGGTTTAGACTACCACTGATACGTGTGAATGGTGTCGATGAAGATTCCCTTTTCTTCAGAAGAAAAAAAAATCAGGTTACCTACAAGTAAAGCTAGAGGCTTTAACACCATGAAGAATTGTGCGAACATCTCAAGATCAGCGAGCCAGAACAAAGCAACAGAGTGGGGTGTTAGTCAGCACAAATCTGACACTACCACCCAAATCGCCTGGGTGATGTCTTTTGAAGATTTCTTCACTTCATACGCTCAAACAAACATACTGCGGTTTGTTTAAAATGTGCTTTCTGAGGTTAGCATATCAATATCGTGTTCTCCCAGAAAGAATTGTACTTCCGGTTCATGATAAAGTTATTTTTCAATTTATTAATAACACTTATTAATTTAACTTATCGAACAGTTTTGACACAACATTCATCATCATGTCCATCCGTCCATGTCCATCATGTCCATCTGCACTACTATAGTCGATCCAAGATATGAATAATATAGGTGATGCGTCGTTTGTAAAGTTTAATTTACACCGGGAAACTTTAGATAATTTAAATAGCACTTAATCTTGTAGTGATATTATATATTCACTAAAAAAAAGCGAAATGTTAAAACCAAGTAACTACGTCTATTCGATATTACAGTTAAACTCTGTCTACATCTTTCTTATTTATAACTTTGCCCAGTTCAGTTTAAGCACACACATAACACTTAAATCGCAAAATTTTTGTTATTGTAAAACCGTTTAACTTCAAAGCAATTTTATTGGTTAACATTTAGAGGTTGTCGTTTTAGTACACATTCCAATATTTTTTTTTTCTAATTATAAAATATATTTTGTGTTATTTTTGTAACGGTAATTTCGGGATTGACTATATTTACTTCTTTATTTGTTATTGAGGCGTAAGAAACACTGTTGTCGACATTTGATTTTCTTATAGATATCGATTCTAGAATATTTGTTGAAGTATTTGTATTTAATTGTTGCTGAATTTTTTGTCGTAGAGCTAGGCATCATTTTTATTGAAGTTTTTTTCTCTTCTCTTGGATGATTCTCACCACAGACTGCACATCTAAAATCCTTAGGTTAAGTAAACTTTACATGTTTTATTATCATGAAATCCACTGAATTTAACACATCTTTGTTGACTTTAAATTAAATAAGTGGTTAAGTTTTAATTTAAAATTAAATAAAAAATATCAATAACAAGCCGGGTTTTTTCTCTAACATCCCGATCCCGTCCACCACTGATATCTAGTGAAGTACATAATGCAGATTTCGTTTGAGATTCGGTCCTGTTTCATGATATAAATAAAACTGCAATAACCTTTTTAGGACAGTGTTGGAACAGCAATCAAGCAATCAAGCTTTAAAAAAATGATATTTTACATTAATTTACTTATCTCGTAACTGAAGCTCATTCTTGACTTAATTTAAAATACACTTATGATTAGATAATTTGTTTGAAGATAAAAAGAACACACTTGCAGTAATTGTAATAAATTTATCGTAGTTGATTATTTTCGTTATGTTAAGATATTTTGTTTAGTTTAAGTTGTTTTTTTATTTGTATTTTATTTTTAATTGTTTGAAATTTATTTGTATTTTTATTTTTAATTGTTTGAAATTGTTATGACTCACCAACAAGCAAGTCAGCGCAACTCGACAAGCAGAAACATTAATTTTCTTGAATTAAAATAAATCTCAAATCTAGATTAAATTTAAAAAAAGAGAGTAATGGGAGAACCGAGTGAGGAAGCCATCATCGCCACGCGTTTAAATAAATAAATAGTTTATACAGTAAATAATAAAAAATATTTCAATCCAGAAGCAGTCAAGATTGGTAAAGAATAAATTCCGTGTAAAGGAAAGTTAATTTGTTTCTAGAACACGTGCTAGCCTGCAAGTTGCGTGAGTCTTGTCTTTGTTATTGTTGTTTATTTTTCAGGTTGCAAAATAAATATAATTTTATATCGTCAATTGTTTTATTGTCTTTTCATGTAACCATTTCTTTTGAAGAATCATACGACTCATATGAGCAAAAAAGTAAATTAAGTGGTGAACCACTACAATATATTATTTTATCTTTGTTGGGAACATTAGCGGTTACTACAGCCTCTGTAGCTATATTTAAGAAATAGTACGGGCGAGAATAGATTAAGCGGATTAGCTTTACTAGCAAATCACAGGAATAATGCCAAATATGTGTGGTTCAATAATAATTGTTATTTTAAATTAATAAAATCATTTATTTATTGAACTACGCCCTGTGAGCCTGCAACTTACAACTTTAAAGATTATTACAAGACTGATTTAAATATTAATGTATAAAATTATCAAAGCTCAAGAGTGTCAGTAGATTGTCCACCAGCATTTCTTATCAGTAACAAGACTTGTCTGTGATACATCCTGTTATAACACCAGATATCATAATTCATAATGCACGGCTTGACCTCTACATATAACTAGTCTATTAATGTAGAAGAGTTTATAAATACTTTTGCAATAAAAAAAAGACGCAATAATTTTACAATTTAGAATTATATTATAACAATAAATATCAATGATTTAATTTTTAGTGTAAATTTTAGGAACTATTATTATCGTCGTTAACGTTAAAAATTATTTATTTAAATAATTATTATTTAATTAAATTATTTGTTTTATTGTAATTTTCTAACTTTCTATTGAACGCATGACTTTGAAAATTTGAAAAAATTTTCCTGTGGTGCTATTAAAAAACTGTTCGCTACGCTCGCAAACCTCCCTCCTTCTTTGAGCAAATTTCTAGCTACGCCACTGAACATTCGTGTTGTATTTTTGTTTGATTACTTTTGCAAGTACTTTTAAATAAATTATACAAATTTTAATTTATATTTGATAAAAACTTAATTATAAGAACTATACGAATAGGACGGTTCTCCGGTTCTGATCGTGATAACTACATCTTTGATAACAGTGAATAGCCCAGTCAAAATAGACATAAAAATAGAGTAAGCTTGCATAAATTACGATACAGCTGGAAATTGGTGGAGGTCTTCATTTCATTATTACAAATGAAATGTCAGAAGTCCCCATCGATCCCACATCTGCTAAAAAGTTATTCAAAGTCAAAAGTCAAAAATTTTGGTTTTTTGGAAAATTTATTGAAAAATTTACCATAGTAACCGACCATAAACCGCTTACGTGGCTGTTTAGCCTAAAGGAACAGAATTCAAAATTAGTAAGGTGCCGATTATAAGACTAGAAGAATTCGACTATGACATCATATATAAAAAAAGAAAATTAAATTCAAACACAGACGCTCTTTCTAGAATAAAAATTAATGCTTTAGAAACCATTAACGCCGAATCTATTGTTAATCACCCCGGAGATGTTGACGAAAACGTCTTAGAAATGTTAAAAGGAATTAGTCTGAAACATATTCAACTAATTGCAAGTACGTCAAATTCAAATTCCAAAAACAAAATCAAAATTTTATCCGACATACAAATCAAACCACCAAACTTACCTACTCAAAATACACCCCATTCAAATTTCAATGAAACAGACTGTTTGGTCTTTTTGAATGTTGATCAGAGCGCATGCCGGCAGCGGTAGAGTGGGAGTTGCGCGCTCCGCTTGCTGTTATTTGAGACATTCGACATCGAGTCAGCTTTGAGTCAACATCGGCCAAGGCAAATTATTCAATCAATATCAATTTATTATTATTGTTATTGCAAGGCACATGCCAATTATAATCAAATTTATAAATAAACATTACAAACTACATAAGTCAATTATTCAAGCCAATTCTGATTGGCAATTCAAAGAACAACAAACATATTTATGGTCCTTCGAGCCGGATACAACCAACCTCAAGGTCTTTTTGGTCGAACAAGATCCGATTCCAATCACATTTTGGAACTTCGAGAGCAAATCACAATCATTTTGAAAACTACAAGCCTGGAAACGAAAATCAAACAGTCGAATTTCAAGCAACAATCAGTAAAACGAAGCGTGTTTCAACATTCCATCACCATCTGGAGCCGAGCGGTTCTTATCAACGCAGCTGCCACGGTCTCTTGCAACTTTAATACGATAAGCAGTACCAAGTGTGAGTCTCTTTACATTCCTTTATGCCTTTCATAATCAATAATATTCAATCTGACAAATATTCAAATTAAAATTAAATTTAGTCAATATGATCGAATTACAATCTTACACAAGAAAGCGCGGAAACTTAAAAGGTTATTTAACGAGAAACAAACAATTTATTGAAACATTAGATTTAAAATCAATTACTTAATCTCAAACGGTAATTAACGAAGTCCAATTAAGAGCAACCAAAGTGGAACCCTTGTTGGATGAATTTGAATACGTACAATCACAAATAGAGGAACTTGATACCTCAATCGAAACAACAGTGCATGAATTAGAAAGAAGTTCATTTGAAACAGCATACTATTCAATTTTAGCAACTTATCAAGTAATTATTCAAAATAACAATGTCGGTGGCGCTTTACAAACCAACGACAGTGCTCACGGTGGAAGCAGCGTCGCGAAGTCGGATCAGTCGCAAGCGGAGTTAGATCAATTGCGAGCAGAATCAGTCACATCGCGAAATAGTAATTCAAATTCAGAATCAAATTCAGAATCAAATTCAATGCCAATGCAAAAATCATATCATAACATCAAATTGCCGCAATTAACAATTCCCACCTTCAGTGGCGAGATAGATAAATGGTTGAACTTTTATGACATGTTCAATTCGGTTATTCATTACAATAAAAATTTATCGCCAGTTCAAAAATTACAATATTTAAAAGGTTCGCTTAGCGGAGATGCAAAAGACATTCTCGAATCAATTGAAATTCGTTCCACAAATTATGAAGTAGCAATCAATTTATTAAAAGAACGCTATGAGGACAAAGCTAGAATAATCAACACGCACATAAAGCATTTATTTGATCTGGAACCACTGCAACGAGAGTCATACAACCAATTGCAATCATTATTAAACAATACACTTAAACATGTTCAAGCTCTCAAATCACTTAATCAACCAACCGAACATTGGGATTCAATTCTTGTTTACCTAACGCGCACAAAATTTGATTCAGTAACCAAGCGCGACTGGGAGAAGGAAAGATCAGGATTACAAGACATTCCTACCATGAAGGATTTGTCAAAATTTCTAAAAAATAAATGTCGCGAGCTAGAAGCTTTGAACATCACAAAGCAAACAGGTGTCATTCATAACAAATTATCACGGTTTTCTGCACATCTTGCAGCCCAAGGACCTGCATGTAAAATTTGTACATCAGGTAATCATGCCATTTACCATTGCGGAAAGTTTCTTCAAATGAGCATTCCCGACCGCATCAGCGAGGTAATTAAACACAAACTTTGCAAAAGCTGCTTTCGTGGAAATCATACAACCAAAGATTGTAAATCTTCGAACTGCAGAAAGTGTGATCGACGTCACAACACTTTGTTACATTTAACCAACGATCAAGTAAACACAAACGACAATATTTCCACAATCACTAATAATACATCACATGCTTCACATGAACAAACAGAAACACAAGCAACAACAGTTGCAAACTTTTCACAATTTAAGTTAACACATGTGCTTTTGCCAACAGCCATTGTTCACACATATGACGGACAAGGTAATCGTCACAAAATCAGAATTCTACTTGATACTGGTTCACAATCCAATTTTATCCGACAAGATATTGTCCAACAATTAAATTTAAAATCAAAGCGAATAAATCATTCTATATCAGGCATAAACAACACAGAAATACACGTCACAAGCGAAATTACTATTACATTGCACTCTCAATACAACGCATTTAAATGCACAATCAATTGCTTAACAATACCGGAAATCACAAACGATTTGCCGCAAACCACATTAAGATTCGGTGACTTCAACATTCCCGAACATATTCAATTAACAGATCCTACCTTTACACAATCAAGTAAAATCAACATCTTAGTAGGTGCCGAAGTTTTTTGGCAATTAATGTGCATTGGTCAGATTTCCCTAGGACGACACAAACCAATAGCGCAAAAAACTCAATTTGGATGGGTAATCTCAGGTGCAATTATTCAGCATCCCACATCATTTCATCACTCAACTTGCATGCTAACAATGACCGACTACAAAAAGCTCGATATTCAAAATCAAATGGCGGCCTTTTGGCAAATTGAAGAAGGTCCCGTCACACATCCCAAGTCGCAACAAGAACTTGAGTGTGAGCAGTTATTCGTTGAAACCACCTCTCGAGAAGAGGATGGAAAATTCATTGTTCGGTTACCCTTCAAGGATAACATTAATCAACTAGGCGAGTCATACAATATTGCAAGAAAAAGATTATCACTTCTTGAACAACGCT
Source organism: Cantharis rustica (assembly GCA_911387805.1). Classification (NCBI taxonomy): domain Eukaryota; kingdom Metazoa; phylum Arthropoda; class Insecta; order Coleoptera; family Cantharidae; genus Cantharis; species Cantharis rustica. The sequence continues at coordinate 46,895,991 of OU426878.1, read as the reverse complement.
TAAATTCAAATTTAATTCTTAAGGCCCAATACTCAGCATTCATGCAAGAGTACGCAACTTTAGGTCACATGACACCGGTAACTTATTCAGAACTTGAAATCCAAAGGGCATATTTTTTACCTCACCACCCGATTATCAAACCCGACAAATTAACTAGTAAAATACGAGTGGTTTTTGACGCCAGTTGTCAAACCTCAACAGGGCTATCATTGAACGACACATTAAAGGTCGGTCCAGTAGTCCAACCTGAATTATTCACCATACTCATAAGATTTAGATTACATAAAATAGCATTCACCAGCGATTGTGAGAAAATGTACAGACAAATCTGGGTGAGCAAAGATCATAGAATCTTTCAAAACATTTTATGGGACAATCAAATCTATCAATTAAACACTGTAACTTACGGAACATCTTCAGCTCCCTATTTAGCAACCAGATGCATTGAACAAGTTGCGATAGATTCAATTCATTCTAATCAAGAAGTTAGCAATTTAATTAGAAATTCCTTTTACGTTGATGATCTTATTGCCAGCTGTAAAACAGTGGTTCAAGCCACAATGCTAGTCAACCAATTAAACAATTTATTTTTAAAATACGGTTTTCCAATGAGGAAGTGGTCATCAAACCATCCTCAGGTTTTAGAAAATGTTGATTCCATCAATACAATAACTCATTTCAACGATGAATCTCGGTCAATTAAAACTTTAGGGCTCGAATGGGATTCAAAGAAAGATCTTTTCCGATATCCTTTTAAAATTAAGGAAAACAATTCATTAATAACTAAACGATCTATTCTATCTACAATCAGTACAATATTTGATCCTCTGGGTTTAGTAAGTCCAATTTTAATCAAATCAAAAATAATTTTGCAACGTCTCTGGCAATTAAATCTTACATGGGACGAATCTCTTCCCATAGAACTTCACACTATGTGGAAGAATTGCCAGGAAGAATTACCCAAAATTCAGGACTTATCTATTCCCAGACAAGTGTTGTCCGATAATTCAGTTAATACACAAATTCACGCGTTTTGTGATGCCAGCGAAGTCAGTTACGGTATCTGCATTTATTTACGATCGACTAACACGTCAGGACAGCATACTGTAAATCTTCTCACTGCAAAAAGTCGAGTAGCTCCTTTAAAGGTTATTACCATTCCAAAACTTGAATTAATGGCAGCACATTTACTTGCAAAAACAGTATCAAAAATTCAAATTATCTTAACGTCCAACATTCATGTAAACGAAACACATTATTGGTGCGACAGCTCAATAGTACTTGCATGGTTACGAAAGACACCAATTCAACTCAAAACGTTTGTGGCACATCGAGTCTCAGATATTATTTCATTAACAAACGTTTCTGATTGGCATCATATCCGATCAGGAGACAATCCTGCAGACATTGTAAGTCGAGGAGCATCAGTAAGTCAATTAGCTTCATGTCAACTATGGTGGAGTGGACCAAGATGGTTAGGTCAAGATTCATCCACTTGGCCACATTCATCGTTAGAATCACTTACAAATATTCCAGAAATTAAACAATCAGCATCATCTAGCACTTCCTTTGTATCTATTCCAACGCAGTCAGTTATATCAAAACTTTTAAACGAAAATTCAAAATTGATTAAACTTCAGAGAATATTAGCCTATTGTGTCAGATTCATAAATAATTGTCAAAAAATTAACACGAAAGTCGACGGTTCTCTTACTGTCACTGAGATACAGCATTCATTAAATCTACTCATAAAAAACGTTCAATTGCAATCATTTCCTGATGAAATTCAAAATTTAACCGAAAAAACAGCTATTTCTACACGAAGTAAATTAAAATCGCTCAATCCTTTTCTAGACGAGCACGGGCTCATGCGTGTAGGCGGGCGACTGCGACACAGTCACGTCCCAATTAATACAAGGTTTCCGTTCATTCTCCCAAAGAAACACCAATTCACTACTTTAGTGATCAATCAATATCATTTGCTACATTTTCATGCCGGACCTCAAGCAACGCTAAGCGCAATCCGACAAATGTTTTGGATAACTGGAAAAAGTGAAGTCAAACGATTACTTCATAAATGTATCATATGCAAACGTTTCAACTCGAAACCAACAGCTCCTATAATGGGCGATCTTCCTGAAGGTCGCGTGCTACCTTCCCGAGATTTTTCCGTGTGTGGCACCGACTTCGCCGGACCCTTTTTGATAAGAGACGGTAACGGACGTGGCCGAAAGGTCACCAAGGCTTATTTATGCTTATTTGTATGCTTTAGTACCAAGGCAGTACACTTAGAGGTAGTAGGTAGTTTAAGCACAGAATCATTTCTCGCCTGCTTAAAACGGTTTTTGGCGCGACGAGGCTTCTGCCGTGAAATTCATTCAGATAACGGTACCAACTTTGTTGGCGCCAATAAGGAAATACAAAATTGGTATAAATTAAATAGTAGTCAAATTCATAGCAATGTTGTAACAGACTTTTTAAGCACAAATTCAATTCAATGGAAATTCATACCAGCAAGGTCCCCCCACTTTGGTGGTTTATGGGAATCGGTAGTTAAGTCTACAAAACGTCACTTATATAAAATTGCCGGAAATTCAACATTTACCTTTGAAGAGCTGAATACGCTATTTTGTCAGATTGAATCCATTTTAAATTCAAGACCTCTCATTCCTTTATCTACAAATCCACAAGACCTGTATTTCCTGAGTCCTGCTCATTTCCTTGTAGGCGACTCACTCTTGGCACTACCTGAACCTTCACTAATTGAAGTCAAACAAAATCGACTTAGCCGTTTCGAAATGGTTCAACAAATGCAGCAAAGATTTTGGAAACTATGGTCTCATGATTACTTAACGCAGCTACAACCACGATCAAAATGGCAACGAAATACTGATTCATCAGTCAAACCAGGTGCTCTAGTAGTACTGCGTGAGTTACATACACCTCCAATGCTGTGGCGCATGGGACTCATCGTCGACGTCTATCCAGGTCCAGACGGAATCGTACGTGTGGTGTCCATCAGAACAACTACAGGCTTAATTAAACGTTCCGTTACCAAAATTGTAGAATTATTTAACAACGTGAACACTAAATTTGTTTTATTTTTCAGAATCATGAACTTTAAGTTAAATATTTTATGTAATTATACCAACATTTTAGAATTTATACCTCAGTTTTTATTGTTAACTCATTGAATTTATATTTATTTCACATGTACATATTTTTAATTTTTTCTTTGAAAATCACATTTTTCAAGGTGGCCGGGATGTTTGGTCTTTTTGAATGTTGATCAGAGCGCATGCCGGCAGCGGTAGAGTGGGAGTTGCGCGCTCCGCTTGCTGTTATTTGAGACATTCGACATCGAGTCAGCTTTGAGTCAACATCGGCCAAGGCAAATTATTCAATCAATATCAATTTATTATTATTGTTATTGCAAGGCACATGCCAATTATAATCAAATTTATAAATAAACATTACAAACTACATAAGTCAATTATTCAAGCCAATTCTGATTGGCAATTCAAAGAACAACAAACACAGACAATAACGGTATCCCAATTTTAGAAAAACCAATAGATAATAAACCTAATCAAATAATCGTTTTACCACACCGCGATCAATCAATGAATGTTACAAATCACGAATACGAAAATTTTAAAATTCGAATTCTAAAAATTCCAAAAAAACTTAACAAATATCTAATCATTAAATTTTTACAAACTTACACCACAATCGGAAACACTTATTACATTTACACTTTCATACGGAAAAACTTTATCACGACTTTTATCAAGTTTATTTGAAAACCTTTTCTGAAAAAGACCCGAAATTAATTCGTTGTACAAAAAAATTAAATCTAATAAGAGAACATGACGAACAATTGTTATTAATAAGAAACCACCACGAAGGTAAGACGAATCATCGCGGAATTACCGAAACCCTTGAATATCTAAAACAAAATTACTTTTGGAAAAACATGAAAACCGACGTTACCAACTACATAAATTCATGCAATATTTGTCAAACAACAAAATACCCGCGTAAGAAGGCATATGACCTTTAATGATTACTGAAACCCCTAGTCGCTCATTTCAAATTTTGCATATGGTTATATTCACATATAACAAAACTCACTATCAAACAATTATAAACCCCTTCACAAAATTAGCGCAAGCGCAAGCGCAATTAGCGCAACTGACTGAAAAGCCGTAAGTTTCTGGATCCTCTTCTTTCAACTCTTGCAGAAACCTTGAAGATGTTTCTAATTCTTTTCTTCTTTGTATCTACGGCCTAACCCACTATCGTGTCTGATTGCAGTGAAGTTGGCGTTGAAGCATTTTTAAACAAAACTCCCTTACGCTCACCTTTAATAACCGCTGAATAAAGTGTTTATTACATGGACCCATAAACGACATGATTGCTGAATGCGAATAGCGAACTGGATAGTAGCAGCCCAGTGTGACCGCGTTACCAGCCGCTGCTTGCTGGTGCTGGTGCAAATATAAAACATTGATTTTATGAAAATAAAATTGCTACTGGCTTTGAAATTATTGAGTACAGTTTTTTACTGTACCACAAGTGTTAGTGACATCTGCTAAGCTACTCTAGAAACTATGCTCACTTGACATTTACATTTTTTACTTTAATTAATTTTAATTATAAATCTATAAATTATAAACTTATAAAAAAGTTTTAAATTGTAGAAGGTAATTAAATATTAACAATATTTAATATTTTTATTGAGCATTCATCAGATTTTTTTTTTGAATTTAAAACTATTTAATTTAAACCATTTAATAATTTATAAAAGTGCAAAATAACACTTAACACTGCTTATAAAAATTGTTTTACCAATTTTATTTTTAAATTTTACCCGGCTAGGCACAACCGCGTAGCGGTAAGCCAGGTTTTCAAAAATTTGAGTCTCTGAATCCCTTTTAGAAATGTGAAGTTACAAGTCAAGTCAAGTAACATTTATTAATTAAGTAAAGAAATGGCACGAGGATACCTTACAATCGTGTTTACAGAAAATGAATTATAGATATTAGAGCAAGGAAGCCCTCTCTTCTATATTTAATTAAGTGTATGTGGAGTTTAGTGAGGAGAGATGTTGAGTGAGTTGTAGAAGAAAATTTTCAAAAACCTACTTGTGTATTGAAATAGCTAGACTGGCCCACACCCGCACAGGGGCGCGCTAGATCCCATCCACGAATCGGCAGGGCAGTCCAAGGATTGCGCTGCCGGTGTGCTTTTGGGAGGTTTGCCGAACGCCACAGGTACGAGTGAAGAACACTCCAGCCAAATCTAATAAAATAAAAGAAGGGGGAAGCAGATAGAAATCACAAGAATTTGAGGAATATTTGTGATAGCGACAAGACACCGGCCTTTAGATTGTGGAGCAATCCAGAGGCAAGTTACCTGCAAATTTGAGGAATTTACAGGTTTTCGGTGTTCCACCAGCTCAAGTATATTCAATTTGAAGAATTTCGTAGACTTGAGTCAAACTTGCATTGTTTGAAGAATTTTGCAAAGTTACGATGTAATGTTGGCTTCAGAAAACTTAATTAAACCTAGTTCGAGTTACAGGAAACTTTGGTCGGTAATGACATATTTACAAATAAATGCATGTTGCGTGAGTACCTACGTAATAAAGTAAATTTTATCTAATTTCTAGAATTTTTACAGGAAAAAAGTAAATAAATTTGGAGGTTAACAAGGAGAAATGAAATTACAATTAAAATTATGGTACAAAGTTATGAAAAAGAGGGGTGGGGTAAAGATTTGTGGTAATTCTTTAGTGTAAGAGAAGAAAATAAAAATATAAACATTAAGTGTATGACATTTAAAAGGTAAAAAATGTTAAGGACCCGAAAGTGAATGCGACGCCGGGTGACACCAGGAGTTCTCTGCACAATGTAGAAACATGCTTGCAGGTTACCCCGTAGTCGCCCACGTCGCCCACACCAACGATTCCTAAACTTACAAAAATTAAACTAACCGAGTACAATTTGTTTCATGAAGTTCTTCACCCTGCAGAAGAGCATATTGTGGATATCGTAGTTAACTGCATCTTGGGCGAGCGGGTTTGGATGATTTTCCATGGCGTTGATGGTCTTTTTGGTAATGTCTCGTATGAAGTCGATGACGTATTCGATCTCGAGATCTTCGTGCATTTCCTTGATTCGACTGTATCTGGGGAAGTTCCCGATGATTCGCAGAAATTTGTTTTGGATGGTTTGGACTTGTTTCGACCTGGTCGAACTGGTGGTGGCCCATATGGGTGCATTATATGTGAGTATTGTTCTAGCACAGGTTTTGTGCAGGATGATTTTCTCTTTCTTTGGAATTTTTGAGTTGGGACCAATAAATGAGTACAGCAGCTGGATGACGAAGCTGGCTTTTCTGAGTCGGTTGGATGTTTCTTTAACAAAGTTGAGTTTGGAATCCAGAATCGTACCCAGGTATTTGACGGAGAGCTGCCACGGGATGATGTTGTTGTCGATTTGGATTCCGGCTGTAAGCGAAGGCCTGGTTTTTAGTGTGAAACGAATGACTTCAGATTTGGGTTTGTTGACTTTCAGTTTCCATTTTTCAAAATAATCTAGTATTAACTTGATATGCTCTTCTAGGTATCTTACCATCAGTTTGTCGCTGGCCGAGTGGCAGAAAATGCCGGTATCGTCTGCGTAAATAGCTAAACTGGTTTTCGGATGAAGTGGAATGTCGTTGATATAGATGATAAATAAAATTGGACCCAGTACTGAACCTTGCGGGACACCGACTGGAATATGCAGAGTGCTAGATTTGGATTGGTTAACTTCTACGAAGATTGAACGACCTGAGAGGTAGTCGGCAAGGATTCGAATTAATTTGATTGGGGCCTTGACCTGTTTTGACAGTTTGTATATAAGTGCTTTGTGATTCACCACATCAAAAGCTTTTTCAAGATCCAATAGCACCATGCCTGTGTCCCGTTTTTTGTGTCGCTCCAGTATTATTTTTTCTTTGATTCTTGCAACTTGATGCGTGGTGCTGTGTTTGGCTCGGAAGTCAAACTGTTCGTTTATTATCACTTCGTTACTATCCAGGTGCATCTTCAGCTCTTCTAATAGAATTTTTTCAAATACTTTGCTTAGGGTGGATAGCAAGCTGATGGGTCTGTAGTTACTAACGGCATTCCTGGGTTTGTTGGGTTTGGGTATAGCAATAACCTTGGCCAATTTCCACTGCTTAGGGTAGTAGCAGTTCGAGAGGCAGGAACGGAAAATGTAGTGAAGCTGGCAAATTCCTTTTCTTGGAAGGTGCTTGATTTGTGCGTTTGTAATGCCATCCGGACCGGGAGCTTTTTTGTTTTTCAGTTTCCTGATAATGTTTACCAGTTGGGAAGGATTTGTCTTGATGGTGTCCTCATGAAGATTGTCAGGATTTAACTGGAGGTTTGAGAAATTGATTTCGATGTCTTCATCCATTGGAGAAGAATGATTTGCGGTGAGGCCATGTGCTTCGATAAAGGTGGCTGCGAAGGCATCGGCTTTTTCTTGATCGGAGTAAAGGTGCTCGTTGTTTTTCTTTTTGAGAAGCGGCAGTTTCTCTTGCCTGTTGCGGAGATTTTTGTATACCGTCCAGAGGGAGTTGTCTTGCAGGGCTAGGTTTTCGGTCAACTTGTTCCATTTCTTGTGTCGATCGTTTTCAAGGAGAGTTCGGATTTCTTCGGTGATGCGGTTTTTAGCCTGGCGGTGAACGTCGAGTCCTGAGCGAAGCCATTGTTTACGTTCCCAATTTCTGCAAGTTTTAGGCGCCTGATTTCGGGATCAATTGGGTTCGTGTTTTTAGCTGGAGTCGTGGAAGTGGAATCCTTGAAGGCAGATCGTATTGCGGTGGTAAATTTTAGAATCTCTTCTTCAATATTCTCGATGTTGGAGTTGATGCAGATTGATTCGTTGCAGAGGTCCTTGAACAACGACCAGTCGGTGGAGCGGATTTCCCTTTCGTGAACTTCGAAATTAAGTGAGACGTCCATGACCACAGGCAGGTGGTTGGACGAGAGGTTATTAAATACTGTTGGTGTGGAGTGATGACCTACGCCTTGTAGAAGGAAAATGTCGAGCGGGGATGGCTGATATTGAGGACCTTGAAAGTAAGTGCGTTCCGGTGGATGAATGATGACGAAGTCCTTTGACAGGTTTTGCAGGATGCTGCCGGCGGTGTTGTTCCTATTGCAGTTCCAGAACGAGTGGGTGGCATTGAAATCTCCTTCGATGATTAGGTTGTGATATTGGTTAACAAACATGTTTACTTCTTCGGCCAGGTGTTCGTGAAGTTGAGGGGGGTTGTATGCTACACCTATGTGCAATGCCAGTTGCGTTTTCACATTTAGCATTAGAATTTCAAGGTTACTCAGTTTTTCTGGTTTAGTGTGTTCGTGCGGGATGCCTTTCTTGATGAGTATGGCAACTCCTCCACCGTGAGTTATCCTGTCCTTGCGATGGATATGATAACCTTTAAATCTGATTTTGTGCACTGGTTTGAGGCAGGTTTCGGTAACCAGTGCAATGTCGATCTTGTTGGTGAAAAGAAAGTCCTCCATTTCTTCTTTTTTTTAGATTATGCTGCTGGCGTTCTAGTTTACAATTCTGAGTTTATTCATGGTTTTCTTACCCATGTGTGTTATTTTTTCTAGCTGCTGCAAATTCAGCACTGGCGTCGGCGAAGGCACCCATTGCGTCCATGGGATCATTGGATGTACGTAGTTTGGTAAGTAGGCATTTTATTATTTCTGTGAGTTTTTTGAAGTCGAACATATTGTTGAGTTCGTCCATTTCTCGCATGAAGGCGGCGAAGTCGTTATTGTTTGCTCCTGGGAAGGCGGGCTGCGGCCTGGGGATGCTGCCGGAGTTATTGAGTTAGTTGGTTGGTGTTGCGGAGGACCATGGGTGACGCACGTTGGTGATTGATCTTGGTTCTATGGGGGCGGCACAGGTACACTCATGAGTGGTTGCAGTCTTGTTTGAGGCAGGTTGGGAAATTGCCTTCTATCATGAAAATCGTTACCAAAGTTGACTTCTCTCTTAGTTGTTTGCCGAGCTCTTCTGGCATCGGACTTTCGTTGGGCCTTCAGGATCTTTTTTTTCTTCCTGGTCCTTATATTTTTGACATTCTTTTGAGGTACCTCGGTGCGGGTTGCCGCAGCTAGCACATTTAGGCGTTTCCATTAAGTGGTCGCAATTCAATGTGTTGTGGGTTCCAGCGCAGTGACCACATCTGGCCCTGGCATAGCAATGTCTGCCACCGTGGCCAAAATCTAGGCAGTTCCCGCATTGTAGGACGGTTCTCGGTGGGTTATATTTTTCCCAGTAACATTTACTGTGAAAAACGCTGCTTACCTTCCTGACCTGTTGAAGGTTAGTTCCTGCAGCGAAAGAAATCCGGTACTTGGGATAGAGTACGGGACGCCCATCTCTGGTAGTCGTGGCTAGCAGTCTGCAGGCGACTGGCTTTAGGCCTTTATTCTCTAGGGCATTTATAATTGTATCCGGGTCTATCAGGTTCGTCCCTTTGAGGACGAATGAAGTTCTTTTGTCTTCCTCCGAGGCATATGAGAAACACTCCACTTTATCTTCTCGAAGCGTTTCCAATAGCTTGCGTTGGTCTTCTATGTTATCCAGCGTGATTTTTGCGGTATGCCCCAGGTTTTTTATCACAAAGAGGCCGTTTACCGTGTCTTCCATCTTTTTTATGAATTTGGAGTAGTCTCCAACTCTTCGTTTGAGGATGACCGGGGTCGGCTTGATTTTCTTTGGTTGTGCTGAGATTTTAGTCTGTTCCGTTCTGATATGCTCTCTTGTAGAGCTTCTGGTAATAGTTGGCGGGTCGTGGCTGTTATTCTCGGGATCGTTGATCAGGAATGCGCTAAATCTGTTAGATGTTTGTAAGATAAAGCTTTCCGGCCTTGTTTTCTTATTCGCAGAAGTACCTGTGGGAGAGAGAGAGTTAGTTCGGGCGCGTTTAGTGGCACTGACTTTGGTGAACGGGAGTTCACCGACGTCTTGTCTTGGTGATTGGATGGTATCCATGTTGTTATTAGAGTGGCTGCTGCTACTTGCATGTGTGGTGGCCATGTTTACACGATTTTCTCCGGTTAACCTGTTGGGGTTATGTTGAAGGTGATATTCATATGTTCCACTAGTTAACATCTCAACTAAATTCGCAATCTAGCGCGATGTATATTGAGTGCAACTTACGCACCATCAGGTAAAAACATAAGTAAATAATAAAAAATACAAACAAATAATTTAAACTAAACGATGTCACGTGCTACACAATATCACTATCTCACTGTCGATCCATACTATGGCATCATCAGGCGATGAACTAGTGTGAAGTTACAGCGTAGCGTAGCGTAGCGAATTGGCAATGCAAAGCGTTTAGCGCCGTAGGCGCTTTAATCTTCTTCGTCTGGTGCGTGGATAACGGGCGTTGGAGATCTTGGATCAAAATATACGCTGACGCGGGTTTGGCCGCGTCGATCTGAGTGGTGATAGTGTGAAGTTACAAAATCAAATTTACTACTATATTAAGTTACCGCAAAATGTTTATGTGCACCGTTAAGTGGTATTGCCATCTACCAGTACGGTACAGAAATCTATGATTATTAGCTCACCTACACCTACACGGGATAAGTAATAATGTAAGCAAGTTTTTCTGTCTGTATTTAATTTTTAATTACTTTCAAAGTTATATTTATTATAGTAATCATTGCATCATCAATGCAATTAAGAAAGAAATATAATATGTTAACACAGTTAGATGTAAAGAATAAACGTACTAATTTCAAATAGATTTGTTAAGGTGGCAAAAAGTATGAATTATTATCAAACGCTACTAGTAGATGACTTTGTCATCAATAGATCGTAATACAATTAGGGTATTCACACTCTCTGGTATATTTAACACGTGGTAAATTTACCACACATTTCAAACAATTTACCACAACACACCTCGTGGTATTGAGTGTTGGTATTTATATTTTTCACTCAACGCTTTAATCCTACTTTCGGCACAATCAGCTGTTATTATTTTTGTAAGTAGTAGTTACTTTAAATCAGCTGTGTGCACTTCGCCATATTAGAAGTAAAAATACAACAACGCAGAAAAGCGGCGCACTGGTTTAACTTTACCATACTAGAAATACACGGTCGAGGGCTACTTACGAATACCACGAGGTATGGTATTTGCTCTTATGGGAGTTTACTACACAGTCAAATAACACCCTGGTAAACGTGGTATATTTACCACGGGGTAAACTTACCACGGGATATACCAGAGAGTGTGAATACCCTTAATGCAAGCGGCAAAACTTACCGACGTCTACATTAGTTCGTGCTTCTTTTGCCGCCTACATATTTAGAAAGTAGTTTTGAGTACAAATATGCTTAAATTGATAATCGGTGCCGGTTAAAGAATTCAACCTTCAGATGTTTACTTTTTACAAACATTTCAATTTTGAAAATTTGCGATAATTAATATTACTGCATTGGTTAATAATTTATATATTTTGATTATTATTTTAATTAAAAAAGTTTAATAAAAAAACGGAGCATCTCGAAATCTTTAAATTTTACTAGTAGGTACAGAATATAATATTATAGAATATAATATTCGAAAACCACAAGTCACCTTTGCAAATTCCTTTTAAAAAAATTGCCTTCACCGGCATTCGAACTCGTGTGGTTGTTGGCGAGCAGTGCTATCCATTTATCCATAAAGGTTCTAGTTAAAATTAATAAAGCGATTCGCTATATAAACTATTCTTTGCGTATTAGGAATTAAGAACGCTTTAAAATTTTAAACCCATGAATTATTAAAGAAAGTTATAATTTAATAATTTTTAAAATTAATTTTCGAAGTCGAAAAAAAAGGGCAAAAGTTTTGAAAATATTGATTTTAAAAAATGCCATCCGGATGCAAAAAAATATCTAAAGCCTAATGTGCAAAAATATTTTCAAACAATTCAAAAATGATCCGGAGGATTGCGGATTTACATTGACTTTGACAGATGCCGAAATCGCTATTTTGGCCGTCAAAATTCCATTTCCGTCAAAATTATAAAATCAAAAATTAAAAAATTGTTTTATGTTACACTATTTTTTTGAAATGGTATACAACTTTTTTTCTTTAAAAATAAACTGACTTTGCAGATAAATATTGTTTGAAGCTGTGAATTGTGAATTGGATATCATTAAGGTGTCGGTTAAAATTGGCTTTTTATTGATGTTAAATTGTATTTTATTAAGGTTAACTGTTAGTTCAAAATCTAAAAAATGTATGCTAAATGCCCTAAAGTTGAATGCCATACGTCCATATGAGTTTTAATATAGTTAAATAATTGATATATTTTTCTTGCTTCTCATTATTTTTACGTTTTTCTTATGTTATATACGACTGATGATCAAAAATAATTGTGAAGTAAGAGCTTTTATATCGCATTACAAAGTTTTTATTTTAAATTTTTATTATTTTTATAACGTAATTTTTTCAAAACTTATTTTCTTGTTTTTCAAATATGTTAAATGTGAATTTTTGTTGTTTTCATTGTTTTTTAAATATTATTTTTCTATGTAAGTATGTATTCTTTACCTAACAGTTAAAATTCATTACCTATTTTAACATGTGTTTAGTTTCCGTATTCACAAAATGAAACCTATGATTTCTATTAGCTTGCTTGTACTAAGAGATAATTTTCAATAGTTACTTAAAATTAACCGCTCGTTAAAATTTTTACGAACTTAAATCTCTTGGGTCCGAGATTTCGCTCTTGAAAGATTTAAAAGTATAAATAAGAAATAATACGCTAAAAGTGGTGGCAAAAACAGGTAGCGAAATGTCCGGGAGTAAAATATCTAGTAACGAAATGTGTTGTTACGATAATATGTGCGAAATGTCCCGTCACAAACTTCTATAATACTTCCAATTTGATATTGGATACCACGATTAAATTATTGGTTTTTGGTAATCCCTGTACCACTGATTCATAGCAATTTCATATCTGTATTTAAAAACGTGGAGATAAGCTATGGGCAATACTTTCAATGATACGTTACGTCTGGCACTAACTTTATGATTATTTAGTAAATTTAGGCAAAAGTTAAGAATTTCATAAATATTTAAGATCTTATCTTTGAGAAATTTCAAAATATCTAATAATGACGATTTGTTTTAATTTTAATTTTAATCTATCTTTATCTTCTAAATAATTGAAAATAATTGAAGTAATATTCAATTATACTAATCAGTAGCATTCTTCGCCACTTTAAATTCAAACTAGTTTAATTAGTTTATAATACCTCCTTCTGTTTTCAAAACAATATTATCGAGAGGAATATTTCAAAATTATGGAACCATTTTGAACTTTGAATCAAAAACTGTATAAATTGTTTGTACCTATTAGTACCGTCTTTATTTTGATATGTACTATAAATTTTGCTTTGATTACAAAGAATAGAAATAATTTGAATTAAAAAACCAAGAATTGCAATAATGAAAAAGAATCTCAGGTCTTCGTATTTAGTAATGTCATTTTTGGTTAATCATTTTAACCTATGTGCGGTGAAATTATGCGATTTAAACTATATTGAATTCAAAATGGGGGCCTAGGATGAAATATCTAAAAAATCGGTGTTAATGAAAATAAAAAGGTACAAACAGCAAACAGGTACAAACGAAACAGAAAAAGTAGATTTTTAGTGATAAGATCTATAAAAAATAGATACTTCTCGCACTTTTCTTCTTCTTCATTTCTTCTTCACTATTAAGGGAAATAATATATAATCATTTATTTAACTATATTTAATAATTAAAAAAATAACATAATATAATAATTTATGTAATAAAAAATATAGTATTTATTATTAAAAACTGTTAACTTTTTTTCGCAAATCAAACGTAGGCACATGATTAGATTTTTTATATTACTAAAATAAAAAAAAACTTTAAATGGATAGCCACTTGGTATAATGCTTTTTATATGCAGCTTTCTTTCTACAATATTATACTTTTGAAATATAAAGCAATGTTCAAAATTATTTATAATTATTTTGCAAAAAATTTTAGTAACACTGTAAAACATTTTAATTAGATTTATCTACAGGTTTTGAATCTAACCAGATTGTCTCCTTGGATTCTAAAAACACATTGGTTGCATTAAATGTTATAACATCAGGTGCATTTTGATTTAAAAAAAATTTATAAGTTTTTAATAGTGCGGTTAAACCAACTTTCATTTGCATCATTCCGAACCTCATTCCTGTAACAAAAAGAATCAGATATTGGAAACTTTTAGAAGTTTATATTATTATTTACCTATACATATGCGAGGGCCCTCCCCAAAAGGAATGTAAGTGAACGGATGTCTTCCTATTTTATTTTCGTCCGAAAACCGTTCTGGATCAAAATGTTCAGGGTTTGGATAATTATCGGGATCATGCTGCAAGCCATATACTGAAATAAAAACATTCGTTCCTTTTTCAATAACAATGTTTGTATTGGGCACTGAATAATCTTTAACACACTTTCGTGTTATCTGTGGAAGCGAAGGATACTTCCTCATTGTTTCTGAAAAGATTAATAATTATTTCTTTATTTTGTATTTTCATATAAATTTTACCTTCGAGTACTTGCGTCATATACTTCAAGTCCATCATAGCATCATACGTAATTTTACCATCGTGTTTTAATAATACTGCGTTAATTTCATCTCTAACTTTTTGTTGAATCATCTGATTTTTTGCTAATTCATATAAACAAAATGTCATTGTAGAGGAAGATGTCTCAAATCCAGCTGCAAAAAATAGCAAACATTGAGCAGCAATTTCTTCCATTCTCAGAGTTGATCCTTCGTTTTTGTCTAATTTACCATTCTTACTGGTGCTTTTAATTTCGGTGAGCAACTGAAGAACATCCTCACGTTTAACATTGTTTTCTTTTCTATAATTCACGGTATCTTGAATAACGTTGAACAAAAAATCAGTTACGGATTTGGAAAACACTCGAATATTAAATAAGTAACCAATTGATGGTTTAGTAAGACATAATAACTGTACAGCAGTTTTAATAGGTGTAGATTCAAACAATTCTTTCCCACATCGTCTAAATTGAGAATTCGGACCTTTAAAGCTATTACATTCCAATCCAAAAGCACAAGATCCAATTACATCTGTTGTGTAACTCGCAAATAATTCTTTAATATCAATTTTTTGCTTTTTTTCTGATAGTTCTTTCATCGCACTTTGCAATGGATTAACACATTCCACTAACGTTTCAAACATCATCTTCATTTTTCCAGATGTAAAGATGGGTGTCAATTTTACTCTTAAATTTCTCCATTTTTGCCCATCAAGAGAAAACAAATGTGCACTTAAGGGATCTGCTTTGTCATTGTAATACGTTCCTCTATCCACAAAGTATTGAAAATCATTTTGCATAACATTTTTTACGAAGTCTGGATCAACGGGAAGATATACTGGTGAAGCAAAATTATAAATACCTCCATGTTTTAATCCCCTTTTTTTTAATTGGTCGTAATTTTCTTGAATACAAATTCCAAAAGTTTTTGTTCTAGAAAATGGATTTCCCATTGTTCCGTACCAAGAAATTGGTGTTAAGAAAGGCAGATTTCTTCGTTTCCAATACAAGTAGCTCCATTTGTAATAAGTTATAATTCCTATACATAATGTAATGAAAACTCCTAATACATTACATAACATTGAAGAACACGCGAAACTCATTGTTCAATTATTACTAGTTAGGTAATAACTAAATTTTCAAAAAGCTTGTTATATTTTTATCTTGGTTTATCTCAAAATAATTAATACAATAAATAGGATTAGATTCAAGTTAAAGTAATTTCTTTAAAAAGCAGACCCGGATTAAATTTTTTTTTATTTTAACACCTGAACATAATTCGTGACCTGTTCGTTAACAATAAATGTCATGTAACAATAAACTATTTTTGAGCATAATTTGAACTCAACTAGTACACTAGTCCTTATCAGAATCAAAATTTTACGAAAAGGTTTTAAATTTTGTAGTAATGACTAAGACCAATGATCTGATATTTTTTGTCGTTCCGCTTGTCAAAATCAGTTCATCACATTCTATGCTCCCGTCCCAACCGCTCCGGCCTTAGCCAGATATGTTTAGTTTTATGGTTTTGATAGGCAGTGCCTATCAGTGTGCAGTGTGCAATGGCAGCGTGATAGTAACGGTGCTTGCAAAAACATGATTATCTCATTTTTCTCCTTCTGGAGAATCCCATGGGGAAAAAACATCAATACATTTTCTAGGTATGACTATGCAAACACCTCAGCTTTTTGTTAATCTGATCTTGGCCATGATTACTCAGATTTTCTAATGGGGGGGGGGCACGTTTTTTTGTTGTTTTTTAATTTTTGCCGTTGCCTTTCAAGGCAAATATTCTGTGGCTTCGGTTGGTGTTAATCTTTCAAGGTATTTCTGAATAACTCGGTCTAATCATTTAAGAGATTTTTGGTGCGTCTTATTGATGAATTAAGTCTTTCTTAATCTTCTCTTTTCCCGAATTGCTTTCTTAATTGTAGCCGGGTGGCTTTTTTTTGGTAATTTGTTGTTTTGTTCAGGAGTCAGGCTTCAAGCTGCTTTTTGGGTTGTTAATATGTGGTTTTTTACAGTCGAGTCAATGTTTTTTAAGGTTTCGAGTGCAATATTGGTATTAATCTTTTCGTCAATCAACAACCTTAACAGTTCTCAGTCTGTTCACTTATTGGTGAGAGATTGAGGTGTTAATGTGTTTCCAATTGGTGATCTTATAGTAGAACTAAAATAGGTAAGTGATCTGAAGATAGATCAATGCTTTACGCTACTGTAAGAAGAACTGTCAGCTGCTCTACTAGCTTCACGTTTACAGAATCTGATTTCTCTTATATTTTGTGTTATTTCTTTTATGTTATTGAAGCGTAAGAAATACTGTTGTCGACATTAGATTTCCTTATAGGTATTGATTCTAAAACATTTGTTGGAGTACCTACTCGTATTTAATTGTTGCTGAATCTTTCATCCTAGAGCTGGGCATTATTTTTGTTGAAGTTTTTTGTAAACCCTGCAGCCTTTGTAACTGGCTGGATAGTTCTCGCCACAGACGAGAAACCTTACGTTCAGTAACTTGCAGAGGCGGATTTATACTTTTGCCGCCCATAGGCACTAAGGTTTTCGCCGCCCCTATTTAAAGGTAAAAAAAGTTTCTGGATAAAAAGTATTAAGTAAACAACCTTCGTAAAAATATTTATTGTGCATATTTTTATATAATTATTTTATATACCCACAAAAGTATTTTGACGCTCCTATGTTAGCAATGTAAATTGTACTTTTTGAAAACTCTTTTTGGCATATAAAAATCGCTTTTACAAAAATACTTTTCAGACAGTTTTTGTAGATAATTTCTTTCTCTTCATTTTTATTTCCCTACACATTTTTATGTGACTTAAACCAGTCTCGGAAAAAATCCCATGGGAAACCCCTGAAAAAACCATAAGAATCCCATAGTGCATTTTTAATTTTATTAAAAAGTTTTACTGAATCCGCTTTAAGTCACTCTCGGTCAAAAACAAGGTGACAAAATTTTGTCATTCTCTTGTTAAGATTGCTCCACCCCTACAAACTGGATTGGATTAGAATTTTTAAGATTTCCTGTCTTAATAACCATTTAAAACCTTATAACCCATTTTAAAAGGTGCTTTAGTAAATAGAGATGAAATTTTTACTGAGTGTTTATCGCGACTATACTTTAAAATTTTCAAAATTGTTATTCCAACTGCCTTCTATAACATATGTTAAAAACATGTATTTAAACTATTTTTGTTATTTATAAATTTATTGTGTCAAAATTTTAAGTTTTATTTGCCATTTTAGTAATTTTTATAAATGTCTATACTTCCATGAGCGGCAGTGTACGTACTATATTGTCGTGTTTCAAAGGGATTCGCACCCACCCTGTACATTTTAAAAAAAATTTTGCTTTATAAAGTTGGAATTGTAAGGTGATAAATTGAAAAGGTAAGGGGTAAATCAACGGAATCTCAAGGCTTTTTGCCAAGATGGCTGCCCGAGCCGATCGTTAGTTTTGGCTATGTGAAATATTTTGATTTTACTTTTGATTTGAAGTTTGAGAGTAAATTTTTTTGATTGAATAAAGTGAAATTTATGCGTTCTCATTATTACCTATTTTTTGTTATTTTGAAGTTTGGAAATAATTTGGACCGTTTGTGAGTTGCTACCGAGCGGTAGTCGATTGATTAATCTGGTTTGGTTAGAGAGCTTGGAGAGAGAAAAATTAAAATTATAAATTTCTATTACGATATTATTTAAAATTGGAAAAATTTTAAATTATATTTGTAAGTGCAAGAGAATGTGTGAAAGAGATAAGGTAGAAATCGAAACTTCGTTCCCTTGAAGAAAGTTAAAATTTTACCTTGTATTTGGATTATTAATAATTTTTTGGAAAACTATTTATTTTTTTTTTAACAAGAAAATTTTTTATTTATTTATTTTTGAAGACGCTAGAATCCTTTGCTCTAAAATTATCCAAGGTGTCCGCAATCCAGGGCTAACCAGAGGCAATACGAAAAATTGAAAAATATCCACGAAAGTTTTCGTAGCAACCCACCATCGGAAACCCACCACTGGTAACTTGACAAGTTTTATTATCATAAAATTCATTGAATATGAATAACATATCTTTGTTGTCAGTGAAATAAGTAGTTATAAAATTAAATACAAAATCGGTAACAAGCCGGGTTTTTTCTCTAACATCTCGGTTCAGTCCGTCACTGATATACTATATAGTTAAGGACATAATGCAGAGAACTACCTTCAGTATTGTTTCATGATATAAATAAAACTTTAAGAATCCTTTTAGGACAGTGTTGGAACAGCAGTAAATGTAGCAATCAAGCTTTTATAAATAAAAATTATATTACGCAGTAATTTACTTATCTCGTAACTGAAGCCCCTTCTTGACATATTTTAAAATACACTTCTGATTAGACAATTTGGTTGAAGATACAAATTTAAAAAACAACAACTTAAGTAATTGTAATAAATTTGTTGTTTAAGTAAGTATTACTCTGTAATGAAAATCACAATAATTAAAGTGCGTGAAGTTGGCCCCCTTTTTTTCGAAAACTAGAAATGTTTTATTGTATTATGTTGTATTCAATTGTAAATATATGTTTGTATTATTAAAAATTTAAGTTCAAAGTTTAACGTTAGCCGCGTAAATCAAAAAACAAAAATTCGCGCTAGCTCTGTTTTTTCAAAATTTTGAAAAGTTTTTTTTTGTATTGCGTTGTATTTAATTTGTATTGTTTGTATTATTAAAAATGAAAGTCCTAAGTTTAATATCAATCGCGTAAATCACAAAGCGAAATTTTGCTTAGACCCAAAAATTTGTTTGTAATTCACAAAAAGTAAAGTCCTGAATGTAATATGTAATATTAACAGTGTCTATATTGTTGATAAAACATTTTGCTGTAGGTATGATTCTATTCAAGTAGCGCCGTAACTACAAGTGTTCTATGTGTTCGGTGGAACATGGGTCCCCGGCAAAAGGGGGCCCCCAAGGACCCACGTCAAAAAGCATAAATTTGGTAAAATAGTAAATAAAACACATTTCTTGGATATAATATTTTTCGTAGTAACGTAAAAGATTATAACAGTAGATTTTCAATACAATAATACAATTAGGGTATTCACACTCCCTTGTATATTTCGTTGTATTTATACACTCTAGTAAATATACACAAGTTTACTAGGGTGTATATGGTTGCATAGCTATTTCCCATAAGAGCAAATACACCCTGGGTGTTGTATTTCTAAATAGCCCTCGAACGTGTTTTTTCTACCGTTGTATTTAAAAACCAATATGGCGGACAACAGCTGATCAAGTGCAGAAGTATTTTCTACGTTTACAAATACCATTTTACAGTACAATACAATTTTTCTTTTTATGATTTTCTAGGCATTTTAATGTGTAAATCACTACTATTTTAAACATGTGCCGAAAGTAAAGTTAATAAAACAATAACATAAACAATAATTGTAAGGTTATGTATCACATATATTACATCAAATACAATTATTAATATCATAGGTGTGTTCACAGTTATGGTATTTGGCCGTTGTAAATATACAACGATGGTAAATATACAAGGGAGTGTGAATACCCTAAATATGACAGAATTGTTATTCATTTTACAACATTTCGAGTTCATGTTTAAACATCATTTAATGTCATTATTGTATTCCAATACTTGCAGTTACGTGCACATTACTTTTGCTACATGGTAATAAAGATACAAGCAACTAAACGTAATTTTTGTTATCTAAGCACTGTTTATTTAAGATTCCGTTATTCAGTATTGAAGAAGGCATGTGCCATCCACCTAGGAGAATCTAAAGAAAACTATAATCTTTTGTTGACCCCACCTATCAAAGAAAATTAGAGTCCACTCGCTCAACGTGGGTTTCATACAAAAATAAGATGGAAAAATAGTAATAATAATAATAAAATAATAATAATAATAGAAAATAAGTAAGAAAAACTGATGGCCTAAACCGGATAGGAAATTTAAAGGGGGGAAATGAAATAAATTAATTTTTTTTGTAAATTTCACGCTCACAATTATATTTGTTAAATTCAACATTTCTAAAATCGTGAGAAAGTAGTTTTAAGAAAATATTAAGTTACATTGAGCGGTTAGTTTTCAAACTTTAAAGGAAATGTTAGAGAACCTACCGCCTCAATGACATTTATGTGTATTTATTGGTTTTAGTTAATTTTAGGAATAGTTGCAAAGAGTGCGAACCATTTTGCGGGCCTGATGTAATTTTTAATTGTAAGTTTGGGGGGTTAAAGAAAAAGACAGTTCCTTTGTTACAAGGAAACGGAGCGCATCGTTGTAGATTGACCACGGGTGGTTTCAAAAGAAACCACATATTTAAAAAAGTTTGTTGTTATTTGGCAACAAGTGGTGCCAAATAAATTATTACTTTCTGCAATTAAAGCAAGTACTAATATTAATACAGTGAAAAATTTGTCAAGTCAATCTTGACAAAACCTAATTCCTCTGTTCCGAAGTGCATGGTGGGAGTCGTGGACTCAACTTCGTTACAACATTTTGTTTTCCATAGAAAACAAAATCTTTTATCCTTTGGGTAGTCTACACCAATAGAAGAAAGAATAATTTCGTGTACCGAGTGAAGTGCGTGAACATTATTTGCGCCCTAAGCCGTTATTAAAATTCGTCAGGTCTTTAGATTGTTAAGACATCATTTAATTTTATGTAAGTTAATGTTTATATACTACTTTTCATTAATAAATTAAATATATTTAATTTGTATGGTATTTCTTTGTTTATTGGCTACATTAAGAAAAGTACTTAAACCACCCCTAAGTTATTTATAGTCATCCTAGCCGGAGCTCAGATAACTTTAGTACATCAAGAAGTTACCATTACACGGGCTACAACTTTAATCAAATATTTTTTTAAACCAATCGTTTTCACAGAAATTCTAAAAATAATGAAAAACGTGTAGGTAAAAAAATAAATTAACAAAATTTATTTTAATAAATTATTTTAATCCTACCCTTAAATTGAGTACCGACAAGGGGATTATGATATAGGAGAATTATTGAAATTATGTGTTAAGGAGGGAATCGCGCTATAAAGAGATTATTCTGCTAACAATGATAATTAATTCAAGTCAGTTAATCCTTACACTCTCCGCTCCGGATCGTTAACAAACGGCATATCCCCCTAGACCGGTACGGGGACATATAATTTCCACCGATACCGATGGTTTGGTTTTTAATCCTTTTTTTTAAGTTACCGCGCGGTCATATATAATTTCCACCGATGGTTAAATACTAGAAATGGGTCGAGTATTAAGAAATGATAAACTAAGAAGGTATAGGAGTGTATCTAAAATTTAAAAAATTAAAATGCGTAAGCAAAAAGCCATAAAAAAACAATTTAAAAAATAAAAATAATAAATTTATTATTATAACAAGAACTAACTGACAGATCCATGTCTTTGCGCGGTTCTACCTTTTAAATACAGTTACGCTAAACAAATAACATAAACTAACACTAACCTACTGACAGACCCATGTCCTCGCGTGGATCTACCTTTTACGTACAGTTTCGATAAACAAATAACCAGAGCTAACTGACAGATCTATATGTCTTCGCGCGGTGTTATAAATTTCTTCTTCTTAGCCTGTATCCATCCACTCCTGAATGTTAGGCCTCTCTCATTTTTATTTGAGAGGTTAGTAGGCTTTAAAACGCCACGCTTGCCAATGCGGGTTGGCGAGTATAGCCCCAAGATGTAAGTTAGACTTTTCTGATCACAGCAGTGCAGTTGGCGCGACCAAGCATCAAACTGCGGTCTCCCGCTCCGTAGTATGTCAATTTAAACCTTACACCACACTGCTGGTTTATAAATTTAACCTACGTTAAATGTATTTATTTATTCTACCTTATACTTAACGTACTACTTATAAGATTAATAAAAGTAGGAGTAGTTAAAAAAAGGTTCTGACCTACTCAAGGATCGGTGGAATTTATAATTGAGATTAAATTAAAAACTGACCATCGGTGGAAATTAAAAAACCTCACCGGTACATCTCGCCAAAGTGCGCTACAAGGAAAGGAATGAATCTTCTCGATATGCACTTGACGTTGTGATATTTGTGATTTTATAATTAATTATATGGTAGAATTTCTAAATGACCATTAACTTCATCTTAAATAAATTACATAAAAATAATGATTATTAAGTAAGAATAGGTATTACTAGTGCGCAATATAGAGCCGCCCGTTAGGACATTTTATTATGAGGGGCGATTGTAGTTCCCCTTCGGGAAAAGGTCAACTCGAATGTTTTAAATATTTTAATCCTCACTGATTAAGCTTAGTTGCTTAGTCTTAAGCTGTATAGGTAAACTCAGCTTGGTAGTCAAAAGCGGCTTAAATTACCTCAATAATTTTAATCTTCACGGATTAAGATTAGTCTTAAGCTATCTAGGTAAACTCTGCCTAATTTAAAGCGGACCGAGTATATCTGTGGTCAGGGGGTAAAAGTGCTTAAGTCAAGTTTATGAGAAAATGAGATTATGTCAAATTTATATTAAAAAATTATTGGCATTCTTTCAATGGGTAAAACTGTTAATCCGCGATGTTAGCACAGTGGCGGTCAAGCTTATTTATGCGTTTAAATACTGAGAATAAATAACAACACGCTTTCCAAATATTTACAATTTACTAAATTCACTATATGATACACAATATTTTCTACTATAAGTTGCTTCGTTACCTAACCATTACTCCTTGACTTGTTCTTCCTCGCTTGCACTATTGGAACTGACGCTTTACATCTCTCTCTGCTCCCTTTTATGCTTTATATTTCTTTATATCCCTTTTATATTTCCCGTTTATGCTCGTTTTATTTTTTCCCATCGTTACCAACTACTGCTCCCTACTAGCGACCTCTACCGATAATCTCTTCAACTTACTAAACCCGCGCGCGCAATATTTAAATTTAAAAACCCGCAAAGTCCCAATTTTCCATAACAAAAACTTCTAAAGTCATTTGCTTAAAAATGACAAAGATATTTTACTTGAACATAATTGCTTAAGTTCGGTTTGTTTCGGGTAAAACCTTCTAAGAATACTTAAAATAATTTACATAAAAAAATTGTGTAATTTTATTAACAGACAATATCTCAGTAGTAATGAGATATTTAAGATAAAAAAAGTTTCTAAAAAACAATTAAAGAAAAGTTATAAATCGTTCAAAATGGGTAAATCTTTCATTTGCAAATATCTCAATTTAAGCAATTCTGACTTAAGCACTTTTACCACCTGACGACAGATATATTGCCCGATAGCTGTCAGTCAATCCTCCCAGCCCGATCAAGCTTAGGGCTTCAAATGAGGAATTACACCTCAGTGAAACCCAACGCCCGCCACCCACAACAGTTGAAGGAGATATACGTTTCACCGTGGAACTCCATATCACCAAAAAGTTCATCGTTCATCGTCAGTCAATCCTTACTACGATTTTAAGATGGATTCGAGGTTTGTCATGGTTGCGTTTGTCAAAACCGACTCTCCGCACCTTCCCTACACTATGCTTTCCTAATATTTTAAAAACAAAAATTTACAGTAGAATGTAATGTTTTTCCACCGTTTTGGAACAGGAAAACGTCAACTGGAGAAAATATTGTCATCCTTTTTATTATTTGTGCATTGTTAATATCTACTTCAAAATCAAAAATTCACAGTAAAATTTAATGTTTTCACTTTTTGGGAACACGAAAATAGAAAATGGAAGAGAAATTATCATATTTTTTTCTTATTTCTGCTTTCATAATATTTCAAAAACTAATTCACAATAGAATTTAATGTTTTCCCACCTTTTCGAAACATAAACTGGAAGAGAAATTGTCATAATCTGTCATGTTTCTGCTTTTCTCATACATGAAAAGCAAAAATATATAAATAATTTAATATTTTGTTTAATTTGTTTAATTCTTTCTTCTTTCATTCATTCTTCTCACGCTTTCTTTGCAGAATGTTCAAAGAAAATAAATCTTTTTTAACTACTAAAACTATAAACTTTCTAACTAAATTTAAATATGTGTAACATTTTAAAGATGTATTGACAAAAAATACAAGAAACTTGTTATAATAATCAAAACTTACACAGATAATCTAAAATTATTTACAACAATTTTTAATTAGAAAACAGCGCCCAATGGCAAATAAAAAAATTTCAAAATATATTATTAATACAAATAACAATGTTTATTAAACAAATTGTTAACATTCTTTATAAAGCAATAAAATAACGATGTTGACTAACCAAATTTAAACATTATTTGATAACGGTGAAACTTGACATAAAATATCAAAAAGTTGATTTTATTGGAAATAAAATTTGTAGATAAAATAGCTATTTACGTGAGAGCGACCGAAACATAATATGCTTTACGTAATGCGTAATTCTAGCTTGCGAATTACATAAAAAATTTGTCTCTTAGCTTCTTTATCATTCATTTAAAAAAAATGTAATCATAAAAGAAGTTGTTGAGCTATAATTTACTCTAAAATAAGTAGCAATTTAAAAATATCATATTTTGGAAACTAAAAAGAGAAAAAAAAATTTTCGTCTCAAATAAACGGTAAAGAAGCTAAAAAGCAAGAGGTTTATCAAATCATAATTTTAAATCGACAAGTTCTGCAATACTACCTTAATTATAATTTATTTTTTGTAAAAATAGCTGATAAAATTTTTTTAAATGTTAAACAACAATAATCAATTCCTTCTCGATTATAAGCAGTTGACTAAACTGTCGACGAACTGGACTTTTCCATAAATCATTTATATTGTAGGAAATCAATATTCATAATTGTAAATTCATTAAAATTACGATTCCGAGTCATTGGAATTCCTTTTTAAAAAGATGGAAAAGCTAAACAAATCAACCACGGTTTGGCTAACTAATGTTTCCAGCAATAATAAATTATTATTAATAAGAACATTTAATAGTAAGATAATAATTGCAGATCAAATTCATTAATACTAATAAATAATAATAACAAGTTTTTATACACAAAATTAATTTATTATATTAATAATATAATATTTAATTTCTAATTAATTTTCAGATTTTTTAAAATTTTAATTTTCAGTTTCAGATCCTCCCCTCATTTAGTAGTATATACGAGTTTATATTTGTCACACAAAAAATTAAAGGGCCTAAGAAAAGCTAGTTACGCCACTAGAAATATTGTAGCGTACCATTTTTATTGAACATTTTTGTTTTTTTAAATTATTGTCTGTGTTCGATTTTATGTAATATAAAAAATAAATAAATAAACATTAAAATATGTTAAACAGTAGGTTGATAAAGGATATAAAATGCGTAATAATAAGTACATTTTAAAACAAATTAAGAAAAAGTACAGCCAAACAGTAAGTGACATAATCGATGCAATCACTTGGCTAAACGGTTTGGATTTATTGCTCTAGATTATGATAATAAAACAAATCCAAAAAGGAGAGATCCATTTCCTGTACAACAGGAAGTTGCAAATAGTTGAATTAATGAGCTAGTTTAGTGAATCACCCTGCTACATTTAAAAAATTACAAAAGCTATGTTGAATTCTTATTTACGAGAATAATAGTATAACATTATTTATGTTTATATCTTTAGTTCTCGAATTGACTCCATTAAATGGCTGGGTATAAAAATTACATTAAAGCGTGAAAGCACTTTAATTCTAAATTATTATAAGTAGGTACAACATGGAATGGGAACACGATTATTACAAAAATATGTAAAAGTTAAAAACGTAAATTTTGCTTATATAGAATATCGTTTGAATTTTTTCAAATTTTTAAACTAATGACCATACTTAAAAATTGTTCGTAATGAATTGTAATGACTCCATCTTGATCTGTGTCATATTGTCTGAAGGCCGATGTTAAAGTCTGAAACGTAAATCAATGTTAAACATAATTTTATCAAAATGAAGAACTTACGTATAAAATAATACAACACTGGATAAAGTCGTCAAATAAAACCGTACCACGACCGTGGCGATCAAACTTCTTTAGCAATGTATCAACAATATGATCGTTCAGACGGTAACCGAACGCAGTTAGGGCCGTCTTCAGCTCATTCTTATCAATGTTACCAGAACTATCGCGATCGAACGAGCGGAAACATCCCTGCCAATCGGTGACGTACTTCCAGAGGGCTCCAAAATCTTCAAAATTTACAGTTCCACGATTTTGCTTATCGAACATTCCGATCATTAACCTCACAGTTTCCGGGTTGAAGGGGCTCCAGGTTCCATTAGATAACGCAACTTGTAATTCTTCGGCAGAAATATAGCCACTTCTATCTTTGTCAACTCTTAAAAATTTAAACATATGAAATTTGAGAACATAGTTATCGTTTTTTAAATTACCTGGAGAAGATATCCCATAAAAATTCTCTGTTTGGCATTTGAGTGCTAAACGACATTTTTCCAATAAATTATACCTTTTTATAATAACAAAGATCTCGTGGTTATAATTTTAGCACTAATTAATGAATAATGGTTATTAATTATTATCAATCACTTCAAAGTCAACCAACAAGTGGTTCGCGTCTTTGCTAATAATATATAGGGTATTTCAAATCGACAAATTAAGATGTCCCACGTCATCGTAACATAAATGAGTCTGCAATTGACGTAAATTGTAAGAAGAAATTTATACGTGGATATTGGTGATTAATTCATCAAAAATTATGAAGAAATAACCTCATGAGATGTCGTAGCCAGGAATTACGCTTGTTGGCACAGTGGATTAGCACCATGACTCTTAAATATTATAAACAAGACATTCGATATTTTAATTTAAAATCCTCAAAATTGATGTTAACAAATTACTAGAACATTTTAGTTTAAAAAAAAAAGTAATTTGTAACCATCAAACTTCTATACCCAATAAAAACGCAGATTTATAGCCAGGCACGAATTTAAAATCGAAACTAACAAATGTTTGTTAGCTTTCGTGATTCGAATTCATAATAAATTTTCAGAAGCTCTCGACCTGCTTAATACATTTTATCTCTCAAATGTGAACGTTTCCTGAATCAAATCGCTACCAATTTTTTTTTCCTAATAAGATTGGTGATCATTTTTCTTAATTTTGATTTAAGATAATGTTAAATAATACTCCAAGTAAAAATGTGTGGGGTGTAACTTCAAAGTTGTACAAAATTCCAAATATAGACGAAAATTATGTAGAAGAATACACAGGAAAAATTTTAAGTGCACAAAATAACCAATTGGACTTTTTGAAAGAAGATTTAGCCGAATGGATAAATAAAACTCTTGGTAATTATTTCTTTATATTTTCCAGTAGATGCGTAAACGTAAAAAATTAAAGAAAAACTTTTTTTCAATTTTTTAATTTTTTACGTTAATAATAAAATTATTCATCTTAATTACGATTTTTCTAATTGTATGATACTAAACTGCCACAAAATTGTTATGTTTGACAAAATTGTCTATCGCGTGTTATCAGAACAAATTATTACTGTAATCAATATCAAAATGGGATGAGGTACCTGGTACGTATATAAAAATTAGGTTTTTATCGAAAAAAATACTTGCATTTAATTTAAAAAATATTTTGGCGCCAAAAAATATTTTCTTCTGTTTTGATCAGCTAACTGCTTACCACAAAAATTTTTTAAAAGTCCTTGGCATTGCCATTAATGTACCAGAATGTTTACAGTAACTTAGTACTTGTGGTCTCTGAGCACTTAAAAAATATTTTTAAGTATGGTATGGTGCTAACCTGCTAATTAGAAAGTGTTAAATTAAATTCGGAAAGCTTTAAATGAAATTCAGAAATCGTCAAATGAAATTCAGAAAACGTTAATTCTGTGGTTTACAGTTGTTCTTTTTAATACAGTAACACCTTTACTTATGCGAATTCGGAGTTACGCGATTTTCAAATCTTCGTCGATTTGTCTGTTTTTGAGCACCTCCCGCCTACGTCATGTAACAATAATATTACTATTTATATTAAAATATATCAATTTAATATATTAAAATATAAATAATAGTTTCCGGTTCTAATTAAAAATAACTTGTATGTATTCATATGCAAAATTACACCTCGACTTACGCGAATTTGTCTTGCACGGTTATCGCTTTTTCCCACCTATCGCGTACATCTGGAGTAACATACATGCCTGTATGTTTCTGCATCTTGCTTTTTGTGTCGCAATTTTATTGATTTTTATCAATCATACCAGCGATAATGGGTTATATTATTAACGTCTTATGACCAATACATCATTTTCAGTCTTAGTTCCAAAGTTCTCCCAAAAAGTTTACAACAAGCCCAGAAGGCTCCCGTTGCTTTAGAAAAAGTTTTATCTACACGAGGTTATCCGGTGAGTTAATATCCAGAGTTATCCCTAAATACTTGACCTCTTCGGAAAAGAATATCGATAGATCCTGAAGCTGTTGAGCTTTTATGTTTACCTTTCTACGTTTAGTAAATAAAACTATAATGGTTTTTGAAGAATTCGCTACAAGTTTTTCCCTTTTCACACCATTCTTTTATTTTATAGAGATCAATTTGCATTAGTCTTGATATTACCTCCATGTTTGCTCATAATTCGTCAGTTAGTTCTTCAGTAAGTCGTCAACCACGATAGACCACAAGAAGTAACAAGAGGGGTGATAGCACGCCACCTTGTAGGCACCCCTTTGCTGTGGCCATCGATATTTCTTCCTCTCCTAAAGAAGCCGTTACTGTTCGGCTTTTTAGCATTGATTCTATTGATATTATCGTGGGTTTCTATAAATTTAAATGAGGTGTTATCAAACCCTCAATGTCTATCAATTATTTTGCTGCAAGAGATTATTCAATTTTTCTTACAAGATGGTGAAGTGTATCCACCGTAGCTTTGCCTGGTTGACAGGTAAATTATTTAATATGGATTTTGGAATCTTGA
This sequence comes from Cantharis rustica, assembly GCA_911387805.1. NCBI lineage: Eukaryota > Metazoa > Arthropoda > Insecta > Coleoptera > Cantharidae > Cantharis > Cantharis rustica. Next base: position 46,866,367 of record OU426878.1, on the reverse strand, counting down.
CTGTAAGGAAAGGTGTAATCTTACACGCTCGATATCGGGCCCATTATAGTGCCTCCCATCCCATCATTCCTCAAGCCATCCCAAACCGAGAACAAACTCAAGAACCTTGGTGGGTGAGATGTTACTGATTCTGGCCATGCTAAGCCAAAGATTCTCCAACTTGGCGTCTTGTTTTGATGCTAGAGCTGAGCAGTGACATAGCACATGCTTTACTGTTTTATTAGCTTCTTGCATTCTCGACCTATCTACTCATCTTGTTAAGATTGTTATTTAGTTTACAGTGTCCAGTTAAAATCTCTGCAATTGTCCGTAGATTGACTCTGAACAGTTTTAAGTAGTATTTTGAATGTCTACTTGAAGGTTCTTTAATAGCCGCTCTAGCTTGTTTCTTTTGTTTCTTTTGCCCATCTACTTGAGTGCAGTTTTAGGGTATGTTGTTTTAAAAGAGCATCAAAAGTTTTGACAGATGGCACAATCATCGGCTCAGCGTTGCAGGGAAAGCTGTTTGCACCATTTCTTGCCAGCGCATGTGCCCTTTTGTTACTCTCGTTACCTTGGTGGCATTTGGCTTAACGGAAGAAAGGGTCATTGTTTAGAATTGATATCTCATTCAGTGTTTGTATGCATTCAAGCAGCAAACCAGAAGTGACCTTATGACTCCAAAGAGCCACTAGAGTTGCCATGCTTTCAGTAAATATCTGTATATTTTTGTTGCTGATAGTATCAATTATGTCAGGTTCTAGATGAAGTAGAGGTACTCTTATAAAGTAGTCCTCTAAAATTGGCATATGTCCCACAGTTGTTTGCTTATTATTCCATAGCCGCTAGCTGTGTAGCCTCAGAGCAGCTGTAACCGCCTGTAATCTGTACATGAAGATGAAGGGAAGTAAATGGCAAGTAAATGAAGGAAGTAAAGGGAAGTAGAGAAGAGTCTCTCGCTCCCGCAGTTGGAGCTGTTTGCATTACCCAAGTTACAACAGATTACTCTCTGGAGCCGGTGCAATAAGGCTACCGTTGTCACCTGCTTTGTTCTGGGTTACCAAACAAGTACTTCATAACAAAGCATGGGTCTGACGATAGCAGTGTATAACCAGAGGATGATCCTAGGAGAGACTCTCCAGAACCGTCCCACCGGCCTACGACACTGACAGAAAGCCGTCCCAGCTTTTCTAAGTTTAGTTTGTAAATTTTTCACCCAGTTTAGCTTTTCGTCAAGTATTATTCCCAGATACTTGATGTCGTCCGCTAGCTTTCGGAGAGTTCCCATTAAACTGGACATTGTCATGTTCCGTAGTTTTCTTTTCTTTGTAAACAAAACAAATTTTGCTTTGGTCGTATTGAGTGTTTACTCAATTTCGGTCAATATGGTGTACCAAACGGTATTTCTAATACTATTTTAATAGCGTTTTGCATTTGCACGCATAGTACATTATGTTCTCAAATTTTCCAGTAAGCAGTATGGTAATGTCATCTATATAACTTATGGTATAAAATTCCATTTCGTCAAGACTTTGCATACGGCTGTCTACTTCTTTTTCTTCCATGGCTCGACAACCCCTTGTGGGTCTTCACCGTTCCTAGAAACCTTCAAAATTTATTTTTTTGAGCTAGATTAATCCCCTGGATTACGGAATATTGCTGTCTAATACCATATTCCATAGTTTTGCATTTGCATGCATAGTACATTATATTTTCAAATTTTCCAGTAAGCAGTATGGTAATGTCATCTGTATAACCTATAGTATAAAATTTTTTCTCGTCAAGACTTTGCATAAGGCTGTCTGCTTCTTTTTCTTCCATGGCTCGACAACCCCTTGTGGGTCTTTACCGTTCCTAGGAACCTTCAAAATTCATTTTTTTTGGGGTAGATTAATCCCCTGGATTACGGAATATTGCTGTCTACTACCATATTCAATAGCAGTAGGGAGAGTACTCCACCTTGAGTACGCCAATGGCCAATGCCTTTAACATTTATGTCTCTAACACTCACCTCTACGGCTCTCTACTTCAGTATGAAACTGGTAAAATTATGTGGTGTTTTAATTTCTTAATCATATTTTTACATAATTATTATCTAAAGAACAGCTTTTGAAATCAACACTTGCAGAAATTTAATAGTGATGCTGAATTGCTATACGATAAGATAACGACGGCTGCCAGTCGCAAGAGATGTCTTTTCTTACGAAAAACTCATACTATGCTAAATTCTATCAATACATAGCGTATATGAGCGTAAAGGAGTGGAAAAATTGCATACAGCAAATATTCTAACGTTGAGTCTTGTCTCTTCAAAGTTTATGCAATGTAATTTATGTACATATTTGCTATTACAAGTTCTACGTTTTTGTGTATTTATTGCTGTATTATACTTTTTAAATTTTTTTCATCAATGGAATTAAACGATAAATTAAAAAATAATTTTTTAAGCAACATTTTTTAACTAAAATTATTTTTTTAACTAAAAATTAACTAATAGACCAACGCCCTTTCTTTCAGCTTTTCATTGGAATATAAAGAAGGTAAATTTTCTAAAAAATTTCAGTTCAATTGGTATACTTATTTTTGTGGCTTACTGGTTGCGATAAGCAAAATGCGAAAGCAAAAAGCTTGCGTAATTTTTGGCGGAGAGAAAGAATGTTGATGAATTGTCGACAATAAAAAATTTTATAAGAAAAGCAGAAAAACATTCTATATAAATACATTCAACAATAATATTTTCGTTGAGAAATCAAGAAAAATTTCTTGTTTTGGGTAAATTCAAATTGAATATGTGATATCAGAAAGTCGACGAGTCCAATGAGTCCAATGGTATTTGAGTAATCTTTAGACAGAGCTTTCTGAATGCGCGCTGCTGGGACCGCTGTATTGATCTCCTTGAAAAAGCGCATTCATGATTGTTTTTAAGATTCCCTCAATTCTATGTTGTACTTTGTTGAGGATTTGTATATTCTTTCCACAATCCCGTTATTTTGGATTCATTGGATGCTTTCCTGACTGTAACCTTGTAACAATTTATTGCATAATTGTTTTCCGCGACTTCAGATTATCGGTTGCACCGTACGCCTATGAGAATTATTCGCGCACAACTGAAGCGCATCTCTAACTCGCTTGCTTTACGAAAGCAAAAACGTCGGCGAAGACGGTTTGAATTGTGTGCAGAGAGCCGAAGTTCGTCCAAGTTTTAGTAGAAAAACTCCTTATCAGTGAGTAACGCAAGGTGCCAGTATATGAGATTTTTAACCTGGGATCAACTGACGTCAACAACGTGAACGTCGACAATAGGTATCATAATTGATGAACGAGTGTTCAATCATTTTTGGAAACGACGATTGAAGTCGTGTAATCTTATCTTGTTCCTTCGTACCAGCATCGACGACCTACCGTGTTTTGCGTGTTAGTGGTAAGTGCTTCAGTAATAGTTTGGACGAAGCTACTTCGGTTCCAGCATCGATTTCATCGTCTATCTGCGATGCAGTTCAGCAAGCTACCGTTTTTTCCACCACAGCGGGGGGAAGGTCACGTCGACAACTTTTTCTTCATAATTAAAAGCACAGGGAATCTTGATGGTATTACCGCTGTCTTACATAATCTTGTAAACCTATCCGAGCGCTTGGGTAAGTCAATTTTAACATTACTAATTCTCTACTCTGTTTGATTTTTGGGAACGCTGTTAGTTCCAAATTGTTTAACTGCCGATTTATATTTAACAAATTGGAAATTGTTGTAATCATGTTAGTAAAATTTGTCGTTTGTATTTAATTTACTACCATTATACGATTCTTAATTATCGATGTTTTTATTTTGAGAAAGTGGAAGCAAATTCTTTGTCAGGTTTCACGCTCTTTGCCTCCAAAATTTATAAGAGCTGGTTTTTCATCTTGGTTTTATCACACATATATTTTTACTAGAAAAGACCAATTCCAGGTGTGGTAAGAAGTTGCACTCTGAGCGATTGTAAATATTTTCATTATAACCTTTAGTGTCTCCAGTTTTGCATTCCACCAAGGTACGTCTCTGACTTATGTAACTGATCAAGTAAATCCTTACCTTTGTTATTGCTGTCCGTGATGCCACAGATCTCATTATAGGCAATTAGCTGTTTGATCCCCCTTCGACACCGGCTAATGAGGGCCTGCCAGGTTCTTCCTCTGTTGGTATCTCGGTCTCATAACCCGGAAAGTAGGCCGAGACTATACTTCTCTTGCCCCCATCTTTCGGCAATTCAACCACGGCAGCTGTCAGGTCCCCGGTATTGAATTCTAGAATAGGAACAAAGTTAATATCTTTCATGAACAACAATGCTGCTTTTAGATTTTCATACCTGTAATCGGCAAAGACGTTGACTATCTTTTCGAGAAGTTTCCTGATTCTATTTCCATGAATCCAAGTCTCTTGTATTAGCCCAATGGAGATTTGCTTCTTTATAAAACCTCCAGTACAAGGCATTCAAGAGCGCCTTTGAGTAATGAATGTTTATTTGGATGCACCTTATGTCAAAAGTTTTTTCTTAGCCCCTTTATGCTCCGATTTAGAAGATATTTTACCAGCGCTCTTCGCTTTTTATGGTGACTTTCTGGGATTTGCAGTACCTAGGTGTCCGACTCGCTTTTCGTATTTCCCGTATTAAGCACTTTGTGGTGAACATAGAAGCACCCCCTGTTGCCCTCCCTGAGTGGAGTGAGGCGTACTCGCACTGGTGTTTGCTGAGGCATCTGCACCTGCACTTGTATTGTTTGTTTCTTCTTGTATGTTTCTTTTCGGGTATGAATCTGCCCAAATCTGTATCCGATCCTATAGTTCAACTTTTCAAGACTTTCAGCTGACTGAGTGTCAACTGAGAGTATGGTTTCCAAAAGTTGGGTCCGTTGCAACTTTAAGTATAATCCACCAACTTGAAGTATTAAGGTTTTCTTTTTGAGCTTTTATACGACCCACGATTTTCTCATCCGAGTAGTCAAGGTTATCTGGTATGTATGCTACAAAAATCTCTGTGTGAGACATTTCTGCCTCTAAAAAAATCTTTAATGCAGCATTGTCTCAGGGTTTGAGTTTGGCTTCTAGGCCCTTTACCCATTCAGCCTTGGCTGCATTGGTACACGTAATACCAAGCCAGTCTGTTTTTTTATGGGCTATCTACTCATTTGGCTGACCAGCTTTTGATCGACAGTCATTTGGCCGACAGTGAAATTGCTCAAAAGAAAGGGTTTCAAAGTGTTTTCTCTGCGGCATCGCTCTCCATGGATGCTTTTTTCACTTCAATTAATGTATTTGGCGTGTAATAGCAAATAACAAATTTTTCTGCAAGAAAATGTGGCTCCTTATGTTCGAAAAATTGATGCAAGTTTTTCTGAGTTCTTTCAAGAAAATAAAAAAATTCTGAAACCATTATTTGATTATTATTTTGAGAACAATTGGATTGGCCCGATTCGAAGTAGAAGCAATCCAGTGTAAAAACCCGTAAATTTCGGGATTTCGGTCTGGAACTGTCACGATACCAGCCTTGGAGATCTTCCTAAAACAAATAATTCCATTGAAAAATGGAATAACAAATTCAGTTGTCTTTTGGGAACCAATCACCTCATAATTTAAAAATGTATCGATCGACTCAAAGGCGAGTAAGGTAATGTTGAATTCAGCCTTGCTCAAGAAAAAGTACGTCAAACTGGAGGACAGGTTCAAACGACTTTTTGTGGAATTTCTCAACAAAACTCCAGATGTTCTCCTTCGTGGCATTACTAATAACTTTCAGTTTACCAATGGATCTTAGAAATATCTCATTGATTTGTATTGAATATTTCGTATTGCATGCTTGTTAGTATGATTTTAATAAAACAATATAATTTATTTAGGTGATTTGATCCCTCGTAATTTAGTTCCCGGTAATTTGATCTCCGAAGCAATTTCACCCCTGGTAATTTGGTCCCCGTTATTTGATCCCCTGGTAATTTAACCTCCGGTAATTTCGTTCCTGGTAATTTCGCCCCCAGTAATTTAATTTAATTTTTGAATTCTCTATATCATTACCATTGCCCATTCCCATGCATAATACATAGTACACATACATATGAAGTAGAGCTTCGCATACTACAAGAAAGCTAATTGAAACTAAGATGTCTCTAGTTTTACATATTTATGACTAAGATTAGGCTGTTTCATTTTGACTTGAGGGTTTTTTATAAAAGTTTTCTCTTTGCAGGTCAGGCAATTAAGCCCCCCCCCCCCACACGCGATGTTCTCTATACAGCATACCAGCACCGCACCTATTTACGCACTGGTTATTGTTGGAGAGCTAACATATCCTACGGATTTACAGACGAATGACTTGTTTTCGTCTGTAGCTAGGGTACATCGGGTGCGCTGTATTCATTCTCAGGCTATTTCAGCCTAAGCCTCTGAAATCTGTAACTTGTGTCTGCTAATTAGTCAGGTCTCTCACCGACAACCATCATAACCGTAAGAAAACGGTCAGATCCGACCCAAAGAGTTTTAAGTCCCGGCCGACCGCAAACCGATTGATGGGATGTCCCCATCGCTCGTCTTGGAGTTTACGCCTGCGGCTTCAACGTAACTCGCAAGCCTTCTTACTACGTCAAGGTTGCAAACACTCGGAGGGAGCTTTGTTCACATAAAATTATCTAAATTAAATTTTTATTCTTTCTGAATTACATTTGACGCTTTCTAATTTTCATTTGACGATTTGAATTACTGAATGAAATAAAATCAGATTACAGAAAAAGAAACTTAACTTCGAAAACTGAAAATGTTTTTTGGGTAAAAATCGAGGTGCTATGAAAATCGACATCTCAAAAACTACATAACCAGAATAACTTTTTTATATATTTGTTTATAAATATTAAAACCAAACTTCAAAATTATTTTACAAAACAATAAAATTATAACGTTTTTATAGATTTCGAAACACGACAATATTTTTACGCATAATTTTGATTGGATCCGTTTTGTGTATAGAATTTACAGAAAACGGTCAATTAATTTAAGATTTCATGATTTTTTCACAATTTAATTGGTTTAAAAATTCCTAAAGACTTTATTAGGTAGAATAAACATTAAATTACTCTATTTATCTTCAATTCTTGTTTAAATTCCCGTGGAATTCTTAGGTTGTTAAAAATCATTAGAGTGCAAAAAATACGCTATTATGTTTATGTTGTGGAACAGTGAACAACGAGAGGAAAAGTGGATGAGCAAAAATAAAATCATCAACTTGTCGAATTTTGAATTAAGGGAGAGGGTGTTAAAATAAAATTGTGAATAATTTTTGATCAGTAATTAATTTGTAACATTAAATACTTACAAGGGCAATAAAAAATTCAGTCATTAAATAATGCAATTTTTAATTGTTGTATTTATTTTAGAATTTCGTTATCTGACTGGAAATAACATTTTCCAAGAGTTAGAAAATGGATCAGTACTTTGGCATCTTGGGAAAGCCATAGTAGAAAAAGCAAAACATGCAGTTTCGATGAGACTTACAAAGAAAGTAAGTATTCTCACATGAAAATCTGATTTTTACCGATTGTTTTAGCCTCTTCCTAAGATTGCACAAAAGCATTTTGAGAACGCGATGCCCGGCAGTTTCTTTTCTCGAGATAACATGGAGAATTTTTTGAATTTTTGCCGGTCTCTAGGAATCCATCAAAATTTGCTGTTCGAAAGCGACGATTTGGGTAATATGTTCATTGTTTGTTATTGAATTTTTTTCATATAAATTTTTAGTTCTTCATACTCGCCACCGTAACGTCATTATTTGCCTTATGGAAGTCGCACGCTTATCAGGTTACTACGGGGTAGAACCTCCAAAATTAATCCAGTTAGAAAAAGACATTGAACAAGAAGAGATAAAACTTATGGATTCAGAAATAGATTCGCAGTTAAGTTGGCAATTTCAGTCTCTTCCAACTCGTTACGAGTACGATAGTGCACAAATACCAAAGTAAAAAATTTCAGTGCTTTAAGTGCAAAAACTAAAATTGATATTTTCAGTCCTGTAGCAACTGAACCAAAGAAGTCATCAGTAACATTTTCTGAAATTCCAGAAATTTTGGACACGAGCTTTACGTCGTTGCCTCTTGTCAATGGAAACGAAAGCGTTAAAAAGTCAAAAAATATTAAAAATGTTAGCTTTTACGAATATTTTCATGCAAAAATGTCTAATGAAACCGATTTGCCTTTCGACGATTTGGATAGAAAGGTTGAAGAAGCGGTAAAAAAGCTGCATTGGTATAATTGTAGGTGCTCGTATAAAAAGTACAGAAACCTCAAAATTTCAAAAATTGGGAAATCGAGATATAACATTGCAGGACGAAACGTTTTCGTACGTGTAAGTGCTTGATCTAATTTTATAAAATTGCCAAGGTACTTTTGTCTTTTAATGCCATCAAATCATGAACTTTTTAACTGGTAACCATCAAGTGTTGGTTGCTGATAAGTTTTTCATCGTTTAAATTAGTTAATAGAAGTCTCGTAGTTAAAAGACGTGATTTTGATTGTCAGGCTAGGCCAGATTCCGTTTAATAAAAAAACAAATGTTTTTGAAACCCTGAACCAGATTGGTGATTGCAAAACTTTGCGCAGTCTCCAGTTGTATACTAAAAACTGACATAAAAGTTGCATTCACTATTTTAGGTACTTAAAAATTGTAACATGATGGTACGAATTGGTGGTGGATGGGACACGCTGGATCATTTTTTGAGTCGTCTTGATCCTTGTCAGGTAAAAAAGCCAAAATTTTTAAATAAATTTTATTTTTGCACTTTTTCTAAATTTTGTCGTTAACATTATAAAACTTCTTACTTCAAAATATAAAAATACACTTAACTTTTACAATTTTTGACGTAAGAATCTTTACACATTTTAAAACGAACAATTTCACAATGAATAGCGTAAAACAAGACAGATTAATAAATTAACAATAAAATAAATAAACTAATATATTTTTTAGGCTAACGGAAAATATTTGAAACCACAGACGATGGCGTCTAATTATACTAAAAAATACACATACTACAGCACTTTCAATAAAATATTGAGACCAGGAGAAAGTGCAGTTTAAAATACATAAAAATTATTTATTAAATTGTAGGAATTAGAAAGGTTAATACATCAGATTATACAGGACGAGAAAAAAATAAACTTTAAAATGATGTTGGGATTTGCTGCAGGGGGACGAGGCAAACAAACAACTGGAAGAGAAGTATCACAATTTTATTTTTTATTTGATGGTCTAAAACTGCTCCCCTGTCTGGCACCCGTTACCCACCTTCCTGCATAGTTCATTAAAAATAAAAAAAATTAGTATTATTAAAATCATAAAATGACACCATATTTTAAATATAAACGTTCGCTCCATTTCTCACAATCGATAAAAAAATTATAAAATTTTTGGTTTTAATAAAAAAATTTACAAAACTCTACTTCTTTTTGCTTTTACCTAAAGTTAAGGTATGGTGACCCATCTGTTGGTATTGGGCTTTTCTACGATTAAATTCAATAACTTCGTCTTCCAACTTCTTACGATCCTCTTCAATTTTCTTTTTTTCGTCTGTATGTTCCTTCTTTAATTTGTCGAATTTTGCGTGCAACTGCAACAAAATTTTTGTGTGAGAAAAAGTAGACAAGTTAACCTACGGAATTCCCAGGGTTTACTCTGGTTTTGGCCACTCTAATTGAATAATAATGAGTTGATTCTGAGTTAACTTTTAACTTTTACAACTAACTAACTAACTTAATCACTCCCATGCAATTTTGGTAGGCTTTCTAAGTTTATTTGAAATTGTTTCAATTATTTCTAACATATTGCAATATTGCACAGATCATTGAAATTATTAATATCCAAGTTCATAGATATTTTAATTTAAATTCTTGAAAATTAGATGTAATATTACAAGATTTATCCAGACAATTATTAATTTCAATAAATTAAGTGATCAGCAAATTTACGAAGGAAAAGTGTGCTGATTGATTATAAAATCAGTTAATGATTTCAAAATATAATATCCATTGGTATAAACTAGACCGCTTTAACAACTACACCTTTCTTGGGAAAGGTGGTGATTTCTTAGGATCTGACAAAGTACAAAGTCCAGAGATAGCTGATCAGTGGTAAGCTAATTAATTTTATTTTTTATTGTTAAGTAATCCATAATCAAAACTCGGATCGCGATATTTTCAAAACTATGTTTGAACCGTTGACAACAAATCATGACAACCGTGCATCCAATTTATGATTAAAGTAGCATTTTGTTCAGAAAACTCATCTCGATAGACTGAAGTGTGATTTTTTAATTAAAAGTTCCGTTTAATTTTTATTCACAGTAAAAGTAACTACGATTTTGTTATTCTTTAGATATTAAAATAAATTTATCTCTGTCAAACTGTAGTTATGAGAAATATTTGCAAACGAAAGCGTCATCTATTAATAAGCAATAATTACAAATTGTTAAAGAAAATAAAAACAAAAATATTGCTTAAAGTGCAAAAGTTTAGCAAAGCAGATTTTCAACTAGTGTCTATTTAAGTTAAGAATAACCCTTGAATTTGATTAGTCATCAAGAATTCCTTAAGCTTTAAATGATAGCTTCAAACTGGCTTTCAAGTAGAGAGAAGCAAACTTGTTGAACATGTAGTAGGATCTGGAATGATCTCTCAAACTTCCAAGTTATATGTATAGGCATCGACAGAGCTGTATTGTTTTGTGGCAAGACGATCTTTGATTGACGAGTTCATGCAAGCAACTTGAACAACTAGTTTTGTATACATTATACAGGAGAAAGGCAAACTGAAGTTCACAGCGAGCCTCTATCTTTCAATATTTGCTGTGAATTGTAGGTTGGGGTGACGTGGTCCCATCGATCAACATTGAACGTGTAACAAAAACTGGAGATTCTGGAGCACTTTCAGTTTATTCTTTAAATAACCAGGCATCCATAATAGACTACAGAGCAATAGTTTGACATGACACAATATCAGGCTTTGGATAAGCTTCCATTTGACCTGTGGAGGCAGATGCTTGTATCTATACAGCGATTTGAGTTTGAAGTATTCTGTGCTACAAATTTTATTTGCATGGCTTTCACAATCCCAAGTGACGCCAAGATTTTATGTTTCTCCATTGAAGTTGATCACGCTATTGTCAAGGGGAATATCTGTACACTTCGCTTTGTTAGCCACTGCTCGACAATGTGCACTGGCAACACAGAGACAGACAGTTTTGCTGGGGTTAAGAAATAAACCATTCGAAGAAGACCAACAGAGCACCAGTTCGAAACAAACATTTATGTCTTGAACAATTTCGTTAATGAACGTCGGTGTGCCTGAAATATTAAGCTGAGTGTCATCCATAAAATTATAAGCATTGCTTCCAGTGAGTAACATCTTGGGAAGGTCAGCTGTGAAAATAATGAAAAGAAGTGGACCCAGTATACCTTGGGGAACATCGCGGGCGATAGGAAGATACTTGGATAAGCTTTAATTCAGTTTCACACATTGCGATCTTCCTTTCAGGTAGCCGTTGAGTAACTTTGTAACAAAATTTTGAATTTTGTTATTTTCTTTTGGCTACATCTCGTATTTGTATTTTAATGATACAAGAATATTTCGAGGCAAGACGATTTGGGCGCATGACGGGAGATAAAGAAAAGAAGGAGTGCGACCACTCAGCTATTTTCAACAGCAGCAATAAGATAAGGTTTCTTACCTTATTACTTTCTTTTCGTTTTTTCATCTGCAAAGTTGTACAACACTGATAAAATAATATTTTTGATAATTGTCAGCTGCGTTCGTCGAGATAGCCGACGCTTGCTTCGAATATTTTTTGATCTAGTTTTGAGCTCAAGCACCCTTTTAAATATTCCAAATATTGGAAGTCTTTATTAAGAGTTGTTGGGTGAGTGCTTCAATCATCGATTTTTGCGAACATTCATTCCGAGTTCGCTCCCCATAGTAGGTACTTTTTTTTCCGTTACGAGAGAGAGTGCAAACTTGTTGCAGTTACGCCGGATTCAGTCCTGGTTTCCGCAAAAAATAGCTTGTTTTTTCCACCTTGGGTATCCTTACCAAATAAAAGGTTGGGAATTTCAATTTTCAACGGTGTAGGAAGAAATTGCTGAGCCTTCTTCAACCTAACTTCAATGCAGACTCGTCGCATCCATAATGCACCAATTTAGCAATAAAAAGATCGTGATTGATTATATCAAACGCTTTGCTAAAGTCGAGCAGTGCCATTATGATCACTTTGGAGTTGTCCATGTTTCTAACCACATCATTCAATACCTTAGACGGAGCAGTCTGTATCCAGAGCAAAACCCGATTGGATATTAGGAAGGACGTCAAACTTTTCAATGTGCTCGAGCACTTGAAGGTGGATGAAGGACTCAAGTACCTTCGAGAGAGCAGGTAAAATGCTAATAGGTCGTAGATCCCCAGCACTACAAGCATTGCCGACATTTGAAAGGGGTACAATGATTGACTTTTTCCACAAGTCAGAAAAAGTCAAAGTCTCCAAGCAGTAGTTGATCAAGTGAGTAAGGGTGTTCACACAAAAAAGTAGAATAACTTTAAGAATTCTAGATGAATACCCACAGCATTCAACTTTAGTTTACATATAGATCTAGCAACATCGTCCAGGCTAATCTAGCGAAACGTCAATTTGTTTTAGTTTGTTTATTTTACATACTACTAACTACCACACTATAAACTTAAAAATTCAATTTTTAGGTTAATTTTCTATCATAATTTTTCTGTGATCCGAGGATGGCAACTATTTCTAAAACCATCTATAGTTTTCGGATCAATGGTGGTTTTAGGTGCGGAATTGGCAAAGAACCCATTCAGCAGGTCAGGATCGGCGTTTTCCAAATCCAATTCATTCTTGGATCTAGGGTGTGTGTTAACACGATCAAAAAACTTCTAGTTTTTTAGAATCCTTTGAGCGCATGTTGATTTAATGCTTGAAGTAAGCCTTCTTTTCGTTCAATATCGCTTGTGTGACGTAGTTACGAATGTCTTCATAAGACTTCAAGTCGGAAGGCTTCTTAATTTTAGTATATTTTTTTAAAGCTTTTTGCCGAAACATAATCATGCGCCGTGCGTTATAGGTTAGCCAAACTGGCATTTTGGTATTAATTCTAATCGTAGCGACAGGAGCATGCATATCAAAAAGGTATGCAATGGCAGAGTTGACATAGGAGAGCTTATCATTGATATTATCGAAAGTTCACAACTTGTTTCCAGTCAATATTGCTAGCATCGGAAGCAAACTCTTCTGTGTTGATATTATTCAGATTTCTGAAGATGGAATATTGAGGCGCAAAGCCTTTGCTGCTGACGTCTAACTTGCAACTCAGTAAGCAATGCGGTTGCTGACCTATGTTTTACCTATCGCATGGTCAACAGTGGATTTGCCTGCCAACGCTTGACAAATAGTTTCCAACCATTTGTTTCCCTGCATGACACTAGACATAAGAATCTATTTGTTTCTTGTCGGTATAGGACTAATTATGGCCTCAATAGCCCCATTGCAAGAATGATCCGTCTTGTCAACAAACTATAGAAAGTCGAGGAGTTTGATTTGTTCCATCCATCATTGCGTGAATTCAAGCGAAACATAATGTGGAATATCGATATTATGCTTGGTGCTTAACTTACACCACCAAGTTCTGTTACTTAATATTAATAATGTAATGTAATGTAATACTTTTTATGTAAACTGGTTTATATCCGTAAATAATAATAATAATAATCAGTCATGTGGGACATGTCATGAGTACAGGCATCGGAAAATCTAATATCATTACTCAAACAGATAACATTAATAAGGGAGTTCACTTGCTTGTGAACTTTTTATAGCATTAAATGTATTATAAAATGTGATGTAAAAAGTGGTCTACTAAAAGATTTAAACGAAGAATTTCTAGGGTACATTCTGTGTACACAGAACAATGAAGCACTGTGGACAAACTAGTTTGTAAATAGAAAATAACTTAAAAAAGTTTAGAATTTTTTAAGTATTTTTGTGGTATTAGTAGCATGTGATGTTGAAATAATCAAACTTAAGAAAATGTTAAAATAATACATTTTTTTTAACTATTAACATTTTTAATTTTAATTTTGTTAAGTTTGTTTATTTAAATTAGTTTGTAGTAGACCTCTGACAAAAATCGAGATGAAGATCGAGATCTTATCTTTCAGAAATCATATTTCTCATATCTGCAGCTCCGCTTTCCATACATTGGGCTTTGTCCGTCGTCAGTCGATTAACTTCTCGGCTAATACGGTGAAAGTACTATACTTTTCACTAGTCCGTTCTAAATTGGAATATGCCAGTTGTGTTTGGTCACCTCACTTTCAATTACATATCGCGTACGCGTAAACACAAGTTTTTTAAACATCTCCACTATAAATTAGGACGAAATAAAGAAGACTTCTCTGACCAGATTTACTTGGATTTTTGTAAAACTAAGTCACTGGCCATCAGACGTAAAGTATCTGATCTCTGTTTCGTTCATGGTTTATTCAGTGGCAAAATCAACTGCAATGCAATGATCCGTCTCTTCAAGTTTAGGAAGCCTATCATACCCAACATATCCAAGTGGATTTTTGATGTTCAATATCACTCAACAAGTTATGGCAGACACAGCCCGGTGGCTAGGATGGTTCGGTTATCCAACACAGCAACGAAGACAGCAACTTCGATATATTTAATACTTCGCTAGCTAAGTTTAAAACGATCGTGTCGAAGATGGAACTTTCTAATCTCTGAAGTCTGTTTAAACTTCAAATTTTATTCTATTTTTATTATTATTTTTTTTTAATGAAAAAAGGTTTAACCGTTAATTAATAAATAATAAATAATCCCATGGTCTCGTAGTATTGCTAATAACTTCATCTCAAGTTTAGTGATCAGAGAAGATAGTATTGTAACTAAAACAAACTCTTACGTTTTCAAAATTTTTTGTGAGCTCGATAAGATTTCCTTTTCTGTGTTTATCAAAAATTGCCCATAAAGTGGAAGATCGTTGAAGTATTTCCAGTTTTTAAGATGGACAATCAAAGTAAGTTCAGTAATTATCGTGCAGTTTGTCTACGTTTTCCAAGATTTTTGAATCACTTATAACTTGCATTGGTTCATCACACCAACAACGCTGTGATCAGTATCAACATGGCTTTTTTTCAGAACAATCCACTTATAACAATTAATCTATTAAGTTTTACTAACTTCATTACTTCTGCTTTGGAGGGTGGAGAAACAGTAGATTACATTTTTACTGATCTAGTTAAGGCATTTTATCAGATTCCTGCAAATATTTTACTAATGAAGGTGGAAAATATTATATTCTGTCTTACATCCATTACTATGCTGGTTAAAACTTTTCCTAAGTGAGCGTTCGCAATTAACATGTGTTATTTTACTTACATGTCACTTCTGGAGTTGGACAAGGTTCGAATTTGGCTCCTGTACTATTTATATTGTACATCAATGACGTTCAGTTGGTTATTAGATATTCAGAGTTTCTGTTGATTGCCGACAATATAAAAGCGTTTAAATTGATTTCATCTAACGATTCTATGCTGCTTCAGGGTGATATTGATAAATAACACAACTGATGTAACAAAAATGGTCTGAAATTAAACATTCGTAAATGTATAACAATGAAATTTACTCGAAAAAGAAATAATACACTCTTCTCTTATAAAATCAACGACCAGCTTCTGGAAAATGTATCTATCTTTAAAGATTTGGAAATTGTCATTGAGTCCAGATGACTCAATGACAATTTCCAAATAATTTCCAGAGCTAACAGAATGTTGAGTTTTGTAACTCGATCACTGGTTTCAATTTATTCTGCTTTCGTGATATCAATTCTAGAAAAGTGCACCATGGTCTAGTATCTTTCGCATGCCACCCATATCAATGAAATTAAGGGGATTTAGAGGAAATTTATCAGAATGTTGTGATTAAAAAAACCAAATTAATTACTGTTCCGAAAATTATCGAGACTTATTGGATTACTTCGATATGAAGATGTTGTCGGCAAAGAGATTTATTCCCGATTTAATGCTAATGTTCAAAATACTAAACAATTTAATAAATTGCTCAGATTTTTGTCTCTCTTCGGAATAAGAGTTCCTGCGAGAAACTTATGAGATAAATTTATTTTCATAGAAAAATTTCGCATGTCCGTTTTTGGATAGTTAAAAAGTTAGTTTACAGTTAGACAAACAAATAAAGTTATTATTATTTTTCTACCAAATAATTATTTTTTAATTTGAAAGCAAAAATAATTGGACAAAAATTTACATCGCGTACTATTTCTAGTAAATCTATTCAAGATGGAACAAAATTGCAAATATACAATTTTGCAAATATACAATTTTGTAGATCATAAAATTTTCTACAGTAAAGTTGCAGGTGACATATTTTTTATTGATCTGTTTATAATAAAATCGACCCATAATAGACGAAAATAAACTGTTGTTTATTATTGGGTCTGTAACATTATTTAAAAAAAAGCATCTAATCCATTTAAGTAATTTTATAAATTCGTAGTTGCTTCGTCAAACTGCAACTGAGGGTTGATTACAAGAAATTCATTTGAATATTCGGCTTTAAGGTTATTTTTTCAGTATTCTAAAACGACAAAAATGTGTCTTGTTTTATTGATTTAAATAAAACCAACCTCATTTTTGGGTAATTTTTACAATTTACCCTCTATAAGAGTTCCCAAACTTTCAAACATTGCGACCTGCTTTTAACTAGAAAGTGGAAATATAACAGAAGTCACAATTTTATGAGTGGTGAACTCAACTATGTTTCTAAAACAAATGATTAAATAATAGTTTATGTGATTTAGAAGTAGGTTTTAGAAGACATTTCAAGTTTCCATTTAAAACTGATCATTTATATGGTGACAATAACTAAGCAAACCCGGAAACAAAAGCTAATATGTTATGAATATAAATTATAAACATAGAAATCACGTACAAAACTCTCTCTCTCTCTCTCTCTGATTTCTAAAATCCTATAATCTTAGATTGACAATTTTATTAGCAATTAAAAAAAGATCTAAGTATCCCTTCAACTCAAACCAAAAATATTTTACAAAATGCAGCTGGTTAATTAAAATTTTATTTTCTTTTTCGACGACTAATGAATTATTTTTGTAAACTTACTATAATAATAACAGTTGTTTAAACAAACATTTTTTTTTACTTTCAGTAGACCTCAAAGACTTAAATTTCAATTAACCAGTTGCAAAACATTTTTTTATACTATTAAAAAATTGCTGAAAAAATTACTTTCACAGTGATGTAATT
This sequence comes from Cantharis rustica, assembly GCA_911387805.1. Classification (NCBI taxonomy): domain Eukaryota; kingdom Metazoa; phylum Arthropoda; class Insecta; order Coleoptera; family Cantharidae; genus Cantharis; species Cantharis rustica. Next base: position 46,849,033 of record OU426878.1, on the reverse strand, counting down.
TTATCATGTAAATGATGATGTAAAATAGTTAAAAAAAAGTGGAGTTGATTATTTACCTCTTTTTCAGCATCCTTAAGTTCGGCCTCCTTTTCTTTCACCCGCACTACAAACATCTGCCGCATCTCGTCTTCCTTGTGTTGCAACTCCTGCAAGTGATTACAACGCTTATTTTCAAACGTTTGCTGAAAACTAATCGGTCTGTTATCGGCATCCACGTCACTGAATCCCATTTGTTCGAGTCGCTTCTTACGATAAAGTTCATAATGGCGTCCATGCGTCTTTTCGCGCATATCTTCCATATTTGTGCGAATGAGCATTTCGCGCAATTTGACAAAATCACAATGAGTTTCGCTTTCAACTTGTACAGTACCCCAAGGATACTGCCGTGCACGCACCATTTTGTTACCCACACGCAAAAAATCTGTGCTTCCGACCACAGCAAACGGAACCGAACTATTCATATTTGTATTGATTTCCAAAACGGATTCGTCGTCCACAGGAAACTCGTAAATTTGAACGTCGTTGTTTTGCAATTCCGCCATTATTTTTGACTTGAATTTTTGTAATTCGGTCTTAGAGATAGTATCAGCTTTGGCAATTATCGGAATAATGTTCACTTTCTGATCGAGTTTCTTCATACACACCAAATCGATTGATTTCAAACCGTGGCCTGTTGGGCAAATGAAGTACAAACAAACATGAATACGAGTGTCGTGGTATGCAGACAACGAACGTTTTATTTTCAACTCTTCTTGCAGGTAAGACTCAAATTGAGTGTCAATATAATCTACAACAGCTTTAAAGCTGTCTTCTTTATTAATTTGATCGCCGTAGCCAACAGTATCGCAAATTGTTAGCTTAAGTCTCACATTGCTCTCTTGAAGCTCGTAAGTGTGAGCTTTAAGTTTCACCGTGGGTAAGGAATGTGAGCTAGGTTCGGATTCAAAGTTCGTGTTGAATAAAGAATCCATTAAGGTTGATTTGCCGAGACCGGTTTCACCTAAAACAAGTAACTACAGTAACTTAAAATTTAGGGTGAAGTGACCTACCGATACACATAATATTAAAAATGAAACCATTCTGGATGCTCTTGGAGACAAGCTGATCTGGTAAACTATCGAATCCGACATGACCGGATAATTTCAAATTTCGCAGGTTATTTTCGATCTGAAATTTAATAATAAAAAATCGTTAGTTTAATGTCCAATAAGGCGACTTCCTGGACGGCAACGCCCTTTTAGATTTTTCCAAAAAGGTGAGTTAAAAATGTGAAGAAGTACTCACGATTGGTTTTTGAACTTCCACGCCCGCCATGGTTCAACGAATTTTAAAATTCCACTTAAATTATTGGTTTTTCTTAAAAATAAAATAAAATGGCAATGTAAACAAAATCGTGAACTTCACCTCTCTGTCAACGGTAAAACAGTAAACTACAACTTTCCATTATAACCCAACATTTTGACATAACCGGAGCAAACGTTTAAAGGTAGGGTTTCGTCCTTGCGATAATTCGGAGTTTCGCGATTTTTAAATCTTTGTCGATCCGTCTGTTTTTGATCGCCTATGAGTGTTCCGCCTACGTCATGTAAATAATGTTACTAATGTTACTATTTATATTAAAATATTTATCAATTTAATATTTTAAAATATAAATAGGTAGTAGTCTCAGCTCTCCGGATGTGCGTATTTATATTTATTCTATTTTATAATTCATTATTATTATTAACAATAAATTTCAATTTTGGCGCCACGTGATGGATTAGTTGTGCTTTTGGGCGTTTTTTCGGCAACGAATTTGTGCCACATATTTCTAAAATCTGACAACACTGTTCACAAAATTTGTAAACTTTGGTGTGCTGTGGTGAAACACTGAAACACGTTTTTAAAAACATAACCAAACATTTTATAACTTAAAACGAAGAATGTCTGCTACTCAATGCGATATTTTAGAATCATGTATAAAATTGTGGTTCGGTCCCGTGATGGCCCAAGTGAGCAGGTTACTTATGCGTGGTACCTGCTCCATTTACAAAATCAAACAACAATCTGAATTATCGCTCTCTCAGGTATGTTGTAAGTTCAAATTTCTTGATTTTTCGTCTCATGAATTATAATTTCAGATTAAAGAAGCTCTTTGCTACTTGGTCAAGTATAATTTTGTCCAGTGTCGGTTAGGACCTGGCAAGTTAAACGCGACCTATCATGCGAATATTGAGAACATGAAACTTTTAATTCGTTATCCTAAGTTCATACCTTTGATTAAGCGTAAGTTTGGTGAAGAGTGTGAATCGTTGATCGAAATGCTGGTTAGCTCGGGATGTATGATTGCTTCTGATTTAATTGCTCGGGTTGCTACTATTTTGAAGGACGATAAAAATATAACTGTCTCTGTGAAGGATATTAAAGATAAGTTTATAAGTTTGGTGAACGCCAAATACGTGAAGCATTTTCAAGACTATAGTGCAAATGAAGCTGAAGATAGTTTTGTGTTGCCTTCTATTGATGTTCAAGTTTTAAGCAAGAATATGAACAACCAAGGTACCGAAGAAGTTGGTGACGAGGGAGTTTACTGGACATTAAATCCAGATCGTTTTTATCAGGATATTAGAGATCACCTTATTGTTCAAGCTGTAAAGAATATATTGGATGAAAATGCTGGGGAATTAATGAGAGTTATGCTAGAACAAATGTATATTCGCACTCAGCCTTGGGAAGTTGTTTCCAACCCAATTCCAATATCAGAAATTAAAGAAATAATAAAGAAACAAAATTCCCATCCAGACTTGATCAATTATTTTGATCAATATGTTACTGTTATGGGTAAGTTTACTATATTTTGTCATTAAGGAGATCTAGTCTAGAGCAAGGGTCGACAAATCGCAGTTTGCAAGCAAGCACAGTTGAGTTTCCGCTTTGACAAAAGAAAAGGAGCAAAATTTTACTCAATGATTTGAAAAAGAGCTCCCCAAACTACACAAGATTAGTTTAAGTTTAAAATATTTTAATCATTGTATTGTTGATATTTGGCTCTGTTGATTAATAATAAGTTTGACAACCAGTGGTCTAGAGAGATTTTTTTAAATGGTTTATAATATTGAGATTATACTGGTGTAAAATTCCGAATATCACACACTTGCTTGCTCCGGTCTAGTTCGTTTTACAGGAGCAGATATAGCTTTTTCAGGGATTAGGTTTAATGTTTGTAAAAAAAATAATACCAGAATTCGATTTCAAAAATTTCCAAACGAATTATTTTAAACTATAAAAATTTTACACTTTGATCGAGTATTGAACTTACGATTTCAATTTATCAATTTAATATCCAAATCTTCTAATCAAATTAATATTAAGTCTAAAATTAAAATTCCACTCAAAGAAGAAATCGCTCATCCAAAAATAAATCTTTATTAATAAAAATAATTTTCAACTTACAAAAACTCTTAGCTGCAGTCAAATCCGACCAAAAGTTCTCAAATAATTCAAATTGACAATATTCAAATATAAAATCACAATTTCAAATTTATTTTGCTCGAAATGTATGAGATTAATTATTGAATAATTCTGAAATACTTTTCTGCTCATTTAAAATCAATTATCAAGATTTTGTTATGAGTTTTGACCTGTCTGAACCAAAATTGTTTAAATTATTAAACTCTCAAGTTGAATATTTTAATTTTTCCACTTTTGTCTATATTCGTTAAAAGAAACCGAAATGTACTTGGTTCTTTCTGAGAAAAGCCTAGGACGAGGTTCAATCATGTTTTAAGTTTAGCAAACGAATTTTGGACAATTTTCAAAGAACTGTGACATATTACAAAACCTTCTTCCTCAACGAGGTTATTAAGCACCGTCTTTTTTCTCTGTGAACTATATTTTTATAAGACTTGCAGATTCAGATTGCCAGCGCTGGAAGCAGCTGACATGCTTATTGTCTGTACAATCCTGAATAGTGATTTGTATGAACTCAGTTACTGTTTCGATCCATGTTTTTCCACAAAATTAATAAATGTTTACGGGAGATTTGTACAAGTATCCAACTGTTTCATACAAGGAAAGAGGGTATTTTATTTTATTAACGGGCTCCAAATAGTCTTCATTCAAAAGAAGCTTAATAGTTAGGGAATTCTTAAAACAGGATCAAGCATTAAAAATGATTTAAAAGTGGTTTAAAGAAGGTATATGAATTTTATCTAATTGCATTAAGGGTATATTTTCAATTTCTTTTCTTGAGGATGGCTCTGAAGATTTATTTATCACTTTGTCTGCGTTAGGAGAACACTTAACTGTCGGCTTCTTTGATTACTTCTGTTAAATTCGAATCTTAAAATTTTTTAATTTATCGAGCTTGATTTTTTGATCTTTTGCATTATAATAACGAAACCTATAATTTAATCATTGAACTGCAATGGAACTAAAATCATAAATATTAGTTAATTTTAGGTTTCGTTGTTATACATCAGATATTGTAACATCAAATTAAATTTTTTCCCAATTTTTTTAACTGCAAATGTAGATGGCTGAAATTTAGATTTTGTTACAGTAAATTTAAAATCATTAAGCTAAGATTCTCATGTTGTGATTGCTAACCTACTTTTGTAATAAAACGAACCAAATCCGATAGTGATCCCTCATAACTTAATATAAGATTACACTAAAGTTATTTGGCACTTTTTCACAAACAAAAAAAGTTAAAACATATGTATGTTACAACAATATTTTACAAGTCATATCGATAGCAACTTTAAAAAAAATTAATCTACATTGATGCAACGAACAATATACCTACCATTCTTATTGAGTAACTGTAAATATTTTTTTCTAGAGGAACATTCGTATGAAATCATCACAAAATGTGGCTCAGTAGGTGGCGGTTCCTACCGAATTGAAATGAAGAAAATAATGAAGCTCTTAGCCTACGAAATTGTCCGCTATGTGATCGAAGAACGATTTGGGTCTGAAGCTGCTAGAATTTACAACCTGATTGTACTCGAGAAGTACATAGAAATTGACCAAATCGTAAATACGGTGATGCTTCCATCAAAAGATATAAATTTGTTGATTTACGAGTTGTTGGAAAATAATTTTATATTTATGAGCGATATAAAGAAACCCACTTTAAATACTATGTCTTCCAGCAGGTCCAATGTTTTATTTTACACCAAGTTAGACGCAACTGTATATTCAATATTAGAACTATGTTATGTGACTTTGTATAAAGGGGTTACTCGGAAGGAACATGAGCGTAATTTAAATAAACAAATTATAGATAAAAAGCGAAGAGTTGATACGATTGTCCTTGCAATGCGAGCACAAAATGCAACTGAGGAACAATTGGCCGATATCGAAGATATGATTACTCCCCCCGAATACGAATTATTAAATAAAATTTCTTACAAGGCAAAGAAATTAGATATGATTGAGATGGAAGTTGATGATACTGTTTTCTTGTTAGCCACATATTTGAAATATCATTAATGTATGTATTATAATTAATGATTTTGTATCAAAATTATTAAGTTTATGTTATTAACTGTAAATAAATTTTTCCTTAAATTTCAGTTTATAGATTTGCTCTTGATTCTATGCCCTTCACCTTTGTTTAAATGGAAAAGCTCCAGTTTTGAATCTGAATTTTTTGTTTGTATTTTTGTGAAACAAATTAATGAAGAGTGGTTTTTAAATTTATATAGTGTGAAAACTCTTTCATTATTTTATTACAGGCCGACACTTCTGTAGTACTTGTAATTCCAATTTTTTATTACATTGTTTTACATAATTTCGTAAATATAAATTTTATTTCATTTTTATAGTATAGTATAATTTTCGATCGCAAAATATACTATTAATTTCTCAGTTTCAATCGGGATCATTTTGTTTACTAAGAAGTTATTCTTAATGATATGAAAATTTTAGGGAGTGATTCTTTTGGTTATTTTTTACAGAAATAAATATTTTAAATTTTACTATGATGGATAAAAAGAAAATAAAATTTCATACAAAAAGTAGAAAAGATGAAGATTTCTAAATCGATTTGAAATTGATAGCTCTGAAAATTATATGCTTATAAGAAAAATTTGATCTAAAATGGCCGAGGATCGACTTGAATCAAGCCATAACATCAAGAGCAGATACAGATTATGGCTCTGAAATAGATACAATTTGGTAAGTTGAAATATTTTATTTTATCTTATAGCTTCAGACGATAGTGTTCTAGATCATTGCAACCATAGATGATCGTAACATTTTAACAATAGCAAATTTAATGTACAACTTCATATGCCTGAAGCTAATTTCTTGAAGGTAATATGTGTTTCCATCAAGTTGAATGTTATGTCATCTAAAATTTTATTACATTCCGCCCATATCCATGTCAGATTAAGTAAAACGTTTTGTTTAAAAAGAAACATAGTTTAAAAAAACTAAAAATAATAAAATATTAATATTTGCAGAGAGGTCGCGAACCTATTTTTCAACTTTTTCTTTTTTCGTAATTAGGAAATTTAATACTAACTCTATACGTTAGAAAAACTTTCAAGTCCGAAGTTAATCTTTTTTGTCTGGTTTACTTTTCAGAATTACTGTAATTCATTTGGAACCGTCGAAATTAAAGTGCAATTGCTACTACTGGATGACTGTAATTCTAGTGACTTTTTTAGGTAGACCAAATTAGAGCTAATCACGGAGTCATTGTTGAAGTAAACCTGTGGGTGTAAATTTAATTCTACATGATCCTTTGGTAACTTGGTCTTGTTGGCTTTTGCAAAAATATATATAAAATTTAAGCTCATCTTCTAGCAATGTTTACTTGGTTACAATGTTTACATTGATTTGCAATCAGCTCATTCCATTTCATCAATTTCATTTTAATTTTTTATCAAGATTTTTATTTGGTTTGACTTTGGATGAAGTTCCAGCGGCTTAATAATAATCCGCATAATTGTTTTGCAATTTCACCAATTCAATTAATATAATTCCACTAATTTGAAATTATTAATTCAGAAAATTTCAATTTAATAGCTTTAATTCAAAATAAATCAGGGCACGAAAGTGTTGCCGAGCGTCCTCTTCAAATCAAAATAATTGTATTCCTTGTGATGTGAAGAATAAAGAAAATAAGTTTAATAAATTGGATTAATACTTTTCTTTATTATAATATAATTTATACATTTACATTTTTATGCAAAAAAGCTATAATTAATAACAATAAATTTTTGAACAAATTTTTATATTGTCACACTCACAACAATGGCGATTGTTGTGCATTTTCTACATTAGTTTTATTTGTACATTTAATATCAACATTAAATTCGCTGGTGTGCAAAACGAAACCTCCACTTTCTTGAAACTTTTTCATGCATTGAAATAAATTCAAAAACGATTTTCTGAAACCGCAATTCATGAAACAATAGGTAATTGGATTACAACAACTCGATGTGTAAGCTAATAATTGGAAAAAGCTAATTCCTGTGTAACCAATGCTATTGTAAACCAGAGACGGCTCAAAAAGTGCTATTGTATTAATAATATACAATGGCGTCCAACAAAGAAAAAATTCGAGCACCACAGCAAATAGCATTTTAATTACCCTCTTTTTATTTATAAGGCTTTTTTCAGCGTTGGTTCTTCGCAATCCTTTTCCCATTTTTTTCGATATACTTGAGCTTGATAAATCGTTGGACGAACAATTTCGTAGTTTTCTTACTTCGGATGGCTCGTGTATACAATATTCCCATTTGTTGCCACTCGAACGACTTCGATTTATGCAAATTTGAGTTAATTCCTTAGCTGAAACAATTGAATAGAATATTAGTTGTAATAATTATTGTTCGCTGGCTTTATTGTCTACCAAACACAATTAGCTGAAATGAGTAATCGTTTTATGAAAGAAAAATGGTGCGCGCGAATATATCAGCGTTTAAATTTTTACAACATGGAATCTACCAGATAGTACATAATATAGCAATGGGGTTTAGCGCTCCAAGTATAATATTATATAATATATAAACCCGATCCTTGTTAAACAAACAATTTATTTAAGTTTGCTTAGTTATTATTACCAAAATTATCCACAATAATTGATAATCAGTGGCTTGACGAGGAGTTGACAACACTAATAATTCATGAAAGCTTAATAATTCTAATTTGATTACGTCACCGTCATTGTGTGCTTTTTAAGCATTAAAAAATTTCTATTGTACCTAATAATAGAAAGTTTGTCAGCAGAAGGGAAGCAGGTGAGAATTTGTTAAGGAAGTTTTGAAGTGCCAACTTGAACTACAAATTAAGAGTAGACATAACTTTTCTTAATTATAAAATGCAGATGTTGTTTAATTTATGCAAACAATTTTTTTCTTTTCAAATAAATAATAACTTTAGTTATGAAAAATTCTGTTTACTGCTATTTGACTGCTAAATTTTAAGAAAGTTCTTTTGCGAGGAGATAACTCTTCGCGATGAGTTATGCAGAAGTAGGTGCAAGGGTGCAGTCTGCGAATTACACGACAGGATGATACATCATAAACTGTTCGCCACTTTTACTGATGAGAATATTCTGGATTTAAACGGGGCTATATATCTTGCTCTGTTTATCAATTAGCGTGCAGTTGATAAAAAAACTGACGTCTATTTGATAGATTTGTCATCGAGTTTTGCTGATCGTGGTTGATGGGACATTAATTCGCGATCAATTGTAAAATAAATTGCTCGAATATTATTTATATATTTTTTTACAAATTGCAAAGCAATTATCTTTATTATTTATCTTTGACCACTTTATTATTATCGTCAAGCGTATTAAATTATTTTCTTCTCAGTTAGTTTCTAAGCTTTAGGCGATTTAAACATTTCACGGATTTAGATTACGTAGAATATGTTCGCTGGACCAAATTTAAACGAGAATCGAGTTAATTCCAAGTTTCGAGTATATAACAAATAATTACTTATTCACAACTTTGATAGTATTTAAATTACAACAGAGGCAAACATTTTGGTATTTTCAAAACAAAGCACGAAATGCTAAAAACGTAAAAGCTATCCGTTCTTTATTGCCTTCAATCTCCGAACGATACCACTCTCTAATTTATCGCAGACATAATTTATTTGCGCATCTCAAGAGTCGAGCATTTAAATCATGTTAGGTTATGTTAACAATTAAGAGGATCCAACTTTGAACTTACAAAGAATTAAATATTGAAAAGATGTAATGGTGCCGGAGGTCGAATTTTAGTACCGGTTAGAGGTGGTAGCTAAAATACGGAGCGGGAATGAGTTTCGTTGAGAGAAAATTCGAAGTAAAATAAAAGAAAAAAGTAAATTTTTAAATAATAAGTTCAAATATATAGGATTGTTACAATCGTGTACAGATAACGATAGCATTCCATTTCAATTGCATTAGCTTTAAAATTGAATAGACATTTTTGGAAAGTAAAAATATAGTTTTTATCAAAGACGATAAATTCTTTATTTTATCAGGTAGAACACGGCAATATATATATATAGATACATTTAAAAGTTGTGGCAGCATAACAAGCTTTATTTCTTTTTTAAATTGGTCTATCAAATGAATTAGGTAGAAAAACAGGATAAAAGAAATTGAGTAAAAGAAGAATGCCGCCCAATAAAACGTAATTGAACAAATTATGAAAACAAAGGCAACAGACAATTATTATTAAAAGGTATTTTTCGTAGAAATTAGAGTTCTAAAATAACAGAATTGTTACTGAGATATCGCGTGTTGACCGCAAGTTTTTAGCTAAATAACTTAATATAATAATTATTATTATTAAGGCTCGGAATCAAATTGAAACAATTCAACTATTCGAATATTTTTTGAATACCGAAATACAAATAATATTTAAACAGATTAATTTAAACGAATTAAACGAATAATTTGAATATTCGAATAAAATGAATATTCGAATGCTCATATTATTATTATTTGAATACTCAGATAATTTCATTATGTGAATATTTGTAATATTTCTCTTTGTAGATAAGAGAAATGTTGTAGAATTTGAAATGGACCAATCTAAATTTTTTCTTTAATTTCCAAAATAATTGATTTTAAAGTTTCGAATTTCACATAGAAGCCAGTGAATAGCTCATTTTGTTGACTGTACATGTGCTCGACGTAAATAAGTGCAGTAGTATGTAAGGTTTAGTGGGCGGAGCCGGCTACAGTTCACTTCCAGTCGTGCTACTGCTAACATCATTTAATAAATTTATTTTAAATTGAATTTCGTTAATTATAGCTGAATTTAACTTAAAAATAAAAATTCTATTTTTCTAGTTCTGGCAATGTTCTTAACGATTTGAGCTATTCGAAAATCCTGTCTTTGTAGATCTGTAATTTTCAAGTTGGGACCGTTTCAGAGTTTGTTTTAATGACAGGAGCGACTCAAAGATTCACTATCTAAGTAGATCCGTCATTGCCCAAAAATGAAAACACCCCATCGGCAAGGAAACCCTTACAGAAACAGCTAAAAGAAACAGAACAGAAATACACACATTCAGTTTTGACCATTTTTACCCAAAATTAAACCATAATTTACCATAAATTCCATTAGAAAATTTTTAAATTTGTAAGGCCACATTACGTGCTACTCCTATTAACGTACCAAGCTTGCACTTGGCAATCATGGTTTTTCAAGTACTTGAATATTTTAGTAGGGTATTAAGATTGCTAGATGCATAGCTCATAAATCGAACTGCGGTTTACCGCTCCATAACATGTCGATTTAAGCTCGGTTACCATGTTGTTGATTTCTAAAAAATACTTTCAAAACAATAGCAAACAACAAAAGGATAATTAATTAAGAAATACTAATTGCAGATAAAAAATAGAAAAATCATATAAATAACTTAAATATTTCAGAATTTAACGAATAACAATTCAGGAACGACAGCAAAATACATATGTTCGGTCATCCTCTCTATAACCACTCGTGCTTGGTCAACATTTTTACTAATCTAAACAAATATGGAAACCAATTGACTTCTACACCAATCGAGGTTCACTACACCAATACAGTCAGTGCGGCCGGCAATCGATATTATTTCTCCTAGTAATTATTAGTAAATATGATATTTATTTATTATCTTTAAGGTCTATTTTCTATGACGCAACTGTGACTTTCCATCACCAAAAACAAAAAATACAACCAATTGATCGAATACCAGTGATAATTTGCATAACTGCAATTTAAACGATTTTTTTTTCAATTGTTTTATAACATTGAACGAAATACCTTAATTCTTATATTAAATTAAACAAAACATTTTAATTATTGTGATTCTGCTATATGTTTCTGCTATATGTATTGTGCTATACTGCTTCTGCTATACATATTGTACTTGGTGAAATAGTTTAAATAAATATCCTCTCGTGCATTTAAATTGGTAGACAATTTTTTTTCAGTATTTACTCGTACTTTTTGAAATGCATTAATGAACTCAAAAAATTTGTCGGCAATTTTGAATGCACTTGGAATATGTATATTGCATATGATAAATATAAAATTCATGTGACAAATACTAATTATAAGTGGCAAATATTTATTATATTCAAGTGACAAAAAGAATTTTTTTATGGCATATAATTAGTTCTCATTATTTGTTACATTTTTTTCAAACAACCGTCGTCGTAACGTTTTTACTTTGTGCACCTGGGCTTTAAAACTATCGGCATTTTAAATTTAAAAAGACAAGGAGAGATTAATGAGGAAGAATTTGTGCTTTTTTCTGGAGTTAATAAGCAAGGCAGAAATGGAACAGGTTTTATAATTGCAAAAAAAAAGAAATCTTACATTTTATACCTATGTTTGGATGACTATCGTACCCGAGAATTAAGATGAAACCTAATAACTTGTCATTTAAAAATTACACGTAAAAAGGGCGAAAAACTGAATGTGTTTATTTGATTGGTTATTTTCATAAGATTAGCCCTCTCATGGAGAGTTTTTATTTTATATAAGTATTTTTGGGCAGAAATAGAGGGTAAAATATTGAAAAAATCCCTGAAGTACCCCAACTCGAAAACTACTGATTCAAAAAGACACAGAACTCTGAGTAGCTCAAAAACTTTAAAAAACTCTGAAGCGGCTCAAACTCGAAAATTACGAATCTGGAAAAACAGGATATTTGTTTTTAAGTTAAATTCGACTAAAGTTAACGACATCCAATTTTAAATAAATTTATAATACGTCGTCGTCATGCAATTAGCATGCTACTGCTACTACTGCAGTAGTCACAGTTAGTAGGGCCGCCAGTAGTTCACTTCTAGCCGTACTACTGCTGTGCTACTAACTAATCAGAATCATGAATGGCCATATGAAGTGCCGTGCAAGCTCATATACCTCCTTTAAGATGGCTGGTGAGAAAACGCACCTGAATTGGTATCGGGTTGGGGAATTAGCACACATTCGTCTACTGATGACTGCTTGAAGAAATATTGATTTAGAAGAATTGACTAATAGAAATATGCCTTTATAGCCTTCATACAAAACAAGTGCTGCTATGGCGTGCGGTCTACCGACCAGCGCAGGTCTACCGGTTAGGGTGGATTCGAGATTTGCCGTGATTGCGTTAAAACCGACCCTTCCCACCTTCCACTCCCGACTGTTTTGACAAACGCTATACTCACTAGAAATATCCTTCTAGACCGCGGTCCTACTCGGTAGAGTGTGCTATTAGCAAGGGAGACGTGTACATCCATTTGCGACAAATTATTATATATAGGTAGGTTGTCTAGAACAGTAGTTCCCAAAGTGGTCTATATGGACCCCCAGGGGTCGACGACGACCTGCAAAGAGTTTATGTCAGAGAAAAAGAAAATTGGGGTCAACGATAGTGGATCTTATTTAGTAATAGTAGTTACCTAAGTGATACTTGGGCACTATTGCAGAAACTATTATAGCACCCCTGGGTTAAATTTAAATTAACATCCTTTTCGCATATCTAGTGGAACGGGGTTTCAGTGCGGATGCCAATCTCCTAACAAAGAAACAAACTGGACGTCATTAACCGAGGAGGTTTGAGATTAAACCTAACTAAATTGATAATAACTGAATTGTTAAGAAAGCATCAGGTTCATCCCTTCCACTAAAAAGATTAATATTATTCTTCGTTATTTTATGTAACAGATAATAAATTTTAATTTGGTTAGTCTTAATTTGAACCGAAAAACATGGCAAGTGGTCTACGAAACAAAACAAAAATGGGAACCACTGGTCTAGAACTAAGTCAAATTAGGTCTTAAATCTCAAGATTTTTGTATAATTTGAATGAAACTTTACACAATGGTAAACTGCATGTTTACGACAAATCGCCATTTTGCTATTCCTTATAGTATTTATTCTATGATATTCATTGTTCAATCCTTTTTGGCCAAAAACGTCATTGACCGGCCAAAGTCGTTAATAATATAATCAGATGAAAATATTTACATCATTATTTACCGATAACGGGCAACCACGTCAATGACCAGACGCGAAATGTATAAAATAATTTTTTTTAACTTTTCGCGAGAAATCAAGTTTTTTAAAATGCATTTTTAAGAAAATTTCACTTAGGTGTAAATAGTAAAAAGTATAATAGAAAAATAATCTCGTCCAAAGCTATGTATAAATGTAAAGGATTAACGGGATATTGGAACGCCAATAAAAACAAATAATCTGTTGGTCGACGTTTTGGTTTATTAATTAAACCATCCTCATGACTAAAAACAAAAAGAGAAAGCATGATTTTCAAACCAGAGGCAAGGGCTATAACACATACCTCACAGATAAAGATGGGGGGTGTTTTAAGCGTTAATAATTCTATCGGAAGGAAGACCAATAGTCTGTCAGGTGGCACATTAACCAAGTCAACAAAAATTACAAACGTGTAAATTAAAATTGCAAACATTAAAGCATACAACAATTCAAATAAAACAAATAGCGAGTGTCAAATATTTAAAATCAACACCTGACAGATATGCAAAGGTATCAAATAAAATATACCTGGTTTAGAAAAATAAAATGCAAGACGAAAAATTAACGAGTTAAATTTCTCCCTCCGAACAGAAAAACAATACTAAAAACAATGTGAGTAGCATAAAAACAACAACAACCCTATACAAAACAAACTCAAAAAATAGTATCACAATATAAAAATTAAAAAAAAAAAAGCAATTTCCATAAAAACACACAAGGCAAAAACAGAAAGCCATCAAGCAACCAGAGCACAAAGATCCAAAAGCATCCAGGAAGGTACACAATCCAAAAACACTATCACAACACGAACCAAGAGTCAACATTGTAAAGGTTTCAGGGTGGCAACATTTCGATCTTCCTCAAGTAACCTCTCAACAAATTCTTATAACCATTGTTTATGTACCCGTAATCCGTTTGTTTATTCATATTGTCTTCAGTAACAGAAATGTAGGCAGCCTCCAGAATGGTTCTTCTCTGGTAGTTAGATTCATAATTCAGAATACTTACATCTTCAGATGAAAAGCTATGCGAGTTCTCGATCATATGTTCAGCCAAACCGGTCGTTTTTGATCTTGATCTAATATCATATTGATGTTGTTTTACCCTGTTAAGTAACCGTTGTTTAGTTTGGCTTATGTATTTGAAATTGCAACTGCATTTGATGACGTAGATCAGATTATTTCTCTCCAGGCTAGGGATCTTATCCTTGGTTTTTGAAAAAATTAAGTTATTTAGGGAGAAGCGATTGCGAAAAGATAACATTAATTTGTTGTTGGTAAGTGCTTCCTTGAGAGTACTGTGGATTCTTTTAGCTAACCATCAGCGTGTTTAGTTATAAGGAGGTCCAGAAAGGGGATGGTAGAATTGCACTTCAATTCATACATAAAATCCAACAGGACATCGTAGGATTTGATTATAGAGAGGCTATTATCGACTTCTTTGCGAGGCACAGCAGTCAGTATGTCGTCCACATACAGCAAAAGAAAGGGCAAATCAAACTCAACCGTTCCAAAAAAGTTGCAAAGCAGGTCATTCATGACAAAGTTAGCGAAGATGGGTCACCCATAGCTGACCCAACCTGCTGTGAGTAAAAATGTCCATCGTAACTGAAGAAGCTATTATCAAAAATAGTAGACACCAAACCCACAAATACTTTCGATGGAATAGACGTGTAAGCGGCAATAAGGTCCCAATTATTGTAGAGAGACGAAATAACAGACTCTTTGGAGATGTTGGTAAAGAGTGATTTCACGTCGAAGGAGACCAGCACATAGTCTTGAGATAATTTGGCGGAAATAATCTTTTCTCTTGCTTCTGAAGGGTTCTTGATGTTAAATGGAAAAGATGGTATAGCGTTTTTTAAGATGTTGTTAATAAACTTCGCCAAAGAAATAGAGGGAGAGTCCACACAACTAATGACAGGTCTCAAGGGAACTCCACTTTTGTGGGCTTTAGACAAACCATAGGCCCGAGGGTATAACGAGTTGTATTTATTAAGGGATTTTCTTGTAGTGGCATCGATGTAGCCCTTCTCGTATAATGACTTAATGACCTTATTGAATTTACCCTGAATGGAGTTGGTAGGGTTACTGGCTAACTTCTTGTACGTGACATTATCTTGGAATAAGTTGTTCATTTTTTCTCTATAATCTTTCATGTGCATGATAACCGTGGAGTTGCCCTTATCAGCCTTGAGGACCAAGAGCTCAGGGTTTTCTCGGAGAAACTTTTTAGTGGTCCAAACTTGTATCAACATCACCCACAACTTCTGTAACAGTCTCCCTAACAAGGACATAGTGGCTAATATTTTAATAATCTATACTAATATTATAAAAAGGTAAAATTTGTTTGTTTGTATGTTAGGGGTAATCTCCGGAACTAATGATCCGATTCTGAAAATTTTTTCACTGATAGATAGCTACATTATTGCCGAGTGATATAGGCTTTATTAAATTATTTATTTAACGTGTGTTTTAGTCATAGATCATGATCATAGTAAATTTATGAAGAAACAATCACCGCGATAAGAAATTGAAAATAAGCAGTACTATTAAATACAACTTGTAAACATGCACCTGCACATATCTATTTCCTACGTCACGTAAAATGCTTGATTAGCTTCTTTTTGTGTAATTCAGTTTAAAATAATTTGTTGCTGATTTTAATAATGTATGGCAGACATGTAGGTCTTCGTCTATTAACTCCATTGTTTAATATTTACTAACCATTAATCCCATACATGAGTACATGAGCACTATCGAGTCTCTTCGTACGACTTTATGGTAGAATAATTATGGCTTTCAGGTATACTACCGATATTCTCTTTGTGAGGCCGAACAGCCAGGTCAATCACTTATTAGTGATAGTAAATTATATATCAAATACTTATTTTAATTATAATACTAATTATAACATCTTATAAAATATTTGTTTTTAATAAATATAATATCTTAGTTAATTTTTTTTGCTAAATATTTTATAAATAACGCGAGATGCTAAAATCATTTTTATGTTTCATTACAATGTGATATGATCTACGAGATGTCGTAAAAACTAAAACTTACTTTCATGTGCTTTAAAAGACTTTTCCCTTCGAATGCCTTTCCATAATGTTCGGGTGATGAGAGAATATGTGATAGCCAACACTAATAACGGAATTACTAATAAAATTACATCTAGGAGGAGATTGTATCCTTTTTCAAATTCGACCGACGGCCAATTTTCTCGACACTTGTGATGTCCTGCAAAAAATTACAATTATTATAGAACTCGAGATAAAAATTAAGAAATAGAATTTCGATAAAATGTAAAAAAGGTGTAAGAAAAAATTAAATTTTTGTGGGGCCGGGGGCGTCAAAAAATGATTTTGTGTTTAATTAAAACACTACAGTGAATGGCGTTTGTGAAAATTAAATCAAAATAAATAATTATTTAATTAAAAACAAATATTAAAATCAATTAAATAATTTGAAAAGCATAATAATAAATTCAAAATCGAGTAGAAACGATTCAAAGGCTTTCAACAAGTTATTAACCACAAATCTTTGTTAAGTACATGCAAAGTAAAGTCACGAAACACTTTATACCATAATTTTATTTGAATATGAAGTAGTGAATAAGGAAAATAAGATGAAAGGCAAGGAACATTGATTTATTTTATGTTTACGAAATTCAATTAAATTCAACAATCACAAACCTAAAAGTAATTGATGATTGGTAACATGAAACTCGATATTCTTATACAAAGGAATTTTTTAAATAAAAATTTAACAAGATTGTGACGTTATGATCCTGTGACTGAGTTAAACGAGTCAACGTGTTTATGTTTTTGTAAAACATAACAAATTGTTCTAACACATTGTTTCCCAAATAACACAGAATAATTTGAGTTATCTAGAAATATAGCAGACGTGATCTATGTCTGCGTAGTCAATTTATATTCAGCGCAATATTCTCTTTGATATATTCAATTAATTTTTAGTAACTTTAGCAACCTTTTGGGGGAGCAAATGATCAAAAACAGTACAAAGTTTACAGGAGTACAAAGAAGCCGAAACATAACTGGAAAATAAATTAGAAGACACCTTTTCGAGAATGTTTACTATGTGATCTGAAAATTTATTTTGGAATATAAAAAACGCCGGAAATTTTCCTTTTCGCACTTTTATTTTCTCTAAGTTAATTTTACAGGAAACTCTCTGGCATTGGCAACTTGTTCTCTCGCATATAGAGCGACACTTGGATTTTACTAAGAACTTGTAAATGAGTTATGCTAAAATCTGACCATGCCACATGGCGAAAGTTGTAAGATTCAAATTTCACACATTATAAAATTTTTTCAATCAAAAATGTTTGTATAAGTAGGTACTACCTCACTGTTTTGATATTCATATATCTGACCTAAAAATAACTTTGGTGTTACTTTTAAATCTTAGAAAATCCATGTTTTTAGAAATAAGTTTTCTACCAAAACAAGAACCATCTTTTACTTTCCTTTCTACTTGAAAAAAGTTTGAAAGTTTAACGTTGAAATTAGCAGTTTAGAAAAGTGGACAACCCTAAACTTGTGATATTGTTCACTACTGTGCGTAATGAAGTTACAAGTTATGAAATTGTTCGAGGTTTTTCGTTCTATAACTCGCCATGTTGTAGCCACCAAGCCATACGGCCAACTGGTTTTCGGGTCGATATTTTTAGAACATTTAAAAAGGTTTTATGGTCTCAATAATTTACAAATTTAATTTTATAAACCTTAAATTAATACTGTGATTGTCGTTAGCACGAAATTTAATAAATGTAAAGTGTCGTTCGCGGGAGTGAAAATTATTACGTATTCAGGTTGTCATATTGTGTTTTACAACGTTGAGATGGGTTATTCTCGCTTTTCATACAACTTTTCGTGACAGAGATTGATTTTGTTGGGTGACTAACATAATAAGTTATAGTGAAGTTATTTCTTATAAATAAATGTAATAAATTATTCTTTTTGAATTTCGCGCTTATAGATCCATTGCCAAAAAACCGGCAGTGCATCCACCTGTAGGTATGGTTTTCTTATCTTTATTGTAACGTGGAAAAGCTTGGTTGCACGGAAAATTATGATTTTAAAATGTTAAGATGATCGCAATTTATTTTCACTACAATATACGTCAGTTTCTCGAATAAAAGTCGTAAATAAATCTACTTGCTGGGAGGTGTAAATTTTTATAAAAGCTCTGCATTCATATAGTGGGTGGGAATAGAATTTTAAATGCAGCCGCTGGGCTGCGCTGTTAAGATGGATGATCTGGTATATCCTCTTCAACTAAGCACGAACTCTTTTTTTGTATAACATGGAACATAGTTGATATTTCTGCTGAAAATTACGTCAAACTAAAGATGATAAATAATTTAGAATGCACTTTAAAATGGAAACTCTCGATCGAAATTATTTATCG
The DNA here is from genome assembly GCA_911387805.1 of Cantharis rustica. NCBI lineage: Eukaryota > Metazoa > Arthropoda > Insecta > Coleoptera > Cantharidae > Cantharis > Cantharis rustica. The sequence goes on along the minus strand of OU426878.1, from coordinate 46,830,126 downwards.
CCTTTCATCGCTACCGACTTTGTTATCTTTTTTTAAAACTTTGTTATTGGTTTATTTTCAAAGATAATTAAATCCAAAAATTTGATGTGCTCGTAAGCTTAAATAAGAGATAAAAATAAAGAGATAAAACGACGACATACAACTGGGTGCTCTAGTGGTCAGCGCGCTAAAGTTTAAATTTCTTACTATTTTAAACTTGAGTTACCTTCCAGTTACTGGAACAGTTACGGCACTGGAACTGGAATAAGTACATAATTATTATCGGCAACTGTGAATAATCTTTTTTAATACGGGTATAATTATACTTTAACCCCATATTTCTATAGAAGCAACCGCCATTAGTTTATAGATAGTGCTAATGGTTTTTCAAGTATTTCTCTAATTATTTCTTGTATCAGATGTTTAATATTTCACGTAATTTCAATATTTCCTATCTCAAATTAAAAGTATGTCAATTCTTTTAACCAATGTTTTTATTAAAACTGGTATCGATTCCTTTCTAAAAAAAGGGAAAAAGCGGGTAAAAGAAAGGGTATATCCTTTTTAAATCTTAAAAAATAGTGAGTTTTAGGCGGCAAACTTACAAACAAAAATTTGAAAATGCGTTTAATTTGCTTTAAAATTTATTTAAAAAGTTAAATCTTGAATAGAGGTGGGTTTAACAGGATAAATTAAAAACAAATTATTTTAATAATTTTAAGATGCGCTTAAGTTGAGTTAACATACATTGAAAAAATTGTTGCAAAAATTAATAAGGCCTTATTTTAAAAAGAAAGAAAAATAAATCAAACTTTTCTATCCAGACTCGAGTTGGACATAAACTGTAGAGCCTTTGGACATTGGACCTGAATCGTAAATTGCTTCCAGTTTTCATGTCGAGCTAGAAAAACTACTATCTTTCAGGAATATTTATTAATTGAAAAATAAAACCACACAAACACGAAAATTGCATTTATTTTGAATATTTCCTTGAAGCGGTCCTGCAGTTAAGAAAATACCGTTGCTTTCTTTGGTGCAGTTTATGGACAAATCCTCAATACAATAGAAGAGCAAAAATGATTAGTTGTTTTTTAAATTAAAATTTTTACCTGTAAACGCATTGATAAGAGTAGTGCTTTTAAATTTACAAACATACAAATCGACAACGTTCAATTTATCAGATATATGGTTTGGAATAATTACCAAAATCATTGCATGATAAAATATTTCTAGGTCATTTTATATTCAACTTTCGTAGGTTAGATTTGTAATATAAAGGTAATATTTATTTTAACAATAATTTTTGTAAAACGTGCATTGTTAATCCTTGAGGTGCAAAACATATTAGGTACCGTTATAATAACGATCGCTTCAGAGCCAGGTAATTTTGAAAATTCTTATTGCAACTTTTTAAATAAAATTTTTTTTAGGATTTTTAACAGTTATTATACAATCAAGGCAACGTGGTAGGATGATACCACAATATACACTATTACTAGGTATAACGCAGTTGCATCAAAATTAATTGAAAAAAATTTCCAAAAATATTTTGAGGTGGGGAATTGGCATTCATCGCCCTTACGGTTTATTGGTTGTTTAGCATACAATTAAAGGGTTGTTTACGTTATTTAATAACCGTCTATTAGTGCCTGTGTGACAACCAAGTAGGTATAGTGCCAGAGAAAGATACCAAAACTTGAAACCATGAGGTATTATCAGCAAATTACTTTTGCACATTATCCACAACAGCTATCACAACAAAACCAGTGCAGAGGATTTTGTGATAATGGACAATGTATAATTTGCTTTAGATTGGATATAATTGCGTTGTCGTTATGTGAGTTACGTGACAAGGAGGAATTTCAATCAATTTTTGCTCCGCCGTCAGCGACATTTACAACATTTGGGAAAAGGCGTTGTAAGCTTTGTGGACAAATTGTAGAACCAGGCAAGTTTATGTGTGGATGTGGGTCATTTCTTCAGTTTCAAAGCTTTTGAAGATGGAACCATGGACTAAATATTAAATTGCTTTATTTTGGTTATAATGTGTACATAAATGATATATTTTTGTAAATAATATATAATTGATATAATAATTATTTTATTTTATGATTCTATTTTTGCAATAATGAGAATATAATTTGTTAAATTTGTAGTTTCGTTTATTTAATTTTTGCATTTTATCTCTGAAAAGAAAAATTAAACTCACCTTGATTTGTGGGTTGAAGTTGACTCAGTAAAGCAATAGGACACATACAAATAAAGCTTCCACCCCAAATAGACAGTATTGTTTTATAAGCGTGTTTTACGGTTTGCCATCTTAAGGACCGCAGGGGGTGGCATATCGCATAATATCGTTCCACCGATATAGCAACCAACGTCCAGACACCCACAGCCACAGAGCAAGCTAGAACAAAATGTAAAAGTCAATGATTGATCGAATTGACCCGCATCTCAATATATTTTTTGCTTCTTTTATTTTAACACTAAACTAAAAATTCGTACCCGATATTAAATAATAAATTACAATTATTTCAATAAGAAATCCTATAATTTTTTTATATCAAGTCGAAATGTCTCACGTTTCAAGTTCAATTTATTTTATTGTTCTACATCAGGTTGTGCAGACAATGCGTGATTGCCTCATTCAGACGCAACACTCCAAAATTGAAAACTCCTCGCACGAAGTGACTGAGTTTCTTTTATATTGGTATTATTTCAATTAAATAAAAAAGCGATTTTTGGAAACAATTTATCCCGATGTAGGTTAATTAAAAGTGCAAGAGAATATTTTCTACAAAAAACGGATTTTATTAAAAACGAAAGCTCTAATTTTTAGTTCCATTATTTTGCTAGTCCTGCCTCTTTGGGGAAGTTAACGCGCGCATTTTAACTTTTAATTTCTGATTTATAATAAACAAGACTTAGTTAACGCTTAATTTTTCACGATTTTCAACGTTTATATATTCGACGAGCGTTGTTGACTGATATAAATAGCATTCTTAACGAAGCACAGTAAAATAATTGCTTCATTTTATCTGACGACTTCCCTAATTACTAATTTTAACTAAATTTACATAAAAATAGCTTAATAAAAAATCAAAGTAACAAACCATATTTTAAAGACCCACAAAATAAAGTTAAAGTACTTCTGATTTAACTGTGAGTATGTCAGAATGCCAGCCGTAAGAATTCAGTCGTAGCGGAGTTGAAAAATAATTATGGTATTCACTCTCCGGTATATTTAACACGTGGTAAATTTACCACACATTTATACCATATCTGTGAACACACCTCGTGGTATTGAGTCTTGGTATTTTAACTTTAACCCTACTTAGGCACAATCAGCTGTTATTATTTTTGTAAGTAGTAGTTACTTTAAATCTGCTTTAAATCAGCTGTGTGCACTTCGCCATATTAGAAGTAAAACTACAAAAACGCAGAAAAGCGACGCACTGGTTTAACTTTACCATACTAGAAATACACGGTCGTGACTTACTTACGAATACCACGAGGTATGGTATTTGCTCTTATGGGAGATTACTACACAGTCAAATAACACCCTGGTAAACATGATATATTTACCACGGGGTAAATTTACCACGGGATATACCAGAGAGTGTGAATACCCTAATGTCAATTGTTTGTCATTTTCGCATTCATCAAAATTCTTAGTTTATTAAGTAACTGAACTGATTATTAAAATCAATTTAATACTGTTTGAGTTATCAAATAATATCTTTAATTTCATTTATTGTTTCTTGTTCTAAATTTTTTTAAATTAATTTAGTTTAAGAAAGGTGCTCTAAACAACCGCAAGCACCTTCTAGACATTTTTTGATTCAAAGAAGAATCAAAATAATTAATCTTATCTATGCAGTGTTTGTACACGTTTTTATATTTATTTTTTCAAATTACAATCAAAATTTGCCATAAGCGGGGTCTACCTTCTCCCCGTACTCTCTACCCTAAATATGCATATAACTATGTCGTATGTATATAACTATGTATATAACAGGGTCATATTTAAGGGGGGGGGAGTTACTACTCCCTCCCCCGAAATTATTTATCAATTAATAAAGTATTGGAAGTGCTTGTTCACAATGTACGTAAAGGCCTCGCTACATAGCCTGTGCTATGCTATGCTATGCCAATGTAAAATGTTAGTATAGCATGATCCAACATAGAAGTGTTTACATAGGTTGTGCTGTGCCATGCCATTAAGCTCCGCCTCTGACTTCGAGGTTGAAAATAACCAAAAATATTTTCAGGTTTTTGTAATTTTGTTTCGAAAACTAACAATATATTTTGATTATTTTTGTTGAGTTGTTTATATTTAAAATGGATGTGGAATTTAGTGACGTTGCTGTAGGTTTAATTTTACTGAATGTACTCTTACTTAAAAAAAAGGAAATCCGGTATTGCCTAAAAGTTCGTCGTTGGTGGGACACGGATGCGAAAGTATTAAAATTATTAATTATTGTTCATCTCTAATAAATTTCTCAACATTTTACGACTCAAAATAATAAAAATAACCTCAAAATCAATTGATTATAGGTACATCACCACAGAACATCTATACAAAATATACACAGAAGTAGGATCGAGTTCAACTTCTATGCTATGCTATGCCATGCTATGCCATGCGTAAGACATAAGATAAACATAACACAAACATAAGACCTAAAGTCTAACCATTGTTATAAAGTTTGAAAGGTGTTTGAAAATTTATTTGATCATTTAGTTTATTTTTTTGTTATACGCATGCGCACTTTCATATATTTCTTATGTTCATTGTAAACACTTTTGCGGCTTATGTCAAAATTATGTTTTATGCTTATGTTATCCTTATGCACGTCTTATGTTTTATGTACATTGTGAACAAGCACGAAGTCCGACTGCAATCGTAACAAAATCAGAAAAAACAAAAACAATCTTTAAAACTATAACAAAAACATTAAACTTGAAGTGTTTAAATAAAAATTAAAACTAAAGAGATACTATTTCTAATAAATTAAATCCCAAATTAAAAAATCGAAAATACGTATTAATTGTTTAATATATTAATCAATTTTCGATTTTTTGAAAAATAATTATATTGAAATAAATGAAATAGGTATTTTATCTTAATTCTTTCTATTATGATAAAAATTTTAAATTGATATAAATTGTTCGCACGAAAAATTTTAAAGGGAACACAAATTTTATGACCATCGACAGTATTGAAATTTCGGCAGCTTAGCTTAAAATAACACTTCCGCAATAAATTAGAGTGGGCATTGTAAACCCATAAATTGTTTTATATTTTGGTGTGAATTTTATGTATAAATGTACATTTGCTTAAGATTTGTGTAATTTTCTTTCGGTTTAATTTAGTTCTTCGTTTTGACAACATTATTTTATCATCGCCAAATGTAAATAAAAATTTAGTTCGTGATTTTTATTCAAATTTTAAAATTAAAAAATTTTATTTAAACACGGTTTATTACAAGCAAGGTTAAAATTAAAATATGAATAAGTTTAAACTTATTAAAAATATCGTAGTAAACAAAACTTTTAAAATGGCACGAACAAAATTTAAAAATATTTTTTGTTAACTTCCCTCGGCTTCGCCGTCGGGAAGTTGTTGAAAAAATTTTTCGTTGTGAAAGTTGTATTTTCAAATTTTCACTCCCTCGACAAATTATTTTCAACCATTAAATAAAGTTCACAAAAATCAAAATTTTCTCTCAATATCAAACTCAAATAAAGAAATGCCGCTCAAAAAAATAATCATACACAATATCCCAAGTGCATTCAAATTGTCTACTAATTTGAAATGCACGAGAGGATATTTATTTAGACTATTATTTCACGAATAAAATAGAAGGTTAATATAAATAATTAATTAAAAGTAAAAATCAATGTATCGTTTGTTATGTTTGTCATGACAATATAAAACAATCTTAATTATAAAGATGTCGCACAGTAAACGTTTTGGCGCAAATGATTTGCAAAATATTCAGAACGAAATTGAGAATCTCGTGCCAACAAATACAAAAAAATCAAAATCACCAGTTGGAAACAATTTAATAAGTTTTGCTTGGAAAAAAATTATAAATTGCAACAAGATACAACAATGGAAAAGCTGGTGCTTATGGTGTTATAATAATATAGGGTTATAATAATATGCCCAAAACCGATGGAAATGATTACAAAGAAAAATGTGGAAATACGGTTAGAAAATTAATACAAGAAAAATATTTTTCTGAATATAATATAATGTAAACATCAATCCGTTCAGTGCTATTGTATTTAAGGCGCTCTAGATGCACGAGATGCAAAAAAAGCATTACAAATTTAACCAGAAAACGGAAAGTGAGTTAAGCGCCTATTGCATTTCAGGAATATGACGAAATTGGAATTGTGCTTTCAAGAATAATTTAAATTGTAATTTTTCTTTAGTGTTATTTGAATTTATAAACATACAAATGAAACAATTTATAGATTTATAAAATGTACAAACTTATAATTTGAGTTAGTGCTGAAAGCACAATTTTTTCAAGCTAATAAGTAGATCTTAATATGTATTAAGGCTTTCGTCGTTTTCGCCATCTTGGCAAAATACCTCCTTCTACTCACTTTTCTGCAAACTTACATTTCAAAAACTAATATATTAGCAAAATTTAAATTTAAAAAAATTACCAAAGGTTTCAAATCAATTCAAAAATTACAACTGAGGCGTTCAAATTCTCCTTTCGTAACACGACAATATGTAAGCTTCTGCAAATACTGTGTACCCTGCCCTGTTGGCCACCCCGGGAAGAAGCTTTTTTTCTCTCAAAAGAGCGAAAGAGCAAAATAAGAAAGGCTAACGACTAGCTCTTATGTTCAATCATAGAACTATGCCAATCTCCATTGACCTAGTTTTAGGATACATGTTTACATAGTGCAAGACGATTTCAGTTGGTACTTTATTTTTTTTAATGCATTTATTTTGCCGATTTTAGCATGACTAACGGTTTAAGTTGGGACTTTAATTTTTTTATTTAGGTACTTATTTATTTATTTATCGAGTTCTTTCCATTTTTTATTTTATATTTTATGTTTGTGTTTTATTGTAGTTTTTTTTTTATTTTTTAAATAATATGATGTACTTTATACTTTTATTTTTTGTTTTGAATTTTAGTTTCCTTTGCAGTTTAATAAATTAGTTATTTATTTTTTAATTTTTTTAAACCCTCCTCCTGAAAACTAGTCTAGGCGATGCTATAATATAAAAACTAAAAAGCCATTCGAAGTAATTGCCGTGCTTTTTATATAACGCATATCAGTTTGATTGGTTAATTTTTTTTGTCGACACACATGGTGATGGCTTATCATGTTTGACTCATCATATATGACGTCATACATTAGTCATCAAATATAATTAAACGTTCTTCCGTAACAGTATGTTTATAAATTAATTTCAATAAATAAAATCAAAACTTCAAAATAAATTTTACAAATAAATAAATTAATGTTTCTGGCGTTTCAAAACACGACAATATATTTTACAAAATATTGCATTATTGTTTTGTTTATAACTAATAATTTCCCCTAAATACAATTTTTGCATTTAAACCCGGCTAATCCTCAACAAAGAAAATATCATAATATAGATTTCAAATGTTGCGGGATAATATTATATTAATAACTAGCTAGTACAGGCGGCCGAAGGCCAACTTTTAGTCATCTCCACTGTGTCGATTGTAATTGCTCGGCATTCAGCCTCATTCAGGGAACCACACAATGTAAAAACTCTATCAAGAGCAGAATGAGGAAGCGATTTACAGACTACTCGCTCCGTACTTTAAAATAAAACTAAAAGTGTCATGCAAGAGGTTAGAATCATCCAGGTTTACGATACACGCCCAGGGCTGATTCCAAGATTATTTGGATGAAAAAATAAGGGAAAAATGATATGCTGTTGACCGAAGCCTCCAAAGGTATGGATATTATACATACAAAGCATTTTACATAGAAAAATAATATTTAAAAAACAATAAAAACGACAATAATTCACATTTAACAAGTTTGGACTTAGAATATTTGAATAAACAAGAAAAAGAATTTTGAAAAAATTACGTTATAAAAATAATAAAAATTTAAAATCAAAATTTGTAATACGATGTAAAGGCTCTTATTTCATAATTATTTTAATATCATTGTGAATCGTGAAAAAATAATTTCACAATAATTATTTTAATATAATTTTAAAATAAGGATTTTTATATCGTATTACAAATTTTTATTTTAAATTGTTATTAAGTACAAACCTGTTAAATGTGAATTATTATCGTTTTTAACCGACTTCAAAAAAGGAGGAGGTTATCAATTCGGTTGTATTTTTTTTTATTTTTTATGTTTGTTACCTCAGAACTTCGTCATTTATGAACCGATTTTCAAAATTCTTTCGGCGTTGAATCAAGTATAGTTCCAAGTTTGTCCCATTAAAATTTCATTTGTATTGGACCTTGAACTTTGAAGATAAATCGGAAAAAACGTCAAACTTCTCCTCAACTCTCTTCAAAATCGGCGTAATAACGCATTAAGTACTGAGTATCTGTACCTTTTTATATATTAGCTGTTCTTGTCCGGTGGGTCAGAATCTTTTCTTAAGTACCCTACTGTTATTAATATTCTATTTTATTGTTATTAATTTTCTAAGTAGTACGTTAAGTATAAGGTAAATAGTAAATACATTTATATCAACTATGATCGGATTTTCATAATTATTTTTGCATTTAGTAGCGTCTACCCATACTCGCTTTCGATAAATAGTTATAGAACGCAACATGCACTAAAAAGCATGAAATAAAAAATTTAAAAAAATAAATAAAACCGACTTAAAAAAACTACTGTGAAAAAAATACACTAAAAAGTAAAAAATAATTACGTTATTTAGTTACTTTAACTAGCTGGCATAGGCGGTCAATTATTGTCATTTTTGCAGTCGGTGCCGGTCAAGATTTTAAGAAATTTAGTTTTAGTAATTTAGCCAGCTTGGCTGGCACCGACTTCAAAGATTACAATAATTTGAACGCCTATGCCAGCTAGTTGAAGTAACTAAATAACGTAATTATTTTTTACTTTTTAGTGCATTTTTTTCACAGTAGTTTTTTTTTTTGAAGTCGGTTTTATTTTTTTCAAATACTTTAGACATATATCAAGAAGAAGTGACAATCATGTGGGGCAACTCATTGTTCAAAGAAAAATAATTGGGACTAGACCAAAGGGCTGGTCCAATCAAGTCAGAGAAACTACCGAAAGCTTCATATACCAAGATATCCAAAAAGTTAGAAATAGAGAAAAATGGTGAGATATCGTGATGAGAGCCATTGAGATGACAGATCAGCAAAGCTGATCACGACTCTTCTGGCAAGAAGAAACAAAGAAAAAAAAGAAGAATTGAAAAAAGCTAATGTTTATTCTTTTGGTTTTAAATGCTTAGCTCCTTTAGTTCACAACTGTAAGAATTCTTTCAGACTCCCTGGAGTATAAAACTATACCTCTACCATTGTGAGATTTATTGGACTTCAACTTTTTTCAACTTTTTTTGATTTGCCTACCATATTATTCTTTATTAATATAAATAAAGTGGTTGATTAATATAAATTAACAGTAATACCATTTATATACAGTAGCGCTAAAACCCACAGTGAGTTTTGGCTAACCATTTAATTTTTTATGAAGTATTTTTTATAAGAAGGCAGACCGTTTTCTTTTCTTTGCATCAACTCACGAGCATTGTCATTACCATTTACTGTAATTAAAATGCGATCAAAATCTACAGATAAAACCTCAAATCAAAATTTCTGTTAATAAAGCGTAAGCTAAAAATTGTTTTGGATAGAAGCCTATCTACTGTTCTTCTTCTTCATGTGCCATGTCCGGTTCCCCCGGACGTTGGCAACCTCTCTCCTATGTCTGTGTTGTGCGTTTGAAGTACTATCACACACATAGGGGACCTACTGCTTAACGCGGGCTCCGAACCACGGGAAGTGTATACACTTCATCTCCAGAGAGGATGTACCAGGCAGATTACACCTCGGTGATTTGCTATTGCCTTCCGAGAGGAAACGGTCAGATAAAGTTTTACTGAGGCCGGAGTCGAACCAGGCATTCAGCATTAGCAGCAACGCACTTAAGCGCTCTAACTGACGACCGTCTTCTGTAACTTCTGTTACTACAACTACATCTACAACAAGGTTTATTTTAAGGAAGGAATGATTATAGTAAAAGAGAAAGAGGTCTCATACTTCGATCAAATCATATACTACATGATGCGCAACAGTCGTGTCAACCGATCCGACATGTACTAATTGTGTAAATTTTACACATACGCGACCGGTACGGTGTTAAAACTAGCAGTGTAATATAATTTTATTCCGATCTATAAAAAAGGGGGGCTCTGATTTTTTAGTTTAGTTAGCATTATTTAGCATTATAAAGTTTAAGATTAATCTGTGAACATTTTGATTTTAACCAAGTTGATTGCCTTAAAGTCCCAAAAAATCTCCTTAAATAAAAGAAAACTAAAATTTATTTTTGTAATAAAATATTTTCTGTGTATGTATATAAATAAATTCGTAGTTAAATGATGTTTACAGGAAAAATAATACTTTTAGACGAGAGAGAACTCAGTGAAGAAATGGGGTGTAAAAAAGATGGGAACTTGTACCCAACTTATAATCTCATATTGAAAAATCCAATATGAATCCAAATCTGACGAAATGTCATAAATGAAAATGTGGTGTAACAAATTTATGTTGCAATTCATCCCTCAGCTGTGATTGGAAAGAATACACATCATAGACGAATTCTTTCGTTTGCAAACAAACAATCCTTATATTTCCTTTGTTATAAATCATTTTTAAATTACACGTTTCAAAATGCAATAATTTCTTTGTAATAATTATGATAAAACCGATAATTTACGTTAAAATCAAAATTAAAGTAAAAATTTCGGCTAGATGGCAAAGAACAATATTACAATCATAATAGCACATAAATTAGACGTGAGTACGGTCGTGATAACAAGTACAAGTTTTTTATTGAAATTTCATCAATAAATTTAAAAACAATTAAAAAATGTTTAATTGAAGCCAAAGTATGAGCCAGATAAATTTTACGGGGTTGGCGAATAAGAGTATTTTCACGTTATACAGAACCTGCTCAAATGTTGACAAAACAAATTAATCGGAGTTTGTGCAAGAATGGTTTACTTAATATATCGAGGTTTGACTGATATTTTGTTCTCAAATTCAAGAAATACATATTTGTATAAGAAGTATATAGGTATTTGGTTTATTCCGCATTTGGCGATTTTAGAATAAATTATTAACAAATAAAGAAGTTTTGTGCAATATACTTGTTAGACAACGGGTTTCGGATTCAGATCGAAAAATATTTTTTCATTTCATCAACCTGCCAAACTAAATATGTGGGATTTTCCAGAATTTTTGCTAAATCAACATAATACAAGAACTATCTTTGAAATTTTCCTTTTTTTTATATTTGCTTTCTATTGTGGTTTATCCAGTTATATCTTCATTTGTAAATAATTCTAGTGCATTGTTGGTTTTAAGCAAATATTGCACTAGCAATGAGCGCACTCGTATTTATCCGACTAATCAATTATAAATCTTGTTTTACTATCATTGATAATTAAAGACAGCAAATAGAAATAGCTTTGCTTAAACGTTATTTCAACTTTTCTTTATTTTTATTTACAACTTAGGTGCGATAAACATCATTGGACTAGGCATGTGGAAATTGAGAAAAATGTTGAACGAGTGAAGTTTATTATTGTTACTTCAATCATTGTTTGGTGCCTGAATACTAAAGCACCGAGAAAGCTCAAAGATGTTGTCAGCATCTTGTGAGAGATACATAGGCGGAAAAAAACACAGTATTGACCGTACTGATAAAATTCCATAAATTTTAAAATGTTCTTGCCAAATAATGATATTAATATACAATCTCGAGTTAACATTAGCAATTATAAACTTAATAATAAAATAAATTGATGTTTAAAGTACTTCTAAATGTGATAATTACTTTTGAACTGTGATTATTATTATAATTATTATTATAATCACTGTTTAGGGCTAGAGGTTAACTAGTTATAACACTTCTCAAATAGTTTGATACTTATGAAGTAAATTCGTATATTGGACATTAGAGTTTATTAAGTTATTTCGTAGCAAAAGTACTTGTTTCAGCTAGGGACCTAAGAGTGGTCAACGACAGATTAGAGCGGAAGTGCAAAAAACTACAAGACACTTTGTTATTTTAATTAAATTAATTATATTCTTCTTTATTAATAGGCTATTAACATCCTGATATATAATATACTATTAATTAGTATAGTACTATTAATTAGCTTGATTTTATTATGCGTTTCTTGCTGCATCCCATATTTTTAAGGTAACATATTTTAACTTTGCAATTTGAATTTCTCGAGATTGAATCTTGGTTTCTTCAGAATCTTTTGTATCAGCAAAAACAGGGATTACAAACCAAAAATTATTACACTTCGTAAGTCATCAAGTAATTACACCAACACCAAGCTAATGCTTTATAAATTTACTTCATGTTGATGCTTATCAAAAGGCCAAGCTAAAGAATTCCATGATTCGCATTCTATCAATCGCTAGCGGAAAACAAAGAATTACATAATCAATGAGGATGACTTTTAACTAGGAAAAATACCGGCATTATGTGCTCTCAAAAGTCTGAGAACGTTTATAAGAGACTTCAACCTGGTACGCTAGCATCAGCATAATAATTAACTAATAACATAGTCATAAGTTGGCGCATTTCGTTATTTTTAAAATTATAAGCGATGAAAAAATATCCTCGCTGGTGTGCATCCATTTTTAATTTAGTAAGAAACTCTTCTTCAAAATTTCAAATGATTTGTTAAATTTTACCTTACAATGTGGTATGGTACCGCACGTGCGTCCACAGTTGACCTCGCCTCGTTAAACAAAATTGTTTTAAATTACTTCCCATACAACCAAAAATATCCAATGCTTCACAACTTACTTACTTTACTTTAATCTAATCAATAGATAAGTGGTTTAGGTAGTGTAACTCGATATGATATTAATCATATCAAATTTTTAGAATAAACAAAAAAATGCACAAACACTTTTTAGAACTAAAATGTTTAAGTTAATAAAATATAAATACACCTTATGTACATTATCGCAAACGTTTCCACCATACTATGGCATCATGAGGAGATGAACTAGAAATTGCAAGAGAAAAAGGAGAGGGTAGAAGAGGATATTTTTAAAAAAATTGTATATTTTTGTGTGAATTTACTAGAGGGTAGGGATATAATTAATATAAAAGAGGAATAATGTAAGTAGATGTAGGGTAAGTTAGAAGAGGGGGGTATTATTTATAAAAAATGTTTAGTAGGAGTGTCAAATCAGATTGTCTATTTAGTAATAAAAATGAATATTTTAATTTATTAATTTTTATAGCTTCCAAAAATTCTAGTTTTTTACTTTTTTGTTCAATGTGTAAAATTTCGTATCCCCCCTGTTTATGGTTTGTGTCTAGTAGGTGTTTCGCGAAAGTCGATTTTCTCTCTGCAAGTCTGTGAAATCGTGTGTGTTCATTAAATCGTGTTTTGAAAGATCTACCGGTAGGACCAACGTATTTTTGAGTGCATTCACAAGTGAGCTCATAAACCCCTGCTTTAGTTAACATGTCTAATTTTGATTTCGCGTTATTAATAAATTTGTTACGTTTATTCAATTTTGTTAATACGGAAATTTTCTCGTTTCTCTTTCTAGTTCATCGCCTGATGATGCCATCGTATGGTGAAAACGTTTGCGATATATTCATTATGGTGTAACTAACATCTTGTGTTAACTTAAATATTTTAGTTCTAAAAAGTGTTTGTGCATTTTTTGTTTTTTTCTAAAAATTTGATATGATTTACTTTAATGTCTGAAATATAACAAAAATTAAAATTTTCTCAGCACGGACAAATTGACACGTCCGGCTTGGTTTGTCTACATCGGCTCACTTTGTCCGTTACCAACTTCGTATTTTTACAAATAAAATTTTATGTACACTTTGCTTTCAAATAAATATTTAGAATAAAAACAAAACAAACTTCAAAATAATTTACAAAATAATAAAACAATGATTCTAACATTTCAAAACACGACAATACATTAAAGTTGATAATACTGAGAATCAAATTGATTTTTGAAATGAAGATGATGAGTTGACGGCCTACTGAGTAGGAAAACGCAGTTTAATAGACTACACTACTTGTAATTTAAAGTCCAAATGTAATCTCTGAAAATATATAGAACCAACAGAAATAAGTGTAAACTCAGGAACATTAGAGAGAAGAATAAGAATGTGTTGATTTGGGCTTTTCTCAAGTTAAACGACTTAAATCTGAAATATTGTTTTTTTTTCATTTCTTCAAAATGGTTTCAGGTATTAAGTGTATTTCATTTACTGCGATGTAAGAACCTTTAGTTCTAGTCACTAATTTCATCTAGTCTCATCTTCTAGAATTTAAATAGAAGCACACGTATTTAAGTATTTGTTTATTTGGAAAAAACACGTGGCACTCGGGTTGTCTGTAAAGTCGGTTTACATACGATAATTTTACGTGATAACGTCATAAGAAAACAGTGATGAAAAATTGCATACTTTTATGAATTGAATTGAATTATGTTTTCTTATGACGTAAAATCACGTAAAATTATCGTCCGTAAACCGAGTGTTAATTTAAAAATTGAATTGAATTATGTTTATGTAATAGATAATACGAATTAAAACTATCTTATTACATTAACCCTCAATAGGTTAGTGCGTTATGTGCATAAAACATAATTGCATCATTTGGTGATCGCGAGATCGAACCTCATGCTGGACAAGTTTTTTTTAATGGCATTTTACAATTCAAATAATGTATGATGCAAAGCCGATCGTGCCTTTCTCTCGCTTGTTCCGCGCTCTCGCTTGCGGAACGTGACAATTTTTCGTGCGTGCAGCCGGTATATCAATTTATAAGACGTTATCACGTCAAAAAGCAGATTTTTTGTGTTTAGATTATTTCAGTTACGCTGTATCGTTAGTGGTATGATGACCATCTGAGAAAAAAGAAGTTTTGTGAACTGTATGAAGTCTAGGCACCCTTTAGATCATAGAGACTTCGAGACTACTATACTTTTGGGCAAAAATAGTGCCCTGATTAGTTCCTAATATTTTAGGTACCATTAGCAACTAAATAAGTTGAACGTGACAAAATCAAGCTGGTTGAAGTGGTTAGAATACCAAAACAATATTCTATGATGACTTTGGATCCCATGCAACGATGGAAGTCTTAGACAAAGAAAAAATTACTAAAGTAACACAAACAACAATAAGAGCCCCGTGGTGGAACGAGGATATTAAAAATCTGGTAATGCAAATAGTAATAGTAACTAGTAGTATATAAGACGGAGAAGTTTATAGAAACCACAAACGTGCAGTAAACATAGCGGTCTGTAGGGGAAACTCAAAAGCAAATCAAACCTGGAAACTTTTTAAAGAACTGAGAACAAACAATAAAAATAATGAAATTATTTCACCTATTAGTATGCGTATATGGAAGACTTATTATAAAACACTGCTCATACAACAGAAGAAAATTTGAGCACGAAGAGCAGCAAAAGTTAAGAATAAAACCAGAAGAAACCCCTATGAATATACTAATTTAGGAAATCAGGTAAGCTATAAAAGGAATGAAAAATGAAAAGTCTGCAAAACCTGGAAATATACTGAGAGAATTGGTACAAACAGCTCCAGCTGTTGAAGAAGCGCTCCTCAGAGACTGGAATACCGCAGACATAACATATTGATTTTTAAAAAGGAAAACAGACTCGAATATGCCTACTATCGAAGAATAAGCGTTATCTGCTCCATAGCAAGGTTATGCGGACCAGTATTGAAAAAAAGGGTGGAAAACTGTATAACAGAACCAACAAGAACAATGCGGGTTGACACTCAGGCAACGTATTAAGAAGAAGTAAGATCGATGCATTTAGTGTTTGTCAATTTTCACAAAGTTTATGACACTGTTCCACTAAAACTGTAAGGTGTGGAACTCCTTGAGGGATATTGGTGTAAATAACACGTATTTGCAGGCAATAAGAAACCCTCACTCAGGCGGTGCTACTAGAATAAAGATAGGAAAAAGAAAATCTGAAAAATTCAAAGTAACCAAAGAACTACAACAGGGCTGTTGTTTAGCGCCAATAATATTTAAAATTTATTTGAACAAAGATCTAAAAGAGTGGACAAAGAAGTGCAGAAATACGGGCATATAGGTGGATGACAAAATACTTTATACTTTGTTCTTTGTGGATGTCCAGGTCGTGATGGCGTATGATGAGTGTGATGCTGAAAAAGCTTTCAGAACAGTATGCAAAAAAATTGAATACTTGGTAGTTGGTGAAGACCTTAATGTCGGGACAGATATCATAAAACACTCGAAGAACTTTAAATATCTGGGAGTTACCCTCGCTAGTACGGGTAACAGTAATGAAGAGATAATAAATAAAATCGGACAGGGTCGTAGAGCAATGAGGCAGTTGAACTCATTACAGTGGAATGATAAAATAGCAAAGGAAACCAAAAAAATTGATTTATAAAACAATAATAGAAAGCATAGCAACGTATGGGGCCGAAGTTTAGGTGGTGAGCAAAGAAAACAAGAGCAAGTTAAAAGCCTTAGAGATAGATTTTTTAAAAGTAGTTGTAGCGTGTTCAGACTTTAACATGTAAGAAATTACGAAATCCGGAGAAGAATAAAAGCAGAAGATTCAATAATAGACACAATTGTGATCATGAGATTGAGGTAGTTTGGCCACGCACAAAGAATGAACAATCGGGGATAGCCAAAGAAACTATTGAAGAAAGAAAGGAAAACCAGTAAAAACTTGGAAGAAAGAGGTGGATGAAGCAATAAAGTCTAGAAATTTGGAAGATGGAGATTGGACTGATAAAGAGGCTTGGAGGATAAGATAACAAACGGATAAGACAGTAGAAACTCGCTTATATATTGTCGTATTACAACGGTGTATGATTTTTGAATTTGAATTTATTGTAATAAGAAATTTTTGTATAATGAAGTTGGCAATAAAGTTTGCAGAAGTGGGGCATTTTGCCAAGATGACAAAAACGGCGGATGTCTAGATCTAGATGTCCGCTGAATTTGAGTTTGATGAGCTACTGTGAAATTAAAAATATATTTTTATGATTACTATTAACGAGCGATTATTTGAGAGATTTTTAAGAAGATTTTTAAGAAGCTAAGAATTTTGATTTTGTAAGTTGAAGATTTCTTTTTGATTATTAAAGGTGATTTATTTTAGGAATTGAAATTAAAAAATTGGAAAATTGGTTTTGTTGAAAGTTTGTTGAATAATTAGAGGAAAATTTTGTCAAAGGAGCGACAATTTTTTTTATAAAAATTACTACGTTTTGAGAGCACAAGTAGCTTAGAAGATATCGCATTGAATTATTAATTTGAAATTGTAGGTTCAATCCTCGATCAAGTATAAGAAATTTTTCTGAATCAAATAGCGATGTATGCAGGAAGATCTGAAAACTATAGAAGAATCGCATCTTTCTATGAGGATTCACCAAGAATGAAGCTATAAGCTAAGAAGCTGGAAAAGAAAAGATAGCACCCAGGTAGCAACGGAACAAATACATAAAAATCCAGGCTTAGAATTAGCTTGATAAATTATATAATAAAAGATTTTTTCGGTCCTAGCGCCTACGAACTACAACACAAAAACGTGCAACGACAGCAGGATGAATACGCCCAACAAATATTGGAATTGTTGCACAGGGCAGGCAGAAATGTTTTGCATTAATTAATTATTAACAGCGGTTAAAAAAAACGAAAAGAGCGAAACACCACCTTCTAATTTACAATTAATATCTCTGACACTGGTCACCTTGTTCTTATTTTTGTAGTGGGCGTAAGGAAACTATTGAAAAGATTTTATTAAAAAATTTTGAAAAATATGTTAGTTTTAAACTTTGAGTTTGAAAAAACCATAAATACGCTTTTCTCAGTATAATAATGGTCTTTTAATTCTTTGTAAAATCATTCTATGCTGTTAGATTAGGTAAAATTCATCAAACGCCAAAGGCAGAATTATTTTTTGTAAGGGAAATGTAATTAATGGAGTCTCTTGAAGCAGAAGTACCGAATGCCCAGGAATTACACTATAGACTTTTCAGTTGGTTGATCGATGATTTACACTATTATTTTCGCTACTGTAGGGTGGGTAAAAGCTTGTTCTTTCTGTCCGTAGTCTTTCTGTCTGTCCCTAATCTAGTTCTATTTATTTAAAATAATTCAACGACTACAACGAGGTAGTACAAAAAGGGTTTCGTTTATATAACAAATTCAAACCAAAAATTCTCAAGAGATCGCATAAGTGTTGAAGCCTGGATACCCGAAAAAAACACGTCAGCTCTAATTGAACTTTGCATTTATAAAAACTTGAGAAAGTTGGCAAGATTTTAGAAGCACTGCTATAATTCACTGTATATAAAAACAATGAAAAATAATCTAATATTTATTGCAGTTACCACTATATTTCTAAAAGTTTCTATTGAATTGAACTTACATCAATTTTAAGTAGCTCAAGATTTATGGTATTTATCATTTAATTGACTTTTGCATAATGGAAATGTAGAATTCGCTGTAGTATCGATTTCGTGTCTTGCTTAAATTGTGCAGAAATAATTTATGATTATTTCTTATACCTGATAGCGTAACGGCACATCTCAGTGTTTTGTCAAATATTTACAATGCTCGCTAAATTTAATTTTTTTTAAAGCTGTATAGAAGCATGCAAATCAGGCGAGTGATTGAGGAAGGTTCATTAAATTGAACCTTTTATTAAATCTTTCTTTATAGATATTGGAAACTTAATGAAGATCTGTTGAATTGGAAAATTTCTGAACCAACAGGTTTACAAAATATTAAATTTTTTGGTACTAATTTTTGATTTTCAAAGCGTTATCATGCGTCTACGAAGCAGTTGGTCGAGAATGAATTTTCTTTTTTCTAACAAAAGATCGAGTTTTCTTTCAATTTTTTTTTTCGGTAAACAGATTTTCTTTGTTGTCCTTACGGAAGCCACATTTTTTTGTTATACTGAAGAATTTTTTAAAAAGGTAATAAACTCTCGAACCCGAAAGTCTTCATAATTAAAAATGCAATTTGTGTCTCATTGTTTGATCATAGTTAAGTCGTAATTTTATTAACTTAAATCGTTGAAAGAATAGATAGAATTGCAGAGTTCTTTAATTGAATGAATAGAAAGTACTTGAAAGGAATAAATTACCGTCCATTTGCATAGCGCATTAAAGCATTTTACAGGAGACGACCACTTTCCGTGCATGTACCAAAATCCGCAAGGATAATTTTGTGAAAAGTGATCGAAAATCCCGACGTTTATATACTAAGAAAAAAAAATTAATAATTAATTATGTTTTATATTAGATACTAAAATATTCCTAAAATATCTCAGTAATTCGAGTAGACTAAATTTTCTCGAGCTGACTCAATTAATGGGGAGAATAATTTTAATAACGTCTCTTTTAAAACCGCAAGGAAATCATGGTAAGATTATAAATACATTAAGGAGCAACTAATTTCAAAGTTTCCTTTTTAGTAAATAAAAAAACTTGAAAACACTTTTATTTAAGTTGACAAAGCGTAACCTTCAACACTTGGATTTATCCAGCACTAAATAAATTATAATTTGATTAACTTTTTTCATATCGAGTTCGGCTAAAATATCTGTCAAGAGATTTGTACAAAAAATATGTACCAGCAAGAAAAGAAAAAAAAACAAATTGTATTTCCTTTTTTGTGGAATTTTCATGCAAGGAAATACTTGACAGACTTAATGAAGATTTAAGAACCAATATTGTAAGTTGTGAGTCCTAAGGGGCTTCCGGATGAAGGAAGCTATAGAAATCCATTAGAATTAACCACCGACTCATTTGAAACCTTCAAGTTAAAGAAATTGGTTTTTAAGATTTTCTGGACAGTTTTCTATTAAATTCTTAATATTTACAAAACAATTTATTTATCCTTTGGCAAAATTAAATATTTCAAAACCGATATCCGAATAATAATAGCAGATGTAAAACATTTAAAAAAAATTGCTTATTTAATCATCCATCGCATCAAAATTTTTGTTAAAATAATGAAAATGATTTGGAGTTGTCATTATTGTGCAAAATGTACGAAAATTTAAATTTTCCCATCATCCAGAATATGTATATTCATAAAATCTATTTTGGAAGTTTGTCATTTGGGTCAGAATTAGCAATACGTGAATCACTTTATGGATTCAAACCACGGGCTTATTTATCTTCATAATCAACTGTAATA
This sequence comes from Cantharis rustica, assembly GCA_911387805.1. Taxonomy (NCBI): domain Eukaryota; kingdom Metazoa; phylum Arthropoda; class Insecta; order Coleoptera; family Cantharidae; genus Cantharis; species Cantharis rustica. The sequence continues at coordinate 46,809,674 of OU426878.1, read as the reverse complement.
ATTTATAGACTTTCGACCTTGTTTTTCCTTCGTTATCTTCCAGTCTTCAAAATTTCTAATCCTATTCTAAATTGGTTTCCTTTATCTTTTATGCTTCTCTTTCCTTTTCAATTTCACTTTTAACTAACCAATCTATTCTTTGTTGTCTGAAAAGCCACTTTAAATTTATTAATTTTTTTATAAACAAATCGATATCTTGTTTATTTGAAGAGGTTTTTCTTCTCATAAATCATTTCAAATTATTTTAATTTAAATGACTTTAATAACCGGGCAATTTCTAAAATCACAGATATAAAAAAGAATTGATTTATAATATTTCACCGTTATAGTCTGAAAATGAAAACAATTGCTAATGTAACGTTGCAAATGCGAATTTTCAGAGTTCCATATTTGGTTCTATTACCAAAGTGATGCTAGTTTTGATTTACAAGAATTAATTTATTAATAATCAACCATGATAGTTTTGATAATTTGTATGAAAATTCATGAGAGTTGCAATTTTGACAGGTTTTTATTTCCTGCTAACTTTAAATAAAGGTATAATCTAACAATAAAACCATGAACAATAGTAAAAATAAATTATACCCGCAAAAAGTAGTTTTAAGTCAGATAAAGTTTAATAAACCGCGAAATTGTATTTAAATTTGTTATTATAATAAATAAATAGCAAAGGACTCGTCCTTCGATTTCCTAAGACTCAATTTGATCTTCTTATCTTTGCTATAACTTATACTTGTGATATTACCGTTACACAATAATATCATTTTCCTAGAATCTGTAGGGGAAAGTGTAATATTATAATGCTATGGTCGATAAGACAACATATTTGCTTTTAGCAAGAAATTTATGTTAGATTCCTTCCTTAAAGCTTATATTAATTTTTAAATTTACTTTATTATTTTATTATAGTTGTATAATAACACTGTGTAAAACAAAAAAGTGTTTTAGGGGTCCTCCTCAAACTGTTATAATTATTTTCTTTATATTGAAAATGATACTAGGAAGTTTCAATATTTATTGTACAATTATTGCTAAATAAATTACGGTTTTTCACCATACAGTGTAATATATAAGGGTGAAGACAGTAGAAAACTAAAGAATGGTGTGTACTGCATAATTTTAATATAGTAAAAGGTTTGAAATCATAGCACTTGTACGTAAACCTTTGGCCCTTGAGAGCAGGAGGTCTAGAGGGTGAAGAATGTGCCTAGTGCACATGTAATTGTGTTTAGAAAATAAACCCTCATCGTGGTAGATAATTGTTCACTCTAAACTATGAATATTTAAACCTTAATAAAATTAGTTAAATTATTCTTAACATAATAAGGAATGTGTTGTGATTACCCATGCGTCAAGTTATAAAATATGTACATTGTAATTAATAAACAACAGAGCCACAAGTAACTTCCCATATCTTTAATTATTATTCCTGAAATTAATTTTTCAAAACACTCGAAACTTCATTTCATAATTTCAAACACACTCATATAATTCAAACATTCATGTAATCAAAGTTAATTAAATTAATATTTAATTATAAAGCAAGTTGGAATAAAGTTGAATGCAATTACATTTGAAGAAATAGCTAGATACGATCAATCTTGACTCACGTGTGCAGATAATGAAATGCGCAAAAACCTAATTATATTTAATTTAAATTTAAATTTAGCTGCAGTAATATTTAATATTACCCAGCTAATATTATTAATAATAATTTGGATAAAATATTTAATTTCGTGAATTTAGATTTTAACATTCGAACTTTCTCACAAATAATGTGAAATGGAACACTTCAGGGTATGTTTTTAATTGCTATCTGAATTTATATCCTATGCTGACTATACTATCTCTTGAATAATTCCATACTAAACTTTAAACATTGATTGTGAAAAAATATCTATTTCATAACCAAAAACGTTACCCAGCAACGGTAGTCGTCATTTTGATATTGATTTGATAAACAAGATACATCTCTGTTAGAATAACATCACTGTTAACGTAATATTCACGAAAACGAGCTTTTGATTGGTAGATCATCAGAAAGATGATATTTACTGAAACTGGACAACGTTACATATTCAGTATTTATCATGCTCAGGCAGTTGAGCAAGTCAGATGTGTGTTTACCGTTAATTAGATTATTCAAGTATTACCAACCGATTTGGGCAAGCGAAAAGCCAAGAAAATCGTTAATACCGTTAAAATGGCACAAGTTGAAACGGATAAAAGCAGCGATTCTATCAATTTAGAGTTCATCAATTTTGTCAATCAATTTACTCGTTCAACCCAGAAAAGAATTAGAAACTGAGAAACAAGATAGTAGCCGATCTGAAGACACTGGACTTTCCATCAGCGGCAAAACAGAAAGTAAGTACTTTGCCACTACCTAATACTTTAACAACCACAGAGACTGACCACTTAAACATGCTGCTGGCTTAATGCGCCCAGCTCGTGAAAAATATGAAAGCCATGATTTCGGAGGCTAGTAATTTGGAAGAGGAAATCGTATGCCTCTCTGGCGGGTCCACTTCTCGCCATCCCCGGAGGGAGCCAGCACCAGCAACGAGAGCATCTCTAGCGCGGCCATCGATAAAGAAATAGGAGAAGAAAATCCGTTTGTGCTAGTTACGAGGAAACGTGCAAGGCGCATTACTCCGGGATTGTCAACCGAGGAATTACACAGAGCAAATAGGTTCAAGCCATTGTCGGAAAACGCAGAGCAACGCGTGAAGGAAGAAGACATAATCGAAGTGGAAGCCGTTGGAAAAGGACACAAACAGCCACGATGAGCCAAACACCGATTGCAATAACCTCAAGATCAAACCAAAGGCGTAACCGAAATTCCCAAAGAAGAGTCCGGCAATACAGGCTACCGTTCCCGTACCCGTTCCCGTTCCCGTTGCTACCGTACATTAACAGGTTCAGCGCCAAGGGAATTTGAATAATCTTTCCACCTGGACCAAAACTTTTTTTTTCAAATTCGCGTAGTTCTGTATACTATACATCTATTTTATATTATTTAGGCCAATAGAACATTTCAAAAACCAAAAAAATTACGGCGGACACCGGTGTCAGCTATGGCCCTGTGAAACTTTTAGCGGACCTAAATTTTTACTTCCAAAGACTTGATACCAGTTATTGATTCTGCAGGTCTACAGTGGACACGATACCACATTCAAATTTATAAAAACGTGTCCGTCTTAAACGTGCAGAATCAACAATGTTACAGCAATCGGGCGGACACCGGTGTCCGCCATGGCGCTTAACCTGTTAAAGAACGTAGCAGAATGGCTCAAGCTGCTAAAGAAGATTAGAAGCAAATAAATCAAGTACAGGGGCATTAGGAGCACACTGGAGAGACTCGCGAGCTACCCCGCAGGCCTCATGGATTACAAAAACCTGGTAAAACTGCTTGAACAGCGCCGGTTTTTTCACGTTGCGGCTAGAAAAAGAGAAACTCATAAAGATAGTGATTAGGAGGATCTACCAGTCGATCAGCCCCGAAATGATCAAGGAGGAACTGTAGGCCCCCTAGTACTAACAATCCTCCCTAAAACCAATAGGAACAAAAAAAATTTCAAAGTGGAAAAAATTCTTGAATAGCCGAACAAAAAATTCCGTCAGGAACAATGCTACAAGTGCCAGACTTTCGGACACTCACAACACGAGTGCAGGTCCGCCGCACGATGCATGAAGTGCGCATGACCTCATGTGACAAGTGCATGTGAAAAGACCAAAGGGACACCCACCCTGACAGTTACAGAAGTTAACACATACCCCAAACAACGAATGGGAACCAGACATGCAGAAGAAACAAACAAGAACGCCAGGACCAATACAAAAAACTATTGGACCACATATCAAACTTGGAACCAATGGAGACAGCTAATTAGATCACTCCCCGAATCCTGGCCATAATAATGACTCAATTAACAGTACACGAGATAAACCCGGACGTTATAGCCACGATTATTTCGAGCCTGATACCTCAGGCAGAAACGAACTAAGCCCCATTATGAAATATCGAATGCAGCAAGGTATATGTAAAAATGGTTTTACCCGGTCCTACCGCCGCGGAACAAGATAAGAAAAGACTACAATGCCTTCGCAGCAGGTCCAGCGGGCCCTTAAAATGTAAAAGTCAAGGAAACATTCAGTTGAAGCTTGTAGGCAGCCTACGGCTGCCACTAGCTTTGAAGATCATTTATTGTGTTCATGTTTACGACGTTACATTTGGCGAACAAAAATACAAAAGCTTTAAATTTTCAAAATGCCAAGTTTAACACATTGGTCTTCGCTGTAAAAATATGCTTTGATGAAATGAAATTCTTAATTTTAATAAAATTTTGTTAGATTATAATTATTATATTTGCTTAAAAAGTTAAGGTTATTTAAAATTCAGTACATTGATTATTATAATCAATGACTATGTGGTTAAGGTAGCGTCACTCGATATTAACCATATCAAAATTAAAAAAAAAAAACGAAAAATACACGAAACACTTGTTAGAACTAAAAAGTTTGTAAGTTATCACAATTAAAATACACAGTATATTATTGCAAATAGCTTAGCGGGCGATGAACTAGAGAAAAAAATCCGTTGTTATCGTCCGAATTGCAAAAAAAGATAAAATAGAAGAAAAGAAATATTTTTGAAAAAGTGATATTTTTGGGGTGATTTAGTAGGGGTATAAAATTTATCGCCTGATGATGTCTAAGGTGAAAAGGTTTGCGATAATATACTTACTGTGTATTTTATTTGTGATAACTTAAAAACTTTTTAGTTCTAAAAAGTGTTTTGTGCATTTTTAGATTTGTAACATTGCATTTCTTTTTTTGCAAGGTAAAATTTTTGAATTTTAAATGTTACATTTTATACACAATTAGTAATGCTTTAACTTTAGGTACAGATTTCTGCAGATTTCTTTAGGTACAGAGTTCAAACTCACCGCAAACTTTGCAGATAATAGTTTTACCGTATTCGGTAAAGGTTATTCAATCTCGTGTAGATTTAGACTTTGAACGAGTACAGCAACTGAATTCTGTGATCGAACTATTCAAAGAAATAGGTCCCAACACGTTAGGACGTACACCTTTAATGGAGCACGTTATTGAGACGGGAGACGCCCGACCGGTAAAGCAAAGATACTATCCACTCTCGCCAGCTATGTTAGCCAAAGTTAATTCGGAGATAGATGAAATGTTACGCTTAGGGATAATAAGACCTTCCAAAAGCGCTTGGAATAGTCCCATCGTCTTAGTAAAAAAGAAAACCGGCGAACTTCGCTGTTGTTTTGATGGACGTCGGCTTAACGAAGTGACAAAGTGTGACGCTTATCCTTTGCCATACATCAGCCAGATCTTGGATCGTTTAAGAGATGCACGTTATCTGACATCCATAGATTTGCGTAAGGCTTTTTAGCAAATCCCCTTATTGGCTGAATCCTGCGAGAAAACTGCTTTTACCGTTCCGGGTTGTGGTTTATTTGAATTTACTGTTTTGCCTTTTGGTCTCCATAACAGCCCCCAAACGTTGCAACGTCTGATGGACATACTATTCGGTCCAGAGTTTGAAAATGTATTTGTTTATATTGATGATATTATAGTGGCATCTAAGAGCTTTAAAGAACATTTGGCTACTCTAAGAGCGGTTTATAAACGTCTGAAGGATGCGGGCTTAACGGTTAATCTTAAAAAATGCGAATTTTGTCGTCCGTCCTTGACTTATTTAGGCTTCGTAGTTGACGAAAAAGGTCTTAGAACCGACCCAAGTAAGGTCTCTGCAATAGTAGATTATCCGACTCCAAAAAATACTACCGAGATTAAGCGATTTTTAGGTATGGCTGGTTGGTACCGTAGATTTATACCGGGATTTTCCACCATTGCTGCACCGATTTTAAACTTAATTCAAGGTAAAACAAAGGGGCAACGTATTTCTTGGTCTGATGATGCTGAGCATTCTTTCAAATCATTGAAAGATTTATTAGTTACAGCACCTGTGCTTTGTAGTCCGAATTATGATGAGCCTTTCATAATACAAACTGATGCATCTGATGTAGGATTGGGGGCAATTTTGTTTCAAGGCGAGGGTACGGATGAGCGCGTGGTGGCTTATGCCAGTAGAACTCTCACTAAACAGGAAAGAAACTATAGTGCTATAGAAAAGGAGTGCGCTGCAGTACTATTTGGCGTAGAGAAATATCGAGCATATGTCGAAGGTTTGCGATTTACGGTGGTAACCGACAATCAGGCTTTGCTTTGGTTAAGTAAACTAAACAGCCCTACGGGAAGGTTAGCGTGTTGGAGTGTACGATTGTCACAATATGATTTTGGCATAATACATAGGAAAGGCAAGTTTAACGTCGTGCCTGATGCGTTGTCTAGAGCACCAATACAAATTCATTCAATCACAGTTACTGAGGAAGATTATGATGCTTGGTACCGTAAAATGCTAGGTAAAATTAGTTTAAATCCTGACGATCATCCGTCATGAAAAATAGAAGACGGGATGATATTTAAATATGTACCGAATAAACATAATATCATTTCAAATCTGATTGAGTGGAAAATTGTTGTTCCTAGATCGCGACGTAGAGAAATTTTGCAGGATTGCCATGATAATCCCTTGTCAGGTCATCTGGGTATTCTGAAAACTATGTGTAAGGTTGCAGAAATCTATTACTGGCCTCGTATGAGAACTGATATTGTGCGTTATGTACGCAAATGAGAGATTTGTTTGGCGAGTAAAGCTTCGAATTTGCTTCGACCTGGATTAATGGGAGCTGAGAAACGAGTACAATTTCTTTTTCAATTATTATCGGTTGATTTAATGGGACCGTTTCCCAAAACCAAAAGGGGTAATTCTTATTTATTAGTTATTTCTGATTGGTTTACTAAATTTGTAGTAGTGCGCCCTTTGAAAAAGGCAACGGCATTTTCGGTAGCGGCGTTCGTCGAAGAAACTTTCTTACTGTTTGGGGTTCCGCAAATTGTTATGTGTGACAATGGCACGCCATTTACCAGTTCTATTTTTAAAAACTTGATGTCACAGTATAATGTTTAGAAAACATGGTATAACGCAAATTATCATCCACAAGTAAATCCCGTAGAACGTGTAAATAGAGTTATTGGTACTTGTTTGCGGTCTTTCGTAAAGGATGATCACAGATCTTGGGACACTTACGTTTTTCAGATTGCCCATGCTATACGTAATGCGGTTCACGAAGCTACTGGTCATTCCCCAACGTTGTTGAACTTGGGAAGAATTGTTCCGAGTAGTGGGGATTATTATGGGAAATTGGGAACTTTACAACCCGAAGAAATTACAATTGCTAGCCGTGAACGCGTTATTACTGACAACCAGCAATTGCATGAAATACATAAACAGGTAGAACGTAATTTGCATCGTGCGCAACATCGAACACAGTATAATTTGCGAAAACGTCAGCTAACTTTTAAGAAGGGAGATACCGTCTGGAAGAGAAATTTCGTTCTCTCTAGCGCTTCTGACCATTTTTCAAAAAAACTTGCTCCCAAGTTTGTTAAGTGCACTGTCACTAAAGTCACGGGTCCGTTGACCTATCGCTTGAAAAATGACCTAGGGAAAGATTTGGGAATCTTTCATATTAAAGATCTAAAAGAGCACCCTGATGACAATGAGGAATGAATGAGGTGTGAATGATGTGTGAGTAAGAAATTTTCTCCTTTCGTATCAAATTTTTTGTTACATGACTTGATTCACTTTTTATTTATTTTGAGTACCAGCTCAATTTTTACTTTATTTTTAAGGTGGTTGATGATTAATCAAACCATTTTCTTTTTTGTAGCTGAATTTGTCCAGTTGTATATAGTTAGTTTAATAAGTATTGTATATATTTAGTTTATAAGGTGACGAATTCAGTGTTTTTCTTGAAATATTCATTTCAAATATTAAAAAATGGCCTAAACTATTTATGCCTGATACTTTACAGATTTGAGGAACTGGAAGTTTCCTAGTTTTTTTTTTGATTCTCCATTTGGGATATAACTGTTCTTGAAGCAGAACGGAATCAAAACTTAAAATTTTTTTATACTTCGTTTTAGATGTTCAAAATTTTTTTTGACAAAATCGGAAGTACTTATACGAATCAAGTCTAGATAAATTTTCTGAAACGCTTACACTGGTATGATTGTGATGTAATTAGTAGTGGGTTCGTGCCTCAGGATAATAGTGTTGTTTAATTTTTTCAGTTTTTTTTGTTTGACATTTCATACCAATTTGCTTCACAAATTAGTTATGTTTTAATTTTTTTTATTTTACCATTTATTAAATTCAGTCGGTACATTTTTGCTTTTCGTCATGCCAACCGCAGTCTTTAGGTTCGGGAGGGGAGAGTGTAACATTGCGAATGCATTTCTTTTTTTGCAAGGTAAAATTTTTGAATTTTAAATGTTACATTTTATACACCTTTTTGAATTTCAATATTTAACGTTGGTATGGACGATAAAGCAATAATTTATTATCACTAGCGCTCAAATAAAAGCAGATTAACTTTGTTACAACTGCGAAAATTAATAGAAATTGCAACTAATTAAATCAATTGTTTTGGGTTTTTATACCGATTTGATAATCATTTGATTGAATTACTGGCAGGCACAATTTTTATTATTATTTTTGTAACTTGAACTCATCGAATTCGTTTTTTTAGTTTGCTAATTTTTATCACACACCTACGTTTTGCCACCGTGGTGAAGGTTTTTCTTCAAGACGATTCTTTTATATGGTCTATTTTTTTGATGCAAAATCCAACTTGTACCATTCAACAAAGTACCAAGAAAAACGTTGAAACTAATCCCAACAGTTTGCGGAATTATCGATAGCGTTATCAAGGAGTAATATTTGGTTTTTAAAAGAAAATTAATATTTTATTCACAATTTTGGGTGACGCCAATTAAGATACATTTTTTTCTACGTCGTTTGGTAGAGAGACGTGTCACATTTATCAATTGTAGGAGGGGGTTTTTGTAATTCAACTTGTGATTGCAGTTTTCAAAACCAAACCATTTTTTTGGAGCAGCCGAAATATCTTCGAACCAAGGAAAGCTTTCTGGAAGTCGTGGTTAACTCGAGCTGCTGTATTGCCATTACACCTGGTCAGTTTTAAGGGTGAGTCGTTACAATTTATGTTGCAATTATTCTCTTTTGCAGGAGATTTATGACGGTTGTTGTTTTAAATTTTTATAAAACGGTTATTCCGTTAATGGTCGTCACTCAAGAAGGTGGTAAACAAAAATTTTTTTTTAAGCTTCTGACACCATCAATGTCGAAGCTTTGTATTTTTTTAAATTTTTTTATTGTCAAGGTGATACTTTCAGTATCCCTTAGAATTTTGTTCATAATTTTAATTTGAAACTACATTAAACCACTAATTCTATTTTGTTTATTTTATTTTACGGTTTAATAACAGTTTCTGGCGCCTGGCAATATTTTTCTAGTATCGCTTACCCAAAAAGCCTCTCTCGGTACTGTATAAGCTAGCCGCTGCTTGCACAAGCAGCATTCAGGGAGTGTTAGGGTACAGATTTTTATAAAATTTTTGATATGGTTAAATTGATTATTGCTTTTAGATTCTTGAAAAATATTTGTTAAAATAGGCAGAAAGTTTAATTAAACAGAGATATTTAAAAAATTTCAGATTTTTAAATATATTATTAGGTAAGACTATTCTGGGTTCCCATGTATTTTTCAAAATAAATTCCACGACTTTATCAGGTTTTTGCTGACTGAAATTCAGAATTTTTTGCGACTTCAAAGTTTGATAAATTTTAGAAATTGTAAATTGATAAAATTTACGTCAGAGGCTGTTCATAAAATATGTTATGCACCATTTCGCTTTTTGGACGGAAAGGCGAAACAATAAACAATTTGTGCCTATTAATAGCATACTAATATTTATAATTAAAAATATTTATTACTTAATATTATTTACCCCCAACAGTATGGTAAATGGCTTAAGTCGACACGCTACGGAGCGGAAGACCGCGGTTCGATGCTTCATCGCACCGACTGCACTGTTATGATCTAAAACCCAAGTTTGATCTATGGGCTAATAAACTCGCCAACACGCTTGACAAGCGCAAGCGTTTTAACTGCCAAAACCTCCTTCTAAAAAAATACCCTGAATTGAAGGGAAACAGAATTTTAAATTAAGAATATTTAAAATTTCTTCAAATCTAAATGTTCAGAAGTGGACGAATAACGGCTAAAGCAGAAGATATTATTTTATTCAATGTCAAAATATTTATTTAAATTTTAATTTTTAAGTTGCCTTACAATAAATTTGCCAAAATGGTAACGCAAACTTTTTATACGATACCGGCGTACAGCTGTGGGATTATCAACCAATTTGTCGTTCCTCCGACAAATTTTAAAATAATTTATTACATTTTAAATTAATCAAATACTGCAATCAAATATTTTAATCAAACTTTATTTAATTAATTTTCAATCGACTATTTATTGGCAAAAAAAGTCCCAACCTTATTATTTTAACACAAATATTCAGAATTCAAACATAAATTTTCTTATAAATCATTTTCGCAATTAAATAAAAAATATAATTTTGATAAAATCATTTTCAAAACGGTGTATAAAATTTTGGTTTTTGCTTCAAATTTTAAGATTGAGGTAGAGGGGCTTTCTTTTGCCAATATAGCAAATTGAGCGGAAGTGTAATTTTTTGGGTCAGCTGAATCTGAGTTTTTTTTATGTGAGTTTTTTTCGATTTTTATAATTAAAGTGATTTTTTTATGAGAGTTTGTTTGATTCTAATTATTTATTTGGAGTTAGTAAAGTTTGATTGAATTTTGGTAGGAAATAATAAGATTGACGCAGTTGATATCGATGTCAACAGCATGAATTCGACATTGCCATTTTTGGATAATTTTGATTGCTGCCACAATTTATTAAAAATTTAATATTAATTTAATTAAATATAAGAAAATAAAATTACAATTATCAGAGAGCAGCGAAAGCAATCTTGGCTGATATAGCAGCAGATTGTTAAATTGACACCGTAGGTAGGTTCGATCCTCGAGACGAATATAAAAATTTTAAAGTATGAAATAATTTAAGATAATTTCAAAATAATGAAAAAAAAATTGAATATTTAAAAATCAAATTACGGTAATATTTTGTTAAGAAATCTTGAACACACGACCCTGGGTAAGCTTTATCTACTTTTGTTTATATATTTTTTGAAAATTTAATTATGTTTTAATTTTGTGGCGACCCTTATTTAAAATTTAAATTTTAAATAACGGGCGCCAACACCTTTAGGTTGGCAACCCGTAAAGCGTACCAGCGTGGAGGTACGCCCCCGGAAGACGGAGAAAAATTTCAAGGATATTCACTCGAGGAGTAGGGCAAACGAACAGTTAGTTCAACCACGTTTTAGTTCAAGTTTAGTTTATATTAATTTTGTATCTTAAGGTTAAATTTTGTTTTGTTGTGAAGTGAAATAAAAGAATTGTTACATCGTTATCATTATCCATTTTTGTGTGTGCCCACAGCATCCACAATTTAAATTTTGTAGCGGTTACAGTTTTCGTAAGGTAGAGGTTGGCAAGAAAGTAAGCAGTAAGACTTTTTTGCTAAAAATGACCGACGTAGTTGACGTTTAATTTGACGTCGGTTAACTTTAATTTGATAAGTTTTTATTTTTGAAATATAAAAGATTTTTTTGTTAAAGTTTTTGATTAAGATTTATAGTTGGATTTATGGATTATAAAGGATATTTGAATGATTTTAAAAATAATATTAAAACGGAAGCTATATAAATGGTAATTGAATAAAAAAAAGATTTTAGAACAAAAGAGCGAACAAGAAAAATAATGATTAAAAAATTAATTAAATGGTAAAATTTTCTATTTTTGAGTTAAACTGCGACAGCGCAGCAGTTTGATAAGCCGACAGCTGCGAATTTTAACGATACGATTTTGACAAATTTTATTCAAACGAAATTAAAATTTAAAAAAATATTTTTAAATTGAATGATTTTAAAGGAAAAACAAATAATTAACAAATTTTCGTCTTAATATAGAACGAATTGGAACGAATGATTTTCTATCGTAACAAAAAAATAAAATTAAAAAACTAACAAGTTATGAAACAAATTAAAATAAAATTGATGAACTGCACGAACGTCAGGTTTCCTGAGACTTTCTCCATCCCGCATGTTACATTATTATGGATGACCCCTTACCAAAAAAATTTTTATTTCCTTTTTAATTTTCCTGACTCTCAGTTAAAAATTATAAATTCTCTGACTTTCTCTAACCTAATTTGTACCTACTATTTTAAATACCGTGAAGTAAGAACCGTGCTATTGGACAAAAAAAATTTAAAAATTGTAAAAAAAGGTTTATTTAAAATTAAGAATATTTAAAATTTGTTCAAATCTAATAAATTGATCGAAATTCGATCGTACATAGAAAATGTTGCTTTGGATTTACCATTTTTAAAAATTAAATGCTTTCAAACTGTAATTTTAATAAAACTCACTAATGAAAACTTAAACAAATTTTATTATCATTTATTTATAACTCTTTACTTATTCAAATATTTCAAAATAAAAAATGTACTCTTTTATTTTACAATTTTTTTCAAGCAATGTGCCAATATACAAATCGCCATCGTCGATGGCAATATACAAATCAATAAACATCAAATTGCAAAAGTTTCTGACCGCAAGCTATAAAAACTCTATGAAAAACTATTTTTGACTTTTTAGTGCTTTTTATTGTTATCAATAAACGGTCGAAAGGAATATTAAATTATTACAAAGTTGAACCAAAGTTCTGCTTCTTAATAATCATAAAACTTCAACATAAAATTTACACCACAGAAAGTAGAACTGTATTACATTTCAAGTTTTTCTAATTAATTTTGACATAGTAAATCAAAAATTAGCAGAAAGAATATTAAACATCTCTCAAGAGACCGGTTTATGCGGAGTTGTCCGCATTCTTCATAATGCCAGTCCAATGTAAATGTTTGGTACCGGAAAACCAAATTGTGTTTTAATATTACACTACAAAAACAGATCCTTTGTTTTTAAAAAGAATGTTGATGTATATAAACATAATTTTTAATAAATCATCGTGCTATTCCGCACCCACTCTTAATTTGTAAATTTTTAAAAGGAATTTTTGATCACAGCTTAAAAAAGATTTTCTCGAGCTTTCACACAAAATAAACAATTTAAAGATGTGTAGGATTTACAAAATTATTTTGCATATCTCATTTTTAGTAACGAAATCAATTTGATAAAATATTTCTAACAATTTTTTATCCACTTTTTAATATAAAGAAGAAAGCTTGAAGGAGTGAATTTCAAAAGCTTAATATTAACTTACCTTGTAAATATGGAAGAAGTTTACACATAAATTCGCCAAATATAAAGTCGCGCAGTAAAGCTCCTACTAAAGTAAATGGCATACATAAGACTCCCAGAAGAAGATCAGAAATTGCCAAGTTTAACAAAAAGAGGTTTGTTATTGTTCTCATCCTCTTATTCTGCACCTGAAAAAGATAATACAGCGCAATCAGTAGATATAAATTATTTTTTCAAAATGCAATAAAAAAACTGCATTGCTAGCTGACGTTGTATGTAACCTAATAATAGAAGTTCCATTCAAAGAGCTATAGCGCTGACCCGAAAGCAATTTTCACTGAAAACTATGAACCTTAAGGCGCTCCTCATTTTCAATCAAGCGAGTTAACTTCTAAGCTAATTTCTAGTCAGTAGTTATAATGTAGCGCTAATTGACTTTCAAGCAAAAATGCAGGCAAGTGTAGTTAGCCGGAAAGCCGTTTGCTTAACTAGATAATTGGGTGAGAAAACTTTCGCATTTGTAAAATTATCACGTGGAAAATTTTTACATGGAAAACTATAATAAGCGTATTGTACACCCTAACTTAATTTCTTCTAGCCGATCACTAGCACCTAGTACTTCAGAAAAGTTCTTTGTGTAATACAGAACCAATTTTCTTGTCACACCGCACGCGTGCATATAGGAAATAATCCCTCTTGATAAGTTGCTGGACTGTTTTTACAGGTTTGGTTAAGATTTCCAGTAGAAAAATATGCCAAAAAACTTTTATTATGAAGTAGGTTAAATGCACTTTGTATGCAAATCTCGTTCCGTGTCTTTTACAACTCATAACGATCGTGTCAGTTTTTACGTAAGTGTCGCATGCTAGTTGAGAATACAAAAATGCAATATAAAACAGTAAAAGAAATTTCATTTATGCGCCATCACATAAAGACGCAATTTTTCTTTAAATCATTTTTTGAAGTGAAAACTGCTTTCAATTTATAAATTTATAATATTACAACTATAAGAATTACAATAAACACAGGGAAGGTGCCTTAACACCCCCAAAAGAGCCCCCTTATGCGCACAAATCAAATAAAAGTGAATATTCGTTTCATAAATTTATCTCGTTAAGTCCAATTAATTTCAAAATTTTATTTTCGCGTTTGAGTGTGGGCATTAATAGTAAAAGCTTCTAACGAAAGCAATTGGGTTTTTTTAATGACATTTTTTTATTTTTAGTTGTAATAAATTTATCCCATTGAATTTGTTATCCCTAGGTCAACCTTGGTTTAGCAATCATTGTTTAATCTGATATTTCTCATTTTTGTTAGTTTGATAATAATTGACCAAGTTTTAATAATTATTCACAGAACCATGGAATGTAAAAAAATATTTGTGGACGGTTAAAAATAGTTGCAGATACCGAAAGCTTCTGTTCACATTCTGTGAACATCATCCATCCACCATCAATAGCCAATAATTGCATTTAAAAAATATTCTTATCGTGAGAGATAACCGTTCAATTTACATAAGTAATTTAATTCAATTTTATGTTTTCAAAAAATACTTACATTATTAGTTAATTAAAAAAATTATTTATCTATCCCCCTCTCCCCGGAATAGAATCTTTTGTGTATTATTTTTAGATATTAATGTAGTAGTTCATAGGGAAATTTTTGGATCGCGAAGAAAGTGGAACTTTACTCTCTGTTGTATAATACACTATTTTTAAACTCAAAAGTTAGGTGTTAAATATGCTAAATAGTAATTAAGTTATTTGTTTAACAATTTGGCTGCTTCTAAATTTAGACCTTCTCACGCAACAACTTTTGATTTATTATTTTAACATTAAAATTCATTAATTTATTGTATGTCTATAGATTATAGTCAGGTTTCCTAACACTATATTTGATAGTAAGCCCTTAGAGATTCATGAGATCCCTTAGAAGATTTTACAAATAATTAATGAATTTCTATGTTAAAATAATATATCAATAGTAGTTGCGTGAAATGCCTATTATTAACCACAACTAAGTCGAGAAAAAGAATAAATTAATTACTACTTGGATCTTTTTGGTAGAACCCATATCATGCTAACTTTTGTCAGAAAACTTTGGTTAATAATAAGTAGGATTCAAAAATCCTTAGCTAGCTATTTTCCAGTAAATACGATTTAAGGTATTGATTTAAGCAGGCTTGTTTTACATAAAAAAGGAAAGTAGGTACCAGCTTTCCCAATGATTAAAAAAAGTTGTTGTCATTTCACAAATTAGAGAAGACGTCTATATTTGGGACCTACTTATTAATTTAATAACCTGGCTGGAAAACTTAAAGGTTAATATTTTATTTTTCAAATAGTTGCCTATGATAAACCCGGTAAATTAATTTTATTTGGATAAAATCATCATTCGTTTAACATCGATCAGAATTGCACCCCAGTTCCTCTTTTTTGAAATTTAAAATTTTAAAAGCAATATATAATTTTTACATAAAAAGATTTATATTTTTAAGTACCTATTGTACCCTTAATGTTGTTTATTAATCTATGCTTACCAAAATCGGTATAATTTACGGTTACTACAGCAAAAACAAGATATTTTGGTTCTACCGATGACAGCGGCATCTGAACATTGCCAGTTTGGTCTATTGAAAAAATTTGTTCTAAATAAAATAACTAGTTGATGTATGTAACTGCTATCAAAAGTTATTTCAAGTCTTGAATTACGGACTCCAATGCAGCATTCGTAGGCGTATCGTGATTTTGTCAGGCGCTCGCACTAGTTCATACCACATAATTTTATCGGTTGATCTCATTGTCGTTTGACTTGTTCTTTTGTAAGCCACACCAGCAATCACTATGTGTGCTAGCAAAACGAGCACTTAATTTTAATCAATGTCAGTTACACTGATGGAAACTTAGAAATTTATTTCCATTATTAGTTAAGTCAAGTTTACATTTCAAATGATATAAATAATTTAGAAGAAAGTTGTTGTTAGATGACGCTAAGAATAATACCTCATGAATTATGTGAGCACACATAATTTGTTCGAATTTATGACAAAATGGATTAATCAACCCACATCGTATAAAATGGTGGAAACGAAATTCATTTTTCATCAAAATCTGTCAACTGTTTTTACTATATATTGAGTGCTTGAAAGCTTTGGGTATATTTTATTTTCCTTAAAGAATTTTTATTCCAACTATTGACAACTTACGAAACAAGTATAATACCGCAGACTACATTTATAGGCAACGATAAATTTATAAACTACAGTTAGGTTAAAAATATAAAAACCATTATAAGTTGCTCGGTCAGCATAGTTTAGCTTTCGGTGACGCTGGTTTTAAAATTAATTATCGGTGGAAATATTTTGCGTAATCCTCTTTTGTTATCTATAACGCTTTTATTTTGTTGCAGTTGCATTGCTAGTTTAGCTTTACCCTGTATATTGAATCATTTAATCAGATGCTGTGTGGTTATTTTGAATTTGACAGTTTTCTTGATTTGAAAGTTTTTGTTGACAGATGTCTAGAGATGCCAAAATAGTTTCTGTATTGCTTTTGGTTGAATCTGTGAGTGAAAATAAGAAATGTTCTCGATTTATTATATTCGATAAGTTTGTTTTAATTAAAGTTATTTCAACTTGACATCATCGTTGATTGAACATCGACAGACGAGAAATTTTTGTTAACATATTGTCATGTTTTTTTATGTGGTAAGATTTTTTACTTTAAAAATTCTTGTTTCGGTGGTGCACTTGTAATAAAGTTTCACTGGGAGTCCGACGATATAAAACTTTCAAAACAACTTACGATACTTTATATTATAATAACAAGAAAAACTTAAAGTTATGCAACTTTATTGGCATTCGTGTATAGAAGTTGCATTACTTGATTACGTCAAGGGTTTTCAAATTTTTGCGAAGCATTTCCACGCGATAATTTTTACTATTCTGTAAATAATTTTTTTCGGCAAGTAAAATAATTAAAACAGTTAAATTGTCGTTCATTTAATTTGTGAAATAAAGCGATAATAAAGAAAGGTAAATAAAATTGAGTAAAATAATTTTTCAGAGAAGAAATGCGAATTCTTTCATTCAAGTACAACTCGATCGTTAAAATTCAATTCAACTATAAATTTCATTTAAAATTTTGACAGATAAGTTCAGTTTTAAAGTACAACTTCCATAATACATATTGAGCATTAAATCAACCTTTAAATTTTCCATAAAACAAGCCGAATTTCAAAAATAATTTAATACAAGCAATTTGTCTTTAACCAAGTATTATCATAAATAATAAATATCGCTACTTAAATAAATTAATAACCGTAAATTTTTACATCATAAACTTTTTATTAAAATTGAACCATACAGTGTGTTTTGATAGCAACGACATTACTTTGTTTAGTTTTAAATAACGTTTCTATTGAAATAAAGTTAAAACACAAATTCTCATTAGTGTTTACAGCAGGTAAATGTTACCCAATTTATTTGCGTAGGTATGTCTATCCTATCATCATTTACGTACACGTTAGCTTGTTAACTTTTATTATTGTAATTGTGAAAGTTCCACAGTACAAAACTTATTCATATAACTAAGTCTAACTGTTCCTAATGCCAGCTTTTTGTATTAATTTGATCACCTGGTAACTTTGAATCAAAAGCTGCTGACTGACTTCACAGGAATACATTTACAACCCTCCAACCACTGGTCTGCTAAATTATTTTAGTAGGAATAATATTCTTTCGTTTATTTATAATTTTCATTCAAGTGATTTGTTGCCAAAAGTGAAAATTTTGTTACTTGTATTTGATTTTTTGGTAAGAAATAAAGTGTAATCGTTAACGTGAAACTTTTTTCTACATCTAAAAATAAATTGAAAAGAAAATTGTCCAATTAATTAAAGCCCCAAGTTACTTTATGTCAAGTTCACTAGTATAGCTACATTTTTAAATTAATTTATAAATAAGAGCAATAAATTTAAGGGTATTACAAGTATGCGAAAATATGAAGAGACTGATAAAATAAGATAGCTATGAAATATTTTGCTATTATTAATATTACGTATGTTCAATATTCTATCGAGAAAATTTGCGTGGAATTTTTTACAAGACATTTTTCATTTCGAGATAACAAACGCAATCTTAAAAAAGTTTCTCCATAATTGTATTTAATTACTATTTTTATAAAGTGAAATTTTGCTGACGTGGATCATTAGATGAAGGTTCAACGATATATTACTCTGTTACACAATTAAACTGAAAGCGCAGCCTGAAGATTTAATTAATTGGTTTGGTTGTTACGTTGAATTATCTGTTTTCTCAATTAACAGTTTAATTTCATTAAATGTATTTTAATTAACAAAATTTTATGATATTTAAAGCAAGGTTTTATTTATTCAGCCTACCAAGCGTCGTACCTAGTTTAATTAGTAATTAATACAACTAATAATAATAATAGTCCAATTCTGTAGATGTATCCGTCACGCACCTGTGATTGGTCAATCTCTTACCGACTAAAGAGAAACATGGCCGCCGATTAAGAGGTAATTACATTTGTTCGTGAAAACCAAAAATTTGTTTTGTATAAAT
Organism: Cantharis rustica; assembly: GCA_911387805.1. Classification (NCBI taxonomy): domain Eukaryota; kingdom Metazoa; phylum Arthropoda; class Insecta; order Coleoptera; family Cantharidae; genus Cantharis; species Cantharis rustica. The sequence goes on along the minus strand of OU426878.1, from coordinate 46,790,717 downwards.
TTCCTCAGATTCCTTTCACATTTCAATAGAATTTGTTTATTTTATTAATTCAACCATGTAAAAAATTATGAATACCTAAGTTGTGAGGCTGCAGGCTGAAGCATAATATACTGTGGCTGAAAACTGATAATAGTTTGCAACAAAAAAGATCCCTATAATATTGAACCTAAATGAAACGCAAAAATCGCTTTTTTTTAATAAAAAATGGTTTCTAAGTTATAACCTAATTGAAGCATACAGATATCTCTTTTTAAGCGAAACATTTTAATAAAAAAAGTAGAACGCTTACATTACATATTAAATCGAGGCCTCTTTGTTCGGTTTTTAACTTTTGGTACCTACAATAAAAAATTTTTATAGTTGGTACGAATGTTGGCTTCTGCACAGTCGGCTCGAGAACACTATCAGTAATACCCCGGACTTACGTGTTAAATCGAATTCGCGTAAGTCGGGATACAATTTTGCATATGAATACATACATAATACATACAAATTATGTTTAATTGGGACCGGAGATACTACGAATCGACGAGAAGATCTAATTTGCATAAATCGCGATAGCGTAAGTCGAGGTATTACTGTATTTATTATTTATAATATTTGTACTTCAAATTAATAAATTTTCATTGACAACCTAAAAAATTACGTTTAAAAATTATCTAACAAAATACAAATATGCACTTGCACACTAGAGAGCGGGTCACTGCAGCTCTATTTAAGATCTTGCTGAATATACTGCCGTGATTATTGTAATTAGTTAATTGCAACTAAACAATCAACTACAATACCAAAACCATTAACTAAACTACCGATGATCGCTAAATGAAATACAGTACGTAACCATATATTTAAAAAATCTATTAACTAAGACTAACTTAACAGTGGTTTTTCAAAAATAAAACAAAAGTTTCATTTTTGCAAAAATTTTTGTTCTCGTCTTGCAAGACTTTATAAAAATTAATTTCCCCTGTAAAAATTAGCCTACGCATATTCAAGTGAACCTTTTTGAGAAGTGGTTAAAATTTTGTTCATTTTTTTGTTTAATGCTAGCCCGTAGGTCACTTAAGTCCACTTGGAAATATAATATTTTAAATTCAATATTACATATTATACTTTAATTTTTGAATATTTTTGTTTGTCTGTTCTTTCTTTTGCAATATTAAAAATAATTTTATAAAAATCTACGCGTGGGTTATATAAAAAGCTTTGGTAGGTCAGTGACTGACTCCCGGGTCATAAGTTCACCACCACTAACCTACAAATGACATGACAAATAATCCGCTTTGCAAAATTTCAGGTTACTATGTAAAACTTATGTAATATGACAAACACACAGACTCTGCTTATTTATGATTACTAAGTCAGATAGCATCCAACCGTTCTGACATTATAGTCAGCGACTGAGGTGATCGGTCGATGATTGGCGAAATTTAAAGAATTATTTCAAAATTTTTCTCTGCGTTCCCAATCTTTCGTTTTAGTTTCTGCGATCGGGAAGTATGGAATACCTCAAAAATTAGCTACACAGTATTTTCACAGTTTTATTGTATGAATAAAAAAAAGTGCACTGGAGAGTATACCATACCCCCCAGACCCCCCGGATTGACACTTATATTTTGTATTTTTAAGAATTACTTTTATCACTTTTATAATATCAGGTTATATTATTTAATACTAAGGCTGGGTTGCGGATTAATAATTATCATTATTAATTAAATTATTTGAATTTTAAATAATCGAATTATATAATATTGTAAATATAGTGAAACTTGAAATTTCATAATAAAATATATCTAAGTTTTTTCATTCCCCTTGAACCTTGCCTATTTCTCCCATATTGGTTTTACCTCTATATATCAAAAGCCTGATCAGGAAGAACTCGATATTTAGAATCTTTAGTTTACTTGGCTTGGCATCGCACTTGTATGTATTGTCGTGTTTCGAAAATGATTGAAAGAAAATTATCTTATGTTATTTGATTTTGAAATTGCTTTAATTTTGAAAATGTAAATTTGAGTTTAATAATGTTTTGTTGAAACGATCTTTTTCCTATTTCCTATTCCTATGAAACCGCTATTTCAATCTCTATCCTTACAATCTCTACAATAGGTAGGGGCTTTTTAACCAAAAATTGTCGACACGCAGCGAACATGTAATTTGTGAGTCCGTTGAATTTTAATTTAATTGAGTAATTTTATAATTTGTGAAAAATTAAAAGTGATTTTTTTTTTGACAAGAATGATTGATTGATTTTTTGTCAAAGCTAGCGAAGCAGCGGCGTTTAATTTTATGAGTCCGATGAAATTTTTATAAATTTATGATTTTTGAAATAAAAGTGATTTTTTATGATGAAAAGTATTTGATTGAGAATTATAATTGAATTTAGCGATTTGAAAAGCAGTTAGATGCTTTAGATTAGAAAATAAAATTGAAACGGAAACAATGCATCAATGGAAATTGAATAAAATAAAGAAGATTCTAGAATAAGAAAGAGAAAAAGAAAAATAATAATTAAAAATTAATTAAATGGTAAAACTTTCTAATATTTTCGAGTTGAAACTATTGAAGGGACTACAAATTTTGATGATAAGACAGTTGTATTCCGGTATCGTATAAAATTTAACGTTACCATTTTCTATTTTATTGTAGCAAAATTAAAATTCCGAGAAATATTTTGAAAATAAATTCAACTTTTTATCACATACATTTTAAGCGCACAACGTGAGGCATAAAAAAGCATTAGATTGTTAAATTGAAATGAAAAGTTCAATTCTCGATCAAATAAAACATTTATAAAATTTATAATTAAATAAATTAGAAGAACAAAAAAGAAAAAGCTGAATCAAAACCCACGAACCCTGAAAAAGTTTCTCAGATTCCGGAAAGTCAGAGCGAAGCCGTGGTTTTAACTCATAAAAATCATTATAGTATAATACTGAAATGTTTATTAATTTTTATTAGTTTACTTTTTATTTAAATCACTTCAATATATCACAATCTTGCTATATCGAAATTTTCGATAATTTGAAGTGTTTTCGTTTCCCTTGAAGTTTGATATATCGAGGTTCCACTGTATATAAAGAAAAGAATCCTTGTTCACTCACTCATCACAAATCGTGATTCTTTATTACCAACTTAAAACAATTTATTCAATTTAATTTAAATTGTAAATATATAATTATTGTTATGTTAGACCTCTATTTACAGGGTGTTTCTGTGACCGTGGAAAACCTTTAAGGTGATGATAAAGAACACTTTTCTAAGACAAAGTTTTAACTAAAACTTTAGTCCCAGTTCAAACCCTTGAGGGATACCTTCCTTTAAAGCAATTTTTTGAATTTCTGATTTCAAACGGCCATAGCTTTGATATTATTAATTATTTTAGGCTTAGGATTAGAACTGTTTTAAGGATCATTCGCTTATCTACAAGTTAGGTTATAACTCCTTATCGTCTAAAATCAATAGATTTCGAGTTGTAGATAACCGAATCATCTTTAAAAAAGTTCTAACCCATTAAGCCTAAAAAATCAATAATATCGATGTATAGCTGTTTAAAATAAAAAATTCAAAAAATTGCTTTAAAAGAAGGTACCCCAAGAGACTTTAGACTTGTACAAAAATTTTATTTGAAAATTTGCTTTAGAAAAGTAGTCTTTTTTCATCACTTCAAAGGTTTTCTACGGTCACGGAAACACCCGGTATATATCGTAAATAATATTTTATATTTTCATTAATAATTTAAATGTATAGAATTTGTTAAATAATCGAATTATTTCAAATTCAAATAATTTAAATATTCGAATAGTCCGAATAATTCAATTATAAAATATTTTTTCGCATTTTGACTAATAATGTGCTGTTTTATTAAATTCAAAATCATTTAATAAAGTGGCACTTTAGCACATAGATATGTCACTTTACTATATAGTAATGTCACTGTCAATAAAAAACTATTGGATAGAAGATTGTTTATTTAAATATTGGAATCATTGTTATACATTTATGTATATTAAAAGTACAAAATTATTATTCAAACTAGAAAACTTAACAATCTCACTTTTATAATTAATATTATGTAACTTACACAAAATTCGAATCAAAAAATAAAAATTAACTGTTGTTATGTAAATAAATAAAGCCGTGTCTGGTTACTATATTACGAAAATTTTACACAAATATCTATTTAGAAACTTTTTGAATTAGCAATAACTGAAGAACGGCGCTAGATATCGAAAAACTGAGTAAAAAATTCGCCCTCCTCGCCCCGTACTCACCCCCCGTGAATTATCGGTAGGCATAAGAAAAAAATTTAGACCGATCGCGCGCAAAAAAAATTTACTCATAAACGTCTAAATTCATATTTTAGATTAGATTTTCACAAAATACGAAAAAATTGTATAAACAAACCTCGTAAGAAAAGTAGTTTTACTAAACTCATATAGCTTTTAAAAGTCACTCGCTCGCTGTGCTCGCTAATACTTAAAAGCTATATTCATTTAGTAAAACTTTACTTTTCTAAACTTGTTGTTTAATATACTATTATAATTTCATCAATAATAATCTAAATATATAAAAAATCGAATTATTTAAAATTCAATAATAATTTGAATAATCGAATTATTCAGATTATTTGAATATTTAAATTATCTAAATTAATTAAATATTCAAAAATAATTCGATTATTCAAATTGTACATTGCGATATTATTTGTACTTGAATATTCAAATATCCGAATATTCGAATTATCGAATTTGATTATTAAATCGTTAAAATTTCAGAAATTCGTTTTAAAAATTCGTCGTATCTAAGTTCAGCTGAGCGCAGCCTATACTTTTATTATAAAATCGGTTTGAAAATAAATTAATAATTTTGACAGAAATTTTATATTGATACTCTAAAATTTTGGAAAAAAATTTTTTTTATTAGGCTTAGACATATTCCTGAACAGTCAGAAGCTAATTACATAGAGTGTGTGCAACGTAAAGGGAGGTTGGCAAGGAAACTACGACGGAAGACAGACCAACTAAATTTTTTGCCCAAACTGAGTATAGAACTCGCGGTTCCCAAGCAAGTACCTAGGGGCTTACTAAGCTAGCTTCGTCCGTCGAAAATAATAGATATCCTAATTATTGGATTTGTAAGATAGGAATCGGATTTGTAGGCACTAAAAAATGTATTAATAAGCCGGTAAATGTGCTCTAAAAACTTCAGAAATGCGTAAAAATGTGAAATAGAATTGGTTTAAACTTAAAATAATAAATTAACTACTTTTGTTGGTTGAATTTAAGTTGACGTTTGATGTTGTCCACAATGAGACAGCATTCTTAGAATATAAATATATAATCAGTATTGTAAACAATAATTTCTTTTAGACTGTCGGGTATTAAACGACGCCTGTTGTCTGTTAAAATTTGCTTAAACTCTTAAAGACTTAAAATATCACTTTGCATACATATTTCATTTTTATGTTAAAGTATTTTTTAAAACCCACGATCTATTAACTATAATGGAATTAAACTTTCAAGTGCAATTTTACGATAATTTGCATTTTTTATTTATTTTACATGGTACTATAAGTGAACTTACGACTCTCGCACGCCGTCGAAGCATGGCTGTTAGACAGTAAGTGAATAAAGGTAGTTTTTTGCTCAAACCTTCCTTTTAAGATAATAATAATGAAAGAAATTCTGAGCTCGTGTTTTAAACTTTTGAAATAGGCGGAGTTACAATACAAAACCTTTAAATCAAATGGTCAAAATACTTTTGACAGAGCTTTAAAGCGGAAAAACTGCCAAATCGAACGCAGTCTATAAGGTAATTATATTGCAATGCATGCGTACCGACAAGTGTTCCATCAGCCAAATTACCTCATGTAATTACCACATTTTGTGGTTTAATGTAGATAATGAAATTAATCCACGTACGTATTTTATCATATAAAACCAATTAATTTGTAGAGCAAGATTGTAATTCAACAAATGAATGAAAGTTCGTTTAAAAGTACTAATTACAGGTTTATATAATATTTATTATTTACCAGTTTCGTGTAATATAAACATCACCATGTTCAGGAAACAAAGCATTAACGAATTGAATACAACATGATCATATAAATACTTGGGTATTTGTGTTGTAAAAGATTGTTTTGACTGCATTTCAAATTTATGTGCACGTCTTCCTATGTTTTTGTAGTTTTATTATCTGATGTGCAAGTATTTATGTATATGATTATGTTGTATTCAAGTTAGATAATGATATGTTTATTAAACCGATTACTCTCAAGATATGTACGATACACGAAACCGGGAAGTAATAAATATTATTTAATCCCATGAGTAATATTAATTTTATAATACTACATACTTTTTTTATAATTAAAATAAGCATTTACCCCAAAACTATTTTTCATCATAATCTACTACACTAACCGCATTGTGAACAATCTATACCAGCTCTAAAATGATTTACCGATTATGTATTGGTAAGGGTACAATAGGTAAATTAAAAATATAATTCTCTCTATATAAGAATTAATTTGAAAAATATCCTGCATAACATTATAAATTTAATTAATTTAAAAAAATTACATTATGAATATGATAATAAAAATCATTATTTTTGATATTTTAAATTTTTCCAGAGTTTGCAATTGTTTAATTTGCTTTAAAATTTTAAACGAAGAACTCAAAACTGAACAGTCAAGCAAAAAAAAAATATCCAGCTACATTTTTTCTTACTTTAGTAAGTTTTAGTGAGTTGTGATAAAAATGTTGGATTATTGATGTGGATTTAATCTCTTCTGTATTTCATATTACGAAGTATCATATTCTGTGGTTACTTTTAACGATATTGGGTTCCGTTTAATATTTTTTCTATTAAATAACTCGAAATTGCATTTTCCAACTACTGTTATTCTACTTTTGTCTAGTCAAGCTACTGAAATGCTTAATCTAGCATTTCTTTACTATGAAAAGTACTTTTAACTTAAATGAGTCACGCAATTGAAGTCGTGTAGCAATTTGGCAATTACTTTGCAAAAAATTGTACTTGTTTGCAAGGAGCTAACGGTAATTGCCAACGGAAAATAGTACTTAGAGTTTATCGAGCGTAGATAGCAGTGTGAACATAATGAATTGGTTTATCAGCTTGTGTCTACCTGGTCTATCTGTTTACTTTAGTGTAGTAAGTAATTGCTGTCTTGCCCAACGTTTCTTAAATTTCAGAAGGAAAACTACAATTACTCACAACTTAGGGGTTGTTATAGTTATATTTTATGTATGTAGATAGATATTAGGTATTAGAATAGCACCAATGAAACAAAACTAGCGCGTAGTATTTTTCAAGTACTAAAATTTTATAAAATTAGCCGGGTGGCAATATTATTGAAGTTGAAATGTGAAATAAATAAAACTACAAAAAGTTTATAGCTATGAAGTACATAAAAATGTAACAGCTTCTGGTGTATTTTTCGAGCTGGTTTCTGGACACTACATACTTTTATTTGGATTACATTTTGTCTTAAAATACATTTTAACAAAACATAAAATTAATGCAGAAAATAATTTTTGGAAAATTGCAGCTTACCAGTAATTGCACTTCGTAAGTTTAAAACGAACACTCTTTTAATGGAATTTTTCTGTTTTACATTTTAAATGCAGATTTATTCTGCAAATTGAACCACAAACTACCTATAAGTTCGGATTAATCATCCGCGAAATATTGCTAAGGAAATTATTTTTGTGTCTAGACTTGGAAAATGGGAAATAAAACGAGAAAAATTTTGACTACAATAGAAATATATCTATGTGGCAATTACATGAAAAATGTTTACCAACTTAAGACGATGTGAGTTCTAATCCAGATTTGTCTTAAAGTACAAAGGAAACTTGGAACTTAGAAACAAAGCCACAAGTAGGAAGCTGAAAATTTCATAATTTTTCAGATATGTTTTTACTTTTAAACGATTTAAATTCGGCATTTAAAAAAATTTAATTAAAAATAATTTAACAATCAAACCTGCAATCAAACGAAATGTAAAAAAGTAATTTTATTGAATAAAAAAGGGTTGTGGCAGAGGAGATTGATAAAAGAATCAACCAAATTCCTTTTAGTTAAAAATTTACCCTTTAATAAAATTTTACAAAATGGTTAATTAATTTAGAAAAGTTGGTTTTCAAGTAAATTTAACTTCGGATTTTAAAACAATACGAGGTTATTTCAATAAAAGCAAAGAGTGGGATGTACCTATTTAGAGGGTAAGCTAGTGGCGTGTCAAGCCATTTGGGACGGGTGAAACAGCGTTCTTGGGGATGGAAATGTATTTAAAATTTATGAAATATACATTGAAACATTTCGTTAAAATGCAGTATTCGCTCAAAATGTAAAGAAATGCAATACCTAGGTTATTTTTTTTATACAGTCTGCAGAACCGCATTTTGTATAGAACGAAGCGAGATTTTTTTTTTTAGAAATTATTATTTATTTAATCATCAATGTTAATGTTGTCCCCTTCAAAGTAATCCCCCTAGGATATAATGCACTTTTGCCACTTCTTTTTCCAATCCTCAAAGTACTTCTTAAACGCCTCTTTTGGTATAGCGTTGAGCTCTTGCCGCGGGTTTTGTTTTATCATCTCTATAGTATCGAAACGTTCTTTCAATGTTCCTTTCACCTTATTATGAAAACGCAACAGTTATAGAGTCACTAACTTCAGCTAACAATTCTTCAGAGATGTTCTTGCGGTTCAGTTTGATAGCTGTACGAGTAAATTCGACAATTTTGGAACAAATTTGGTTGTCACTCGTCTGAAGTTCAAATTGGCCTTAAAAATTGCATTACATTACCAATCAAGATTCCAACTTCTTCTGCGACGTTGTGATTCAAATAGTGATTCGGAGATTTTCAAGAACCATTTCTTATACTTATCCAACGTTTTTATTAGCATTTGATGTGCTTGAACGCTGATATGTAGCACTAAGCTAAACTAAACTTAAAGTGACTTTTGACTTCATCTGTGGGTTTTTACTTGCTTTCGACTTTCTACATTCTTGCTACCTTTTCTATTTAGAAGCGTTAAGCTTCCAAGTCTTCCTTGACTATTTTGGTGTTTATCGACTGGTAGATGTCGCTTATAACCACTTTTAGAGATTTGTCTTCTTCAAGAAGATGCATGAAGAAGCCTACGCTGTCCTCTGATTCTGTCTCTTAATTCTGACAGCTTCACCAGGTTCTTGTAGTCCTCTGGGTCAATTAAATAAATCGCAAGTCCCTCGAGCACGATTTTAACGCTTTTGTAGTTGATTTTTCCCGCTTTGATATTCTTAACCAGAGAGAGCCACGACGCTGCATCCTTTAAAATAACTGGCGGGATTATTATGCGATTTACTCTTCTTGGATAGTTTTGGTATTGTCCCTGGTTTGTTCTTGGAATTGCTACGGTATCTTATGCCATCGTTGTTGGCGTTGGTTCAGTTGCTGCTTCCACTACTCCATTAATCTGTTTCGGAGTTTCTTACAAAAGCTTGAAGTAAGTCTTCAGTGGAAAATTTCGGGGTTGTCCGCCAAGCTTCTTACTAGCTAAAATTCTTCCTCCTCTTCTGGACACAGAAGAGGAGGAACAAGCTTGTGCTTGTTCTCTCGGATGATGGCGGAACGGATCCACTTGAGGGACTTGCGATCTTCTTATCCAAGTTACTGCCCAACTAATATCATAAGCTCTATGTTTTTTGTTAACATGGCGGACGCGTTGAGCTAACAGCAAGTTCAGGTGGTCGGCTTCTAATTGGTTGGAGATGCTGGGTCCTGGTTGTGCCGTTTCAAAGCTGTGTACTAGTTGGATTTTTTTTATGGTATTTCTTGGACTAGGGGTTCGTAGTTTCACATCGGAGTCTTGGTCGATTGCGGTTATTTTCTCTAATCTTTCCTTCACTTCTATTTGTCTGAATACGGAATCAATAATTTTGCTCCTCGATCGCATTTTATCGACTAATTTTTTGTTGCAATCCTGGTTTTCCACTTGAACTGGTTTTTCGTTTGTTTTTTAGATTTTCTTTTCATCATATTGGTATTTCCACAAAATAATACGTGTGCCTTGCTTGACTGTCTAAGCGTGAATCCCACATTTGGCATTATCTTCTATGTCTTCAAGACTCCCTTGATAACCTTTGTACTCTTGTATTTGGCATAGTCTCTATGCCAAAGGCTTTAGCCAACATTTTACTACACTTAAATCCATTTTTAACACAGAATTTAATGCAAAATTTTGCCAAATTTTGTCATAAACAATAAATCGTTGAACACAAACTACACATCAACGTGGCTAAAAATCTACATAGAAAAATTTCTTTTATCTTATTTTAGTATTCATTTTGAATATACCCTATATGATTTTACATGTTTTATTTTACTGTACTATAGTAAATCTAAAATAGAAAGCACAAACGGGAAAACTCGGCGACTGATCAACTCGGCAACCGGTCAACTCAGTGCCGGCCAAATAACCACTTGACAGTTTCACAGATTCAAGAAGAGACCAAATCGATCTACAGCGAATATTAGTATTTGGTGGAATAGAATAATACAATTCAATATGATCAATATTTGAACGACCTGGTAAGAGAGATAGACGCGAACGTGTAGGCCCTTGGGTATAAATTAGTTACAAAAAAGATAGGTAAATCTAGTATACCTAGACTCACCCCATAACGTATATAAGAAATCGTTGCTACACTCTTCCCTACCCATAACGTGACTAGCTTCGTTCCGGCAATCATCGTATAAGTGTCGGAATTCACTTTGGAGGAACTAAAATTTGCAGTAAAGCTGTAAAGTAGACAAAACGCCGTGCCCCGACGAAATATCAACCAAAGCGATAAAGCTGGTTGTACAAGAGCGCCCAGCGCAGATTCTACTGTTTCTAAACAGATGTTTGACAAATAGTAAATTCCTGGAGATCTGGAAAAGGACGCGACTGTTCCTGCTGAGAACAAGCAGGAAACCAATGGAGAGCCCTAGCTTCTATCAACCCATCTGTTTTATCGAGGGCATAAGAAAACTATTGGAAATATTGATATGGCCAAGCTGCAAATCTAATTGCAGCTGCGGGGTGGGCTGTCAAGCGTCTAATATGATTCCGATTCACAATCGATGTCCTCAAGGTCTACTCTACTATGCCCGTAGAGAGGGCATAGAAAGTAAAAAGCACCAAAAGACTACCAGAGAATTCTGTCTCCTCATCACTCTCGACATCAGGAATGCCTTCACCTTGGCGAAATGGTGCTTCGTTATAGACCAGTTCGAAGGCAGAGGCATCGCAGCCTACCTTGTCATTATCCTGAAAAGTTGCCTCGGCGACAGGAAGCTGTTAATTGACACTCTGGCGCAAAGAAATACCAGTCGCCGGTGGGGTTTTACAGAATTCTGCACTTGGTCCGACTCTGTGTAACGTGATGTACGATGGGATCCTGCACCTAAGCTTGCATCATTACCCAAAATCAACAAGTGGATCACTGGTTTCTAACTCCAACTCCAAGTCTCCAACTGGTCTCGGAAACAACGGAGTCGGCTTTTGCTCGACAGGAGAAGACTGTGCAAACCTGGTGATCACGCTGGAAAAGGATGTGCCGGCTTAATGCCCGGAAAGTTTTCCAGGGTCCTTGGAGCTAACCAGATTCTGCTTCAACGTATATATAAAAAATACGGCGATAAAAGCGATCAAGATGAAGGCGAGGCTCGAGGAAGACTGATGCTAAACGTGGGTGGCCCTACATTCACGAAAAGACATCCGTATACCGCTGTCCAGTGAGTTGTAGTAGTCACAGCACATACAGACAGTGAATGTGAAGTAGTGGTGACGTGACAGTGCTAGCAAAGTGAAAGTGAAAGTGTAAGTAATTTTATTTCGAATTTGTTTTGTTTTGTGATCGGTTTAAGAGCAAAGGCCTGTCCAGCGCTCCCGATAGCATAAACACAAACATGAGTTAAGAATTTTACCAACCAAATTGAAAGGTACATCCACGGCAAACCAAGTTTGGCTGCAATGTCAGACGAGGACGAAATCCGAGGATGGACAGAAGATGGTAACATGCATTACTATCGCATCGTGGCGACAAAAGCCATGATGCTTTATTGGCATGTATACCAAAGGAGGGAAAAAGGACTCAACATAACAGAGCCAGAGGAGGTAGGTACCATTAAAGTACAAATAGTAGAAAATTGCAATAATACAGAAATGAATGATAAAATTGAACCTCGTGGTAATAACACAGATACCGTTATAATGGTAGACTGTATGAGCCACGAGGGAGACAATGGGGCGCCAGCAGCCCCCACAATAGGGATTAGTGACCCAGCTTATGCCGAGGCACTACCTCTATCAGTGGCGGCACCGTTGAAGCCCCTAAATATTGTTGAGAAAAACGCCGGCGTAGATACATCTCCTCAAAATGTAGAAAATACGCCAGCGTCGTCCGCAAATTTGCTTTACCCAAATTTTGAGTCGTCGATTCCGGAGGCAAAGTCGACCGCCCAAAAAACAGCGCAAGCCGAATGGCCCGTAACTGCCCCAAAGCGGAGTCGAAGCGCCGGTACCGACGATGAAAACTCCGAAAAAGAGAGTGAAAGAGGGGACCGTGAACGCGCTCATCGTAAAGCCCCCGTAAAAAAGACTAAGAAAAATCGAAAGGTGGACCTAAAAGAGGAGTCGGTGGCAATGGACGTCACCCCCCCTTTAAAGGAGACTACCCACGGCGTACTCTACCCCTCAGGTAGAGAAACGCTGGTCAAAGGCGGCATCACCGCTCCCAAAAACCTCCCCTCAGGGGGTAAAAAGGGACCGGCAGCAGCAAAAATGTTTCCCCCCCTTTCAGGAGGAGTGAACCCGACTACCAACGGCACCGGCCAAAAAACCCCCCCCTAAGGTGGTACCCCAGGAGCAGCTGTAGTCTTCAAAGTGATTACCCCTCCCCCCAGCAACTCCAAACCGACTGGCACTCATAGTGCTAGTCGACAAGGAGAAATGGGGGGATCTCACAAAAACAATGAACCGGATGAAGATCCACTTCATCAAGGCCAAAGATTCCAGGGAAGGACTCGTCATTACCCCAAATTAGGCGGAAGATGCGAGAGCACTTCTGAACCTCTAAAAGGTTCGGAAAGTGAATCACTTCACGTACAAGGATCCAACCGAGTCACCACTCCGAGTGGTCCTCAAAGGGATCCCAAAGGAAATTAACCCGGCACTGATAAAGGCCAACCTCATCAAAAAGAGGTACCCGATCATCGACGTCAAACCGATGATCCACGGTACCTCCAGGACACCTCTCTTCCTTTTCATGGTTCACCTCAAAAAAACCAATAAGGGGAAGGAGATTTATAAGACAAAGGAGGTTTTACGGCTGACCGCCCACTTCGAATCCCCGCATACTGAAACAATGCCGACCCAGTGCTTTCAATGCTAGAGGTTTGGACATACACAACGACTGTGTTCGTCACAGTCAAAGTGTCTTAGGTGCTGGGAATACCACAGGGCGGCAAAGTGCAAAAAGCCAATCGCTTTTCCCGCAAAATGCGCGAACTGCGGAGAGCCGCACCCCGCCAATTTCTAAGGGTGCCCGAGCAACCCTTGGAAAAACAAGTATGTCCACCCTTCAGGTAGACTTACGACCCCCCCCCCCTTCACTCTCTAGTTCAGGGAAATTACAGGCGACACAAACCACCACCCCCAACAGGATGGATCGAGTCGCACTTGCGAACTCCCTGATGCAACAGGCAGCCGAGCTCCTCAAGCCGAGCACGCGCGTTGCAACAAGGAGCAGCAAAAACAACGCGCCTAAGCGCAGAAATAAAAAAAACAAGAAAGAAAGAGCTGCCTCTCTTGCGGCAACTGAAAATTTATATAAATAAAGCACAACTTGAGATGCAAAGAGTGAAACTCAAGCCGAACACACTTCAGCTCGCTTACTGGAATGCAAACGGGTTAAGACAGCTGAGATATCTGCTCGCAGATTTTGCGCTTAAATACGACCTGGATGCAATCCTAGTAAGCGAGACGCATCTTAAGGAAAGTCACATGACAAGAGTAAACATACCTCATTATGCTCTATACAGGAACGATAGAAGCGACGGCCGCGGAGGAGGCACCGCTAAATACGTAAAAACCTGTATCGAGCATCATGAACAGCCACTTCCGGAGACGCTGCAGAAAATAGAAGCAACCTTCATTAAAGTCCACACGGGCAATAATGGATGGTTGCAATTAATTTCAGTCTACAAACCGCCCCAGCAGCCTCTCCTGGAAGAGGACATTATGACTTTGCTCGGAGGTACTGGCACTCAGGTCATCCTAGCAGGTGACTTGAATGCCAAGCACCTTGCATGGAACAGCCAAAAAGCCAATCAGGCCGGCCGACACCTCCTAGCTCTGTCAGAAAAAAAAAACTTCGTGGTTGACGGCCCCACGGAGTTCACAAACTTTCAGTTTGACCGCCGTATCCCTTACGATCCGGAAGCAGATCGATTTTCAGAAAATCACCGTCATAATGTTCTGGACATCAGAAATCTTAAATTTCTGCATTACCTGACCTCCTTAAATAAACTTGACTCGGACCACAACCCAGTGCTCCTGCAACTGGGTGACGCCGATCAAGTTCATCATAACAGATCGAAACTCAAAACTAACTGGGACGTCTTCAAGCAACGTTTCTCACAGATCCTCGGCCCCCCCTCCTGTCTTTCATACAAAGGGGGACATTGATAGGTACGTCAAAACCTTCGAGGACAAAGTGACAGGAGCGATGGCTGAAGCCACAAAAGTCGTGCCGGCGAATAATTACCGGCTCGACTTTATTCGGGGTATGACGAATAAATTCTACGATACAGCGGCGGACTCTGAAAACCTACTAGTCCAAGGGCTGGGTAACTACCAGCCGGAGGACTACTTGAGGTATAAGAGGCCGAAAGCAATCCTGCAGTCACTCTCCAACAATGAATAAAGTAAATTTTTACTAATAAAAATTTTCTTATTACAGGTCTACACTCACCGATGCAGGCTGGACAAAAGAGGGCTGGCCAAGTGCTTAACTGGATAGGTCGCGCACACCGAGCGGTCTCAACCGCGCCTCCCCTACCAAGCGAAAGCCAACCGAACCACCCGGAAATTTTTGAGATTTGCCTGGGCGCAAACTGAAATCACTCCACGGCGATAGACTGATCATAGCTCGAAGGAATACGATATAAATCCAAAAGAGAGAGCAATACGCGGCCGGTTCCAAAAATCGGTTCCGCGCTGCGTAAGCCCCACCACAAGCCGCAAATTCCGAGTCCGGCGTACACGGGCCAAGGCTCCTTCCCTGAACGCCCAAAAAGGATTTGCGGCAAAAATTGTGGGTCTACAATGTTAGCCGCTAAGGCACAATAGGGTACGGTCTCGAATTAAAAAACGACCAGATTGTAAAAATACATGACAGGGAGTATAGCGCAAATGCAGTGGTATCCCAATAAGCATCCAGATTCGATTCGAGATGTGGTAGTTTTGCCACCAATCAACCTGGTGGCGGAAGAAAGAAGGCGAAGTCGTGATATCGGCACGAAAACCGTCGCAGAAAAGAGAATAAATAAAGAGGTTCTCCTAAACATTACAAACTAAATTTTTTTTCTATTACCCAACAATCGTTGAAAATATTTTCTGAAAAAAGAAACTAAAATCTAGATCTTCGACAAAAGTTATAAAAGTAGAACTGATGTTAGCAAGCAACGTAAGAAAGCTGAAGGTAAAAATATCAGAAATTATAAAGATATTTTTTTGGATATTTTTTTCCAAGCTTTCGAAAGGCATCAATTTTACAGTTTTAATGAATTGGTAAAACTGACCAAACAACCTGTGATTTATTGAAAAAAAAATTTGAATGAATATTGGCATTACAATAGGAAAGCTCCACGTAGAAATAAATGAAAAATTAAACAAAAAAATCAGAAAAACAGAAAAAGTAAAATGATATGGATTTCAGCTCTTATTTTTATTTATTTTTTAAATAAAGTTATATAATAGTAAACGAAAGCTGAGTTCTATGTACTTGGAAGGGAAATATCTCAGGGTGAAGATATTGGCCCGAATAATTTAATTAATTGAAAAGTTTTTCAATTTATTTGTATCTTCACTTTCGCTTCTTTTTATCAATTTTAATTTTATTATAAAAAAAAAATCAATATCTAATAGTCGAGATTTATATTTCGTTAAAACGGAAGTTACTTCTTAAACGTCGTAAACTGTAATATTATTTTATGGTGAAAAATAAAATGACAAAATTGTCTCGATTAAACTTTACGATAACAATAAAGTACTTTTATGGCAATTTTTGTAACATATTTTAGTATTGTATCGAAATTAATTACCTATTGATTTTGCATATTATAGACTATTGCCGAATTTTACTGAAGATAAATACCAACATTTACTTATCCGTTTATACTTGAGTAAGCCGAGACCGATTGGATAGACTAGAGAAATTAAGATTTTTTGTTAGTCAAAAATCGCCTAGCGTACTGATAATTAGGTATGGCACTATTATTAAAGTTACAAAAAGTTAATTTGTTGGTAAAATATTATAATTTTTAATAAAGAGCGCATAATTCGTTTTTTATACGTTTAAAATTTATAAAAGTTGAATTATAAAACATTTTTCATGAAAAGTGGGAAAAGAAGCAGATGCAAGCAAAAAACCAATATACTTTAAAAGAAACTTGGTTTCGAGTTTTAACAATACCGGGTTTTGTATTTTCCAAAGCATTTTTCTACATGCCAAGTGTCTGAACATTTTTTACTTTAATCGCATTAGCCACTTATCTGCACGCGTTATCTTTTTTGTTTTATTTGAAATAAACGGATTGTATCGATAACTTAAACACCTTTAAATAAGAATATCGTTGATACCACAATTAATCGGGCAGATTAGTTTTTAAGGCGATATTTTATATCGGAAGCGATGAAAAATGGCTTACAACTTTAAAAATTGCGGTTTTTAAGCTTTTATGATAATAATAAAGTGCTAAGCTTTATTGATGAAGCTTTAAACGGATAAACCCGACCAAGAGAAATATGTAAATCAAAGAAAATTAAGGAAATCATATTTAAAGTAAGATTATAAAGACATCGACTAAATAACATTATCTAGAAAGGCGGATTAAAATTTTAAATGGCTTTGTCAACAGTTTCATAGGTTGCAGCACGTATTAACCAACGAGAAAACTCCAATCTTTGCATTGAAAATTAAAATCGTTGATTGGCTTTAATAATTTAAATGTAAGTATTGAGGCCTACGGCACTTTGAAATTTTATAAAAAAAATTTTGTACTTTAAAAAAGCTTTTTAACAAAGACTGTAGGCAATATATTATTATAGAAAATCCTGTATATGAAACCATCTTCTATTATTTTTTTATATTATTCCTATTAAAATACAATTTTCAGCAATATCACATTTGTTACACTTTTGCTTCATAGATTTTTAATATTTAACATCTTTTATTGCAAAACTTTAAAAATTTTGTTAAATGTAGCGGAAAAGAAAACGTTATAAAAACCAATTGTTATAGGCATATGTATATTTTTTCTAAAAATTTATTAATATTATTTTAGTTCAATCCTTACTCTCTTACAATATCTTGGTTTCTTTTAAATATAGGTACTTAATATGGAACTGAAGAAAAAAGATATAAAAATTAAATGCAAAATAAATTGATATCCTACCTTTATATGTTTAATTAAACTGTAATTAAAGAAAAATAGTAACAAACTTTGCTTGATGCTAAAGGATGTTGTAAATAAATATTATATCTTAAAAATGTCAAATAATATAATAGGAAATATTAATAGTATCATCATAGTTTAAAAAATTTTTTTTAAACAGAAACATTCGGAACAGAAACGGACAATCATGCAAGTATCAAAAAATATAAAGTTTATCAAATGATGCAATCAACAATATGAACATAAAACTTTTATTTTCTAAATTTTTTTATTTTTATTGCTAATGTAATGGTTCTTATAGCAATAGGGAAAGTGTCCCATAATGCAATGGTTAATAAAACAGCCAATTCGCCTTAGGTAATAAATTAGTAGGAATATCCGAATTTTAACAGATGGTTTTACGTCTTCTTTTTTTTACTGTATGCTATTCAACAATATTTTTGTTCTTATTGTTTTTTGTCTGGATATGTGGATATGTGTCAGTGCCAGTGCCGTATCGCAGTATTTCAGCACCGATTGCAAACTAGGCAAATGATGTATTATATTAAAATAGCACACAATGCGTAAGAAAAATACATTTTTGGCTTTTTCTAGAATTCTCAATAGTTCCAAGCTTTTTTTTATTATAACCATTTTTCATTCTGAGTTATCAGTATCAGCACAGTAATTTTGTATTTATATTTCTTATGATATCAATGTACATTCTATCTAATACTTTGTATAATACTTTGTGCGTTCTACCTGCGGACAACATTGCCATTTTTGCCATTTTTACAAGTTTTCATCTATTTTGAATCTTGTCAAGGTTTGATTGGAGCAAATCTGAAGCTATGAATGGATTTACATGAGATGCCTTGACTGCTGTATTGTTGTAAAAGGTTGCCATTATTACGTTGGTAGTAACAGGAAAGTTTGCGGCAAATATGAGGTACAGGATGCTATTCTACGAAACTCCTGAATTGATTGGAGCAAGAGTGCGGAATACGTGTTTTGAACTCTGACTTGAAATATTCTTAGTTTTTAGTATATCCTAGCGATACTTTGTTAACTGTGACTGGTTTTATTTGAAACCCATCTTCTGGATGGGTCTACCGAGGAAGTTGAGTATTTGTTGCTTTTCTTACGTGCTTATGTGCTTATTTCTTTTTTGGATATGGTTGAAAAACACAGTAAAGTGTTCAAAAAATGCATTTGCCTTTTTTTACTATTTCTCGCTCATGTTGAGTTTGATTTTCGAATGGGGGCAATATGTTCTTGTGATCGTGTAATTCGTTCTGTGATTTTCCAGAGCAAATAATCAGTAGCCTCTATCGGAAAGCGACTTTAGAGATAGCTACGATCAATTAGATTTTTGAAGACCTTTAGCATATTTTTGAGCTTTCTTGTTGCTTTGTTTAATTTGTTCTTAATATTCACATCTCAGATACAGTGGCGGCAATATGAAAAGCCCGGTCATAAAAATTTAAGTTATTAGTATTTTTTTTAGAGATGTTGTATTAACATATAACTAATACTTATATTTTTTAATTAACTAACTATAATATACATAAAAATTACAAATTCGATAATTATAATATATATTTATCCCCTAAATTCAACCCTTTAATAAGTAGTACGTTTTTCAGATATATTTCTGCAAATCAATAATGACAGAAATTTCAATTAAAAAAATTATTTTAAGTAAAAATTATATTGTATCTAGTTTATTAACGAATATTTGTTTCATTAAAATTTTGTAGAACATCATCCTACTTTTAGGATATCTTTTAAAGGGCGAGACAATCGTTACGCTAACTGTTGCAGGTAGTCGACCCTTAAATTATTGTCCCATACAAATTTCAATACATGTATTGCGTTAAGTTTACTCTTTGAAGAGTTTCGAAGCACGTACCGTTTTGTTAATGTCCACCAATTCTTAATTCTATTCCAATTTTGGCTATTACCTGGCTAATCGATTACATAAATTGCATTATTAATTAAATAATTAATTACCTGTAACAAATAAAAAAATATCAATTGGATATTTTTGCATAATTTGTTACTTAAATGTACTAAAATTATTGTGTGAGTAATAAATTTTGAAATAAAAAGTTATTTACAAAAATATTTCGTACGATTTTTGCACTATACAAAACTGTGTTAATTTGCAAAAAATATCACTCTTCATTTTCTGCGTATAAATTTAATACCGACGGCTGTAAATTGCTTTTCAGTATACCTAATATAATTTTTGGCATTTATAGAACATTGTAGAATATTTAGATATACTGAAAATCAGCAAAAATAGTTATTTTTTTTATTTTAAGAAGTGATAATTGTCACTTGGTTTTGGCCTGCTTGCTTTTGTATGTCACTCTTTAGGATAATACTGAGACAACTTGGCCATACGCTCGTTTCTGAAGCCGTTATTTTATTCACCTGAAATTGTTGTGAGTCTTTTCTTGGGCACTTGCTCACTAAGGAATATTTTTTAAACCTTGCTCTGGAATCCACAGCTTACAAGCTGATTATACATTTTCAAGCCCTCTACACAAAAAGAAAAGCTGGTCTTACCAGCGTGTAGGGAAGAATTGTTTCTTTCTCGACGAGGAGAATCAAATTTTTTTCACAAGTTGTCGTTAGTAGCTGTTGTTTCACTTGAGTAATTTGAGGTAGAAAACTATGCCAGAATCGATCTTGTTAGGTAGTCAACGGCATCGTTCAGTTCTTCTGACTTTTTAACCTTATTGTAGTTAGTGATATTTTTTTATCGAGTAATTTCCTTAAATATATCCAATCGGTCTATTTGTTATGTAGCAAAGGTATTTTTGCTTTTAATATAACTTGAGTACTTATAGTTACCAACTTTATGAAATATCAACACTAGGTTTAATTTTGGTTTATAACTTTGATATACCTTTGATAACGCAGAAGTTGAAGACGTCCGGATTCTTTTGTTTATCCATCGGTTAGTAAGTTGATTGACCTGCCGATAAATAATGAAGCTTATAGTTCTCGTCCTCTTGTGGTAATAAATCTGAAACCACATGGAAAATGTGCTTACTGTCAGTTAAACCACCTCACCATTTGAACTTATTCCGCTTGTTGAATTGACAACTTGGAAACTAGATACTTTTTTATGTATATTAAAACAAAAATATTTAAGAATCGCTAGTTGTCGAAAAACGGCATTTTAAAATTTGAAATTCTAGGGACTTAGGACTTATAAAACTCGGCATAGTATTGAGACCGGTGGCGGCAAAGATAAGCTAAGCGCCCCCGGTCTGCATTCTGTTGGCGGCACGTGTGCTCTGAAATAATCTTAATAATTGCAATCACACGGAGCCAGCTTATCTTATCGCGTGATCTTTCTTACTCGACTTACACGCTGAGAACTTGACATACGTTTATTTCATTGCTGACCTAAGTCAACCGACCGATCAAGTTCACTACCTTTCAACGTAATTCAATTTAATTTGTTTATTTTATTTACTTTCTTTATCCCATCTATTATTAAATTACCACCACCACTAATGAAACACTAAGATTCTGGAATTTCTTGACTCGGAAAACTTTAGCAGCGATGTCCTAAACGCGATTAATAATCGTGTTTCAAATCGCGCAGCTGCTTTTTCTCGGTTCAAGGACATCCATTTTCAATCCTTTTTCCGGTCACCCTTGCACGACCCACGAGACGTCCAAAGCGATCCACCCACGATACAGACGCGTACACTTTTTGAGGTTCAAATAGCTGGTCGCCCACAAAAAACCCCTTTTGATACTTTTATTGAAACACATTTGGTAAACTTTGGTTCTACTTCCTCAAAGTTTAAAATACAAATTTTTTTAATTCTCCTTTTAATTACTTACTACTCAGACCGACGTTGTTAAACCCGCATTAGCGTATATTTTGATTTTAGATTTGCAAAGCCCGTTATCCACACATCAGATGAAGAAGATTAAGCTATATGCTTCGCATTGCCATTCCGCTACGCTACGCACACGGGGCGACTAGCCGATGCGAAAGAGAGGTAGAGAGCGGAGCAGTTTTAGAACATTATTACGAAGGGAATAAACTACTAAACTAGACGTAGTATTTTATAAAAAATACCACCGCTCTTTTCTTTACCACGGCGTAGCTCAATGTGTGCGGGAGTAGAGAAACTTTTCAGAATGTGTATACAAAATTTTGATGTTCACCTACTTGGTAAATGGAAACCAAGATTCGATTATAAAAATATTCGATCCAATTATAATTTCAACTTTTATGTACTTTCTCAAGGATCGGATATTTTAGATTAATAATTTTGTGTGGTATCTGGTATCTTCTAATCCACACGTCGCTCTCATAAATGTAATTTTACAAATCCAATTAACTTTACTTTTAAATTATTCCTGAAAATTATCGCAGTAACCAAACTCTTCCAAAAGTTGCAATGGCAATATAATTATGACTGCAGATGTCTCCTTTCATCAAATTTTGTCGTATCCTTGATAAATTATTTCCACTTCTTAATAAACTTTTATACCAAATTTCAATTTCATTAATTTATAGTTTCAATCAAAAATATTCCATTCTCAAAAAAAAACTTTAATTATAAAAAATCCAAAACTCACAATCAAAGTTTCACTGTGGTCACGCTTTACAAAAAATCTTCTTAAAAAAATCTACTAATTAATATTCCAAAAATTCAAAATTTTTAATTTTGCTCAAAATGTTCTCAAAATATACGGAGCCAAAATTCAATCAACCGTTCCGGCGACCATCTTTGGCAAAAAATCCTCACTTTTCTTCGTTTTTTGTCAACCGCACATTTACAAAATCAACATAGCAAAATTTAAATTCAAAATCTACCAACTACAACAGGGGCGGTCAAAATCACTTGGTATTATTTGTAACACGATAATATATAAACCGTCCCTAGGTTAATATCATTTAATTATCCACCCTTGGCAAGTTTGATCATCTAGGGGGATATTTTTAATAGTACACAGTTTGTCAAAACGACTCGGAGCGGATGGGACGGAAGCGACAAAGTTCCAGAGCTCCTTCGAGTACCAAGCGACGGAAATTTTCAACAGGTATCTGGACGTGTTTATGAATTGCGGAATAAGCCGTTCCTTTAGAAGCAGAGTCAAGATGATATTGTTACTTGCGTAGTATACTGACTAAAAGGTAAAATTGAAAAACAGCTTTTTCTGAATATTTTGCCCCTTTCTCGACTTTACTCTTTGAATTGTAATTTTTTTCATTGAAGTTGAGTTAATGAATAAAATTGTTATTATATTACCTAATATATAATTTGACAAGCGCAACCATTTTTTTTCGAAAATCATAATTTTTAGGGCTCTACTCTGGAAGAAGCGTAAAAATTTACGATACATCAACAGATAGATATCGTCGGTTTAAAAGTAAAACTCACTAAGTAACACAATTGATATTATGCAATAATTGAGTTTAAAGATATTTTTTTACTTTAACAATCAGTATTGCTTTTGATTTAGTTGATTTTTTGAGAAAACCTGTAGTTGAGTAAGTTTTTTAAACTCTATTAATAATTAATAATCTAATAGAATATGGTCCCCTGATGTAAAAACTAATTTTTTTCAAAATTGTCACTTAGTGAGTTTTACCTTTAAACCGACAATATTATACCACTTTAATCGCAATCAGTATTCACGCACATGCCGAACGGGGAAATTTGCTGATCGATTACCCCATAGTGCGACCGGTGTCAAAGAATTGCAAATTTTAAAATGCGGTTTTCTTCAAACTAATGCATAATCGAAAATTATTCTTCATTCTTATCAGTTTTATAACGTAATATTTTCAAAATTCATTTTCTTGTTTATCCAAATATTCCAAGTCCAAACCTGTTAAATGTGAATTTTTTTTGCTTCTTATTTCTTTGTAGACTGTTTAAGACTCTGGTCTTAATACATTGATGGGTGAGAAGCAATTTACCACATTTAACACAATGAGGTTGGCGAGAGCAGTACTTTTTGTGTGAGCATAATTTTGGCAGTGAGAACATTGAGGTATCTCACATCTCTGATATGGGGGCTCAAACGATACTATTTGCCGCTGTAGGATTTGAATTGGATGGATGTTCTCGTTATTTTCTCTCAGTTCCAATTCAATGTGAAACAGCGAAGTTGCTCTTTTATCTTTTAAGATACAATCCTGATAACGTTGTGTTCTTATTTTTTAATTTCTTCCTTGATCGCAGGAGGGATGCATATTTCTCAACACCGCACTTTAAAACTTCATTCCTGTCTGAGCTGAAAAAAATGGTAAGTAGTATAATTTTTTGCAATATTTCAAGTATTTTGTGATATTTTCACTTGTTGAGATTACCAATGAGTTTAATCATGTTGCTTGGCAACACCTGACAACAAGGTCTTGGATCATTAGAGCTATATTATCAACATCCGGAACAATTATTGAGGAGGGATTTCTATGACGTAAATATCTGTAATTCAGACTTGGGCTGTTTTTTCGATTTTGTTTTGTGTAGTTCACCGTGTTCCAATTTACTTTCGACTGACCTGTTTGGGTGGGTCATCGTTGGTTGACTGAAATATTATTGTAGGATTAAATATATCCGAATTTGAGGCAGTTTTAAGACTGATTTCAGTTGGTTCTAATAAATTTTTTTATTGATTCTCTTTGTTGACCGTATAATTAGTTTTATCTTTAATGTTATGGTTTCGATCAGTTCTACTGGTTAAACATTTCGCAGCTGTTTATATTTCGCCCACTCTTCTAGCATCATCTTGATTCATTATAGGTAGTCTTGCATTTTTGTTTACATTAAATGCAATCTTTATAACGCGTCAAATTACGCTTACAAATCCTACGTCAACATCGTGCAGGACAGAACTTGAATCTAAAATACGAAACATTTACCTCTGAAAATAAACTTATTAAAACCAAGTTTAGTCGAGATAAGATGAAGATTTTAGTCTGTTAGTGCTTGTTCACAATGTACATAAAACATAAGACGTGCATAACTGACGGAGTTCTGAGGTAACAAACATTAAAAAAAAAAATTTAAAAAAACACAACCGAATTGATAACCTCCTCCTTTTCTGAAGTCGGATAAAAATTAGGATATCATTTAAAAGCAGATTTTAATATAATTTTATTATAAATTTATTATTTAATAAATTAATTTTTTAACTTGTGAAATATAAATAAATAATCTTTGAGTAAACAATTAATTGTTTACTTGTTTACTCAAAGATTATTTATTTAAATTTATTATTGAAAATCTTAAGTTCAAAATGTAGATTGAACTTCAACCACAAAGAATTGACCTTCATGGTTTATTAACCATCAATATCATGTTTTATTTTAAATGTCAAAAGTTAAATTTAAAGTTTCATCGAGTATTAAATTAATATTATTCAAATATGAAAATTTCATAAATAAGCTCATTAATTGAAACATTTTTTTTGTTTGATTTGGGCACACTAGTAGCTGCACTAGCAGCAATGTTTCATTCTAGAGTTACTCAAATCAAGATTTCTGATTTATTATTCATATCATTATTATTATAATACTTGAAAATAACTTTGAAATATTGCAATGATACATTATGTAACAGTTTTTAATAGTTGTATTAAAAAAAAAAGATTATGCAAATTGTTTATCTAATTGGTCTATTTGTTTATTAGTGTCGTAGTATACGCTCATACTATGTATTGTATTAATGAATTAATTAAAAAAAAAAAATTAATTAAAATTGTATAACCTCACATTGAATCCGCTGCAAAAACCATAAAGCAGACATTTCATGTCAAAGCAGACAAGATACATTGGTAAATATCTTTCTCTTTTTTTTATTGCCCCACGAGGATTGATTTATTGTTGGCGTAGTCAAACTTTTTTATTGTTGATCTGTTCTTTCAGGTTTACCTAATTGTAACTTGATTTGTCAAGCTTTCACCTCAATCGAGATTTACCTTTAATTTAAATCGTTATATTTTAATATATAAATCAGAACTGCATTTCTATGACCTTAAAATGGCTCTTCTTTATTTATTAATTCTACAGCTCACTTCTTAAAACTGTGGCCTAAATATACAAAGCTAGCTGCAAAGTGATTTAGGTGGACTGTTACAATGGTTATCTTAAAAGTTGCATACGAGCCCATTTTTTTAACTTCGTTATCAAAAGCTTAAACTTGATAAAATAAACAATTTTTCAATCACAAGGATTAAAGTCGATCGATAATTCGACCCAAACAAATGTATTGGTATACAAGTACAGTTATAGGTCAGACGTGTAGTATAGGTCAGGTCGCAAGTTTGTAATATGGCACACTGAATGGTAACTGATTGATCACATTGTTATTAAATGCCACATTTTCTCTGCGTTATATTTTAATCAAAAATAAATTACACAATAAAATTGTAATCAAAATATAATAATGTATTCTCCTTCAGATATTCAATATTACAGCAAATATATTAAGTTGCTATTAATTATATAAAGTGTAGATAAATTGAACGGTTACGGTTATAGATGATAGGATTTAGTAGACTATTGTAACATTTAAGTTACCCACGAATCTTAAGTGTTAGTTTACCGTTGGAAGCCACAATGCCATTAGACTAAGATTGAGGCGATTATGCTTGGAACAACGATGTAATAATGTAAGTAAGTACGTAGCGTAAAATTTAAATTAATATGGAGTAGGTACCTGTTAGGTTAAAAATTTTTAATAACAAAATCGTGCCAAATTCAATGAGCAAGAAAAAGTAAAAAATGATATCGACGAATTGCATTTTCTACAGCAACACAAAAATAAGCGGTATAGTATTGAAAGAAAGTACGTTTTTAATGGTGGATTTAGGTCTTCAGAACAAAGCTTGAAGCGATACGCTTCCGTAGGTATTTTAAATTGAAAATGTCTTCCATCCAAACATTTTCAAAACCATTCCATTTGTAGGACATTAATAAATTGACAATAATCGGGCAAAAATATATTATTTAAGTTGGTTGCGTCCGAGAACTATTTTAAGCAACACCTTTGTGAATCAGGATACTCCGTATAATTATGACCACACAATTTGTGTTAATAAGTGATGATTAAAAGCATCACTTCCGTCTGTAAATTTCTAAAATCCGCATCAAAGGGACGATGATAACTCGCATAAAAGTTTTAAGTGCACAAAATAAATTAAGGGTGAAATGCAAAAACTTGGCTTTTACAATTAACCACAATTTTTAATAAAAAAATTACTCACCAAAGTTAAAATTACCAAGCAATTTCCAGTAATTGCTAACATAAAAATGATGCAGTAGAGCGGAATTTGAATTCTTCCCGATTCGTACCACTGAATGTGCCCGGATTGGGTGGGCACATCACTTACATTTTGTTCACTTAAATTTCCCAATAAAACAAAACTAACGTTCAAGTCCATTTCCATTTTTTGAAATTAGTTTTCGTTGTTTAGTCTATCTACCCAAATTTGCCTGCTGAAAATAAAAATCTGCAATTAGCATTTCAAGCAATTAAGAAATCTTAAATGTAAACAATAAGATCAAAAATTTCTGTAATAATTGGAGGGATGAACATCCTCTCTCTTCCGAATATTTTATTTCATGAAACATAAATTTAACTAATTAGTTCTTGCAAAGATAATTGATTCGTTTGCATTTGCGATATAGCTGTTCATTTTTCTTTTGGTTTTTTAAAGAATTTTCACGAAAACAGTTTTTTTACGACGCCAACGATAATAAAATAAATTTGACGTTAGATTCACACGAAACCAATGTTATTTTTAAGATTGTAGTCTCTTAAAAAAAAGTCTTCCTTCTATTTTTAGTTTTGTAAGTCAAATTTCTACTTTCTTGGAGTAGGTAAAGTCATGCCGAACATTTTGTATTAGAATTATCGATTTTGAGTTAGGAGAGCGTCGCTGTATAACAGACAATTGCAGTTTTTCAATGTTATCACTTAAATCAACAGGCGAAAAGGTAACACTTTAATTTTATTTTGCTTTAAAAGGCAATTTAGAATTTTATTGTAAGGAAAACAACAGTGAAAATTAAATAAGATTTTACCGAGCACATTTAAAGTAGACAAAAGCATTTGAATTTTTGGCTTAAAATTTTAAGATTTTAATAACACTATCTCCACTTCAAGTCATATTAAAAATATTTTCCACTGGTTAATTTTTTAAGAACAGTTTTTATACATAGCATAATCCAGAAAACGCCACTTTGCAGTCATATCATTTTCAATTTCAAAAACCGCTAATTTAATTTTTTTATTATTTAACGACTTTAGATAACAGAACCAAGAAGACTTTTGTGTATTTAAAAAATTATATATTCTTTCACCATAAAGTTAGCTTTACATTTCATTTATATTTGGTGGTTTCTTTAAATCTCTAGTTGAATTTTAATATAGGCAAATATTGTCTGTAGTTGAACTGTGGTGCGTTGAATTTTTAAATCTAAATTGTTTGTACTTCTTGTTTCTACGCCATTTTTAGTTAAATTGATAGGTTAATGGTTAATGGCCGCTCGTATAATGACAATGTGGAGTTAAAATATAATTTTGTATACATACGAGTAGTATTATATTAAAAAATATTATTTAGAGTTGGTAATAATAGTAATTTATTTAAAATTTAATATTCCGCTTTGGGAAGACGGCGCCTGATTGCCTTTCCCGTACCACTCGTTCACGGCGGCTTTCACCTCCAAAAACAGATGTGCAAAATTTTACATACTATAACGTTGGCACTGGTAAATTTAGAATTATTTCCATTGTAATTTACCCAGTTTTAAATCTAGCTTCGCATTTTAACAGCTGTGCAATTGTCACATCTACCATACATGGAAAACCGTCAGTGTACTTGGTACTGTGCTTTATACATTATTGTCATCATACGATATTGTTAGATAAAGTTTCAATTGTTTGGATATGAATTTTTCGGGTTCTAATTTCACTTTTAAATTCTAGAACCCCTAAACTTCTCGGCTTTCCTCCTCCGCGTATCGTAAAGTCTACGAGGACTTAGCAACAGCACTGAGCACAAAACTAGGATAATCTAACCAAAGTTGAGTGAAAATCAGCTAAAAACGCTTTTTGTTTACAACTTAGCAACTCGGGGAAAGTTCCATTTTATGATTTATTTTGTGCTCTCTTGCTCCGATTAAGTTACTTTTGAACTAATTTCACTTTTTTAGATTTGATTTAAATTTTGTAAAGTGAATTTAGTACAGCTTAGAGTTTTACCTTTCGTAACTTAAAGTCAAACTAAAATAAGTTATAAGTAGAAGTTAGTAAATATTAATGATCTACTGGAGGTACTCCATACCTCCCAAACCTCCCACATCCCAAATAACATACCGCTGGTATAAACATGACAAGGATACTGCTGACTAAAATCAATTGCGGATCCTTGGTAATGAAGAAAAGAGAGTAAACTGATTCAGTTTATTTTCAGGCTTTTGAAAGCTGTTATTAGCAATATTAGATGTCTGTCACAACTAAAAAAATATTAAATATATTACTTCGCTTCTTTTTACTTTTATGATTGAGTGTTTTTGAAAGTTGTGGTTAGGCGGGCAGTTCGTCGCCAGATTAATTTTTGAATAAAGTCGACCACAATTTTTAGGATAGTAAAATATTTTTTAGGATAATTCGAATTTTGGAAAAACTGTAACTATTACAGCTGACAGTTTTTATAACATATAAACAATTCGGAAGTAGTTGAGATTTTAACGTATTATTAGGTGACGATTTATAGTTCGCCACGTATATATTTAAGAATAAAAATAAAACTGTTTTCTTTTATGAAAGCGGACCTACCTAAATAAGGTTTAGGAAGTTTTTAGAAGTGTAATGCGAAAGAAAACGGAAATCTACTAGGCATTATATTAGATCTCAAGCCAACCGAAATGTAAAGTTACGAGTAAACGATTAAGGTAAAAATGAGTTGATCCATCAGATAAATCCAGATCAACTTATCTACTTATTATTGTTTCTTTTTTGATTTAAATTAAGTTTAAGAATATTTGGGCCGGCGGAAACCTGTCAATGCCTATATAATATGCTATCGACAGATCAAAAAAAGTACAGCAAAATGCTAATGTAAGATTAATAAAAAAATCAGGCCATAGGAATATATTTCACTTAAGTCGGACGACTTAATTCTTACGGCTAGCTTTTGAGTTTAAGAAAGGCTTCAATAACTCAGCATCTTAGTTGGTTGCCAAATTTACCTATACGGTAGGTGCACCCCTGAATATTTTTGTTGCATTTAAAATTCTTGAAAATTTGAACAGATCTACGATAAAAGGCAAGCTTTTAGTAAAGAATTTTTAATTTGCGTAAAAAACTCATTTTAATCAAGAGCAGAACAATTTAGGAACAAAGTACCCACCACTTTAAAATAAAATGTTAAATGTAAGTACAATAATGTAATCTGAATTATAATATATTATTTACGTAATTAATAACAAAAAAATTGAAACAAGTGAACAATTTGAATAAGAGAGCAAATTACTTTTATGAAAAAGTTATAAAATTATAAAATATATAAATTATTAAAAAGTAAACATAAATTTTTTTCTCGTCAGCTTTTTATAAGCTGATGTTTTTATAAGCTTTCAAGCAAAAATTAAATAAACAATAATTTTTAATTACCTAAAGTAGGAAAACAAATTGTTGTTTTCGATAAAAAAAAAAGTATTTTGCAAGTGTTATATATTTTAGTTTGATATATCGTTAATTTTCTTTTAACTTTTTCAAAATTTCCAATTCATTTTCACAATGTAAACATTTTTATTAATATTATTTATTTATTAAAATACTAAACTTAGGTTAGCTTGCAGATAAGCACATCAAACTAGAATACTGTTCGTCATCAACAAGTATGAAAAACGTTAAAAAGAAACAGTCATCGCCAAGATGCCAATTGACATTTCTGTGTCGTTTCCTGTTTATATGCCGACGTATAAAGAACCCAGCAAAAATAATAATTAAACCTAGACCCAAACATTTAAAATGCGACAGAAAAAGAAGTTGAAGAACTGTACCATTTAAAGCAAATAGAAGCAGGCTTCTTGCGATCCCGGGAAAATCACCAAGGAAACTTACCTATTAAGATATTTTGAAAAGGATAAAAAGTACAGCGGTTCAAAAAACTTGTAGAGCTACAAAAACATAAAAACCAGCACCCAAAGGCCCAGATAGAGAGTAACATAATAAAAACACATTTGAAGAACCTAGAAAAGAAGATCATGGGTGCAGATGTTAAAATGACACCCTAAGTATTATAGATAGGATTAAATTCTTCCGGCATAGATAGATAACTTTAAAACGAAGCAAATCAACTATGGAAGAACTCCATATTATGTCGAATAATTTAGAAAATAATCGCTTTTAAAGTTTCGATTTTTGTATAGAAAATCGGTAAAGAGCTTATTCTGTGGGTGGTGCTTGTGCCTTACGTAAGCTCGCATCAGGAAACAAGCAGAGAAAGTTTACAACTCCGTCAGATAGTCGGGGATTAATAATTTCTGTTTGAATGTTTTAGGAACCAAGTTCATCAAAACAGTTAGGTACCCCGTAACACAGAACCCACACAAAGACACAAGGACTTTTGTAATCTCGCTCCGTCCCCTCGTTCGCCCCGCCGCAATCCTCACAGAGACTAAGTTCATCAAACACTTCGGTAACTGCAACCCAGGAAAATCAAAGATAATTTGCAATTCCGCTCCGCTCGATTGCTCGCACCGCCCAACATCTCAACAAGAACTAAATTCATCGAACACTTCAGAACTCACAACCTCGGACATACACACAGACCATCGCACTTTCGCTCTGCTCGACCAGAAGCCCCGTCTATTAACCAAAACCAAGGACCAATAGGAATGGGCCACTTCTGCGCAAAGACCAACTTTTCGGTACCCGCAAAGCAAAACTCCACACAAGGCCCCAAGAAAAGTTAACTCACTCACTAGCAGCACTCACGGACTACGCAACATTACCAAAACCAAGAACAGAAAAATTCAGCCCGTTCTAGCCTAGCGCTACAAAATGAGAAAAATCCACCTCACAAAACCCCGCCGCCCACACCCGACAAAGGAAATATATGGATATTCGCCGTGGAACTCCACTCAAGAAGTTCATCGTTTCATCACGAATTTGTTAATTTTAACTTAAAAACAAAGATTTGCGCCTTTGTCGAGCAGGACCGGTTTAGGAAGATAATTTTAATGAGTACAGAGTTTGTCAAAACGTACCAAAGCGGCTGGAGCAAGGGTACCGAGCGCTGACTCCGTAGGGTCGGTTTTTACAAACGCAATCACGGCAAATCTCGGATTCACTCTGCAATCTACCCCATCTGTAATTTTCTAGTACAAATTATGTCCAAAAATACTTTAATGAAATAAAGACACACAATTGGCGAGAATAATCGTATGAAAACAGCCAATACAGTAACCGCTTTCTAATTTTATGGGTTTTTAAGATTTATTGCCTGAATATCTGAGTGATCCATAAATTTTAATGTTTATAGTGGTTATTTACACCATAATCTACCTGTATCTACAAAAAATACTAATTTTCTTAAATTGGACGGAACTTAATTTCTTTCTGATAACGGTTTTTTAAATCTGTTTTTACTGGTTTCAAAAAATTTAATTTTTTTATTTCTAATTTACACCTTCAATTACTATAGTTTTATTAGAAATTATTTTAATTCTGAGATCGGGTTATCTATACTTTTCCCCTCTTGGGGTATTAGATGGACTGCCGTCTTTCCATAATTCCATCATAATAAATAATCAATCAATCAAAGCCATAAATGCTAAGGAAGGAGGTAATGTGGTGGTCCTAGCTGTAGTTTTAATGTTTAAGTTCTACGTCTTACGTTAGTCTTTACGTTAACATAAAATAGTAGAATAAGGTTCCAATCCTGATCGAAAAAATTTTTTTTACCACATCGTTTCTTTAAATATATACATACAGTATAAGGGAACATAAAAAAGCAAGCTATCGTTTTCGACTATCATCGACTTAATACAATAGCTTGTCGATGCGTATATAAAAAAAATGGGACATAAAATATTCAACAGAAATGCGATTTGATCATTCGATCGGTGTACGCTACCCAATATTTTAACAACACGAACGCATTCAAATAGGTATGATCCTATTTTTACGATAACTTAGCATACCAAGCCTAACAAATTAAAATAGCAAATTTACTGGTTACAAAGTTTTCAAACTTAAAAAATTTTCAATTGATCTTTCGCTTTAGTAAACCTCGGGTATGACTTAAAAGAGACATTTACTAATGACTCTCTCAATTACTTCATAATTTAAGGTCTCTTATTATGGGATGTCGAGAGAACACATCTCTGCATGCATCCTTAGGTTAGCAAGCGAAAGTGATAAAATTTATTAATTACTAACCACGTCTTCTAATTAAGTAATTACATAGCAAACAAGATGTGACTAAATAATCGTTTTCATGTAATGTCACTCTTATTTGTCATTTTAACATTTATTACATGTGTTTGTCTCTAGCAACCGAATTAATCACAATACGTCGACCGTCATTTCCTATATATTATATTGTTCTGTATTATTCGTAAATGCGGGGGGGGGGAGGGTGTTAAACCATTTGCAAGATTTGTTTTTATTGTCAAAATTTTATTTGTAAATTTTTGTAGTTATCAATTGTAATTGGTGGTAATTTTTAAAAATGAATTTCTTAGTTTTAAAATTTAAAAAAGTAAAATGTAATTTTCAGAAATAATTCAACGATTTAATTTTTTTCATAGTTGAAAATATAAAAATTTATACCTACATAATTTTATAAAGATTTATTTTTCCATTTGAACCGCCGGGAATTTTTTTGATCCTTTAAATACACGTCAATATATGTATATAGTAGTACTATCTTCTTAATCCTCTTATTCATCTGGCAGTTTTAAAAATTTATTTGCGATTAATTAGATTCAAAATCAAATCACTTAGTAATTTTCACTTTCCTCTGGAGAGGACTTTTTATTTTTTTAAATAGTAAATCCTAAAAGCATTTCAATGCTTTCTACAAAAGAGGCGTGCCAGTTGGTGAATACGTTTAAGGAAATAAAACAATCTGTGATGTGGTGGGTGTCACATCACAGTCAATTTAATTGAACTTCAAAATGTGACAAATTTAAAAATAGAAGAGTTAATTTTTTATTTAGCAAAAAAGACTTGAACGAAAGAGAAATTGAACAGAAAGTGAAAATGTGAAATTGAATTTTCCTTTTATTGTTAAATAATAATTACGTGTTAATGCCAAACGAAGTGTTTGGAACTTTTATAACTTTGTGACAGAAGTTAAAATTTTCTTGAGATCATTAAATTTAAACCTTTTCCTTTGGGTTTTATGTGTCTCTCATGTTTCCAACTTTTACTTGACCTAACTTTGAAACAGATACGGATCGTGTTATAAAGATTCTGTCAGTTGAATGCGAGCGTTTTCGTTAATTAAGTAAATTTAAACACATACATCCTAATTCCAAACACACATTTGGATAAAGCAGAGATATAATTTATTATTATGTTCTACCGAAGAGATAATCATCATATAAATTGCGCTAAAAAAGGAATAAAATTTAAATGTTTTTTTAATTAGAAAATCAAGAAGAGAAGGAACAAAAGGTGAAAGATGCGCCACGACAAAAGCATTTTTAAGTAAAACAATCCACGTAGATTATATTTTTAGAAAGCTCTTTCAAAGAGAATTGTAGGCTAAATTGATTGGTTTTCAAACTCGAATTAACGTTATCCACATTTTTTTCCTAAACAACAATTCACACGAAATAAAGTTCGAAAATATTTTTTCCTTTCTACTCAATATCACAACTGCAAATCTTAAAAACGCAAAACCCACACAAGTTTTTTCTAAGCTCCAAGCTTTATAATATTGAATAATGTCCCACGTATAATTTAGGATTCCATGGTCTATATAAAACCATATTTGTAAAAAAAAGAATAAAACTGTTTGGGAAAATCGCATATTGATATCTTCGACGGCTTAATAACAATCGGCACGAATTGAATTTTCCTTTACCTTCAATAATCACGACAGCCACAAAAATTATTTTTAGAAATGTTTTTGATGTCACATTTAAATTTATGTTTTAGGCGCGTACTCATCACAACAATAAAAAAATTAAAACACAAAATTGCAAACCGCCGTAGTCAACAAAGCAGAACTTAATGCTATTGTATAATTCGGCAATTGTTTTTATGATAACCGAATTTAAAATAAAAAATTAATGTATTTCACAGAATTAAAGGCCAAATGTATTTTGTGCGTGAAATTTAACCTCGGAATTAAAAAAATTACATAAATTCTAAATAGACTTCAATGAATAAAAAGTTTTGATTCAATGCAATTTACCTCATATTATGGATGTTTTCGATTTTCATCCTTTCCGCTCTTAATTACTATATGTAATAATTCTAATAATTTGGTGTTTGCCGCTAAATTGGACGTATATGAACTTGTAGTGTTCTAGTATACTAGTGGGGATAGTTAAAAACTACCATAATGTATGCTTTCTGATATTTTTATGTTTTTTTGCAGTCAAATAGTTCATTTTAGAAGAGTTATGATAATCAGTCTATCCTGTCTCAAAGTTTATTTTTGAGACTACCCTTATAATCTACACTGGAATCTCGTATGTGGCCTATATATTTTTTTTTGTTTATACATTTCTATAATGTTTGTCATATTTTAGAAACTTAAGTTAGTAAATTTATTATTTTATTACGAAAGATCACAATATTAATTTAAGTAATTTATTTTTCTAAAATTCGACATTAGGGTGCACAAATCTTCAAAAATTTACATTTTAAACATGACTATTCAATCTCTAAGTGTGCAGAAATTCAAATTTCATCATTTAAATATTTAACCGATCGATGGAAACTTCTAACTTGTAAATTAACTTTAAGATGATTGTTTAATTGTCTTTCCTGCATACTTTACTAAATTTATGATTTTTGGCATCATTCGTATTGTTATTGTGTTTCAATGTTTTCTTTTAAGTTTTTTAACTCCAGTTAACTGACTGTGAACATCTCTTTATTTTGCTATGTGAAATCCATTTATTACGCTACATAATTAATTAACAGTGGCGTCCCTTCAAATTAGTAAAACTGCCTATTTAGACGTTTGGATTCAACGTACGCAATAAGCTAGAACTTAAAGTGTTCAAAATACAAATTACTTGTACTTTTTTATTATTTTCTTTCTTACCCTGCGCGATCTAATATCAATTTATTTAGTCGACTAATTCGTGATTATTTCATGAATTTTAATAGTCCCTATCATTATCGCTACAGTAAGATTACTAATTGAATCAAGTAATACTAACAAAATAATCTGGGAAACAGGAGTAGGATTGTACTGGGAAAAATATACGATTAGTCGATATCAAAAAGAAAATTCTTCTTGAGAAAACAGGAAAAAACAAGAAAAGCATACACCAAATATTGAAAAAGTTATATTCGCTTTTGTAAGTTCAATCACGGATAAAGAAGCAGTCAAATTGGAACGGTTAGCAAGAAAACGTATAAAACATGTGGATAGAAATTTTCCAATTTTTCCAACCCAAAACTAACATCTATTCTACCAAAAATAAACACATAGACTTTGCTTTAAAACTGACATTACAATTTTTACAAATTGCGCCAAAAATTGTCAAAATCAACAAAGCTCTCAGTCTGGACAGAGTGCTAATTAACACTTTCCGGAAAATACAGAAAGTAAGTATTTAAATACTTTTGAAGATTTTTAATGACAAAAAAAGAAAGATAAAAGGAAAAAAAAGCAGAACTTGTTTTTATTAGAAAGAGCAATATATCATTTGAAAATCTATATCAGACCTATTTGCTTTCAAACCACGTCGAAAAATTCTTTGAACGGTTGATCTTGGATCTGGATTTGTATTCTGCAAGAACAAAACGAAAGCAAAGCTTTTAAATAAAACGATATCGGTAATAAAAATGAACAAGCAGAATACCTGAAAGACTAGAAATACTTTCTAAAAAATAAGCTTGAATGAAAAAGATATACCACCGTAACTCATTAGTGAGTCGATACCAGGAATCTGCTTAAAAATAAATTAGGATTTACTATAAGTTTAAAACACATCGTCGGGAGCGTACTACAAAGTGAACACAAGAGAAGATGGCTGGTTATTATCAACGTGGGAGAAACCTACATCTTCGAGATGAGTATGTCAAAGTCAATCCTGGACATCATTTTTGCAACGCATTTGATGGACCGCCTGATCGATGAATGGCGTGTGTTAAATGAAGAAACTGGCAGCAACCATCGCTACATTCAGTCTTAAGTCGTCTCCATGGAGGTGATGCTGTAACCCAGGAACAGATAGGCTTGTAAAAAGATAAGTGAGAAAAAGTTTATCAAGTTTCTGAGCGGAAATCAGTCGGCGAACCTGTTGAGTACTGCGCTGGAGAAGTTCTTGAGGATAACATGTGACTGCTGCATGCCAAAATCCTTCGGTAGGCAACCAACAGTCTATTGGTGAATACAGGAGATAACTATCCTAAAAATGAAATGTACTACTGCCAGAAGAGCATACTACAAAACTACTGCTGGGCATTTGGAAGCTACGGAACAGCTCCGAGAAGTACTTCGAAAAACGAAAAAAAAATTGGCAGTAGAAATCTACCGAAGCCTGCGATAAAGTGGGAAAACCTTCCCCTGAACATAAACGTCTAGGGGAAAAGATACAAAATAGTTACCTAAAGATTTGGACAAAGGTGCGCCACCAGAATTTCAAGCAACCGGAGTATCGGAGGCTTGAACCGATCCTGGAGACCATTTTTCCGTCGTACCCTGACATCACAAACTCGGAACTATCCGGGTTTACGACAGTCCAGCTGTTCACCAAGGCGAAGTTGGCAACCGTCATGTTCAGCATCAAACTGAATAAGGCATTTGGCGCTAATGATATCCCGGCGGTGCTAATTAATAGGATAGGCAAGTTACAGCCGCAATTGCTACTGAATACGTTCAACGGGATCCTGAAAAGCGGTGTATATCTCCGTGTGTGGAAAAAGGCGACAATAGTCCTCATAATAAAAAAGACCAAGCCAATATCGAAAAGCTGGATGCTTCTCAGCAGACTCCAGACTAAAGCAAAGAAAGTGACAGTTTCTCCGAGGATCAATTCGGATTCCGGAAGTACGAGACACACCAGGAGATATGCTGTAGTGGTGGCACTGGATGTCAGGAATGCCTTTAATTCAGTACGATGGAACAACATCTTTAAGGAGTTTGATTAAAAAGAGAAAAAAACCCGTACCTTAAAAAAATGGTGATTTCCTACCTTAACAATTGCTAGATTACCGCCAGCGAAGCTGGTAGAATGGCAAAAGTTTGCATAAGCAATGGAGTCCCGCAGGGTTCAATAATCGGTTCAAATGTTAACTACGACGGGATCCTGTGGCTGCTCATTCCACGTAGGGTTGAAACCCATCGCGGTAACAATCGCAAAAACAGAGGAGAAGTTGATGAAAAAGACCAAAGAAGCTATAGCAAACATCTCTGCTATTAATATTCTATTAATTTATTCTATTAATTTCTATTTCTTCTATTTCTACTAATATTCTATTCTATTATTAATAGAAATCTATTCTATTAATAGTACCCGAGAAAACGAAATTGGTCCTGGTTTGTAAAAGAAAGCAACATGCTGATATTGATATCCAGGTAGATAACATCAACATCAGCCTTACCGATTTAGTCAAAATCTTAGACATCCAAATAGACTGCAGCCTCTCGTTCATACAACACATACGACGCTGGACCGAAGGAGCCTTAAAAGCGGCAACATCTCCCGGCTCCTTTCAAACAGTGGTGGCTCATCTAAACCGAAAGGCCGGTCCGGATTCTGTGACCGTGTCTATCCTTTTCTTCAAAATACCAATATAAGTGGACGACCTCTTAAAGAACTTCAAGTACGACAAATACAGCCGTGTACAGAGGCTGAAGAACAATAGCTCTTCAAGTTGGCTCTATCGCAAACAGCGATACTGTCGTCAATAGTCTCCGCCGACTTGCTGGTCATGGACGAAAAGCAAAGTTTAATAAAATATCAAATTTCAACCTTGAGCTACGCAAGGCGACACTGTGCAATTGATAAACAAGATGGGATGCAAGCGGAAAGGGAAGATGGACGTACAGTTTGATTCCCAGAATAGAGAAATGGTACCTAAAAACACACGAAGAGATCTCCTGCGAGATCTGTCAAGTGATTACGGGGCACAAAAGCTTCCATGAATATTTGCACCGATTTAAAAGAGTAGAGTCTAGCAGCTGCCCATATTGCAAAAAGGAAGACTTAGCGTGCTATACATTTTTCAAGTGCCACCAGTGGAGAGAACAGTGGCACCTCAAAGAAGTACATATAGGTTGTATATTAACGCCGGACAATTTTGTGGGGATCATGCTAACCATTCAGGAAAATTGGAGTGCCGTGGAGTCTCTTGCAAAGAGGATTATTACCAAAGAAATGCACATTTGCATCTAAGCAGGAAGCTTTCACAGTAAAAATCAGAATTGATTAAATTAGTGCAGTTAAACATTGGTAATATAGTATTATTAGTGGTAGTTCATGTGACTTTAGGGTTGCCATGACCTTTTAGTGTGAAACAGAAATATAATTTTTTTAGCCTTACCTGTAAATGATTGACATATTCGTCTAGTGATCTAAAATATTGATGTGTTTTTTTTGCACCCCTAAAATATATTAGATTATGTTTATATCTGTCTACGATGGGTATAACTTAATTTTCTTATTTTTTTATTGTACCTTTGTCAGATTAATAATTTATTACATTATTTGCCTTTAACGTCGGCACTTTATTTCGCCTACACACAATTGTCTCATATATATTATATTACGTCGATATCTATTTTTACAAGCAAGCATTGAATAACAAATAATTCAACTTATATTTAAACTTTAATCTTAAGCTATCATATTTTTATCTGATAAAAAATAAAAAAAAACTTAAGAAAAAATTAAAAGATATATTAAATACTTTTTAACGATAAGTAATATAAATAAACACCCTGTAAAGTTACAGAACTTCAAAACTTTATGTAAGAAATAATACTGCCACATGTAACACATTCCAATTTGCCATGACAGCCGTTTCCAGAAGGCTCCTCAATGAAAGAAAGCTTTCTAATCGATGCAATTTACATTTTCAGATTTTCAGCTGTACAAATAATTATTACTTTTAAGCTTTAGAATTTCCGGATTAGTAATACTTTATTTTAATTCTTGTTAAAGAAAAATATTAACTACGTTAGTTTGTCACATTTTCATCAAACGAATCGAAATTGTTCAAAATTGAACAATTGTGAAAATCTGCTCGTTCTCACTAACTTTTAAATAAGAAAGTTTCCATGATTTCAAAGTAAAGTGCATCGTCTAACAAAAGTTAAATATTTTTAAATTTAATTTACAAAAAAGGTTATCAACAGGAAAACTGTGAAGTTGTGATACCTTTTTGGATTATGCCACAAATTTGAACAAATCTCATTAGAAAATAAAGTTTTATTGTACTTAACGTAAACAGCTTAAAGTAAACTTACGAATTTTAATGGCGTGAAACGTATAGTGTAACGTGAAATCTAAACCACGTTAGGTCCTCTTCCAGCGTCTTGATTGCATTGAAGTATTTTTAATTATTTACATAAATTTGCATATGTGACTGAACACAGTTGAATGAAATTTGATATAGATGCTGCCTGTCACACACTACCAATACTAAATTTCATAAATAGCATCAAATCTGTCACTACCGAATAAAGGGACTAAAATAGAACACAACTCAATAAAATGTACATTTCATTCAAATTTTTCAATCATAATCCAAACTTCCGTCATGCTATGACATTCTCACTTATCGATTACTAAAACTTGTGAATTTATAGGAAAAATGTATATGCCCACAACCATACCAAAAATTAAATCTTTAAAAATGTTTTAATTAATTTTTATTAATAATTGAAAATGTGAGATTGAAAAAATAGTTCAAGGAAACGAATTTTACTTTATCCCAATATATTATATTTTATAATATGTCTATGTAAACGTAATATTACATTATATAATAAAAGATTAATTTATTACCACAAAAAAGTTTTTTTTGTCTGCAAAAACAACTTCTGACCTTTGTCTTCGCTTCTGACAGAAAATTCTTTATATCTTTATTTATATTCAACCACCCCTAGGAGTGAGGATAATCATTCACTCTATTCCCTACAAAACTTCAAATAAGTGACTCAATTAAGCTCCAAGGTCTAAAGTTCTTACTATTATAAGTAAAAATTTGTTATTTGTTATTGTGCTACTAGGAACTTGTAGCCCTCTTCCGATTACGCCGCTGGATCCTTTAACAGGAATACCAGTGCAGTATTATTGCATTAAAGGTTTTTTTTATAAATTTACAATAAAATGTCAATGTTTTGGTTGTAATATTTAACTTTTAAACGAGATTCTTTTATTATCCTAAATATTCATATGAAAATACACTTTTTTATCGTTAAAAAATTTTACTTTAAGTCAATCAATTGTTAAATTTAAAGATTCACATTTTGTGAAAGCAATTGTTTTACTGAAAACGTCAAAAAAACTTGACTTTATGTCATTCAATTGTCAGATTCTTTTACTTTTAAATATTGCTTTACGTTATAAATTTTAGTCTTTCAATTTAGTGCAATTTCTTAGT
This sequence comes from Cantharis rustica, assembly GCA_911387805.1. NCBI lineage: Eukaryota > Metazoa > Arthropoda > Insecta > Coleoptera > Cantharidae > Cantharis > Cantharis rustica. The sequence continues at coordinate 46,749,186 of OU426878.1, read as the reverse complement.
TATAATATATTAATATTATTAAAACTAATTAATTTATTTGCATGTCTAAGCGCGAAAAAGAATATAATACTTATTAATTTTAAGAATTATTTTTTACGTTTGGAAAAAGATTTGTTTTATTCGGAGCAAATGTGCTTTTTGTAGCTTGCCTGTAATTTTTGGACGTATTTCCGCTACAAAGTCGCGATAAAAAGAAAAGAAAATATTATGTTCTGTAATTTTTTGGAAAACAGTAATTCTTCTTGCAATTTTTAAATTATTTAAATTAATAATTAATTTAATTTAATTTAATTCAATAATCTTAGATTGAACAAGTTAATTAAACAATTTTTAAAAATGTTTTTATTATTAAGCTTTCAACGTAATTTAACGTTTTCATTAGAATATTTTTAATACTAAATTAATTTTTTTAGTATTAATTTGATTTAGTTGAATGGCTTTTCTGTCACTGTCTTGTATTTTTTTTTATACTTTAATTTGACACAGTGTATTAAATTTTAGGTTATAATGTACCTCTGATTGATATGTTAAAACTTTCTTTTGAGAGGAGATAATTATAAAAAACTAAATTGTAAGAAGTTTGTAAGCCTTAATTTATTGTAAGCTGAATTTATGTTAAAAACTTTAAAAATTAAAAACAGTTTAATTAAAAGTGCAATAAACAGTTTTACTTACTTGCAACTATATGATTTCGCCAAATTTGAAATTCATAAAGTGTAATTTTCATTTATTTTATATTAAGTCTCAAGCTATATAATTGTTTTAATAAAAACGGTATTAGCAAACACAAAATTTTATCTTCATTATAATATTAAAAAAATATATGCTCTGTGCTCTCTCCTTGCTACGATTCTTCGTTAGAGCGATCGACGACTAATGATAAATTAAAATTTTTATTTCTTTTTTTGATTTTTTATTATTGTTTTGACGTCACTCGTTTTGACGTTTTCCACTACAGTTGTACAGCAAATCTGTATCAGTTTTTGGCTAAACCACTTCATTTTATGAAGGGTTTTTCAAGGCAGATTACTTCGGTGGTTTGCCATTGTCCACCGAGGGAGGACGGTTAGAACACAGTTTTTGCTTTACCCGGGCTTGAACCAAAAATCTCCGCTTGGTAGGTCCTCGTTTTAAACTATATCTTATAATTAGAACTTCAATGATTAATTATTCAATAAGTAGTTGAGCAAAAATGAAGAAAAAATTAATTTGGCTAATAATTATCATAATAAAAAACATATAATTAAAGTTATTAATATGAGATAATATTTTAATAAAAAGTTTGATTTTTACATGTTACATGAGATTGAAATTAAAATTTAATTCATAACTTCCATAATATAAGTTCGGTCTTTCTTTTCACTAAAAATTTTAGCTATGATCATCATTATAAATTTCGTGCATAATTTTTTTATGCAAGTACTTAACTGTATTCTTTTGTTAAGGGGCTATATCACTATGAGATTTTTAAAAAATCGAATTATTTTTTGGCTAGATAAGTTATTTATATTTTTAAGAATATTTTAAACGTTTAACCATTTTAAAATTTAAATTACTTTTAAAGTTATAGCAATTAGTAGTGAGCGCGGCAGACAGTCAGTCCAAAGCTGAGCTGTTTAATTAAAAATTGAGTTGTTAAGAAAAAGAATGTATAAGTCACGTGCAAAAGCAAATAAGTGCGCAATTACGCAAAGTAAAAGCAGATAATCCTAATAATAGGTGGCAGCCTGTTAAAGACTAAGTTTATTGTTGAGTTAACAGTTTACTACAATCTTTCAATTAAAAAGAATACATCAATTGGAACAATTAAAAATGCGATATGAAATCGAAGATTAAAGAAGAAAAACATTTTTGGTTTTAAGACGCTGACGCGGTACTGACTTTTTTCGCTTTTTTACGCTACTTTTTCAAATACAATACAAAATTCACAATATATATTTTTTATAATATTATCCAGGATTTGTTTAATTTGTTTGATTTAAACTTAAAATTTCGATAAAAATCAGAGTTTTTTTCAAACAGCTGCTACTTGTACAAAAAAAATTACATTTTTGTTTCTATGCTACATTTTAGCTATTATCTTTCTAAATAAGAAAAAAATTATTTTATTTATTGCGTTGCGTAAAAAATTTATTTTTATTTTTATGTCTATTTTGCCAAGGTTTCCTCATTTGTACACTTTAATATATTATATTATTGTAATGTATTATTATTTTATAAAAAAATGTTGAGTTTGCTTCAGCAAAGTTAATAGCTATTTAGGTGGCAATGGTGAAATAACAACAGCGATACGGCGACGGCGAAATATTTCATTTAGGTAAATGAAGGTAGGTAAATGAGTTCAGTTAATAATCGGAATAGCATTAATGATCTATACTACATTGTCAATAGCTACATTATTTGTACGTAAAGTTTATTAAATTTTTGTTAAGCTTTAAGCCGAGTTTAAAAAAAATACTAATGATAAAATTAGAGTGTATGTTTTCTATCAATAACGGTAAATATAATTCAAAAGAAAATAAAAATTGTATTTTTTATATAATTGTGGACATCTTCCACAGATGAATTCAGAAATTTATGTACTGTAATTAATTCGGTTCATTGCTTGGGAATATAAATTGCGAATTATTAATTACCAATTATTTAAACGTCTATAACGCTAAATTGCGTTTCACTACTACAAATTAAAATTAATTGTTGTAAATACAAATAGGTTGATTATTAATGATAGCGGGAAGTTGTGCATATTTTCAGAAAGGAATGAAATTTAAACGATTTTAGTGTTATTTATAATTAAATTTAAAAGTGAAACTAATTATATTAATACATCGAAGGATTTCCGATGTTCTTTAATGTTTTAATGTTTTTATTTCGGAGTCGCAAGAAACTTTTGCGCTAGATTAAACTTAAAAAAATCGTTAGTGCTTGCACAGGCAGATAACTGCAGACATTCCTTGAAAAAATCGAATCGAAAAAATTAGCTCAAAAAATAACAACAAAAAAACAATTGAAAAAGCTAACGAAAAATAGTCGTTGTTGTCTCGTCGAAAGAAGCAACATACATAACATTCAAAGACAAATTTGTTTAAAATGTAATAAATGAGACTATAGCAAGAAAGTTTTTGCCGTAAGAAATTTTAGCAAGCGCAAAATCAGATAGAGAAAAGTGGAAAGAACAAATGATTCCTGTGCAAAATTATTTTAGCCAAACGCTTAAATTTGCAAGATGCCTGCAAATTGAACTTATTACGATTAATCAAAACAGCTAATTTACTTTAAATTTTGAATTGATTGTTAACTTTTGTATTTTGATAACTTTAATTATAAACGACATCGTGATAAATCGTGCGCAATTTACTTGCAAAATAAAAAAAAAACTTTCCAAGAATTTTGTAGGATTTTTATAACATTATTGTAAACGATATGATGATTGATTGTCAAATTTGATCATATTTGTAACGCATAATTTGTTTCATTGTGTGGTTGAAAAATTTCCTCATAAGAAATCATTTTATCCAAAAAATTTACGATTCTATTCGCTCAACCGCTAAAAATGGATTGTAGACGCGCTAGCGGAGTGTGAAGCGCTAAGCCCAAAGTATAAGCGTTTAGAAATTTTGTAAACTAATAACATTGCATTGTAATTTCAGTTTATTACGTAAACTCCAGTTTGAGTTTATATAATAATGTTCAATATTAAATATTCGACCATATTATTTTCTAAAGAATCGAACGAGATATACAAAATTATACAAGGGTAAATCTTTACATGAATAAAATTTACATATTTCTGTCGAGCTCATGAGTCTTTAAGTGGTGATTATATTTTCTCAACTTTCGTTGCAATTTAAACTTTTGTATTAAAATTATTATCATTTTAAATCACTCTTTCATTACCTTCAATGTAAGTTTACATGCTACAAAAAACATGAAAAGAAATTTTGATATGAAAACCAGATTAAATTGGTTCCCTAAGGATAAATTTTACTTTTTCATAAGTTTTTGACAGAACGCTCTTATTTGATACGAAAAAAGTATATTTAGGTATTTTTAATTTGTTCCTAAATTTAGATTTTACTTTAAATCAATTGCTAATTATAGATATTGAACCAATTTTATTCTAAATCAATATTAACAGAGATATGAATGTTAATATTAATTTGTTTAAGGACGCAATTGACCCAATTGCTGAAAATTTATTATCTAATAAATAATTTCATAAAATTTAAATTGTTAGTAGATAAATCATACGGATTCTAGTGCAGTTTTGTGCAAACTTTTATCAAAATCGAATTTGCTTACAGAGTCGAAATTATAACCTGCTAGATTAATTTTATCGAGATTTTGTTTTTTTTTTCTATATTTTTTGTACCAAAACACTTAGGATTCATGGTTCTGTGAGTACTTATATAACATTCTTGTAGGGCGCTACCTTGCTAAATTTTATATTGCTTAAAATAAACTTGAGAGTTTTATTTTACAGCAGTGTAGTCCACACTACCAGGCATTGAACCGTGGTTTCGCGCTTCGTAGCCGGACAATTTAAGCTTTTTACCACACTGCTGCTTTTTTTCTCACCTATCTTATATTTTTTTCTTACTTATAATTCTATAATTTTCTGTTCACGTTTTGAATGTTTCATTTTTCCCAGTATTTTTAGTATTATTTTAAAAACAATTAAATTCACTATCAATATTAGAAGATAAAACAATAGCACAAACTGTTCAAAAATACGAATATACATAGTTTTTGTGTATACTGTAGTGCTTACCTACTCTTTATTAACTTTTTCTCTTTTATAGGTCGCGGCGTTCCTCGAAAGTAAATGGTTACAAGTAAAACAATAAACCAATTGACGATATAAAAATGGTATTTATTTTGCAGCCTGGGTGAAATAACAATAAATAGCAAACAAGACTGATTCTTGTAGGTCAGCACGGATTTGATAAACTAAAAACTTTCTCTTGCACCGGATCTCTTCTTCACTTATCTTCAAGAAGTGCTTCTTGCCTGCTTCTTGCTAATAATTATATTCAGCTTTCGTATTTCTATAGACTCATCGGTTTCTCACTTTGATAAACGCGTGGCGGAGATAATTTCCATGCTTGGAAAATATCAGACCTCTAGTCCATACTAATTATAGTTGCGCTTTATTCTCAAACAATACAAATACATTAACAAAACTCTCGACACGCGTTTAATTTAAATAAATTTGCTTGACTTGCTTTGACGAAGATCTAAGAATAACTAATGATGCTGCCCGTTGTTATTTTCTATATCCCCAACGTTCCTAATAAATTAATCTTTTTCATTGGCCCTCCCACGACTCTGTAATGTCTTTCTGACATTTTGTTCCTTAGTGTTAGAAATTTTATGAATTTTTAAGTACCGGAATACGTACGAACGATAGTGGAGATGATTCTGTAACGAGCAGTATTAGTGGTTAGTTGTATGAAGGGAAGATTGTTGGCCATCGACCGCCCGAGTTATTTGCAAGGTTCTGTTATCGTCTCGCAATTTTGTTGTTAAGCTGGAGAATAGATTTTATACCGTTTAATTTATTTACATTTAAGTGTGGCTGTATTTTGTGGGGAATTGTCCCTCTTTTCCCCAATTTTTGTCAAAAGTGTCTTTTGTCGTATCTAGAAATACTTTATTTTGTATCGTTCTTGAAGTTAAGTTGGAACCGATCTTACAGTGCCATTTGGGAACCAAGTTTGTACCAGTGCTGTAAGTGTATTCCGTTTACGATAACTAATCAAAATTTTACAGCAACAACCATTTTATTATTCATCACTTCAAGATTTAATTGTGCCAAATTATTAATTTGATCAATTTGATTAATTGATCATTTTGATTAATTTTTTATACTGCTTTATGTGTATATTTAAATATTATTTAGATTTAGAATTGTCATCGTGCAGGTATGTTCCTGTACAGTGTACACCGTTTTAGAATTTACCTTAACGTTATGTGTTACTTTTTTGTTTATTTGTTAACCATTATATTTATTATTTTATATTTAGTTTTAAGTGTTGTCGATCTACCGAAGTGTTTAGAACAGATCAAATCATATTTTGCTGCTTTGCGTCATTTAGTTGATATATAAGTTTATTATTTCTTTTACAAAGTAATTCCGATCCATTTGGAAACCTTCTGTTATTTAACCAAATTCAGTATGTTTATTTTACCATTCTTTTATTAAATTCATCCCATCTTTGACAACGAGCGTTTATTTTGTTTAGTTTGGACGACTTAGAGAGTTCAAAGTAGGAAGAGTCAGGTAAGTCTTTCAAGTAAAGCCGTTTTTAATATTATCCCGATTTATGACGTCTCCCCCCGATTTTGTGTTACACTTTCCGCCGTCGAATTCTACTCTCCCCCATCTCCATTGAGCTGTCGGCTTCGACGCGTGGAAAGCGAGTTGTGGTACGATACCCGATCGTACCGCAACAATTCTTTTATTTTGAATTTGTTCTAAATTTTTATTTGTACAATTTTTCTAAATCAATGTTACTGCATGTCGGGTGTGCTGTTCTGTTCTGTGCTGGTTGCATGTTGATGAGTCATAACCAGTGGTGGATTTCCCATAAGACCCGGTAGGCCCGGGCCTAGGGCGGCTAGATATTAGAGGCGGCCAAGCGTCGCAAAAAAATACACTGATGAATAACAATGAACGACCCAAAGTAAGAAAAACACTGTAAGGTCAAAAACGCTCGCTTATGTGATGGCTATACGGCAACCGGGCGTACGCTCACACACAGGGCTGCCAGATCGTATAATTGGATACAAAATTTGTATAATAAACTTATTTTTTGTATCCTGTATGCATAGCAGATTGCCTTGTATAATTGAATTATACTGTATTGATATACATACTGGTATTATATCAATTATTGCTAATATAATACCAATACTGGTAATTGTATGGTATCTTGTCTATCTACGACAAACACTTAATACATGTATTTTAAATATGGATTTTATTGTGATCAATTGTCAGTAAGTATACTACGCTGCGATGAAAATACAGCTTATCCTTTACCGGGATTTCAGATCCGTTTGTCGAGGCGGATCAATCCTCGTGTTACATGTTTCTTTCAAACCTATATCAAAATCTTAATTTGTTATTCACAGTTTTTCATGTGTTGCGGCGGCCCTGACGACTTCTCTCCATATCTGCCTACTTTGCGTCCTCTTTATCTATCCATATCTTACTCCCATCACATCCAGGTCGTCTGTCACCTGGTCCCACTACCTGATTTTTGGTCTTCTTTTCCTTCTATCTTGAAGTCTATCTATGTCACTGTTGCTTTTTCTCATTACATGAGCAAGCCATCTGACTCTGACCACCGACCTGATCAGGGTTTTAAAAATCCTTATTTCTCTGTTTAATTTTTTATCTCTGAATATTTTTTTATGATAGAATATGCTGTTCCCGGTTTGTATTCTTCTCTTTGGCTCTTCATCTCTTTCACATTTGTTGTTTATTATCATTACCAAATAAATATATCTGCTTACTCTTCTATTGTAAGTTCGTCTATGATTGTAAACTCTGTTTTCGTTTATTGTTCTTGCTGCATCTCATGTACGTTGTCTTTACTTGGTTCACCTATAGCCTCATTTCTTCAGCCTTCATCTTCAACGTTTTGAAGATCTCTTTCAGCTTTCTTCCTGATCTAGAAATGATGACTATGTCGTCGGTTTAAGCGAGTATCTGCCACTCCTTTGTTGTTTAACTATTTTCTCTATGGCTATGTTAAACAATGTAGCTGACATTTATTTGTTGGTATTTTCATTTCTTCTATTGCCGGAAAACCTGAAATAGCTCTTCTCTTTTTATTTTATCAAAGGCTTGTTGAAAGTCAATGTAGAGCATGCTAAGTTCCACGTGATGTTCGTACATTTTTTCCATCGTTTGCTTTACCGTATGTGGATCTAATCCATCTATCGTGGATTTACTTTTAGTGAAACCAAGCTGGTATTTGTCTACCGTTCTTTTTGTGTAGTCTTATACGATATACGTCCAGCCGAGCAGCATAGTGCCATTTAAAATTCTGGATTTTTGGACTTTCTGGAGCAAACTACTCTGGATGCCAACTTTTTCCGGAAATAATAATATCACCATTAGATTCGTCATTAGGGCTTTTGTAATAAATTTTTTTAGCCCAACTCTCTACGACTTACCGTTTTTGAAAAAAAGTACTGATACGGGTGGTCTGGGTCACCCAGTATAATAAAAATATAATCTTATATAATCTATCATAATTTTATTAGAATATATTTTATTTCGTGGTGTCATTTAAGGCAAACATAAAAATAACGAATATAAACATTAAAATTTACGGATCATTCAAAAATTTAGGTGAAAAGACCCAAAAAACCGTAAATAATAGAAAGCCCGCCTATGATGTGTTTTAATTTTATTAAAGTATTTTTGGCTATAATTTGTACTCAAAAATGGCGGATTTCAAAGACACAGAATTCGGAGTACATTCAAAAATTGAAAAATTTTCCTGACGCCGACCAAACTCAAAAATTACAGATCTACAAAGACACCATCTTAGTTATTAAGTTAAATTCAGATAAATTAACGAATTCCTACTTAAAATAAATTTAATAAATTGTGTTAACAGCTGCATCGCTAACAGTTAACTGAGATCGGCTCCGCTCATTAAAACACACTGCAGTACCTATTTACGTTGAGAAAGTTCTTTATAAGCTTACTAAGTAAAAATCTAAACTTTAAAATCAATTATTTCTTAAATTATTTGATACATGGAGTTTTGATGTTATCTATAAAACCCTGCAAGAATATTAATCGTTTCTGTAATATCTTCGGGTAGTATAATAACTTAAACGTAGAGATGCGGAAGAGAGACATTGTTAAATAGCCTGAGAATAGTGAAAAACATGTTGGGGCAAATTATTTCTATAACCGCATAATAAATTATAATAATAAATTGGTCACCACCGCAGTTCCGCTCTTCTATCAAGAACCGATCAAGACTAATGTCGATCTTCATACGTAAGGGGAGCACGCTTCTCTGCAAGTCGTCTTGCCTACTCAACCACACTAAAATGATTTTCAAGCACCTAATTCTTTTCGAGCTACAATCTGAATTAAATTATTAGTTTATTACAGTATGGTATTTGCAAAAATAGATCTACCACGTATCCTATTCTCTTCGTGAGGATAGTAAACACCGTCAACCTAGCCAGGTTGTTTCACAAGTGAATTGTGAAAGAACATTTTCTAAATTAAAAATAATCAAAAACCGATTACAATCATCGATAAGCAACGAATTATTAGAATCGCTAATTATGATATCCGCAGAAGTGGATTTAACACCTTCGAAAACTCGAAAAAAAGCTTTTTATGTAGGGGTAAGTGTTTTCAAATTTGTCATTGCAGCGGGCTCCTACAAATATTAGCACCTCTGAAAAAATACTACGCCTGATCACAGGCTCATTTTAGTCCTGAAGTAGAAGAAAGAGAGCTCTTGGGTGATAGAAGAAATGATCACCATATCAGCATAAAAATGGAAGACACTATTATTAGCCGCTCAAATCACATTAAAATATTGAGGGTTTGTATTAGTTAAGAGATCTTTAAAAGGTTTCGGTAGAGTTTTTATCATGGCTTCAATATAGGCCGCAGCCACAAAGAAAAGATTCTTCGCTGAATGTTTTAAGTGTTTTAAAAATTTAAGATAAAGCTAGCTCTAAAATTAGTAGTCAGTACTATGACTATAACTAGTGTCATAGATTCTCATCAGATTCAATTCGAAGTTAAAAAAAAATCAATAAAGTTATACAAGAAAAGAAGATGGTACAGGAAGCTCTCCAATAGAACCCACTTACGAATCCACTCAGTTTCTTACTGATTATGGTTACTTAATAAATAGTGATCAACAATTGTCCAAGCAGAAAACACCGTAGAGTACAAGTTACTTTATCCTCTACTGCACCGGCAAGTCGAACGCTTATTAGCAGGAAAAAAGCAAATACTTATTTTTGCTGAAAAAGAATACTGAGCGTCAAATCCAAGAGTTCGGATCCAAGAAAATTTACAATCCTGGACAGACTTTTCTAATTTTTGGAAAATGCGAGTTGTTCTGACGTCGAGTTGATGGATGCTGAGTTGTATTGCGGGATATGGAAAAAGACTTTTGATATTGGCAATATAAACAATTAAAGTAAATTTTCTCTTTAGTTTGTAATATGACGAAATAGCTGATTATTTATAAAAAGTAAGTTTTGGTAGTCTAGTTTGCGGATTCGAATTTGAAACGGTGAATAGGTTTAAAAAATGTATTTCGAGACGCAATTTGGGAAAAATTATATATTTTTTATAACTGTCAATAAAATTGTGCGCTTTATCAATATGCAAAATAATAGACGTTATAACAAGATACTTTTTTTAACAGGATTATCCTATTCAGCTGTCATCTGTCAGGAATAGATTAATGAAAATAGACAATTTGGTTATTTCTAAGCCACTGTAAAAAAATTTGAAGTGAATATATCGTTTTATAAAGTATTGAAGTGAATATTTAAATAAATAATGTAGTTTTCCTCAGAAAATATTGAAATTTGATACAAATAACAATTTGACGAATTTATAAAACTGTTTTTGTGTTACGATAAAAATTAAATCATGAAAACGGCTTTGGTTTTTTGAATAGTCCAGTGAATACCACTCGCAGTCACAGTTATGTAAATTATTTTTGGGTGGTCAGCCACTCGTGTTCATTGCTCTACCACTCATGGTGTACACTCGTGCTATTTAAAATCACAATTAATTTTATTCGTAATGGCAACTCTTTAAAATTAATTGCTAGTGGAATTATATATTATGAACATTTTATTGATAGTTGAACTTATCAAAAAATATCTGTCTTTATAATTTCCTGTCAAATTTTATGCTCTATAAGATACGTTCATTTCATTTTTTTTATGGAAGAAATCGTTTATGAGATAATAGCAAAAAAACCATAAAAGTACATGTGTTGTCAGGCCGTGGTCATTTTTCCAATATGACAGCTATAAGATACCCCGAATTTTTTAGTATCATCATTAGATGAACACTTCGGACTTTTGTAATCCAAAAAGTATATTATATCATTAAGTCTTCAGAGATGAAATTAAAAACGTAACTTTTCGATTCATGTTGGAATACTTACGACAACAGATTTTTAATATGAGATTTATGTATGTAATAAAATATGCATTAGTAACAAACAAACAAATAAATAAATTTATTTATTGATTAATACGTCAACGTTTTACGTTTGAATTTTAGTCCATTTTCTTATACGTAATTGGGTACGAGTATTTGTAAATTAAATTATTTTATAAGCATACATTAATTTATTAAAACTTTTTAAATATTTAGACTGCAAATAATTTTGCAAAACAAAAAATATATATGCAAAGTAAAAATTTTGCTAATAAACTTCATAATCAACTCCCGTTTATTTTTAATTAAAAACTTTTCAATAGCATGGCTACTGTTTCAAAATTGTTCAATCTAACTCAAAATTATTAACTGTAACAAACACGAACTTTGCGTTTATCAGTATACCTGAAAGTTATTATTTTGTGATAACGTTAGGTGCGTCTTTATTACCTTGATTACAAATTCTCCATTGAGCGTCGATTCTACCGGGCGAAGCCATAAAACGCACGGAAATGTTTTATGTTTACCCTGTACGTTACCGAAACCAGACAGATTTCTCTGACACGTAGTGAAAGAAAACCTGAAAATTAAAAAGCGCGTTAAGAATATTAAAAATATAAAACGTAAAACTCTAAAGCTGGCTGATTTCAACATTTATACCCAAACTAATTCTTTCGCAGACGCTCCAAGAATATTAATAACCGAAATCGAATTTAAACTTCAAACTCAAATTTACTTCGAAACTATGCTTAAGTCTACTAATTAATACTAATTTACTTTAATAGCTAATGCTAATGTTATATTTACAAAAGCAATTAGTAATTTATATTATCGCGAATTTTGGTTTCATCAAACTTCACCAAATCTAATTACCTAACAAAACATAATTAATTTTAATTCTCTTTCTATTTTATTATATTTACACCAACAAACGCAGTATGTCCAGAACCTCGAATCCCATGCTATCGGCAGCAAAAGTACAAAAACTTCTATTTGTAAGTAACACAATCTTTAAACAACAGTTTTACATAATATTTGAACCTGAAACTTTTGTTAAATGGAAAATTTAAACCTTGGGTTTTATGGCTCGCTTATAGTCATTTCTTTAATTCTTATGAAATTTAAATTGACTATTATAATAAACTGACTATTGAAAATATAGTTGTTATGTTTAAGTCCCGCCTTCAAACTAAACCATTAAATTTTATTAGCTACTAGTAGTAAATTTTAAAGTCTACAGCAAAAATTATTAGGAGAAAAACTTATAGTACTAATTATTAATTATGTATCTACATTTTCTATATTACTAAAACTTTTTTGTATCAATTGCCATTTACGACTTATATTCTAAAATATAAAAAAGCTATTATTAGATAAGTTTTGTTTGTGAACAGAGCACAGCAGTCTCATATTCTGTAATTAGTCGTATACTACGCCTACGGGTTTTGTTGTCTATTATTTTGCTAATTTAACGCAATTTCATTCAAAATTATTAGTCTCAATTTCACAAAACATGTTCATGTTATTTTGTTATATATTTAGCATATCGGTATCAGTGGCGGCTCGTGAAAAATATTCTTGGGTGTTCTGCATTATAAAAATGGCAAGATATCAGAAAATGGCAATCTCAAAAAATAAATTTACTTATTGCACATTTTTAAATATTAAACGTACAACACTTATCTAAAATGTATTACTTTATATGATTTTACATTTTTACAATAAATTGCAATCCTAACTAATTTTCGAAAAAATTTTATTAAGTACAGCTTACGAGAGAAGTTGCGTTAAAAATATTAGTAATATTTCATTTTACTTTTTCTTCATTTAATATTCATAAGCATTTATTTTATGTACTAGTAGGTATAAGATACTATCTTCGATATTCATAATTTCAATTAAAGTTCATAACGCAAGATGTGTTTAAAATAAAATCGTATATGTTCGTAAAACCAGAGCTGAAATATGAGCAGAACGGTTGTACATTTGGTTGGTTGTTCCTATATCTTGTAATCTGCGAGTTTAATAATAAACATTATTATTGTAGAAAAAACCTACATAATTTTAATTTTATTGATATTAATAATTAAACGTAATTTCATTTTGAGTTTCTAATATAGGATCTGCCAAAAAATAATTTTACTTCTATTTAGATAATAGTATTTATAAGAAGCTTGGTAAAATTAAAATTTGTACTAAATTTTCAAATTACACTATATTACGAGTATTAAACTATTGCATTTTATTGTTTAACCATGTTGTTGAACAATCAATGAACAAAAATTAACTTACTAGTTGTTTTCATAAGTCAAATTTTAAATTATATTACAAAAATACGGCATGAAATTCTGCTCATTTCTGCGCAATTCTGCACTGAAATGCAGCTCAATTTGTAGTGTATACCGTGGTGTTAGGATTGTCCTAACACCACGATGTATACTGGTATGGATACGATTCCACCCGATAGCTCGCGTCATTTCATGTTCAGAATCATTTCCAGCACATCGAAGTTAAACAGTGATTTCGAAAGCGTAACGGACTTGTATTAATTATTACAGTACTTATTTGACTGACTGATAAAAGTAATTATAACTCAAGGCAACATAAGAAGCGCGCTTTGAAACCAAAATTGATTAGTCTTCAATTATTGAAATAATTTGAAATGTGGTGGGTTATACTAATAAGTAATAATTAATTTGGTACACTTCATTCTGATATTTGGCGGTTCTGCAGCTCTGCAGTTCCTATGGTAGAACCGCCCCTGATCGGTATCAAAATACAGAGAATTTGAAAATATAGCTCTAATTCATAATCTTTTGACCTAGTTTTGCTGAAAGATATCTAATAATACAGCTTTACCAGGTTGTTGCTTACAGATAATAATTGTACGTTTATTTATGGAAAATCGCACAATAGATCTATTTAGCTTTGGGTTTCACAAACAATACAACTCATTAAAATTTAAAAATATTACCGAAATTGTTTGTGTATTATCTCCCACATAAAATTAATAAATTATAAACAAAGACGAAAACCCAGCGGGCAACATTTTGAAATAAAATATATATTATGTCAATTTAAAATCGTAGCCCGTAATAAAAATTTACGTATAGGATTAAAATAAACCACTTTAGAGGATTTTCAAATTACAATAAAAATCGCGTTTTAGTCGAGGATCGAAAAACAAATAATTGCTTACCTCTCAACTATTTCGTGAAACGAGGTGCTTATTTTGAACTACCCGAATTGTATACTAAATTAATGATCGATTTTTATATTTCTGCTCGATATATATTTCAAGTGGTTTTTAATTTAAGCCGATTGTTAAAAATAAATTTTTTAAATTTGATTTGATGAGAGGTTTTAGAGAATAATAACATTACGAGGAAATTTCAATGAAATCTGAAATATAACTACTTAAAAAAATTGTACATAGTATAGTAGAAAAAATGTTTTTTATAATTATCAAGAATTTTTTTACAAAAAATATACTGTTTTATTTTTCATAAAAAAGAACTAATATTAGGAAACTTTCTTTCATTTAGGTGTTCAATAGATCTTTTTATTGCGAAGAAAGGGTAAGTTACAGCGGAGTCAAAAAAGCAGGTCGGTAAACAGCTAAAATAAGGATAGAAAAGTAAGAAGCCATAGATTAAATGATAAGTCAAATTATGCAAACTAAAGAAAGCGAAGAAATAGTAAAGACCAAACCTGATAGGGCATTGCGTTTGTATTGCATAAATTATGTGGCAACGTGAAGGTCTGAAAGCATTAAATCAGATGCAAGCGATTATTTAGGATTTATAGCTTAGAATGTCTCGCAAGTTGGTGTGACGCTGTTGTAAAAGTTAGTAAACCTTCAAGTTTTACAATATAACATTCACAGAGTTTACAATAATCATCGATTTTGATTAGGGCGGAGCTTGCTACCGTCATTCAAGTGTCATACTTATAATACAATAACAATAAAAATATTTAAATTTTCCGGCAATGATAAAGCCCTGTTTATTTCGGCGCCTATGTGCTGCCAATGTTAATCATTTTACTTAAAAAATTCTCTCTGGTAATTAATGATAATCTCGGCGGACAATTAAAAACAATTTTTGAAGTTGGCAGAATCGTTTAAATTTTGTTTAAACTTATGTGACAATGAATTATTATTGTTCAAATCTTAATTTAATTCACGTTACGGCGGATGAATTTTTAGCAAATGATAAGAAATTTAAACTTTTTTCTTTTTTGTTTATTGATCAAATAATAAACCAATAATAAATATAAATAAATATAAAGATAAATAAATAAAAAACCAATTCTTAAATTCACAATGTGTTGATGCTCACCTGAAGGCCGAGGTAAGAAATTCTGACTAGTCCAAGATTTAAACCAAAACTTTTTGTTCTGTAACTCAACGAGCAATCACATTAACTTACAATTGCGGTGAAATTGAAACATAATGGCAAACAATGCCATTTTTAGAGACAATTTCCGAATTTCATTATAACATCGTTTAAACATTTGCGGTTTAATTAATCATTTGTAAAATCTTATGTCCAATATTAATTTCTATCGAATGATTTTAATTAATCCATTTATTTAATTTCATTAATTAAATGCAATTTGATTTAATTAAATCAAGTTTTGATCTATGATCTCATATATGTGTATTTCTTAAGATGACAAATTTATATGATATTTGGCTATAAGATCAAATATTCCTTGAATTGAAGTAATAAGTAATCTACAGCAATGAAAATTATTGAGGGGATTACTATATTTATAATAATTAAATAAATAAAGCGACGACTAATCGACGACTAATCGACGACGCAAGACTATTACATAAATTATTTGACAATTATAGAATTGATATACATGTTGCTGATTTTGTTACATGTCATTAAAATAATAATTTTAATTATATATAATCTGAAATATGAATATCTAGTCTAATTACACGAAAGACTGTTTTCTTTCTTCCAGAAGATGTGATGCTAATTTAACTAAAAAAATTTGTAAATTAAAATTAAAGTAAATTTTTAATTTTATAAAATTTGCAATAGTATTTTGAAAATGTATCTACTAACTGGTCAAGATCATAAAGTGAGGAGTTCCTGTATCACAAGTTAAGAATTAATATATTGAGATGAATTTAAAATCAAACCAGATAAATTCCTGAATCCAAATTATAAGTTACAAATTTATTTCGAATTACAAAACAAAATTTTCTTTTACACATTTTACCTCAAAATTAAAAATATTTCGATTTAAATAAACTGGATGAGTGTATTAACCACCGTAGCTTTGAACCGTACAAGTTTGTACACTCAAAAAGGTTCCATTTGTTAATTTTGTAATTTGTAGTTTATAGTTTTATTTTAGTTTATTGTACATTATTACTTTTAAAACGTTTAAAGAGTGCGCGAGGTTAATAATAAAAAAAAAAGGAAAATAATAATCAAGAGGGAGCGTGAAAAAAAGAGTGTAGTGAGGGTATAATAATAAACCAGGTTCCAGCTATGATTTTGAGAGAAATTGATCTCTCGAAATTACCAATTTAATTAAATAAAAAAAAAAAAATACGATTTATTTCAAGAAGGATTGGGCTCTCGCAACTATAAAAAATAGAATTGTGGAAATAGAATTATTATAGAAATAATATTTGGAAAGAAGATTAGAGAAGAAGAGATAGGTGTGGCGGAGCAAAAGAAAACCAGCGGCGATAATAAAAAAAGGAAAGAAAATAGTTCGACAAAAAAAAAGGTACATATTCCGTTAACGGTATAATTAGTAAAGTTCAATTTTGATTAATTAGTTTAAGTTTCTGTTTATGTTCATGTTTTATGTTTATAGAAAATAAAGGTACGGTAATTAACCATTCAGTTTTATTTTCAAAATTAAAAAACGTTTAGATTGGTGACCAAAACTCCAAATACCACCAGGGAATTTATCTGGTTGAAGTAAAAAAAAACACAACAATATTTATGTATTATAAATATTATACACGGGACAAAAAGTTTTAATAGTAAAGATTTTATTTTATTTTTAAATTATCTATCGACTAAAAGATTAAACTTTATTCAATACATTTCAAAAACACCATAAGAGTGTAGCCCAGAGAGGGTTCCAATTTCTATAGCGTGGGTAACGCCATCTATCGTATGACTTGTGTGCATAAGCGCAACTAGGTCTAATAATATCTCTCTCTCTCTCTATTTTTATCATCTTCTTCAGTCCACTGCTAGCCATCGGCCTTTTTTTTTGTCTGTCAGATCAGACTGGGGAATGCCTAGTTTTGTAATAGTTGATGGTGGCAATCGGGGTAGCTCAGGGGGACCGCCGGCTTTAAGTGACCTCCGAAGCACGGAGACGATCATAACGAAGTTTAGACTTACTTAGTTTTTTACGAAATTTTCGATATTGTGAGTAATATTTTATTTAAATTAAATAAAGTGATTTTGAGGCCATTATGCTTTATTGCGTATTTTTGAAGTTTAAATTTATTTAAAGTTCTTTCATATTTTGCTGCCGAACGGAAGTAGTTTGATTGATATTTGGTTGGTATATATTGAGGAAGAATCACAGAAAATATAATTTTGAATTTGTATTTGAATAGCTTTTCAGTTGTAAAAGTGATATGTGAACCGCTGTCGGATACCAGCAAAAGCTCATAAGCTCGATAAGCCACTTTACTTGACGATGAAAAAAATTTGATCTATTTATAATAAAATATTTGGATAAGAGTCATCACTCTAAAAAATTTTAAGGCTCATACATTAAGCCCAAAACATCATTGTGGCCCCCTCTTTTAACAAGAATTTTCAATAGATCAAGAAATTGCGACTCTCGTCCTAGTTTTTTCACTAATCTGAAATTATTTTATACGAAGATTAAAGGTTATACACAAATATAACCACAGAATAGCTACTTTAGGTGTAAGGTAAAAGTTTTTCTCAAATTTCGAAAAATTCTTTAAAATTATTAGCCTGAATTAAAACTAAACCATTATGTTTAATCAGAAACAAAACCAACATTCAAATGAATAAAAATATAATATTCAGGTCCGAACATTGGGTATCTTATGTATTGCTCTAAACTACTCTTACAAATAAAATTTTTGGAACATTTTTAATTGTATTTTTTTAAATTATAATTTTACTTTGTGATTACCTACAGTTTTTTCTTCTACTCATTCCATATTATTTTTATTTC
Source organism: Cantharis rustica (assembly GCA_911387805.1). Classification (NCBI taxonomy): domain Eukaryota; kingdom Metazoa; phylum Arthropoda; class Insecta; order Coleoptera; family Cantharidae; genus Cantharis; species Cantharis rustica. The sequence goes on along the minus strand of OU426878.1, from coordinate 46,730,795 downwards.
TTTGTCTTATTTTCCTTCTTTAAATTTTCTTTACTCTTTTTTCTGTTTCTTTTTTTCATTAACCTAAATTCTTAATCTTTTCACTTTCATCATAACACGAAATATTTTAAAGATTTATAGTGAAAGACTGCTGCTTTGTAACCAATTTAAATATTATTTCTTAATAAATTTAATATAAACGTAATAAGTCAACTAGTTTGTCATCTTGCTTTTTTCAAACATTAACTTTAAATTATAAATTATTTGCAAAATATATAGGTGTATAATACTCGTATACTCTATATTAATAATAAAGCCAGCCGTATATTAAGAACAAGTTCCATTTGATTAGATAGAGTGAATTAATTGCTTTAAATAATTAATTGTCGTGAATTGTCAAGTTTTTCTTATTATATATAGTTATACAAATTAACAAACAGTCAACGCATCTAACCGATAAGCTGTGACCGTACCTAGACTTACTAGGGAAATTTCTCATTTTCTCCGGCGCGACCAGGATTAAAATCACGGTTTGCCGCTCTTGAACCTGCTAGTGCCGGTGGTTACTGTACATTACAGGGATAGAATATATCGGCAGAAACAATTAATTAATTGATTTTTTTTTAAATATGTATAGTTGAAATTTTTTTTGTGTAGCTTCTCCCAGATATGTTATCTCTCTACATTTATTTTTTGGTCTCGCTATTATTTTAATTAGAACAAAGCCACACTTGCAAACAACTAAGTTGTTGATTCTTATCAAACTGATGACTGTTTAGCAAAACATAAGGAACTCTTAATGATAGCGGAACCAGTAGTAATAACTTGAGACTTTTACTAACTTCGTTATTGACCCAAAATTCTGAATTAAACCTCATTTCTAGATAAACTAAAGCGATTAAAAAAGCGTTAGCTCTTTTATCATTTTGAAGACAGAAATTGTGAAAGGATTGAAATTTTTAAATGTTTTACCGACACAACAAAATTAAAATATATAATTTATTTTCTAATGAGTTCTATTCATAAATATAACAAACTGAGTGTAATTTATTTACGTTTATATACTGTGATAGTCATGAACCCGACACGCATATTTAATATGAAAACCGAGGGTCCTCCTACATCGCAAGCTACCTATTTCGATTTATATGCTGTGGTTTGAATATCAGACAAACTTCAGATGCAAATACCTGTATTATCCGCTTGGTTAAAGCAAGTTAAAGAATTTATGTCATCTTTATGGATACAATTTAAATATAAATTAAGTTATTTTGTGTATACTGGGAAAAAAATTGTATTTAGAGCTTCCCGGTTTTAAGGTGATTGTCAATTTTGTCAATAGTAAAATGTTGAAGCCAGCGTTTTTATTATTATGTACGTAGCACAATTCGACGATAAATTGAAAAATTTTCTAAGAATATTTTAAATTAATCTAAAAATTCAATTTTAACATGCATTGTTACTTCGTGATTCATTTCTATATTTGTTACTGTAGTAAAAGACATTTAAGGTGTTATTGTTAAAGCTTTAGTTGATATTAAATTTTTTGTATATTTTTTTATTAGAAATATTTGTATACATTTATTTTAATAAATTATTCTGAATATTCGGGTCAATTCCTGGTGAAGCAAAAACTTTATTCTGACCGTCTTCACACTCAAAATGCAATTCAAACACCAAGGTGTTTTCAAGTACGTTCCATGGTTTAAAGTCCACGTTAAACAGTAGGTCCTATACTTCTGTGATAAAATATTACATTGCATTAAACATTACTCAATAAATGCCAAACCGTCGGTGCGTACCAGCTTGCTGCTCCGCCGCCGGACACATTTAAATATTTTAATTATTGATTTGTACCTGTTTGTAACAGTAAATTTGAAAGTTACTACTTATAATGTTTAGTTTGAAATTTATATTATATAAATAAGGTTAATTAGAATTTTGAACTTCAATTTTGACCCATTTCAAGTTTTAGCAGGAACAATATTTAAAAATCAGTAAACCACCTGCAAATATTCGATTCAAAATTGGAAAAATAATACAGAATTTTAAGTTTTTGATAAATTGATAATATATAATGCTAATATTATTAAATCTTTACCGGGGCCTTCGCCGGGGGACCAGTTGTCTCAGTTATAGCACTGCTAGAAAAGCTGTGTATTTTGCAATTGTCATTTGGCTATCTCGAGAAATATATAGCCAAATCTGAATAAACTATTTATGTCCAGTTGCTTGCTTGCAGTTGCAACCAATTTACGCTTTTACAGTTACAGTTAACTTAGTTATTTATAGCTAGCTGATAGCTGGATCCTATAACCATTATAACTAATTATATCATTTGAGATGTTAGTTTTCTAATTGACAAAATATTTATTTACAATATTTATTTACATAAAATTGTATTTAATATTTTTGATTACTGTAAAATTGAATATTAATGTATTGTACTCATGATTGCACTTTCTATAAATGTATATCAGTCAATACCATGCTATGGTATACACATCGATATCAATATACTATTATGTAATGATTTACAATCCAACTAAATTTAAAATTTTGTATTATTTTATTAGTTTACCTAATTTTATACATGTAATTTGTAAACATGATAAATTATTTCCAATATTTTTTTGTACGTGTCATTATATAATGACATTGATAACATCTTTTACACTATTGTTTCGTATATACTACACTTAATATTGACATTTGTACGTATATTTTATATAAATATTAAAATTGTTTTTATTTGATAAAAATAATTCAATTTAACTTTACATTTATAAACAAAGTCACATTATGTTTTTAATGTTTATATAATGTACTTCATCGTAATCCCAATACAATTAAGGTGTACCCGTGTATAATAATATTATAATATACGAGTACATAAATTGAAGCTTTTAAACTTTTAAACTTTTACTATTTAAATTATTGTGTTTTATTTAATGGATATTCTATTGTTTAAAGCAAAATAAATTTAATATTGTAAATATTGTTATATATTTTACATATTATTTTATAATAATATATCATATCAAAAATATCGTTATTGTAAAACCGTCTAACTTCAAATCAATTTTATTGGTTAACATTTAGAGGTTGTCGTTTTAGTACACATTCCAATATTTTTCTTAAAAAACGTACTATAGATAGAATTTTTTCTGTAATTTGGCATAATAACTTTTCAATTAAAGTGACTTTGTATCTATTAGAGATCGCAATATATTTAATTCTTCCCAATCTTTTTTTAAAATTCACTTTACTTTTACTTCACTTTACACTTTACTTTAATTCAAATTATAAGGAATTGAGAAAAGCGCGGAAAGAAGCAATTTTATGTGTAAAGGGATGTTAAAAACTATATTATGTATAACAGAACCTGCTTCGGCAGGTTTATAAAAAATACCAAAAGAGGGCATATTATGTTTAATTATTGTGAGATCTAGGTAATTGATTGTATTGTTCACTACTATTTCTTTTGTAAATTTAATATTATCGTGTTGTTTGTTAATAAAATTAAAAAGTTGATATAATTGTCTGAAAGAACTATTGTTCTCTTAGAGATTATTAACTTAGAATATGTATTAACTCTATGTTATGCCCAATCTATGGCAACAAACAGGTACAAACGTAGAGTAGGATTGAGCTTAACAAAATTACTGGTGCAGAAGTTAGGGCCGCCCGTTGCAACTGTATTATTTATACTGACCAAAATAACAAATGATAAAATTAACAAATTATACTGACCAAAATAACAAATTATAGTGACTTAAATTCGATTTAATATCGATACTTAAATATTTAGATCAATAACTAACTTCTATCAATTTATATATTTTTTCAAAAATCCGGTCCACTTTACCCATACAGGTGGAGATCTTTCTCCACCTGTATGGGTAAAGTGGACCCTATTTAATAACTAGATTTGACACTATTTGTCCTCCTAATAGGTAAAGGGGACCACCAAAGTTGGTTCAAAAATATAGAAAACCACAGCCTTTGGTATTGTACTTATTATTTACAAGATAAACTTAAAGAAACATAAAGCCAAATAAGAGTAAAAATTGAACTATATTTTTAACTGCTCTTGTCCAACTGATGCTTACACTATCTAGAGTAGCCACAAACTTGTGAAGCGCTATTCCCGTTGTTACAAACGTATTTTAAAAACTTTTTATTTAAAATTATGCTTTCGGATCACTTTACACTCACTGGTTTACTTATTCCCACTCTACGGTTTACATTATAAAGTTTTTGTTAAAATTTTCCTTAAAAGAACTTTAAGAAATAGGGCAGCACCTATTTTCTTAAAATTTTACGTAAAATATAATAAGTTTTATGGTGTATTTGGTGATATCAGGTGGCTTTCCGTTGGTGGTAGGTACATTCTTATTATTGTGATATGTAACTAACCTATTTTTATTATGTATTCTGATATATTCTTATTATTATTATTATTTTATATATTATATGCCCCCAGCGATCTAAAATGTAGAAAATTCACCTACTCAAGAAAAACTCCTTGTTACATACATCTTTTGAACATGAGACTCTTTTTGTAATAATTTTTCGTTATTATAAATTTTCAATTTTAATTTTTGTTCCTATTTTAATTTAAATGTGGTTATAAAAATGTAATGTTACCTTATTATCGTAATTACGCGTCAAACCTGCGCTCAGCTTATCAACTTCGTTGTGAGATAATTTTACAAAAACCACCCAAAATCTTCCAAATCTTCAAAACTTTTAATCTTGAAACACTTTTCAAATAATCAAACAACTTTCAATCAAATGAAACACGTTTTTTACGACTTTAAAATCATAATTATAACAACTTGTGCTTAGTTTATTTAATATTGAAGCTTTCAAAATTTTTTTTTTGTTACCTTAGAATTATCTGAATTGCAATCATTTATGTTGGCTATCGTTGTACGAATAATTTTGAGAACGGTTATATTGAATGATTATTGTTTGGATCGTGCTAATGGTTCACATTTAGAACGTTATTTTAATAATATGGAGGCGTCATGTTGTGTATTTGTCGATCAATTGTTGCCAAAAGCCTGAACAGCTGACCTATCTTACAACTGTTAATAAAGTAAGAGTTTTATGTTATTTATTTTGAAAAATTTTGAGAGTATGTAGTGCTACCGCCTCATATCAAAATTAATTATTTTTTTTTTAAAGTTAGAGGTTGACAATAAAATTTGCGGAAGTGACGCTTTTTGCTAAGATGGCGAACTCAGCGGACGCTGCTTGGGCCCGCTAAAACTAAAATATATTTAATTTTTAGTAATTAAAGTAATATTTTTCTTGGGAATAATTATTTCATTGAGATTTTAATTGGAATAGGTTTAATATTTTGAAGAATTTGTCGAAAGAACGACAAAGTTGTGTTATAAGGCGGACAGCTTCATGCTGTTATCGTGTACTCGTATAAGTTTTAGCGTGAATATTTTTGGAAAAGTTTATTGCTGCGATAATAATTTAAAATTTTAAATAAAAATTAGTATAATTGGATATTCAGAAAATAAAATTAAATTATAAGAGCACGACGAGTAGCTTAAAAGATATGGCATATAATTATTAAATTGAAATGGCAAGTTCGATCGACGAGCAAGTATAATAATATTTCAAATTTAAAATAATTTAACTGAACATTTTAAAACCTAATTCCGGTATTGTTTTGTTAAGAAATTACGACCCTGATAAATTTTTTCTTTTCCCGCACACCAGGGCGTGAGTTATCATAATATATTATACATAACAATAAATAATTTCAGTAACTTTGTGTTTGGACATTAGAAGTTCAGCTTTCAATTTTCTTATGCTAGTTTCCGGATTATTTTACTCGATCCATTACGTCTTGGCTGCTTGGTAACTCGTTGTCATTGCCAGCATATTTTCTCTATTTCTATTTGGAAATTTTCCAGTTTCTATTAAGCATCTACAAGAATTTGTTGCTAAGTATTGTATTAGAACAGACGATGTACATATTTTGAATTAACATAAAAATAAAACTATGTAAGTTAGAAAAAATCCAAGAAGTTGCTAATTCTTTTTGAGGATATTTCCTGGGCTGTCATTACAATAGCCGGTACACAAAATGCCATAAATGGTATATTCACTATTTGAACATGACATTATTTTGACATTAATGTAGATAAAAAGAAAATATTGTTTTCAAATAAAAAAACTATGTAAACAGAAGTGGATAAAACAAACCAATTAAACTTAAGTTTTGACGTTAACGAACGGAACCAATCACGTTCAGATTTTTTGTGCCGGAAGAACTTGGTTGTAAATTGTAAACATCAACCGTCATTGTGTTTTTGTAAATTTAATTTTTTGTTTTGTATTTGTATTTGTTTGTATTTGTATTTGTATGTATGGAATGGGAGCGTTTCACTTTAATTTACAACTTGAAAGCTGTTGATTATTAACAATAAAAGGTTTAAATCTAGTTTGTAGATTATTTCGCGATCTTTAAAAAACCACTAAACTATTTTTACTGAAAAACCAAAAATATTATTTTCGGGGCTATTGGCATATTAAGGTGAAAATTAAAAAAAAATGCTTTAAAGTAGTCTAAATCTCGAAGGTTTCAATTTATAAAAAAAAATTTGTTAAATATTTTTTTAGTAAAATGTTTTCTATCTCCTCCTAAGTTATGTAAAGTGATAAGAGATAACTTAAAAAACATTTTAGTCCTAAAAAATGTGTGTGCATTCTTTGTTCTTCTAAAATTCTGAAATGGTTAAATTCAAATTCCCATATTTACAATAAATAAAATATTAATCTATACTATGTTGTACAACAGATTGCAATCTTGCATATAAAAATAAATTTAATTGTTTTAATATATCTAAATATAATCACCACCATATTACGAAAATAAATTAAACCACAGCGAGTAAGTTACTTCAAGAATATTATAAACACTTGGTATTTATTTCAATAAAGCCTAAATAGTGATTTAAATATCGAGAATAATAATTTTAGGCTGCTTTATAAATCACAAGACTAAAGGTGTAAAATCCAATAAAGCCCTTTCAAATAAATTTTGTTTTTAATTGGAACTAATAATTTATTTAGAAAGGTAATTTTAGTACGATTTAAATTATGTCGCAAAGTTAAATGTTTTTGAAAACATTTGCGTTGCTAATATATCAATCTATTAGTATCATGTCGGTTTTTCGGGACGGCTAAACTTTCGTACTATTTCAATTTGTCTTAAAATTTAATAAACAATTTTGGAGTGAAACGTTTAGTGTAGTACCATATATCTGAAGAACCTACAAGAAGTATCACAAGTAAATTAAAATCAAGCTTTAAATTAATACTTTTCGTACTGGTTTCATAAAAGTTTATTTTATCAGTAATTCTAAGTACTCTATAATTTTATAAGTTAAACGATTGAAAGTTTATTTTTCGTAACACTCTGTGCCTCTAAAAACATTAGATTTAGAAAATATCAAGTCTCCTTGAAGAAATTATACATAAAGCGACTAGACGAACCGCGCGCCGCATTGCCGTTGGGGGTATTTAATACTTCGCAGGTGATATTATGACATTGTTAATTTTAATTTTACCAGACTTTCCGATGTACGATAGAATATTTTGTTCAGTATAATTTTACAACCAATAAAGAGGTAGATAAATTACATAACGTTTGATAAAAGAAAACTGTATGTTATAAACCTTATACAATAATTATAAAAAAATTTAATTATTACTATATACAAACAGATCACCAATGCACATCATAGATGTCTCTACTTTATTTTTTAAATATTTTAAATATACTTTTATAAATCTTTGAACGTGCATTAGATTTTCTACTTATTTTTGTCCAAAAATATTTTCTATAATTGAAAAAAAAGTCCACAACAACCGATAAATCGTAAGATAAGCAAGCAGCAAGTTAAACAGACTCCATGTAAATAAAAACATCGGCAGTGTGGTTTAAAGTCAAGCGCGAGACCCCGGTTCAATGCCTGGTTTCAGATCACAATGATTGTGATCTGAAATTTGTAACATAAAAAATGTAACATAAGACCAATAAAGAGTATTTTAATAGTAAAAATTTAATATATAGCAGTGTTATTTTTAATTTTTTTTAAAGCAAGTGATAAAAAGCCTTTACTGACACTACACGTAGCAATTTTCACGTACAATTTACATTGTTAATGCCTAGTTTACATTGGTATAGTAATTGGGTTAGTTGCTTGTACCTGTAACTTGCAAGCAAGCTACTAATCCAATGTAAACCGATAGGACAAGTACAGGTATAAGTACTTGTACCATTTACAGGACAGGAAAGTAAATAGCTACCCGAGCTATTTACTTACCTACTAACCTTCCCCCCACTGCGTGAATTTTCCGCTGTACTTATTAAAGCAGAAAAATTGCTGAAGGCACGGCTGTCGCAAAATTAAAATCAACACCTTATTATCTCTAGAGGCAAGTATACTAACCTACGTATAGTATATATAAATTTGTGTGTGAAGTTAGGAACTTAAACTTAGGACTATATTAAACTATATATAACTATAACTTAAACTATATTAAAAATAGAAATTGTATTAATGGCAATATAACCAAAAAATGAAATAAAATATTTACAATAATAATTATTACAAAATATAACACAAAAGTTATATTAAAATGGAAATAATAAACTTATAATACACACAAAGTAACAAAAATGGTACATTACCAAATAAAAGTTTCATTCAGCTGTTAATAACACATCACTCAAATATCGGTTCCAAACACTCAATGACAATATCGAAAAAAAAAGAAAACAAATAAACACCAAGAAATAAATTCCCCTCTTGTTCTGTCTAGTTTTTACTCTTGCTAAATTATCCCGGAAGTACCTTAGTGCCTTCCTTTGTTCTTTGCATACGATCTGTCGCCTATAGTTATCGAGTCGGCGAAAGTTCAGCACTTTTATAAATAAGTATACATCCTATACATAATTTTCTTTATACATACGAGGGACGTTTAATAAAAATGATGATATTTACATATTTCAAATACTATTAAAAATTGGAAATTCATTTACTTCCAAATTCTTTCCTAATTTCCACTTTTTAGCGATACTAGGTGTTATTGTGTAATATTAATTAAATTTTTAATAAATTTGTAAATCAACTAAATTTATACTGTTGCTATGCCATTGTTCATTAAGTATTTGTTTCACCACCACTTCTTATTGGTTCTGCGTCTGTTGGTCTCAAAACATCAGCTTCCAGCCCCTTGTGTTCCCATGCAAAATCAACTGTTTTATAAGCACAAATCATCCAACGTTTTTCAGCACAAATATTACAATATTTGCAATATTAGAAAAACAACAATTTTTGGCGCTAAAGTAAATTTCAATACTGATGAAATTTTGGTCTCATGAATTTTCAAATGGCTCCTCTTATCTTTTAACGTCAACCAGCTGTTGGTATTAAAATACGACCAAAACTTGCGTATTGTTTACTGTTACTGCAAATTCAGTTTGCATACAGAAAGCAACCACATCCAAATCAACTATTTCAAATTTTACCTCTTTTCTAGATAAAATAGAATTACTTTTCTAATTATCACGAAATTCAACAATCGTGAACTCCGTTCCTGCAAAGTTGCTAAACGCAACCAACCGCCAAGCCGCACGTCGGCTCTCTTGTCTTCTTAGATAACGCTCACGAACTTTATTTTATTAACATTTATTTTTCAGTTTTACTCACCAATTCAACAACAACTCCAGAACAACAATGTAAAAATGACTTTTTAAATTAATTACAATAAAGATCTTTGTTTCACCACAATATAAAATTTTTTTATATATCTATTATAAAAATTCTTGTAGAATTTAAAATATGATATTATTATGAAGCGATTAAACAAATAATCTAAATAAATTTTTCTTTAAAATTTCGAAATAATCGATGAATGATGAACTTCTTGGCAAAATAGATTTTCTTTGCGGAAAGAAAAATGGAGCGGGTCCTTGTTTGTGTGGGTACCGTGGTATTTGATAAACCCCGGTCCCTATGGCGAATGTCTTGCGAGCAGGGCGAAGGTTCGTTATGTTTTGTCCGTGAGCAGGTCCGTGTTACGGGTGCCGACTATTCGATGAACTCGGGCCTGTACAGTGAGTTTTGTTCTTCTTTCTTAGTGACGATTAAACTCTGGTAGGCTGTAAGGTTGGCTGACGATCAGGAAGGATGAGAATGTCTTTTGGTCAGCTGTATCCTAGGTTGAAGCTGGGCTCGTACTGTTAAAGTTGTGCGATTAGAGGGTTTCCTGCAAATCCGATGAAGTGGTACAGTTTTTCCGCTTGCTTCCTAATGTGGACGTCGATGGTGTCCCTTTTTGGATCGGCGTTAAGACTTCGATTTGTGACGTAAAGCGGGCATGCAAAGGAAATAATTTATTGTACTGAGAGATCTGTGCTTTTCTAAGCTCGTAATTTTTTAATTCAGTTAGTTTATAGGGATTTTTTTAATTTTTGTAATGTACTCTGAGATCTGTGTTTTCTAAATCAGAATTTTTAGTGTATTTTATGCCCAAAAATACTTTTACAAAATAAAACCCGCCATAGGCAGAATCTGATGGAACCAGCCAATCAAATTGGCGAATTGGTACGATTGCAATTTTATGCCGTTTTACGTGTGTTTTTAAATGATTATCAAAAATTAATTTTTATATTTACAAATTCACATTATTTCCTACCATAATCTCATTAAAAAATTTTAAATTTGTCTAGCATATTAGCGTACCACTTTCAACATTCAAACGTGCTCTCCACCCGACAAGATCTTCCTCTTTCTTTCAAGAACCTTAAGAAGCTGTTTATACCCATCGAGTAGGAGTCAGCCGCTTCCACTACATCAAGAAGAATTCAGAAAGGTTTGTCATTATTTTACGTTAGTTAGTTTTCTTTGTTTTCTTTTTTCAGGCACCTGTCAGACCTAGCGTTGCGCTATCCATATAGGACATCCATCTTCTCAAATCACATTTGAGTGCACATCAAGAAGATTCACCTCCTTGCTAGTAGCACATTTACCGAGTTGGACCGGTCTAAGGGAATACTTTTAGTTAGTGAAATATTTGTCAAAAATGTACTGAGAAACTTGAAATTTATTTCTCCTTCTCAAATGCAATTAGAAATGCATTATTTTAAACATTCGGTGACAATAAGCTATTAATCATGAGCTGGGCAGATATGAGGCACAACGTTAGGAAAAAAAATTGAAGCATTGGCAGAAAAAAGCTTGAAAAAAGAAGTAATAAATTATCTGCAAATAAATAAGTATTTGATAAAGCTGTGTACTTTATTTTATCAAGAAAAGCTTAAAGAAAGTAAACAGAATTTGTTGAATACATGAAGCTGTAATAGTTCGTGTTTGCGTTCCCATCAAAATTGGTGTTAAAGTATTGCGTATCATGCTCTTTTTGCAAACAATGCATTGGAATCTTTCAATTTAGTGATAAAAAAAATGATAGATTTTGTGCAAGATTTCTTTAATTAACCATTAACCATTAAAATAGTAGAAAAGTGGTTAAAAGAATAATTATTTCAGTGAAAGTCAAGTATTTGAAACTGCGGCGACAGTTCAATTACAGCAATTGACGATAAATCAATGGGCAAAAGCAAATGTAAAAAATTTTAAAATTGGACATGGTCTCTAGCACTGAGTTTTTCTTCATTTTTGCCAAACAAAATCTACAAAAATTGGTAAAAGTCCTCAAACCATAATGCACCTAATTTTCAACCTGATAAATAGCAAGATAGAAGCAGGTTTAAAATTTTTATGTACATAATTTGTATTAATTATAATTGTGCTTTTACGTTAAATAATTTGTTAATTAATAGTTAAATTATTACAGATTATTTTATGTTATATTATAGAAACTTGATCCAACCAAAAATACTGAAAAATAACTTGTATCACAATTTTTGGAAATTTGGCTTACCGCTATGCGGTTGCCTAATGCCGGATATAAATTAGCAAGTTATCTTAATGAATATAAAACATGAAGTGAAAATTACAAAAAAAAAAACAACTATGCGGCAACTAAAGCGTAACGCGGAGCGACCAAGCCTGATAATAATTTTTTAAAAGCTGTATTTCTTAATTTTACTATTAAGTTTTTAACAATAATTAAAGAATAAAATAGCCACTGTTTGGTATCTTTAAACGCAGAATAAAAATCTCTTTAATTTGATACCTTTTTCATTCTTATCAGTTATAATGGAAGCAAGAATTTAGAAAAAATCAATATCCTATGTTAATTCCCTATGTTCGGTTCCTTGGTCGGTCACCCGGTATAATATTTTTTTATAAAGTACCTACAATATCTAGGTACTTTAATTCTAATGTAGATTCTACTTAAAATAAAAGAATTCTAAAATAAAACATGAAATTTGTTTGATTGTTGCATAATTTAAGCTCTAGCTAGTTGAATAATCACATAAATTTGATTATTGAAAACAACATAATTTCAGTTATGTTCTCACAGTACTGGAGTATATTCGTAGATGTCAGTACCACTTCATGGTGCAAATAATCTTTTTAGATTACCTTAACTTAGGTGAATTTTATGTACAAGCGGCGTTTAAACTATACAAGACCGCGAGCTTCTCGGACAATCCCCTCATCTCGCAGCTAGGACAATACCAACCAGGCTACAACCTAGGACACAGCCGGCCAAAGGACATCCTCATCCGCCGGTCAGCCGGGGTGTAAGAAACTGTAATCTTTACATGTTCGTTTCAGGTTCCCACCAAGCATCGGGTTCATCAAAACACCCGGATGCCAAGAAACCATGCAAAGACGCCAGGAATCACGCCAAATCACTCGCCACGACCCATGGACGGAAAGGGACCAAGTTCATCGAATGCAAGGAACCACAATTCACGGACACTCGCCCCGCCCCATCGACATCAAGGGACCAAGTTCGTCAAACGCTAGGGACCCAAACCCACGGAACGCACACTCGCCCCGCTCCATCGACACCAAGGGACCAAGTTCATCAAATACTAGGAACCCAAATCCACGGATCGCACACTCGCCCCGCCCCATCGACACCAAGGGACCAAGTTCGTCAAACACTAGGAACCCACACTCACGGATCTCACAAACCAAGAGACAAGTTCACATCACGGACCAAAAACACGCACTCTTCACCGCCGCCTCTGACCCCAAACCACGCCTCAGGAGCTCCCCGCAACATCTAGGACATCGAAAAATCAAGGAAAATATCTCAAGGGACCAATAACCCAGCCAGATCAAGCCTAGCGCTTTAAACGAGGAAAGAAACCTCAATAAACTCCAACGCCCGCTGCCCACATGAGTTGAAGGAGATAAACGGTAACACGTGGTACCTCCATATAGCCAATAAGTTCATCGTTGATCAAGCGGCGTTGTGCTGGGTTTTTGCACTCATTTTTTCCCAGCTAAAATCATATATCGTAATTTTAAGAAACCATTTAACAGCATTGTAAATCAGAACTAACTGATAAATTGTAATTAGAAACAATAGGCACAGTTGCATTGTAAGGTCATAAATCCAAAAATTGTTACTTTTAGTAACTACCATGTAAATTATTAAGATTAATAAAGAGTTTAAAGTAAGTAAGTAAGCAGCGTTGTATTAAGTAACCGAGGCAATATCTGGATAATGGAATAATACTTAAATTTTGAAAACCTGGTTTACCGCTACGCGGTTGCTCATAGCCGGGTAAAATTAAAAGAAAAAAGTTTCTATTTTAGTCAGTTAGTTTCAATAACATTATTTAATGCAAAAAGTAAATTTTTTTCACGCGCAATAATATATTTAATTTATTATTCTATTGCTAATATCGCTATTTAATATACCGGGTGTACATATTAAAAAAACAAACTCGATATACCATAATGGTAATTATTTGTTGAATCATAAAAAAACAAAACTAAGTTGAACAATGGAATAAACGAATCAGGTTTTTCTGATAATTTCAGAAAAACAATAAATTGATTGCATAACAGCTAATCTTTAAATTTCACAGTTGATTGATATAAAGTAAAATTTTTTTGATAGTTAAAGAAAAATAAATTTTATAATTAATAGTAACAAAGTTTAATTTTCAATGTCCACTTATATTGAACGAAAACTAATTACTCTTAAGTGGATAAATTTTAGAAGACATATTTTGTGGGTCCCAAAATTAATTGTTAATGAAATGATAGTTTAATTTTACATAAAATTAATTCAATGCATATTTTATATTTCAAAAAAGTTTAAGCAAACAAATTTAACTTTGGTACCTACTTACACTCTTCTTCGGCTTTGACCTTGCCAACATGTTTGACACACTTTTGTGTCAAACTGCTGTATTGTAACTGTGTTGTAACTGCCATTTGTGGAAGTTAAATTGCCAAAATTATTTTGTTTTATGTTATGTTCATATCATAGTTTATTCTTGATTTCTAAAGCATGTTAATAGATCTTACTAATACTTGAAAGTGCAAACAAACTTTATCGTTGATTTACTGACCTTTTAATAACAGCAACCCATTTTCAGGATTAAACGATTCAGTTCAACCTAGCCTCGAGCTAACCAAAAAGGTCACCGCCAGCTGCCAAACTCCTATAAAAGTGATATAGGGAATGTTTTGAAACTCCATAAATTTAACGAAGATTTAAAAAAATAACCAGTGACCTAACCTTGCGTTAATCAAAAAGGTCAACACCTTTAACGCCAGTGGTTAAAATTCGAAAAAGGAGATAAAGAGAAATGCCCTAGAACTTTGTAAATTCAATCAAGATTAAAGATAGCAATCCGTGTTCAATAACTACTATTATCTAATTTTTTTATTTTAAAGAATTCCCACAAAGTTTCCAAAATAAATTCCTTAACCTTTTCAGGTTTGCTTAAAATTTTAAATTTTGATAAGTTTCAAAAACTTTTTTTATCCTCAAAAGTTTTTGAATTATTACTAATTATTAAAATTTATAAAAATAATAAAAGTTGATAAATTTTATCAGATTTAAAATGTCAAGGAAAACCTGAAAAACTGAAAAACCTGAAACTTTGTAGAAATTCTGTAAAATAAAAACAATTGATATAAAAGTTATTGAACACCAATTATTGCTTTCTTTAATCTTTATTGAATTTAAGTATTTGTTTATTTTTTTGAGATTTTATTATCCTAACTATTTATCTTGTTTTGTAGCTACTCTATTTTTGTCCACCTTTATGCAAATTGTTACCAGTTGAATTTTAATAATTTTAATTTATCTGTTATTCTCTTTCATATAAATAGAGAATTAAAAAGCAATTACAATTATATTTAAATTATGGTAAAATATAAATAAATCATGAATGATGATGATGATTCAAAAGTATTTTATATTATATTTATTTCTGGTGAGTATTGCTAGATGTCGGTGTCACTTGACGGTACAAATCAACTTTTTTCAGTACTTTAATGTAAGTACATTTTAAATAAAGCTTAATTAAGTTGCTAGTAATAATTGAGCTAATTACCTATCGCACTTAAATTTTTGAAAATCTGGCTTACCGCTACGCGGTAGCTTATAGCTGGGTAAAATTGAAGTAAAGATATCATTGCATATTTATTATTTATGTAATATTAAGTAGCGTTAGTGTTACAACACACATAATTAAACTGTAGTGGTAAAAGGTTTTCGTGTGGTTATGTTTATCAATTTTTAACCGTAAAGTTTTAATTTGTGTCGCAATTAAGGCTCAAGAAAAAAACTGACGTGGTAGTTAGCCTTAAAATAAGTTAGAGAATGCGTGGTAGCCAAATTCATGCTATTAAATTAAATTTTATTTTTGATGCGTGAAAAGTAAAATAATTAATTTTTGACAGGAGCGTGCGATATAAAAATGGTCTACTTTTACCCCGTTTAACCAAAAATTAACGGCCAAGGTGCATATTATTAGAAATAAATGAAATTGTAATTTAATTGAATTTTTATAAAACGTTAACATTTCGTTTTGTGAAATAAACAAATTCTGAAGTGGTATTTTTACTCTCTCGCTTTTACCTAGTCAATAATATGTTTGTTGTATTGTTAGTAATTATTCAGTCGTTAGGTGCTTGTGCATGGAAGTAATTCGAAAATAACATTTTTGTAATGTACCTATGCATAGCTGCAGCAAATTTATTTTGGTTAGTTTAGTGATTGGTGACTGGTTCGCAATAAAACAGCTATTCTTTACAAAAAATCTATAGCGACCCAATCACCCCAATCATTAAATTTTATTATTAGAAAAAAGCATTAAGTTTTCCACTACAGATTTAAATCGGAACAAAAGTAATTTTGTCATAAAAGGTCCCAAAATTCACAAAATCTAAATTAGCCTTTCCTATACATCCTATACCTAAAGCTCGCCTCACACGATGCTTGTTTCCTTGCATGCTTGTTGCTTGGTGCCGTGATGGGTGCGCTGATGGCTGCGCAGTTGCCGTGCATGCTTTGCTACATATTTTCGTGCACGATTTCTCTGATAAATCCGGTGCTATTTTCTGTGATGGTTTACGTGCATATTTTCAGCGCTAACCAATGATAAAGCCGCATCGTGCGAGTACTACCGAGAAATGCCGAGTTTTAGTTGAGTTTGAATTGAAATGATGTAAACAAATAAGTTTATTAGGTTAAATAACCTAATTTATTTTAATATTAAAAATAATAAAATATTTTTATTATATTGCTTATTATTATTGCTTCTTGTTATTTTCTTTATTTTATAATTTTTTTGAAATTGTTTTTTGATTAACCATATTTGAAAGAGATTATCATTTTAAATTGGTAGTTCGATTTATGTATAATTGCAATTATATTGTTTTGTGTATTTTGCAAAACAATATGCTAACAGCTAATATTCTACGTTAAATTTCTATTAAAAAGGCGTTCATTTTAACAAACTTGAGACTGTCACTGTTACTGCGTGCGCATTGAAGCTTGAAACCATGCTTGCAAACCATTATGCCCAAAACCCGTGTAAAGCCAACCATGCACAGGAGCCATCATGCTAGGACCATGCACAGAAACAAGCAAGGAAACCATCAGCAAAACAAGCATCGTGTGAAGCGAGCTTAAAATAGATCATAGTAAAACTAAAATAGATAAAATTGTGAGTAAAAATATAAAATAATTATGGTTCCAGTCTATCCAGTTTCCGAGCTATTTATAGTCCTTCATAGCACTTCGATGTTTATCAAGAGTTCAAGTTAAAAGACTAATTGAATCTAAGTTTCACTTATTTGCAAACTAGTTATTTTAAGACGAATAACTTTTTTTAAACAAAAATCGATAAAAATCATAGATCTAATATTGATATAATTTTTAAATTTTTTTCAAATTTGTCAAATGTCGACTTTGCTTCTATTCCGTATTGAATCCGTTGTGAAAACTTTGAGACTTTTATTTCTGATAAGAAAGCAAAAGAATTAAGAACAATTTCATTTCCCTATTATCTCTTCGTGGGCCACTTTTTTATTACACAATGACTGGACTATAATTTACGAATTTTTGATATGATTATTTAATTTTTTAAAAGTTTGTAGAAATTCGAAGATGTTATCTGTGATAAATATATAATATGTATTATAGATGTTATTTATAAGTTAACGATGCAAATAATTTTTTTTCGTCAACGTCTCTAAAAAACAACAAACCGCTTGAAAATTATGAAATATGTTATGCACCTAAAATTTTCAAAACTTTAAATTTTTGAAACCTGGCCTACGGGAACGGGATTGTTCATGGCCGGTTAAAATGTAAATAATGATAATAAATATTATTACAATATTTTTATGAAAAGGTATTCAAATTTTACTAAGATGTAATACATGAACAGTAATTCATTTAATAATTTTGATAAAATTCGAAAATATTGTAATAAATAATTATAAAGTAAAAATATAATTTTATTGTTGTCATATTGAACATACTGGGTATTCGGAAGTAAATCGGTCAAGTTGTGAGGGATTATAAAGGGTAGGTTTTTGAATAAAAATTACCACAGAAAATTATGGCCGCAAATGTTTTTATCGATCATAAAAATAAATGTTTATCTAATCATAGTTTTACATACAGTCCACACAGTCAAACTGTTTAAAATTGCGGTCTCTATTTTTGAAGTACGCTTAACAGTGATGCGTCATGCTAGGTAAAACTTTTTCATCAAACATAGGTATACCGGTTTATATATTAGACAGTTCAGTAAACAAAAATTAATTATTAATCAATTAAAAATTTCTTGTTACAATTTTATTTATGTATATAATTCATTTTAGGTTTGAAAAACTTCAAAATTTATTATTAAAAACATACAAGTTTATAAAAAATATTCATAGATGTCACTATAAGTTAACGGTGCTAAGAACCTTTCTTTGTTAACTTCTTAAAGTAACAGCAAACTGCTCGAAAAATATAGAATGTGATTTATACACATTGGGTTTTTATAACTCTAAATTTTGAAAACATGGTCTACCGCTACGCGGTTGTTCATGGCCGGGTAAAATTTAAATACATAATACTTTATGATGTAACAATCCACCCATAGATTCGCAAGCCTAAACGACGGTAATTTATACAAATTTAGCATAAACGCAACAAGCGACCAATTAAAATCTTTTTTTTTTATAAGTTACATTTTTCAAATTGCGAACATAAATAAGTGACACGTAATTAGTTGAAAATTATACAATTAAAACCATAAATGTAAAAAGTTTGGGAAGCGCATATTTCAAGATATATCAAAACAGCTTCAAGATTTCATAACTTAAGTGCTTGACAAATTTTAACCTAAGGACTTTAGAAGGAGTCATAGAGCGTCTGAATTATGGGACAGATCTGTCTTTTTAAAAACTAATTAGGACTAACGAATTTTGACCTTATTGCCTCTAAATTTACGCAAATCGGTCATACAAAGTTCAAATTTACACCAAAAAAAGCATTATCTTTTCTGCTAGGAAAATCCCATGTTATGTGCCAAAAATCTTGCGAAATAAGTAAGAATTACGTTGTTAAATTAAAAATCAATTACTTGAAGTACGACGTTTAAGAAAACTATAAATTAAATTTTAAATAAACACATTTTAAACCATAAAAGTTAAAGAAACCAGTCACCTTAAAATTTTTCTAAAAACTATATAGTAAAAATCTGAATTATAGCCAACTATTGGAAATCACCGGTTAAATTTAAATAAAACGGGAAGATCAAATCTATTAGATTATCAATTTGAAGTGACAACTAATTGACATGTGTTAAAAGATTTACATTCACAAACAGTGACTCTCAAACATTTTCTTAATACGTACACACAAGCTTAAAATTCAAGTCAACTTTTTGTGTGCACTGATTTAAATTCAACGTTTCGCCAATATTTCGCTAAAACTCTTGATTCTATTTAAAATACATGTTAACCTGATTTTGGGCGATGTAATGTGAAATGTCATTCCAGTTTTTTCGCGATTCCAAAAAATCAATTAACTGCGAATATTTGCCAATTTTTCAATTAAAATCGAATATGATTATTTCCTATCCATAACAACAATTAAAAACGATAATACCAATTTTTATAATTAAAAATCCAGTTTTTAAAATACCAAAATTCGTCGATGAATACACCTCAACCTTATCTACATGTATTCTAAAATTTCATATAAATATAGAGCGAGATTCCTTAAGGCAAGGTAGTCTATCTCCGGCAAGACGTTAAGTTCGACCTGTCAGTTCGTTCCGGGGTGTTAAGAAAAGTGTTGTGCTAATTCACATAAATAATTTTTTTTTAAAAAGTATTCATAATTAAATAATTTTTTTTAAAGTATTCATAATTAAATTTTTTTAGTGGTTCAAATAGTATCTTTTCTTTAAAATTTTTTTTTGTTTTGTTTTGTGCGCTCTTCAACGACCAGAAAGGTAATAACCAAATTTATATACTTAAAATTGTATGTTTTTTTAATTTCATTTAGGTGAGTCTCAACGATTTCAATGTAATTTTTATCTTTATAACAGAAAGTTAACTTAGTAAATTAATTCTCAGTAACTATTTTTTTTTAAATATATTTTATTTTGTAATTATATTTTTTTATACCGTTTTATCATTATTCGTTTGCGTTAAATAAATTAGTTGTAATTTACATGTTCTTATTCTTTTTTTGCTGTTAAAAAGGCGATCGACTTGGTAATAATCCTACGTCTCTGATCTTCAATTTAAAAGTTTGAGTCTGGCTTATAAACAGGCTCTGGTGGCAGCGATCTCTACCTTCAGTTGATAAAGGACGGCCGCGATTATTCTATTAATCAAAGCCTACCCGTGTTACAATGATTCATATTAATATTAATTTTCATTATTAATCTTATGAAGAATATCTTCTGTGATTCTGTAGGCGTAGTTATTGAAGTAATACTTATTTGTTGAGGGCATGCTATGCTACGCTATGCTATTGCACACGTTAGCTCTATTTCTTTTGCACTATGTTGAGGCTATGTGACGTCATGTGGATTAAGACAAATACAAAACAGCTTTAAATACAAATAATAATAGTAATATTTGTAATTATTAGTACTTATTGTTTTATTAGATTATTTTATTTCTATCACAAGGGGTAATGTAAGAAAATGCTTTGGTTTGCCCTGACAATTGTAAAATTTTATATCAAATAAACAAGGAGCGTATAAAATAAAAAGAAACTACTTTAGAAAATAATAATAATGTAACGAAAATTAAAAACGTTTGTTTATTTCTAAAAGGGCTAATACAAATATTTACAGATACGGTTAATAACAATTACTAAACTAAGTTTAACACAAACACTAATTACACTACAAATTATTTACACTATAATTTATATTTGACACTAAGTCTATATTTATTTAAACACTTGGTATAACGTTATCACTTCACTGTATTTATGTTCACTGTTCATTTATGTTAAAACTCGCGCGTTCAAACTGGAATTGATTGTCACTAGAAATCGCGCTGCATTTATACTTAAATGCAGCCTTCCAGAAAATTCTATAATTCTCCAGGAATTTCTATTCCTTCCATGCGTTTTCTAGATCATCTAATTCAATGATATTTGAATGACTAATGTTGTTATCATGCATGACTCATCATACATGACGTCATGTATGACGTATGTATGACGTCATCAAATATAATTAGACGTTCTTTCGTAACAATAAGGTTTATTTTTTACAGTTATTAGTGAACTTGCATATTCTTTTTCAATTTTCGTTGGTGGTTGGTGGTTCAAACTTATTTTATAATTTAGCTCTTGTAGTCTAATATACGAGTTCGAATAAGACATAAAACTACTTTATACGGAAACGAGTTTTTTATGTCAGTTCTATAAAAATTCTTTTATTCTTACACAAGGAAGACTTGTGTAATTCGTGTTCTGTCTCCCATTCGTTGAGCTAGTTCCCACAGTTCATCATTAGGATAAAGAGAATACCCTCTGGAAATTTTTAGTAGCTAATCAGGTGTCCTATTAGAATCTAACATTTGTGTGGGTATTCTCAATTTGTACTTGTCTTTAAATTTGTATGCCACGTAATCAGCAAAATACTTTAAAGAAACCAGATGGATTTTCTCTTGGATTTCAAAATTAATCATTAATGATAACATTTTTTCATCAACTATTTCTTTCTCCAAATTATTGTGCTCCAAATATAGCTTTACATTTGCTGTGTTAACAAAGTTATTCTTCTATATTGTCCCTTTCATTTAAAATACTTATTAAACTTTTTTTGTACATTATTTCTATTCTCCGTGAAAATATATATAAATAAATATAAAAATATTTAAATTTAAATACATAACACCACAAAATAAAAGTACAAATTTAAACATTATTAAAACAAACATAAAAAACATAATTAACTCTCGTTAATATAGTGTCACGTATTTTTTATTTGAATTTATTCTGCCGCGTGACTTCATGCGCAGAAATTGTTTATTTTGTTTACGCTATGTAGCATACCGGTTTAAGTGTACCTACTGTGTCTGAGAGGGTTACAATTTTCTAGCGTTACGAAAATTCCAATCAGAATAGTTTTTCATTAAAAAAGTAAAACAAAAACAAGCGGTCACCGATTCAAATATTTACTACGCACAATATTACTTTTGCTCGATTTCAGTGTTCGGATGACAACATTTGTTGGCAACAAGGCAACAAATGCAAATAATTAATCTTTTAATCTAATTAATTAATAATTAATCAACAAATCTTAATAATTAATGTATCGCTACGTTATATTAATAAGATTATTTTATTTTAATAAGCAAGAAATTTCATTTCGTCGCGAGTGGACTCTATATTTTATACTTGAGAACTGCAATTTATTTAAATTTAAAATTTTTTTACATTTAATTGTAATTGTAATTGATATTACATTTAAAAATGTAATATCCTACCTGTAAAATTTTACTGCAATAAGTGAAATACTCAGAATGGAGACAGAAAACTCAATAATCAACATTATTAAGAGTAGAAGGCTTGGCTTAAATGAGGAACAACTTCCGACAAATACCGACAACTTCAAGGCATCCTGCAAGGCAAGAAAGCTGGAAAGAGAAGCATTGACAGAAGAAAAATTTTAAAAATCTTAGATAACCACAAAACTCTTCCACGCGGCAGTAAATAAGATCAGAATAGCCAGAATGTAACCAACATCCGGAACGGGTAAGCACCTGAAGAAGAAGATCAAAATACATAATATGTTAATATGTTCATATGTTCAATAATATGTTCATATCCAACTTCATTGTATATTTTTGATTGTATTAATCGATAAGATATTAATAGAATAAGACCAACAGTATGGCATAAAGCTTACATTAGCGGATTGGGAGCGGGAGACCACTGTTCAAATTCTGTCGTATACACACTGCTATGATTTAAGCCCAATATCGATATTTAGGCTATAAAGAAGTCAACGGAAAACTACTCAATTAATAATTCCTTAGTATGTCACTTTAGTTTCTGATAAGTTGATCGTCTACGCACTACGGTGTATGACATCCAAAAGAAAAAAATTAATAGATGATCAAGATGAAAACCTAATAATTTGTCAAAAACAAACGGCTGCAGGAAGATTCCAAAGTGTAGTCTATTCTTGTTTCCAGAATTCAGCTCGTTCTGTGAACTCACCGCAAGAATCAGAAAGGAAAAACGGCTCGCTGAACCTCTTTGAAATGCAGGAATTGAGGAAAGTAACGGCAAAAAATCTTAACGGACAACTCTCGGACAGGATATTATACAAGGAAGAGTGGTTAAAAAATCTGCGAAACAAGGCGAAGAGCTCTTTCTTGGCTACCTCGTAAGGTTAAATTTTCCTGCAAGATGGAGAATCGTCAAGCTAGTGCTAATTCGAAAAGACACAAAATAAAGACACTCTTCTAAAATTTCATAAGGTGATGTCCGTACTTACAATTACTTATGGCAACGAGACATGGGTGATTACAAAGAAACTGGAAAGTAGATTGCAGCATGTGGAGATGAGATTTTTAAGATCTATTATGGGCTATACTCGAAGAGATAGGGTGAGAAACACGGATATTCGAAACGCTTTGAATATCTTTAACCTAAACGATAATATAGAAGAATACCGTGAAATATGGAAAAAAACACCTTATGAGGATGAATGATACCCAACTTCCAAAGCAGTTATACCTGTACAAACCCAAAGGACGGCGTAATGTCGGAAGACCAAAGAAAAGATGGAAAGATCAGTGATTGATGGTGTCGTAACGGGTATACCTACCTAATACGTGCAGAAGAAGAAGACAAAATCCGCAGAAAACCCGGCACTGCCTCATCGGTCAAACGCCCAAACTCAGTAAGAAGATGATTGTCAACCACTTGTAAAAAGAAATAAGATCATGGCGGCGGTCTCTCCAATAATCAACAATGCTTCCGAGTAGGTAGATTTTCAAATGGAGCTTTCCATGACATCGTAAAGATGGTAAGAGAATCCAGCAGCCGTACGTTATGCTCATCAGCCTGGATGTGCGAAACACATTTAATAGGGCGGGATGAATGCACATTCAGAGTCAGCTATCTTAGCGAGAGACACCAAGAAAAGGATGCGTCTGTCGCATGGTTTGCTGTTTAGGCTTCTTTTATAGAACTTGATGTATGACGGGATTTTATACTTAAAGCTCTCGGAGGTAATAAAACTGATTGGATTTGTGGCATTAAGGTAAACGAGGCAAAAAAATGATAGCCTCTTGGGCAAAGACCAGAAATCTCGTGCTGGCTCGTGCTGGAAAGTCCAAATCCATGACGATGCGATCTCTCTCGAACTCGGGAAGATACTCACAGATGAGAGGAGCTGGAAGAGGATTAAAAATTATACCATCTTGATCCACAACACAAAGAAACTGGCTGAGAGGCTTGAGCAGACCGCAGCCAAACAGAGACAAAACCGATCGAGCGACAAAAATAAAAGAACGAAAACTTGTTGGGCGGCTGGTATCTAACTGGTACTCTAACAAGTAGGCTGATAGCCTCGACAGCTACCCTCAGGGTAGAGCAGATAAAATACCAAAAAGTAAAACCAGGCCCCCTAAAGTTCGGGGGTGACACTTCTAGATTTCTAGATTAGATCACCTTCCTGCTCAAAGCTAAAAAAACATAGATGTATCCGACGTCTGATGGAATAGTTCTAGGTTGCTTCACGATGTACAATAAATTCGTACTACATACAATGTATTGATTATATTTAGTACTCGGAAAAAAAATGTAAAATTCAAGTAGAAAACATTAATTTTAAGTGGCAAATAAAATCCATGTAGTAAATATTAATTTTACTGGCAAATATTAATTTTAAGTGGTAGAAATAAAATTCAAGTCGATTTTGTACTATTTATGATCTTTATGACAGAAAAATCAAATAAAAAATATAATAGGAAAAGATTATTATACAAATTGCAAGTTAAATAAGAAGTAGGTACATCAAAAATAACTAACATGTGCAAACCCAAACATTATAATTAAAGTAACGGTAAAGTAAAATTTGATTTCGAATAAGATTTATTAATTTGAATAGTATATTAGATAATTATAATATAATACAATACAATATGTATAATAAATATGTCAATGGTATTGAATACAATAAAATGTATTACCTGCAATGCCACGACAAGTAGGTACTTATTATTACTAATATTTAAGGCTTGTGGTAAAAATGCATCCAGATTGCAAATATGTATGTATAAAGTCATTTTATCTCCCTAAAAATAGAAGAACTTACCATATTAATTTTTCAAGTAAATGATACTTCACTTATCGTTAGCGTCGGCAGGGAGTAAAGTGCTAAGTTATTCTACAGAAGCAGATAAAATTTAAAAATTACTTCCATTTTGTTATAACATTTTAGTATTAGTTACTCAATTTAAGTTTATACTTTTCTAATTATTGTAATAGCACATTATAATTACAACGTGCTATTTAATTATATAATTATTAAATTATGTAATTAAATACTCTTAAATAATATTAAATAAAGCCAAGTTTCGTTTGAAATTTTCTAACAAAATTACTCTTCTATACAAACATACATAATTTATATATTAATAATTACCAAGTAACTTTTGTGTTTTTCCATAATATATTTACTTCCCTAAAACTTCCATAAAATACAATAATGTTTTGCAAAAAAATATTATAAAATATCTTAATTATACCACAATTAATTAGTTTTTCTCAATGCTTGTTTTATAACATTAAATGTTTATATAACTAAAAATATTATTTTTATAGTTGTTAATATGTATAGTTGTATGTATGGTATATTCTTTTAACATTTTATTACAATATTATCATAATGTATTATCAATATACATTAAGCTTTTATCAGCAACACAATTAAAATTACAAAAAATATTTATTTCAATTTTTTTTTAATGGATGCACTATTTTTTCTCTTTTAATAATTTTGAACGATTTTTTAATTTTCCTCAATCTGATTATTTTATATATAACATACAATAGTCTATAATTCGATTTATCACATGTTACTACCCGACAAAATCCGTATAATTATTTTAATGTAAAAATAATTTTTATTTCATGAATATTTTTTTTAGTTATATTTCCATATTGGTATAAATAAAATTTGAATATTTTTAAAATGTTTAGACTGGGAAGTGGAGTCATGTTAAAGATTAAAGATATTCCATGGTCTTGCGATTTATGCAGAAGATTCTGTAAGCTAATTACACGCTTCCATGAATGTTTCATAAAACATTTCAATTTTATAAAATAATTTCTTATAAAGTTATTTTTAAAATACGAACATGAATTTATGTTCAAATAAAGCCGAATAATTTAGCAAGCATATCATCTTTCAGCTTTTTTTACCTACTGTAGAATAATTTTCATTCAGAATTTCAACGCTACTGCAATAAAATCAGATTGGGGAATACCTGTAAATCAGTTTTAATAGTTTGTGGTGGTCATCATCATCAACTTAGAGAAACCGTTGGGTTTACGTGCCATCCGAAACAAGAAGGCAGTCGCAAGAAAGTTGTAAAGTGGATACTCTTAAGTGTGCAACATTTTCGGTAGCATTAATCTAAACAAATTTGGCGCTTAACTAATTCATTCATTCATTTGTTCGAACTCTAGGTTATCTTTGATCCAAGATAAGAATAATATAGGTGGCGCATCGTTTGTAAAGTCTAATTTACACCGGAAAACTTCAAATAATTTAAATAGCACTTAATCAATCTTGTAGTAATATTAAATATTCACCACAAAAAAGCGAATTGTTAGAACCAAGTAACTACGTCTATTCGATATTACATTTAACTCTGTCCACATCTCTCTTATTTATAACTTTGTCCAGTTTAGTTTAGGCAACACACATAACGCGAAAATTTCGTTATTGTAAAAGCGTATAACTTTAAAGCAATTTAATTGGTTAATATTTAGAGGTTGTCGTTTTAGTACTCATTTCAATATTTTTCTTTAAAAAAACGTACTATAGTAGAAAATTTTATCACGGTAGGCACGAAAATGTCGAAAGTCGACGTCAAGCAATATATATACATAGTATATGACCCGTTATGCTGTTATATGATATACAACTAAAATTTTTAATATTTAAGTAGTCTTTATTTAATGGTGGATTCCTCTTCTTCCACTTTTATTAAATTTACACTTCATATTTTATCTGGCAAACAATTATTTTAAGTTTGATTTAATCGAAAATAACTAAAAAATTAAATGAAACATTGAGCGAAAAAAATATTAAGCACACTATAAGTAACTTCAAAAAACTCTTTGCAAAATGTCGATAAAATGTCAAATAAAAAAGTGAGGAGCAAATAATAAAAATTTTAAAAATGAAAAGTTTCATAAATAGTTCGAAACGTTGGCCAGCAGTCAATAATTGTTTGATTTACTACCCTCACACTCAATATCAGTTACAATTGCATTTTACTTATTATATTATAATATTATGGTAATTTTAAATTTTATTTCTTTGTAACAGAAATTGTTAATGTATGTAATGTACCTTACTCGAAGCAAGGTGTTAACCAATAAAAAGCACTAAAATTTTTTTTTATCTAACAAATTTGTAATTCACCCATGAAACAAATACATTGAAAATTATACAATTTTTTTATTTTAATCATTTTAGTTTGTGTCTGTAAAAATGTGATTGTAATATAATATTAATGGTAAAGTGCTTTTTGGTCTCTTATTTATTGTTCAACCTTGTAGTGCAAATTTCAATCTAATCATAACCTTTCTTTATAAGCAAGCAAATTTCAAGTTTATAGTATTTCATTTTAACCTTTATGGTGCAACATTATTATTTTTTGAATAGAACTAGTTAATCAAACATGAATAAAATTCATTATTATTGAGCTTTCAGCAAAGGATTTTGTTTTCGTCAGAAATTTATTTGGATATATCTTTAATATAATATTTGATATCGCTTTCGTACGACAGCGTCTAAACTTCTTCTATTAAAAAAAATTAATTTTATTATATTTCATAAGTTAATAGTACCTATATCAAACAAGAAGTTGAGAAAGACAAAGTTTTTACTCAACGAATATAGCGTTTGATAACATTAAAAGTTATACGAGTAATAATATTGTCGTGCTTTGAAACCGAAAAATCCTTATTTTAGTTATTTTGTAAATTATTTTGAAGTTTGTTTTATTTTAATTATTATTTGAATATATTGTACATAAATTTATTTATTTGTTTGTAAATGGAATTATGTTGGTAATGATGTAAGTAAGAAAGAGGACGCTATATGTGAGGTTAGCATTCACGAGCGGCCGTGCTTTTGCAACGCTCGCACAAATTTAAGTATAATTAGATTATTTTTGAGTATTTTAATGATTTTAATTAGTAAAGGTGAGTGTAATTTATTTAACAGTTATTATATTTCATTCCAAGTGTTGATGAAAAATGTTGAAGAAATTTTATGTTTTTGGAAGATTGTGAAATATTCACAAAGAATTTGTTTGCTGTACAGTGAGCGGCTGTGGACGTTCACGTCCGGCTACGATACCAAGCTATGTAGCAAAAAGAGTCTCTTGCTCAAGTAAAGATGAAAGCGTCTCAGTGAGGATTTTTTAGGAGAAGATAAAATTTTTGAATTTTTGATTGCTGAATTATAATTTAAATTATAATTTATAATTTTTTTTATATTATATTTATATTATTAAATTCAATAATCTTAGATTAAACAAGTTAATTAAACAATTTTTAATGATGTTTTTATTATTAAATTAAAATAATATTGTATTAAAATATTCTGATGAAAACGTTCACCTACGTTGAAAGCTTAATAATAAAAATATTATTAAAAATTGTTTAATTAACTTTTATTAATCTAAGATTATTGAATTTAATTATATATCACAAGTTAAAAAATTAATTTATTATATATTTATATTAAATTATAATTTATAATTATATTATATTTATTATATAATTATATTAATTTATAATTTTTCTTATAATTTAAAAAAGTTTTTATTTTAAATTTTTATCATATTTTTTCAAAATTCTTAGTTAGTATTTAAAGATTTTGTCATTTTTATTTTTATTGTTTATTCAAATATACCAAGCCCAAACCTGTTGTTTTCTATGTACCTAAGTATGTATTCTTTACTTAACAGTTAATAGTAATTTTTATCATTTTGGCTGGAAACTCAATTTTTCTGAATATGCGAGTAATCCGCCTCGGCTTGTATTTACGAGTACTCGGAAAACAGTTTCCTCCCGCATGATAAACGTAATTTTTTACATATATTAATTTTTAACTTGTGATAATTATATCAAGTAAATTTAAAAGTAAACAAGTTAATTAAACAATTAATTCACGAAAAAAACCGTCTAAAGTATAAGTGGACCCAAAAGAAAACTTGGTCAGGAAGATACCTTAACTTTAACTCCTACCATCACAAAAGCCAATTAATTAGCACCGCCATAGGCCTTGTCGATAGATCTCTAAAATTAACACACGGCGAATACCGGAAAGAAACACTGAATATAGCTAAAGAGACACTATTTAAAAATGGATTTCCTAAAAAACTTGTGCTGAAAATCGTTAAAGACCGTGTGAACAAACTCTACAATGGTAGCAGTCTAAAGAAAGAAACATCTAACTTCACAGTCATGCCTTACGTCAGAGGACTAAGCGAGAAACTACAACGAATATTAAAACCACATAATATTAATATGACCTTTAGATCCACTAATAACATCGGACAACTTTACACTAAATTAAAAGATCCCGTCCCTGCAGAAAAAAAGTCAGACCTAATATATAAAGTCGAATGCACAACTTGTAAATTGGTATATATTGGGCAAACCAACCAATGGCTTCAGAAGAGAATGAGTGGACATATCTCTAGTATCCGTTGTAACAAACCCGAATCAACTGCTATAGCTAAGCATATACTCGTCGACGGACATAATGCAGACTTCAAAAATGCAAAAATTTTAAAATCAGTTAGCAACTATCAAGATAGACTTCTGCACGAAATGATATGCATCAAGAAAGAAAAGAACTCCATGAATAGGAAAACCGATATAGATGGCTTGAGCAATATCTACAGCCATCTACTTGTCTAATTTCGTTCACGTATTGGGGTTAAGTTTTTCCTACTTTGACGGAAACTCAATTTAGGTTGTTCCTTAACCCACGATCATATACTCCTTGGCTTCAAGATTTTTAGATCACAGATCGTTCAGATGACAATACGTTATTTTGCGGTTTCCATGTTTTTACTTGTTATTATTCTGACGAAGGTGACACAACTCATCGAAAGCTTATAAAATATAAATAAATAAAATTATATTTAACGTTTAATTAACTTGTTTACTTTTAAATTTACTTGATACGTAATTTTTTACGCCTATTTCTATAATTAGTTATATAAAATTTAATTATTTTTTTAAATATTTGTGTATTAGGGATTTCTTTTGTTTTTGTTTGAAGTAAACTATTTGAATTCAAAATTTGACGTTTAAATTTAACTAACCTAATTTGTTACATTAATTAATTTTTTATACAATTTTCTAATAAAAATATAGTATACTTACATAATAATTATTATAAATAATTAGCTATATAGTTAGCTATATATTATAATTTCATTAAAATGTGCCTTTTATCCCAAAAATTTGTAATACCTATTTAATTTTATTCAATTTAACGTACAAAATATAACCAAGAATACCAACATCTTATAAAATAATCACTATTTTTTTCAAACGACAGGCGAGAAAACCAGCTTTTCAAACCGTATTTGAAATAATGCAATTGAACACTTGCCTGATAAAGGCGTACAAAATTTATTATTTTAATATTTTGTTTAGTTTGTTGTTGTACTACCAACTACCACTTAAAAAATTCATTTTTTAGGTTAATTTTTAATCATCTAGATTTCTTGTATAAAATAAGTTCATACCAGCGCTGGGTTATCCTATAAGCAAAACAGCGGCCGCTTGGGGGCCCGGTCGAGTATCGAAACTCCAAAAAATATTTTTATTAGTCTATTGGCGATTTACATTAAGAAAACGCCACCACACGGAATAATTTTAACTAATTGTGTACGTATTGACGAAAAAAATTTTGCATGTTTGCATTCTTTTGGTATTCTATTTTGTGAATTGTCATTATGTATACTAAAAAACGTGCTAATAACACGTTTATTATAATATAATTCAGAATTCCATTGAAAACCACAACAACTATACTCACTAGATCCACCATATTGTTGACATTTGGTGGCGCCACTAACGGTAATGTAAATCGTGAATACATTCATAAGAATAAGTAGAGGGGTAGGACCAGTTCTGGATCAATTTTTTCAAAATTTTTCTAAGTCCCGAAATATGAAAAATTCTTCTAAGTCCCGAAATGTAAAAATGTTTCTAAGTTCTAATCTAATGCTTATCATAGGTATTTTAAGATTTATTGTAATTGATAATCACTTAAGTGTTTTGTATGATAATACAAAAATGTGCACTTAATATTAGAAAGTCTATAGGGCCACTTAAATTAATATCGCTAATCAAAGTATTTTAAGTACTTGTGATAAAAAGCACTTAAATATATTTTTGATAATATAAACGAATGATCCATTAACTTTCTTCCGGCATATTGTTTCTGGATTATCTAAACCCTGTAATATTTTTCTAAGTTCTAATCTAATGCTTATCATAGGTATTATAAGAATTTATTGCAATTGATAATCACTTAAGTGTTTTGCACGATGATACAAAAAATGTGCACTTAATATTAGAAAGTCTATAAGGCCACTTAAATTAATATCGCTTATCAAAGTAGTTTAACTACTGCGACCAAATAAGCACTTAAATATATTTTGATAATAATACATTAACATTCTTACGCCATATTGTTTCCGGATTATATAAACCCTGTAATATTGTGATAAAAGCGTAGTTCGATATAGACGTCTATCGCTTAATATTCGTATAACAAGTGTTTTAAATATTTAAGAAAAATGTCTTCGCCTACTAAAATATCAACAGTTATCGTTCGAATGATGAAAGATGCATACTTAGAATTAATAAAAAATCCTGAAGATATAGAAAAATGGATAAAATTAGGATTTAAAAATATACGATTATTAAATTCAGCTCTTAGCATCAATGAATTAAGTAATGGTAGTAGAAAAAAAATTGAAAATCATCTAGGATTGATCAAAGGTAAAAATTTTACTCATTATTTATTCATTTAAAAAAGCATATTTATTTTGTTTGAAGGTTATATAACACACATTAAAGCTTTACGTAGGAGAGGAGGCTCTATAGTAAATAAATAACGTGAAACGTCGAAGTGATCGAATTAAATGGGAAGAAGTACATTCTGCCTTTAAGAACCGCATAAGAACAGGTGTAATTATTAATTTAAAACATGTGGATCCTATCACCTTTCTAGAAGATGCTCAGTTTCTTTACGCCGCCAGAGTAAAAAATACGTTAAAGTCCCAACCGCTACTAAAAATTAATGTTGATTTATGCTGTGAGTTTTCCAATCACACAGGTGACGAAATTATTAAAGAATTGAAACACTTTAATACTCCTAATGCTATAGTGGATTCGACTACAGATTTGAAGGAATGGTGGAGTTCAAATGTTCAAGATAATATTTCAGTACAATTGGAAGATTTTCAAGAACGGGGTAGTGGCTGGAGTTTAACCAGCATAATAAATGTAGCTGTTAATTTTAATCGACATGAACCATTCAGAGGATCATCATACATACCCTTACCTAAAGACATCGCAAATAAGAAAGCATGCATCAACATTAGGAATGAAGATCAGGCATGTTTTGCCTGGGCAGTGATATCAGCATTATATCCAACAGAAATGAATAATAATAGAATATCTTCATACCCTCACTATTCTGATGTTCTAAATCTAGAAGGAATTTCATTACCAATGACTCTAGACCAAATTAAAAAATTCGAAAAGAAAAATAATATTTCTATAAATGTTTTCATATTAAAACCTATTGGAAAACGTCACGATGTCGTACCCACCTTACTAACGAAGAATTTTACAACAGATGATAAACACATTAATCTACTTTTACTGGAAGATTCTTATAATAAGGATAATGATAAAGAAGACGGTGAGAATGAAGAGGATGCTGATGATATGCCTATAATAAAATACCACTTCTGCTGGATTAAAAATCTCAGCAGATTAGTCAATACTCAGCTGAATCAAGATCACCATAAAAAAAGAATATGCAACAGATGTCTTCATTATTTCAAAACTGATGAGAAATTGAAAAACCATGAGGTTGATTGCGGAAACATTAATAATTGTAAGGTTCACATGCCTGCCCATGGTGATGTAGTAAAATTTACGAATTTTAAAAATAAGGAGAAGGTACCATTCGTTATATATATGGATATGGAAAGCATTTTGAAACCTATAAATGAGCAACGTGGTGTAAAAACTCAAATGTATCAAGAACATATAGCATTTAGTGTAGGATATTACTTCAAGTGTAATTACGATAATTCATTATCTTATTATAGAAGTTATCGTGGAAGTGATTGTGCTAAATGGTTTGCTACCGAACTTCAACAAATTGTCGAAGATGTTGAGCCCGTATATTGGGCTGCACAACCTATGTCTTTATCTTCAAAGGAGGAGCAAGATTTTCAACGAGCTACTACCTGCCATATATGTGATAAAAAGTTTTTACCTAATGACTTTAAAGTGCGTGATCATAACCACATAACTTCGGAATTTCGAGGTGCAGCTCATAACGAATGCAACATTAACTATTATGACTCAAAAACGATACCTGTTATTGCCCACAACTTATCAAATTATGATAGCCATTTCCTAATTAGAGATATTGCACTACAAATTGAAGGAAGGGTATTTCTACTTCCAGTGAACAAAGATAGATACATTTCATTTACTAAATATATGAAGGGTAGTAAAATCATGTTTAGATTTATTGACTCATTCAGGTTTCTACCATATAGTTTGGATAAATTAGCATCATATTTAACTGAATTAAAAAATGTTAAAAGTGAATACCCAAACAACCTTCAATATAATTTAATGAGGCGTAAAGGGGTATTCCCTTATGATTATATAAAGTGTGCTGCTAATCTTGAGGAACCCGAATTACCAGAAAAATCTAAATTCTACAATCGACTGACGGAAAGCACAATAAAAGATGAAGAGTATTCTCATGCTCAAAACGTATGGAAAATGTTCAACATTCAAAATTTAGGGGAGTACTCTGACTTATATTTAAAGACAGATGTACTGCTATTGACTGATGTTTTTGAGAATTTCCGCGAAACTTGTTTTAATGCTTATGGACTAGACCCTGCACATTATGTATCAGCTCCAGGTCTTACTTGGGATAGTATGTTGAAATTAACCAAGGTCGAGTTGCATCTGATCACAGACATTGATATGTTAATGTTTGTTGAGCGAGGTATTCGAGGAGGTATCTCTCAATGCAGTAATCGGTATGCAAAAGCTAATAACAAATACATGCCTAATTACGACCAGACTCAACCCGACATTTATCTTCAATACTACGATGTCAATAATTGTAAGTATATTTTCTTTAAAAAATATAATTTTTATGATATACTTATGTTTCTTTCAGTATATGGTTGGGCTATGAGTGAATTTTTACCAAGCGGAAATTTTTCGTGGCGTAAAAATACCGATATAGATGTGAGTCAAACCCCCGATGATAGCAGTATAGGCTTTATTTTGGAGGTAGACTTGGAGTATTCAGACACATTACACGATGAACACAACGATCTACCTCTATGCCCTGAGCATCGAGCACCACCCAACTGTAGACAAAAGAAGCTTCTCACAACTCTTTTTAATAAGGAACGCTACGTTATTCATTACCGAGCACTCAAACAAGCTCTAGAATATGGTATGAAAATCTTAAAAATCCATAGAGTACTAGAATTTGAACAATCGGCATGGTTGAAACCCTATATTGAACTAAATACTCGAATGAGGACTAATGCTAAAAATGAATTTGAAAAAACATTTTTCAAATTAATGAATAATGCGGCATTTGGTAAAACCATGGAAGACGTGCGTAAAAGAAAAATTGTTAAGTTGGTATCAAAGTGGGATGGACGCTATAGTGCTAAGGTGATGATTGCTAAACCTAATTTCAACAGTAGAACTATTTTAGATGAGAATTTAACGATAATCGAGTTAAATAAGACAGAGATTCTGATGAATAAACCTGTGTATGTAGGTATGAGTATATTAGATATATCTAAAACCAAGTTATATGAATTTCATTATGCATACATGCGTAAAAACTTCCCGGTCAAAGTGCTCTACTGTGACACCGATTCGCTTGTTTATGAAATTAGATGTACGGATGTGTACAACACCATCAAAAGAGATATTCATCGTTTTGATACTAGTGATTATAAACCTGATAATCAATTCGGTATACCCCTTGTAAATAAAAAAGTACCAGGACTAATGAAAGATGAGAACAATGGTCAGATTATGACTGAGTTTGTAGGTCTTAGATCTAAAATGTACAGTATACGTGTGGAGGGTGAAGACGCTGTTAAAAAGGCCAAGGGCGTTAAAAATTACGTAGTAAAAACTCGAATTTCTTTTAATGATTATATAGATAGTTTAATTAACAATAAGCTAATTTTAAGGGATCAAAATAGTATTAGGTCTGTAAACCATATTGTGTATAGTATTAGTCAAACGAAAATTGCTCTGAGTTCAAACGATGAGAAAAGATGTATGCTTCCTAACACTTCAGACACATTAGCCTGGGGACATTATAGATTAAAAAATAAATAAATAAAAAATAATACAAGTCTTTTATTATTCGAAAATATATGAAGTATAATAATTATTATTTAATTGAGTATTTAGATATCCATGTTGGTTTTTGATATCCCATCCACTTAACATATAGCTGATCGCCTCGTTTACGTAACACTTTTTCAATTAGAAAAGTATCAGGGTAAGCTGTAGTTTGAAGTTCTTCCGTATAAAACATGCCTTTAATCGGATTTCCGCTAAGATCTTCAATGTTGTAAGTCGTAGGACTTCCTAGATTAACCCTAACGATTTTAAACAATTCTGCAGTCCAATTTGCGTTGTAACCTTTATCGAATACAGATTTGTACTTGGAAATTCGTACAAAATCACCAATTTTAAATTTTATTTTTCCAATTTTCTTATTTATATTGTAGACGTTTAACTTCGTGGAAGATTTCACATCACAAGGACGCATCTTAATTGTTCTATGCTTACGATGATTATAATTATCAGTAACAGAAGCTAGTATATCAATCCATTTATATTCAGCTCGATAGCTAAACTCTTTGTATAAAATATTTTTTAATGTTCGTATGACGCGCTCAACAATTGAGGCTTTTTTAATACTATATGTAGAGTAATGATTTATCTTATTACTTTTCATTAAGTCAGAAAAATTTTTATTATAAAATTCTTTGCCTTCATCGGTTTGTAAATTTTTAGGTTTTCGTCTGTTCATAAGAATTGACGACATCGCCTTCGTTACTTCTATACCGGTTTTAGATTTTAGGGGGTACGTCCACAGAAATTTAGAATAGCAATCGATAACTAATAAAATATATTTATAACCGCTATTATATTTGGAATAAGATATGAATTCCGCCAAATCGGCCTGCCACAGGTCATTGAGGCCTTTGATCATTACACTTCTACGGGGAAAGTTTTTTCTAGCACTTCTATGAATTTCATTCACGATTGAACGTTTCGACATTATTTAGAGAAATATTATGTATTTCTTGCGTTATTTTTTATTGATGATAGCGTTAATTGTTTTCTTAAAACCATCCAGCATAGTATTACAAGCGGTTTTAAATTCTTTTAAATCTCTCTCAATCGACTGTTGATATGCATCAAAAACGTCTTTCTTTGATTCCTCATCAATATTATGAATCAATACCCACTGATCAAATTTTTTTACATACTCAGAAGTTTTTTCAGATTTGATCTCAATGGTATCAACACGTTCTTTTAGAGACTGGATAAACAGTACTATTGTATCTACGTATTGTTTATTTACAGCATCAAATTCATTAACTCCGTTTGATAAGTTTGTTATTCTTTTAGATTGCATATCATAGTTACGATTTTTAGTAAGTTTAAAACCAATACCTGTGGCACCCTTAGGACCTTCCTTTGGATGTATTTTACTACGACCGAATATGTCAATGCTCATTTTTAAACTGTATACTAAACTAGAAAACTTTTATTTATATTATAATTTTAGCCTCTACTAACTCTTCCAAGATACTGATAATTTCATTGTCATGACTGTTATTACCAGCTTGTTGTGATGCATGTAGAAGCATGAGCCGTTGCACGAGTTCCGAAGGACTGTCCCAATAAACATAATCTAGTTTATTATCATTTATGAACTTATGCTTCAGTTCAAATCCTGCACCTTTCTTTGCGAATAAACCTTTTATTACTTTCGTGTACTTTACATCTCTAGTTCCAAGTATGGGGTTTTCATAGTAATAACCTCTTTTATGCGCGTTGGTTTGGATCAAAATTTGTTTATACTGCTGCAGATCGCTATTGGTATAATTTTTAGGCGATTTCTTAAATATCAATTCGTATAATCCTGCAGTACCATCGTATACTTTACCACTTACACTAAAATTATTAGAATCTTGATGAAATTCAATTTCAGTGTTTCCAATCTTCCAAGCCTTAGTATCAGGATCATGATGAACACCGTAACGATGATCCATTAAATTGTTAGTATCATGTATAGCCAGATCAATATATCGCTTATGTAACAACTCATTAATGCTGGCATCACTCGCCTCGCTGTAATATTCCTCATCATCATCATCAGCAGCGTCCTCGATTTTTACATCATAGTCATCATCTTCACCGCTTGAGCTGCCTTTAATTTCTCCCTGTTCACTCGGATTACTTTTAACACTACTTTTTATAACAGGTGTTTGAGTGGAATTCACTGTAGCGGTAGGCTGATTGGAATTTAGCTCAGCTTTTAAACGTTTGGATGTTTTCTTTAATGAGGCTAGTTCTTTAATAGGATTTACTATAGGTTTATATTTCTCTTCCGAAATTCTTTGAACAGCTGCGTGACCACGTTGTAGTTCAAGGTACTTGCGTTTTACAGATTTACGTGCTCTAATAATTTTTTTAGTCAATTCAATATCATCCGCATCCATTTTTAGTAAAATCTAATTATAATAATTGTTTAACGTATCAAGATGCGTGTACATGTCAGGAAGAGGTTGTAGGTTATAAGGGGTATGCACTATTCACTCAAGACTTATATACGAATCAAAGCCTTTCCTATATCTACCATTATTTATATCAGACTCTGTATCTATCACGATAAAACCGTGAGGTTCTTTCCAGCATTCACCGCATATCGTTTTAAATTTATTAAATGATAAATCGGTTCCGATGTGATCGTCATACACATGCTTTAAGTTCAAAACATCCTGTTTAAATAGTATAATTAAGTTTGCATTATCTCGTATTAACTGTTTAGGTATTTTTGAATAAGTTTGACTGAGATAGAATGAATCAATTAAATTATGCCGACCCATACAGAAATAATCACGAACACTCGCACTCTTATCAGTAACGATGTCATCAAACACCATAATTGAATGAGACTTTGCCTCACTTACGGGTATAACATCTTCATGCTGCGAAAAGGTAAAGTATCCTAAACCCTTTATAGGTTCGAGAACTTTTTTTAGATATTCATACTTTGGCTGATGTAAAGATTTTGAAAAGATGTATATGTTTTTAAATTTCAAACCGTTAGGTTCTTCTATAAGGCTGATGAGTGTATTTGTTTTACCGCATCCTGAACTACCTGCCATAATACATCTAATTGAATCAGGTAATAAGGTACTATGCTTTTTTGTATAACTTTTTTTAAGGTCATGATTGTTAACTCGAAGAGTATCGCGTTGTTTAATAAACCTCATCTCGGAATATAATAAATGAAATATAGGTTTACGTTTATATATATAAATAGCTAAAAATAGTCGTCAACTTTCTCATTAAATGCTTACCCACCGAGGTGAAGGTTTGGTTAACACCATAATAAATAAATTACCAGTAGAGCTCCATATACCAGGTTATCAATATTGCGGTCCAGGAACTAAATTACAAAAACGTCTGGCTAGAGGTGATCCCGGAATCAATCCTTTAGATTCAGCCTGTAAAGAGCACGACATCGCATATTCACAACATAAAGACTTACAAAATAGACATCTTGCTGATCGTGTATTGGAAGAGCGTGCGTGGGAACGAGTAAAATCTAAAAACGCTCAAATAGGAGAAAAAGTTGCAGCGTGGACCGTGTTAAATACGATGAAAACTAAAAGAAAGCTGGGTATGGGGATTGGAACCAAACGTAAAGTAATACTCGGAAAAGGACTTTTAAAAAATATATCCCAAGAACTTGAAAAATCTAAATGTAATAATAATAATAATAAAAGAAATATTAAAAACGTTTTAACGGTAGCTAAGCGTGCAGTTAAAAAATTAGGAGGTAAACGTAATATTAGAATACCTCGAATAATACCCGTACCTAAGCAAGGCGGAATTCTACCATTTTTGATTCCACTCTTTGCCGGTTTGAGTGCTGCTGGTGCATTAGCAGGTGGTGCTAGCGGCATAGCTAAGGCCATTAACAATGCTAAGAAGGCAAAGGATCAACTTGAAGAAAGCGGTCGACATAACAAAATGATGGAAGCGATTGCAATGGGTAAAAAGGGTGAAGCTTTATATTTGAAACCATACAAAGGTGGTAGTGCATTATTTTTAAAACCATATTCAAAAAACTGAATGAGTTGCCTCGGAGAGCTCTAACCGATGTGGATTTACGAAAATATACTATCAATATTCCTAATTTCCGAGGCGTTTTCATGAGAGATACCTTACCCTCTACTCCGAAACTGTTCGAATGTGGTATAATAAACTTGGATGTTATGAACGGGCGCGGAACTCATTGGGTTGCATATAAGAAGAATTACAATAATGTGACGTATTTTGATAGTTTTGGTGATCTGAGACCTCCGCAAGAAGTCATTAAATACTTTGATGGTTGTAAAATAAAATATAATTACACACGTGAACAAAATTTTAATACGATTATATGTGGTCATTTATGTTTAAAATTTTTATGTAAAATTGAATAAATACTTGATCATTAATAAAAAAATCTTTAATAATGAGCCAGACGTTTACTCTGACGGGTGTGGGTAATTCGCTTAGTGTGGATTACTTCCCACCAATTCAATTGAATCCTAAAATTGACCACGTTTTAGGGTTAATAGGTTTCTACGGTTGTAATTCCATAAGAAATATCTACGATGGAAATAATAAGTTTTATTATAACGAAAAAGTTATCACGATACCATCGGGTGCTTACGAAATAAGTGAATTAAATAAATATCTGAAATCTATCGTGAATGAAAAATTCAACTTATGGGCTAATAATAATACATTAAAATGTGAAATATTTTCACCTGTTGAAATTGATTTTACGAAACCCGACAGTATAGGCCGTATGTTAGGTTTTTCTAAAAAGAAATTACAACAAGGTATTAAGCACGAATCTGATTTAAATGTTCAAATTATTAAGGCTACAAACATTCAAGTCGATTGTAATATAACTGCAGGTGCGTATCGTAATAATGATCTGGCACACACAATATTCGAATTTGATCTA
This sequence comes from Cantharis rustica, assembly GCA_911387805.1. NCBI lineage: Eukaryota > Metazoa > Arthropoda > Insecta > Coleoptera > Cantharidae > Cantharis > Cantharis rustica. Next base: position 46,689,997 of record OU426878.1, on the reverse strand, counting down.
TTGGTGGAACCCGGATATAGATTAACCCGAGAGCCTGCAAACATTATATATTTACCTGTTACTGTAAATACTATTCATAACATCACCTTAAGGTTATTGGATCAGTTCGGTGAAGCGGTAGATTTTGGCGACGAATCTTTAACTATACGCTTAGAGTTGAAACAGGATGGGCTTAAATCTCAATATCGGTATAAATAAGTCTGCTAATACTTTAATGGGTATTATACCTTCGAATGTTAAAGTGCTCACATCTGCCGAGATAAGATTTTTGGAAAGTTTGGGATTTCGTGTAATAAATAAATATTATAATAATGCAAGAAGAGCAGGCACTTCAAAATATATTCGCTGACGTATCTTATTCAGACCTAGTAATAGATAATTCATCCCATACATACCACCCTTATACTGTAAACGCCTTTGATAACTCGGATGAGGTTAGACACATTCTCGAGAAGGGAGATTTGATCACTGCCACTCATGATAGTAAGATTTATATTGAAGGAACAGTTACACCTGCGGATCCGGCGAAAGCTTTCCAACTTAACGATCCTCTATTTTTATTTGAGGAAATACGTTATCAACTTGGTGATGTTGTGATCGATAGTTGTAGAACGCCTGGCATAGCAACATCTATTTATGGTCAATGTCGTTACACTCCTAGAGAATCAAAAGGATTAGGCTCTGCCGGGTGGTACGTTTTAGATGAAGAATCACAAATATTCAATACATCTACGAAGACATTCAGTGCTGTAATACCATTAAATCATATATTAGGTTTTGCATCTGATTATCAGCGTAATATTATAAATATGCGTCAAGAATTAATTTTGATTCGTTCAAATTCTGATACCGATTGCTATAAGGGAGAAACCGCTGTAACAATAAAAATTTCAAAAATTAACTGGCGTGTACCCCATATTACTCCTAGCGATACTGCAAAATTGGCGATATATAACAGCTTGAAACATCAAAAAACAGTAAAAATCGGATTTTATGGAAGAAGCTTATATCAATATCCCTCTCTACCTACCACATCTAACTTGGCAATTTGGGCCGTTCAAAATTCGGTAGGATCCCGAAGACCTCGATGGATTTTTACCGCATTTCAAACAAGTAAACGAAACAATCTTGCTTCGGATGCAAGTACTTTCTCACAATGTGGAATATCAGACGTTACAGCTTTCATTAATCAGAATCGAATTCCATACGAAAAAAGAAATAATGATTTTTCTAAATGTCGATACGTGTTGGCTTATGATGATTATGTATCATTTCAAAAAAAGTTTTTAAATAAGCAGTTTTGTGAACCGTTATTAGATTTTAAGCAGTTCGGTCAAAGCCCGATTTTCGTTGTAGATGCATCAAAGCAAAACGAACTGGTTCACGAACCTGTATTAAGTTTAAAATTGGAAATAGAAAACAAAGAAAATTTTCCTGCTGATACCTCCGCATATGTATTAATTTTACATGATTCTGTTTATGAATATGATCCAATTTCCGGATTGGTAACCATTGTATGAATAAAAAATTTTTTTAGTATTCGAAATAAATAAACAATTCAAATTTTATAATTCTGTTTTATTTCTTCTATAATAATAATAATGAATATAATATATAATTATCAGTAATGATAAAATAGACGGTGGTAAAACTTGACCTAGGATTGGAGACTTATGATTGTATAAAATCTCTTCAATAAATAAATTTTCATCTTCCGATATTAAATTCCATGTAGATTGCTTAATTGAGTTGCTGTCAATAAATCGTAATTTGTATAATAAAAATATTCGAGGTTCAGTTAAGTGATATAAGAATGTTGACCCATTTCTACTTTTTTTATATTCCATTGGAAACCATTTTAAGCATAGTGCTTCATTAAGATTATCCAAACCATACATTTTAATATAATTTAAACATATTGTAATATTTTCCACGCTCGTAGGGGCTGATACGTACAAAGTATTATTTAAAACTTGGGCTAATGAAATAATGATTATAGTCGAATTCATTTTTGCTATGCGTATCAGCTGCATTCCAAAATAGTTATGACTACGCAGATATGAACTCAGTAATTTATATATATATATATATATAAGGGTAAAGAATAACAGTGTTATAATACATAGTATTTTTATTATGAATTAAACTACATTAATGATATGCTACAATACATTTTAATCTTGCATCAATTCATTTAAATTTTGCTTAATTACTTCTGGAAACATATATAATAATTCGATTAAACATATCAAGTTTATTCCTTGGTGATATGATAGAGATTTCGCCATTCCATCGAAATTAAGGAACACGTCTCCACCTAGTTCAATGCATCCATAAAGTACTTCGTGGTAGAATTCTTTTAGATGGAATCCCGCAATTTCTCCAATGCACAAATTTATTAATGGCAAAATTTCTAGCAACCTAATCATCGTAATTTCAGCCACGCAAATATAAAAATCATTTTTCTTCAATTGTATTACGTAGTTCTTATTATACAATTGCCCGGTGACTTTAAATCCGCTGTCAGCATTTTCCATAGGATCTAAACCACCATTTTTAAAAAATTTTTTAATTTGATTGACATTAACGTCGTTGGTCAACATTCCCCAATCCTCACAGCTTAATGGTATAGTGATACCATTTGATCCAATGATTTGTAACATTGGAATCCAATTTTCAACATCAATACCTATAGCTATAAATTTTGTTTGGGATTTATTTAATGCGTATTTTGTTACATGAATTAGCTTCAGCACATGCATTATTTTAGGTGCTTTATTCGGAGTATTTACTGAAAAAAATAGAAATACAAATTAATAGAGAAATATAAATATAATATGAAAAAATTAAACTGATAAGGGTTAGGTATGTATCCCTAGACTAGTGTCTAAAAACACATACCTACCCCTAACAGTTATTTAAGTTACTACTACTAATTTCAATACAACTTACTTGTTTGAAATGTTTCTGCAGATCTCTTCAAAGTTTTGACTTCTACTTTTGTATCCATTTTTTGAGTATGTTGAATGTTCTGCACGATATTGCTGTCAAGACGACTTGGACTGTGATGATGAAAAGAATTTATTTTGCAGGGTATATATACGTTAATGGATCATTCGTATATATTATCAAAATATATTTAAGTGCTTATTTGGTCTCAGTAGTTAAACTACTTTGATAAGCGATATTAATTTAAGTGACCTTACAGACTTTCTAATATTAAGTGCACATTTTTTGTATCATCATGCAAAACACTTAAGTGATTATCAATTGCAATAAATTCTTATAATACCTATGATAAGCATTAGATTAGAACTTAGAAAAATATTGCAGGGTTTATATAATCCCGAAACAATATGCCGGAAGAAAGTTAATGGATCATTCGTTTATATTATCAAAAATATATTTAAGTGCTTTTTATCACAAGTACTTAAAATACTTTGATTAGCGATATTAATTTAAGTGGCCCTATAGACTTTCTAATATTAAGTGCACATTTTTGTATTATCATACAAAACACTTAAGTGATTATCAATTACAATAAATCTTAAAATACCTATGATAAGCATTAGATTAGAACTTAGAAACATTTTTACATTTCGGGACTTAGAAGAATTTTTCATATTTCGGGACTTAGAAAAATTTTGAAAAAATTGATCCAGAACTGGTCCTACCCCTCTACTAGAATACTACATAATAATTTGCAAAAGAAAAGTTCAGAAAGAAACACACTTGATAATTGTCTAGGGTTTTGTTAAATTTTAATGCTTCATTTACATATGTTTATTTGTTTTTTTTTAAATTTTGATAGTGTTTGATTTTTAAAATATTATAAAGCAATAATAAAATATGTACAAATCTGGTTGTAGTCCGGTCAAATTAGTCAAATTAGATTAATATTAATGGTTCACTAAACGGAGAGGAATGGGGTTCGAAAAAACATTCCGCTTGGGACCTATTGATGCCTAAATACCGGCCCTGGTTCCCACAATCATATCTTTTCAAATTTCACTACTTCGTATCCTATTTAAATATGAACTTCTCCAGCTTCTTTTAAACAAATTAATTTCAGTTTAATTAATTTTTTATGAGCTTTATTCCCATATTGTTTATTTTAAAAAAAAAAAAAGTTTTGATTTATTAAAAGAGCATAGCATATTAGACATAATTGAATGAACACTTTTCTTTTCAATACAATTACTTCAGCACTGGATGTTAATCCATCCTCCAGACCCACCGGTCTCAAAAAATTGAATGTTTGTATGCATGTTGTGCTATCGACGTTACAAAATATTTGTAACTTCTATTGCAAAACTGCAAATCTGTAAATCTTTAATTTTTTACATTTTTTAATGCATTTTAGAGTATCTTTTGCTAAGTAAATTTGACTTAATTTTTAACTTAAACTTTAATTTGTATCATTAATATTAAACTTTAACTTATAGTTTATTAAAATTATTATCATTAGTTATTACTGTTTTACGATAGGGGTGCAAATGTAGTAGTACGCACTAGAGGATACACCACAGACATGATAAAATCAGATCCCCAGATGAACAATTTGCTATATTACTATTATGAATAAGTACACCCCATCTATTTTAATTTTCACTTCAACTCCTATCAACTTTTGATTATGTCTGAGTTTATGTTCTCGATGATTTAATTGGTAAACAAATAAAATTTTTATGTCAGCTTAGCTTAAGTCAAAAATAAATTAAAACCATAGGAATATTTAAGTTGATAATTTTTGCAAACTTTTGCAAACAGGTAAAAGAAAAATAAATAAATATAGGTTCAAAACTAATAGTATCTACTGGATGTTAAAAATTTTGAATTTAAAAAAACTAATAATATATTATTATCTACTATATTACCGAATAGATTTTTTCTTGCCAATGTGATTTTAAAAACTTAGTAAATTTTAAAAACGCTGGTTTATTCTTCGTTTTAGTCGTGTCAACATACATTTTATATTATTGAGTAAAGGCTCACCAAGATAAAGCTTTACTTGACGTAATATTTTATAAATAGAATGTAAATATTATTATGTAAATATACGAGTAGAAATCGACTAAAGTAGACAGACGTCTTTAGTGAAATTATTCAAAATTGAAAACAATGACGCATTCGAAATTCAAGACGATGTCTTCCTCAACCGATTGAGTGCATTATGTACCACACGCCAACGAGTACCCACATAAAAAAAGTAATAAAAAGATATACAGTATTCAAACACGAGAAATACCCTTTCCGGACATTTCGTAACCGATGTCACTTTTATGATCCTCAAATCAATAATTAAATTTGAAGAATACAGAAGAAAAACATTCGTACACGTTTTTCTGTTGTTTTGTTCTTTGTTTTCAGTTCAGTTAAAAATATATTATTAAGTCCGATACTGCAACTATCCCCGAACGTATACAGCTAAGTATACGTACAACAAATACGTAAAATACTGCAAAATACATATTTTCACACTAGAAGAAATATGAGAACTAATCCACCTCAAAAATTGAATTTTGAAGTTTTTGAAGGAACAGCAGTATTCAAATAGAATGTAAAGCTATCAATATTATTTATATACGCAATATTCAAGATTTTTTTTTTTAACTTTTATTGATTGTTTATATTAATTGTATTAAAAAGCATCAATTTTTATACAATTAATAAATTAAATATTTTACTTAAGGTTGTAGATAGCAACGTTATTTCGCTATAAGAACAAACACCAATAACAAACAAACAAACAATAAATAAGCAAAGGAAACCTGCGGAAAGATCCAATCTTTTATTTATTTTAATAAAAATAGTAACGTAATCGTACTATATTTACAGTATATCAATATAGAACATTTGGGGTCTAGGACGATAATATGTACCACAGAATTGAAGTTATACATACATTAAAGATGAATACATCTGTAGAAAATTATTACTTAAAAGCAATCAAAATGCATAAATTTACTACATTTAACAGGTTAGAACTACGAATATTTGAATAAAAAACAACTAAAATTATGTTATGAAATCATACAAATTAAAAAAAAAATAATAATATCATATAAGACCATATTTCACTATTATTTTTGATCTTCAGTCGAATATAACTAAGAAAAAACAAAAAATAGTAAGAAGCATATGATTATAAGCATATGATTGAATGATTGGGCATTCCATGCCAAATCGGACATCATTTAGCTTTTGCATCTCGGATTTTACTGAAAAATTTTTATCTTTTAGTACTAGTTGAATCTAATCTCCATTATTGATTTTAGCTTTTTTTATCAAGTCATTCAAGAGAAATAAATTTTTGAAAAATTACGAAAAATTACATTACTTTTTTTAAAATGCATATGTAAAACCCCAGTGCAGTGATTATTTTAGAAATATAAACTATTTTCTTGTTTCTTATTAATTTTTATATACAGATTATACATTATAGCCTGTCAGGATAAAAATTTTGGTATTAGCCTCTTTTTGTTTATCTTGAACATTTAGTTTGGGGTTACCCCATTAACAGGAGTTGTTTTGCCCATGCATTCTATTTTAGAAAATACAGTTTTTATTCAATACAACTAGTTGCAATTAATATTTCAACGAAAATACATCATTAATAAAGTTATTTAAAATAATTTAAGTTTTACTTGAAAAAATCAGTTGTAATTTTACAATACTCACAAAATTAATTTCAAAAATATAAACAACGCATGATTTGTTATTAGCAATGCCTTAAAAAATATATTAAAATATTATTATAGATCATTCCAAATAAATATATAGTTTCCAAAGTGTAGTATAACTACGTTATTTGTAACATTTTATCTACCTGCCTCAAACTTTCGGTCGCTAGTGTAATTTATTTGTAAACATACTGTACATAGCAATTTATTTATTTATTTGGAAAAACATTATGTTGGTAACGGTGTAAGTAAGAAGAAGAAGAACAGAGCGAAACAAACAAAGTCACTCGGCGTAGTACCGCCGAGTTTTTAATATAAAATAAAAAGTTAATTTTGATTTAATATTTTTTATTGAGGTGGAAGGGATAAAGAAATAAAATTTGGAAAAATTGTAAGTTAATTGGTGATTGTGGAAAATTATCGATCAACTGTGGACGTACGTGTAAGTTAGATACTACATGCAAAGTAAAATTTTAAAGCAAATTAAACATTTAAAATTCATTTGGAACAAAGTTTTATACAACACAAAATTAAAGAAATAACGAAAAATAATTACAAAAAGAGTCTCATGTTAAACATAACAAGATGAATCTACTCCAGCAAAGATTTTTAGAAAAAAATAAACTTTTTACATTTTTAATAGCTGTGGGCATTGCAATATATTTTAGTTAACATTACTTGTACTGCCGTCGATAACCAGCTCGTCGTGCTAGCAGCACTAAAGTAAAATAACATATAATAAGAAGTACAATAGTATAATATTATATTACTGTAGAAATCCTTCAGCTGGTCATGTCCCATATAAAGTTATTGCGCAGAATGATAAAATTCGTTTTAACAGAATAAATTCTGTTCTGAAAATGTTAGTGGAACGTTGACATTTTGGTGGTTGATCAAACAGATTCGCTGTTTTCGTGCTTTTACTTATTCAATAATATTACCACTATTTCACAATTTAAATAACTATCAGTCTTTTTAACGCTATTTGATAATTCTTTTTATACTGAGGTTAGTACAAACAACAATTTAATTTAATTATAATGATAATAATGTCAAGTCAAATTTTTTGAATCTTCGCGCCAAGCTGATGTTTTTATTTAACATTTAACATATTAACACTTCGCGCATTGTATGGACTTGATCTGTTGAACGGACTCTACCATATAAAACAAATCAATGTATTATGTAAAATAAAATATTTCAATTTAACTTGTGTTTGTTTTAATCACTAATTTTCAATTCATAACTACATAGATATATCTTTTTTTTATTTATTTAAGTGTTCTAATTGCAGGATCATTAGAACTGATACATAGATTTAGGTATTATAATATATTTATGTATTTTATAATTTTTATGTTTTTAATATTTTGTATTAAACGCTTACATTGTAATTAACTAACTGAATTACACGCACACCGTATATTTATTACTTATATTAGTACCTTACTATTATTACATACGTACCTATGTAATATTAATATTACCTATTATATTATTAATTCGTGTAGATATTGTACAACAATTTATTGTACATATATAATTTTAATTTTGTTGAGCATTGTTATTTTTGAAACAATTAATATCAATATACAAACATAATTAATTATTTATACCTATATTATATGATTCTGTTTATTAAAATCCTTTTATTTCAATAATTGCTGAATATTTAAACAATTCTTTTGTATTCTTAATGTATATTCGGTGTAAATAGTAAGTAGTACTTGTAATATATTTAGTAGAAATACAAAACTAAATACATACATAACATACGAGTATATCGAGATACTCTTTTTCTATTAGTGCTTGTTCACAATGTACATAAAACATAAGACGAGCATAAGAATAACATAAGCATAAAACATAATTTTGACATAAAAGCCGCAAAAGTGTTCACAATGTGTTCGCGTCTTGTTTGCCGCTCGATTGCTTTATGGGGAAATATATTGTCCTCAGATTCTTAATTGTTTCCAGCTGGGTGTGCCCTCAAAGAACCTCAGAGAAAATAGACTTTTTTATGAATTTTGGCATCGAACATCGTATGGTGCGAATGAGCCGGTCAATGCAATGATGAGTATGTTGAGCTCGGTGAAATGTTTCGATTTTCACTACTCCGCTATTGGGCTGGTGAATCTGACCAAGGGTTTGTTTTGAATTTGGTAAAATTACTCTGTTTTGTTAAGATTTATTGTAAAAAAATGTTTCACTTTGATCTTTAATTATTCATATATAGTTCTTTTCAGTATATTCAATATGTATTAGTACACCATTAAGGTAAAACCTATAGAGTGTTTAAGTAAATAAATAAATAAATAAAAATAAATAAATGAACATAAGAAATATATTAAACTGCGCATGCGTATAACAAAAAAATAAAGTAAATAAACAAATAAACTTTCAAACACCTTTCAAACTTTATAACAATGGTTAGACTTTACGTCATATGTTTGTGTTATGTTTACCTTATGTCTTACGTACATTGTGAACAAGCACTTACTATTTATAATTTTAGTTCCTTTTTAATTCTTAATATTTTATTGATTTTCATGTAAAATATTTAGTAATAAAATATTACGGTAATATTAGTAATAAAAGATACGGTATTTAATAGGTAATAGCATCATATATCATATTACGAATTTAATATTAACCTTACATTAATATTTTATATATGTATTAATCTTTTATATTTCTAAAATATATTTTTATAGCAATAATAAATGCAGATACCTTTGACTAAGACAATAATAAGACACTTTTTAAGCTTAAATAATTTATTTGCAGCCGACCTCTTTTGTGCGCTTTACGTAGTACACATCATTAGCACAAGGCTAAAGTTAATTTATTCTGAAAGAAAAATTTTGTAAAAAATTTCCAACAAATAATATAGCATAAAACATTTTTTGTTTAATTTCATAATTTTATAAAAATATATTATTTTAATATTTTACTTGTACATTTCATTATTTGTTCTACAACAAATAAAAGTTATTATTTTTAAAATTGCTGTTGCAAAATTTTTAGAAAGATACCAGCAATATCTTTTTTAATAAATGATATTTATTAATATAAATTTAAAAAGAAATCTAAATATTTTCTAACAGGGTAGTTTTATAATATAAGTAAAATTTACAACTTATTTCTGTGCTAAATAATCAAAACACTGTACAATGATCAAACAACCACTTAAAACGACACGGTACTAAAAATCTTATGTAGTATAGTAAAAGCTTAATAGTAGTGAAACATGAATGCTTACTTGAGAGATACTTCGAGAACAGATAAGAAGACAACTAATAATTCGACTTACATTATTCTTAAAAATCGGCCACATGGAATTTGTTAATTTATTAATCTCACTCAAGGATAATCCTATGCTTGAGAATTCCAATTTTATAATTATTCAATATTTTCCGTTATCAATCCTACACTAAAAACCCTTACTAGCTTCAGATTCTACAATATTCGCAATGTTGCATTTTTATTATACTTCCTTATTCTATAAAGACATTTTGCCAGTTTATGATGCAAAAAAGTTTTTTACATGAAGTCATCAAACTAAATATGTTTTAAGTACAGTATACCCTTTACAATATTTATTAGCCTTTAATAAATAATAATCGTAAAAATAAAAGGTTGCTAAAACTCTACTTATTGAAAACTTGGTTTAGCGCTACGCGGTTCTTCACTGCCGCGTAAAATTGAAATAAAAATTTTTTGAAAGATTACAACAGTTCCATCAAAATAAGAACTAAGAGAAATTATTAAACTTCTTCACCACTTTGGTATTTTTGTTAATAGAACTTTTTTGAATATCTTCGAAAGCTTTTATCAATTTTTGCAATTTTGCACTTGGCATTTCTTGACGTTCAGAAATAAATCTACTCTGAATTGGTAGATTTATTCTTCAAATTTAACAGATTATATTTATTTTTCATTACATTAATAAAACATTGATAAAAAATTCAATAAACAGAAAAGTTACATTTTTATAGTACTACTTGACAGTGCACATAAACTTTTTGGGGTAATTTAATTTATTATATTTATTATAAGTAAATACGATTGTTTATCTTTGTATTTGGTATCTAAATGGTCTATAGATGGGTCCTATGGACTAAAATTTTTGAAAAACTGAACCGCTGCGCAGTTGTGCGGGTAAAATTTCAAAATACTGCATCAAACTGGTAAAAGAATTTTTATCAGCAGTGCTAAATTTTATTTTGGATGTTTGTTGATTATTATATAATTTCACTTTGTAGATTAGGAGCTTATCTAATCTACAAAGTGATACTAAAACCGATTTGGACATACGGCATCCAACTTTGGGGAACAGCCAGTGTGTCCAACATTGAAATCCTACAAAGGTTTCAAAACAAAATTCTCAGAACTATCGTCAATGCCCCGTGGTATGTCCCAAATGATGTTATCCATTCTGATCTTCGGGTCACCAATATTAACAGCGAAATCAAAAACTTCTCGGACAAATATCGAAACAGAATTGAATCGCATCCAAATGAGCTAGCAAATGAGCTACTAAGCCATTCTCTTTGGTCAGAGGTCAGAAGACTGAAGCGTTTTAAACCCACTGATTTATCAACGCGTTTTGATTGATTCATTTGATTGTAGTGAAGTTTGATTATGTTTGATTATAGTAAAATTTGATTATGTGTCATAAGAACTTTTAAGTTAACTTTTTACGGGAATATTTACTGAAATATTCCCAACATGCTAATATATTTTTAAATAATTTACTTATTGTTTCTGATCGAGACAGATTGTAAATACTCATTGAAATAAAAAAAAAAATTATATAATTTAAATTAATCGAAGTCAGAAGTTTTAAAATTAAAGTTAATGTCAAAAAATCATAGTTTCTAGAATACTTTGACAAATGTCACTAACGCTTGACAGTTGATTAAACTGCACTCAATAATTTCAATGTCAGTAGCAGTGTTGCAAATTTTAGAATATCTAATTATGTAAAACCTTGTTATCTGCGCAAATCGAACGAATGGCATGAGTCTTACAATCATAGACAAGCCACAAAAAGTAACTTCTGCTCCGAATAAAATATTCAGTTTTTCTAACATTAAAAATTTTCAATTATTATATTTAATTAACAATACATATATTTTACATTTGAACTCTAATTTTTGAAAACCTAACTTTTATACTACTATGTGATTGCTGTAGCTGGATAAAATTGAAAAAATGCATTATTATGGTGGAAAGCAAACAGTTCGATTTTAACAACATTATGAAAAACTATTTGAGAAGAGAACTTATTTAAAATTTTTTTATTTTTAATTATTGAGAAGAAACAATCGTTAGTAACAGCACATTTTGGTGCTGTCATAAATGCATCGGTCATTATTTTGATGTTTGAAGTAGTTTACCTATTGCTCAATAAATTTTTATTACCGACCATTCCAGAAGACAACTTTTTACCTAGTAAATACTGAAACTTCATCCGGCTTAGCTTTACTGTACATTTGTATTTGTATAATTTTAATTACTTTAAAAAAATTTACCACGTTTACAAATTTACAACAATTTCGCTTTTTTATTAGATTGTTGTATGAAGTTAAAATTTATAACTTATCAATAAATATGAATTTAAAAAAATAATTTTATAATTACATTAAATATTTTCAAAATATAACGCAATTTTAAATTTTAGAATTCTAATATTACATGTTACATTACGGTCGTTATAACCTCTAGATTCTCGATTGTTTACGGATTTAGCGTGCACTCGATCTACAAATTGGGCCCATTATGCCCCTCCTGTTACAGCAGCGGCCCATGGCCCCTCCTATTCCTCAAGCCATCCCAAACTCAGAACAAATTCAAGTATTTTAAAGGGCAATGTGCAATCAATACTACCCATGTTATGTCAGAAGTTCCCTAAGTGAGAAGATCTTCTATCAAACTCAACAACTAGGCAGAAGTTATCTAGGTGCATATCTATAAAAAACCAGGTATATAATTGGCAATTAAAACGGATATTGGGTATGAAGGGAAGTAAATCAAACAATATTACCTGCTAGCCGACGTTTCGAACTATTTATTAGTCCATCCTCAGGGCTGAAATATACAACAGAGGTGAAAAAATTAATTTTTTCGCTATTAATTTTTGTATATCCATGTCAATTCCCGACACCATATATGTAACTTCAAACGTTTACCATCTCAAACTGTCAGGTATGTTTACGCCCTTATGGCCGCCGTTTATAGATTTTTTCACCTCTGTTATATATTTTAGCCCTGAGGATGGACTAATAAATAGTTCAAAACGTCGGCTAGGAGATAATATTGTTTGATTTACTTCCCTTCATGCCCAATATCCGTTTTAATTGCCTATTAGAAGTAAGGGGAAAATTTGTTAACTTTCCAGGTATATAATTATTATTATTATTATTACAAGAAGAGGTCAAAAAGATGTGCAGTATCAGTTCATGAGTATACGTGCATAATTTGAGTGCGCTTTCCGAGGTTTTAACGTTCGGTTAAATATTTGTAGCAATTTCTTTTACAAAATCATTAGTTGTTAAAATTATATTTAAATCAACCCCGTACATTGAAAAAGTATAGTAATTTTTTCTTTCATTTGTATTAACAATGTGCTACAATTTATTATTATATTAATGATATTGTACACTACAAAGATTGTAGGTAAATATAAAATTAAACAAACTAAACAAAACCTTTAAAATAAAAATTTTAACCGAAAAGAAATGAATATAATATACGTAGAAAAATATTATTTAAAATACAATAAAAAGACAATGATTTATTACATTTTACAGGTTTGGCCTAAGGTATTTAAATAAACTGAAAAAATAAAAATTACTACATAATTACACGATAATTGATAATACGATCTTGCTACGATAATAATATTTTTGTATGTAACTATGTATTCTATACTTCACGGTTAAAATTTATTATTTTTTATTTCTGATGTTTAATAAGTATCATCTTCTCAACGTATTCTTGATTTACCCTTACTCCTTCCTTCCACTTATAAACTGCAATGGCTTTTATTAAATACAACTGCTACAGTAAAACTAGCACTTTACTATCTACTTAAATAAATAACTATTAATTGAAATTTTTAAATAATATAGTATAATTTATAAAAACTTGCAGTAGGTTGGTTCAAGTAACGTATTTTTTGCTAAAATGCTTTCTGAAAACAGAGACGATGATATGATGAATACTTTCCTAACCAATACGGAATAAACCTCTACCCTTATTAAATTACAAACTGAAAAGCTAACAAAAACAATAATGTTAAGTCAGTGCTATGAACTTGTTAAAGCACTTAATTTAATTGAACAAAAAGTTTAATTTGTTTCAAATTATGATTAATTGTATATTCTTAGATAGTTAGATATCTGGAGAGCATTAGTATATGTCAGTACCATTTGACGTACCACTAACTTACATAAACAATGAGCAAAATGTGAAAGCATTAAAAATAACCATTAATCTTAAGAACTAACCTATGAACCTTTAAAACTTTACATCTTGAAAATGAATTTCTTTTTACAAAATATCATAAATATTTTATTTCTTATTTACTTAATTTCAAATATTTACTTTTCCTTTATTGGTTTTTGTTGCTTTTTTCTATTTGTGCAAAATAAAAATAGATATTTGTAATCTTAAAATTTGGGAGCAAGGTTTATGTTTAGGTACTATTTTATACATACGAATTCATTTTTTATACAACTAAATTTGGAAGTCATGATTAAATAAAAACTTTTTTTTTATATAATTAATACTAAGGCATCGAAAAGTATTTCATACTCCCAGACACTCAGTTTCAGAAATCGTAGGTAGGTAAGGCAAATTCATAGATTATAAGTACTAAGGGTTCTTAGGCTACAATGAGCCCAATGAGTTAGGTAGCGGAAACTATTAAACATTGCTAGTTAGTAATAAATTAAAAAGTAAAGTATAGGTAGATAATTATTAAAATCAATAGTAATTATTTAAGTTTAATTGAAACTCGAAATTTTAATATTATTTTCAAAAATATTGTTTAAAATTTAGAAGAAAAGTGTAATTTTTTATTTTAACGCGTTTAATCTTGAAGTTCTTTAAAAACATTTGTTGACTAGGAAAATAGAAATGTCAAGTCAAGTGCATTTTTTTAGTATTATAGAATCTGGCAACCCTAGGTACGTTTCAATGCTTCAAATAATATAAAAATAATGGTCAACTTAATGAATTTATATCTGTTAAATTGCAGTAAACGCATAAAATGTATATTAAAAATATTAGTCAATTCGACGAAAGAGTTGAAAATTTTAGTAACAACTTTTTAGTTTTCAGAATAAGTTTATGTTATGAGCAACATAAGTAAGAAAGTAAAAGAAATCTACTTTAATTTTAACTTGAACTTTTTTCACGTGTTGATTATGTCAAAGTTTATAATGTATCTTAGTTATCTTGGGAGCATTCGTAGATGTCACTACGACTACCATTTGACGGCAAAAACAATCTTTTTATGTCAACTCAACTTAAATCGTGAGTAAATATAAGGAAATGAAATAGAAAATGGTTGAATAATTTTTAAAAACCTGATTTACTATTACGCGGTAGCTTCATGACCACATGAAGCGTATACAAAAAAAACCTACAATTTACTTAACTCTAAAAATTGTAAAAAATAAAAAGGTCGAGTAATTATAATACTAAATAGAATTTTTCAACAAACACAAAAATACCAAAGCGATAAGTTTATTCTTTGCCTTGCCATATAAATTTTATGTTTATTAGTTTATGTATTATTGGAATGTATTGGTAGATGGCAATGCTACTTGATGGTGCAAATAAACTTTTTGCGTTAACGTAATTTAAATACAATATTTTACAAACAAAAAGTAGTATCGATTTAGAGTAATTCAAATTTTTGAAAACTTGGTTTATCGTTACGCGGTTGCTTATAACCGAGTAAAATTTAAATAAACAAAGAAGAAATAAAGTAACAAGTGGTTAAATTTTTATTTTAAATTAGAAAAATAAGAAATTACTTAACGGATGAATTTTTTTATTAACTTCAAGAATACAGCAATTTGCCTGATTGGCATTAGGCGTCTAATGTAACAATACTTACAATACTCACTGACAATGTAACAATAACATGAAAAAAAACTATTCCATTGAACAATATCTATTTATGATACTTTTAGTTTTTATGTTTTACTTGCACTTCATTTATATTTGTTTATTAGGTCCGTAGGTTGGTATCTTTTTAGTCTGCAAACTTCACCCGTGCTCACCAGTAGTGTGTTTGCGTATACACGTAGAGTATTAATAATTTGTTTTCTAGAGTAAGCTGAGATTTTCTGCCAATCAGCCAGTACATTTGGCTAAACTTCATGCCGAGCTGTTTCCGTTTAGTGAGTATGTCTTTTTTCCACGTTCGACGCCTATCCAAGTGAATGCCAAGATAAATAAATCCTTAGCCTGAGCAAGTTGTTGGTTGTTTAGCTTAACTGGTGGGCATGTTGGTCTGTTCAAGGTGAAGGTGATGTGGACTGATTTGGTTTTATTAGCCCTAATGCGCCATTTTTGCAACCATGTTTGCGTTTTGTCCAAGTTAGATTGAAGATTTTTGGACGTCTTGTTTGGATCCGCATGTGATGCCAATATCGCTGTATCGTCCGCGAATGTGGTTACTGTTATTAGACGAGTTGTCTAATAACAATCATAAGTCGCATGTGTAGCTTAGATAAAGTTCTGACCCCAATACGCTACTCTGGTGTACTCCTGATGTGATGTAGTCGTTCTGCTGTTTTACCAGGAAGTACCTATTATTCGAGTAAGATTTTAATATTAGAAAGTGATGATATTGTAAACGTTTTTTAATTTTGTAATATAGGTTTTCATGCCAGACCTTATCAAAGGCTTGGCTTACATTCAGAAATGCAGCTGAACATAACCTTTCTTTCTCAAGATTGTTATTAATTATATTTACCAATCTCTACACTTGCTCTATAGTACCATGTTTGTTTCTAAAATCAAATTGGTGATTTGGTATAATATTTTGTTGTTCGAGTAAGGGTTTTAATCTTTTTAGGTATATTTATTCAAACACTTTGGAGAGCATTAGACTTATAGGCCTATATGATTTGACATCTTCTGGTTTTTTGCCAGGTTTAGAAATTATTTGAGCCACTTTCCACAAATTTGGAAAGCAGTGTAACCGTAGTATTGCATTAAAAATAGAGGTGATCAATTTTAGGCACTTTTCTGAAACTTCTTGTAGAACTTTTTCTGTAATTTGATCAAATCCAGGAGATTTTTGATGTTGATTTCTTTTTGTATTATACATTTAATTTCTTTAGTTTTAACATTTTTGATGGGAAGATCTAGTTGGAAGGGAAAGGTTGAGACCGTTGAGAGGTAATCAGATATTTCTTTTTCTTCTTCTGATGTTGACAACGAGAAAAATGATTGGAAAACTTTTTCTAGATTTATTCTTCAGCTTTCTCTTTATCGTTTCTAGTCCATTTGTTGCTTTTATCATCTTTAATTGGTGCATGCTGCAGTTGTGGTGTTTTAAATTTTATAGTTGCCTTTCAGAGAGAGAGAGTAATCTGTAAGTGTTCCTTTAGGCGTTCGACTTTGTAGCAGCTTGCTACCATGACCACCTATTGAACGCTTGACGTTCAGTATGAGATCGATGTTTGAGCTAAGAGCAACCTGCGCCGCGCATTTGATAACCTAAAGGTGGCGACTGACTTGTAACTGAACGTTGTAATGTAATGTAATGTAATGTAACACGAGCATTCGATAGTCAGTGCCGATAAACGAGCACGTAGCGAGCACGAACGGCGAGCGGCGAGCGAAGTATCCGTGTTTCACTTGACTGTCGGTTTTTTTGACGAATTCTTTTGATTGTTACATCACATCGCGACGTATTCGTTTGTAACAACTCATTTATTTAGTCAAACGAGCTTTGTAATGTAATGCTCGTGGCGAACGTTACATTATACATTATAACGTTCAGTTACAAGTCAGTCGCCACCTTTATGAAAAGCAGTTGTTCCTCGTACTCTATTTACAACGTTCTTGAGTTCATGTTGAAATCCAGCTTTAACATTGAATGTAAATTTACATTATTGTTTACGCCAATACTTGTAATTACGTTTGTATTACGTTTCACCAAGGTAATAAAAATACAAGCACTTAAACGGAGTTTTCATTCAGGCAGTGTTTATTCGAAATTGCGTTATCCTGTATCGAAAAAGGCGCGTTGGCGCCAATAAAGACAATCTAAATCTTTTATTTATGCAAGAAAATTACACTCCACTCGCTTCAAGGTGGCTTCCAACCAAGGAAACCACACAACTTTACAATATCGAGAAAATCGAGAAAATTTAATTAATAGTTTAATTAAATTTTTATTTATATTTAATAATTATTAAATTTTGTCAGTAATTTTAATAAATTTTTTTTATTAAATTAAATTGTACCTACCTAATAATTTAAATTTAAAAAATTTAATAAATTAAAATATTATGTTTTAAAGTTTTTTTTATAATAGCGGCGGTAAGTAGTAAGATAATAATAGAGAAGGTGACGCCTACAAATGTGCAATCGAAGTGTAATTTTATCTATACTAAGAATATTACTTCCAGTTATAAATTAAAATAAATTTAGTTCTTTTGTTTGGAAAGGTACCATTTCATTTCCCCATTCATATCACTCGCCCCTGTGCATTTACACTATTTTCATCGTGAAATGTTGTTAAATGGAGTTCTAATAGTTTATTCTAATGGAATAGTCCGGATATGAATGATTTTAAATCTGATCTGATGCTGATTCTAGTTTTAAATTCTGAAATCTTAAAACATTTTACTCAACCGCCGGTGTATGCAAGGACTAATCAAAAATTGAAATAGTTCATATCTTCTAATTTAGTTGTAGTTTTTCTGTAAAACAGTTTAGATTATTATCATAATTGCATTAAGGTAGTATTCTAGCCTAGAAGCCCAAATTTCCGACATTTTTTAACAGTCGATAAAAGAAAAGCAATTAATATTTTGACTATACATTTTTTGTCATCGATTTATATATATTTTAGGAATTCCTAAAAAAATTTTCAATAGAAAATAAATAAATTTTACAAAGTTGCACGCTGTTGAAGTAGAGAGGAAAAAAAAGAAACGTGTTCATGGTTGACACGATTCCAACCCTTCTAATCGTCTGAAAAAAAAAGAAAGATAGATTCTTAATCAGTACAAATGTCATTTTGGTTGGAACCAGGAAAAATGAAAAAAACAAATTTTCTCCCGAAAAAGGAGCTACTCAAAAAAAAAAGTTGATTTTTTCAGTTATTTTTTAACTTTCCGAATTTTTAAAAAATAGTAAACATTGAAAATTATGATTTTTTGTTGGTTCCTACCATAAAGGGGTAAATACAAAAAATTCATGCCAAATTTCAAGAAAGTAGGTCAATTAGAACTTAAGATTTTATGTCAACCGATTCGAAAAAAGTAGTTTCGAGAGATTTAAGTTTCGGCCAGTCTTACTGATAGAACTATACATATTACTTACATTTCTTCAATTAACGATTCCGGCTCCATATATCGGTTCTTTTTCTACCTCAAATTGAATATTGAAATTAATATAATAATAATATTTAAAATAAATTTTAAAAAATACAGAAAAACAATAAAGAGTATTTTTTAATACTTTTCTTAGATTCGTTCCATCTAAACCGGTCGAGTTGCCACGACACTAAAATGGCAATAATTTTTAATATAATTCGAATTTCAAAAAATCCTTTTAAGAAAATATTCTTGAATATCTAAACTATCGATATATGAAAACAAAAATTTTCAATTTTTTCAACTTTCTAGACTAGAATACTGCCTTAAATTATAATATCGTAACCCGGTGAAGCGTGTCAACTTTTACTGTTACTAACAATATTATAATAAATTATTATTATTAAATTAATTTTGCTTTTTTTTTATGATTGATAAAAAAAATATTACATTAGTAACAAAATTTTAATTATTTTGAATATCTTCAATATAGACTATATATCGTCGTACTAGACGTGAAGAGAGCTAAGCCACAAAAATTGAAAAAAATATAGTTAACTTCATCTCATCAATCAAAAAACAATGAAGAATATATGGTGGTGAATACAGCTGAGTGATTTTTTTGTTCTAACATTGAATTCCGCTAATCTGTGAATGATATAAACATCACATTATTTTAGATGACATTTTAAAACTCTTTTTGCTAATTATCTCAAAATAGCAAATGTGAGGCTTAGCTCTCTTCACCTCTAGTACGACGATATGACTTTGATATTATGATATGATATGATATATCAATTCAGTATATTGTACATAAAGATTTGCAATGTAAAACATATATTTTAATATTAAAATTATTTGTATTTGAGGTAACTTGTAAAAATATATATTATCTAGATATAATTATTGTAGCTAAAATTATCATTTTTATATATTTTGATATAAATAACAATTGTACCTTATTATCTATGTAACTACACCATACGATGCTGGTAACTACACCATATCAGCATAGCATCATACCTTATTATTGATATAACGTGAAATAATTATTATTTCAATAAATTTGTATATAACGATATAACGGTTTGAAATAATTAATTAGTAACAAATACATATATTTTTTTTACTACTAACATGAGAAATCACCATTATTTACTCCATTCCTCTAATGAGAAGTAATATTTCTCACCCCAGGTAAATAATGACAATAAAAAAACACCTAGATAAATAATGAAACATTTTCTATATTTTTAATGAAATAAACCAAAACTCTTTTATTATTAACTTAATTCTATGCAAAAACAAAATAAACTTGAAAATTCAACAGTGTTAAATGATATAACATTTATTGCAAGAGTTGATTTTATCATGGAATAGTTTACCCACAATGTTGATACTTTTTTGCAGCCAGCTTTTTTTTAAGTATACCAATAAAACATTTTCTGATATTTTAACAGCTTTGTTAATTTCACACAATTTTGTTAATTCAGTGTATGCATTCATGTACAATCTTTTCGATTTTTCTGGTACCAAATTGCTACTTGCACTAGTTGCGCACTAGAAGGCATTATAAACCTTGCACATTATATTTTTTGCTCCTGAGTTATGTTTGCCGTACGAGTAATATTACTCACTAATTTAATTGATTTTTTAAAAAACCAAAAATTATTATAATAAATTTTTATTTCAAATTATGATAAAGACTACAACTAACAACTATCAACTAATTATAATGTCTACTTTCTACTTGCTACTGACTCATTATTACATTTATTTTATATATTTATATCTTGTCCTTAGATTTCAGCAAATTGCAGAATTTGCTGTTCCCATGGAGCTTGAGGAATCATAAACGATATTAGATGAAAAGGTGTTTGCTCTTACTTGGTAATCTTAATACACATTTATCTAATGTCGTTTACCTTTTTATCATAGAACATAACTTACGGGCCTTAATTAGAAAAAACAATTTAAAATAAAAATTTGAGTATATTGATTCGATTTTAGAATACAATTATAACTGAACTAATCTATGTCTACAGCCTTTTTATATTATATTAATTGCTTATACTAATGCCATTGAACGTCTAGACACAGACGTACGTACTTTGTCATATTTCCTTTTTCTTAAGTAAATGAACTTTCCATTGCATGACAAAATGCATAGGTCATTGATAATACATTGTAATAATTTATTATAATAGGATCTAATTTGTTGACATCACACGTGCTAGTGCTCGGTAAACCGAGCCCTACTTCTCAACCTAAGTGTATAAGTACTATTTTGCTTTAGTACAATATATTTAGTATAACATTTTTTTCAATTTTAAATAATAGATAACATATAAAAACATATATGAAAATCTATTAGAATTTGTTGTTTTTTTCTGTAAAATTTTTTATTACTACTTGATAGATATTTTTATTTATGTAGATCTTTACATTTTATAAAATTCATATATTTTTACATACAATATAATATATTATATAGGTATATTAATATATGAAATTGTATTGTATCAAACAATACTATCTTATATTAACTCTATTACAATGCAATTGTAAATTTTAATATTTTAATTTTATTAAGTGGTTACTTTACTGTTTTCCATTTTTATTATATTTAGTAACAGAAAATCAATGTTTTCAATATTCATAAAAAAACATTTTACCAAATATACGATGTAAATAGTTAGAACTATCAGAGATATACTGCTTATATATTTTTAGTATACATATTTCGAATATGTCGAATTATAAGTTATCTGATAAGTGAATGAAAAATTAATGAATACACTGCTTTCCACTGATAATTTTGAAATAATGAATTTTGAATTGTTTTTCACTTATTAATTTGTAATAATAAATTTATTGTTAAGAAATATTACGAAATTGAATTATTATTTATTTTTTTTTTCATTTTGTTTTAACATTTTATATTTTATGTTTTTTTATAGAAATATTATTTCAGAAAGATAAAAATATAAAAATAATTTATAAATTATTGCACAAATAAAATAAAATTACAAATAAAAAACTTCGGATTTTCTCGGTCGGATGCTGAAAATAGTTTTACAATGATCAAAATATTTAACTTTTTAAATACTATTAACTTTAATTGCATAACTGTTCAATATTTTATATAATATTTCCAGGTTTGTCTGATGGGAACTCGAAATCCGAAGCACAATGTTTAAACAAAGTAAGTAATATAAGTAATAGATTATTATTGAATATGATTATTATTGTTTCTTATAAGTTTAATTTTATAAGTAATTTTTTACATAAGATAATAATTATATAAATTGTTGATTGATTGATTGAACTAATTTGATGTAAAACTTTATTAATTATATATTTCTATGCATTCTCTTCGGGATTCTTAAAACTCTAATTTTTGCAAACCTGACTTACCGCTATGCGGTTGCTCATAGCCGGGTAAAATTTAAAGAATAAAATTATTGTAAATCGCGTCTGAAGACCTAAGAAAATATTTTTTTATAACTTCATGAAATTAGGTTTCAACCAATAGATTATTCATAATGAGTCAATAATGTATTAATGTATTCTACTTACATTGAGCTTCTGTGAGATCGAAGGTTCCAAAAAAGTTCTTGAATTACAGTAAGGGCTTGCTGTGATGATTGCGGGTTAAATCATAACGCACATATTCCGAATTAAAACTGCGGATCTGACGAAATTCTTTAGGTTAGCTTTCCGGTGCAGATGGACACCCTGTGAATTTAAAAAGTAGGTTTATATTAATTTATAATATAGTTATCGCTAACAGAATTCTGATTATAAATTTTATTTACATTTAAATTCAAAAAAAAATGCAAATTTCCAATTTTTTTGCATGTACATAATATATAAATTATAGAAAAAAAGTAACAATTAAATTGACAAAATACTCAAATTTTTGAAAACCTGGCTTACCGCTATGCGGTTATGCATGACGGGTAAAATTTAATAAAAATAATTATTGTAAACCGCATTCTAAGTTATTCGGTATAAAAAAAATATAATTTTAAGGCCAACGAATTTTTGTAAACAGTCAACTTTAAACAGTATTTTGTATGTACGAAAGCTACTGTTTTAATTAAACTTAATGTTAAAGACATATTTTGGGGATTCTTGAAGTTCACTGCAGACTGCATAAATTTCGCAATTATAAAATAATTTAAAATATACTCTTCAAATGCATAAAACAAACAAATTAAAAACAACGATTTAAGCTTTTCCGTTTCGACACTGTCAACATGTTTGTTGTATGGTTAACACTAAACTGCCAATTTTTTACATAAATTAAAAGTTCTAAAAAGCATTCAAGTCAAAGTCAACATAACTTTATTTCATATTACGTAGATTTATGTTGGTGTCATAGTTAATCTTAGTTTTTGAAGCCTATTGATAGATGTCACTATCGCATGAAGGTACAGGAAAACCGCATTCAATAATTTCAAAGCCATTTAGCAATTCTATGAATTTTAAACATTGCAGGTTTTAAAAAATCTATAGAGTCGGGTGAAATTTAAAGAGCAGAACTATTGAAAACAAATTTGTAACGTTTATTTTATAATTAAATTAAATGTATTATTTATGATATAGTACATGATGTACATCTATAACATGGTGGTCATGATGTACCTACCCTAAGTTACCATAACATAATGTGTTCGTAACAACAAATAAAAGATAATAACAATTATTTTAATATTTATTAGGAATGGCACTTTTTCGCAAAATGAAAACTTATTTTTCATTTTTTATTTTTATTTAAAAAATGTTGCGTACTAAATTATCGTACATTATCAGGTATATACATTATATTATAATATATACAACAAGGCTAATACCAAAATTTTTATCCTGACAGTCAGGTACATATACAGCCAATGTATATATGTAAAACCTTAGAGCAGTGATAATTTTAGAAATGTAAACTATTTTCTTATTTCTTATTAATTTTAATCTACATATATAGATATTATAGCCTGTCAGGATAAAAATTTTGGTATTAACCTCTTTTTGTTTATCTTGAACATTTAGTTTGGGGTTACCCCTTTAACGGGGGTTGTTCTTCTCATGCATGCTATTGCAGAAAATACAGTTTTTATTCAATACAACTAGTTGCAATTAATATTTCAACGAAAATACATCATTAATAGAGTTATTTAAGATAATTTAAGTTTTATTTAAAACAATCAGTTGTAATTTGTCAATAATCAGAAAAATTATTTGTTTGAATCAAAAATATAAACAACGCATGATTTGTTAGCAATTACTAAAGAAATATATTAAAATATTATTATACATTATTCCAAGTAAATATATAGTTTCCAAAGTGTATATTGAGAAATAACTACGTTATTTTTAACATTTTATCTACCTGCCTCAAACTTTCTGTCGGTAGTGTATGTATAGCTAAAACATTATTTTTATACTTTTTTCATATATTTTATAAATTATTTAATCTATATTGTCATCTATTTTCCTACAACTTGATATTTGAGTATGAAATGATTTTTGATTGGTTTTGTTTGAATTTGGAGAATTGTGAAAATTTTTTATTTAAAAAGGTTGGCAATACAGATTGAGTAGTAGGAGCTTTTTGCAGCGAACGTAAAATTTTGCGAATCCATCAAATTAATATTCGGAATAACGGAATAACAAACGGAACCAATTAATATTCATTTTATTGAGTATTTTTCAAGGGAAGGAGAAAATTTCAAATAATTGAGAGATTTAAATTAACGAGTTTCAACTTATCGAGAGTCGACTGTATTTATATTGAATAATATACAGCATGAATACTACATATTATAACAGTATGATCTGTAATATAATTAAAATTTAAATTTTTTTTATTTCAGTTGATTTTTATTTCATAGTTTTGTGCAATTGGTATCAATTTTGATATAATTATTAAAAGTATTTTAATGATTTTTATTATAATCTTAAATCATTATAATAATAATTATTATTATAATTAATTATGCATAATAATATATTTTTTTGAAACCGAAAAGTCCCGATTTTAGTTATTTGTGTAAATAATCATGTTGGTAACAAATGAGGTGGGAGAGTTGGCTTCAAGGCGACATGCCGACGCAGCCAGTCGCATAATTTATGTCCGCTGCAAATAATTTTTATTTTATTAATTTCTGATATAAAAAATAATTTTAATTTAATTGAAAAATTGTGTTAATTGAAGTTAAGTGTACCAATAAAAAAATTTTTAAATTTTATGAAAATTTGGTTGTTGGTGGAATTATTTCACAGCTAGTTTATTTGACAGGCGGCAAGCTGTGAACAGCCAGCCGGTTACGATACCACATGCAAGGGTAACATTACCATTTTGTTAACAAGAAACTCGACAATAAAAATTAAAATGTATACGAAAAACTATATGAAAAATTATAATACAATACAAAATTTAAAAAATTAAACATTAAGAGTTTTATGCTCTACAAATAATTGCATGCTCCACCCTAACTTAGGATAAAAATTAATAAATGTTGGAATTATAAAATATAAAAAACTTTTATAAAAAATTATACAGGGGGCATCGCATTATATTGTGGTGTAATATAAAATTTCTAATTAGTTTTTTAAAATCTTCGTTCCAATAAATTTTAATTTTAAAATTAATAAATTGTATAAAATGGTAACGCCAAACTTCATATGATACCGGCATACCACTGGCGGCTTATCAATAAATTTCTTCGTTTTTTCGACAAAACCCTCAAAATATTATATTAAAATTCAATTTAACCAAATCCAATAATAAATATCAATTAAACTTTTTATCAAAATATAACTTATATTTCAAAAATTACAAAATTATTAACTTATAAATAAAATTCAGCGGACTCACAAAATTACACGTCTGCTGTGTCGGCAATTTTTAACAAGGAAGCTCCTGCCAACCTCTATTGCCAACCTTATTATTTTAACAAATATAAAATTTTTATAAAATAATTTTTAAAATTAAACAAATATAAATTTTTTATAAACCATTTCCAAAATTTTTTTGAAAGCATAAAAACGTTAATATTTATTTTGTAAATCGTTTTGAAGTTTGTTTACAATAATAATAATAATAATATCAAGTTTATTTATATAAAATAGTAAAAATACATTTAAAACTAAATATCTAGTATTGCACTAAAATTACTTACATATATTACAATTATCATTACAAATAAATAACAATACAATCAAAACAAAACAAAACAAAATGAGATTATTTATTTTTAAGTACGCTGTACATAGGATTTTAAGTGTAAATAATGTTGTGGTAACCGTGCTGAAGTGGGAGTGGGTTGTTGACGGTAGAAGACGGGGTTACGCTAGCTTGGCGGGCAGATGATCGTTATTCCCGCAATGATAAATTATGGTTTTTTTTTTGATTGTTAAAAAACTAAAAAGTAAATTAATCTGAAGTGAGGGTTGTTTTATTATAATAAGTGAAGTGATTAAAAATTAGAAGATTTTTTGATAATTTTGGGCATTCATAAAGGTACGCCGCAACGAATTTGTTAGATCGGCGCTGGCAGATGTGGATTGCGATTGCAAGGCCACATAAATGGTAAAAAATTTTAACTTAGCAACCAATTTATTCAACGCATTAGAAATAAAATAACAAAAATTTACTATATGAAAATTTACATTTTAAATTAAAATTGAACATAAAAGAGTCTTGTAAATAAAAATTCTACCTGCCCTTGCAGGAAGACAGTATTTTCTTCACACTCTGGAAAAATCCAGATTTTTAAAAAAAGTGAAGAGGCCCACGATGTTAAAGCTAACCGATTTAGGGCGGTGAGCGAGAGTGTGAATTCAATTGAATACTGCAGTACGGCTTCCCCGAAAAGAAACACAAATTATAATGATAAGCAGTTGTGATTAAAAATATTTCAATTCTTGCAATTTTCGTTCTTATTCAATTATTATCGGAATAGCTGGTGTATCCAAATTTATAACAAAAAAGAAAGGTAAGGTAAGGTGCTTCCTAAAATCATTAAATGATAAAATAAACCGATGTAAAATTTAAAATATTTTACCTAATTACAGACGAGATATCACCTTAACCGTGTCAAATCTGTTATCAAAACGACCTAGCAAAAGCGTTATCAAAACTCGCAGTTTTGAAAAATCATAGGCGTCGCGCTAAGCTTAAACGCAGTGACGTGCGCAAAGTAAAAAAAAACAAATTAATAAAATTTGTTACAGTCTCATCTAAAATAATCTGTGCATCCCAACTAATTACGGTGGAAATTTGATGAATTGGAGGCATAGCAATATATTGAATAGTATTTTTAAAATTAAACTAGGTATATCTCTAAAACCAAATTTAATTTAAAAGAAATATTCAAAATTCCATAACAAAGTTTTCTGTTTACATTCTTTTACCTCGAAATTAAAAAAAAATCGATTTAAATAAATTAGATGAGTGTATTAACCACCGTAGCTTCGAACCGTTTAAGTCGGTAAACGCAAAATGTTCAAAAAAACAATATCATTTTGAAACTCGGTATATAAATAGCCATTTATTTGATTAATGTTGTGTTCAATACGTACTACATAATATAGATTATTGTATCGAGAGCAAAGATTTATATTTTTAAGATTACTACACTGTAGTAATACTACTCAATATTACCATACCATTAGTTATAGCGAGTGTGCATGTTATAAAATATTATTCGGTTTAAATTTAGTTTTGCAGCTTATTTGTTGTATTAAAAATTCAATATTGCAAATCATCATATAATATATTTCAATTTCTTATTTTCCTTGGAGGTTATTTTCCAAGGAGAATAATTCTGTGTTCTTAAACAACTTTTTTTAAAATTTTTAATATATTAGGTCTTGGTAAGTATTTAGCTATTACTTACTATAATACCTGGTAACCTGCAATAGTAATTAATATAAACTGCTGCGCTTTTATTAGTAATAGAATTGATTTTCTTAATATAATTGAATTATTTTTATTATGATTGTTAATTAAAATATTTAGTAATATAAAATTAATAATTTTTAGTATCAAATACAGATGTCTGCAGTTTCGCTTAGTGCAAAGACCTTTTGATAAAATTTTCAACTCCCTCAAAGTTCAAAATTTAAAATTTTTTCAATTACTCACCGCTCAGACCGACGCGATCAAACCCGCGTCAGCGGATATTTTGATCTAAGATCTCCAATGCCCGTTATTCGCTAAACGCTTCGCATTGCCATTCCGCTACGTTACAAAATTATTTTACCATTTAAACTGACGCGGTCAAATCCGCCTTAGAGTATATTTTGATCCTAGATCTTCAGCGCCAGATGAAAAAAAACAAAGCGTTTTTGGCGCTAAATGCTTCACAGTACCAAAAAAATACTTTGTGCGTGTACTATAATTTTTGAAAACCTGGCTTACTGCTACGCGGTTGCTCGACTCGATGCCGGGATAATTGACAAAAATATAAAGAAGGTTTATTGACTGAAAATGTACAATAAACTCCAAACAAATGGGTTTGACGTTAAACAAGACTTATAAAAATTTTCAACTACTTTTCTTTCAGTATTCGAAAAATTACCTGCAGAAAGTGCTGACATCTATTAATTATCGATTGCAATCTGTACAAACAATGAAAACTTGAGATTACTATAATGTAATATTATATTAAATATAACAAATGGCAATGGCAAACATAATAGTAATTAATTCTAACATAAACGATAAAAAACTTAAAACGTGTTGACATTTGCTTTTGATAACAGTGATTGAAAAATATGAACGAATTTAATCCTGACGCATTAAAAATATTCAAGTTATAACAAAAAGTTTAAATGTGAAAATAGTCTAAGCTTTTCTCTAATTTTACATTGTCGTTCTTTTATTATAATTTTTCCTGTCTCATTATTTTTTATATCAATTTTACCCGGCCATGTGCCATCACGGTGAAGTGAGCCAGGTTTTCAAAATATACAGGTTTTCCAAACTCATTTTCTGTTTTAATAAATTAATATTTACAACAATATGTAAATAAATTAATATAAAATACTGAATATAATATAATTATACTTTTAAAAGTTACATATACTGAGTTCATACTAAAAGTGTGATTACATCACTAATGCCCTGTCCACGTGAGGTTAGATTTTCAAGCTAGGCTAACTTTGTTTTTAAGCTATAAAGCTAGTTAAAAAGCTAGTATAAAGTAAAACGCTAGTGGCGGTTGAAGCCAGGCTAGCTTAATAGAAAAGAGTTCTATCTTTTGAAATAGAACTCTTCGTGTGATAGAATAGCTTCGTGTGGTCGGTGAACTTCTACAACTGTATCGTGACAAAGAATGTCTATAGAACGCCAGTATTGTTTCTTATAAATTTTCTAAGTTTATCTTTATAAGTCCGAAGCAAGTGCAAGGTCCACGAACTTGTAACTGTAGTCCACACGAAAGTTAAGTAGTCACAACAGAAATTCTTTATGTTGATATTGCCTTAAAATGTCCTAGCATCGTGCAAACCGCTCGCTTGTGTCAAGTCAGGATAATAAGCTAGATTAGGGCTTCAAAAAATTTTAACTTGCAATCCTAGCTTAAAAAGCTAGCTTATTATTATAGACCAGGCACAAGAGATCATAAGAGATCAGGCATCTAGAAATTTGCTCTAAAAATGTAAGATAATTTATTTTAAATTATTTTCAAGCTTTTCAAGTTTTTAAATGAAGTTAAACTATTATTTAGTTCTATTACTTAGTAAACCTTTTCGATTTCTTTTTTTCCTACAGTAATTTTAAAAGAATACTTGCCTGATACAGCATTAAATGGCTTATATTATTTGATCATCAATAGATAAGTCGTTTAAGTAGTGTAACTCGATATTAATCATATCGAAATATTTTTTTTAACATAAACCAAAAAATGCACAAAACACTTTTTCGAAATTAAAATGTTTAAGTTATCACAATATATAAATACACTGTATGTATATTATCGCAAAAGTTATTTCACCATACTATGGCATCATCAGGCGATGAACTAGAACTTTTATATATTGTGATAACTTAAACATTTTAATTTCGAAAAAGTGTTTTGTGCATTTTTTGGTTTATGCTAAAAATTTTATATTATTTGACTTACGAGGAAAACTTATTTACTAAAATTCCAAAATTTTTGTTATTGAATATTATATTAATTGAATTTCGGAAGAAGAACAAGTATCAAGTTATTTGCAATGTCAGGTATTACCGTAGTTGTTCGGTGAGCTACGCTACCCAACCCACATTTTAACTAAAACGAACATTACAAATCAAGATCTTCTTCCTATTGCTGTGTAAATTCACACTATGTTGATGTTGTCACATGAAAACAAAGAATATAAATATTATAATTGGCATTCTACCAATCGCAGCTATTAGGTGGTTTTTGGCGCCAATCGGTGAGTAGCTCTAACAAAGTCAAGAATTCCGTTCGTAAAACACCTAACATTTAAATCTAGTTGTGTAATATAACTTAGCATTTGCTTTTGTAGGCTGGGTCTTAAGTGATATCCTGCAGTTCATGATAACATAATACATAGGCTAATATTGTCTAATTTGTACTCATACTTGGTAACGCTGTTACGCAGAATCAAGACAAAACAAGCGTAATTGAGATAGACGAAACTCTTAGATTAGATGTCTGGATTATCCTGATCCAAAAGTGGCGTTCAGAGTATAGGTGAACTCCACAGTTCTTAGTGAAAGTGAGATCTGACCCCTTCTAAAGTTAAAAAGAAAACTTACCCAGTGCTTTCGGTGATTAGAGCATTAAACTCAAAACATTTAATAACGTGACAATATCACAACAAGAGATAATTGTAAAGGCATAGCCACAGTCTCACCAATTTTTATTGATAATCTTATAACTTGGTTAGCTAGTATGATGATATTAAGACGCAATCAAGAAAATCTACATAATAAAAGTAAGTAGCGGAAAGAAGAGCGGAGTCAAAATCCTAAACATAAAATTTTTTAACACAGTTGTTCAACTGCAGAGTGAGACAGAAAGAAAAGAAGCAGTGGTTCCGAGTTCTGATAGATAAGATGTCATGTTCAACAAGATGAGATTTTTTTTAGAAATAATACGATGGGATTAGAGAGTGTCTAGATAACAGTGATCTCAAAAATAGTTCTACACGCATAAGCAAATAAAAAAAATTAAAGCCAAGAAAAGTATTAAAAACTCTTAAATTGACCAGCGTCTACTATATATCTCAATAAGCCAAAAGACCAAAAGAGAACCGAAAAGGCGGAAAATGAAAATCGTCTCTTGAAGGTCACTTGATAAAGGTAGACGTCATATAAAAACCATAAGAACAGAAGATTAGTATGATGACGATTAGAAAAATGGTGACTGAACTCAAAGAATCCGTAGTTTGTATCAAACTTTTAGGTTAGATCACTATAGAGATTACATTTGTGTTAAAACAGTTGTCACCAGTAAAACTAAAATTGTAGTCACGCTACCAACCAAAATAAAAGAAGCTAACCTAAAAGAATATCGGCAACATCGAAACATGGAAATTATTTTGAAAGTTCTGCCTATTTAATATTGCAAAGTCAATATAATCCTGAACTTTGATCTTTTAAATGTAAAGAAATTGTAGACTTGATGCGTTGTTGTAAATACTACGGGTTAGGTCATGTGTCAAGTACTTTAAGTACAAAGAGAAGCCTGACTACTGTCGCAAATAGGACGCAAAGAATCATAAAAAAAAGTAATCCTTAGTTCCGGCTGATTGCATTCTTTACAAAACGGCAGGCTAAAAATGTTCATAAGTTCATAAGCAATAAGAACCTAAAACCGTACTTGTTAAAATCACACAATTAAATTGTTAGCAGTCCAGCTGCGTCTGCTTGGTAATGTTGGTGATGGACTGAGCTATTCATATCATTATTACCAAATTATTAAGGTTAAGTTTCTATCAATTTTAGTATCGAACTGTTAACCGCAATCTGGTATCTGAAAGTATTCAAGTTTTACTGAGGGTAATCTGAAGATATTATCTTGGTACTTAAACCGCTAACCATTTAATCCGATGTTTCCATGAGGGCTCAACCTTTAGATACTTCTGTACTATATAATTTTTATATTTTACTAGTTTTACCAAAACCATCAGCTTTCTGGTAGTCATTTCTTGTTCACTTGTTATTGTAATCCTTGATTGGAGGATTTATTTGCTGTTTTTTAAGATTTCTTGTGGCTTTTCAGATGGTTTAATCGAAAGCTTTTGACGCGCTTAGATTTTCAAGGTAGTTTTAAATTTCTTGATTTCTGATCTCTGATACTTTTTGTTTCAATTCACTGGTTAACTTATTGAGTTCGATTTTATCAGCTGGAAATATTGTTAGTAGTATCTTCTTCGTAGTTTACGTTTTTCTGCTATTTTTTTGTTTTTGATTATTTATATGACGTTATATGACGTAACTTTTTTAATTTCCTAATTATGAATACCGGGGGTAAATCTTTATGCAACTTGCTGTTTATTAGTTGTTAATTCGTTAACTGTAGTTTCTTCTCATTTCAGGGATATAAGCTTGTTCAATTATTTTCTATGGGTGTTCCAATTAGTTTTACTGCTACTGAGTGTTGGCTGTTTTTCTTTCCTCAATGTTTGAGAATGAATCAAGAAGATCACCAAAGTATAATCAGAAGAAAAATTAAATCTTTTTTTTTATCAATGTCTTTTGTGATAAAAAGTCGATTACACCGACGGCTTTTGTGTCATATAGTCAATAAGTTGGATTCCTCTTGGAAATAGTTTTTAATGTTTTAGTTTTCATTATTTTGAATAGTTCTATTCCTCTGTTGGTTGTTAATTTTGAGAACCAAGTAGAGTGTTTTGCCCTTTTTGCCCAATGTGTCAAAAAATTGGTCATGTTTGCTTTATTTAATTGTATAGAATTGTTTAATTCAATAATTCATTTCCCAACCAAGTAAGTAGGTACATTTGGATTTTTTAGCACTGCCTCTTTTATTATTTATAAGTAGTATATAATTTCACCGTGTGGAAACTATAGTCTAAACATTAAGTAAAACATTAATCAATCTCTTTTAAAACTCATTCCCGCACGAAATTTGATAAAATTTTTATCTACTTACACGAAAAATTGAGAGGGTTTATATTTTATGTTGTTTTCTAACTTAGAAAACTAATTTAAAATTGGTACATGTTGTAATAAGTACTTAATATTTGTGGTTCAAAGTTAAGTTCAGAATTATTTTGCATTACATTGCGTTTAGAAATACAAGAAAATTATAAATTAGTGTTTTTTATTATCAGTAATTGGTGATATGTTTACATAAATTGAAAGCTTGAAAATAATTCAAAATAATGTTACGAAAGAATATCTAATTATATTTGATGACTAATGTATGACGTCATGTATGATGAGTCATACATGATAACGGCATTAGTCATTCAAATATCGATGAATGTACGATCTAGAAACACTGAGAAGCGAATGGAAATTCCTGGATATGGTTATGGAATTTTCTGGAAGGCTGCATTTAAGTATAAATGCAGCGCGATTTCCTATCACGAATCAATTCTAGTTTGAACGGCCGTGTATTAACATAAATCAAGTAAACATAAATAAAGTGAAGTGATAAACGATATACCGAGTGTTTAAATAAATATAGACTTAGTGTTAAATATAAATTATAGTGTAAATAAATTGTAGTGTAATTAGTGTTAGTGTTAAACTTAGTTTAGTAATTGTTATTAACCGTATCTGTAAATATTTGTATTAGCCCTTTTAGAAATAAATAAACGTTTTTAATTTTCGTTACAATAAGTATTAAATTACATTTGAGTTGTAATTTATCTTCAAGTTTTAGTCGAATTTGTAGTTGTCGTATTACTTTATTGTACAAATAAATTTTTTAATACATTTATTTTAGA
The DNA here is from genome assembly GCA_911387805.1 of Cantharis rustica. NCBI lineage: Eukaryota > Metazoa > Arthropoda > Insecta > Coleoptera > Cantharidae > Cantharis > Cantharis rustica. The sequence continues at coordinate 46,655,802 of OU426878.1, read as the reverse complement.
AAAGATGTAACTAATTTAACTAATTGGGTTGACATAACTCCGAATTTTGAAAACCTTACTTACCGCTACGTGGTTGTTCATAGCCGGGTAAAATTGAAGTAAAATTTTTTTTAATTAAACGTAGTTTTCAAATGTTTTTAATGAACTAAATGTAATCTATCCATTGCGTCCCCGTCTACATTTTTTCAAACGCATAATTTAGTATTTCAAGTTACTACAGTTTTCACAAAACGTAACAGGTTTTGGTTACTGTCAGACAACGATCATCTTGAATATCAAAATTTCAACTGGACAATTTTCTGAGTATAATGCAACAAACATTTCGGAGGTTCATGCATTCGTTTTCGAAAAAACGGCATTTTAAAGTTATTAAAAACAGGTAGTGGTAACCCGATACACCCTGTTGCAACGAGTCGCGTCGCGGTAAACTAGCACGTCGAGCTCCTGCTTTTCATTTTGTTGACGGTACGAGTGCTTTGATATACTCTTAATGTTATTGTCAGTTGCGGTCGACACCCGGACGAGTTCTATGGCTTCGAGTTCCACCCTTGGCGAGATCTGTCATTTTTCAGGAATATTTTTAAATTGTTTTGAGTAGAAAAAGTAAAACAGACCTCGAGGGCGCCGAGGCGTCCGGAGGGTCTGTTTTATTTTTTTGCCTTACGCAAAATCGGCTAATCATGTAGCCGTGTTAAAAGGTGTATCTAAAATACATGTAAATTTAAATTTTTCGAATTCGATTTTTTTGAGAAGTAATGCACAGACGTCCGAAATTTTTGTTCTAATATGCTTAGAAAAGTGTCCTCTTTCCTATAGTGCAGTTGAAATTGTGAAATTCGTGATGATCGTTGTCTGGCAGTTCTCCAGGTTTTAAATCTATTTTCAGGTTGTTATTACTTTTATTTGGAAGTTTGAGAATAAAACAATTTTTTTAGTTTTATTTGCTTACATCCATTAATCAGAAATTACCGTAAATTTCTATTAAAATTTTCAAAAAAATAAAAGTTGATTTTTGATCGTGATTACTCCTTCTACAATACATATCCAAGAAGTAACATGAGGCTTCCGCAGAAGCAGCACTGTCAGCTTAGAACTACATTTAATTGAACTGCAAGGTTATAATAATATACTAGTGATAGTTTCAAGATTACTCAAAGAAGATTTCTCGATTTAGAAAGATATTTTAATATATCGAGCGTATAAGAAGAACGTAGTTTTAATTGAGCTCTTTAATGTCGTACTTGTGTCTTCGTATATTGGTTAAAACTTTAACCGTGTTAATTTGTTTTAATTAAAAAAAAAATGGTGACTCGTCTTACACTATATTTTATAATTAGCTTTCTCAAACGAAAACGCCACGAGCCGCCACTGCTTAGTACTATAACTCTTAAAAGCCGCTACAAGGTTGCATGTAGCCGGGTAAACTTTAAACAGTATAATAATTATAATGTTACTAGTTCTAATAAATTTGGAGCTATACACACAAACCAGTTCGGATTAATTGTGAAAATAATTTTAATTTTCTTAGAAATTATTTTAACTTATTGTACATATTTTGCATTATTATTTGTATTGTTTGAAAATTTTAAGGTAAAATTTCCTGAATTAATAGCCAAAACTGTTAGGTTTACGTGAAATCCAAAACTTAATTGAGATTCATTAGATTTGGAAAATCAATTAATCACCTGATGGCTTTCTTTTGATGAAGAGGCCCTCACTCCAACTCTACCCAGCTTGAAAACTATGCAGGACTGTGCTTGATGTACTTTGAAACAACATGGTGCTCTAATATTTTTTGTTCATCCCGCATATACCGAACCAATTTTATCAAAATAGAATAAAAGATTTATGACGAAATATTAAATTTATGAAATCAATGTTCCTGTAGATAATTTGATTATAGAAACTAATTAGGAATTTCTTTGTCAATTTAACTTATTTTTGATTAAATTTCTTTCATAGAAATAGAAACGGTCACAAAAGTAATTTCCTAAACTAGAGCCCGAATTTATTCGTCTTGAAAGAAAACATTAGCTGACTGTGCAATTTCAAAGTGGTCAGAACATGAGAAAATCTTCCGTTATAATTTATAAACATAAAATATCGCTTAAGTCCAATATAATGTTATTACGCCACCAACAAATCTGTTTAAAAAATTACAATTTGTACAAAAATTATTTTACATTTTTCAATTCTCAAAAAAACGGTTTAATCATCCTGCGCGTTCGATAACAAATTGCAGCTATTATAGCGAAGACGAAAGTTGAATAAGTAACAATGGAAAAGTTTATGCAAAAATTTTCACTTTTTGTGGTACCAAAAAATTTAATTTAGGATTTTGCTGCAGATAAATGTTTTTGTCTCACTAATTTACTTGCGTTGTAATTATTGATAAGGGTGGCTTAATGTAAGTAGGTGCGCGATGATATCGCAGTTTGCTAATCAACTGTTTTCAGGATTTGTATTTGAATAATTATATGAGGATCATAAGGGTAGTTGCAAAAGTGAGTACAACAACTTTATCTCGAATAAAAATATATATACTTCTTTTTATTAAAATCCTATTAAGTGAGTCATAGCTTTTCGTGTTTTACAGAAGTCATAGACCAAGCTGTTTTTGAACGAAAAAAAAACATAAATTTCTATTTAATGCACAAGTAAAATAAACTACCCGCTCTGATTTTTTTGCCAAACCTTTTTTACTTTTAAAAAGAATTTGTTATTTTTCAAGTGTAGCCGTTATAGGCAGGCGTAACTACCAATATTGAACGGTATTATAAATCAATGTATAATTTTGAATACGTTTACAAATGCAGATTTTCAAAAATAAAATATTATAGTATGTATTATTTGTATTTGTTGATTTAAGAAGTTAAGAACAATGTTGAAAACTATCACTTTATTTGTTAATAATTAATGCAAATATCAATTACCAAGTTTGAATGTTGCAATGCTAGAAAAGCAGTCAAATTGGATGTGTCCTAATTTACGATAATCTAAGTTTATTAAATTTTCACTCAAAACAGATTTACATGATTGCTGTAAGTTAAACGTAAAATAAGCGAGTGTCACCGTACGTATAAAGTACTAATTCTTTTTGTAGCTATGAATTTTAGTGTGGACTCTTTTTGGTTTATCATTGCAAGTTAAACCAGATGTCACGATGAAACCAAAACGCTCTGCGAATAACGAGGATTTTGATAACGGCAAAACTTTTCTAAAGTGTGCTCATTTAAGTGTTAACCGGAAACAATGTATCAACACTAAACATTCGAACATGTTCGATTAAAATTAATGTAGAGCTGTACGAATTTTCCGCACCATTAGTAAAAGTAGCGCTAAGGTTAAGCGATTTAGTCGTTAACATATTTTTAATTATACTGGACTCTAAGTTACATTAATTTGTCATTCGGGATTAACTAAAATAATTTTGCTCATCATTTGTAGCAGTTGACTTTAATTTATTGGGATAACATGTGTACTCCAGTTTCTGCAATGCATTTTCGTACCTATTGCATAGCTAAATCATATCATAATGGTTGGTCGCATTCCTAGCATATATCATCCTGAAAATTTAGTTAAATACACCGATCTTTCTCACAAACAGAACCAACCCATGTTTCGGTTACACATAAAATGTTTACTTAAATGATGTTCATGGCATGTAAACCAAACATAAATACTGTTATTTTTTTTAGCCACAGTACACATTGTAGCTGTTTTATTATCTTTAAAGTTAATATTTCTAAAGCTCGGTATGTTTTGCAAATAATTTCAAGAAGTAGTATCGCGATTGATACCAAGCAATACGGTAATTCCATACAAAACTGTACAAAGTTTGCAAATTGAAAGCTGTTTGAATGATAGTTTGCTGTTTCTATAGAAATAGTATTAATAGGTAGACCTCAACTTCCGCAATAAAACTTCTAACACTTTACTAATTTAATGTGCAGCAATAACTATCAGCAAATAATCAGACTTCATGAAATGACTATTGAGTACATCAAATTTAAATGATATTATTACAAAGTCCACCTGTTTGAATTCTACACAAAACTGAAGTTATCAATAATTCTGTTAAATTTCCATCAGAATCCCACATCACAGACAATATAACATTAAAAGTTTAACCATTTGTAATTATACCAATGTAATACCAATGTAATTAAATTTGATAAATTAAATTTCATATATTATTGCATATTATATTGTCGTGTTACAAAATGATTTAACCGCCCTTGTTTTAATAGTTTTAAATTTGAATTTTGGATGGAAAACTTTATAAAATCTAAGTGCCGTTTCACAGTAACACGCGCTACGCGGCGCGTGTTGGTAAGCATTGTACCTTATGGTAGCTTTCACATAAGCACGCGTTGAAAACGCGCTACGAGCGCGTGCTATTTTATGTCCAGAGCAAACGCGCGACCCGCGCGCCTCGCGTAGGCACGCGAGGCCTGTTGGCATTGTATCTTATAGAGCCTTTCACACTCAACGCGCCTGACACGCGCGCGTAGATATAGGTTGCGTAGATATAGGCGTAGCGCGTAGCGCGTAGGCGCGTTTTACTGTGAAACGGGGCTAATGTTGGCGGAAGTTTTAGAAAAGTGGGGTTTTCTTGCCAAAGATGATCGCCGGAGCGGTCGATTGAATTTTGGCTTCGTAAAATTTGAGAACTTTTGTGCGAATGATTATTTAGTATTAATTTGAATTGATGGAAAATATTTTTGGCCGAATTCGACTGCACCTGAGATTTTTGATATTGTGAGTTTATTTTGGATATTTGTTTTGATTAAAGTAATTTTATTCGAATGAGCGATATTTTTATGAAGTTGTCAAAATTGGATTTTGGAGAGAATTAAAAACTATAATTGAATAGTGGAATTGAAATATTTGCATTGTGAAATTGAAATTTAAGAGAGTCATAATAATAATAATATAATAATAATAATAGTTTTATTCATCAACTCTTACTTACAATAAAAAGAAAAAATAAATACATTTCATAAGAAAAACTAAATACATTTCATAAAGCAAAGTCGATGAAGGGGCAAAACAATCAGCAAAGCTGCTTTTCAGTTCTACCCTAGCACGCATTTTGCGCAAGCATCAGAATCTTCTTGATCCCGCTTCTAAAGGAACGGCTGGTTCCGCCGGTCAAGAACACGTCCAGATACTTATTGTAGATCTCCGCCGCTCGGTACTCGAAGGAGCCCTGAAACTTAGTTGTCTTGTGAGACGGGATAGACAAGTTCCCGCTATAACGAAGATCAAGCTGATGGCGTTCAGATCTTTTCACCATCAACTCCAACAGATACCCCGGGCTACCACGCTTATACAAATTGTACAGAAAGGAAGCGAACAGAAGTTCAAAGCGAGCGTGAATCTTGAGGACACCAAATTTATTATAAAAAGGAGTAACGTGACTGCCAAACTCAATATCACAGGCAAACCTCATGCAAGAGTTCTGAAGAACCTGTAGTTTGTGTTTTAAGTTGGCAGTAAGGTATCCGTAATAAACCACACTGCAGTAGTCAAGGTGACATAATATTAAACTCTGCACCAGCTGCAACTTAATCGTCGGGGGAAGAAGATATTTGTACCTGTATAAGGATTTCAGTTTGTAGTATCCTATACCACAAATCTTAACAACGTGCGCCCCAAAACTCAAGTTACTGTCGCAAATTACGCCAAGATCCCTAACATTCTCACTAAACTCCAGTACGGAGCCATCAAGTTCAACGTCAAGAGATCGAGTGCTGTCGGCTAGAGTACAGCAGTATGTACTTCCCACACGTAAACAAACCGTTTTATTGGGGTTAAGGATTAACCCATTGTCGCCAGACCAGAGCTTAATAGAAGTTAAGTTATTATTCAAAGATTGAACAACACTGTCAACTAAGGTTGGTTTGTTAGAGAGATATACTCGAGAGTCATCAGCATACAAGTGTACACCGCAGTCGGAAGAAAGAACGCTGGAAGTGTACACCGCAGTCGGAAGAAAGAACGCTGGAAAGATCAGCAGTAAAAATGGCAAAGAGAAGCGGACCCAGAATGCTACCCTGCGGCACGCCACTGGTTATGGCAAGCTCACCGGACAAACATCCATTCAGTCTGACCCTCTGAGTTCTACCAGTCAAATAATTCCGCAAAAGAACAATGGTCGAGCCGGCACAACCGTAATACAGCAACTTAGAAAGGAGTAACTCGTGATTAATCACATCGAAAGCCTTACTGTAGTCCAAGAAAGCCACAATTGTTACCTTTGAATCGTCAATATTCCTGGCGATATCATTAGTAAACTTACTCAACGCTGTTGCAGTACTATAACCAGAGCGAAAACCAGACTGAATATCAGGCAAAATACTATTACACTCAATGTGATCTAGTAGCTGCTGGTGAAGAACGGACTCAAATACTTTTGAAAGAGCAGGCAACACACTAATTGGCCGAAGATCAGTAAATTTAGTGGCATTATTATTTTTAGCGATAGGCGTTATGATCGACTTCTTCCACAATGTTAGTATTACCGAATTAGTAAGACAAAAATTAATTAGATCAGTTAAGCTATCAAGACAAAAAGGTAAGGTAAGCTTCAGCATCTTAGCGCTACAGTTATCGACGCCTAAAGCAGCGGATTGTTGTTTAAAAATTGCAGCTGCTACCACTTCCGATGTGACAGGGTGAAATATCAATTCACCAGAAACAAGCGGGAATCGATTTTCATTGAAGTAAGCAATAACTTCCGGTTTAACGTCAGAAGAAGCAATGTTGGCAAAGTAACTGTTAAGTGAGTTGGGATCGTTATCATCAAGATTAATTGAGTGCTTGGATTTTGTATGAATGTTGGTCTGGTCGAAAACTTCCATAACTGTTTAGGGTTTCTCGATCTTTGATGAATTTGGAACTTAAAGTATGCCTTCTTTTCGTTTTTTATGGACATCGTAGTGAAGTTGCGCAAATCCTTATAATACTCGTAATCAGTAGAAGATTTAGACTTCATAAATTTTTTATATGCCCTATTTCTCAATTTTATCATGAGTCGTATATTATCGGTTAGCCAACCGGGTCTCCTTTTCTTTATATTAATTTGACACAAAGGAGCATGCAGATCAAAGAGACAATTGATCGCAGCATTAAAATAGAATAGTTCATCATCCACATTCGCAGTCCCACTACAAAGTGTCCAATCGATGTTGGAAGCATCGATGGCAAACTGTTCGGAGTCGAAATATTTGAAATTACGAAAAGTTAGAGTTTCTGGAACGGATGTGATGCTCTGAAGATTAAGACTGCAGCACACTAACCGGTGATCAGTCATATCGGATAAGTCGTACGTGTGAACATTGGAGTAGGATAAATCATCACTTAGACAAATCAGATCAATCAATGTAGCCGTAGATTGAGTTACTCTGGTAGGTTGATCAACTATTTGAGTAACATTGTAAGATGCAAATAATGACTGAATGGCATCAGACTGACGATTGACTTTCAGCAAGTCAATGTTGAGATCGCCCATCAGAATTAGATTATCGTATTCAACATAAAATTTAGACAAAGTTAGTTCTAACTCATGAAGAAACGATAAGGAAGATGTAGGAGGTCGATATAACGTGCCCACTGCATATGATTTTTTATTAATATACATTGCCAGCCACAATTGTTCCAGATCGCTTGTAACGTCATTGTTGACCACGACAAGATTGCACCTAATATCATTTTTAATGAAGCAACAAACCCCACCACCTCTAGAAGAACGGTCATTTCTATAAAGAGAGTAACCGGGAATGTCAAGTAAAGAGGAAGGAAACTGGGGTGACAACCAACTTTCAGAGATTGAAATAATTTGAAAGTTCTTCACAGTAACAAAGTAGGAAAAGTCGTCAAAACATTTAACAATTGATCTAATATTAATGTGACATATGAGGAAGTTATCAAGAGTGTTACAGTTAGTAACAGTACTGCAGGTGTTACTATCATGATGGTCTCCAAAAACGGACGCGCCAGAACACACAACAGAAGGACTCGGAGAAGCATTTGAAAGGGAGCATGATAGTGGAGCTAAGGAGCAGGCAGACCAGCTCCCTCGCTGAGAAAATTAGAATCCCCGGTGTTGCAATTGTTGTTGTTGTGTTGTCATTGTGTGGCGTTGTTAATATCACATTGAGTTCATCATTTAAAATTGTAAGTTTGATTTCGAACAAAGCAGAAAAATTTTGTAACTAAATAAATTCGATTGTAGGCAAATTTTAAAATCGAATTCTGATACTAACAGTAAAATTTTAACAAATATAGAATCTACTCATAGAAGAGTTGTTGCTCTTGAATGCAAGAGCTAGTGAAGGTAAAAATTTTGTGAAGTGTAGTAAAAGCTTTTTTTTATTAGTTACAAAATAAAACAATTCTACTACAATATATAATATTAAAGTACGACACCAGTTTACAAAATCGCAAGCTAGTAAATGCCATCAAATCAGCGCCATGAGAAAGACACGTAGAGAAGACATTGTGGTGGAACTTCAAGAAAGCTAGCAGCAAGCAGTTGAAGAACTAAACAAATTGATTAAGATAAAAATCGGTATCATAAATTCGTAGCAAATACAAGAGGACCATGTGGAGACGAGATGCCACAGATGTAGTGCACAGATGATGTGGGGCACACCATGATTCAAATGTAGCTCGCAAGACCGAACATCGTATTGCCTTAAAGCCGGTCACTTTGCAAGCAGCAGCACGAGAGAAAAGCTTTTTTGCCTCACTTGCAAACAAACGATTTGCGAACAACTAGTTTCCATTGCCCCGCAGCAAGAGAGCTCCGACGACAAACAAACCAAAGCAATCCTAGCCTCTAAACAAATAAATAGCAGATTCAATCACCAGGTTCCTCCAGATCAATCTAAACCACGAAAGACACAAGACTTGCTCTTACATACCAATAAACAACTAGACACAAACTAATGATAGAAAAGCAGCAATAGTAACGACCAACCAAGTTGGCATCCTACAGGGGGGAGCGGGGTCGTGCTTTATATGGGTAGAAATAACCGAATTTATAGTATATTTATGTTATTTTGCACCAAACTTTGACTTGGACGAATACCAAACAAAATTATAGAAGCTAAAAGACAGCTGAAGATCACAAGTCAAACCTTTAGTTATCTATACTTTACTTATATTAATGCTAAGACTACTAACTGGAGTTTATCAACTATACCGGTAGAAGGAAAGTACTCGTAGTATAAGAAAACTTCCGAGAAAAGACGAAAATCTATGAAAGTGAAAGGACGATACCAAGGGAATCAGAAAAACAGATTGTCAAAACTAAGTCGAAAACTGGAAAAAGTGGAAAAAGCCACGAAAATATGAAGACGAATAAAGCTCCAAACCTTGACGAGGTGCCGGCTGCAATACTAAAAAAGATCTTTAATCATTACCCGGAGGTTCTTCTGAATTATTACAATAGAATTTTAAAGAGTGAAATATTTCCAGAGGAGTAGAAAAGGGCAAAACTGGTCTGGATAAAAAAAGACAGTAAACTTCTAGTCAAATTAAGCTAATACAGACGCATCTGCCTTCTTAATCGTCTAGGTAAACTGTGCGAACGTCTGATGGAAAGTAGAATTACCCAAGAGAGGTATTCCAAGATTTGGGAGACCTGACTGAGAATCAATATGGATTCCATAAAGAAAGATTTACAATACAAGCTCTAGAGTCTAGACAGTATAGTAAACACTATAAGAGGAAACAAAAAACCCTAGATGTTAAAAACGTATTTAACTCCGTTAAATGGCAGCGTATCATCGAGGTATACTCACAACTAGAGGTATAATAATGACGAATAATGACGAAATATAAAAATAACCTCATATGAGATATAGCTTATATTTTTTTTTTCAAAAAGAACTCTTATAATTGACAAAAAGCTTTGGAAAAGCACCATCCAATTAACTAGCGGAGTCTCACAGGCGTCTCTTGCCCCACTGATATGGATCTTCAAATCGAAGGTGTCTCCACCTCGAATCGAGTTATTTGGATTCGCGAACAATATTTTCATGGTGGTGGACCAGAATGGCTTCAAGGGCGTCGTCTACTCAAACTCAAAAAAGGTTACTGTGTAGCGTAGCAGATTCTATCATGACCTATGCGGCTCAATCTGGATCGAGGCCTCAAAGACGTATCAACTGAAACTGGAAACGGTACAAAAAATGCATTGAAAATTTTCCAAGCGTATAGGACAACATCCACAGACGTACTTCTCGCTCTCGCGTCGCAAATCTCGGTTGACCTAAAGGCAAAAGGCAAAGCCGATTTACAGACATTTTAAAAAACTTTTAAAATCAAACCAAAATGGCAAAACAGATGGGACAAATCTACAAAGAGAAGATGGACTTATAGATTCCTACCTAGTCTAGAACCTTGGATCTCAAGAAATCAGAACAAACTAAGATACGAACTAAAATATTAAGCCTCTCTTTTTTTAAATTAATAACCTAAATTAAACCAATCGGAGGTGCTCTACTTTACGGATAGGTAAACAAAAATGATTTTTATATAGAATATAATCAATCGAAACTAGACGGCAACCAACAATTCAGAATTAGTTTTAAAAAAATCAACAGCTAGAAGCCGTTCTATAAAAAATGGAGGTTTTACAGTAATAATTACTTTCTTCTACCATTCCTTATTAATCAAATCCCATTATTACGGTAAAGAGCATATTGAAATATGTATCTAAGTATGTGTAGTTCCAAGTTCCAAATACGTATACACATATTTGAAATCGTAAAATCGTGAAAAGTTTTTTTATTTTTCTAAATGCCACAAATTAATACATCTTGACATAATAATATTATCGTTTGGCTTGTAAAAGCAGCTGGTAGATGTCGGTAGACTTGACCATTACAAGAAAACTTTTGTCGCCTACTGAATAATTGAAGTGTGCTAATAAAAACAAAGCACAGATATCTGTCACAATAGCTTTAATGGCAAAGCATGGGAAAAGTTATTGATACCCAATTTTTAAAAACCTGGCTTATTGCTACGCGATTGTCAATGCCGGGTAAAATTTAATTAAATAAAATATTTAATCAAAATATAAAGAAAGTTGGAAGTTTATTACAGGATAACTTAAAAATAAATGTACACAACACACAACTTCCTGTTTCCAGCCACGTCAACTAGCTCGTGACATTTCGCAATTGAATTTTTCTTATTCAAGTGAAAACTGCCAGTATAAATTTTTATTGGTTGTTTTTGAAAATTGGTTTATCAGTAGAGTTAATGTTTCACTTCCTGTCTTCTTAACCTAACTTTACTTTGCTAAACAGAATCTTGATTTAAGTTTTAATTTTATACAAATTGATTTTCAGAACAGTGTGGGCTTGTTAATTTGTGAATGAGAATTTCTAGTTAACAAATTGACCGACCCGACGACAGTACAATGAGAAAGACATATAAAAATAAGAACCTCATCATGACTAAAACCTCCGGCAAAATTACTTCGGTATAAATTCAAACTGGAAGTTGTTTACCTAACATAAAATTAATTGCTTCTTTGCAGAAAATCAAACAACAAATGTCAACAATGTATTTTTAAATATTTTTGACGTGGAACAGAATTTAAATCTAACCAGAGCTGAATTTATAATTATAATTCTTTCTATAATTCGCACAGCCTTCTCAATAATTAGATAATATCCATAATATTTGACACTCAGAATTCTCGTTAATATTTTAACACTATCGAAGGAAATTAATTTCTTTTCTGCTTATTTAAAATTGCCATTCTACTTTCCAGACAACTTTATCTGATCTGAAAGTAGGTAGTAAAATTTACTTGAAGGGGCTTATAATTTAAAAAACCCACTTGGCTTTATTTAATAGAAGACAGTAGAATATTCACCATCAAGTAATTGGTGCTTAAATAACTTCTAAACTTTTCAAGATCTTTACTCTTCATTGTTTGCTTTCTCATGTTTCCTTGTCTTTGGGGTTCATTTAAAGTACGTAGGAAATCTACAGTTTAATTCATTTCAAAGAGTTTCTCAATACAGATTACCTAGATGGTTGTCATAATTCGCACCACCCCCGTTAGCCTTTAAGTATAACAGGGGCGGCATCTCAAGTAGTACCCATAGGCGACAATTTGGTAAATCCGTCCTGGGAGGTCCGAGGATGCCAGACCTAAATTAACTGCCTTGGCTGATTAGCTACCAACAAGTGCTACACTAAAAACAGTACCTAACTACAATCATATCGAACAGTCAAACACAATCATTTTTTTGTTTTTTATTCATTGCACCGGTAAAGAAGCGGCTATGGTCATTAAAAAAAAGAAGTGTCTGGGAGGGGGCCCCCTCTTGGCTGCGCCACTGCACTTTCAAACTTACCCTAAAATACCATAAGGAAAGCTGAGTTTGGCATGGTGGCACTTAAATTTCAAACTGACAAATATTAGAACCGACAATAATACTCAGTCTTAATCCCCCCTCTCATATTTTTGCCATCTTGGTGCATTTACCTCGAAGACAATTTCCATTATCTTATATTTCTGTTTCCTCAGTTTACAAATTATTGCAAGTCAAGTGCGGTAGTGCACATTTGACCTGCAATACTTTACTCGGTATTTAATTAATTTTTTATTCAATAAATTTTAAAGTTATCTAAATATTATTTATACACATAAACAAATATGACTAATAGTCATCAGTTTTATTTTTAAATTATATTTATATTGAAAGTAAATATAAAACTGAAATATTTTTTATAAAAATTAAAACCACATAGCAATAAATTCTTTATTTGCTCTTCTATTTGTAATAATTAATAAATTCTTTCTATATATAGTTATCATGCGACTGCTCAATCGATTTTCACCAATGCTGGATGAAATTCATCTTTTGATCTGAGGCTTCTAAAAGTACGGAGATCTTTCTATATTACACATGCTTAGAGGTAAACATGAAAATCTGCAGTGCGTTGTAGAATGCAAATTTGAACATGTTTTATTAAAATTTAAAATAAATCAGCGAAAGGAAGTTTATACCATTTTAACCTAAAAGATAAATGTTTCGGATCGATAATCAAACAATTTTATTAACTTTTAGTTTTTAAATTTGTTAAATTTGTTCTAGCGGATCACATTTGTTGCTATTTCTCTGCCAACCTGTTTCAGAACTGAAAATGTTTATAATGGTTACAAAAACATTTTACATTACTATGCAGAGCAAATATTATACAACTACATATATTGTACGATCGAGGATTTACTATTTAAACACTTAGAATTTCAGCATTGGATGGCAAAAATAAAGTATAGATATTCTTAAGAATCTCTTTGTGAAAGTAAGAAAGAGTAGAAAAATAAGGTTTGTACTTATACCACATTTACATACATAGCAGTACTGTCATTTAATAAACTTTATTTGTAAATAAAAATTTTTCAGGTCATTATAGAGTGGTTTCCCAATACTTTTAATGTAGCGGCCGCTACTGAGAGCTAAATGCAAAAGCCAAAAATAATTTTATATTTAAAAGTTAGGTTATATTTATATTATAACAACTTTTTAATTATTACTGATTGTAATATACTAATTTTCTACTTAAATAAAACATTTCTATGTTACAGCTAATAATAATAAAACAAACGATTTCTAAATTTAAAATGGCAATAATAATTATTAGTATTTACCAGTGGCGCAGCCAGGATTTTGTTATGGGGGGGGCTAAAAGATGCGAGCTGTGCCGAAGGCGAGCGCCGCAGGCAAAAAATTTTTGAAAAAAGGGGCGTGGTCATCTTATTTTTGAGTATAATTATTGTGTTACCACTATTACCTACCTTAAATTAAAGTGAAAATTAAAGTACGGCATTTCCGAAATAACTCAGGGCGAAAGATTTATCATTGATTTTTGTTGCCAATCTTTTTATTGTAATATACCTATCTTTATTGGAACGAAGTTCCTTATGGGAGGATGCGAAGGGGGTACCCTAATCGGAAAAAAACGTCCGTAACGAAAATGCGTAAGATTTTTATATCGTTCGATAATTACACCATCTGGTGATCAAAAGTGGAACATCTGCTCAGCATTAGTACATATTCCGAAACCACGAGTCATAAGTTTGCAAATTTCTCTAGAAAAAAAGTTGCCTTCACCGGGATTCGATCCCTCGGCTAAAATGTGTAGGCGGAGCCCTTTGCTCTACGCCACAATGGGTATCGTTAAAATTAATAGTGATAGGCTATATAAGCTACTCTTGGTGTCCCACGACACCACATTTTATATTTTTTTTCAATAAATAGCAGCCTTAAAGTTAAGAATTGAAACTGATTGCTAATTATCCATAGTAAAGTTATTTTGTATTTAAAATTTCCGTACACACTAAAAATCCGTTGACCACGCCTCTACCTGCGGCCCCCCTCTCTTTGCGCCGGTCCACCCTTGTTAGCTCTTAAGTATAACAGGGGCAACATCTCAAAGTAGTGCCCATAGGCGACAATTTGATAAATCCGCTCTTGGAGGCCCGATGATGCCAGACTTAAATTAACTGGCTTGGCTTTTTGGGTTTTTTTTCATTGCACCGGTAAAACAGCGGCTATGATCATTAAAAAAAAGAAGAGTGTCTGGGGGGGGCTATAGCCCCCTAGCCCCCCCCCTTGGCTGCGCCACTGGTATTTACTAATAAATTTAATTATCCTTGCTGGTCAGCATTCACTGGATGTAAATGTTCTTGGATGTGCTTTTAAATGTTGTTAGACGTTTTGTTAACCTGAATAACAAACAACTTAGGATCAAAAAGAGATTTTCGAGTTCTTCCTTGACAATACAGTTAACTTACTTTAATTTTATTTACTTTAATTAATTTAATAATCTTCTCAATTGTAGAGAAGATCATAGCAATATTTTGTAACAAATTTTAATAATTTGTTTTCTTTTGCCTTGCGCACGTCACTGCGTTTAAGCTTAGCGCGACGCCTATGATTTTTCAAAACTGCGAGTTTTGATAATGCTTTCGCTAGGTCGTTTTGATAACACGTTTGACACGGTTAAGGTGATATCTCGTCTGTATTAGGTAAAATATTTTTAAATTTTACATCGGTTTTTTATCATTCATTGATTTTAGAAAGCACCTTTATTTTTATTATAAATTTGGATACACCAACTATTCCGATAATAATTGAATAAGAACAAAAAATTGCAAGAATTGAAATATTTTTAATCACAACTGCTTATCATTATAATTTGGTTTGTGCCATTTTGGATTAATTACGGACGGAAATTTTTAACGCAGTTGAAGATTCTTTATTTTCTTTATTTTACATCACGTCTCGAAGTTGTGACTCCCAGAGTTCCTCCTTTTTGGTTCAAGTGCAGGGGTACCGCAGACTTCCAAGCGTTAACGGCTCAACGTCATTTTTCCCGAAGTTCGAGAGCTGGACAACGATTGCGATTACTGGCATCACTTCATAAGCTGTTGGTTTCTGTTAGGTGGAAAATTTTGTATTAATAAACTTTGTAATTACCCGGGTAAGTGTTTTTTCTTTTCTAACCCAACGAGCCACTTTTGCGAGCAGCTTTGATTTCGACACCATAATATTTTTGAGTGTCATCATAGTTTTCGACAATGGTTTGTCAGTGCACCCGAACATTCGTTTGAGGACGATTTTTTTTTGTCATAACTTTTTGCCAACTACGCCGAGAATTGTAAACGATTGACAATATTTTATACTTTTTTGATCTCTTGTATTTGGAGTTAATAAATACGCTTTGCTTTAATTTGTGTTTCTTTTCGGAGAAGCCGTACTGCAGTATTCAATTGAATTCACACTCTCGCTCACCGCCCTAAATCGGTTAGCTTTAACATCGTGGGCCTCTTCACTATTTTTTTACAAATCTGGATTTTTCCAGAGTGTGAAGAAAATACTGTCTTCCTGCAAGGGCAGGTAGAATTTTTATTTACAATTTTATGTATTAAAATACTTCCACATTTTGGTATTTTAGTTTGTCAAAATTTTTATAATTTCAACTTTTTTACTTGTAGAAAAATTCTTAAATAAAACACAATGCAAATTATATCTTAACTAGTTGTATAAATAGCTATTTATAATATTTAACAAATCTCATCTCATATTTATCAACCTCAATTTTAACAAAAATTTTAAATCAAAACCAAAGTATAAAATGATTTCACATTCCAAAATCTTAAATTGTAAAAAAATATACGACAATGGTTTTTTGTATTTTTTTACTACTTTTCCAAGCATTTTAAAGTGCTCCGGACTAACCCTCAATTGTGGGAGTTAAGACAGTCGTATGGATTCAGATGGATTCAGTCAGGATGGATTCAGATATTTTGACACAAATGCAATGAAATTTCAAGTATGTGGTAAAACAAATTTTTTTATCAGCAATAAAAATATATTAACTCAGTTGCAAAATGTTCAATAAAAATTTGCGATCCAACAAAGCGTTGCATGGATAACTTTGTGTAAAATGTGCAAATTAATGATAATGAGATTGAATAGTAATGATAAAACAAATTATAGCAAATTCTTTCTTGTTATCATTAATTTAGTGTAAATAAATGTATGATTCTCAGATTATTTATAAAACAAATTGTAAAAAAAATAAATTCTGTTAATTAAAATATTTTTTCCTTAAGACCCGCTACCGATCGAAATAGTTCGCGTGATCACCGATTTACCACTGGTTGTTATAGCTTCCACCTCTGCACCCGCGAAGCGCTTCCTTCTTTGTTCATTAGAAAAATTAAATGATTCTTCCTTCCTTCCTTCCAACTTCCTTTCATCAAATTTTAGAGAGTGTTTGATCTTCTTTTCGTGGACCACAAAATCTACTACGGTAAATATTTTTTTTGTTAATTATTCAATTTTTCTTTCTTGAAATGTGATTACTTATCAATCAACTAAAATGACAGTTTTTTTTAACGTTGTCCGATTTTCAGATTGTAAGGAGTTTTCGTTGAAATAACCAAATACTACTGCGGCAAACATCGTTTTCTGTTATTCCTCCTTTTGATTACTTCAATGGTCAACCAAAAAAAAACATTCCGGATCTTCGCTCGAGATCATATTATTATGCTGACTTTCAAAAATCTTCCAAGAACCTGACCTTGACACACTTTACGCAAATTTCATGTTTGACTTATTTTCTCGACGGTCGCGGTCGTACGCATTCCTCTTTCTCCACTTCTTGTTCTTCCTATCACTAACTTTTTATCTTAATTTTCAACGTTTCCGGCCCCGCTAAATTTGAATTTTAACAGAAAAGAAAATTTTGTGTTTTTGTAAGTGTTAAAGTAACATAATTTTTCCATTATGGTTGTTTTGCAACTTCTATACAACTAATTTTGAATAATCATATATATAATAATAATAATAATCATGTATCTCATTGCAAATTTCAGAAACGTACAGGGTAACTACAAAATTTATTGAGCTTGCAAAACTCACCTTGAAATCGACCATCCCGCACTCCAGCACCTTGAAACACCACAATATGTTTAAAATATAATTTAAATATATAATATATATATATATAAATATATATAAAATATATAATATATAAAAGAGGCAAGAGTAATGCGACCCAGAAAGAGATGGGACGACCAAGAGTGACGTACCGGACAACAAGTCTAAAACGTGCAGATGATGATGATAGTTTTAAAAATGATTTTTAAAAAATTATGTTCATTTAATTTAAAAGTGATTTGTAAAGTTTTTGAATTTGAATTGTAAATTATATTTCGTTAAAATAAGCTTAGAAATAGAGTGGCTTTTTTGCCAAAATAGCCGACGCAACGGACGTTTAATTTGTTGAATCCGCTAAATTTAATTTAATTTAATTCACTTGTAAGTGAATAATTTTTTAAATTGTATAAGTGAATTTTTGAATAAAAAGTTCTTTAAATTGAAATTGATTAAATTTGGTATAAATTTAACAAATATTTAAAAATTTGTCGAAGAAAAGACAAAATTGTTGATAAGGCTGCATGCCGGTAACATGGAAGTTTAGCGTTACCGTTTTGAAAAGTTGTGTTAAAATAAAGCTTAAAAATTTTTAAAATTAGATAATTTCTTTTTATTTCAAAATAAAGAACTTGCAAGCCTATTTTATAAATTGAATAAGTTTCAAAAAATTTTAAAACAAATTTTAGAAGTTTGAACAAGGAATCAGAAATGTAAAGACAAATAAAATGATATTCGATATTAGTAAATGAAAATTCGATCTGCTGTAATATACTTAATGTGAAAATCTCTTTTGCTTGTTTTATTTATTGCAGCTAGAACTAATATATAATATGGTTAACTAATATAATATATATTATTTCTTACATTGCATATATTTTCAATTCAAAATTCATAATATTAATTTAGCAATTCAACTTTAATTTTAATTTTACAATTTCCTATCTATGCTAAAATATGAAGAAAAAAGTTTAAACATCTTACTTGAATTTTAAGCTTTAGTTTAGCTTTTATCGTCTAGAATCAATGAACAAAATATTGCTTTAAAGAGGGTTATTCCCTAAAGAGTTGGACTTGGACAAAAATTTTATTAAAAATTTCTCTTAGCAAAGTGTTTGCTACACCACTTCAGAGATTCTCTATGGTTGCGAGAACACCCTATATATAAAATGAATTATATCTTAGAGCGCTTCTTCTGTTTAAAGTTTATAAAAATATATGAGCTCTCAAAAGCACTGAATTTGTAATTACTGTAATAGTAAATAATTTGTTTCATAATACTTACATTACAACAAATAAAATGTAGATTAATCCTGTATATCTCAGCACATTTAGATACCATGAAATATTACAATTGGGCATTTTTCAAATATTGTAATTTTAAATTGCAATTAACGCTTTAAAAAGACTTTTTAGTTGATTGGTTTAAAAATTTTTAAAATAATGTTAATTACTGATTTTGGCATCAAGTAGATAGAATTTTATTTTTTACAATGATCAAAATAATTTAACTTTTCAAATACGATTGAATTTAATTGTAGTATAACTGTTCAAGTCTTTTACATAAATTTCTAGGTTTATTTGATGAAAATCTGAAATTCAAAACACAATGTTTTAACTGGGTGTAACAAAATATAATCATTTAATTAAATAGTTTTTGTCCTTATTATAAGTAATTTTTAAAATTACTTATTACTTATAATTAAAATTTTGTCAGTGGTAGGTAGTAACTTTCTGAAGTAAAATCGACTACTTGATTTTAAAAACTGTTAGGTTAAGTTATATTAAGTAATATTATATATTACTTATTATAATAATATAATAATATAGTATTATAATATAGTAATATTATATATTACTTATTAGTTTAATTAAATTACTTGAAATTAAATAATTCTTAAAATGAATGAATCTAAAATTAAAATTTCGATGAATCTTTTTATGTTTGATCATGACCATCAAAGTCGACCAGCTACTGTTTGTAGTTACGAAGATAATAATTAATAGATGTCGATAGCGTTTATTGTTGCAAGTGAATGTTTTCGTTATACTAAATAAGAATTTTTGAAAATGTACCAAGAATTAATATCATCCAGACAAACAATTCTCATAAACATAAGTGTAAATAAACAAAAGTGCGCCCCAAAACAAACACTCAAAAGTGCCCGCGAGTTCTCCCCTCCACCCCGCCACGCCAAACTCATCAGCCACAGTGAAAAGACACTTAATAACGGCCGAGACGGCCCTTGCGCTTCCTTTTCCAAAAACAATAAACCACGACCGGCACGGCTAACCATCAAGCTGTGCATCGAGAAAACTCACAAACGGCAGACCGGCGGATCCCAGGATCCGCGACGTGTACCAGGTTTTTCAAACCCAACGCCAAAGTTCAAATCACCAGATGAAGAAGATAAAGGCGCAATGCCAAATGCTCCGCATTTGCCATCATCGTCACCTCACGTCACGTCAAGAATTAATACACTCTATTCACAAGTAATAACTTTCCAAGTTAACGCAGTATTTCTATAGAGATGCTAAAATTTTGAAAACCTGGTTTATTGCTACGCGATTGTCGATGCCGGGTAAAATATAAATAAACAACAGCGAATTATAGTTGGCAAGTATTTAAAATTAAAAACCAAAAACCTAAAACTTACTTGTGCTTGATTGAAAACAAAGCGTATAAATAAATGAAAAAAAATAATTGAATTTTGCCACAAATTGGTGACAAGCTCAATTTTTTCTACATTGCATTATGACAAAAATATGTTTTACAACTGACAAAAACTCTTCAAAAATTCTTATAAAAATACATAACTTATTTATTAATAAGTTCATAAATAACTTAATTTAACTTTTTTTGACGCGTAAATTTTACAGTTGCCGGGCGGAAAAAGTTTGTATTTTAATTTGAATAAAACTTGTCAAATTTCAAATTTTACATTTTATAAAAGACCAGAAAACGAGATATACTGCGCTTTAAATTCTTCTTACGGCGGATAACACTGCTGTGATCAAAAGTTCGATATCAATCTGCGGGCTATGGTGAAGGTAACGGAAAACCACCTCAATAATTATGTTTTGGCTTAATCTAAGTGTATGGTACTCAAAAAATTATTTTACTTATTATACAAATGTGACATTAAATTATTCAAAATCTCAATGTGACCTTTTAATATATGTACATATCCAATACAAAGCAATAGCAAATCACCAAATGTAATTTTCCAAGAATATATTTCTCAACATTTATAATAATTTATGCTTGCCGTGCTGAGCACACTTTAAACAGTGGGTCTTTGATGTATGTGAAAACTCTTTAAACTCACATTACATGCATAGAAGAAAGAGTCGCAACGTCTTTAGCACAAAGAGTAATGACGAAAAAATTGAGGGGGGTTAGTTAATAAAAAACAAATATTTGAATTACCAATATCTAGTGATACTTTAGCTAGCAGCCAAAAAAAACTCTTCAAGTGTAACTTTAGCTTTGCTAGATTGAAAAAGTACTAAAATTACACTATTTTTTTAAGTGCTATATGAGCAGCTGTTTCTGGGAAAATAGCAAAATAGCTTGTTTATGCAATTTAAATTTAAAGATATTTTAGTTGAGATGGTAAATAGTCTGTAAACGGATTAAAGGTTCAAATTTGCTTCTACGCAGTAAGAGGTTTTCTTTCAATATTTCATATGTTATAATTATAAGGGTAACAGGATATCATGTTTAAAAGCAGATTCCAAAATGCCTTTAGAACATATTACAGATACCAAATTTTTTATAGAAACAAAAAAATGCACAAACGCTTTTGAGAACTAAAATGTTTAAAGTTAACACAATATAAAGACACCGTATACTATCACAAACGTTTTCACCATACTGTGACATCATCAGACCCTAGTTCAATCTACAAATCAAATCGCAATCTTAAAATATTATTATATAATCAAAATAAATATTATTGCACAAAATAATAAAAATTTTACGGAGCCAAAAATTAATCAACCGCTCCGGCAGCCATTTTTGGCAAAAACCCCCACTTTTCTAAAACCTCCGTCTACCTTACATTCACAAAATTCACCCAGCAAATTCAAATTTAAAACTTAAAAATTATTAAAATTTCACAACATATCAACAACAGGAGTGGGCTAAAATCGCGTTGTAACACGACGTCTTTTACTCCCTTGTGAATTTTATTAATGTAGCGAAGGTCATTCACAAAATTCACAAAACTCCTTATCGTGCTACAAATCAGAAATATCAAAATAAATTTCACAATTTTAAATTAAACGATTGTCAATAGAAAAATTCAAATTCTGATCTCAAATTTTTCCACTTCTTTATCCAAATCTCTTGTTCTTATTTATTTCTCTTTTAACCTTCCACAACATAATCTTAACTAAAGGTGTCCATTTCTTTCGCATCTTTTTCTACTACCCCTTATTTGTTCAAAATTTCCAAATCTTTTTTCTCTTTTCCGATCCAGTTCTCGCCGAAGTCAACACTTGAAGTCGTCTATCTTTTTAATTTAAATTGCTTGCTCTTTTTTCTTAAATAATTCTTTCCCTTTTTGGTTTTCTCCTTCTAATAACTTGTGTTTTTTTTGTTCTTTTCGTTCCAATGATTCTTCTCTTTCCAATAATTATTTTCTTTCTACTTCTTCTTGTTCTTTCTTCTTTTATAAATAATTATTTTTTTACTCATCTTCTTATATCAGTGATTCTTTTTTTTGTTTATCATTCACGTTGTCTATAATTTCTTCCTTTGTGTGTTTCATTTTTTTTATTGCATATCTTTCCAATAATTTTGTCTATTTTTTTAGTAACTTTCTTTCTTTTAGTTCCTGTGTTTTCGTTGTCTTTATTCCCGTTCTTTTCTGTCTTTTTGCTCTTTTTTTCTAATAATCGTCGTTTTTTTCTTTGTCTTTGTCTTTCTTCTTTTTCTTTGAGATATTTTATTAGAGCCATTAACTCCGCCATCGTTCCCATTTCGAAGCCGTTGGACGTCAAAAAATTGATAAAAAATAAAAAAAACGACTCTGCACCATGGCGGCAAAAAGTTAATGTGGATTAAATTTTTCAAATTATTTTCAGTTATTATTCAATTATTCAATTATAAATCTTTTTATAAATTTCTATACCTTGTCGAGGTTCGAACCTTCGACTTCAAATTAGCATTCGTTCGTTAAATCAGCCAAGCCACACGTCGGCTTTCTTTAAACGTAATTTTATCCACGAATATCTAGTTACAATTTAATTTATAAATTTAAATGTATTTGCAAATTATCGCAGGAATAAAAATTCTCAAGAAAATGGCAATTGCTATAGCAGGTTACAGCTGTCGACCTTCTATCAATTTAAATTTTGTCGTTTCCTTGATAAACTATCTAGAATCTTTAATAAACTTTTTACCAATTCCAAATAAACCGCATCCAATAAAAAAATTTACCATTCATCCAAAAAATTCACTTTAATCATAAAGTAAAAAAATCAAAACTCACAACAATCAAAAATCTTGGCTGCGGTCACTTTCGATCACAAATTCTCTCAAACAAACTTCTCTTCAAAAATATAAAAAAAAATTTCAATTGCAAAAACTATTCGCACAAAATAATCAAAATTTTACAGAGCCAAAAATCAATCAACCGCTCCGGGGGTCATTTTTGACCAAAAACAACTCGTTCTTCTAAAACTACTGCCAACTTAACATTCAAAAAATTCACCCAGCAAATTCAAATTTAAAATTTAAAAATTATCAAAATATTCACATTCAATAACAGGAGCGGCCTAAATCACTTTTTGTAATATATTGAGATGAATTTAAAATCAAACCAGATAAATTCCTGAATCCAAATTATAAGTTACAAATTTATTTCGAATTACAAAACAAAATTTTCTTTTACACATTTTACCTCAAAATTAAAAATATTTCGATTTAAATAAACTGGATGAGTGTATTAACCACCGTAGCTTTGAACCGTACAAGTTTGTACACTCAAGAAGGTTCCATTTGTTAATTTTGTAATTTGCAGTTTATAGTTTTATTTTAGTTTATTGTACATTATTACTTTTAAAACGTTTAAAGAGTGCGCGAGGTTAATAAAAAAAAAAAAGGAAAATAATAATCAAGAGGGAGCGTGAAAAAAAGAGAGTAGTGAGGGTATTAGTATATTATCTACGCGGGAGATATGAGATGCATTACCGGCGAAAGATTTAAAAGCCAGAGGGCCGTAGGCCCGAAGGCTTTTGAATCATGAGTCCGGTAATGCATCGTTATCTCACAAGTTTGATATACTATTTTATCTACTTCCTTGTTTAAATAGCATTTAATAATAAATAATAATTAAAATAATTTACACTTGACAAATGAAAACATAAAAAGCTGTTTATCTCAAAAACGAGACAAGATATCGAAAAAATAACTCAAAAATGTCCCCCCCTAGCCTTCACACCCCCCCGCCGAGGGTAATGTTCTCGCTACCAGATGCATTAATTAGCGCGCCCTAACTCCAAGAAATATTGATGAAAACTCGATTGAAACAAATAAAGTTATACAAGTTATGAGAAATCTAGTGATTGAAAAATAAAACAAATGAGTAATTTGTCAAAAAAAATTGTGTAATTGAACAACGATTGCCGACGAAATCAAAAAATAAATATGAAATACAGTATTTTATTTTATTTTATTCATGTTTATGTGCTTGTCGTGTAGTTATTGTAGTTAGTGCGGGTATTACATATGTCAATATATAAACGTCAGATAATATTACCTCCCTTGGGAATTTTACAAATATTAATCAATGCAGTAAGTAACCGCGATCATATCCACGCCATTTGATGGAGATAAGTACGCATTTATTTACCGGAAGTAGATAAAATAATAAACCAGGTTCCAGCTGGATTTTGGAGAGAAATTGATCTCTCGAAATTTAATTAAATAAAAAAACAAAGAGAAAGAAAAGGACGATTAATTTCGAGAAGAAGCTCTCAAAAGTATAAAAAATAGAATTGTTGAAGTGGTGTGGAAGTAAAGTTTGGAAAGAGGATTCCTAGAGAAGAAATAACTGTGGCGAAGCAAAGAACGGCGGCGATAGTAGAAAAGGAGGGAAAATAGTAAAAAAAAAAGGTATTCCGTTAACGGTATATTTAAAGTTTAATTTTATTAGTTTAAGTTTCTGTTTCTGTTCATGTTTTATGTTTATAGAAAATAAAGGTACGGTGATTAACCATTCAGTTTTATTTTCAAAATTAAAAACGTTTAGATTGGTGACCAAAACTCCAAGTACCACCAGGGAATTTATCTGGTTGAAGTGAAAAAAAAAAACACGACAATATGTTGCACTGAACTAATAGGTGCAGTTTCGATATACGATACTCAAAATAAAAATTATTATCTTGTGATCTTTCTGTATTAATTTTTAATAGTAAATAGTAATTAAGGGTAATTACATTAGGGTGAAGACTGTCTCAACCAAATGCTTCAATCGCTAGTTCAATCCTAGATTGAATAAAGATCGAAAGAGAATCCTGCTAAAAAACCTTATGCAGGGCGAAAGACCTTGATAGTGAGATATTAAGAAAAAAAAATTTATTTGTTTTTTATAACAGCTCTCGTACTACTGATATTTCCTTGCAACTCTTGAAAATCAGGCCCTAAAGTTTAAAAACTGCTGCCGTAAAATTTTAAGTTGGGCTTTAACGGAACTGTATAACTTAACGATTTATTTTATTTATATTATACATCATAAAAAAAAACATCTTGAAACCGAATTACCGCATTAGTTTAAGTATTACATACGGGTGGATTTTGTATTATTACCAATAAAATGTTGACTTTTTTTAAAATAAATTTCCTTAATATAGTGTTTTATAAAAAACGTGATGCTGAATTAAGTTCTTTGAAACAGAACACCCTGTATAGGTTATAAAATCATTAAATCAACTTTTATTAACTCAAATTGTATATTATGATTTCTTAAGTGAATTCTCAACAGCGTTGTGATGTAAGCTACTTTCGTATTTAAAATATTTAAAACTGCTAAGTCGGTTAATAAGGTTTTCCTTCTTTTTAAACAAAATTTGTTATCCTTTCCTACGATTTTATTTCAAAAATTGTTATATTACATAAATTGAGTTACACATTAAATAATTTTTACAGTAAAATAAAATCGTGATGATTTTTAATTTCAGGTGGATATATTTTTCATATATCCAATTCACAGATGGTCACGTCGACCAACTACTGTGCATAGTTACGATAAAAAGAAGTAGATGTCGGTATTGTTTACTACTGCAAATGAATGTTTTTGTCCAAGTGTAGAAAAGAGCTTTAAAGTGCATGAAAATTCAGACTCCCTAATCACGAATCAGTGAAAATGAAGTTGGTGTCACAATGATACCTAGTTTTTGAAAACCTGGCTTATCGCTACGCGATTGTCGATGCCGGGTAAAATATAAATAAACAAAAGCAAATAGAAGTTGTCAAGTATTGAAAACAGGAAAACTGGCTTACTTTGTGGCCAATAAAAAAAAATCATAAATTTGTATATACATTTTAAAATGACTAAAAAGAGTTATCCTATAAAAATTCTGTAACATAAAAGCATGGATTAATTTTAAAATAAAAAAGAAAACTGACAAGATACGCTCATGCACATAATACCACCTACATAGAATAACATTCCTTCTTTGAATATAAATTACATTTCCACATAATATGGATAACACAAAATTGATTTATTAGTTATTTCCTATTGTAAACAATTTGCATATTAATTGAATCCTTTCGATTATTAAACTCTGGACATTAAACTGTAAGTCGCAGAAGGGTTGGCTGGGTTGCATTTTAGTTTAACTCAACTTGTCAAGGTGTGGAAGGCACATTTCAGAATTTTGCTAATTATCTACCAAGTAACTTCAAGAATTTAATAAACTTTATATAGTAACAAAATTTTCTCATGCACATAATTTAAGTAACCGCGTTTAATATTATAATTTTGTTACATGCATCAAAGCGTTCTAAAAATGTCTGCAAAACAGATATATCGGTTTTATATTAAATATTTGTCTTTTATAAAAATTTTATAATATGTTTATTTTAACAACAACTAAGTTATTGTAGGTCTGATCCAACCTAGTGTGCAGGAAGCTAAAAATATGATCTAAAATAAAGCTAAGTTAAAAGGATTTCTATTTAATACCAATATTTGTTTAAATAAAATTGGAGAATTTTTTTTATAAGATTTGCTTTATTTGGAAGCAATTTAATGTGCTCGAGTAGGAAAAGTAATTAACCAAAACTAAATAAGAAATGAAGTTGGGCAATAAATTTTTTTTAATCACTCTTATACGGCAAGATCGGTTTTTAATTCAATTTATGTAACATTTCGTTTAATGTTGAAATTTTCTCATTTTATTGCGCTGAGTTGCAATTCTAAGACAAAACTTTGAAGATAAATATAAGAAATAGATTTGATGTTTAATCACCACAACCTTATCAAGTCTTTTATGATCACTTTTACGGGTTTGCTTTTGAATGTTCCTTTAGTAGCTTTCAGTTTGAATTGTTTGTTGCATTTCCTGCTACTCGAATTCTGAAATTATGTAGTCCAGCTAAAAAAATACGAATATTTTACGAGCAAGAATGTCGAAAACTGTTGTGTACAATAAAGTTTTTAATATTACATTAATATTATATTTTTGTTGTCGGGGTTGTAAAATGCAAATAAAACTACATAGAAATGTTTTCAGAAGATATAAGTTTTGTAAGAATAAGTTTGTAACGAGTTGAACCATTAGTACAAGAAAGTTCATACAATTTTGGGTATTACTTAAAATAAATAAAACAAAAGTTTTAGTACATAAAATTAAATTAATTACTATATTCTTTGTTTAAAATGTTCTACTGTATTAAATTGTTTTGTACTAAGAAAGTGAAAGTTTCGAATATAATATAATACTAACAAATACAAAATGCTCTTGTGTTAGTAAATTAAACACTTAAAGAGTAATTAAATTTTTTTCCTAACAGTAATCGATCAAAACGATGCTAGTGGTGTGATTCAATTTAACCTTATCTACCGAACTTTTTTTTCGTTGATCTCTCAAGTGTCTTGACCGTATCTCTTATTCGTCGAAAAGTATATTGTCGATTTTTTTGTCAAAAATTCTATTTGCAAATTTTATTTATTTATATTGTGGTTGATACTTTTAACGAAACTAGTTTTGCTGCATGGGGTAAGTCTAATTACATTCTTTACCGTAACCCTTATAATAAGTACTTTTAATTTTTGGGAAGGTTTTTATGATCAGATTATACCACGGTAGCTTGAGACTTTCGAGTTTTCTTCCGTATAAATTCTAACTGCAGTTTGGAAACAAGTTTGCTACTAATAAATTTTTTGCACTAACGAAAATATACTCACCAACACAAATAAATTTTGATTATTAAACGAATTAAGTGCAGAATATTATTCAAATTTCATCGTTTTGTATACGCTAAATAAACGTTATAGGAAACTTTTTGAAGTATTTTCTTTTAAAAGTTAAGCTGGATAGTGCAAGAGTTATGATGAAATATGCGAGCTTTTATAATTTCGTAAAAACAGTCGAATGAACAAATGTAGAGAATTACGTATTCTGGTCACATAAAGGGATATTCAAAAAAGTTTTTGGTATTAGGTAGGGTTAGTTACACATTTTTTTTATGTTTCACTCGAACAGTAACCCGTTTTAAATTTTTGAGTAAGAAGTTTAAGAAAAAACGCATACCACACATAAAATCATTGCAACAAAGATTAATTTGTAAAATATTTTGTTACTGTAAGATGCCATAAGTTTGATTATTGTAAATTTATTGTAAATAATAAATTGGGTTGTTATTAAGTTTTACACTTTCAATTTTTATTAAGGTAAAAGGAAAAGTTAAACTTTTACGATGCAGTAACACATTATCCGAAATATTGTAAAACTTTTTGGTGTATAGAATCGTAAACGATGCCTCGTTATGAAAAGCAGTTGCCTCACCTTTCAAAATGAAATTTAAAATTGTTATTAAATTTAAATCTTCACATTAAATTCACAACACCAAACAAATAAATCTATTTGCCTAGAAAAAAAACTACACAATGAAATGTTACAAAACAAACATTTTATACGAATTACAAAATATGACACAGAGAATTAGCAGTGTCTGTTTCATTATCTTTTGAATAAATCATTTTAACTTTTAATC
This sequence comes from Cantharis rustica, assembly GCA_911387805.1. NCBI lineage: Eukaryota > Metazoa > Arthropoda > Insecta > Coleoptera > Cantharidae > Cantharis > Cantharis rustica. The sequence goes on along the minus strand of OU426878.1, from coordinate 46,627,089 downwards.
CAAAATTTCGTCCGGTAAAAAGCCGATAGTTTCCCATTTAATTAAGCCGAAAGCTGTTTTTGTTTCAATGTAAAAATGAAACGAAAAAGTTTTCTTAATTAAAACGACAATACAAATTTACTATTTCTGTTTATAAAAACAGGTGGGTATTAAAATACAAGGAAACTAAGTTGTATTCTTTCTATTCTGAATATAAATTTAAAAATAAAATTTAGTAGTTGGTATAATTATTATTCTGAACGATTAAGTTAATATCTGCCTGTAACCGTTAGTTAATTTAAATAGCCTAAATGTGAGATCATAAAGTGTGGAAAGACAAAGGAAATATAAAAAAAAGATAATGGAAAGAAAACGCAGTAAATCGGATCTAAGACAATTTTTGTTCGAAAATGATTAATCGAAATTTTAATTCGCGGATTAATTTAATTACAATTTTTATTTACGTCTTTTTGATTTGGTTTAGGTATAATTCTAATTTATTGTATAATACCCGCGGTTTTAGCAATTGTATTAAGGTTGAAATATCGATAATTTATAGTAATTTAGTTTGTTATTTAATTAGAACTTTTGTATGTACATAAATGTTGGATGTTCTATGGGTGTTAACTTCACAGCTTTCAAATTGACGCCTTTCCTATGTCTTTCACTTAAATTGTAAACTTAAGTAAGTATTGGAATTTCTTATACTCCAAATACTTCTAATATTCTATATTGAGATATTTTATAGCAAGGTATTGTTTATGGTTAGTAAAGAAATATAAATCAACTCTTCAATTTCGGAAAGTTTACAAATGGACTATTCTGTAACTATGAAATTGGCAATGAACCAATGCATCCATGGAATATAGCAGACCGGAGCAATAGCTGTATAGGGTTGAGTAGGTAACAGGAAAGTACATTATAGGACTAAAGTTAGGCACCCCTAGGCAGCGGAACAACTTAGAGAAAGTATAAAAAAAGCTAGAAAAAGGTTGGCAGCAGAAATTGACAAAAGCAAACAAAAAATGTGGCAAAGTCTAATATTATTGGAAGTGGATAGCGACGTTTGGGGAAGGAGATAGTAACAGAGCGTCTAAGCAAAAAGAATTACAATAAAATAGCAGAGGATAGGGTCAAAGCTATCCTGAGAGCCTTGTTTCTAAAGGGTACTGGCGCCATACAGCCGCAACCAATCAATGTAGTGACGATCCCGACTACGACAGAGTAGGAGATGATGATGGCGATACTTGTCTCCGAGACTTGTAGAAAGGCATCGACGACTATTTTTGAAATCTTCGAGTTTGACAGCTTTCCGCCGTGGTTTAACCGACGCACTGCAATTGGAGCAGTAGGAATCATGCGATTTGAATTTTGTTATGCGTTATATATTGGTGTAAATAATACATTGTTAAAAGGGGTGATTTGAAAATCTAACTTGTTAGAAATCATCCTTTTAAGAGACCTTTTTTTTTGTAAAGTAGCTCTCTTAATAAATGCGTATTATTATTATTATTATTATATCAAATATTAAACTGAACAAGGCGTCTAGTCCCGACAACATACCACCCAAGTAACTTTTTCAACCTGGTAAATATCCTAGCAGTGAAATCTCACAGGTAGCTGTCCCTATCTAGAACCCTTTTTTGGATTAAACCAGGGCATAATGGCGCATATTTTGCACCCAGATACTCCAGACAGGGGTTTACTAAGCACCTTTACCAGGTATACTGGCAGGGTCCCTGCCACGGGGTCTAACAGGGTCTCTGCCGCAGGGATCTACCAGGAAGATTGGCAGAATGTAAAATAAAGTAATTATATTGTACATATTATATAATTAATTTTTGTTTGAAAAATTTTTAATTTATTAATCTATCTTATTTATTATTTTTATATCTTTTTTTTTTATTTTCAATTAATTTTTGAATACTGCGTTTAATTTTTTAAATCTTCGTTTATTATTTACACATAATTTTTTTATTTATATAACATTATAATTATTATAAACTATGTCTCTAGAACAACGATTGTATAATAATACTATCTGAAAATTAACAATTACATTTTATTTAAATATCTAAAGAAAGTTTACACATTTTTTTTTAACTTACTGGGATTCGAACCTGTGATGGCATTCATTGAATGTTCTTTGAATGTTCATTAAATGTTCTTTCACTACAGAGGCTATAATATAATATAGTTTACTTTATAATTTACTATATCTACTTATATATAGGTATAGAATATATAATATATAATATAATATATTCTATATAGAATATAGAATATAGAAAAATAAAAGTTTAATTTTGATTTGATGAAAGGTAGAAAAAAAATGGAAAGCCATAGTTTTAGAAGTAAAATATTCAAGTGATCGAATAATGATTTCATCAATGCAATGCGTAAATTTAAAATTTATTTTTTATTATTAGACACTAATTTATATCTTCGTAATTTTGTCTCCAAAACAATTTTTTACATTACTGTATACTTTTCCTGTATGTAACCATTTTATAACTGCTTAATTATTTTTAATGATGATAACCGCTGCAGCGGCACTAATAAAGATGGTTGGAAGGGCTGCTGTCACAGCTGCTGCTGAGCGCATTTAGTTCAATTTTAATAAGCGGCAAATACTTAAGGAACTCTTCATAAACCGCTATGCCTCCTCGACCAAATCAGCAAGGTCATCGAACGAATAATCTTTGGTTGACCGCAGATCGAAGTCGGGGAACAGAAGGATTATCCGATAACGAGTTTGGATTTTAGAGAAGTAGATCGAGCACCTATGGCATGGAAGGGATAGGAAAGGAAACATCGCACGTCATAGGAAGAACAGTATGACACAAGGTGGTACACTCTCGTGTAGCATTAGACGTCAAAAATGCATTCAACTTCGTCTCTTCGGAGACTCGTGGCAAGGTACTTTGACGACCGATAGATTACCGCAAACAAGGAGAGAAAAAAATAGTAAGATTCCGCATGACCAGAAGAGTTCCACAAGGTTTTCGGTTCTCGAACCGTCACTTTGAAACATTAGCTACGACGGGATATTGCGGCTACCGATGCCGCCCGGGGTTGACTTGGTGGGATTTTCCGACGATCTTACCGTCGTAGACGGACAAATTAGTACTAGATATATGCGCGTGGCTAAAAGACAGGAGGCTAACTATAGTTCTCGAGAAATTCTCTCATTAGCATCTAGGGGAAGATCAGCAATATTGGTCTCACAACTTAACATTTCGAGAACACATACACATCGCGGCCGAGAGGGTTCTTAAAGTAGCGAAGGCTGTCTCCAGACTTCTCTCCCAAATATAGGCGGCTCTACTAACCCAAAACGGCGTATCTTGCCAATCTTATTGCGGTGCAACCGGATTTGAAGGGGAGAGCGCACAACGTCAAATTCAAATTTATTTTTTTAAGTGACTAATAGATGACGCTGTGCGCTCTCCACTTCAAATCCGGTTGTACTGTGATAAGATTCATGCTATTTATTTAACCTTAAAAATTTCATTTAAACACGTGACATTGTTTTAGTTTAGTTATTTGGTTTTATTTGCTAAGTCACATTGAATTTAAAGTAAAAAAATTTTTAAATTTCTTGAATTTTTTAATTTTAATTTTTTTAATTTTTGTTTGGTATATTTTTCTTGCTTCTCATTATTTTTACGTTTTTATATACTACCGATGATCAAAAATAATTGTGAAATAGGGGCCTTTATAGGCCCATACATAGTTTATATTTTAAATTTTTATAATTTTTATAACGTACTTTTTTTAAAATTCATTTTCTGATTTATTCAAATTATCTAAGTTCAAACCTGTTATATGTTAATTATTGTCATTTTTATTGTTTTTTAAATATTATTTGTCTATGTAAGTATGTATTCTTTACTTAACAGTTAAAATTAAATATTTTAATATTTGTTTTGTTTGTTTATTTTATTCCAGTTAAAACTGGAATTAACTGCGGCGGTTAGTTAAAACTAGAATTTACTAGTTAGATCGAGTTTTAACTGTAACATATACATAATATTATTTACATATTTACATTTATTTACATAATATACCGTTATAATCCAAGATAATGAAAAACCACCACACGAAAAAGACACTGAATACCAACTATAGCATGTAAAACTGGGAATTCAAACTTTCTAACATTTAGCTTAAAGCTGAACCTTTTAAATATGTTGATGTACGTACAACATAAAATTAAAAATCTTAACACGATTAAGTCAGCTAGCTTTGAGAAATACTTTTAAAAGTTTTTCCAGGTGCCAGCATTAAATTTGATGAGATTCACTTGTTGCCGCTCTGCCTTTAAAAAAATTGGGTTAAATTAGGATACATTTAAATATAAGGTTAAATATTTTCACAATTAAAATTACAAATTTGTTACAGTTTTTAGTACTTCCTAAAGAAAAAATTTACATTTGTGATGGAGTAATCGCTTTTCGTTCACATTTTCTCTTGTCACCGCTTCTCAAATAAAGTAACAAAAAAATGTTCGTAATAGAAAATAACTGTAAAAAAATGTTCTTTTAAATAAATTACGTTTTAAGTTTCGCAACCCTCAACAAAAAGTATTTTATACCAAAAATTGCACCCACGGGAAGAAATAAAAACAAATTATAGCATGGAGTATTATGGGTTATCTTGATGGTTCTCTAATGAGAACTTGAACGGTAAGCTACAAAAACGCCATTTGAAAAAAGATTCTTTTTTATATTTAATTTCAAAAAGCAGTAGACACTTTTTTGCTATCGTTTTCACATAATAACAAACTAGGAAACCTTACGTCGTGAATAAACAACACTTACCATTTATAATTTATAAAAATGAATGTTATTGGGCAGATAAACCATAAATATTGCAGAAAACAACATCTCGAAGATCCTTTCAAATTTATTTTCTAATAAAAATGTTCTCAAACGTAATTAAGTAAAGAGACGAAATACTTTATTAGTTTTTGAATAAATTGCAAACTCAAATTGCTATTGCAATTTTAATAATCGAAACTATACCCATCTGTTTAGACGTTTAGAGTAATCAAATTAATAACAGAAAGTTTCAAGACTAAAAACAAATAAAAAAGTAAAAGCAGTAAGCAGTTATTTTAGGGTGTTTTATATTTTTACATTCAATTTCGTTAAAAAAGTTTTCATCGATTGTACACATAACGCTTATCAAATATTGGATTTACGGATATAATTCTTGCCATATTTGAAGCTACATTAAAAAAAATGGCTAATAAAATGTCATTCTTTGCTTATTTTTCCAATAAGTACAAAAAACAATGTAAAAACATTTTGACGATATTGGCAAGCAATTTAATTTTTAAATTGTAAAAAGTATTTTAAGAAAAGGAAAAAGCGTTATATGAACATAATTAATTTTTTAAAGGAACAAGTAAAAATATAAGCAATCTCCTTCTTTTCCTCACATAAAAACAATATGAAAACTGTTATACTATACTCTATAATTATTATAATGACTTAACAAGATAAGGATGTTTACAAAACAGTTTGACTAAAACGACGAGGTACAGGATAACTTTGCACAGTTTTCCGATCTTATAAGATAAATACTCCAAGGACTTTTTAAAATTGCCCCGCAGCAATCAACGATAAGAGCAGGTAGGCTTCTAGAACAAATGCTTAAGACTGCAGATAGAAACGCATTAAAAAACTTAAAATAAGATCCCGAATGCTATATTCTAATGGCAGGCTTACACGATCCATCAATACAGCATACATAGCTGATTTAATCAAAACTTCAAAGTGGGTTGCTTGGGTGCTTTTTTATATAAAAAGAAAACAATTAAAATATAATTCATCATTTATGTACATATTTATTTAACTTCCGACAGAAATTATATTTGCTAATATGACACGCAAGTTGCACCATTGATAACCAATCACAAAAACTTGATCGCTAAAATAGCAATTAAAATTTAAATTTCAAAATAACAAACGCATTACACAAAATTACCTTTTAATTAGAAACGTGTAAAGGCAACAGAAATTTTTGAAGCATTTTCTAGCGGTTTTAGCATTCTAAAACCTATAAAAAAATTGCATATTTCCATTTGGAAAGCTAATGATCCTAGAGCGAGCAAAGGAAATATTAGAGTGCATAATAAATTGAAAATAAGAACAATTTTTTAAAGCTCACGTAGTATTTTTTAATATAAAATTATTAATAATTTATTTTAAATGAAAGGAAAAAGTTTGAACGTAACACATAAGCTGGCGCAAATCTTAAGGTCCATTTTCCAATTTCTTAGGTTTACCATTGTGTTATTAAATCCCTTTCAGAAGATATTAGAAAAAATCAATAAAATTCTGTGAACGTTTAAAAGCTTAGAAAGTCGTCGTTTTAATAATACTGCAATAGCTTCTTATACTACAGTAAGATTTTATCTGAGAAAGTGTGATAAATGCTGATTCGAATTGAAAAATGCAAAAGTGTTGAGTATTAAAAGATCGAAGTTAAAGAGACAAAAATAACGAAAAGATTTACGAATTTTCAGCACCAAATTGGAATATAGAACAAATGTTTTAAATAAAAATGATCGCACGTATGTAACATTAATTATTTTATTTTTAATGAAAGAAAAAATAGGCACGTTTACAAAATGAGCTAAGTTGGAAAAACAATCGCATACAAATTACAAATAATACCAGTAAGTCATTTTGATTTGTCAAAGTGATAATTTTTTAAGACAATTCAAAATTTTAATGGAATTGAACAAATTGAGACATCAAAGCATTCTCTAATTTTTTTTTAAATTTAACTACCACTTCAGCTTTAATCTTATGGTTTAATTGTGACATAAATCACACTTTTAAAACTAAAAATTTGTAACATAATCTACAGCACAAAATTCAAGCAAGCATCTTTCTTTTTTTATTGAACCATAGTTTTCTACATTTTTCTCATCATTTAGGTTGAGTATGGGTGATATACTATTTAATGTCAGGTCATTCTCACTTTTTACCTCTTTTAGTTTATGAGGGATAAAAGTTATCTTTTTTGCCTCCTTTCACACTAAACAAGATTACCTGACTGCCGTAAAAAATATCTACGAGCGAAATCTCCTATTTGAGATAATGTAGTTTTTGTCAAGAGGTCTGAAGGTATAACTCTCCAGCGTTAGAAAAGATAAGGTTACCATAATTATTTTCGGAAAAATAAACACAAATACGAAAGTCCTAACGCGCATGCGCAAACAAGATTTATTTAAAAAATTTCATTATCCCTCCCCCTTTCATTCTGTGATTGGGAATGGTGACCATAAGTTTTCAAGTAAAAGATTATTATTATTTTTATATAAAAATTATTTTAAATTAATTATTTATTTATTTTAAAATTATTTAAAAAAAAATTCGCATTAAAAGTACACTTTCTCCGTTGTGGAACCAATTTTGTCAATTCCTTTACAAGTTTCACTTTAAGTTTAAATTTCTATTTAAAATTAAAAAATTATAATCTAGGTTGGTTTAGTATTTTTGTTACTATTTGCCACTATTATAATTTTCTTATTATATTAAGATTAGTTACTAACCCATTTTATTTGTCCACCCAAATTTTAAATTAGCCGAGCAGGACCGGACTGTCTTCTAAACAAGGAAAGTGTAAATTTATTATTATTTATTAAAAAACACTACATTTGAGTGTACTTTTTCCTGTCAGAAATTACAAAGGACATCGATCCAAAAAAGAGTACTTGTTCTCCTAAAATAAGTACGTATGGTACTTATTACCAACAATTAAGAAAATATTTGCCCTAATTTAGATTCTTTTTTATTTATTATTTTAAATAATTAATTATGCTTTTCCGCTTTTGGAAGTAAAGTAAGTATTCTAGTTTTTATTTCGATGAAGTAAGGTAGAACTACAAATTTTTACCACCGAACCTTAAGCCGACCATTCAACCCAAATTGTTTATTAGATTACCGGTGATTCTTGGGGCTACTCTGTGTCTGAGCTTTGTAAGGTCAACACTAAGCAAACGTACAAGCCGCAGCAGCTGCTTCTATACTAACAAAATTTCTTAATAAAATGAAAAGAAAACTTCCCTTGATAAATACAGCAATAATCTTCGGATTCTCATATAAAAGTACTCTAGAAAGCACAAAGATGGTTTGGACGAAACATCTGTCTAAGTCATCCTAAGAGAGAAATAGACTTTTAATAGGAGGCCAACCAGAGACCGCATAAAGAAATAAAGAAATAAAAGAAATAAACATCTTTGATAAGATGTATTAGTCAGTATCGAAGACATCAACTAAAAAAGAAGAAATGAAGAGCACTTTCTACGCCCTTAGATCTGCAAGCGTTGACACCCAAAAGACTATAATAACAAACAACACAAAAGTAAAGTACTGCACAGGTCTACCAACTAGAGACTTACTAAATGGAATTCAAACCGATGACGTATGAAGAAAGAAGTCAGAAATAAAAAACCCGCAGAAAAACGCCATACCCTAATTAAATATTTCTCATAATCATAGAGACTACACAACATCTTGTTCAAAAACTCAAGTTTGATTCCGGCGGTAGACTGAAAGAATATTAGGAGTCAGTAGTGTCTTCAAAAGATTTTCTGCACAAAATTAGTTAAGTTGGGTTACGTGAGGTTTAAAATAAAAAACATGCCGTTGAACTATTTAGATGTAGAAGAACAGCAAAGAGTTTGAAAAAAAATCTAGAGAATCAGATTCAGGTTGAAACAGCTGAAAAAAATCTACAACGCCCTAATTTTACAGTTTTTCATACTTAACAGAAAAAATATATTGAAGGAAATATAGAAAGACAGTGAAGTGAAAGATAAGAAAGGCTCATACTTACTGAGCTTCAGAATGTGCTTACGAGAGTAGGGCTGTTAGAGAACAAGGTGCAGGCCGATGTAAATTATTGAAAAATAGATAAAAAAATCTAAGGTAATAGAGTAGTGAAGATAGAACTCTTTCTGCACTAGTCGCTTTCAGCAAAAGGTGAAACTAACGGAAACACAGATGGAGTCTATCCCGGTTGAGTTCCTCACATTCTATGCAATACACGGTAAAATCAAGCTTTCAATAAAACCGACTTAAAAGCTGGCAAAAACACAATAAAAATTTTGCTCTTAGTGCAGCTAAGAGCAAAAAGTTACTGTTGCTGCTGCTCTGCGAAGAATTCGAAAAGCCGATAAGATCTATAGTTACGGTAAGAAAAACATGACAGAAAGATTTTCTGGTAGAAATTGACTATCGTCAGCTAAGCTTAATTTAAAAGCCTTAAAATTAAATATAACCAAATGATTATTGTTAGGATACAGTACATAAGCTGAATGCAAGAGACTCTTAAGGAGTCTCTGAAATATTGTTAATTCCGGAGGACACAGGAAACCCGATGACTTTATGTCAATGTATGAGGAAATTTAGGCGGCAACATTCCAAAAGAATTAGTGCAGTACGAGAATTAACAGAAGTCATAAGTTTAAAATTGGTCCAAGAAGTTAAGCACTCAAACCGCGATGTCTCGTTTTAATATCTTTTAATATGTTTTTTAATATCTTTTCGGTCTAATATCGGTTTAATAACTTTATACTGATCATGCTCCCTTGGAAGGCAAGAACAAACTACTAAGTTATTTTACCAAGAAAGCCTTTAGGTCAAAACGCTTCTATCAAAAGCTATACGGCTAAAAAAAAGTTTAAAAGAGTAAAAATATAAATAAGAAGCTGTGATTATACGAAAAGTTTTGACTTTAAATTAACGTATTCCATACGTATGGGAGGTATTCCTATACCCCCAGACCCCAGATGCGTATTATGCTATACATGTATTTAATTTGAAATAATCAAACATTTTTGATTAATAAAAATAACTACAAAATATATATACAAACTCTTAGTTTATTAAACTATGGAATACCTCCCAGTATATCAGTAATTATATTAAAAACAAAACTCTTATTGTGGTGGATAATTCACTTTACACTGTAACCTGAAAGAGTAAAGTAGTAACTTAAATTAGCAGGAGCATAAAATATATAAAAGACATTATTCGAAGTTGCCAAATGAATTAAATATTTTTGTTTGTTATTGTTTTTGGAAATTGCGAAAACCTGCAAATAATAATATCACCAGTTATTGTCTGTGAGAATACTAGACGATCCGAGATAAAATAGCACGGAAAAAGATCTTAGTAGTTAAAAATCTCATATTACCACCCAGCATATGCAGGTGGTAAAATTTATAAAGTTTTCCAACTTCATCGGCAAAACTTAAACTTAAGTTGGGTTAGGTTAAGTTTGAATTGGGTTAGGTTACGAAATGGAATTAATGGAAGTCAGTACTACCTGATTTAATTAAAATATAACAAATTTTTATTTCATTAATAATAATATCATTAAATTTGGGTAAGAAATTCATCTTATGTAATTTTAGAATTTGCTAAGTGGAAAGTAAACATTTTATAAAAGGGCTTTACATTCTGTGATGAATAAAGAATTTTGTCACAGTATTTTATTGGTAATCAGCCAATTTTAATGTTAACTATTACTTCCTATTTTTATTAACTTTTACTACTACTAACCGAGCTTTCAAATTCTCAAAGATTGTTAATCGAGGTTAAGGCGTCACGCGTTAACCAGTTATTAAATAAACATTGCAAATTAAAAACGAAGCTTTTTAATAAATCCTGAAAAAAGTTCGATTAAAAATCGGCAGGCATATTAATTTTGTGTAGACTAAGTTCAAAAGTTTTTTTACTTATTCTATTTCCTTTTCCATTCGAATAAATTTATTCTAATGACGAAACAATCGCTAAAATTTGCAAATTTTAACAATTTTTCAAAGCGATTTGGGTATGTGATTGATGGAATGAATAATTATTTTTTACACATGTGAATGGAAACCATCATATTTAAATAATTTTTTTAATACTTTGTTACCAACGACCAAAAGCTTGCTTGTCATCTAACATAAAAACTAAATGTGAAATAGTGTATTGCATTACGAGGAGCAGAGTGCCACTTTTACTCTAAAAATAATTTTTGATTTGAGTTTTACGTTTAAACGTTAAGCAAAAAGCAAATGCCATCTTAAAAAGTTGAAAAATAAGTTTTCATGTTAAAGTACAGTAGTGTACAACGGTAATAGTTCACCAAAACAACTTGTCCGCAATTATTTTTACTAATATATTTTCTTAAAAATTAAGTAGTGTTGTGGCTTTTGTACATTTTCTAAGTTAACACTTTTTTAATTCTTTAATTTTTAATATAATACTGATTGTATAGGTAGGAGTTAGGTAGATTCGGATAATTAAAATTTTCCACATACCTAAAATTTCAGTTAGAACTACCCAAGTTCGTTACAGGTTCATCCAATTAAGGTTAGTTGATGTTAATTGTTTGAATGCGTGACACTTTATATACATATTTTACTACTTTCAGCAAAGTTTTTATTGTATTCGGGTAAGTATTTTTATACAAATTATCTGAACTTCTACAATAATATTTAATAATAATATCAATGGTAATAAATCAAGTTAAATATGACTGAAATGTGACTTTCTCCTGCGCAGGGCGGCCGCACGTCGACAACGGTTTTCGAGAAATGAAATTTACAATAAGAAAAAATTTGAGTTTGATGTTTATTATAAACAATCCTTTAGTAGTTAAATGTTACGATATTTATAGAGAACTCCAGTTTAAACCGCGATCAAAAATTTTGTATAGGTAATATCTATTTCCAAAAATTCCAAATAATTCAATTTTTTTACTTCTTTACTTCTTTATCTCTCCTGTATTGTAAACTTAATTAATGCTATTTTTATAAATTATTTTGAAATAAATTCAACTGCGCTGTCTATGAATCTGTAAAAACTAATCACATTCAAAAGTAGAAAAATAAAATTGTTTATTTTAATCAAGACTACAACTTAAGTTTGCGGTAGAATTTTTAATTAAAATAATATGAAAGTGAATAGTAAACGTAAAAGATTTAAAATTTAAATTAATTAACCACGCAGCACTAAAACGGTAAAAATATTAAATACTTGCATCATAAAAGTTCTTGTTCTTTAATTATGCAAAATGTATTTAAATATAATTAATACTATTTGTTTTAAAAATTTATACACAAAATAATACAGCAGTTTGTTCGTAAAAAGCAGAGAACGAATTTAAGAGTACTGCAATTTATTCTTTTTCAGAGTCGTAATTTCATAATTAATTAAAGAATTACTAAATAAATCAATGATATTCTGTTATAGCACTGTCATCTTGTCAGATGTTAATTTGACATCCTCTACCCTATTTTCTATAGGTTACAATGTATTTCTGATTAGTTCACTAACCAGTAAAAGATTCAGTAGTATTAAATAATAATAAAGACTTCTATTTTATTGAAATAATTTTTTTAAACAGGCATTTTTAATTCTTTAATCAGTTTATGTATTTTTAACAGAGTTTTTAAATTAATTGTATAATAAAACATATAAAATATTTTTCTGATGAAGTCTTCTCGTTTATTTAAATAAATAATAGATGTCAATTCAGTACGGTAGAATTTAAAAAAATTTCAATGCCAAAGTTAAATAAATATTATATCATATTAACGTGTATTTGACAATTTACATTGTCAACTACAAAACACAACAAAAATAATATTTTTTATTCTTTTTCATGATTTTTGGTATGCTTCATTTCAGTTAAATCAAATATTTCACTAAAAATAGTCCAATATTTTAAAAATTATTTATGTTATTTATGTCAAATCATATTTTTCAATTTAAATTAATTTATATTAATAATTCTTGTAATTTATAACTAAACAAATAAATAATTATATAAATTTCTTATATTTACTAGTAATTTTACTTTAAACTACTTTTGTTCTCAATTAATAAGTGGAAACCATAATAAATTTGTGAATTTACTTGTTAAATCCCCAAGTACCACTTACTTGACAAACCAGCACTACTACACTACTTGACGTAAGGTTTAGATGAAATATAAATGAGAGTATAAGGAGCATATGATTTATAACATATTAAAAATAATAATATGTCCAACTAAACAATAACCACTTCAATATTACATTAGTTTTGGGTTAAATTCAATTGACACTGAGTACAAAGTTAAGTTTCTAAGAAAAAAAAAGTTCTATAGATCTACTTTTTCAATATCTAGTTGAAAATACTTTTTTGTCGAAAGCTATACTGAAATCTTTGTCCTCTAAAACAAAATATAATCTTCTTCGTTTCATATGTACTTCACAATCACGCATAACAGTATAAACAAAATTTTTAAAAAAAAATTTATTTATTTCTAAAATTTACAAATATAACTTAAAAAATTCACCTAAAAAAATATTAGCTAATCTCAAAAATTACACTAATGCAATATATTTTTAAATTATCAGTCCGAATTTACCCCACTCTCCCCTAAGTCATGCGGTTGACGATAAAGTTGTTCTAATTGGCGGTTTAGATTTAAACTTTAAAGTTTATAGAATTAGCGCTATCAAAATAATTATTATATACTTACAATTAAATGAAATCTGTTGGTGATGGGGGGGGGGGGGGAGCGGTGTTGCAGTAAAATTGAAAACTTGCAACTATTGGGTTTAGCAAAATTTTTTTTTTATTTAGAAAACTTGCGTCGCAATAGATAAATTATCTGCCTTCATCCTAACTTTTCATTTCGATTAATTTAGTTAAGAATTATCAATAAGTCGTATCTAAATTATAATTAAAATTAATTTATTTATTTAAATATTAAAATTTAATTGAAAAATATGGCGTGAGGTTCAATTTGTAACCAAGAAAATATTTAAGTTGGTTTATAAAAACTCCAGCATGCAAATAATTAATTAAATTTTTAAATTTTGATTAAATAATTTATATTTCGTTTAAAACTTTGACAAATATCAGATTTGCGTTTTTTTGGTTTCCGCCCGTGCGTGTTAATTACGATTTTCTGCTTTCCATTCTAAAATGCAAATCAATCGATTTCCGAAATTGTTCAATTTTCAATTTCACAATTAAAAATTATTTCACGCCCAGATAATTAATCTTCTCGTCTGCAACTTTGTAAAGCCTTTTTTATTTTTATTGTGCTTGGGAATTTTTTAACTTACGCTATTTTTTTAAACCAAAGTAAACAGTTTAACGTAAGACAAATTACTCAAGTCTAAAATAATAGAGCACACTTTTACTTTTCTAATTTTTCTTTGTTCAAGAACATTTAAAAAAATTTTTCTAATTTTTTAATGCGAAAAAAAATTAAGGATCTGATTTAAAAGTTTTGAACTTGAAAGGAAACGGGCGAACTTTTTGAATATTTACAAGAAAAAACGTTTAGAGGTTTAAAATTACCGAATAAATTACAAGTTTTTGCGTTAAATTAAGCGCACAAATATAATAAAATGTTAAACGAAAACTACCTTAGCAATATCAAAATTTTTCCATTTGCGAATGTAAAGTATGTCTTTCCATCTATCTCTGTTGAAAGTTCAAGTTCACTTTCACTATCGCAAAGTTTCAGAAAAATGTTTAAAAGTTTTTAGTTTTGATTGATAATTTAATTTTTCACGAATAATTTTATCGGCGTTTTTATTTATTTTCACTTGATTCGAAAAGTTTTAAACTTTGAAGTTTGAACTTTTAAGGATTTATATTATATTCAAATGTTGTTTTGGAAAATCTAACCGGAACTTCAAACTAATATATGAATTAAATTATACTCATATAATATTTTGAAAAGTTTTCAAGTTCAAGTATTTGAAGCACCAACTGAAGCGGGCGATTCGGAAACGGATCCGACACTGAAACAGAGAAAGCCCTCATAACCAAGTACGCCAGCGCCGCACACTCATTCAATATAATAGTTACTCCATCAACATATCAAAAATTTTCTAATATGCATAAAAATTATGGGAAGTACATTTAACAAGCGTAAAATTTATAAAAGGACGGAAACTATTTTCTTCCTACCGAAAGGATTATTTTCGTGCAGACTCGTTTAAATAAATGCATTTTTTGAATTTGTGACACTTGAAATGAAATAAAAAGAAAAGTCTAATAGTTTTTTTTATGGTTGCGGGTTTGTAACAGCTTATTTATTTTACAAGTGGCATCATTAATAATTGCTGACATTTCTAATCCTAAAATGCCTATTTTATTCTATTTTGTCCTTTATCCTGTCTGATAATATCAAACGTCACTTCTAAAAGCGGTATTAAATATACATTGAAAGTTTCCATTAATTGCCGATTAGTGGCTTTTATGTTCTCTATTTGCATACTAACAGTTCAAATAAGGCGCTAATTTATCATTTTTACTTGGTAATATTACGGTTGCTTTGAAATTAGTTAAAAATATGACAAAACTATGTATATATGCACATTGCACACAATAAAAATAGTTTTTAATTGTCTCCGTCGCGAATTCTTCACTATACAAATGTTTTTATTCTATCAAAATTAGATTTGCTTAAGTTTCGAAAAATTAAGAAAAAAATCAAATAATCCTTTATTCTATCTTTCAATTGTTTATGAATGTGATGTTGTTTTGTTTGCGAACAAAACAAATGCACTAAGCATAGTGCATTCAGCACTGTTTAGTTTTAATAACCGACTATTAAACGTCATTTCAGTTGTCTATTTTGAACTTAAACTTTTAATTGCGTAGTCTGATATTCATGCATAATTTACATTTAAGAGTAAATATTTTAACATTTTAGATTATAGTTCAGTTCAGTTAAATAAGTTTTGAAATTTTCTAGAGTTCAGAATAACATATTAATGGAGAGGGTGAGAGGAAAGCTCCACTAAAACGATTTTTTCGCTATAACTCACAAACGACAATATATAACCATAAATGTGGTTAAGATGTATGAACGAAGACATATATTTACGATTTATTTGATTTTAACACATATTATTTATATTGATGATAGAATTATTTTAAGGACTATTTTTTCCAAATTCTACTCTACATAATATCACCATATACCTTATATGACGTGGGCAGAAATCCAATTTGAATTAATAAATACAGCAAACCATGAAAGTTTAACACTTACTAATTTATTATTCAAAGCACTTAAAACTAATACTTACCTACAAGATACAATAAATTGACCAATGCTACATCTAAGGGAAACAGTTTTCCTGAAAACACAATTTTTGTGGTTGTTTCCCGCACGAACCTCACAAATCGACTAACTAATTATCTTTTAATAACCTCGAAGAAATCTTTCTTCACACATCCGATACTTTTCTAATTTTATTTACAACGCAGTTTTCATCGCATGATGTTCCGTTGGTCATTGTTTTTCGTTAGCACGCATAATAATTATATATTAATTTAATTCACTCAAAGTCGGATATTCCGTCTAGACATCTCGGAAGTTTTACCTCATATTTACTTGGAATATTTTAGTTTTTTAAATATACTAAATAACTTTATCGACCACCGTTATGTAATGTCTCATTTTCTGCCATCAGCCACTTTGACGCACTAGTGCAGGAAGTGATGTACATACGTTCAACACCGGTTGAACACTAATAAATATTTGAATTAATTAATTTATTAATTTAATTATTAAAAAAAATACGATAAAAGATATAATTTTGTATTATGATAAAAGTGTAGAAACGTCGTACTTGTGTGATTCGATAATGACTTACTTTGTATACCGATCACATAAACTATTATTTTAAAATTAATAAAATTGCTATCGTTCAAGCTGTAAATATCATAAAAAAAATGTGTACGTAGAATTTGAAATAACGATTTCTATGGAATTCCAGAATTTTCAAAGAATTTCAGGAATCTTCACAGCCATACTCTGGTGAAAACGTTTGCGATAATATACTGTGGTGTTTCAAAATGATTGCGACTCACCCTATGCATTTTGGTGAAATATTGACTATAATAATTAAGTTGTAGGATTGTAAGATTTGCTAGGTGGGGATCAATCAGAGGAAATTCGGGGCTTCTTTAGCCAACTATGGCCGACAGCGGGTGCGTGACTTTGTATGCCCGCTGAGTTTTGATAATTTTGATATTTGTAAGTAATATTTTATTTTGATTTGATTTGAATAAAGTGGATTTGATGCGTGTGCATTATTTCGTTGTTATTTTGGAAGCATAATTTTGAGATTTGAAGTTAATTTGGATTATTTGATGGTTTGCTACCGAACGGTAGTGTATCGACTTGGCTTGATTTGGATGATTAAATTTTGGAAAAAAGAATATTTCGTATAATAAATTCGATTTGGATACTTGAAATTGAAAAATTAAATTTGCATTCGTAGGAACGAATGTCGATAGTGATAAGCAGGCGATTTAGATAAACGTTAAAATTAAAAGTGCGAGCCCAATAACAATTTAATATTTGCATTACATTGAACTTAAATTGTATTTTACATTGTGAATTGGTTATTTTTGGAGGAGCATTTTTCTTCCGTAGTTAATGAGGGCTTACATGTGAACTCACCCCTGACAATTACATGCTCGACGACTGAACCAGCTAGTCGTGGTAATTTTTTTGGTTTGTGGTGAAATTAATATTGTTAAAATTTCACATCATTTCAATACTTTAGTGGTATTATCCTAAAACATGTAGGAAGAAGCCTTTACTATCTTTTTTTTTTAGTTTACCTCTGCCGGCTTTTCAATGGTCGGACAGCATTGAAAGCTCTACTCAAGAGTCCGTCCCTATGACAGTCCTCAACTATCGCCAAGAAGAAAATTTTCTTCTTAAGAAATTAATTATTACCAATCCAAAAATTATTTGCAAAATAAAGATTCCATTTCGCAAATTTAAAATTAAAATATCTTTCAAGGTTCAAACTTGTGGTTTCCAAATATCCGTTCG
Source organism: Cantharis rustica (assembly GCA_911387805.1). NCBI lineage: Eukaryota > Metazoa > Arthropoda > Insecta > Coleoptera > Cantharidae > Cantharis > Cantharis rustica. Next base: position 46,609,230 of record OU426878.1, on the reverse strand, counting down.
ATTGCGATATCGTCGCGACCACCCCTCGTTTTTTCAAATTTTACTTTCACCTTTCCTTCAAAAATTTCAAATACGTTCAATACCAATACAAATAATACAAATTTCAAAAAATAATACAGCTCATGAAAAATAATAAATCTTCTTTAATGAAAACAAAATCAATCTTCTATTCACAAGATAATTTTTACTACAGCAACGTTTGATCAAAAATACTTCTAAACCAATTCAAATTGCTTTCCAATGATTCAACAATATTGGAAAAAATATTACAATTGCAAAAATAATACTCGCATCAGTTATCTCACAAATTACACTCAAAATCAGAGCCAAACCTCGCATAACGGGCTGGTGCGGTTTCTCTTGGCAAAAAGCGTCGCATTTCCTGTGATCAGCCCCCATCTAACAAATTTTTCAATCTTACAACTCAACTACTAAAATAAATTTTTACCAAAATGTATAGGGTGGGTCCGAATCACTTTTGAAACACGACAATACATACGGTGTATTTATATTGTGTTAATTCTAAAGTCTGTCAATGATTTCCAATAAACCTTATAGATTTAAAAATATACCTAAGGAATGTCAGCGATTTCTATGAAAATCTAAAGCTTTACAAAAAACTTAAAAGATTTCTAAGAATTCCAAGATTTTCGAAAGAATTCAAGAGATTTCCAAGAAATTTGAAAGTTTTGGAAATAATTCCAGTGTTTTTCAATAAGTTTAAAGAAATTTGAGATATTAGCAAGAATTTCCATGAATTCCGAAAAATTTTAATAAAACTTAGAAATTTTTAAATTTAGATTTGACTTTTGGAAATTCAAAGATTTTCAAACAATTTTGATTCTAAAGAATTTCAAAGTGTTTCGAAGAATTGTAAAGATACCCATAGAATTTCGGTGATTTTCGTGGAATTCTAAAGATTTTTAGAATACTCAAGAGATTTCCAAAGAATTCCAACAATTTTCAGTAAATTTCAAAGATTTCCAATGAATTCCAGTGATTTCCAAACACTTCAACAAATTTTTGATAATTTTTAAAGGACTTTTCAAGTAAGCGTAATTCTGAAAAATTTTAATAATTTTCAATGAATTCCGCTCATTTTCAAAGAATTCAACTAATTTTTAAAGAATTATTACAATTTTCAAAAACTTCTAGTGATTTCTAATGAATTTCAGGTATTTCAAGAAATTTCAAACATTTCCAAAGAGTTTTGCGGATTTCTATAATTTTAATCTAAATAATTTTAATGACTTTTAATAAATTTTAATGATTTTCTAAGAATTTCACTAATTTTTAAAGAATTTCCGTAATTTCTAAGGAATTCCAGTAATTTAAAAAAATTCCAAGAATTTCCAAAATATTCCAGCGATTTTCAATGATTTCCAAAAAAAGTTCAAACAAGTCCATTATAGTCTAATGTATTAAATTATCAGGAAAATCTAAGAGAAAATGTGGGAAGAAGCTTACTGAAATCAAAAACAGACGATCAATAATAATAAGGTGAATAAGTACTTTGACAAAATGGGTATCAATCCAATAGAATTTAATAATAAAATGTTAATAATGAATTTAACAAATAATGTTCTAGTCATAGTGTAATGTCGGAAAACTCAAAATCACTTAACGACTACATTACTGTATTGAATTACAGCTTAAACGCGTCCATTTCAAAACTTTCTGTTTTGTTAGATTATACATATACGTTATACACATAATATAGAACTATAATTTTTATAATACTCAATACATAAAGAAGAAATACATCATTAAAGTTAGAATATAGTTAAATTTACGTTCTAAGAACAATTGTTTCGCCAATGCAAACACAGGACATTAATTATAATGAGTTGAAACATAAAAAGACTCGGTTAATAAAATATCACTGTATTCAGTACCTCGAAAGCGGGCAGTTCTACTTGTATACATTGGCCAGGCAAATAGCCAGTTAAAATATCTCTTAAGCCAACGTTTGCCGGCAGGATTGAATTATTAATGTGATGATCAAACACTTAAAAATTTGTTATAACTAACAAAGACAATAAAGAGTGCACTGAAAGAAATCTTCTAAATAAGACACAAGTCGGTATGGATAATAATGGAAAATTGTGGTAAACTGAATTGAAATTTACGGAACTACGATGCATGTAACAAGAATAACTAACCTAGACGGAATCTTCGGCGACGGTTTCCCCAATTCTGGTAAAAGATGAAAATTATTTTTTCAACGCTTGATAGATTCCTCTGCTATTTGTGATTTCTTTATTTCAGAATCTTTTTTGGTCCAACCTTATTTTGCCTTCTTTTTTCGTAATTTCCATTAGTTTAATTTATGAAAAAAAAATACAAAAACATACAATATTTTTACAATATAATACCAACTACTCAAAATATACTCAAACATTTTATCAGAAAATTAATAATAAATAATTCTGAAACACTCTTTTCCTGAAACTCTTAAAAACAAATCTTAAGGACAGTAAAGACTAACTGCAATGCTTACTGTATTTTCGCCTATTCACTTTGAAGGTTTGGCGTTTGTTTACTCGCAATTCTTACACTTTAATTTTTTACTGTAATATTTATTTTGTTATTTATTACAGAATTTATTTCTATAGTGTTTTGTTTAACTACCTGAATAGCGTATTAGTGTATCTCGCTCATTTTTAAACAAGTATTATTGCTACGTTTCTAGTAATCAGGTAAAGAAGGTGAAAACCGTTTTTCAATATGAAAATACGAAAGAAGAACAGTTCGCCATAAAATTATGGTCAAAAGGTCAATAAAATTTTGATTAAAACTATAAATATCAAATACAATTTAATAAAATAAACCACTAGAAAGTATCAGAAATATTTTTATAACAAAATAATACTACGTAAAATCTACAGCTCTGAGATTACAGATATTTATTATTTGTTTCAGTGGCATTGAAATTGCAATTTACGCAATTGAAAATCTAAAGGGTCGATAATTTTATCTCTAGTTAAACTAGCCGATAGGCGATATAGATAATAGTATATTATATTAGTAGAGCGTAAAATAGCTTGTAATAGCTATATTGTATAAAATTGTATGACATGAGACGATTAGCCGAGTGAAATATTATTTGCACGAACAAATTACAATTTTGATATGCCAACTAAAACACAACTTATCATGGTGTTAACCTGGAATAAAATATAGGATTATGAATGTATGTATCAGACACAAACAAAATTAAAGTAATAAAACAGATTTTAACGTGGTTACTCGTTCCTTATTCCAAAAAATACTTCGAGCATCATATTTAAGTGATCTCTGACTACCGAAAGGTTACGAACCGCTATATGAAAGGTGTTTTTATAGAATGCAAACTGCTTTAATATGCTTTTATTGGTGACTCTGACTGACCAACTACACTAGGCTACACTATGCAGCTTGCGGCATTGTACTATCTGCTTTTATCCACTCCACGTTAAGTTTAAAACCCTTTTACACTTTAAAATAAATTTACCACTTTCTTAAAATATTGTTTCTGAGATTTTTATCTTATATACGTGCTTTATAAGCATAAAATATCTTATTATTATTTGGTGCCACATTTCTAAAATTATGCAGTCGTATCTTTTTTTGAATTTTCTCGTGATTTATTTCATATCGGGTTTTGGTGGAGAAAGGTAATTACAATTTTTCCTCTATTATTCTGCAAAGTTTTCGACTTAATGATATTAAAAAGTTTTCCTTAAGCTTTTATAGAAAGAAAAAAGAATTAAGAGTTTGCCGAAGCTAGTGATTCTTAAAACAGTAGTTTAAATGAACAATGCGACATCTGCTCAGGTGTTTTTCGAAATATAAAAGTTTCGAAAGTATAATTTTTAAACTTTAATATTTTTCGTAGCAGTGGTTACTAAGTAAAACCTAACTTTAGCTACTAACAGTTGAAAGGCTTTGTGTAATTCTGCTTATGTTATTACCCTGTCTTCTTGTCTTGGCAAACATACAACATTTTTTATTTGTTCTCTATTCTTGACAATGAAAATACCTCTTAAATTTATGAACTATAGATATTTACAACTATTTTATTTAAACGAAAAAACTTAAAATTTACATTAAAAAAATTATAAAATTATATATCTAATAGCTTTTATTATTTTTTCTATGAACATCAATTATTACAGTATTTTTTTTAGTTGTATGGATCAATAAACGCCATTTTAAGCTATTATGCTAGTTTTATCTTCTAAAAATATACGTGTTTCAAGCTTGTGGGCAACAAGATATTGTAATTTGAAAATTACTTTGGTGTGAAATTTTAAATTTTGTTTAAAACGAGGTTGGTTCGTGGAATTGTTGTTAGAAGGGGACTTTGGTTGATAAATAAATAAAGAAAGGTTTTTTTTAAAGTGTTGAAATTATTATTTTGCAGTTATTCCAAGTAATAAAATAATAATTTTAAAATTTTTATCATTATAATTATTATTATTATTATTTACTTTATAATTAAATCTTACAGATGCTTGTTTGGTAGATGTTGGACATAAAAAATTAAATAATAGTAGTATTATATTTAAGGACGGCTAAATATATCATTCCAGAGGAAAGCAAATAGAAATTGTCCAATTAATTTCATTTCTATAGAAAATTAATCTGGCTTCATCCAGATATTTCTATGCTGAAACGTTCGAACACACAAGAACTTTAAAAGTGAAATTTTTAGTTCAGATTTGGCTTATAATCATTACACTTTTAACGGAAAATTAACCCAGGAGTCAATTTTCCTAACATAACATCCTAAGCAACACAATTTAATAAAATTATAAATTTTGTAAGAGAAAGTGTTTACTTTTAGTGATAAAAATGAACTCATTTTTTGAATTATTTTCCAGTTAATAATTTTAAATTTTTTACCAAATTTGATTTTATTAATTGTAATTTTATTTTGTAACAGCTTTAATAATTTTTCTAATTTTTATTTCTTATTCTTATAATCTGTTTAAATCAGTGGTTCCCAAAGTGGTCTATATCAACCTCCAGGGGTCGACGACGACCTGCAAAGAGTCTATATTAGTGAAAAAAAATTGGGGGTCTATGAGATGGTAAATGGGGGTCAACGATAGTTGATCCCATTTAGTAGTAGTAGTTACCTAACTAGCAATTAGGCACTATTGCAGCAGCTATTATAAAATCTGATACGCTCCTGGGTTAAATTTAAATTAACCTCCTTTCCTCATACTTATTCGCGAATAAAATTAACGATGGTGGCGCTGCTAAATTGTCAAAATGACCGTTATATGCGAGTAAATTGAGGTTATAGTTGTGTTTACAGTGATCGAATTAACCTTGTAAATCCTTTTGTATAATCGAATTATCAAAGAAAAAGGTGAAATGACGAAACAAATTGCTCTAAAATCTTTATTTAAGTACAATGAACCACGTTTAGTACTCGCATCGAAGTGTTCTCAATTCTGCCACCAGACGTCGCATTCTTAATTTTATTCGCGAATAAGAAAGGGGTTTCAGCGCGGTTGCCAATTTCCTAACCCAAAAAAAAAGAGACTGCGCGTCATTAACCAAGGTAAATTAGTTAATACATATTGATGCCAAATAATAAAAATTTGTTAAGAAAGCATCAGGTTTCATTCCTCTCACTAAAAAGATTAATGTTTTGCTTAGTTATTATTTTATGTAACAGATAATAAATTTTAATTTGAAGAAATCAATACTTGGTAAGCAAAAGGGGCTACCTAAAGGCGAAAAACATGTCAAGTGGTCTACAAAACAAAAAAGTTTGGGAACCACTGGTTTAAATAAAACTTTTAAATAACTTTTAAATAACTTTTAAATAAAACTTTTGTTTTATTTTTTTGTTTCTCATATAGGTATTCAATATTATTAGTTAATTGAACATTTACGCAGAAAATACAAACTTTTAAAAAATAACACGAAATAAAATTTTATCTCGTTTCGATATTTTTATTGTTACATATTATCTGGTAAAGGTACTTTGGCAAAATCGAACAACATTTTAAATTTTAGTAGTAGGTAGAAAGCAAGACAATTTAATAAATAAAACCCATAGTTACCTAATCTCAGCACAATTATTAGCGATATAATTTTTTTGTGAAAAATTATCTAAAACGCAAAATCACCTATTGAATTTACTAAATAAGTTGCATAAATTTATTGAAATTCAACATCATATTTTTATAATAGTCAAAGACTTTAAACCAGATTTGACTTTTTAAGAGTTAATTTTTAGTTTTGAATTTTCATAGCCGATTTAATCAAATACCAAATGATATATAAATTATTAACTTGTAAAATAATATAATAAATTAAAAAGATTTTAATAAACAAGTTAATTATGCATTAATAACTTTTAATATTATTGAGCTTTCAGCAAAGAATCTCGTTTTCATAAAAATTATTAATAATAATTATCTAATACTATCATTTCAATTAAAGAGAATTTATTCTTAGAAAACTAAGTAAATTAAAGTACAAAGCATAAACTCAATCCTTTGACCGAATATTATAGGTCAAAATGACTTGAAAGAGTCAAGAATAAACAAACTTTAATGTCAAACCAAAAAAAGGTTTTTTTTGCATAATACATAAATAATTTTTTATTTGTTACTAAAATATTGTGTTATTTGAATATAATACAGATTTTATCTTGTGTTTAAAATAAATTAATTAATAACAAAATCTGACCTTAGAATGAACCGTCGAGCGGCTGAAATCGAATTTAAATTTAAAGTTGAAACTTAAACTTCAGATGCAGTTAAAAATAACTAATAATTTCAAGCTGTACTTTTAAACAAAAAGTTTCGTAAGCTGTCTACCTTTGAAATTTGTTTTAAATTTAATATGATACAGTTTAATGTGGTAATCTCTGATATCGATTAATAATTTTAGAATTTATTCATCAGGCTTAACAGCGTCTCTTCTGTGAGTTACATTTTTTGTATGTAAATTCCGATTACGATATTATCTAACTTTTTGTTTATAATAAATTTGCAAAGAACCTTTAAATTTAAATTGATAACAAATGTTTTGATTTTCCTAAAATTTGATGCATAACTACCTTGTTACTAGAAGCAATCTTGTGTACGCCTGTAGGGAATCCTACTAGCTTTATAGGTAAACTTCCGCAAAACTTTTTTTAAGAGGATTAAAATTTCGAATTCAAATTCAAGTCTTGTAAAAAGTGAATCAACAAATCTTGACGCTCTTTTTTATTTATTATCAACGATAAATTATTTGTCATAATTTTTCATATTTCAAAATTAGCTTCAAACACAATTAAAAGCGTTCTTTTTGAAAGGACGACGCTTTTATTGGGCGAAAAAATATATGCAAATGTAATGCAAACTGTAAAATTTTTTAATGAAATTGTATCTCTCGAGTTACAATACTAAAAATTTAAGTTTAGCAATGAATTATGTAAGTGAAAACGAAAAAAGAAAACTCGTACTCGAAAAGCTCGTTAAGTAAGAAAGTTTTCACCGTTCATACGTTTGGGCTCATTTAAAACCAACTACGAGAAGATTGCTTTTTAAAGTCGATTCGCCACGTAACAATTACAGCTAAGGTGCGTTGATAATTGGAAAAAGTGTAATGGGTTAGATTCGAATAAGGTAAAATTTCTTTTAAAAGATTCGGATGTAAAATTTAATTAAACGTGCGTGAACGGGTGCCATTTGCACGAACATAGCAAACAATTTTTTGCAGAGTCCTTTTATATAATCAGTATACTATCTACAGATGAAAACAATTTCAATTTTCCCAAATAATTTCAATGATATAGATTTTTTCACTCGTGAAAATATATGGTGAAATCAGCAAAACAAGAAGATACATCGAATAAGGACACCGAATGTTAGTCATTCCTTGGCAAACAGAAGTAAAACATTGAAAGCATAAATCTCACATGTTCTTGAAAAATACTAAAACATATTAAAGTAAACAAATTCAAAACTTGCGAATTACCATTATCAACCGCAGTTCAAGAAATGCAACGAGAACATTACATGAAATGTTAAGAAAGTAAGAAAATTAAATTGCAGTTTACTTTTTATTATTTTGCATTAAAAGAATTGGATAAATTTAAAGCTGACATTTAGACCAGTGTTTTATTGTAATTTTCATAATTAAATTTGCTACAAAGCTGTATTAATTTTTTTTAAGACAATTTTTAAAAAGTATTCTAGTTCATACGAGAAGAAGCTTAAATGTTTTATTTTTGGCTCAAGTCCTTGATTAATGATATTTAAATTGTAATGCAGTTTTTGTGAGTGAAAAACTTACATGAAATATTGGGGTTTTGCTCAATCGTTACATATTTATCAATAGTGCAGTTGCAATTTAGGTAAAAGTTGCAATTTATGTTATTTATAACTCTTCACTTGCTGTTCAACTTGTTTGTACAAGGAAGTTATCGTAGTATTATTTACAGTCCAACTTTATTAATTTGAAACCTAAGGCGGAGATGGGAAACAAACCGATACCTAATAAAGTTTTAAAGGATGCATTTAATTTACAACAATAATGTTATTAATCTTCTTTTGTGAGATCAAGTGGCATATTCCATTGATTAATCCGCTTAAATTTACGAATCTTCAAATATAATTCACGTCATGAAACAAATTGTGAAAGCTTCTAAAAAGTGATTACCGAAAAGTGATCTAGACAAGAAGAGTTTGTGAAAACCACAAAGTTCTGGTTATATTATTGTAGTGTAACAAAAAACAAACATTTAAATATATGCATCTTCACTGACTTTCGTTTATAAAGTTTGCATTATTCATATATTTACGTCAAGTTTTACCACTTCTGCATTAATTCTAAGTGGAAGAATTTTTGTAGTGCCATTTAAAATAAAACTTGTTTTTACGTAACATTAATTTAATTTTAGCTTTAATTATATGTGCTCTGTTTATGTAATAAGTAATCATATCAATAAAAATGTTTGCGTTTTGAGTGCAACGCTCTCTCATGCTACAAAGACGTGCAAAAACCTTAATATAAACTTTGCTGACTTACCTGCGCCTTTGTTAAATTTGGCACTTCGGTTAACTCGTGCAGAGCAATTGGGGGGTTTGATTTAGAATCAACTAAGATCCCCAAAAATCTACAACACAAAAAAAAGGCGCCACTCACTTTTTACCACCCACGAGATCTAAAACTGAATGCAAGAAAGTTAAAGAAAATAATACACCAAAAACGCAAGCAAATCAAGTTTAATATAAAAGGTGAACTATGAACAAAATAATTGATAAAGCCAAAAATAAAATGGTAACAACACACTGTATAATAAATCAAAGTTATCAAAATAATAAAACCAGTCGCAGCTGAGCAAATAAAAATTATACCGATTCAGAATTCTGAGTTGGTTTGCAAAAAGTAATACAGTAGGACTTTATGCCCTACTGAAAGCAAACAAAAAAATAATTACGCTGATTCTTCTTTCTTGAAGTAATCGTATTAAATTATTTTGCGTAAAACTAGAGGCGCAAACAACGTATCGAAGCTTTTGCTTCCAAATTCAGTAAAATATAAAATCAGTCATATAAAATGATCAGTGCTCACCCAATCGCAAAACGCTGCTGGCAACTCAGTTGTCGACTCAACTAATCGTCGGTGATATACAAGATGATTATCATCAAACAGTGTAGTAGACACAGACGGGGCAGATAGAACCCACGAAGGTTAAAAAGATGAAGGGGTAACACTCCAAAATAAAACTGGTGTTATCAGGCGTTGTAAATTTTGCTTGATTATCAAAATTGATGTTGAAATTGATGTTAAAATTGATATTGAAATTGAACGTTATTTGAATCCAGATTGATAATTGGATAGTAGGTTTAATCCGCCAAAGACGTTATTTGCGATAATCACACAATAGGAGTTTATCACAAAATTCCGCTTCCACAACTGAAGAAATCCGTAACGGGTAACGGGTATTTACTCTTCTAGGTGCAAATTTGAACAAGATTCGGAAGTAGAATTTGTTATCACTAAATATTAATTACTGGACACTAATTTTTACGAACGACAAAATATGGCATTCTACTATCAACTGTCTTTTGATAACCCTTTACAAACCAAGCCAAATTTTATATATTTCATTTTACATAGAGTTTTGAGATTATTGTGAAAGTTTAAAATATAGGGTGTAACTTAATTTTGTGCCTACTAAAAATGATGATATTAAATTATGTAAATCATTATTTTGTTTAAAACAAAATGATAATGTTACAATATCAGGTCTAATTTGGTAATAACCCAATATCCTTTCCCATTTTCTTTGCCATTTCAAATTTAAATCAAGCCCAAGTATTTTTAAAGATGATGTGTCACTAATGGTCATGTCCGAATTTGACTTTAAGGCTGGAAAATCTGGCATTTTCTCAAAGAAATCCCCCCACTATAAACTCCACGTTTAAGTCTATCTAACCATGACTGGTCTGTCTCTTTGTCTGACTTGTTCAAAGAGATCATCGATATGCCACTTTCCGTCTCGCGCTCGAGATTGAACAAAAAGTAGCATAAATAAATGATTCGCCCACACAAAGCCAATTCTGTCTCCGCATCTATGGATGATAATTTCGGCTGTAGTTAGGATAGCTATTAGCGAAAGATAACTTTCTCATCAAATAATAAATTTTAGGAGTTTTTGGGTAGAGAGGACCATTAAATCAAATAAATGTTTGTTTTGCCAACGTTTCGAAAATACTATATTTTCATCATCAGGGCTGAAAAAGAAAATGGTACATAATGATGTTATATTGGCAAAGTCCGTCAAAAAACAAAAAACTGGTTCAGGTTGCACTCACCGAAAAAACAAGATATTGGTTGTTTGACTATAGATGAAAAAATGTGGAGAGTGGGTATGGCATCATCATAGGTCCGCATTACATTCAATAAGTCACAAAACATTAAAACATAACATGTAACAATTAATTGTAAATATAATAATTTGTATAAAATAAATTAATAAATAAACCAGCACGTAAAACACAACTTAAAAATGAATTTGTCAAAAATTAAAATAAAACTTGGAATACATCACAATATAAAACGTCTGATAAACTGGGCCAATAAAATGTACTGAACCACTGATAAATATAAAATTTTTAAAAGAGCCGCCAACAGATAGAACCACAAAAACAAAAATAACACTCCATCTCTAGTATGTGAACTGAGATATTCACGTAAACAATAAGGTGAATGCAAACCACGAACGGACATGAGATGGTAAAAGTAAAACAAAAAGAAAACCTGCAAAAAAAACCGCAAGCTATGTCGAAATAACTAAGAGTGTAACTACTGGCCAGGGGTTGAACAAGAAATCTCCAAGAACTAGAATCGCCGTCAAACAATCGTTAAGTGGGTAACACCTTGGTGTTAAACTTGTTCAACAAACATTTGAAACCATTATTGATGTAACCATAGTCTGTTTGTTTGTTGACGTTATCAGCCGTGGTAGATATATAGGTTGCCTCCAAAAATGTTCTTTTTTGGTAGCTTGTTTCGCTTGCCAAGATCTTCACATCATCATTGGCTGGTATGTGTCCACAACCCAAGACATGCTCCGACAGCCCCGTCTTGGTGGACCCACTCTTAATGTCGTATCGATGTTGGTTTAATCTAGAGATCAGTCTCTGTCTGGTTTGCCCAATGTAACATTTACCACATCCACAGTTGATCTTGTATACAACATTGGCTCGATCTATCAGTGGTATTTTGTATTTGGTGTGTGTAAACAGAATTTTACCCAATGTTGCGTGGTTGTGAAAAGCTATGACTAGCTCACCATTTTTAATTTGGTTTCTAAAATTATGTCGTATACGACCTGATAACCACGGGTGATAGGTTATTTTTCTCTAAACTAGTTCCCCCCTATCGATCGTCTTCAACGGGGTGGTGAGGGGTTTTTTCTTTCCAAACATAGCTGAATCTATTAGTTTTGAGGAATACCCATCACAAAGTCAACTGTACCGAAAAAATCAAACAACAAGTCGTTCATAACAAAATTTGCAAAGACAGGTGAGCAAGGGTCCCCCATTGCAGATCCCACCAGTTGGGAATAAAAGCTACCACTATAATAAAAATAACTATTGTTGAAAATGGTAGCAATCAGTTGGACAAAGTCATTCAACGGGATCACCGTAAAGGGCGCTATCAGGTCCCAGTTGTTACTCACGGATTTGATAACTGCCTCTTTCGAGATGTTAGTGAAGAGGGAGTTGACGTCGAATGATATAAGCGTGTAATCATGAGGCAGGACGCTCCGGGTAATTATCTCCTTCGCCTCCTGGGTGTTCCGGACGTTAAAGGGTAAAGATGGTAAGGCGTTTCTTAAGATACTATTAATAAACCTAGCAAGAAGAATGGAAGGAGACTCTATGCAGTTAATAACCGGACGAAGAGGAGTGCCCACCTGATGAGCTTTTGGAATTCCATAGGCTCTCGGGGGTTGCGAATTATATTTTATCAGTGACTTCATGGTGATGTCGTTTATATAGCCATTAGCGTGGAGTTCTTTCATTTAGATTTATTGGTACACTCCGTCGTCTTGTGTTCCTCGCATCTAAGACATTTGGTTCTGTTAGCATCGCTCGTACACATCACAAAGACCTTGTGGTCTTTTCTTCAACAAGTCGGGTAGAACTAACAAAATTTCTTCGGTAGCATCTATCAACTTGAGATCAACCCAATGGTGATCTTACTGCCATTTTGGAGTCGGCTACTACTGCGGCTTTTTTTGTTTTGCCGTAGGCAAGAACTTATATTCTTAATTCTATCTGTGTTACAGAAACCGCGATGATTTGTAGGTCTTTCATGACCTTCTGCCGTGCTGTCTCGTGCTAGTCCATGTATTTCTAACATTGTTCGGTTTGTTCCAACCTAGAACTCGTACCATGCAAAAAAGCGTTTCTATAAAGACCACAATTACCCTTGTTTACAGCAGTAAGTGGCCCTTTCCTGTGGTAGAAACTTTGCTAATGTTTAGTGGAAAGTTGTTCGTTCTTTTCCCCACCTCAGTCAGTGCCGTAACTTCTTTGAGTTACTGCTGTTTTTTCCCATTATAGTAACATCTTCCGATCTTTTTCCTATGTTTTCATCTAGCGCTGGGGTTTTAGTTTTTTTCTTTTATATAAGCACCTTTTAAATATTATTATTTATTTATTTTATTAAATAAATTAAATTAAATTAAATTAAAATTAGTTTATTTTTGGTGCTATTTTCGGAGCAGGAGAAGGGTTCAAAGGATCAGGTGGATCGCCTCCCGCCTGTGTCCTTGTTATCCTTCTTGTTGAACCAGTCGGCGATTGCGACCACGGCTCTCTCTAATCAGTATCTCTAATATTCAACTTTGCCCTCATACCGGCCATGAGCTTCGCCATCGCCTTGATGAACTACGGCATTCTAATTTCTTACGTTCGTGAAGGGCAGGGATACATCCAATCCGTAGGTGTGGATGCTATTAACGGCGATAAAAAATAATCTATAAAAAAGAAACCTCTCCTGTGGTGCAGAAAAGCAGCTTGGTAGCTTTAAGGAGAGGGGTTTTTCTAATAGTACATTTATTTAAACTTAGAGGGCGTTCATAAATAAAATGCAACGTTTAGATAAACAGGTATGCAGTGTAGAAGAGCTCTGAGACTTCAACAAAGACAATTTTATCATCTGGTATAACCTCTAAAACTTAGATATAGGAGATACAGGATGTGGAGGTAAACTCTTCAACAAAAGAACCAAAGTAAAGAATGATCGTGTAGCTTCTAAGCCAAGTTCTCACTGTGGAAGGCAGCTGTGATGCTTTAAAAAGAGTGTCCTTCCCAATGTGGTATTTTTTTTTAAATTTGAAGCTTTTGTATGCGAGTGGAGCGTTTAAACCAAAGATGTTAAAGTGGAAAAGTCTTAAAGTTTTAACCCTTTCAGATCCAGGATATAGCGTACTCGCGTTTATTAAATTATTTTGAAGTTTGTGGCAAACTTATAGTATACTATATATCAATTATTTTTTGGTAGAAAGAATTATTGAATTCCTCATTGTTCTTTTATTGAAAAATGATTGCTATTTAGCATTTAACCATCTTCATAATAATTTAATAAATTGATTTAATGAAAGTACACTACAGTGTACCCTGAGTCCGAAAGGGTTAAAGAGAAAATCCTTGTTAGTGATAAAGTGTCTTAAACGGAAAGGTTACAGCTTTTAGAAAAACTGCCCTAGAACCCCAAAAATGAACTTTCTCATCTGGTACTTCTTGCGTATAGACTTCTCACATGTGGAGTGTAAATTATTTACAAAGAGGTACAATGTAGACAGAAGTCCTGAAGCTCTAAACGTGGATTCTTTCACAAATTGAGTGCAGTTGCTAAACTGTATACACAACTATACATTTACTATACTATACATTCAATAGCGAAATCCGATAATAATCCGATGTCAAAATAAAGAGCATTTCTAGGGCTCTAAGAAAGAAATCCTCTTCTATGTGACACAGTTTCTCAAACACGGTCCGACATCTGTTGACATTTCTTCGTCGAAAAGTATAGAAAGAAAACAACTATTACTACTTAGGTAATTTGTTTTCTCTTACGCACTACACTGTCTTGAATATCTTTAAGCGATATACCTATGGTAGATTTTGTTGAAATGTTTGACGCGTGAGAGAAGAGATAAGAGAGCGGTTTGAGTTAAATATGCGAGTAGCAAGTTTTGAATGACAAAATTTCGTTTTGATAGATAAGGAAAATTATTTTACTATGTTCAAATTTAATATCTACTTTTGTAGGAAGCACCCATTACCACCAATTTAGTACCTATTGGTGCCGCCTTTACCTATTTACTGGAATTTTTCAACTTGACCGAATTTTAATTTTTATGGTCACGACTTCAACCTTGACCCTAATCACTAACTATTTGTGTTTAATTTTGAAAGTGGCTCTTTTACCGTTAATAAAAATGTCTTAAGAGCTCGATACGGAGGTTCCTTGTGGAGAGTGCCGCAGCGACTCACAATTTGAGCAAAATTGCTCAAATTTTTATTTGAACTATTTCTCCGATACTTTGTCGTGTAAAACGAGAAAAGTTGAACTTTTTATTTTCCTGCTGTTGTAGGTTTTATCTTGTAGGTTAGAGCTTTACACACAATACACATGTATAAGGTGAAGAATTTGATAATTTTATCTCCAGTAATTTGGTCCTCGGTTATTTGTTTACTTAGTAATTTGATGTCCTGGTAATTTGACCTTCGGTAATTTCCCTCCCAGTAATTTCACTTCCAGTACTTTGATCAGCTGGTAATTATATCTCCTGGTAAATTGGTTTACGGCAATTGAACAGTTAAATAAATAACATAAACTAGCACTAACCTAATGACAGATCCATGTTTTGACGTGGATCTACCTTTTACGTACAGTTTAAACTACTGAAGATAAAATTACCGGAGGTAAATTTCCCCGAGATCAAATTACCGGGGGTAATTGGTAATATGGTAATATAATTGGTAATCTGGTAATATTACCAGAAAATCGAATTACCAGGATCAATTTATCAGGGACCAAATTACCGTATACGATTTCAATTTGCGAGTCTTTATGTTTAAGAGTACCTTTTTCTCTTTATTCATTCTTTTCGGTGCAGTCAATTGATATGGTCTGTTATGGTATTCACAGAATACGTCGGTACAACTACATTTTATTTGCTTTCAGGATTCTGGCAAAGTTCAAGACTCAATCGCATATAGCAAAACCAGGAAGACGTATCACCTCAGTAATCTTAGCTTCGTTGTCAATTACAACGGTAGTTTTTATTACCTTCTAATCTGTCGGATGTAAAAAGTTAGTTTCATTTGTTAGCGCGCCAGAACTTTTCGTTAGAGTTTTTTTGGTTTAATTGTCTATGCTCTGCAAGATAACTGCCGATAACTGCTGTTACCAGCGTGACTACATATGTGCGTTACAATTTTTTACAATTTTTATTGGACTTCTTGTATTTAGGGTAAATAAATTCTGATTTTTACGTGCGTTTATTTTTATAAATATAAAAATATAAAAAATATTATTTTTATAATTACTTTTTGTACCTTGCTCTCGCTTTCGCGGTAATCAGTTAACATTAAGACTTAACTACACCAAAGAAAAGCTGGTAATTCTTCCAGCGTGTAGAGATAATAATTATCTTTCCTCGCAAGTGCAGAAACAATTTTTATTTCAAGGAAATAAGTTTCAAAATTTGTGGATGTAACTATTTAATTCAAGTAATAATTGCAAAAAGGTTTAATAATTTTCACAAAGAATTTTCTGCTACCCGTTCGTGACGATAACGTGGGGTAAATTTAAGTAAAGTAAGGTATTTATGGTAAGATTATACATTTTATTCGTGTTAGATAGAGTTTAAATTAAAATTAAATTGCTAAATAACTTACTTATACCTAAGTTATGATACCAGTTATAATCACATTATTACAAATAAAAAATGTAGATTGGTCCTGTATATTTTACCAAATTCAAAACCCATAAAATCTTGAAATTGGGTCAATCTGCAAACATTGTAATTCTTAATTACAATTCACGTTTCAAAAAAGGTTGTTTTTGGTTTATTTAGTTGACCGTTTTAGAAATTTTTAAAATAATGTTATTTATTTATTTCTAATAATATATTAATTTTTAACCTGTGATATAATTAAATTCAATAGTTTATAATTAAAATATTGTTTAGTTACTTGTTCAATAAATTATAGACTATTGAATTTATTTATTTATTTCGGTATCAAGTAATTAAATCAATAAAAAATAATTTATTGCATAATCTATCAATCTTTTACATATTTCAAGTTTATCTAACGAGAATCCGAAAATTGAAACAAATGTTGACAATATTACAAACTATAATCATTTAACTAAATAGTTTTTGACCTTATAAAATATGAATTTAATTTTAATTCCAATTTCATATAACATGGAAAAAATTTATCAATTTTATCAAAAGAAACTTATCAATTTAGCATAAATATTATCACTTGTTAATAACATGTGATAATATTTATGTAATTAATTACATAAAAAAGGTAGTTGAAAACTTGTAATATCGTTAATCTGATCATACGCGCTACTTATTGCGTACCACGATAAATCTGTTAGGAATCACGGAATAAAACAATTAAATGTTTTAACACATTTAATATGTTCATTAAATATGTTATGGTAAAATAATTTTGATTATAATTTTTTGCAGGAACTAGCTTTAAAATTTGAAAACAGCGAAAGTAAATGATCACCATCTGATGCAAGTACGATATAACAGATTATAGCTTGCAACCTCGTCAATTTTATCTTTATAAAAAAATCTGTAATCTGAAAAAACATTTTATTACA
The DNA here is from genome assembly GCA_911387805.1 of Cantharis rustica. Classification (NCBI taxonomy): domain Eukaryota; kingdom Metazoa; phylum Arthropoda; class Insecta; order Coleoptera; family Cantharidae; genus Cantharis; species Cantharis rustica. The sequence continues at coordinate 46,591,857 of OU426878.1, read as the reverse complement.
CCCCGTATGCTTCGTATGCTTTACTGGCCTTAACCAAAATGGGAAACAGAACATCAATTGTGATTTATATTTAACAAGTGGGCACAAATCGGAACCACACGTAGGATATTATGTTGGATGTCAATATCAGCAGCGTAAAAAAAAAGTTACAATCAACTGGGAAATCACGAAAGAAAAATAATACATCGTATGAAAATTTTATTTTGTAAACTTAGATATTTTTATTTTTAATAATTTACCTACTTCATTGTGAGTAAATCAGCTTTGAGTATAAATTTGGTTCATTGCAAATCTACCAGATGATGGTTTCAAAAATACGAACAGCGTTGTTTTGTTTTTACTTACTAAGGTCATGATTTATCATTTGGACAAAAGAAATTTTTAGTAGATGGCGTAACTATACATATTCAGAATTTAATTGCAATCAGCGTTTATGGGTACCATGGGGTTTAATTGACTGTTGCAAAGCTAAGCGGCAGTATAGTCGGCACAGTATAGTCATTTACAACACAATACTAATTATTTTTAAATTACATATTTGAAATATGTACTTATATTGCGTCACATATATTGCTATGTACCTTTAGTAATAATTTTATAAAATGTATAAAATTATAATTTTCAATCGTGGGTTGGAGGTAACAAGTAAATTTTTAAAAGCATGAGACTCTTCTTTTATTTTTAATATAATTTTCATATCGTTTAATTTTTGTTTTTCAAATTTACCTTTAAAATTTACCTTTTAATATGGCCACAAAACGTTTGTGCGCGTCGAATTTGCGCCCAGGTGCTTGTCTTATTAATTAAAAATCGACTTGAAACAACTTCAAACTCAATCAAAACCTTCCAATTTTCAAATTTCTTATCTTGTAACACTTCACAATTAATTAAACAATAACTTTTGTTTTTTATGTGAAAATATCAAAATCATTAAAATATCAAATTTTACAAATTGGAGAACAATATAGGTCCACTGACCTTTATCCTCTTCTGCGTGAAGCCACGCTTCCCTCTTTTAAATTTTCTTACCAAACTTGTAAAAATAATAAAAAAAATAAAAAAAATTTTTTTTCTATGTCATTTCAAAACACGACAATATATTTGTTATCAAATCGTATTAAAAATTATATCACGTCATTTGCAGTATTTTGCGCTGTAACTGACGTTTTGAAACGTACCTTAAAATCGCACCCTTTCGCCACCAAATCGCAACATTCTGTCTAAATGATGAAAGATGTTAAAATAACTATAGCTGGCAGTAAGTTTTCAACTTTTGCTTATGCCTGAAGCTTAGAAGTTTTTGCGGCTGACATTGACAACAAAAACATCAAAATGTTTATTTTGGTTACTAACTTGCAAATCAGACTACCTTCAACTATTATTTTGGCGAAACTTTTTTGAACTTTGCGTTTCCAAATATCAAGACTTGAAAAGTAAAAGCTTGTTTAGATAATATCTTGTAGTTCTATAGCTAAATATTATTTAGATGAATTTGAAAAGTATAATTATTTATATTCGTAGAAGATAATTTTAAATATAGGTAACCAAATGCAATTTAATAATTTTCTAGTCGGCGCTGTAATATTTCACATATAACAGTTACAAGAACTTAAGTTATGTGCGCTTCTGACATCAACAGAAGTGCATCCCTTTTTAGTCACGCAAATTGCAGCAAGTGCTTGCAAGTATTTTGTAGGTGGTACGAAACGAAGAAATTTGAAGTCAGTGTACAACGATTAAGAAACAATGTAAAATGGAAATTATCGAGGGTAATATCTGTGGTAAACTTAGACTATTAGCAAGTTTTGTGTTTGACGTTATAGGAAAATAGATAATTATAATATTTATGCCTTATAACTCGACAACCGTTGTCCAAAAATTGAGCCAATTAAACTTACTGGATAATTAGCAATCAGTGCAATTACGTATGTATTTAGGTCGGAATAAATTACTAAAATAGAAGAGTAATTTGTTTTTTAATTTGTTTCCATAAACAAGCTTTAAATTAGTTCAACTGAAACGTACACTGTAAAAAAAAAGGTATACATGTATTGTTTACATGTTTTTTTTTTTAAATTTATATTGCTAATATCAACATTCAGAATAATTTACAACAAATAAATCTTATAAAGTTTCCCATAAGTTGATTTGTTCTCTCTTGTCATGCAGGAGAATAGGCCCATCGGCATTACCCATATCCAGTTAGTTTATGACAGCAGATCACGAGGGTATTTTCTTTTAAGGCGTCTGAATATATTTTCTTATAAAAGTTGTGTCATACTAGGATTGGGATGATCTTGAAGTCTTAGGTCATGTTTTTCTGCTCGTTTTCTTATTTCATCTTGGATGTAGTTAATACCTAGGTCAGTGTGGAGAGTTTGGTTAGTGATATACCATGGTGCATCTAGCATCATACGGAGGGCTTTCGATTGAAATCTTTGTATAATTTTTATGTTGGACATGCTGGCGCACCTCTACAGTTCTATTCCGTACGTTCAGATTGGCTTGATGATAACCTTGTATACCAGTGTTTTATTTTCTGCCGATAAAATAGACTTTTTTCCAAGTAGCCAATACATCTTTTTTAGTTTTATATCTATTTCTTTTCTTTTTTTTTTAATATAGGTTTTCCATGTGAGTCTTTTACCTAGGTACAGTCTCAAATATTTTACTTCTGTTTTTTGAGGTATGGCTACATCATTAATATATACAGGTGGACATTCCAAACGATTTAGATTAAATGTAATGTGGATGGATTTGGTTTCCTTTACTTTTGTTCTCCATTTAGATAACCAATTTTGTAGTTCAGTCAAATGTATTTGTAGCAGTTCGGAAGCGCGCTTTGCATCGCCATGCCTTGCTAGTATGCTAGTGTCATCTGCAAATGTAAACAATTTTGTAAACAGGGTGGTGGGTAAATCCGCAATAAACAGTAAGTACAGCACTGGCCCAAGTACGCTTCCTAGTGGAACTCCTGATGATATGGTATACATTTCAGAAACATCTTCGTCTTGTTGAACTTGAAAACTTCGATTCTCCAAATAAGATTTCAGATCATATCAAATTTTTAGCATAAACCAAAAACTGCACAAAACACTTTTTCGAAAACTAAAATGTTTAAGTTATCACAATATATAAATACACTGTATTATCGCAAACGTTTTCACCATACTATGGCATCATCAGGCGATGAACTAGGAACTAGGAACTAGTGTTTTGTGCATTTTTTGGTTTATGCTAAAAATTTGATATGATTAATATCGAGTTACACTACTTAAACCATTTATCTATTGATTGATTAAGATTTCACAATTTGATAGTAATGATTTGGTAAAGCGTGTTTAATTTTGAAAAGAAGTCCTTTATGGCATACTTTATCAAAGGCTTGTTTTATATCCAAAAAGACTGCCAAGCAAAATTCTTTTCCTTCTAGGGTTCTACAGATGGTGTCTACTATTCGATGGCATTGCTGAACAGTTGAGTGTTGACGTCTAAATCCAAATTGATGATTTGGTATTAAGTTATCTAGCAGGTTGTTGTCATTCAATCGTTTTAGGATAATTTTTTCCATCAACTTAGATATTATTATCAGCAAGCTTATTGATCGATATTATGAAGGCTCCGTGAGTGGTTTTCCTGGTTTTAAAATTAGTATAATTTTGGCAAATTTTAATTGCAATGGCCAATACGATAATCTTAGGATAGAGTTAAATAAGATTATCTAAAATTTTATTCCTACTTTGGGTAATTCAGAGAGGACTTTACCCGTTATAAGATCATATCTAGGAGCCTTGGTCTTGTTTAGTCTTCTTATCTGTTGTTTGACTTCAGTTTGCTTGATTTTCCATATTGGTAAGGACATCTGTAGAGGGGCGTTAAGGTATTGTTCGACATCTTTATCTGTTTCGTCAGAATAGAATTGAAGTAGATGTTGAGCAAACAGTTCAGCTTTTTCCATATTTTTTCTTGTCCAAGAATTGTTGGAATTGAGAAGAGGATGGATGGTAATTTGAGGTCTTTTGAAGCTTTTTGTAGCATTCCAAAGAGAGTTATCTTTCACCGACAAGTTACTTAGATAATGATTAAATGTTTCATTTTTAGCTTCTTTAATTAGTTTTTTAAGTTTATTCGCTATTCGATTAAATTCGGTTTTATCTCGAGGATTGTTACTTAAATGCCATCTAGCTCTGGCTCTTCTTTTTACTTTTAATATTTGTCTTATGTATGTTGTTCTCATTACCTGGTTTTTCTTCTTGCGTGGGAGTCGATTTCCAACTAGCATCTTGAATTGTTGTTATAAAGTGGTTTGTTGCTTCTTCTAATTCCTGTTTTGTTTTAATAGGCAGCGTAAAGTCCAGTTTTTGTACTACGTAATCTTTAAATTGGTCCTAGTTGGTTTTCCTATTGTAACTGTAACTGTAATTGTAACTGAATGGTAGCTTTTCGCATTAATAATCTTTAGGAATTCTCTACCTTAGGTGGTTATTAATCTGGATCCCCAGTGTGTATGTTTTACATTATAATCCCCACCTACAATGAACTTGTTGCCTAGTGACTCAAAGAAAGGTTTCAGATTATCTTCCTTAATATTGTGTCTAGGTGGGCAGTAGACTGCTGCAATTTTTAGTGAGTTACCCAAGTAACATTTGGTGCTGAAAAACTTGATCAGCAAATTATTTGCTGTCATTGCGGTCTGTCAGCTTCAGCTGTTTTTCAGTTTCGGCAAATTAGCTGAATTTTAATCTGACGCTTCGATACGTCGTACGTCACACGTCAAAATTAAAGATTATTATAATTATTACAAGTATACATTCAACAAGTATAATCTAATAATTAATTAAAATTAATTAAGATAATTATACGGTTCAGTTGAACACGTGTTTTTATAAATCGATTCATTATTTTATAAATACAGCAGTGTAGAAAAATAATTAAAGAGCTATACTCAAGTTACATTTTGTGCTGAATATCAACTGCGAGAGCGCTGTGTCAGCTTAAAATTCAGCTAGTGAGCTGCGTCAGCTGCTGATTTTTAGTAACGTCAGAAGCTGAATTGCTGCTGAATTGCTAATTTAGTCATATTGAAAGAGCGACAATTTAATTAGATAAATATAATTATCAATTTAAAATAATTTTTTTAATAGCTGTTCAAAATGCTGAATATCAGCTGAATTTTAGCTGAATTTTAGCTGATTTAGCGCTGAACATCAGCTGAATATTAGCTAATTCAGCGCTGAATATCAGCTGAATCAGCATTTTCAACAGCTGACGCAGCGCAATTTCAGTTGTTTTTTTGCCGCCAAATTAGCAATTCAGCAGCAATTTAGCTTCTGACGTTACTAAAAATCAGCAGCTGACGCAGCTCACTAGCTGAATTTTAAGCTGACACAGCGCTCTCGCAGTTGATATTCAGCACAAAATGTTACTTGGGTATGTAACTTGTTTATTTGGATTGTAGTAGCTTGAAGATTTTGAAGTTTCATATTTGTTTAGTTCGTGGTGAATTAAGGATTCTCTAATTATTATGGCAGTTCCTCCATGAGCCGTTCCGTCCGGGTGATTAGTAGAATATATTTTGTAGTGGGGAATTTTTATAAATGATCTTGAAGTGAAGTGCGTCTCGGATATGAGTAAGATATCGATATTATAAGTTTTTATGAATAGTTCAGTTTCCCGAACTTTTGATATGTGGAAGCCATTAGCATTCCATAAGGCAAATCGTAGAAAGTCTGCCATTATTGTATTAGTTTTTGTATGACTGTGTTGAGTAAATTTATAATCATGTTGTTCTGTTCCATGAGTTGTTGGAACATTTCTTTAAATTCGTTAAGAAATTTGAATAACGGAATGTCTTCGGGGTAACTTGATGGATCATGTTGTTTATTCCTTGTTGCTTCTGAGTACGTTTGTTGGTTATTTGAGTTATAATAAGTTTGTAAAGTTGTAGGTTCATTTGTTCGAATGGGTTCTCTTGGTCTGGCACTGTAGAAGCTAGGTGTGGTTTGCTTATTTTTCTGTTGTTGATCTTTGTTAAATTTGTCTTGTAAATCTCGATATACATGACATCCTTTATAACTTGCAGGGTGAGGTCCATTACATAAGTAGCAAGTAGCTGGTATATCTTCTGCTTTTTTGCAAAATTTTGTATCGTGTGATCTACCACATTTAACACATGCAAAAGAGCGATTACAATAGGTTTTGGTATGGTTGAACATCTGGCATCTTGTGCATTGGACTATGTCAGTATTTCTGTACGGTGGTTCAACCCGAATGGTTCTATTTTGTAGATATTTTAAGTCATAGATACTTTTATTGTTCTCCGCTGGTTTAAAATCCCCAAAGAATAGAGGTAATGACTATTTCGTTGAACGATGTTTAATATTTACAATGTTTCTTATTTTGTAACCTTTACTTTCCAATTCATCTTGAATTTCGTTTATAGGCGTTGTTTGATGAAGATGTCTTATTACTACTCGATATGCTCTTTCCTCTTTCAATTGATAAGTGCGATGAATTATATTTTCATCCTTCATATGTCTTATTAGTTTACGGTAGCTATCTACAGTTTTTGCATTGATTTTGACGACATTATTTGTTAAGGATTTTGTTGTAATTTGTTCCTGTTCCACTACGGCATTAAAATTTTTAATCATGTCTTGGTAATTGATTACGCCGTGCACAAAGATAGGAAGTGGTTTATCAATTTTGGATTGTTGTATTGGTTCTATATTATTAATTTCTAAGTTATTAACGGTTGTACTTTTGTCACTGAGGTTAGCAAGTGGTAGGTATCTTCTTAATAGTGTTAGCGGCGGAAGCTCTGTGTCTGGACTGATAACTCGTTTTCGTTTGTTATTTGTCACTACTTGCCATGGGTGATTATTGCTTACTGATATTTCCATATTGTTAATATTTACTTGTAGGTTTTGTTTGCAACTGTTCTTGGTTTAGATTAGGTTGGCTTGCATCGGTACTGTTTGATGTCATATTTTCCTAGTTTTTTCTACTTAACCGCCCGAGGTACGGTTAAAATGTCTAAAAAATTCAATAGTTAGTCCTGATTATAATTTAATTATATTGAATATTCAAAGAATAATTCTATCGAGTTGTATATGGGCAGGTATTAATCTTACAATAACGGAGCACTTTGAAACACGTCTAACACGCTTCGTAGCACATAGGAAAGTATTGTTTACATGTGAAAATTACCCATTTCCCAGTCAAGGCCAATATTCTCATAATATGTGGTGCAGAATTTCATCCTAGTAGGATCTTCAGCTGTGAAGATCTGTCTTGTGAAAAGTCTCACTAACCTTCTCAGTTGTTTTCTACTCAGCATGAGTATTTCATTCCTTTTAGACTCACTCGATGGTGCTCCTATGAACATCGGCGATTGTCTCAGTCCAGGGAGTTCCACCCTGTAAGCAAAGTGTTGTTCTCTAAGTATTCCTTTGTATGTATTCCTAGTATGCTTAACGGTCGTATGTGCGATCCTGCAAGAAGGCTTTGGGTCCGTTAGGTTTGTGTTAGCGTCTTCTTGGCGAGAGGCATCCCTTGATGCCCTGGTGTTCCGACACCCACATCAGCTTCATTGTTTGTATACCTAGAAGTGTGATACAACTCTATCCAAGGCTCTTAGAGCTGGCTGACTGTCAGTCATGATACAGATTCTTCTATTTACATGGTATCTTTTACCAATTCCTCAGCATAGACCAATATAGCAATTATTTCTGTTTGGAATACAGTAACGAGGGGTCTCAGGTTAACGCTATAAGCATTAACTCTGTTTCAGATTTATCTGTGTGACAGGATGGTGTTATATAAAAACCCCAAAGTTTGTGAGGTTTCTATCTTAACCCTCTCCGGTACTATGATTTAAAGGGTTTTTGAAAGTTCCTCACAGTGCTAGTTCTATCCGATTGCATGCTAAGCACGCTATTACTCTTTACTTAGTTTAGAATCATGGTGTGATGTCGCCTGCTTCTTGGATTGATCTTACGATGGCGGTTGATTTTCAACATATAGGCTGCTAGTAGAGCCTGGGCTTTCACAACCAATAAGTGTAGAGACAGAATACCCAGGAGAGCTTTCATAGAAGCGGTTGTTGTTGATGTTATTGCCCCGTAATGCCCGAGCACGCCAGTGTTTCCAGCCTGTTCAGTCAGTTAGTGCACTCTGTTTTCCTGGCTTTGTGCGACCAAATCAGGGCAGAGTATGTTATTGTGACTATCGCCACTTTGGTGTGCAACCAAAGTACCATTATGAGTTTTCGTCCCCTCGTTTTGCCTATTATGCTCCTATAGACCCAAAGAGCCCAAAACTCGCTTTATTCGTAATATAATAAATGTGAGGTGTAAAGATCAGCCTCTTATTCAAAATTAGACTTAGGTATTAAACTCTCTGTAGAGGCAGCTATTTCAAGCAATCTTAAAGTCTCCACATCCTGCAATTTTGTGCGTTGTGTGAACGCCATAACAGAGGTTTTGCTCGGTTTTGCACTAACGAAGACACAACTCTCCCAAATTTCCCAATAACAAGAATTATATCATCAGCAAATCTTTGTTCATGTACCTTCGTTTGTTCCAGCTCCCACAGAAACCTATCCACCCCCAGTCATCACCAGTAGTGTTGAGAGAACTCTCCTGCGGACAGCCCCGTACGGCAGAAACCTCCACAGTCGTATGTCGCAAGATAGCTTTTATTTTCCTGTCCTTTAAGGTGGGAGCCAATCACCTCCCCAACTTTTGACAGCTTTCTCTATGGAGTCTAAGGAGGCGTTATCAAACGCTCCCTTTATATCTAGAAAAGCTCCCAGAGCAATTTCTTGACTTCCAAGAGCTCTTACAATTCTGTGAGTTTTAGTGGTCCCTACCTGCCCGACGGGTCGGTATAGCATGGTACCCTTGGGCAATAAAGTCGTAATTATGTTTGAAACACATCTCAGGAAGCGTGTTCGGAGCAATAGACCCAAAGTTTCCTCTCCCGATGATGTAAACCCTTCCTGTGTTTTTTCTATTGTACCCACCTTTTCGTGGCTACGTTAAAAAAAGCTCTTTGGAGTCTTGCCTATTCGGGAGTTCTTTCAATCTCTCCGCAGTACTTCCTCCATAAGTCTTCCTTTTTGCCTTGCGAATGGCATACGTTTATTTCAGACAGGAGCTTTCTATAAGCTTCCCAGTTTCCTGTTCTCCTAGCTTTATTAAAACTTACGAAACTCTGCCTTGAAAGATTGAAGTTCACGGTTCCACCACGCTTCTTATTTACGCTTCACGTTCATAGTCTCGCGCTTATCTTTTCTCTCTTTTAAAGAGGAGTTTCCTTTGTAGGCTGTAATGATGACCAACGTAATTATGTCGTTTATTACTTCCAGCTTTGCCATATTGGTGACCCTCAACAAACATTTCTCTACACCCTCTTAGTATCTTATCCTTAAAGAGAGTTCTGAGAGAGGTTCTGGGATTCCTGTACGTGGCCCCCCACCCTTCAAAGAGTTTTAATGTTAAACCCTACATATCTGTGGTCACGGTGTGACTTCTCCCCAGAGATTTGAGACTCTCTGATCATTTGACCAACGAGGGAGGTACCCATAGTTAAGTCAATTACGCCCACTTTTGCAGCAGTGACAAAGGTAGGCTCATCTCCCTTCTTCATTGTGTCCAGTTTCTTGCTGCAGACCAATTCAAGTAAGAACTCACCTCTGCTGTTCGTCTCCTTGCTCCCCTATATTATGTTATGTGCATTGGAGTCACAGACGATTACTGCCTTCGCAGTCTAGTACCAGATTCTCTATTTCAAATTATCTCCAGATAATGTGATAGAGGTGTCTCAGTTGATTGTATGGAAGATATGCTGATGCCATCACCAGGTTTTCTAAACTCTCCTTCATTGTTATTTTGTATTGTTATTCCCTTCACAGAAAAACGTCTCGCTCTTTTTTACTCTTTTCTTCTTTTTCTCTCTTCTCTTCTTTTCAATTTTAAAATATAATTTTTCAAATTGCATAAAAATTTTTGTTTCAAATTAATTTTTATCGTGTTAAATTTTTTTTTTCTTATAAAATTTTCTCTTGCAATTAAAAACCAAATATGGTCAATTAAATCGGCTTATATAAGTTTTATTATCTTATAATACGGTCGTGCAATATTTATGCGCATCAAATTAGAGCTCACCTTATCAAATAAATTAGTATCGGTTCAACTTTTCAAATATTTTTATAAATTTATAACACTTAATTTTTCAATTTCACTTTATCAAATAAAATTTGTAAAGGTCGAGTGATAATCACGCGATATTTTTTTGGTTTTTGATTTTTACGATCAGCAGTGCAGGTGAAATTCAATTTGTTAGAAAGTACCTTTCTTTTTACACTTTTTGACTACTATTTTCGCCTAAATTTGAAGTGGCCGTGTTTTGGAAATTGCCTCGAGGATCCCGACATCGAAGTTTCCCTGTAGAAGTGTGTGGCAGCTACCCCAAAACCGCCTGAGTTTTTTTTGGATTAATCTCCATTGGTTTGTCGTGCGAAGCGAAGAGTTTTGATTAAGCTTAATGTTTTTTCTGTCAGACTCGAGGGTTGGAAGTATTATTATTGTCGATTAAATTATTTTAAGTTCATCGATAGCTATCGGGTGAGTAAGTTTTTATTACTTTTAACCTGTGGGTCAGGAATTTTGAGAGAGCAGTTGTTGAAGTCAGTTTTGTATGTCACAGTTTACGTGATCTCCAACAGGCTTATTTTGCGACGACGTGCACGGCCAAGTGTTTGAGTAGTTGATAATCTTTGCGTATGCTTCAGATTTGTGATATTGAATTAAATAAATATCTCTTTATATTATGTGTTTCTTTCTGAAGAGCTGGACTTGTCCAGGAAGGTTTATTTGTCGAACTTTGCTCTCTTTTCCGCATCAGATCAGCTAGTTGTAACATCACTTAGGGTTCTCTACAAGCTGGTTAGTTTTATTATCCAGCGTATAGAGGAAAAATTATTTTTCTCTGCAAGAGGAAAATAGTTTTACGTCTCAAACAAAATTTTTTTTATGAATTTTAAAACAAGACATTTACCCCCTTAAATTTTATTAATGAACCAATGAGTTCGTGATTTAAATTTACAAATAAATTGTTTTTTGACAAATAAATTACTAATCATTTACAATTTTAAATCTGAAACAATAATTACATTAACAAAATCAAAATTTTATAATACCGTGAGTCATAAATCAAAATTAAAATTCCCTCCTTAAATAAACGTTTATAAAATTTAAACTCAAATTAAACTTTTCAAATTAAATTAACATAATATTCAAATATTGTACAAATCAAATCATATCAAATACATTTTTTTTACAGTAAATCGTTCAAATTTTTATACCATTTTCTATATCAAAATTCTTTTCTTTTTATTTTCTTTCTCTGTATTTCCATAAATAGATTTTATTATTAGGAGTCTACATTTCCGGCACTAACTTCTACCACTCTCTATTCTTTCATACCTTCAAACTCCTCTTTGTTCTATTATTATTATATTCTATTATTTTTTGTCCTCTTTTGATGTTGAATTTTCTGTTTGGTTATTTTTCTCAATTTTTATAATTTCCAATTGTCCAATTGCTAAATTTTTTTCTTGTCGAATTTTTATATTTTTATTAATAGGGGAGAAGCTTGTAAGTTGACCACCTTTAACATTTTTGCTAATAACTCATCTTTAAATTGATATTTTTGGATGTATAATGACACCATTAGAAAGAGAAAGTCATTAGCTAAAATTTTGCTAAAGATATTTATTAGATTACTCGAAAGGCAAAGAAGTTATCACGATTCTCCCGAAGAGGTTAAAATTGTTTTTTTTCATTTATGGCATTATTTAGAGGGTGGCATGACCACCCCCTAAAAAGTTGCTGAAAAATAAAAAAAATTTAACTGAAACCGATTGATATACAAAATTAATATCTTTTATTGAGTTTTAATCGAAAAAATGAAACAAAAAAAATAAAAAAACATCAACGGCCATCATCATCATCAGATGATGTATAATTCTCCTTCTTCCGTTTTACTGGCGTAGCAGTCCTTTTTGCTGCTTTTTCGCACTTTTCAACCTCCTTGCGCATAGCAATGGCTTCCTTGTCCTTAGCAACAAGTTTCTTGCGCTTAGCAGCGAACTTCTTTAAATGTGGTCATCTTACATTCCCGACGCTTTGGAAACTCAAACAAACACAAACACATAAACACAATATTTTTGAAATTGACTTTGTATTATTAAAATTCAATGGAATAGGTCAAAATTCAAATTCAAATTCTTGTCCGGTTCATTTTTGTTTGTTCTCCTTGATTGTGTTGAATTTTTCTGTTTTATTTTATATAATTTTGCTTTAATTTTTGCTATATTTTAGTGATTAAAGTGAATTTTTTTAAGAACAAAAGTTGTTTAATTTGTGAAATGAAGGAAAGTGTAGAAAAATAGGATTTTTGAAGTTTTTTGTGAAAATTTGGTTATTTGTTGAAATACTACAACGAATTTGTTTAACGAGGCCATTAGCTGTGGGAGTACACGTGCGATACAAGACTACATACAAGGTAAATATTTAACATTACAAATTTATTCACCACATTTAAAAATAAAAATTGGAACAAAATTGAAGCGTTACAAAATTATTTTAAATTTTAACAAGTCTCAATGCTACAGATAATTAAAAGTAACATTTTGAATTTATGAAAATTATTTACAAAAAATATACAGGGGGGCATCGCACTATATACGACGTTTCGGTGTTTTCTTTCATTTTTAAGTTTTCTTTACAATTTTTTCAATATTCTTCTTTTTCAATTCAGGTCAATAAGTGATTCGCTATATCGAAATGGGCACGTTCCATGCTACAATTAAATGCGATATCTCCGTCTTTGTAATAATTTTTTATGTAAAACTTTTACGTTTCATCACTTTTTACCCAAAAATTGTAAAATTTGTTGTATTCAATATTATTACTTTAACCTTAACCATTTTATCTATTATTACTTTATAATCATTAAATTTTTAGAATTTGAGAAAAGAAATGTTTTTGACACCCACCATCTCAGATTTAGAATTCTATCTCAGAATAATTGGAAAAAATGAACAAAGCTACCAAGTATTTATTTAGTGCTAGAAAAAAATGTTACAACTTAAATTAAAGTGTAGTTACAATTACAATTTTTGGTTTTGAAGTGAGGAAAAATAATAGAGAAATAAAAAACTATTCATTTTTCTGTTACGTGTAGTAGACATTATCTCAGAACAAAAACAAACAAAAATTTTGTGATTATGCTTTTCCCCTCAGGAGATATCCCATTTATCACAGAATTCTGAATTTTGCTTAAAAATTTTTTTTTTCTGGTTTCAAATAAATACTTGGCAGCTTTGCTTATATTTTTACTTATTCCTGTTATTCATGTCACATTTTTAAAGTAAATCAAAAAATGCACAAACACTTTTTAGAACTAAAATGTTTAAATTAACACAATATATGTAAATACACCGTATTTACTAGTACCACTAGTTCATCGCCTGATGATGCCATAGTATGGTGAAAACGTTTGCGATAATATGCTCCCAACCTTATAAAATTCATAAATTTTCACCCTCCTGTGAAATTAGCTGGGTTACACAGATTATTTTGAAACGATGAGACTCCTTTGTATATTTTATACTTAATTTCAATGAAATTCAATGATAATTTATGTCTATGAAATATTTAATACTTAAAACTCAATTATAAAATTTCAAAATAAAGTTTTACCATAATTCAATATTTTATTAATTCAAACGTAGTCGATATTTTTAGACTTTTTCTTGCATAAGATCAGTTAATGGTTTATAAGTGTGCCGTTAGTTTTAATTTTTTAATATTTAATTCGTAATTATTTCAACGTGCTCTAGAAAATTATCACTGAAGGACATTATAAAAATTTTAACTTTACGGTATTTGTTGTTTTAATGACGTTAAGTTTTAATGACGTACGTGCACTATAGCTTTCTCACCATATGTTGTTAAATGTTGGTTGTAGTTTCTGGCTACTCACATCTGGTCTTCCTTGCTGATCCTCTCGGCTACTGTTCGTAATTGAGCTGGAGCATCTTTTGACTCACTGTCTCTTTTATGTAAGTTGTATTCACTTTCATTGATTGATTGCGGTCTGTTTTATTTATTATTACAAAATTTCAATTTCTGTTATAATGTCCAAATTTTATCGGAGTTACAAATTTTAAAAACGACTTTCTCGTTTGCTCAATCATATCGCAATATTTTAATAAACTCTCCTGTACGCCGTATTGCTGCAAATTTACCAAGTTTGTACCCTCTTAGAGACGATTTTGCATCGCGAAGTTCAAATGGTTAACCAATCTAATGTTGTTCACCGCACTTTCTGTTTTATTATGGTTTTCAAACACTTTAAAATTTTACAACCCTTTAATCCCTAATTGATTTATTATTTTCAGCCTCTGCTAGTCATTAACTTTTATTCTCATCTCATTTGAGGAGTCCAAAAACATCTTTCTTCTAAATAAAACGTAGTAAATTTAACGAATTCCCAGGCAAGTAAAACATTTATTTTGAAATAAATTTTGTAATTAAAATCTGTTTTGTTTTCAGCATATCATTCAATTTTTAACTAAAATTTTGAGTTCTCATCCCCGAGGAAGTACATCTTTCACTCTGAAGATTTTTGATATTAAAATAAAATAATTCTGTGAATTGTTAAATAAAAAATTTATGACAATACATACGATGTATTTATATTGTGTTAACTTAAACATTTTAGTTCTAAAAAGTGTTTGTGCATTTTTTGGTTTATTCTAAAAATTTGATATGATTAATATGAAGTTACACTACCTAAACCACTTATCTATTGATAATAATCAACACTCAATAAAGTAATAACTTTATAATATTATGTTCATGAAAATGTTTCTGCATATGCCATTGAGCAGTTGTCTGACTTATTATACCAAAATTTTCCAATTTCCCAAAATTCCTAATCTTCCAACACTTCATAATTAATTGTAACAACTTTTTTTTGTAAGCACAATCATTTTAAACAAAAATAATTACAAATTTATCAAATTATTAAGGACGCGGTCTATATCCTACGTCTGCCGTCCCTGAACTCATACGGCATAATGCATCGTTCTCACCTTTGTTACCAACTTCATAACCAAAAAAAAAAATAATTTAAAATATAATTATTAACTACAAAACGTAACACAATGTTACAATCAAAATAAAATAAACTTTAAAATAATTTACAAAATAACAAAACAGAATGATCTTATGGATTTCAAAATGCGATAATATACAGGATGTCTTCAGAAACACTTTACATAACTTAGGCAGTAATAGAAGACACGTTTCTAAAAAAATTATTTAACAAAAATTTTTTTGAGGTGTAGCATCTTTCTACTGGCTTGTGAGGGTAATTTCCTAAAATGGAACGGAAATATGTAACAGAAAGTCAGAAAAGCGCGCGCTACTTGATTTGACTAAAGAAAGCAAAAATTACTTTATCGGAATACAAGACATTATTTGTATTAAAATAATAAAACCTAACAAAATGTTAAAATAATAAATTTTAACTGTTAAGTAAATAATTACATACTACAAAGAAACATAATATTTAAAGAAACCAAAATAAACAAAAATTCACATTGAATACTTAAAAAATTCTAAAAACTTTTTTAAGTTATTTTCTATTTTATTATTTGTATTATAAAATGCCATTAAAAAAACTTTGTCCGACAACAAATCGCAAACTCGCGATCACCAAATGATGTAATTATATTTCAAGCACATAATGCACTACGCGTTATAAATTTGTTATAATAAAATTGTTTTAATTCGTATTATCAGTTACAGATTGAGGTTGCTGGTAACGTAATGCCGTTTCACCTACATTGCGATTTTTAAATGATTTATAATTTTTAATTATTTCAAATAATATTGTTGCTTACTACCAAGATGAGATGTCAGATGTCACACATCATATACGAATACTGCAAGGCTCGCTCGCTCGTTTTTTTTGAATTATAACCTCTATAAAACATTTTTTTTAAATTTTCCCCTTTTCATAGTCATAGTCTCGAAAATATTAATTTTTCAGTAAAAATAGCTTAGTGCTTTTTTTAAAAAGCATAAGATAATCTACAAACTAGATTTAAACCTTTTATTGTCTAAAATCAACGGCTTTTGAGTTATGAATTAAAGTAAGTAAAAAAATGTTTAAAAATTGAAGCTTCTTTTTTCAGTTTGTTTCAAACCCCTGTATCTTTTAAACGAAACATTTTACAAAAAATGTAAAACACTCTATTCAAGATTGGAAATTTAACGGACTACAACTTTTATTTAATAAAAATTTTTGAAAATCAATTCATTTCACAGAAAATTAGAAACTAATAAACAAACAATTTTATTTTAGAGTAAACAATAGTTTATTGTGATCGCCCAATATTTGTAAAAACGAAGTAATTTTAAATTGGAAACGTAAAGATAACAAAAAAATAAAAAATTTATTACTTTGTTTTATTTTCTTACCTCTTTCAAACAATGAACTTTCTGTTGTTCTTTTAGAACCATTTCTCAGCCGGACGCTGAAAAAATTAATAAATATTTTCATAAAACTAAAATTCTACAATAATGTAGAATTACTTTTTTTTACAGTAATTTACGGTAATTTTTCGGGTATACATATTTGTACGAAAATTTTTTACAGTGCAGCTAAGATCTCAAGTAGCATCTAAGTAAAAGAATGGTGACATGTTTTAGAAAATTTTGTAGCATTGCAAACGCAATTTCGTACATTAAAAATAAATTTTATTATTAATTTATTGAAACGATTAATTTACAGTAATTTTCTTTTTGAAGCGTCTTTACATTTATTTAAAAACAGTGGCAGCTTTTGTAATTAAGCGGAGCAGCTCATTGTAATATGCATTAGTAACTTCAAGTTGCTTGAAGTTGGTAATTTTTGTTTCACCACTGTAATTTTAGTTAGTAATAAAAACATTTTAACTAAAGCGACAGGTAATATAATTATTTTGGATGGTTGTATGAAATTTGTTGTTAATATTGTTAATGTCGAACAAGAATTTAAATGTTTGAGGATTCATTACTGCTGCATAGTCTTTGTGTTTGATTTCGCGCTCTTAGAATAAACTAATTTTTTATAAATATGTTATTAGGTGAACTATTTTGACTGTTCGTTTTCGATCGTGACTGCGCTGCGTAACAATTATTATTATCATATTTCTATAAGTTGTATGGTTGTAACAATGTATGGTTATAAGATGTATTGATTATTATTTACTATTTCACCAAAAATTACAAAAAAAATATTTATTTTTAAAAATAAAAATAAATCCAAAACAACTAAAAATATAAAATATAAAAATTAATAATTAATTAATATTGAAGTTGAAATTCCGGCGTCATTCACTAGCCAGTTATGTATCTTTTAGACCTGAAAAGATTGGGTTGATGTAGCCGCAGAGAGGAGGTTGTTGAAATGTTGGTCTGTAAAGGAGCGGTTATGTAAGATACTAATTGTCTAATTTTTATTAGAAAGTTGCAACGATAAAGTTTAGAAAAGATAAAACATTGAAATGAATTAAATTGGAAGTTATCTAATCCATGTTAGAACTTGATCCAATATTGATTTCCAATATTGCGCCAATATAGAAAATGTTGACTACCGTTCTTCAGTCAAAGGATCGATTTCCAATATAATTTTGTACCTTTATTGGCCTATATCGCGTCTTTATTTTGTCATAAAATAAAGTAATTTTATCATTTTTTTCTTTTTCCACCCCCTTACACCCTTTGTATACGGTATAAGGTATACTGTCAAACGTAGACAACCACGACGAGATCAGCATTGCGCTTGATGGCAACACTTTAGACGTAGTGTAGGAGTTTGTATACTTGGGGCAAAATATAGCAACTGATAAGAACAATATGACACCCGAAGTAACCAGAAGATGCAAGCTGGGATGGAGAGCATTCGGAGAATTAAAATATATTTTAAAGTCCACAATATCAATGTCGCTTAGACGACGTGTATACGACCAATGCATCCTTCCTGTCCTAACATACGGATCAGAGACTTGGAGAAACTTAGAGTTATCCAAAGAGCAATGGAAAGACAGATGCTAAATATAACTCTAAGAGATCCTAAGAAAAATGACTGGATCAGGCAAGAGACAGGACTAAAAGATGTGGTGGAAAGAGCATCCCAGCTTAAATGCAATTGGGCAGGACACGTAGCCAGAATAAAAGATGATAGGTGGACAAGGAAGATGCTACAATGGAGACCGAGCTGTGGAAGAAGGAGCACCGGACGCCCAAAAACACGATGGAAAGACGAAATAAGGAAAACAGCAGGCAACGGATGGTTGAACGTGGCGGAAGATAGAGACAGATGGAAAATTATGGAGAAGGCCTTTATCCAGCAGTGGAAAGAAACAAGCTGATAGTGATAGTGATAGTGATTTTTTTCTTCTTCTGCGGTTTTGTTAGCTAAGATGGAATTCTTAATGTCTTTTGGGCGTAGATTTTGTAGTTCGTTGTCCTATTCAGTCTGAACCTTGACTAGGAAAGCTTTTTTGTATTCTTTTGTATTTGCGATTGCTTATAAATTGCTTTAATTTACAGTAGCTGGGTCACCTCTGTAAGCTGGTAGTTGAAGGCTACCACAGTTTTCTTCTCTTGTCTTGCTGTACGACAAAGTGATGTGGTCTCTTCGATCGCAATCACGGTACATTCTCTCCGCTTGTTTAGACTATTGGCGGTTAGCCCATTTGATGTTTTTGGTGTAATTTGGAACTGTATTGCTCCTAATTTGACTTTCAGAAGCGAGTTGTCTTTTACCTATATAAAGAAAAAATCGTGACTAACGATTTCTTCCGGTATCGCCTACCGCCTAAGACTACCGTCCAGCGGTCTTTTTTTTTCAAGTATTTGTTTTCTTCGCTGATAGTGTTCTGTATTTGTTATGAATTCTTACGTCACTTGTAAACAAGATAGGGTAGCCGGGCATCGTCTTTGACGCTTATTTGTAAGTACCTCTACGTATTTTTCGCAAATTTATTTGAAAGATTCTAGAGTGCTAGATTCGAATGCTATTTTGAGTTTCTCCAAAATTTCGCTGTTCTACTTCAATATGTGGAACCCCCTTCAACATGTGGAACGTCATGGTGGAGCAGCCATGTCGTACACAAACCAAATTAATTGTGAACCAAATGTACATTTAATAAATAAACAAATGCCAGGACCGTACTTACCCCAGGTGCAGCAGTCGGTTCTATTAATTTACTACAATCAAAACTTTCCATCATCGGTGCAGTATCCTGGACAACAGCTGGTTTTCCCTAATACTAGCATACAGCAGTCACCTTCATCACCTTCATTACCGGTGAATCAAGAAAAGGGATGGCAAACCGCAACCAAAAAGCGACTTAGAAAAAACAGTCCTGAAGCAACAACAAGAGTTGTGAAACAAACGATACTGTCAAACTATTGGTTAAATGCTCCAAACAAAAGATGAAGCAGCATCAACAGAAAGCATACCGAATGATGAAGCAAAGTCAGGTGAGAATAAAGTTTCTAAATCACCCCCGATATTTATCGATAATGTGTAACGTTACAAAAGTAGTTACATAAAAGTAATTAATAAATCCTACTCTAATAATTACGAAGCACTCGGTAGAGGTTGTAATCAACCAAGCGCTCGACGTTGATAAGAGGCTTTTTGATTTTGAGAACGAGCCTGGTGTGACGTTTTATAGTAAAGCGAAAGTTATTATTAATAATTATGGAATAACCTTTAAAATTTGGATAAATTTTATATTGAAATTAATAACACCTTATTAAACTATTATTAATTGGATATTTTTTTAATACTGAAGATCTGGTTTATGGCAATAGTTATTATATTTATGACTGGAAGAAAATTGTAAGGTCAGAACTAATCAGCAGATAAACCAATTTGAAAAGTTACCGCGCCACATTTGTATGAATTGGAAGTTAATATAAAACTTAATCCATTTGGTTTTAATTAGAAACAAATTGGTGGATATCCTACAATCACCGTATCTGGTGATTTGGATGTGGGAAACTGGATTGGATTGGACTACTGATTTTTTTACCTTCTGGATTGATCAATTGTTTTGAACATTTATAATTACTGCTGCTGATTAAACCTTAGTTTTATGTAATCAGATCTTTGGTTTGTCCGATCGTCTACTTGTTTTCGGTTGGTCAATTTAGTTAGCTTGAGTTGGACAATTTGTGGTTTGTGGATTGCTTGTGTGAATAGCATTTATCTGTTTTAGTAGTTTCTATTTCATTGACACAGATCCAGACCCCGAAAAGAGCTCTTGGAAGGAAGTTGGACCAATTTAACATACTTGTGTCACTGCAATTACTAAATAGCAGGTTGGAAAGGAGTAAGACTGGGTAAGTGCTGTTCATTTGGTATTTTACAGTCACTTGTTGTCTAACGACACATCAAGCCTTGCACCGATCTAGTTGATTAGCTTTGAATGAGTGGATGTTGAGGGTACTCCATCTATTTGGTTGCAGGCGACCATCAGTCAGTCAGCAGTAGATTGCTTTTTTTTTACACGCCTTCAGCGTTTACTGTTTGGGACCAAGAGTCCAGTATTTATTGTATAACTGTTGTACATCTGTGGTTTGCGAAACTCAACCTTAATTCTCTTCTTTAATATTGAATAAATCCTCTTCATTCTGTTTGTTGCGTTTTATTTCAATATTTGGCGCCCTAAGAGCATTTCATTTCGAAGTTGATAGTATCGCCATTTTCACCATATGTGATAACCCACTACCAGAAACCATCTACCAAAGAACCTGCGATTGGTGGACACACCTACCCATCGCTTGAAGAACTGTGGGTTAAATCCCAATAGCTGGCCAACCGTGTAATATCACCTACGGTTAACAAAGTGGCATTTTGTTAGCGCTCACTTGAGGCAACAAGAAGTTGGCGCCCAACGTGGGGCTATAGACTTGAACTGAGCGATGACTTGCTCTAGTTCTTGTATTTGATCATAAGACAGGTCTGCACGAGATTTAATAATTTTTGGTGAAGCCAATTCATGAATCTCGTTTGGTGAATCATACACACTCATTGGTGAAACATACTCATTGGGGATCAAGATTGACTAACCCGAGGGGCCGTCAGTTATTTCGAGCAATGAAAATTAAAATTTGCTCTATCGGTCAGCCAACCTACTGGCTCACGGATAGAGAAAAGCTGCCAAATATGCTGGACTTTTGTGTTGTTGGCGGCATATCATGCAATTACATCACCATCGATTCATGTTTAGAACTTTCGTCGGATCACTCCCCAATAATAATGACATATACCTGATTACCAGAAAACCTAAACCTCCACCAATGTACAATAAACAAACTGACTGGGTACTGTTCAAAGAACTCCTAAATATTAAACTCCCTCAAGACATCTCACTGAAATCCGAATTCGACTTGGATGAAGCCGTACAAGTCCTTAACTAAAACTATACAAGAAGCGGCATGGTAAGCTACGCCCAAACATCTAACTCTAAAGGAGGAAAACCACTGCTTCAAGCATATTCAAGCATTCATTTACCAAAAACGAAAACTTAGAAAAAGATGGCAAATCACTAGAGCACCCAGCGATAGAACAAACTATAATAAAGCAGTTAAAGATCTAAAAAAGCTCCTAAATGACCACAAAAATAAAAAAATTTAAAGCTACCTAAGTGGGCTGACAGCAACAAACTCAACTGATTATTCGCTGTGGAACGCAACCAAAAAAATCGCAGGATCCCAGCAAACAATTCTACCAATCAAAACTCCCAACAATGAATGGGCAAGAATCGGCACAGAAAAGGTAAGCACTTTGGTGACTATCTGGCCAATGTGTTTAAACCATTTCCAACTAAAGATCTTGACGAAGACTATAAAGTTACTAAATTTCTCGAAGCCCTATTTTAAATGGATTTACTAATAAAGAGAATCAAAAAAAGTGAAGTTTCCACACTCATCAAGCACGAACTAAATGCAAAAAAATCTCCAGGTTTTAATTTAATAACCACAAAAATCTTGAAAGAATTACCAGAAAAAGTAATCAGAATTATTACTATGATCTACAATTCCATCATGAAACTAGGATACTTTCCTGCACATTGGAAGGTTGCACAAATAATTTTAATTCCTAAACCTGGAAAACTACCAACGGAAGTTACTTCATATAAACCTATCAGTCTGCTACCTGTCTTATCGAAAATATTCGAAAAACTATTTTTGAGAAGATTACAGTCACTAATTGAAGAAAAATATATAATTCCAAAATACCAGTTTGGATTCCGCAACAGCATTCTACGATAGAGCAAGTACATCGAATCGCTACTAAAATTAGGCATGGTCTGGAGACCAAGAGATATTGCTCATCAGCATTTCTCGATATAACCCAAACCTTTGATAAGGTATGGCATCCTGGTCTACTGTACAAGATTATAACATACCTACCACACACCTACTACCAGGTACTCAGATCCTACCTTACCAACAGACACTTCTTTGTGAAATTCCAGGACGAGATCTCGCCACTATTACCCGTGGACTCGGGAGTCCCTCAAGGAAGTATTCTTGCCCGGTTTTGTATTTGATCTATACAGCTGACCTACAAACTACTAGAAATACAGTTTCACTTAAATACACAAATTAAAACAAAGCGTATTTATTAACTCCAAATACAAGAGATCAAAAAAAGTATAAAAGGTTGTCAATCGTTTATAATTATCGGTGTAGTTGGCAAAAAGTTATGACAAAAAAATCGTCCTCAAACGAATGTTCGGGTGCACTGACAAACCATTGTCGAAAACTATGATAACACTTAAAAAAATATTATAGTGTCGAATGAGAAATCAAAGCTGCTCGCAAAAGTGGCTCGTTGGGTTAGAAAAGAAAAAACACTTACCCGGGTAATTACAAAGTTTATCAATACAAAATTTTCCATCTAACGGAAACCAACAGCTTATGAAGTGATGCAAGTAGTTGCAATCGTTGTCCAGCTCTCGAACTTCGAAAAAAATGACGTAGAGCCGTTAATTGCAAGTACAAGTCTTGAAGGTTAAGTTAGGGGAGAACTTAACTTAGCTAAACTTTATTAAAGTTAATGTTAAAATTTTTTTAAATTGTTAACTGCTCGTTTTGCTATTCCTTTAGTATAACTGCCCGTCCTTTCATTTTTTTTTCTTTTGTCCACCTCTTCAAGCTGAAACCGGTGCCAAGTTTTCTTCATATTTAACAAAAATATTATTAAAAATATTCCAAAGAAAATGAATAAAAAGTTTTACCACCAAAATTTGTAAATTTGCACTTAAATTAATATTCAAATGGTAATACATATCTCTAAACTACGGTCTCTATTTGACCCTTGTCACTCACAAAAGATCTAATCTAAAGTCCTAACGGTGTCGCTAAAGCTAAACTCGAAATAAAGCTACAATTGTTTCGATAAACTTACTTCTGCTTGCTTATTCTATTGCATTGAAAATCCAGGAATTTTAAATTTCATTAAACATTATAGTATATTATACAGTTTTGGAAAAATCGTTAGTACTGTTGATGAAGTTAATTAAAATTTTGTATAAAGAGAGATGCGATACAACATGAAATAGTTCTATTTCATTGCGAGTGTTAACGTTTTTCGAAAATAAGTTTATTACTATTTACTTTGATAAAAAATCTCAAGATGATAGTTTTATATAACAAAATATTGTGCAAATTGCTGTTTCTGTATATGAAATGTCTTAAAAATAAAAAAATTATTGCGTGCAATGTAAAAGTTAACCATTCGCTATTTTAACCCTTAGGCTATCAGGTATGCGCGGCATCTCGAAAACCCCAGAAACAGTTTTTGATCATAAATTTTACGAAATTGTTTTTTTTTTAAATGTACATCTTCAAATATCTATGTGATGATACTTTTTTCTATAAAAGTCTGCATGTTATTCATAATCTTTCCTTACTTGCAAAAAGAACTTTTCAAATGTACATTTGCAAAACAAAAAAAATAAAATTATCACCTAAGCGTTTTGCTATCTGTAATGCTTTGATAAAAAAATCTAATTAAGGTCGATAGAAAAAACGCGAAACCATAACCTAAGTGTTTGCTACTTTTTTTATCAATTGGAAGTCTTTAAGTAAACTTTTGCAACATAATTGTTAAGAAACCTAAAAAAAGTAAAATATAATTAAATTTTAAGCTTTCAAAAATTTCTTTATTGTCATATTTTGATAAAGAGAGTGACATCAAAGTTAAGAAAACATAATCAGAAAAATGTTAAGATTTTACAATAATAAAAAACTTTGGAAGTTTTTTAGTTTTCAAGTTCATTAGAAAAAACTAGGTGGTTTGAATTTTAAAGCCGTGCAAGTTTTTCTTTCGACATTTTTGAATAAAGCAATAATTAATAACAAAGTTATGGCATAAAAAGCATGAACTGAAAAGTCGCGTTAGCAATCGCTAACCCATAAACCGCTCCATAAATCTATATTTTTTAGCTTATTTTAAAAATAAAAAAATGTTTTTCAACCGCTTAAACTCTTTAAATTTACTTTTTTAATATTTTATGACGAAGTAAATAATAACAAGATTATCAAGAAAAAAAAACTGTAAATGTCAAGACAGTCGTTCTGTGCACTACAAAATACACTTATAACTTTCTTAGTTTATAGTAAACCTTAAATTTCTAAAAATGGATTCTTTTTTAAGAATTTGAAATTTGAACTGTAGAAAATTACTTTTTTAAAATATTAAATTATTGTAATTAATAACAAATAAAAAATTTAAACAAAAAAGTTATTATTGCTGAAAATATGGGGTGGGTGAGACCCATATAGCACGTTACGGGACAACATAATACAAAAAATAATATTTTTTTTTAACAATTTTGCTGATAATATATGGCAATGATATTTTATAAAACGTACCAGAATTTGATTTTTTCTAAAACTTCCGTTCGAATTATTTTAAACTTTAAAATTTTTATATTTTGCTCAAGGATTGAACCTATAATTTTAAATTAATAATTCTGTGTGATATCTTCTAATTCACACGTCACTCTCTTAAGTGTAATTTTAATTTTCAATTAGTCAATCACATTATTTTCACTTTAAAATCCAATTTACAAAAATTATCGCACCGACCAAAATTCTCAAAGTAATGTGGTAAGTAAGTAAAGTAAAGTGATATCGTGTTGCAGTTGTCGACCTCACTATCTAATTCTGTTGGTTTCTAGACAATTTATTCTACTTCTTAATAAACTGTTCAACTCCAATAAAATTACTTTTAATCAAACAAAAATTAAAATTGATCATTCAAATAAAAGAAATCATTTTAATCATAAAAAAATTACAAAATCACAAAAATCTTTGGTCACTTTTGACCAAAAACTCTTCCAAACCAAATTCTCTTCAACAATATTAAAAAAAAAAATTAATTGCAAAACCTATTTCTTACATAATATTCAAAACCTACGGAGCCAAATCAACCGCTCCGGCGGTCACTTTTGGCAAAAATGTCTCTACTCCTTTTCGTTTTCTGGCAACATTACACTTTATAATCCTCAACCGCCACAAAATTCAGATTTAAATTCATAATAAATAAAATATTAACAAAGCAAGGGACGGATAAATCGCTTTGTAACACAACATCTATAACTCCCATTAATTTTATGAGTGAAAGAATTTACGATTAAAATTTATAAAATTGTCATGGTTTGGCAAATAAAATTTAAAATTTTAAAATTTTAATTCTAAAGCAATAATTACATTAAATAAAAAGTAAAACTTTTTATAGCGCTATGAATCAATAAATCAAAAATAAATTTTTTTTTCTCCCTTAAATAAATCTCAAATCAAATTTTTAAATTAAATGAAAATAATATTCACATATTAATAAATCAAATCATATTAAATAAAATTTTCACACACAAATTCTTTCAATTGTTGATACCATCCTTCATCCGAATTTTTGTTTAGTGTCTATTTTTTTTTTCACCGGTATTTTAATAAATAGATCTTTTTCTTAGAAGTCCACAATTCCAGCACCAGTTTCTGCCACCCCCTATTTTTCCAAATCTTTAAATTTCTCTCCAATGCATTATTAATTTCTGTTCTTCTTAATCTTAAATTTTCAGATTCGCTATTTTGTCCAATTTTTATAATTTTAATTTGGCCAATTCCAAAATATTCTTCTTATCTATATTTGATTGTTTTTTTATTTTTTATTTTTTTGATCTTGCTTTTGCTTCCCCTCCAAGTAGATAGCCAAAAAACAACTCATTTATATACCAACTTGTAGGAGGTTCTTAGAGAAGAGCTGGAGAGCAAAACGAACGTCGATAGTTGAGCCGGGATCTGTCACGAAACCTATTCCAAAAATTCTCCTATTAAATTAACTCCTAAATAAGAACACTTTTCTAAGCATACTAGAACAAAATTTTTTTAAGATAATACAAAAGTTTTCGAAAAAAATCAAATTTAAAAATGTAAAATTTACATGTATTTTAGATACACGTTTTAACATGAATCTACGATAGGCCGTGGTTGAGTTAGTCAAAAAAACAGACCGTCCGGACGTAAATCCCTGTAAAATGACAGAACTCGCCAATGGTAGAACTCGAAGCCATCGAACTCGTCCGGGTGTCGACCACAACTGACAACAACAGTAAGAGTTTATCAAAGCACACGTACCGTGAACAGAAATGAAAGCGGGTAGCTGAACGTGCAAGTTACCGTCGCACGACTCAAGACATCGGAGTGTATCGTATTACAACTACTCTCAAATTTTAAAATGCCATTATTTCGACAAATTTTCGATATACTCAGAAAATTGTCTTCTTTCCAATGGTCAATAGAAAAAAGCTCAATTATTGGGATAGAATAAGTGACCGTAATCGTTGGGCAAAATTGAAGGATTTTCTATCGAGATGTTTCGCTTGTCGAAAAATATTATTGCAATGTTTTTTTTTTCATTTTGTCCTTACTTTCTCAGGTCCACTGACTTCTGCTACATATTCCTGAATATTGTTGTTTGTTAATTTTCCAGTTTTGAAACTGGATAGTTTTGGGAAATAAGAGATGGGTTTTGTGGCAAGTATCTTGTACACATTATTTTTTCAAAAAATTTTTTAAACACTAAGAATAAGGTGATGAGCATCTTAACGTTTCTGGCGTCTCCGGAATCTCTTTTTCTTCTAGGGAAATATAAAAGTTTAATCGCATCATCTGGTGGTCCATTTAAGGTATCCACGTTTCTGTAACCGTCTGGTAAATGTTTCTCCATGAGATGCTGAAAAAATTTCTTTAGTATGTGTGTTGCTGGGTCTCTGTTGAAGAATTTCAGTATCGGTTGTTTACAGAATTTCTTTACGGCCAGCTTGTAAATTATGCCTTATGGAGAATAGCTAATTTTCCACAAAGTATTTTGGTCCAGCTAATATCTTTTGCTTTTTTTCAAAATTTAATTTGCATTGTTCAACCACTCTGGTCATCTAATGTATATTTTCTTAAATTTTACGTATTTTGTAATTAATTTTTCAATATTTTGTCATCCCATGACACCCTCCATCTCAGATTTTGATGAAACTTTGCATGGCTGTTCTAATCATTGATGTAAGTAACCCTGCCAAATTTTATATTTTATCTCATATTCTATCTTATATTCTATTCTTTATCAAATTTTTAGAATAAACCAAAAAATGCCCAAACACTTTTTAGAACCAAAATGTTTAAGTTAACACACCGTATGTATATTATCGCAAACGTTTTCACCATACTACATATGTCATGAGGCAATAAACTAGAAAGAGAAACAAGAAAATTTCCGTATTTATCCACCACATTGCAAGAGAGAAGGAAAGGGGTATTTTTAAAAAAATGCTATATATTTTGTGTGAATTTAGATGGTAGGGATATCATTAATATAAAAGAGAAATAATGTAAATAGATGTAGGGTAAGTTAGAAGGGATAAGTAAGTTAGAATGAGTTATTTAAATCAGATTGACTATTTAGTAGTGAAGATAAATATTTTAATTTATTAATTTCCATCGCTTCCAAAAATTTCAGATTTTTACTTTTTAGTTCAATGTGTAAAATTTTGTATCAGCCCTTTTGTGTCTAGTAGGTGTTTCGCGAAAGTCGTTTTTCCATCTGCAAGTCTATGGGATCATGTGTGTTCCTCAAATCGTGTTTTGAAAGATCTACCGGTATGACCAATGTATTTTTGAGAGCATTCACAAGTGAACTCATAAACCCCTGATTTAGTTAACATGTCTAATTTTTATTTCGTGTTATTAATAAATTTGTTAAGTTTATTGTCCGTTTTAAAAGCGATGTTATAATTTTTATTTTTTAAATATTTCACAATTTTGTTATACTTGTTTCCGAGAAAAGTAATTACATTAAAGTTTGTGTGAGTTTTTTAAAATTATTCGGATATATTAAGTTCGATAGAATTTTTTATTTAATTTGGCATAATAAGTTATCAATAAGAGGGACTTGGTATCCATTAGATATCGCGATATATTTAATTCTGTCTAATCCTTTTTGTAAAATTTACTTTACAGGAGAATTTTAATTAAGCAATTGAGAAAAGCGCGAAAAGAAGCAATTTTTTGAGTAAAAGAATGCGCAGAGTTATTATGTATTATTATATCAGCTTCCGTAGGTTTATGGAAAATATCAAAAATATTAATTATTGTTTTTAATTATTGTGAGATCTAAGTAATTGATTCTATTGTTTACTTCTATTTCTTTAGTAAATTTAATATTATTATATTGTTTGTTAATAAAGTTAAAGAGTTGATGTAATTGTCTGAGGGAACCATTGCAACAAATAATAATGTCTTCAACATATCTATACCAATAAATTATCCTACGTATAGCGTATAGCAGTCCACATAAATTGTGAACCAGTAGCTGTTATAGTGCACATAATTAAGTGATAACACCAAGTAAACGGTACTGATGACGACTAATGAGTCAGAAACACATCGTGTGATGGCTAGACGGTCGAAAAAGCAGGCAATGTGTCTACCGTTCTTACCTTAATTATGTTGGATTTTTAGTTTTTAAACTTTTATGCACGATGGGTGCAAGATTTTTAACTTAATAAATTATATGTTTTTTGAAATCTGAGCTAAGAATATTGGTTTCGAGATGATGCATAAAAATAACAGCTAGTAAACAAGATAAAGGATTTCCCATAGGTAAACCATCCCTTTGAATATAACATTTTTTATTAAATTTAAAATAATTTAAAACTCTAAAAAAGAAAAATAAAAAATACAAAAATAAAAATTAATAAAAATCTAAAATAAAAGGGATAAGATTTCTTCAATAACTACTGGATCAGTTTTATTATTTTCTAATAATTCTCGAATAATGTTAACGGTATCTTTAATGGATACGCTTGGCAAAAGATTGGTGACGTCAAATGATACTAGTTTATGAAAATTATTAATTATTTAATTTATTAACTAAATCTAGTGAATTTTTTACTGTATATTTGGGTTTAAATTTGTGTAGAATTTAATAGTTTCAATTAATTTTAAAGCTAAATTTCTGCACGGCGCGTTAATATAACTAACAGGTCAAATAGGATGTCCCGGTTTATGTAATTTAACAAGACCATAAAGCCCAAGAGCTCGTGGGTTCATACAAATTAGGAAATAGCTGTCCTATTTGGCAAAAATAATCTGAGTATTGTTAATAACATCTTTTATCTGTACTTGGAATTTAGAAGTAAAAAGTAAAAATCTGGAATTTTTGGAAGCTATGGAAATTAATAAATTAAAATATTCATCTTCATTACTAATAGTCAATCTGATTTAATAACTCACCCCTACTAAACATTTTTAATAAATAAAACCCCCCTTCTTCTAACTTAGTGATATCCCTACTCTTCCTTCTCTCTTGCAATTTGGACGATAAATACGGAAATTTTCTCGTTTATCTTTCTAGTTCATCGTCTGATGATGCCATAGTATAGTGAAAACGTTTGCGATAATCTACATACGGTATATTTATATTGTGTTAACTTAAATATTTTAGTTCTAAAAAGTGTTTGCGAATTTTTTGGTTTACTCTAAAAATTTGATATGAATAACAAGATTAAGTAAAAATATAAGCAAAGCTGCCAAGTATTTATTTGAAACCAGAAAAAAAAATTTTTAAACAAAATTCAGAATTCTATGATAAATGGAGGAAAAATCTCCTGAGGGGAAAAGCATAATCACAAAATTTTTGCTTGTTTTTGTTCTGAGAGATAATGTCTACTACATGTAACAGAAAAATGAATGGCTTTTTATTTCTCTATTAGTTTTCCTCACTTCAAAACCAAAAATTGTAATTGTAAGCCTACACTTTAATTTAAGTTGTAACATTTTTTTCTGGCACTAAATAAATACTTGGTAGCTTTGTTCATTTTTTTTTCAATTATTCTGAGATAGAATTCTAAATCTGAGATGGTGGGTGTCAAAAACATTTCTTTTTTTTTAGCTGATTTGATATGGAATGACCCTGCATTTCTACTGTGAGGTTCTCGATTTCTGATTGGATGTTTAGTGACGTTGATTTGGTTTCTGCTGTGTTTGTTCATAGAATTGTTCGAGGAAATATTGAAATAATTTCAATATATTATTATGTTGAGACCTGCTATTTTGGCGGTGATTATATGTGTTGGATAGATTTAGCTTCTTTGTTTTAAATTTACTCTAATTTTAACAGCATTTTTCACAATGCATAATTAATAAATAATAATTGGTAGATGTGCTTATTGTTTACAGATTTCAATTTTACACTTTGGAAAGTTTTGGGAATTTCCTCGGATAGTTTTGAAACTTTTTTAACTTTTCAATCAAAAAATTATAGTAATTTTTATAAAATTAACAAACAACTGCAGAATGCTATTTATCACTTTGATTACGTAAGTCCCATATTATAAACGAATTAAAGCACAACTGTACAAATTTATTAAATTAATGAACACGAAGTGACAGACAAGGCATTTAATTACACTCATCTATGCTTAAAATTTATCAAAATTTTGTCTAAATTCGTTCTTAATCCAATTACGAAATTTCTGCAGAAATTATTAAGCAGCCAGCACATTTTTTTTTTCAATTTTGGTTAATTAGAAATAAAATTTCCTTCCGAGACGGCGAAATAGTTTGTTCGAAGATAAAATGCGAGTAGGTTTTAAAATATTTTATTATTTTAAGGAGACAAATTCTCAGTCACGTCCTTTTTGAAAAGGTCACGCTTACTAAATAAACGTGATAATATTTTCGTCGACTGTTCTATTGAAAAAAATTGAGATAAACTGCATTTTGATTTTTTTAAATTTCTTTATTAAATCTTGATTTTATTTTCAACTTCAGAATGCGCTTTATTAAATTGCACAATTTATTGTTAGTTAACTTTCAATAGCATTAAATTACTTAATCACTACAAATTAAACAAAATTAATTAATGTAGTCGTAATCGTACAAATTGAGTGATCAATTATTTATTTTCATTAACAAGTCGAAATAACATTTGTAAATCCTCAAGATGAGATTTACGTTTCATTTTAAGATAAAATACGAGCTAAGCCTTGTTAGCAACTTAAATGCTTTGCTAATTACAGGAGACAATAAATATTTTGGGTTTTTGGATAAAGGTTTTGAAATCTGATAATATATGACAACAACCCGTATTAAAATTTAATTGTATAAGATTCTAATAAAAATTGTAAACATTTTCTATTCTATCGTGTATTATACAATTATAGCATTGCCTTTCTTTTAAATAAAACTACCACACTTTGAGACGTCAACCAATTCAAACTGTCATCTATAAATAGATGCCAAAGTGTTCCCACGAAATTAAAACTTTTCTATATAATAGAAAATCAACCTAAAGAATTAATTTTTAAGTCGATAGTGTGGTAGTTAGTAGTATGTAATTTTAAATAAACAAAATGTTAAAATAATGAATTTTAACTGTTAAGTAAAGAATAGACACTTACATAGAAAAATGTATGTTCTATGTAAGTATGTATTCTTTACTTAACAGCTAAAATTCATTATTTTAACATTTTGTTTAGTTTGTTTATTTAAAACTTTTCTAATGAAATTATGGTAAATTATGTGGTAAATTACAAATATAAACATGAAAATTTATGGATCATTTAAAAATTCAGCTAAAGAGGCCCGAAAAACCGTAATAAATTGAGAACGGTTACTGCTGTTTGCACAATATTAGCCCCGCTCGTTATGTATGTGTTTTTACTACAGTATTTTTAGAAATAATTTACACTCAAAAATAGCAAATGCATAAGATACAGAACTCGGAATATAAAAGTTAAAAAATTTTCTTGAGCCCGACCGAACTCGAAAATTGCGACGTCAGGCGTGTTTTAACGTTAATAACGTTAATCAGGATAGTGTTATCATCCGATATGGGCAAAACGAAAAACCAAAAAGATCGTAAATTTTGTTAGAATGCCACAAATTATAAGAAACAAAAGCAACGATTCGATCGATCTAGGGGAGTCGTTCAACCTATAAAAGATCTAAAAACTCAGGAACAAGATAGTAGCCAATTTGAAGAAACTGGACTCACCACCAGCGGCAAAACAAAAAGTAAGTACTTTGCCACTACCTAGTACTTCATTAAAATAAGAAACCGACAATTAAATACGCTGTTGGCCTAACGCTCCCAGGTAGCAAAAAATATGGAAGCTATGCTGTCGGAAGCTAGTGATTTAGATGAAGATCCCCAACCCCCAACCCCAAAAGGATCCAGCACTAGAAACGAAATCATCTCCAGCGCGGCGGCCATCGATAAAGATATGAAAGAAGAACAACCGTTTGTGCCAACGGTTAAGGAGCACCCCGAAATCGTCAACCGATGAGTTGCACAGGTCAAATCAGCTTTAAGCCATTTTTAGAAACCGTAGAACAACGCGTGAAACAGTTAAGCTAATATGATTGCCACGAGGTCAAAAGATATTGACATTGTGTTCTCTTGATGCGTTTGCCTTTATAGAGACCAATAGTTTCTGTTATTGATCATGGCATTCATATTGTTCGCTTGAGTTGAGTATGACTGTTTCTCGTTTGGAGTTTGGGAAATTTTGGACATTCATTATAACTGGCAGAGTGTGGACATCCGCAGTTTGCGGTTTGAGGTTGCTGCCGTATCCTTGGCTTTTTGCAGGTGCTTGTAATATGGGTCACGATGTCAATCGATACATATCCGAATGTCTAACATCTGTGGCATTGTCCCAATCGGAACTTCCTATTCATTGATTTGATCGCCACATCGATCTCGAGAATTTTTTCAATATCAAAGATGTTCTTATTCTTATGGGTTTTCAGCAAAGTAACCATCATAAATAGGAGGGTTCTCGTTCGCGTTCTATCGCGGCCACCTTACATTCTGGCTACATGGACATCCTGGAGACCGTGAAATAGCAAGTCCTCTTTGAACGCTTCGGTACCGATCGTCTGACGGATGCCTCTAATTACAACTTTTTTTTCTTCCAGCAGATGTGTAAAAAAACCGGGACTATCTTTTGCTAGATTTGCTTCGAGCAGTTTATGCTGCCTTCTGAAGTCCTCTGGGGCGACTGGATAAATCGCGATTCTTTCAGAGCCTTTATGGCTCTAAAAGTTGATCGTTGATCCTTGATCTTTGTCTTGATTCTCTTTACTGGAGAAGGCCATGTGGCAGCATCCTTCAGAGTGATAAGTGAGATTCTGACTTGTGTTGAGGTCCGCATTGGTATCTCTTGATGCCGTTGCGGATATTATTTGTTCGACATCAATTTCTACTTCGACTTTGTTCTCATTTGATTTCCTCTGTTCCTGAAGTCTCCGTTAAAAGTTTAAATAGGTTGCACAATGCAGTTCTTCTGTCGACAATTACTGAGATGTGCTCCGTGCTGGTTTTCTTCGAACTGTCTGGAATTCTACCTATGTTTTCATTTTGGAGTTGACGTCGCTTTTGTCATTAGGGCTTGATCTGTCTGCGGGGTCGATCCGCAGAATAGGTTAGCAATTTTAACCTCAACTACTCTATATTTTTGTTAGCTAAGCACATTGGACCAATAGCTTATTTGAATAGTAATTATAGATATATAATATATACCTTACACTAGCAATAAATTGTTTGCAAGTGCTGAATCCTGATTGAGCCTTTTTGAGGTGTTGTTACGTCTTATCTTATTGGTCGACTTTTTCGGCGTTGTTACTTTTTGAGATAGGTAACCATTAGCCAACTTCATGATTAACGAAAATTGTTTGTTTGTTTGAAACAAGAACTAGGATGTTCTTATCTAGTTCTTTCAAATTGGGCAGTATTTTCTCTTTATTTGCTATTATCTCCTAGATGGTCATATCTTGGGAACGTTTCTGATTAACTATTTGCATTGACTTTCTTGCTTTTCGTTTGGTCATGCTAGTACTAGTAACACGTCTGTTACTAGACTGTCTGCTCCGAATTTCATCACTACAATCTTTAATGCAAACTACAATATTTACTCTCACCCCTTCCCCGTTTCTCTTTCTTGACCGACAAATGACGCCAGAATAACATTGCCCAAGAACTTTTCAACAAAACTAGTTAGATCAAATCCCTTTATCTTTATATTTATATTTTATATTCTATTCAATTCTATTCATCAGCATGATCGTCATCTGCACGTGTAGAACATAATGTCCGATACATCATTTTTGGTTTTTATTCGTTTGTCATACTTGAACGACTTAAATTTTTTTTTCTTCTTGGTTTATATATATTTATATATTTGTTTATGTATTCTTTTGTCGGTCATTCTTTCAAGGTGTTGTTTTTAGTTATTTCTGTAGAACTACTAGTAGAACTACTACTCTCCAACCTAAATGGTTGAAGATGTTTAACTCAATTATGTTCATTTATTTATCACTTTCTAATTTAAATCATAATTCACTTGTACTTCTGTCCAAATTTGTTTAAATTTAAATTGTTTTCACTTTTATTTCACTTTCATTGTTAATTTATTTATTTTTGCTTTTACTGTTATTTTATTTTTCTATCTTATACTTTATTCTACAGAAAAATACGAAAAAAAGCTTTAGGCCACTCCTAGGTTAAGTCTTCTTCTTCTTCAATCGTTATTTTTCTCCTCCTGAACATAGGCCTCTCATTTTTCCCTCCATTAAGGTTTTTTTAAAGATGGTTCTGGCAGTTAAAAAACCGTGCTTGCTGAGCGTGTTGGCGAGTTTGATCGAACTTGGGCTTTAGAACACAACAGTACAGTCAACGCGATTAAACTCCGAATCGCGGTCTTCCGCTCCGTAGCATATCGATTCAAGCCTTATGTGGGTTAAGTTATCTCTCTAAAATTATCCAATGCCATGTCTAATCAATCATCAAATGAAGGACTTTTAAGACAGCCTTCGGCTATCACGCACTCCATCAGCCATTTCTTCTCTCGATTGTCTGACTGTGTGACTCATTAAAATACACTGCAATACCTATTTACATTATGGAGTTATTATTATATGGAGTTGGACCATAGTTTATTCGCTTCATTTTAATGTTATCTATCAAATTGTAACATGCATTTTGCATGTTACAATTACGTTCTCCGCTCAATGTGTTTACTCGGCTTTATTTAAAGTTAGGTATGAACTTTGCCTAACAAAACACATTTTTCACTTGGTGATAAGATAAAAATCGAATTCGAATATATTCATAGAGTCGAATAGTTGAACACGGTAGAATATCAAGAGCCCGTAAATTTGCAATTAAGAAATCCTTCCTGTGGATTCTTAAGGGTATTGAGATATTTTTTTAAGCCGATTAGTTTCCGTTATTTTGGAATCATCGTTTGGATGACTATTTGAATTATTGAGGTAGAGATAACATCCAGCTGTGGACGCCATTTTGGAGAGCAATTTTGAAATTTTAATTTTGGAAAATATTCATAATTCTGGAGCTCTGTGTAAGGCTGACAGTCTCGAGTGGAGAAATTGGTTAGGTCGGGTTAGCTTGTTTTGTAAATCCCACACTAAAGACATTAATGCTTTATTCACGCACCGTCCATTAGATAACAGGGCGTAAATTCCGTTATCCATTAGTGACGAAAGTGTTTTGGGATTTATGGATCCGGGCGCCAACCAGTCAGTTTTAGGCCACGACGGACTTTATTTATTACACAAATTAAACTTACAATTGAATAAAGAGAAAAGAGTTTCACTGCGTTCTGCCGATGGAACATTACAGGATGTGATTGGTTCTGTTCGTTTACCTATTACTGTTGAAGGTGTTACTAAATTTTTAGATTGTATCGTTGTTAATTCAATAAAATATCCACTGATCTTGGGTTACGACTTTTGTAAACTTTTCAAATTGAAAACTGACTTTGAAAGAGACACTTTCACCGTTCCTCCTGAAGTTAGTAGTTTATCGAAAGATCAAGGAATAAATAGTAGATCAGATTTAACACCCGATCAGATAGCGGCACTCGAGGCGATCACAGTTAAGTTTAGTCAAATAGGTTCTCCAAAATTAGGTCGCACTTCTCTAGTAGAACATGTAATCGACACCGGCGATGCTAGACCCATCAAGCAACGTCATTATCCCTTGTCACCAGCGATGCTAGACAAACTTAATGTAGAAGTTGACAAAATGCTAGAATTAGGCGCGATCCAACCCTCGCAATCTGCTTGGTCTTCGCCGATTGTTTTGGTTAAAAAGAAGAGCGGAGAAACTCGTTGTTGCTTTGATGCTAGACGTCTGAACGAAGTCTCAAAATCTGACGCTTACCCTCTTCATTATATCAGTGACATTTTAAACCAGTTAGGGGATGCAAGTTACTTATCGTCTATTGATTTAAGCAAAGCATTTTGGCAAATCCCTCTTTCTCCGGAGTCAATGGAAAAGA
Source organism: Cantharis rustica (assembly GCA_911387805.1). NCBI lineage: Eukaryota > Metazoa > Arthropoda > Insecta > Coleoptera > Cantharidae > Cantharis > Cantharis rustica. The sequence continues at coordinate 46,554,848 of OU426878.1, read as the reverse complement.
CAGCTTTTACTGTGCCACGACGCGGCCTGTTTGAATTTACTGTCCTTCCTTTCGGATTAAAGAATAGTCCCCAAACGCTGCAAAGATTAATGGACCGTCTTTTTGCTAACTATCCCAACATCTTTGTATATCTCGACGATATAATAATTGTGTCCAAAACATTTAAAGTACACTTATCACTTTTACAACTGGTCTTTGATAAACTTAAGTACGCAGGTCTTAAAGTTAATTTTAGTAAGTGCGAGTTTTGTAGAGACTCGATAAAATACCTTGGTTTTGTAGTAGATCGCAAAGGGTTACGAACTGATCCTGATAAAGTGGAGGCTATCGTTAGCTTTCCAACTCCTAATACGGCGACAGAAATTAAACGTTTTCTCGGCATGGCCGGTTGGTATCGACGATTTATACCAAATTTTTCAACTATAGTTGCGCCAATTTTGCGGTTACTGAAAGGTAAAGCTAAACGCCAAAAAGTATTGTGGGGGGACGAAGCTGAAGATGCCTTCAGAAATTTAAAAAACCATCTTATCTCAGCTCCTATATTGAGCAGCCCAGATTTTAGCCAACCTTTTTTTGTGCAAACTGACGCCTCAGATTACGGTCTAGGTGCCATTTTAGTTCAGGGAGAAGGTGAACATGAAAAGGTTATTGCTTATGCAAGTCGATCACTGACCAAACACGAAAAAAATTATCACGCTATGGAGAAGGAATGCGCAGCCATAATATTCGGCATCGAAAAGTTTAGGTCATACATTGAGGGAGTTCATTTCACGGTGATTACTGACAACCAAGCCCTTAAGTGGTTAGGGACTGTGAAAAGCCCTTTAGGTCGTCTCGCTTGTTGGTCAGTACGCCTGAATCAATTCGATTTTACCATCCTCCATCGAAAAGACAAACTCAATGTTGTGGCCGATGCTCTTTCTCGTGCACCAGTGAATATTCACTTAATTACTTTGAATCCTGAGGACAAAAGCGAATGGTACCAAGCATTCATAGTTAAAATTAATTCCCAACCACAAAAGTTTCCAAACTTTAAGGTTGAGGATGGCTACATTTTTAAGTTTGTACCAAACAAGCACAATATTGTTTCGAATTTGGTAGAATGGAAGCTATTGGTACCTAAGTCACGCCGTCGCGAAGTGATGTCCGATTGTCACGACAATCCTCTTAGCGGTCATCTCGGTAATTTTAAAACTTTTAACAAAATTGCAGAAATGTACTATTGGCCACGCATGAAATCCGATATTTCACGTTATGTGCTTAAATGCGAAGTTTGTATCGCGAGTAAAGCTTCTAATTTACTGCGACCAGGTTTTATGGGCAAGGCGAAGCGAGTCGAATATCCATTCCAGATATTGTCTATGGATTTGATGGGTCCATTCCCACGGACGAAAAAGGGGAACTCCTTTTTGTTAGTCATATCTGATTGGTTTTCGAAATTCTTTATCGTCCATCCATTAAGACATGCCACCGCACCTGCTATAGTACAAAAGGTTGAAGAGACTTTCTTGTTGTTTGGAGTTCCACAGATTGTTATGTGTGACAACGGTACACAGTTCACTAGTAAACTGTTTAAAGACCTGATAAACCAGTACGAGGTACAGAAGTTGTGGTATTCAGCTTCTTACCACCCACAGTCCAACGCAGTAGAACGATCCAATCGCGTGATAGGGACGTGTCTGCGATCTTTTGTTGAAGACGACCATCGTACTTGGGATCAATATGTGTACAAAGTCGCACATGCAATTAGAAACGCGGTTCACGAAGTTACTGGGTACACTCCCTCGTTTCTTAATTTAGGTCGGTCGGTGCCGAATAGTGGTGCTTATTACGGTCGCCTAGATAAAGCGGAGCCCTATGAGTTTCAATTAGGTGATCAGAAAAGGGTAGTTTCTGACGTAAATAACTATAGCGAACTCTATAAATCTGTGGGCTCTAGATTGCAACTAGCATATGAACGTAGCAAAGCAAGGTATAATCTGCGTAAACGTCCTTTAGCTTTCAAGAAGGATGATATAGTATGGAAAAGGAACTTTTCTCTTTCCAGCACTGTTGACAACTTTTCGAAAAAGTTAGCGCCAAAGTACATAAAATGTAAAGTTGCTGAAGTCACCGGTTCATTGACTTACCGTTTGAAAGACTTACAAGGTAAAAATCTTGGAGTATTCCATGTTAAAGATTTAAAGGCCAATCCTGAGTGAATACATGTTACTAATTTTGTGTGCAATAATTAATGAGAATCTCATTAGGGTTTTAGTTTGGAAATTAATCCAAAATTTTTTGATTCTTTTACGGTGTAGTTTTTTTGTGATTGTCAGATCACCACCTCATTTGTTGCTTAGATTGAGCTGTCTTCTTAAAAGACATTGTTATTATTTGTAGAGCATTGTGACGCCTGAGGCTAAATACTACGGTAGTATTAGTCCTGTCCAATCTCTATGGCATTGGATGAGTTTTCCCACTGCGCAAAATTCCTTAAGGTATAATTGTGTGCCTTACACCCAAACCTTTTTATGGGAACTGACATTCCTAGGTATTAATACAAATGTTAATCTCTTAGTAGGTGTTGTGCTTATATGAGACATATTTGCTTAATTTGTACTATTCTTTTGATTGGTAACAATTCACTTAGTCTTATAAGGCGGTATTCCAATTAATGATCTTTCTTTGAACTTTTGAAAAATATATATATCTATTGTAGTGATGTGCTCAAACAAGTGGTCTTCTGTTAAACTTGTTGATCACAGAGGTTTATCTTTCTTTAAAAACCTCCTGGGTTTCCATTAAGTGGGGAGAGTGTGTAACATGCATTTTGCATGTTACAATTACGTTCTCCGCTCGATGTGTTTACTCGGCTTTATTTAAAGTTAGGTATGAACTTTGCCTAACAAAACACATTTTTCACTTGGTGATAAGATAAAAATCGAATTCGAATATATTCATAGAGTCGAATAGTTGAACACGGTAGAATATCAAGAGCCCGTAAATTTGCAATTAAGAAATCCTTCCTGTGGATTCTTAAGGGTATTGAGATATTTTTTTAAGCCGATTAGTTTCCGTTATTTTGGAATCATCGTTTGGATGACTATTTGAATTATTGGGGTAGAGATAACATCCAGCTGTGGACGCCATTTTGGAGAGCAATTTTGAAATTTTAATTTTGGAAAATATTCATAATTCTGGAGCTCTTCCCGTCACTGCGAATCCCTACCGATGACAATCAATTATATGAAATAACATCAACTTGGTATCAGTATTATACATCGATCAGTGTGATTCAATCAGTAGCAAATATCATCTCGATTGCTTCCGTGAAGTCGGAGATAATATTAGTGGAGGTTGGCTCCTGTACCAATACTGTGTATCAGCTACTTCACATACACGCAGTGGACGATAATGTGCTTTAATGGTTATTTTGCAGCTATTTATTTTGTAGATTACCAACAGTTACCAATTTGAATACCAAGGAATCGAGGCAGATCTGTATCGAAAGAACCTTTTGTCACCTCTAAGGTAAACTGGGTAAGTGGCTTGCAAGATTCTATTTTAGCATATTTGTTGTCATTTATTAGCTGCGTTGCTTTAATTTTGTGCATATTGCACTGTTATACAAGTTGGTACTGTGAGTTGCTACTTCACTGGTCTCCATTTAGACTTTTTTGTTATTTCTTTTTTTGAGCAACTGATTATCCGTTTACATTGCCAATCGCTACTGGTAATTTTGTCACACTGCCTGCAACAATACTACCACCATCCAGAAGTGATACACGAGTGTGGATTGGAATTTTCCAATCATTATAAAATTGTTACGTCTACGAATACCAGTGCCAGTTATCCATCTTGTAACTATCTTTCCATTTCATTTAATAATACGAAAAATAAATCTCTTTTCCTGTTCTATTTGTTTTATTTTGAGTTTTGGCGCCGCAATTCTTCTAGGTGGATCGTCAACCATTTTAAACACAAGCAGAAGCCAAACAAATCTCACTCCCTGAGGTAACATCTCATAGCCACCGAATTTTCTGAATTAGCCGTTACGTAAAGTACATCCACGAACGCTAATAGGGCCGTGCTAGTGCAATTGATGCTACAAAATTCTGCTAGAGTTTTAATCGTACTTATAATATATTCTGGAGACATTTTGGTATCTGCTCCACTGACTCTTTACGTACTAAGTGAAATGATCTGTAATATTTATTATACGATTATCAAACCTCCAAAATTTACGCAAGGTATTTCTGTGCAAAACTATCTCATTTTTTATGCTTGGTGTTCTAAAATAAACTATATAACTAAATCCAACAAGAAGAATATTTTTTAGCCTTGTAAACAGAAGTGCTAAGTGTAAGGTATAGGAAATTGTTCACATTTTTATTTTAAATTAAAGGTAAGTTGCTATACCCAGTTTACTTTTTGATTTCCTAAGATCAAAACTAATATTAACTAAACCAATCGCAAAAAACCTACTGGAATATAATGCAATAAGTGAAAAGATTATAACAATCAGACCAGTAGCGGTCCGTGAGTAAGTAATTTGGGGAGACTGGAAGTCTGAAGTATTAAAAGGTACTAATAACAGCAGTTACTTATTAACTATGTATTTAAATAATGTACATAATAATTCTTGAGTTTAAAACTCTATTACTTACTTACACTCTATTAGATCATTTTGTATCGTCTTAGATGTTCCTTTAAATATTATTGATTACAAAAAATGTTCTTTAAGTAACTTCTTGCACAAGAGATTTTTAATTCAAAATAATTCTTTTTATTTAAAAATTCGTTATTTTCCGGATGTCGACGAAAAGCAATTTCTTGTTTACCCAAAAAACAAACAACATGGATTAAACGTGTTAGTAAAAAAGTCGGTATAAATAGACGTTTACTATGTTTTAAGGCAGCAAGTCGTCGACTTTTTGATAGAAAATGTTCAAGTCTAACTTGACCCAAAACATGAAATTTTTCTTGATTTCTCAAGTGATTTTTTGAAATAGAGTGTTTTCTGCCTTTCTTGTAAAATTTTTTATTGTCGACAATCCATCAACACTCCATTCTTTTTCTCCGTCAAAACTTACGCAAGTAAAACAAAACGTTTTATTTCGCTTATCGCAACCAGTAAGCCACAAAAATTTACTATACTACCTACATTGAAATTTTCTTGTAAATTTACCTTTTTAGATTCTAATGAAAGGCTGAGTGTTTGATCTAATTTTTAATTTACGTTTTTGTTTATAAAATAACGTATTAAAATTATTTTTTAACAAAAAGTCCAATCCATTGATTATTTCCATTGCTGAAAATTATTTAAAAAGTATTATAAGGGAATAAATGAACAAACACGTAGAACGTTTTCGATAGGTAAGAAGACCTGGTGGCGGGAACCATGTTAAAACATTTATATTTAAGTTATTTAAATAGTTTGTGACCACTTTAGCTTGATGTTTTGGATCATTATCTTGTTGTAGTATAAACTAGAATTTCACCAATTCATCTTTTTCTTCTTTCCTTCATTTGAAGTTTAACACAAATTTTTTTACCAGTTAAAGATGGGTCCGGCCTTGGCGTTTAACGGTGGCATTAACGTTCCATTCGAAAAGAATTGATTACTTTAAATATTAAAGTGGTAAATTTACCTCATAATTCAGCAATTCAGCAAGCGCTGATAATAAATGAAAGCGGAAGTTTGAAGGAAATAAGGAAGTGAAAAATAGGTAGATAAGCTGCAAAAAACTTCCAAAAAACGTGGAAGAACAACGATATTACTCTTAACACAAAAAAAAATTAAAACTTATTTAGTTTCTCCAGTATGAGGCGGATTGATGACTGATTGATGAAATGACAGATGAATAGTGGACACGTATAAAATGTGGTGCTTGAGGAAAATTCTGCGCGCGCCATGGACATCTAGAAGAACAAATTTCTCCATATTAGAATATTAAAACATATAAGAAAACTACATCGATTGTCACAAGTAATCTACTATACCTGCTTACTAAAATATGTCGGTCACATAGCTCTGAAAGAAAGTGACAACCTGAAAAACCTTGTTGTCCGAGGAATAATTGAAAGACCTAGACAAAGAGGAAAATCACCGAAGCGATCAAGTGAAGGAGTCAACCTAGATCCCGTGCCAATAGAAATAGAACTGTCAATCCTCGTAGGTTATGCCGCCAAGACATCTCCAAACAGTTAAATAACACTAAGTCATTCTTTCTGAATGGCTTTCTTACAATATGTTAAGCATTGTTTCAGTTTTGCTTTTTCTTACCTTTTAAATATAATGTTACCGGGAACTGTCACGTATGTGATCACACGATTTTAACTTTATCCTATTGATTATTGGTAAAAGGACACTTTTCTAAGCATACTAGAACAAAAATTTTGTTGGATTATAAATTAGTTCTCGAAAAAATTGAATTTGAAAAATTTAAATTTACATTTATTTTAGATACACCTTTTAACACGGCTGCATGATTAGCCGATTTTGTGCAAGGCAAAAAAATTTAAAAATATCCCTGAAGAATGACAGAACTTGCCAAGGGTAGAACTCGAAGCCATAGAACTCGTACGGTTGTCGACCGCGACTGACAACAACATTAAGAGTATATTAAAGCACACGCACCGTCAACAAAATGAGACCGTCACCGACGAGACCGTACCTCTACGTGAGACCGACCGACACACATCGGGTGTATCATATTACATTTCCATGCTTTTCGTAATTTTAAAATGCCGTTATTTCGACAACTATTGCATAATCCAAGAAAATTTTTGTGTTAATATACTCAGAAAATTGTTCTCTTTCTAATGGTCGGTTCTATTTCTACTTGGCACGATTGAATAGAGCTCGAGCTCTAACGCTAGGATCCATCAAGTCATAAACCCAGAACCGGAATAGATGGCGCAGTATCATTCAGAAGAGTGTGAGATACGACCACGACTCCTCTGCAAAGAGGAATGCTTTGCATTCCGATGCTTTGCTTTGCGATGCTTTGCTTTGCGATGCTTTAATTTTAGGATAAATTTTAGGATAAATAAATTTAAACCATTAATAAGAGATGAAGAGGAAAAAGAGAAATTATTAAAGAAAGGTGTGAAGCAGAAATATAATCAAATGGATAATGTTGAAAAAAAAAGAAGAAGATTTGGAAGTGTTGGACGAGTCGGGGGCGGCAGAAGAAGATTCCGGTAAGATGGACGCCTCGTACCAAGATAATTTTGTGGAAGGTTAAAAAGGAAACAGTAGGAGCTCGGATAAAAGTGGATATAGGATAGAAGTTTGGAAGAGAGAAGCGATTTTTTTTTAAGATTTGCGAATTTTTGTTCTAGGCTGCGCCCATAACTCCAATTTGCAACGGGGGCTTTAAGAATGTGTTGAATTGTAAAAATTTGTTAATTTAATTTTTAAACGTTTAAATTGGAAAAGTACAGAGTGGGGAGAAAAGAGAGATAAGTGGCTTTTTTGGCCAACTATGGCCGACAGCGGGTGCGAGATTTTGTATGCCCGCTGAGTTTTGATATTTTTGAAAATTGTGAGTAATATTTTATTTTGACTTGATTTAAATAAATAATTTTGATGCAAATGCATTATTGCGTGTTTTTGGATAAATATTTTTGATATTTGAAATTGATTTGGATTAATTTTGATAAGTTGCTACCGAGCGGTAGAAGATTGATTGGTTTTAATTGATTTGGAAAAAGAATAGTGAAAGATATAAATTGGACGTGAAAAATTTAAAATTAGAAAATTTTAAAATTGTATTTGATCGAACGAATGTCGATATTGATAAGCCGACGTTTTGGATAAGGATAAAATTAAAATACCATTTCAATATGTGGTACAGACCCAATCCGCCATAAAGAGCCGAACGATATTTGGAACGAAGTTATGTGTATTGTTGATTGTCGTTCACTCAACTGCAGGGAAACCTAACCTAAAAAAATATTTTAAATAAAAGCAAGCTCCATATATTGCTATGATCTACACTTATAAATTGGATTTAACACAAAATTGTAATTGTTTTTAATTTTCAATTCTTCAGTCAAACATGTAATATTTACCAAATCATAAAACCAGACTGTAGAAAAAAGTCTGATTCTAAGATACTTTGCAAACTTATATACAGTAGACTACTAGCTACTAATGATAATTAACGCTCAAAATTCAACGATTACTTAACAGCATTAATATTTGTATACGGATTTTTTGTATGTAAAAGATGATTTTTGGAAAGAATTAGAATTTACCCCAGAAAATTAAGTGGGACAAATTTACATTACGGAGACTTCAATGCGCGTCAAGAATATGTTGATTATGAGAGAATTTGGTAAGTTATCATTGAACAACAGTCAACGAATCAGTGTAACGAGTTTATAAAAAATAACAATAATAAAAGTAATTTACTACAAAAATTATATAAAATATAAATGAATCTGTTAACCTCCTAAGAAATTAACTAGTGCTTTCTGTAGGCAATACTACAAGACGTCTCCGTGATGCGGAGGAGAAAACAATTAAAATATTATCTAGAGACCGTTATTAGGCTAGTATGATGTATGAATGTCGGTTCCAATCCAAGGAGAATTAAAACTTTCTTCGTGCTTCGGAGGGTACGTAAAGCCGGCGGTCTCGTTGAGTTGATGATTGCCATCATCAATTCAGGGATTCCCCATTTCGGCTTAAGCAACCATGGGGTCTAAGTGCTCAAAACTTTCTTGACAAATTGTCAAGAGGCTGATAGTCCAGCAGTGGACTGAAGCAGCTGATAGAGAAAGAAAAAAAAAGAGAGAAAGAGATTGTTCATAACTGCGTCTATATTATCGCAAACGTTTTCACCATATATAGCATCAACAGGCGATGATAACGAGAAAAATTCAGTATTTATCGTCCAAATTGCAAGAGAAAGCGAGAGGGTTAAGGGGAAATACTTTGAAAAAGTAGTATATTTTAAAGTGAATTTAATAAAGTAGAGGTATAACTAATATAAAAGAAATAATGCAGGTGGATTAAGTTAATAACCAAACAATATTTTGGTTTTTCTAAAAAAAAATTTTGATATGATTAATATCAAGTTACACTACCTTGATATTCCATTGATTATAATTATTATACTATTAAAATTTTAAAAGAACGAGAGAATTATTTTCGATAATAATCCGAAACAAGAGTATTATAGCGAAAAAACAAAACAGGTTGGGGCAACATGTCAAGTTGAATACAAATAATTTTTAAAAATGCAAATTTCGCGAAATTGGATATTGTTGGATTCTGTCTTTTCTAAAACTGTTCATTGTCCCAATTTAAAAAAGTAAAATATTTTGAAGCATTTAAGCTAAACTACTTAATTTTTTTCATTATATTATTTAAATTGATGAATTTTAAATGTCATTTTTACGTTTCGTGATTTTATTATCTCTGAATTTAACAATAAAAAAATAAAGCTCAGACTTATTTTGTCATTATTTTAATTTAAATAAATTACATAATATAAATAACTTAACAATTTTTAACTACATATTCGCCTAAATTATAATAATTAAACTGGCACATTGTTCACATATCAATAAGTATTTTTCAAAAATAAACTTTAAAAGTCAACAATAAACTTATTGATTTAATTTGATTGAGTATTGGCATATTTTACTGGCATTTCTCGTATTCTTCAAATTTGTTGTTTTTGATTAATTATGCTGGCTCGCAAAATTATCGGTAATCTGAAAACAAAAGATTTTCATTAATAATCTAAAATTAAATTTCGACGAAAATAAATAATGTACAATTTAACAAATGAAAATAAAATAAATATTCCGGGTTTAAGATTTTGAGCTTGTAAAGCTTTAGAGAAAATGTTGATTGCTTATAACTCAGAGTAGCACTTGCTTCAAGATCTGATAGCCAATTAGCTCTAAAACTGTGTAAAATCTCGATATATTATCGATTATTTATGCACACTTCATTATGATAGTTTTGAGAGTAACGAGCCTAATGATGAACGTTATTTACCCTTATGGTTGACTTGTTTATGCGTAACTAACTATATTGAAATTTGAACAGTGCGTTCCTTTACCTACACATTTAGAAAATCATACGCATGATAATTTCATGACATGCGATAGCAGTCTAATGTTTCCCTTTGATTATTAAAATCAAACATTCCAGAAATACATTCATTGCTTGGTGTATTCGCTAGTTCCAATTATTTCTAACAAGGATGTGCATTATTTGAAAATGTTTTCCAAAAGAGAAATAAAAAAAATATTTTACGACGACCACAAACTTTATTAGCTTCACGAGCAGTATGTTACATGTTATTTAACGACGATTACATCTGTGATTTTGCAGTTCGTCAATAATTGACGGTTATAATCAATGTGACGGTTTTATCTTAAATGTAGTAGGATTGACAATTTCACTCGTTTATGATTAACAAAAGCATTAGTGTAGTGTACGGTAAGATTTCTCTTATTTATATCTACAAGGTTTTCATTAAATCGGCAAATAAATGAACAGATTAATAAATCCTCATATGCTTTATGAAAATACATCCCACATTTAATTAATACGAAGGCGGTGGTAGTTCTCGGAAATTTTTAACGACTGTGTCGTTTAACCCCAAAACGTCAAGTCATGATGAACATTGCCCGTTATATTCAAATGACAAATAAGAAAAATTACACAAGTTTTTTTTACAATAAATACAGTATGTAAAAATAAAAAAACAAATAATTCTTATTGTGTTTTAAAGTTGCATTAAGTCAATATCAAATATTTTATGAAAGCTCAGTGGCTACTATTTACTTGTTGCTATTAATTTTATTACAATTTATGATTATAAGCCTGCAATTTAATAATGAAAATGCCGTAAATTTACAGTGATTATAATTAATAGATTTTATCCTAAACCGTCAGAATATGACAGTTATAGCTGTCATTAACCACAAAATGTTGTACAACATTTATATGCATATTTTATAGCAATTTCTGCAATCATTTAATTTTCAAAACTTCAAAAACGAATATCGTAACCGATTGTTCCACTAAAAATTAAATTTACGGTTATATTATTAATCTGTTACGTAATTAAACAGTGAGAAGCTACAATAACCGCGCAATCGTTATATTATTATGGCTATGTAGTCGAGTTCGGATTACATACCCTCACAGCAATATACTTTAACTTGACGGTTTTATATTAGTATTATATTGAAAATTTATAATAATAATATAGTCGTTATCCCGTTTCTGGCACATGGTACATGAAAGTTTATATTTAAATTTAATAATATAAATTAAAAATAACTATTTGTTATTTAAAAATCAAAAAAATTTTATTTTACCTTCCACTGTTTTATTGAATTACTTTTCTCACGTCCGAAAAAGAAAATCGTGAACGTAGACATTACTTTTAAAATTGGCAGTTATAACCGTTGTCAAGTTCTGTATAGCCTAACAAAATCAATATTAATTTTGACGGCTGTAGTTATTGCACTTAAAAATTGACGGATTTAAATTTAAAATATAAGTGTATAACTGCATTTGTAAAGGATTATTTGTATCAGTTTTTATATCCTTTCCGTCCAAGTTGTTAAATATGCGTAAATATAAATTTTAAAAACTTAAAAATCTTGATTAGTTGATATTCCCAATAATTAGAATTGCGGACTTAAAATTTTACGGTTATAATTTATCACCATTTATTCTTTTATCTACACCATCGAAATTAAATTTGAGGTTCATAAGCGTCTTATCTATAATATAAATTAAAGTGTGGTAAACGTTTATTAGTTTGCATCGATTATATCAATCGGTATTCGAAACATAGGTCATAGAATTTGTAACAAATAAAGCGGAATCCACATAAATCTACAAAATCTACATAATATAAAACTAATCGGCTCGGTAGCACAGCTGGATAGCTTTTTTATTTACATCCAATTTGGATTACGTACGTTCAGATCCGAATATAACATCAAACACTTTCTGTACTAAAAATCTTGAAAACAAGTTTTAAAACTTTTTTATGGAATTGCACGTTATATAACCTGCTTATGGGTTTTAAATTGCTAGGTAATAGTAATTGATGATATGAGTATTGTAAGGAAGTAGTTATCGACCGGGTGTATCGACATGCTATTATTTCAATAAACTTTTTTTTCTTTTAATTTAAATGCTATAAATGAAAAACCAAATTGAATTTAGATTTAGTTCATTAGTTGTCTCGCCACTCTCATTTCATCTTGTTAGATTTTAATTAAACAGATATTGCTTTTTAGGTTATAATGCCTATCTGATTGGTTGAATACTCCGTTGCGATAGTATATGACGGTCTTAAATATAGAACACAGAAAGCAGCAATAGGTCAAAGTTCAAAACAGTAAGTCGACGACTATAAACCTGATGAAGAATGACTAATATTAATACTGAAAGTTATATTTTTTACAGAATATTGCGCTGATTTTATTTTATTCGATATTTACTATAACGTCATTTTAATTTTTTTGTATGCACTACAAACTTTTTCCATGATTACTAGCAGTCGCGTGATGGCTTTAAGAAATATTTAAGTTTTTCATGCTTTGTTACGTACTGTAGTTTAATACCAATCTTACTAACAAGCAACGCTAATTTTATTAAGTAAGAAGTTTGAATTCCTTTAAAAAACTTAAACTTTCTCGATAAAATGTTAACAACTATCCTCGTTAGTATTTCATTTTAAATTCGTTACTTTATTTATTTTACACTGCTTTTAAAACAATAATGGATATCCGATCAAAACTATAATATCATTTTTATCGAGTAAATTACAAAAGTTTATTTATACAATTTACACTTTTATAAAACTTCTTTTTTAATAACTACTGTTACTTTTTTCATTAATGATCGATTAACCAAGCATTTGTAAACGGATACCTTTGCATCGTCCTGTATATAGTTACAGATTTTGACGAAGAATATTTCGGATCTCAGAGGTGGGTTATCGATATATGATGTAAACTACCCTCGTAGATCGACAAAAGCAGTGGCAAATTCAATAATAGTAAAATTTTTTGATTTTTAAACCAAGAGCAAACCAAAAGAGATGCCAAAAGAAATAAAGTGGGTGAAAAATGTGTCTGAGTGGTTTCACAAGAATGGAATTTTCATACGATAAACTTTAAAGTAAAATCGAAAGCGCATAGTTTTATTAAATTTCAAAGCTCCACATTTTATAAATTCGAAATAAGCTTAGAAGTTGTTTTAAAAAAATTTAATAAATTTCAATATAAAATTTCATTCGGAACGTCGACTCTTTCATACTTGGTGATCTGTTCGACTCGTTTTTAAATGATAAAAAAGTGCAAGAAAAGAAAAAAACTTTTCGCGAAAGTTCTTAATTCGAAAAGTTGTTATAGTTGTGGGCCAATATAAAACTCGATATTTTATCTGTAGCGGCGCTAACTCGAGATGTACTGTTGCATCGCTCTAAGTTTTGTTATTTTAGAGCAAACTTAATGAAGTTTCGACCGACTCTCGTTGTTTGATGCAGTTGTAGCTTCGCTCTTGTTCTTCGATTAGTTTAAATTGTTAAAATAAAAATAAATCGGACATCGCGAAATGTTACATTTAATTTAGTCAATTAAGGATTTCTTTATTTTTGTAACTGCATAACGTTTTATCTTTTGAAGTGGTGCTTAAATGACCTGTACATATCGTTTTGCAACAATCACAACGTGCAATTTTTGCTCCCCATTTTACCACAAAGCACATAAGAAACGTCTCGAGGAAACCATTCTTGCTGGTTTATAAAGAAAGTGTGGGGCGCTATTTATTTTGTGTGTTGATAATTTACGCTTATTGAATTTTTACCTGATGGTACGACAGATGTTTCAGACTGGTCTCTTCTTTATTTCTGAATGCTTTCATTATTCTTAAGATTTCCATAAGACTTAAAAAAAAGCCCAACTGCAATAAAACTTCACAAAATTTATTTTTAACGGTTTTAACGGCATCTCTTATATCTTGATCGTCCGGTCTGTGTTTTATGTTATTAATTTGTGTATTTTTAGCAATTATTCTGTTTGCTCGATTATCCATAATCGACCGCGACAATTTGAGCCGATATCAACAATGTTACGCACCCCCAAAGGTATTGTGTAAATCTGCGCGCATAAGACGCACTGTATAACCTTCGCGATTCACATTCAATTGGGATTTCAGCATTAATTTCACTGGTTTTAGTAATCATATATTTTGATATGGCATAAATATGCAGCGATTTATCACAGTGACATGGTGAATGGCAATAAATCAAATTTATACATCACAAAGTTACTTCTAATATAAAAGTTTATTTATGTTTATTTAAACAAAAAATTGAATGTGTAGGTGGTTTGTTTCGAATATCACTTTTTAATAAGTTATTAAGTCCACATGTCAATATTTGCTCTTGTTTTGAAGAGTTATAACTTCATCAAGCTTACAAAATTTAAAAAAATGTTGCCCTAGAGTGAAATTTTGCTTGATGATTATTATTGGTTTAGATTCTGGATTCGTATCTAATCATAATATAAAACAAATTAATTGTTTAGTAAATATTAAAAAGATACATATTGCAATGTTTTCTCTCTAAAATGGGGGTTGATGTATAAATTTATAAAGTTATTAAATAATTAAGAACTACTCAACGTTTATGGGCTTCTACCTAAGAATTTTTAGCTTTAGCTTTAAATTTATCAAACCTCGTTGTGTTATTTTTTATAAGGTCGTAAATAATTTAAAAATTTCATTTTTATTAAAAGAAATTTTATTTATATTTCTTTTTAAAATGTATAGGCCAGAAGTCTAAAATTGTAAGTCTTGAATTATAATCATAAAATTTGTAGTATGGCTGAAATTAAAGTGTCATTTAAAAAATAAAGTAAAAATATGCATTTTAACGGGTTTAATAATTACGAAAAAGATTAAATTGAAAATTAATAATAAATAGGTGTTAGTTTCAAGATAACAGAAGATTAAAGAAAAAGCAAGATAACAATAGAAACCAAAATAACTAAATTAGAATTCGTTTGAATTACTATTGCAAATTACTTACTATTACTATAATACTAATTATTACTATTGAAAAAATTCCAATAATGACAAAAATGCTATGAAAATTTCAAAAATATTCCACACACCTGTACACTAAAATCTCAGAGTGACTAAACCCCTTGCTACCCGCGGTTCGGAACCCGCCTTAACCTGTTGGTTCCTTTACGTCAGTAGATACTATATCACAGTTACTACGAATAATGAAGAAAAGAACGCTGTTCCAAAGTAGGCACATACTTAAAATAGTTATTATTAAATCATCTTCAAATCTTTTTTTATCGTTCCAAAAATTGAAGCTTTTTTTAATTCTGCTATTAATTAAATTTCAAATTTTATAAATAAAATAATTTTTTTGGTCATCAACTAGAAGACGGTCGTCAGCTAGAGCGGTTAAGTGCGTTGCTGCTAATGCTGATACCTGGTTCGACTCCGGGCTCAGTAAAACTTTATTCTGACCGTCTCCCCTCGGAAGGCAATAGCAAACCACCGAGGTGCATTCTGCCTGGTGCATTCTTCCTCTCTAGAGTTGAAGTGTATACACTTCCCGCGGTTCGAAGCCCGCGTTAAGCAGTAGGACCCCTATGTGTGTGAGAGTACTTCAAACGCACAACACAGACATAGAAGAGAGGTCGCCAACGTCCGGGAAACCGGACATAGCACATGGAATAAGAAGAATTTTTTCAAATAAATTGTTTATAATTTACATAAACGAAGTCCGGCTTATAAATTGAAACACGACAATATATGCATAGACAAATTTTGTGAAAAATTATATTTTTCGCGTTCGTAACAGCGTAATTTTATAATTTTCATAAAACATTTAACATGTTGTTAAAATTAATCGATGGTTTATATTGATTTGTTACTGCTAACAGACGTTAGCTCCTCCCCCTCCGCCCAATTAAAATGTTTAATAAAATAGGCATAGAATATTGATTGTTTTCATATTTTTATTTTCACGAGTCCCTTTCTTCGCAAATTTAAGAAGTATTTTGTATTAAGAGTCTACGATTAGGTAGACTTGGTAACGCACAGGTATGCGATGTACGGGGAATTTTCTTTGAGGTACAATTTTCTGATCTAAGAACTAGACTTGTTTCAGTCCATCGAAGGACTTTTGTAAAATTTATTAAAACTGACGGTGGGGCCATCTGTTTAGTAATATTTAAATTAAAATAAGATTTTTTAAATACCGTTTTTTGGAAACAACATTCATCTATAATATTATTAAAAATTATAGGTGATAAAAGAATCCTCTAATCTATGCTTATTGGTCAAAAACTTTGTAATATTTACCATGATAAGATGAGAAAAAAATGTTTAAAATAACCTAAATTGCCGAGTTTTAAATTATAAAATGTTAAGTAAATAACAAACTAATTTTAATAACTAATAGCAATAATCCTTTGACAATCATCCCTTGTTATGATTTTTTTTTCAAATCAGCAAAACGTAACTTCATAACGGAGAAAATAGGTATGACGTAGGTAATGTTTTGCTGCACCTATAAAAAGGTATCGTAGACTCTTAAGTATAGAAGTAAAGCAGTAAGAAGTTAATAAAAAGTAGAACTAAACTCCTCCTCCCACTTAAACTTTTCAGAGCGTCTGTGAAGTGCTCCTTTGTATCCAAAATAAAGGTCTAGGTATCTAAACCTAGCCTAGATCTACTAGGTCTAGAATCTGAAGAAATCTCAAAAAATATTATTAGCTATTTTACTTTCTCTCTTTTCAAAGAGGAATCTTGACGAAATCCCAGAAAATTTTTTGATGATCTCAAAAATATAAATCTGGTGTACAAAAATTTGTATTGCAATTTCCCCTTGCTAACGTGGAAAGAACACACTAGAGCAGCGGTTCCCAATTAGTTTTGGTCGCGGAACCCTTGGGCGATGTAAAAAATTTGGCGGAACCCCAAGCCCATTTGTTTACTGCATACAAGGTTGTGTACGTACACTACCCCCCCCCCTCAGAGACCAAGTAAATACAAGTATAACAATTATTTATTATAGAATTATAAATTCTTTTAATATTTGGTTTGATTTCTGGCTTACTGCCAGAAATTCTCACCCATGATTTCAACTTTTTTCTATTGACCATTGGAAAAACGACAATTTTCTGAGTATATTAACACAAATATTTTTTAGGATTATGCAATAGTTGTCGAAATAACGGCATTTTAAAATTACGAAAAGCAGGAAAATGTAACATGATATACCCCGATGCGTAACGGTAACTAGCACGTGCAGGTCCCTGCTTTTCATTTTGTTGACGGTACGTTTGCTTTGATATACTCTTAATGCTCTTAATGTTGTTGTATTATTGGCGAGTTCTGTCATTTTTCAGGGATATTTTTAAATTTTTTTGCCTTACTCAACAACGGCTAATCATGCAGCCGTGTTAAAAGGTGTATCTAAAATACATGTAAAATTTACATTTTTAATTCGATTTTTTTCGAAAACTTTTGCATTATTCTACAAAATTTTTGTTCTAGTATGCTTAGAAAAGTGCCTTTTTACCTATTTTCAATAGGAAAAAGTTAAAATCGTGGGTGAGGATTTCTGACAGATCCCGATTTCTGAAAGCTGGATTCTCATGTCAGGAACTGCGTCAAGTCGATTTTGATACTTTGTTTTTATTCCTGAATATAATGAGAATCCAGTCTCACACTTGTATGTGCTCGCAAATGGTAGCAAAATACGGTTTGCACGTTTGGACAACTCCGGATATTCCTCGCGCAATTCATTCCAAGATACGCCAAGCGGAACCTCTTTAAATTTACTTTCGAATTGGAAATGGCGCCTAATTTCAATTGAATTTTCGAAATCTACAGCAGAAAATTCGACTGGACGTTAGCATTTTATGAATGAATTGCCATTGAATGAAATAGAAAAAAGTTAAAAAATATATTATTTTAAGCGGCAAAATTTATTTTTACGCCATTTTAAAATTCTTTTTGGCGGAACCTTTGGATTTTTTTGCGGAACCCCAAGGGTTCCGCGGAACCCCATTTGGGAACCGCTGCACTAGAGAGAAAAAGCATTAAACAGAAAACTATAAGAAAATCTTTTTTGAATAAAGTTCTGTAGAGAAAGAAAAGAAAGATACGGAATAAAATCATCCGGCCCAAAAACATGAACTGTCAAACATTAAATAATGATTTAATGTTATTTTGAAAAGACTGAGAAGGTGAATCAATAATTGTTAGATAAGAAAGATACTTTATTAGATGCTGAAAAGAAACTGAGCTAAATTATTTACAACAAATATTACTTAATAATTCATGTGCCGCTTCTGAAACACGTGTAGTGCAGATTAAAACTAAAATTTACAAAATAGCATTGGTATTTTTGTGACTTGTGCAAATGTAGAAAAATTAAAAAGTAGTCAAAGGTAATATTTTTACATCATTACCTTATCTTACAAAATGCTAATCTTATTTAATTATTACTCTAATTTTCCAAATTTGTGCAATTTCTCGAAAACCAATCTATCAACTTAAATCTGCTTTGCGTTTAAAATAGCATTTTATTTTGGTTTATTATTTATTTTGCGATACAAACAATAAAATTGATGAAAATAAATATTAATAAATTATTTAATTTTTTTGCGTATAAATATATAAATATAATATATAATATATAATATATAATATATAATATATAATATATAATATATAATATATAATATATAATATATAATAAATATAAATATAATAAAAGCGTCATGTACATAAAAGTAACTAATACAGTTAACAAACAATGCAGATATAATTAATATCAAATTCGACCTAAAATTTGCGAGAAGAAGAGTTGTTCAACTTTTCAAAAAAATTTCAACTTCCCCTCCTGCCCCCCCTACGTCCTCCTTAACTACTTGGAAACCTGTTCTAACTCAATCTGAATTACTTAATTTCAGAAATATTAATCAAATCAATCAAATTTGTTCAGGTTGCGGTCTTGTAACTTTTCTTTTATCTTTTAATTTTATTTTATCTTAATAAGTTTTATTTTTATAATAAAATTTAACCGTCACCGGCAGTAATTTCAAATTTTTTTAATTTGAAAAAACAGGCAATTACGCCATTTTTTTAACACTAAATAAAATTTATTTTACCACCAGAATAGTAACGAAACTACGTTAAATTAATCGGTATCTCGTTAATCCCTTCACGACTGGTACCAGTAAATATTCAAAAAATTTTGAGATACCTCAGAAGACTTTGATGTTGGGACACACAAAAATTTTCTTTTTCTAATATGAGATATTTAATTGATTTCTCGATTATTTTAAAACTTAAAAATTGCTCCAAATAAAATAAAAATCAAGATGTTTTAATTAATTTAATTTTTTAATCAGAATTACATCTTCAGAAGATTAAAATAAAAAATTAAATAGCTCTTTTTCGAGATGTATTTTCTGGTTGTCTCCGTTGATTTCAAAAAATGTTTTATTTAAATGAATCTTCTTTTAAAATTTTTATGTAATTTTTACACGAGTTATGAACCACAAACTTTTCATAGTTATTCATATATCCCCTGTATAAAATACTAATTTATTATTTCTATATCTCAAGTCTAAACTTTTTTTATTGTTTTTAGCGTACGGTAAAGTACACCTTCCACTCGGTTTCTGTATTAGAACGGGAAAATTAATTTGTGCATTTGAATTTTAATTTAATTTTTAAGGCAAGTCAGCTACTTCACACTTTAAAATATTTAACTGAAAGATAAATTGATTGGCCGATAATTGAATTTTAAAATCTTACAATTGCGTGATCATTCTTAAGTTTCCGTCAACAACAATTGAGTAGCTTGAAGTTATACCGTAGTTCGTAAGAAATTTTCATTTACATCCGAAAAGCAAGTGGCGACCCCGTGAGGAAAACTTTCATTTTAAATGTCGAGAATTTAATTTCTTGCATTTTGCACACGCAATTTTTGATAGAAAGACAATTATTAATTATTTTCCAATAGAAATTGTAATGAGATTACGGGATAAGGTTTCCCTTAATTTTTAATGAAACTTGAATCGACAATGTCAGGCACCCTTTTCAAAATGTCTTTAGTGAACCTAAAAATAAATATTCGTTAATAATTTTAAGCGTTGTTTTCCGCAAATTTTAAAATTTAATAAACAAACGGTGAAGGTAAATACAAATTGATATGTTTATTTTCGGTATGTGGTTTTTATGAACTCCACCTCCGCTACATAATAATTTAATTTTCACAAAAAATTATAACTTTTCTCTTTCATCTAAAAGTTTTCGCATAACTTTTTACTGTCGGTAAAATTTTATAGAGTCTTGTTGATTCAAACCTGCAGTACTTTAGGTTAAAATAAAAAAGTTAATTAAATAGACACAGCGACTGTGCACATAGCATGCAAATATCTAAATATACGAGGTCGCTTCAGAATAAGAAAGGAAACCCGGAGGCTGAGTTAACTGCTTATTGATAGCGAGTGAAATTTTTTTGAAATGTTCAGTATGAGTTATTATCCAATGAATTTGATCGGAAACCTTACGGATATATTTTGACAAGCGTATGGAGTAAAAAAATTATATCGTCATATAAACTACTCAATTTATGCGATTCGACTCAAATCGTTCGACCCTTAAAATTATTCTTGTCAACATAAATCCGTTCCATTTGTTTTGCGTTTTTAAAATCAATTTCTTATTTGCTGCGTAATTAGTAATCACCATTAAGCTTAAATAAAAAAGAATCAATTCATAATTGAATTTTTTGGAGTCGAAATTTTGTCTATTAGTTATATGAGCAAAAAATTGTAGAAAAATAATTATGTGGGTATTAAAGTAACGAGCAAGCACGTTTCGTACTTTTTTAAAACTAAGAAAGTTATAAAGTTTTTGTAATCTGAGCATTTCTTAAATGTTTCTATTTGTCTACCCTAATACGGTGAATTTTATGATAAAAATGTATAAAAGCAATTTTGTAGATCATAAAGATCTACGCAATGTTTGTTTGAACATTTTTTTGATAAGATTGATAGTTAATCTGTTTTTTGTTCAATTACTTCGCTTTATTATATTACCGTTTTACAACCTGCTGGATTTATAGCTCAGTTACTGACGTTGACGCTAACGCTTAACTTGACAAGAATTTTTAGAAGTAAAAAGTTTTATTTTATATTATTTCATTTAATTTACTTCAAAATTTTTTAGAAAAATGAGTGTCTAGATTATTTTACTCTCAGGTTTCAATTTCGGTTTATGCAATATTTATCGTGATGCTTCAATATCTTTGATCTGGGTCAGGTTATTTTTTCAGGTTTTTTACCAAGATTTGTATTTTTATATGATTTGACGTAAATGTGATTTGAATTTCGAGAACTTAACCAATTAGAAATGTTGCTAATGCAAAGACCCTATTTTCGTTCATTTTTGTGATTTTTTCTACTTATCTTTTATTTACAAAAATAAAATTTCATTGCTGAACTAGAAATTGGTGGCATATTTTTCAATATTTAAATTCTGCCACTGAGCTGCTATACATATTTTGGCAACAGATCAGAATTAGCGTAGCTTCGCCGAGATTCCTGCGTTTGACCGAATATATCGATATATTTTAATAAATTTAAATAATTTAATGTAATAATAGTAAAATTTTAAATTTTAATAAAAAGCGAAAGCAAGATTAATTAAACAAAGCTGTGCGTTAAATAAAAATAGAAATATGAAGGAAATATAAAAAAGAATTTTAGGTAATTGAAAAAGAATTTAACATCCTGATAAATTTATAAGTTGTTGATGTTATGAAAAGATTAAAAAGAGAATTTGAATTATTAACACTGAAATAATTTTATGTAAATCTGCAATTACATATAAGTAAATATTAAATGAAATAATGAAGATAAACAAACAAGCTTAACAAAATACGCAAACAATAATTATACTCAAACCTAATAAAATAATAAACAAATCAAGTTAGATAATTTAATATTAGTTAACACAAAATAAAAACTAAATTTGCAAAACTAACTTAAATTATTCGATGGAAATAAATAACATTTTAGAAATAAAATTAATTTAAACAATTTTTAGTTCATTAAAGTTCATTGTATCATTCGAGAGCTTAATAACGATGGCGCCAGTTAAAATTTAAGTTTTTGTATAATTTTTAGAGTTATCTCCACGTGGTCACTTCTATCAATACTGAAAGTTTTTATAAGATATTTCTTTAAATTGCGCAATTGCTTGTGTTTAATTTCTTTTTGTATCTTTTAATTATTTATTCTAAATTTATTTTAAGTCTAAAGCAGGCGAATAGTAATTTTGAGTGGAACGAAATCTTAAGAAAGCTTTTATTGTTTTATATGCTTTATTTTGATATGATTTCAGTCCGTACCAATTTCCACGGCAAAAACGCATTAGCACAATCGATAAGTAAATTTCATATTATTTTTAATGCACTGGGTAGATATGATAATCAAGAAAAAATTTGATAATCTCAACAGATTTAGTTTATTTTTAATTTAAAATAATATACTATGTATCTCTGTACACTGTAAAACTAAATTTTCTTATTGTTACGCAATATTTTTTATAATTTCATCTATATATTTTTTTAGTTTAATTTTTAGATAATTAAATTATGCCTTTATTTTTAATTTAAAGAACAAGAAAGAAACTGCTAAAAAAATTACTCATTAAAATTAGTAAATAGATTATTAAGCAAGACTTTTAAATGTATGAAGGGTATTTTAAAAACCGGAAGTTTTCGAGGAAAACAAGGAAAACCAAAAGTTACATAAAAATCAAACTTTATCTATATAAATTTAAAATAAATTTTATTGAATATCTTTAGACACATCGGAACAAGGCAGATATCCTTAAAAATAATTTAAGCGGTATAAATTATAAATAAAAAACTAAACAAACTATACAAAAACGTTAAAATAATAAATTTTAACCATAAAATAAAGAATACATACGTAGAAAAATATTATTTAAGAAACAACAAAAAAGACATAGATTTATTAGATTTAACATTTAAGTAAACGAAAAAAATAAAAATTACTAAATGAAAATTGATAAAAAATTTAAAATTAAAAATTGACTAAGAATATTTAAGAATATTCGAAATTAAAATTTACGTTATAAAAATAATATGATAAAAAAGACCTATTATTTCACGATTATTTTCAATCTTCAGTCGCATAAAACCTAGAAAAATGAAAAAATAAACATTTTTAATTTTTCAATTTATTTTGAATATATTTTCTTTCTTCTTATTGTTTTTTTTTTCGTTATAATTCCAAACCTGTTAAATGTTCATCAATGTCTTTTTTATTGTTTTTTAAATAATATTTTTCTACGTATTAGGTATTCTTTACTTTACGGTTAAAATTTATTATTTTATTTTATTGGTTTGTACATAAGAAAATATGCAAAACAATTAATCCAGCAAATGACAATTTGGTTATAAGTTAAAGCTGAGAATGTGAAACATATTAACACCCTCGTTCAAAGAACGGAAACCATAAATTCTTATATATGCCAACCATACCGCCCCAACTTGCAACTTGAAAACTGCAAGTGTGAAATTATTATTATTAAAGTGACCGCTCTTGACCATACAAGTGTGTAGATGCATTTTTGCTAAAATAAAATATTAAACTTGAACTATTCTTTTATTGAAAATAATTCTCGCTACGCCACCTTTACCCAATAGGTTATGGTGCCCAGGATTATACGCGACAAATAATAAATGTGGTATAGTGATAATTAGATATTCAAACAAAAAAAAAAATATATAAATTATAAAGTATAATATTATTAGTGTTAATAATTAATAATAATAAACACATAAACAATTAGTTTAATAAATAATTATAATTAGTGAAAAAGTTAAGTTTTAAGTCTTGAAAAGTTTTTAAGTTTTACCGAAAATGGATAGCAAGAAAAGGCGAAATATTAAACCGTTCGATGGTGACCATTATAGTATATGGAAGTTTCGTCTGCGAACCGTAATTGCAGAAGACGATGCATTAAAAGTACTCGATGAAAATCCTCCAGAAATAATTACCGAAAAATGGCGCAAATGGGAAAGAACCGCAAAAAGTCATATAATAGAATACCTCAGCGACACTATGATTGGTATTGTAACGGAAGAAGCAACTGCACGCGACATTATAGATAAATTAGATTCTATATACGAAAGAAAAAGTTTGGCCACCCAATTATCGGTGCAGAAGAAATTACTAAGTTTCAAATTACAAGGTGATACGAAACTAATAAAGCACTTTCTAGAATTCGATGAAATGATGATCGATTTAACAGCTGCAGGTGGAAATTTAAATGAAATGGGAAAAGTTGCTCACCTTTTATTGACTTTACCGGCGACTTACGATGGAGTAGTTACCGCAATTCAAACATTGTCGGAAGAAAATCTGAGCCTCGCATTCGTGAAGACAAGGTTACTTGATCACGAAATAAAACTCAAGAACAAAAGCGAAGACACAAGCAACAAAGTTTTACTCTTCGAAAATAAACAACGAAGAAAGAAAACTTTCCATGAGAGAAAATCTTTTCAAAATTCACGGCAATCGCATCTTAAAGAAAATTTCAGACCTGCATCGCGTTTCAATAAATATACGCATAAAAGTGAAAACAGAAGAGATCGAGATGTTCGTGCAATAAAGTGTAACCACTGCGGTAGAAGAAATCACACAAAAGCGGAGTGTTACTATAATAAAAACATTAAAAGAGGCCCAAGTGACAGAAACGACAGGACCGCCCAAACAATTCGACAAAGTGACAATAGCGAGCAAAGCTTCGTTTTTATGCTTGGAATGGGAACATTGAAAACTCAAGACAATTCCGATGAAATAAGATTTTTATTGGATTCAGGTGCAACTGATCACCTGGTAAACAAATATCATCTTTTCACCACGGTATCCAAATTGGCAAAACCAATAAACATTTCTGTGGCTAAAAATGATGTCTCCATCACAGCAACCCATAAAGGAACAATTAAGGTAACAACGAACTTAGGACAAAATGGATTACTGGAAAACGTTCTCTATTCCGCTGATGTACCTTACAATATTTTATCCGTACGACGCATTCAAGAAAGTGGGATGACAGTAATTTTTGAAGTTAACGGTAACGTACAGATAAACAGGAATGGTAAGACCATCATAACGGGTAAGCTCTTGAATGAATTATTTTGTGTAATTTTAAAATTAACTAAAAATTCAAATGGTATAAAAGGGCATGCAAACGTTATTAATACGAATAATTTAGAAAACAACAATTATAAAATTTGGCATGAACGCTTAGGTCATATTGGAAAAAATAAATTTTTAGAATTAAAAACAAAGGGATTAACGATTAATAGTAATCAGTTGAGTGTAATTAATCCCACAAATGACTTATGTGAGGCATGTATTTTTGGTAAACAAACTCGACTTCCTTTTTCTAAAGCCAAAGACAAGTCTTATGTAAAAAGACCATTGTTTATTGTACACTCAGATGTATGTGGACCAATTACTCCAACAACAATTGATAACCGAAATTATTTTGTCACATTTATTGACGAATATACACATTACACGGTTACCTATTTATTAACTTATAAATCCGAGGTGTTTACAGTTTTTCAAGATTTTGTTGCAAAAAGTGAAGCACATTTCAATGATTATAAAGTCGTTAGTTTATATTGCGACAATGGGCGCGAATATATTTCTAATGAATTTAAATCATTCTGTGTTAAAAGGGGTATTACCTACCACTTAACAATACCTCGTACGCCACAACAAAATTCGGTGGCGGAACGAATGAACAGGTCTCTTACCGAAAAAGCTCGTGCCATGGTACACGGAGCTTTCCTAGACCAACGTTTTTGGGGTGAAGCCGTTTTAACGGCCACTTATTTAATAAATTTAACCCCTACTAAAGCAATTAAAGAAAATTCAACACCATTTGAACTGTGGCATAATAAAAAGCCCAGGTTAGACCATTTAAAAGTATTTGGTTCTACTGTTTATGTACATAACAAAACTAAGAAAACCAAGTTTGATGAAAAATCATTCAAAGGCATTCTAGTAGGTTACGTACCAAATGGTTATAAAATTTTCAATGTTGAAAGTCAAAATTTCATTACTGCACGTGATGTTATTTTTGATGAAAGAAATTTTAAAACATCAAGGCCATTATTAAAACTTGATGAAGGAGTTGAAAATGAAAACTTCAAAAATATAAAAATTTCAAAAATTGCTAAACCTGATACAATTAAAAAATCAGGCAACGATAATAAATCTGTATTAACTAAAACAGATAGTGGTGAATCACCAATTGAATCTGATGAACTTGTAAACACCTGTCGGGATGAAGTTATAACTACTAGGCGTAGTGAAAGAATTAAAAATCGCCACCCTGTCTTATACAGAAACGATGACGATAACATTGATAACTATCTTTTATGCGCTCAATCAATAGTTTGTAAAATTCCAACTAGTTACCAAGAGATAGGCGCAAGAGAAGATAAAAATCAATGGCAACAAGCAATAAATGAGGAAATTAATTCTCTTTTAAAAAATAAAACATGGTCAATAGTTCCTAAACCTGTAAATAAAAATATAGTAGGCTGCAAATGGGTATTTACAATTAAAAACGATATTTTTGGAAACCCAACCAAATATAAAGCGCGATTAGTAGCTAGGGGATTCAGTCAAAAATATCTACTCGGCTATGACGAAACGTTTGCACCAGTAGCTAGAATTTCCACGTTCAGATTACTTTTGGCACTTGCAAATCAACACAATCTTTTAGCTCATCATATGGATGTTAAAACAGCCTATCTAAATGGCATTTTAAAAGAAGAAATTTATATGCAAGTACCCGAAGGAATTAAAACTACAAATAAAAATGTAGTATGCAAACTTCATAAATCATTGTATGGATTAAAACAATCTGCAAGATGTTGGTTTGAACGTTTTGATCAAATATTAAAACAAAAGGGTTTCAAAAACTCTTCGGTCGATCGTTGTTTATATTTATTAGACATAGGCGATGTAAGTAAAAATATTTATATCATCTTATATGTGGACGACCTTTTGGTAGTAACCAGAAATATGAGTACAATGTCAAATTTAAAACAATATTTGATGGAACAATTTAATATGATTGATCTAAAAGACATTAAACTCTTTTTAGGCATAAAAATAGAAAGGACTGCAAATGAGATTTCTTTTGATCAGAGTGCTTATTTAAAAACAGTTCTTAGTAAATTTAACATGAGCGATTGTAAACCTGTTAGCACCCCACTTCCAGTAAAACTGAATTATGATGCTTTAAATTCAGATGAAACTACAAATGCACCTTGCAGAAATGTGATTGGATGTTATTGTATGCAATGTTGTGTACACGTCCAGATCTGTGCACTGCAATCAATTTATTAAGTAGATACCAAAGTAAAAGCAATGCAGAACTTTGGCAATCATTAAAACGAGTATTACGTTATATTCGAGGTACTATTAACTTAAAATTAACATATAAAAGAACTGAAACTAACGATGAAACATTAGTTGGTTATGTAGATTCTGATTGGGGAAGCAATGAAAACGATCGCATTAGTACGACGGGTTACGTATTTAAATTATTTGATCATTGCACAATATGCTGGAATACGAAAAGACAAAAATCAGTAGCAGCTTCTTCCACCGAAGCCGAATATATGAGTTTATTTGAAGGGGTTAGAGAGGTTTTGTGGTTAAAATCTTTATTGGAAAGCATTAAATTAAAATTAGAACAGCCAATAATTATTTTTGAAGACAATAATGGTTGCATTGCAATTGCCAATAATCCAACCTCTCATAAACGTTCAAAACATATAGATATCAAATATCATTTTTCTAGGGAGCAAATTGAAAATAAAATAATAAAATTAAAATATATTCCCACAGGTGAACAATTGGCCGACACATTTACCAAACAACTACCAGCACCAAGGTTCCAGGAAATTCGTATGAAACTTGGATTAAGCGAATAAATTTAATTTTTTTTATTTTATGTTTATACTCGTATATGTTTTCTAATGTTTTATGTCAAGGTCTGATTAGGTTTTTATTGGTTTTTTCCCTAATCCTTTAGCAACAAATGTTGGACCACAATAACTATAATGTAATCCAAATTATAATTTTTTTTATTTTTTTTTGTAAATAAATTATTGATTAATTTTTTGAGGGGGAGTATTGGTTTGTACATAAGAAAATATGCAAAACAATTAATCCAGCAAATGACAATTTGGTTATAAGTTAAAGCTGAGAATGTGAAACATATTAACACCCTCGTTCAAAGAACGGAAACCATAAATTCTTATATATGCCAACCATACCGCCCCAACTTGCAACTTGAAAACTGCAAGTGTGAAATTATTATTATTAAAGTGACCGCTCTTGACCATACAAGTGTGTAGATGCATTTTTGCTAAAATAAAATATTAAACTTGAACTATTCTTTTATTGAAAATAATTCTCGCTACGCCACCTTTACCCAATATATTTAATAAAAATAAAAAATTTAACAATACATAGTGACCGCTCATAAAATTTGTTACGCAAAATTTTACTTTTTTCAACCCTTCCCCTGCCCTCGTCGTCACATTTGCTAGTACCCCCCTCCCCCCAATTGCTCTCCGTAACAAATAATAATAGCATACAAATATTTATAAGTCAAAATATTTATTCGATAACATAAATTATAATAAATATCTATCAAAGATGCACAAAATACTTGAAAATATGCATCTAAAATACAAAATATAAAATGCATTTAAAATACGAGTATAATGAATTTAAATTTAAATAAAAATTACACTATTTTCAACCAATGAAAGTCAAGAATAATTTTAATCTTTAAATCCTTTCTATTTCTCAATTTTCAATATATTTTTTATTTTACATTTTAAATATATACATGCTCGTGTATTTTGCTCATCTCTGCCGCGTCGTAATCCACCCAGCTAAGTTAGTCGTCTGTGCTACCATCCTTTTCAATTTTCCACACACTAAGAAACACTCACATCGATTTAGCGCATTCCGTTGACTGTACATATACTTGACGTCAATAATTGCAGCAAGGTGTTTTAATAAGCAGAGTCGCCCGCAGTTACCTTCTAATCATGAACTACTAACCTCATATAATAATTTTATTTTAAACTAGATTTAATTTTTTATTTTCTATAAATTTAAATTTATAATAATCATAACTTAACAGATTGCTGCCATTCTAAAAATGTGATTTTCGAGTTCGAGAAGTGCGTGAACTCCAAAGATCCTGTTTTTCTAGATCCACAATTTTAAGCAATTAGTAAAGTCGGTAGTAACGTTAAAATTACTTTAGAAAATTTTTAAAAAATTCATTTTTGGATGGTTCCTAATTGTGCAAATTTGTAATTTACCATCTAAAACTAACTACCATAATTACATTAGAAGATTTTAATTTTGTGAGGGTACTTTGGTATCTATTCCCATACGTAATTACTAACAGGAATTCGATTCTGAGACGATTTATCCGGGTAATAGGAAATGTTAGCTGTAAAGCTGAGTTTTCTGAATAAAAATATTAGTTTAAAATTTACAATTTTACAAAACAAACCGCCAAAATATTACGATAATCGTTATCGTAAATCTTTCAAAACAAAAAAATATTAAAATAGCGAAACAATCAATTTTTGAAAATGTCGAAAGTAAATGCAGGAAGTGTGAAAATTAAAATGATATAAAAAAATGATAAAGTGTTACATCTCACGCTCTTTATCTTGAAGCGCTTATTTTAAATTGCAAAGTGCGATAACAAAATCATTGATTTTGAGTGCTGGGCTTAAAGTTACAATAATATTAGGATTATGGTTGATAAATTTCGCAATAACTAGAATTTGTGATAACAGGGTCACTTTCTTGCATTAATCAAGAGAGTTCGATTAATTTTCCATAATTTCTAACTACAAATTTAGCCGTTTTAAAATATTTGTAAACTGTGATAAAGATAAAAGCAATATTTACCTTTATATTCGTATTATTGCTTATTAATTGATGAAATAAAAAATTGATCACATAACATCAATTTTAATCTTATAAGAATTACCTTCAATTTTTGAATATAAAATTTTTTTATGCGCGATCCATTACCGGGTTACTACAGTCTATAAAATAATACGATATGTTAATACCTCAGAAACTGTGCGCATCGTGGAAAAAATTTTACGAGGCAATATTTATCATGTAAAGAAGTAGCAGTATCAAAAGTTGTAATAAAACTTTAACAGTTTTTTTTTATAAAAACTTAAGCCAACAAACTTATCTATTTAACCGCCTATTAAAAGTTTGACAAGCAATTTATTGTAGTGTTCAATTTATTGTTCTAGCTTTTTCTACTTGCTTTAAAATTAACTGAAAAAGTTTGTCACCTTCTTTTATTTATTTCAGTTTGAACCTCCCTTCTAAGATTTCACCAGTTTTACTACCCGTTAGACAATTTTCATAACTTTTTTTGTTAAAAAATTTTCAAGTTTCTTCTTGATTTATTCGGGAGTTTGAAGAATAGTTTCGGAATTTCTTCTTTTATTGTTCTTCATTTCTTGTTTAGAGAGTTCAATTTTTAATTACGTGTTAATTACGTCATGAAAAGACGTTTGTTTCTACTACTAGATAGTAGTTTAGCGTGAGGGAACCGACAAATGTCCCAGGCGGTTTTTCTATGGGAGCGGCAGAGAACGGTCCATCTGACTAATCCTGTCGATCGATGGCGTGAAATAGTTTCAATGCGTGAAGTAAATGATGCCCAAAATTATTTACAAACAGAGGGATTTAATGTACATAAATATGTTCAGAAAATAAGCGCTTTACAGACGGTATTGAAAAAGGAAGGGAAGGAATCCAAAGACGAGGCTTTATAAATTTATAAGTTCATAAGTTTGTATACTTGTAGGAAAAACTTGGCATTTCTAGTGAACCTCATTCTAGTGAAGGCACATTTTTGGCGACGGAAGCAGTGGCGGCTCGTGAAAAATATTTTTGGGTGTTCTGCATTATAAAAATGGCAAGATATCAGAAAATGGCAATCTCAAAAAATAAATTTACTTATTGCACATTTTTAAATATTAAACGTACAACACTTATCTAGAATGTATTACTTTATATGATTTTATATTTTTACAATAAATTGCAATCCTAACTAATTTTCGAAAAAATTTTATTAAGTACAGCTTATGAGAGAAGTTGTGTTAAAAATATTAGTAATATTTCATTTTATTTTTTCTTCATTTAATATTCATAAGCATTTATTTTATGTACTAGTAGGTATAAGATACTATCTTAGATATTCATAATTTCAATTAAAGTTCATAACGCAAGATGCGTTTAAAATAAAACTGTATATGTTCGTAAAACCAGAGCTGAAATATGAGCAGAACGGTTGTACATTTGGTGGGTTGTTCCTGTATCTTGTAATCTGCGAGTTTAATAATAAACATTATTATTGTAGAAAAAACCTACATAATTTTAATTTTATTGATATTAATAATTAAACGTAATTTCATTTTGAGTTTCTAATATAGGATCTGCCAAAAAATAATTTTACTTCTATTTTGATAATAGTATTTATAAGAAACTTGGTAAAATTAAAATTTGTACTAAATTTTCAAATTACACTATATTACGAGTATTAAACTATTGCATTTTATTGTTTAACCATGTTGTTGAACAATCAATGAACAAAAATTAACTTACTAATTGTTTTCATAAGTCAAATTTTAAATTATATTACAAAAATACGGCATGTAATTCTGCATAAGATGCAGCTCAATTTGTAGTGTATACCGTGGTGTTAGGATTGTCCTAACACCACGATGTATACTGGTATGGATACGATTCCACCCGATAGCTCGCGTCATTTCATGTTCAGAATCATTTCCAGCACATCGAAGTTAAACAGTGATTTCGAAAGCGTAACGGACTTGTATTAATTATTACAGTACTTATTTGACTGACTGATAAAAGTTCTTATAACTCAAGGCAACATAAGAAGCGCGCTTTGAAACCAAAATTGATTAGTCTTCAATTATTGAAATAATTTGAAATGTGGTGGTTATACTAATAAGTAATAATTAATTTGGTACACTTCATTCTGATATTTGGCGGTTCTGCAGCTCTGCAGTTCCTATGGTAGAACCGCCCCTGGACGGAAGTATACAAATGCCTGTTTATCGCACGAAAACGATTTAAAACAAAAAATATTTTCTTCATTACATAGCCGCAAAATATGCTTTCCTAAGATATTTAATAATATTATGAAGCAACCTCGACCGAGTTCCTTAAGAGTTCCTTAAGACAGAAAAGATTTTAAGCTTGAGTGCTTCCGTCTACGGGTTTTCGTCGCTACAATAGAATATAAAGAGGCATTCCAACGCACTGCGTTTATTAAAGTTTATTTTTGGGTCCAAACTTGAAGAAGAATTATCTAATATAATAATTATAATGCTGAGAAAATTCCTTACAGCTATCATAAGTAATGCCAGTTGTGAGAAAAACTTCTCTAAATTGAAAGTGATTAAAATTTATTTAAGATCTATAGTGCCCACGTTGAGATTCACACATCTATGTATTTTGGCAATCGAAAAAGATGTAAAAATCAATATTGACGAATGTATTCAAGAGTTTGCATTACACAAAACAGATACTTCGGTGGTTTGCCATTGCCTGCTATGAGAAGACGGTCAGAATAAAGTTTTTACTCCGTCCGAAATCGAACCGAGGATTTAAGCTTAGAAGTCACATAAGCAATTAATATCAATTAATAAATTGATTAAGCTGTGATGATGGGTGACCATGGCAACCAATGATTAAACAAATTTATCTACTTCCGGTAAATAAATGCGTACTTATCTCCATCAAATGGCGTGGATATGATGGCGGTTACTTACTGCATTGATTAATATTTGTAAAATTCCCAAGGGAGGTAATATTATCTGACGTTTATATATTGACATATGTAATACCGGCACTAACTACAATAACTACACGACAAGCACATAAACATGAATAAAATAAAATAAAATACTGTATTTCATATTTCTTTTTTGATTTCGTCGGCAATCGTTGTTCTACAAGCTTTGCTGCGGCTTCATCAACATCGAAAGTATCAACCATGTTAATGAAATTACACAATTTTTTTTGACAAATTACTCATTTGTTTTATTTTTCAATCACTAGATTTCTTATAACTTTTATTACTTTATTTGTTTTAATCGAATTTTTATCCATATTTCTTGGAGTTAGTGCGCGCTAATTAGTGCATCTGGTAGCGGGAACTCTACCCTCGGTGGGGGGGGTGACCAGGCTGGGGGGGGGAGACATTTTTGCGTTATTTTTTCGATATCTTGTCTCAGTTTCGAGATAATCAGCTTTTTATGTTTCCATTTGTAAAGTGCAAGTTATTTTAATTATTATTGAATATTAAATGCTATTTAAGCAAAGAAGTAGATAAAATAATATATCAAACTTGTGAGATAACAATGCATTACCAGCGGAGAATTCAAAAGCCCTCGGGCCTACGGCCCTCTGGCTTTCAAATCCTTCGCCGGTAATGCATCTCATATCTCCCGCGTAGATAATATACTATTATATATCACAACAACAAAAAGTGACTTCTACATAATACAACCGACAGCTACATGCATTTACAATTTCTACATCTTTAATTTTACCTATTATTGCCAAAATGATTTTGTATATCGGTGAAACCGGTAGAATGTTATTTGAAAATAATATTTTTTTTACATTTAATTCTATAATATATTTTAAATATTAAAAAATTTAGTAAATGAATATTTACTTAAAAATAAATTGTTAAGTAAAAAATACAAATATTTAACTAGTGCAAGTTTTATCTCAAGACGTCTTAAATAAATATCATCGCAGCACAGATGTCACCACAGTCACAACCAAGATTTGTCGTGGGAGGTTCGATAAATTTCTACGTACGACTGAGTTAGTTAATAGAAAAAAAATTTAATTTTGTAGCACTAATTCGATGGGTTATGAGGTCAAACTTACAGAAATTGATTTATTTTTGAAATATGTTGTGCATTATACCATCAGTATAGTGTAAAGCCTTCACCGACCGATTGGGAAGTGAGAAACCACGGTTCAAATCCTTGTCACGTCGGATGCACTGCTGCGATCTAAAGTCTAATATCGATTTAAAGGCAAAAATTCTCCAAATTGAGAGTCGAGGCACCAAGCTGCTTCTCTGCCATTTTTAAAAACATAATATAAGTACTTATTTACTAAAAAAACGTTCTAAAACCGATTTATAGATATGTAGATGTTGTGCGTTCTCTGTTTTAAACATTATTAAAAGTAAATAATATTTTTAATCGATGGCGAAATACTGGAAGTTGTAGTAAACCTTATGATAAAGTAAAATATTAGTTTATTAAAAGAAGTTTGTAGTTGCTTAGTTTGACAGAAGAATGAAGCAGAGGAAATTTGATAATTGCATATACGTCACAAAAAGTTTATTTGCTCCAAATAAAACATCTTGATTTTTAAATAAAAATTTTAAAATAATTGTTAAATTTAATTAAAATTACTTTTACCGTAATGTTGTATGTAATTTACATTAAAGTACTATTTGAGCAACGGAAAAGCTAAATATACTAAAGTACCCATCGCACTGAAGTACTTTAGCACCGTCTGTCGTAGATACTAAAGTGCAAACAATTGCTATCGGATAAGTTTGACAACAACATAAATACAAGCATTTTTAATGTTTTCAAAAAAATTATAAAAAAAGAACGAATCTGTTGATGCACTAAGACGGATGTTTGTTAAACTGCAAAGTTTAGTAACAAATAATTAAGATTTTCTAGCAGATCTGTTAATTTATATTTATTTAAGAAGTTATTTAGAGACCAAATCAGTTGGAATCTGTTCAGCTTCTCAAGGTAAGAGTCGCAATACCATGCTTAGGCCCGTAACCATAGGGGACGTACCACCAAAATTTTCAAAAGAAAAAATTCTTTGAAAGTAAAAAATTTGAATTTCGAAAATAAAAAAGGATATCCAGCAATTCTTGAAGAAAAATTCGATTTCTGGAAACAAAAATGTGAACGATTTGTCAAAGAATTCATTAGATATATTGGCAAAATGTTCTAAAATTTTTTTTCAATGGCCGAACCCTATTAAAAATATTTGCAATATTACCAGTAACTACAGTAACTGCCGAGAGAAGAAGTTCTCTAGTTTAAAACGAATAAAAACTTATTACTGGTAAAGAAACGCTAAAGAGTGTAGCGCTCATAAATATTCATAAGAATATAAATTTTGATTCCGTTATTATAATAAATAATTTTGCGAATAAGAAAGAAAGGCGCTTAACTTTTTATCCAATGTTTGTTTTAAATAAAAATAAATACTGTGTTAATTTTACAAAAAAATTTTTAATACATTTAGAAAAATATAATATTGAAAAAATTTGTTTGTAATAATAAAAATTCCCGGAAGGAAAACCCCCGAAAATTTTACTCTTTTTACAAGTGCTCCCTCCGAAATAAAATCCTGGCTACGGGCCTGACCATGCTTATAATATGTTAAAAAAGAATTTCGACAAATCTACGGTAACGAAAGTCGGTGGCAATAATACTGAGATTATTTATTATTGGATTTATTTATTATTATTTATTGATTTATTTATTTAATTTTATTAAAATAATTTCATCTGAAGTACTATTTATATACTGAAGTACTTTATTTTACTGACTCTTTTATTTCATTGCATTTTTAGCCGGTAATTAATGTAAGTTACGTTTTACCACGGGAAAAGCTAAGGTGTGTAGTAAATAAACCTTAGTAAATAATGCAACTATTAATATTTATTGTCATAATATTATTATGATAACCAGTGCTAGTAGTTGATCAAGCAAACTACTATACTAGACCAATGACCGACTAAGTTGACATGCAGAATATTATTTGTAATTCTCCCGAGTAAATTTACTTGCAATTAGAAGGATCTTAACTATAAACTGTAAACTTAATTAACATACTTAAACAACTAGGAATTGTAGATAACTTTATACATAATGTTATGGATATAATAAAGCAGACAAAACAGATAAACATGTACTTTGTAATTGCCCAGCTATACCGTCAATAAGACTATTAATGCTGGAAGACCTCGGGTCTAGCATACTGCCCGAATCAGTAAACTGTTAATACCAAAATCCCTATAGGTTTTTCCTCCAGTGAGAATAATTTGGCAAGGGATAGTGCGCTCATGGCCTATTTATTGGAAGCAGTGCAATGAAACTGGTCTTAAAATTTGTCTTATCTTTATATTGGAATTCAGAATCTAAAGTGTAAAAAATCCCGTCATTTATTTGATCTGTTACACCCTATATGTTGACAAAGTAATATAAAAGCTGTACGGAAAACATTTGTCTTAAAAATACTAATGCAGGAAGTTAACGATATTTTATAGAAGCAAGGATCTTATTGTTATTGCTTACAACCGCACAAGATTAACAACCCTTAAAACCTTAAGCTTTTATTTTATTGTCGTAATACGTTAATCCAACTTTTGCTCTTGTCAACTATCAAAATAAAGTAAATGTGGAACATTTAACTGGTTCGCGAGTTAGTAGCAAAAAACTGTTCAGAAAATAGGTACAAATAGAAATAAAATCGGTCGTTTCTTAACTGTTAAATTAATCAAGCAAGAATCAAGAACCCTTTCTAATTTATAGTAACTAAATCGAAAATTCTTCATGAATTGTAAATTTCGATTACTCACAATAATTTACGGTCTTCCTTAATTATCTAATAATTATAGCATTCGGAGAAAATTTTTAATTTATTAATTTTAACGGTCGTTAATGATAAATCGAGTAAAATTTGTGTTGCTTTTAGGGGTGAGATGAAAAACTTGATTTTAACAAGTCTCATTTATTTCCAGGCGGTCCCATATGGGAATCCATTCCCACGACAATAATCGGTAAACTAAAAACTTGTTTTTCTTTTCGAGTCAGGTTAGAATCAAAAATATGCTTTGGCTAACTTTTTTTCCATCAAAGTACAAAAGATTACAACGGTCCACATAACGAATTAACTTTTGTTACAATTTCAAGTTTCGAAATTCTTACATAACGCATTTTTCATATAAAATAAATGAGAGATTAATTTTTGAAAACCAGTTCACATTTTTTGGTTCGTTAAACTTCTTCATTATCTAAATTTCGCTCTTGGAGTTTATTCAGGTAATAACGGATTTTTTTCTCTTTCGATTTAAGGGCGGTTTTATAATAATATTCTCGTTGCAAGTCGATACTTACCTAACTTTTTGTTTAAATAAATTTAACTAGAAAATTACTTACAACTTGGAAAGCATTTAAGTTTGGCAAGAATGTTTAACTAATTATGAACCCGTGACGAACTTTTTGTCAGATATAAGTTTTGTTGTAAATTTACAACTTCATCACATAAATCATTTATAATTAAAAAAGTTTTGATCAAAAATTTTAACTTTTGTACTCATCTTTGTTTTGGTGTATATTTTCATCTGTTGATAAGCAAATTGCAAATTAGGTATATCAAATTTATGTGATGCAAGCTAAAATTAAGTTTTCAAGTATAAATTTGCTCTTTTCTCGAGTGGAGATTTATTTAAGAGGGTGAGAATTTTACACACCAAAACTCCTTGTAGACACCACTCGATGTTGCAAAAATCGACGCAGGATTTATTAAAAATTTTCTTTTACCAATTTGTTTCTGAAACCGTTGTTAATGATCCGACATTCTCCTTCGTCTACCTCTGCCGAGAAATAACACAAATTGGTCTGCTCATATTTTTTTATCTGAAGTTTCCAGTCCTAAAATATTTCACCCTAAAACTATTAAGCTCATCAAAATGTTAAACACGCTTTAATTTAACATGAAAATTTATGTATCACATCACCGTTTGTTGATAACATTAAAATTTATCTACTCACAAGTACAACATTATGTGAGAAAAGGTAAGATTTACTACCACATTACATGCAACATAAGCGTAAAGTAATTATAATTTTGTAAAAATTTTACAAAAATAACTTTAATGAAACCTTTCAGGAACGAACACATGCCATTTTATTCCAAAAATACCATTTTGCGGAGAAGGGGGGTTAAAATTTATGAATATTTCGATTGCTTGTATTGGATACCAAATTTTAATCGTGCAAATTTAAACTTTGCGTTTAATATTTTATTAGCTGTTAGAAATTTCTGGTTCATAATTTTTCAATTGAAAATAAATTATTTATAATAATAATAATATCTTTTGGTGATGGAATCAATTTCAGAAGAACTGAGACTGAGAGATTGAAATTTAGCAGTGTGTTATATTTTTCTGTACTATTTTAGACGTTCGTCTATGATGGCAAGCTGTTAAATTGAATAAGTAATACTACTAATTTCGAAGGGAATCTGACAGGAAAGGCAATTGCCGAATTGATAAACTAGTTGTGAAGTCTCATATTACTACAATAAGCAAACAATTTTATTTGTTTATTGAGTTATTCCTTCGGACAATAATCGCAATCCTCAATATGTGATTATTTTTTTAAAGTGTAATTTAGAGTTTTTACGGAGCCTTTTCGATTTTTAGCTGTTCGTTGAGTAAGAATTTTGAAAAATTACATAACAAACTCTCTGAAGATATCACTTTGAAATATTAGAGTAATATTTTTTTAAATTTATTATTAAATGCAGTATAATATTAATTAAAAAAAAAATTAAAAGAATCTTATCTCTATCTCTCTATCTTCAGGAACCGCACCGCAAATATAACACATTTTTGTCGTTTTTCTGTTAAAAAAATAGTAAGTTAGTCGTAAGAATTAAGTCGTAGCGACTTAGATCCAGTTGTATAACAGAGAATCAACCTCGAATCTGAGTTAACCTACGGAATTCCCTGGCTTTGGTTGTTATGAGGCCCAGTTGTATAACAGAAAATCAATCTCGGATCAGAGTTAACCCAGAATCAACTTACGGTTGATCTAATAACCAAAGCCTGATAATTCCGTAGGTGAACTCTGATCCAAAATTGATCGCCTATCATACAAATTAACATTGTTCTGAATATTAAATTTCTATAGTTTATTTACATCTTATAATATATATAAATATAAATAAAATAAAAGTTATACATAAAATAATAGGTACCTAATAATTAAAATAATATTACTTTAAAAAAAATATTGCCATTTATTTAGTTCATAAAATTTTTAAACGGTGGTACGTTGTAAATAAAAATTCTACCTGCCCTTGCAGGAAGACAGTATTTTCTTCACACTCTGGAAAAATCCAGATTTTTAAAAAAATAGTGAAGAGGCCCACGATGTTAAAGCTAACCGATTTAGGGCGGTGAGCGAGAGTGTGAATTCAATTGAATACTGCAGTACGGCTTCCCCGAAAAGAAACACAAATTAAAGCAAAGCGTATTTATTAACTCCAAATACAAGAGATCAAGAAAGTATAAAATGTTGTCAATCGTTTACAATTCTCGGCGTAGTTGGCAAAAAGTTATGACAAGGAAAAATCGTCCTCAAACGAATGTTCGGGTGCACTGACAAACCATTGTCGAGAACTATGATGACACTCAAAAATATTACAGTGTCGAATGAGAAAATCAAAGCTGCTCGCAAAAGTGGCTCGTTGGGTTAGAAAAGAAAAAAACACTTACCCGGGTAATTACAAAGTTTATCAATACAAAATTTTCCACCTAACGGAAACCAACAGCTTATAAAGTGATGCAAGTAATCGCAATCGTTGTCCAGCTGTCGAACTTCGAAAAAAATGACGTTGAGCCGTTAACGCTTGGAAGTCTGCGGTACCTCTGCACTTGAACCAAAAAGGAGGAACTCTGGGAGTCACAACTTCGAGACGTGATGGAAAATAAAGAATCTTCAACTGCGTTAAAAATTTCCGTCCGTAATAAATCCAAAATGGCACAAACCAAATTATACTGATAAGCAGTTGTGATTAAAAATATTTCAATTCTTGCAATTTTCGTTCTTATTCAATTATTATCGGAATAGTTGGTGTATCCAAATTTATAACAAAAAAGAAAGGTAAGGTAAGGTAAGGTGCTTCCTAAAATCATTAAATGATAAAATAAATCAATGTAAAATTTAAAATATTTTACCTAATACAGACGAGATATCACCTTAACCGTGTCAAACGTGTTATCAAAACGACCTAGCGAAAGCGTTATCAAAACTCGCAGTTTTTAAAAAATCATAGGCGTCGCGCTAAGCTTAAACGCAGTGACGTGCGCAAGACAAAAGAAAACAAATTATTAAAATTTGTTACACTGCCCTCCCCTAAAATGTCTGACTCGGGTCAAGACGGTCTCTCTGCCAGATAAAAGGCTCATTATACTGCTCTGATGTGTAAGTGTGTACTGTCGTCGAAACCGCTACCGCTACTACTGTAGAAGAAACTAAAAACTCTAAATGACCAAGTCCTGATAAACATCAGACTTCTTAACCATAAATAAACCATAAATAAAAAAACTAAACAAAAGGTGAGAATTCTCTAGAATATACGTATCGTAATATTCTACATCCGCCTAAGCGCGAACCTCAAAAAATGACCGAGCGCGTAACGCTT
Source organism: Cantharis rustica (assembly GCA_911387805.1). Classification (NCBI taxonomy): domain Eukaryota; kingdom Metazoa; phylum Arthropoda; class Insecta; order Coleoptera; family Cantharidae; genus Cantharis; species Cantharis rustica. Next base: position 46,514,105 of record OU426878.1, on the reverse strand, counting down.
TAAGTAGTCATGTAAAAAAATGCGACCTCATTGTGTTTGCCAAAAAGCATCGACTAAAAAAACAAATGAAATACAGCACCACATAGGACCTGTACTCTAACTCAAAAAAACTCAGCAACAACACTAAGGCAATGCTAGCCATTTGCCATTAGCGCTAGGTAAGAAATGGACCAACATCGGACCCATTTCACACAGCACGAAGGGTATCTAGAAAAACACCCCCAGCTGCACAAAAACGTTTCAGACCAAGGCGATCAGCGTCCTTGAAACATAGAAACTTAAGGCATAAGAAATAAAAAATTGAAAAACTCGATTCCAAAAGGATCAACAAATCTAATCTACAGCAGTATTAGCAACGATTGTAGTACTATGAGATAAAAATCTCTGATAGCGCAAAATGGAACTTCTGAAGGCATGTTCACAAATTGATAAAAAAATAAAAAAAGGACAAAACAATAAACAATAATGCAAAACAACAACATTGTAAGTCAGATGTTTGACTTGTACCCCTGCTCATCCCTTCACGTCCGTCTCATCTATCATATCCTGGGGATGCTGTTTCAAATCTTTTGCATGAAAGATACCCACATCTTTACCTCTCTCGTTAACCAGGCGGTATGTTAACGGACCCGTCACTTCACGAACTCTACATTTAATGTACTTGGGAGCTAATTTACTAGAAAAATTATCCACTGCTTTGGATAACGCGAAATTTCTACGCCACACAGCATCTCCCACCTTAAAGCGTATGGTGCGCTTCCTAAGATTGTAATGTGAGGCATTACGTTTATACGCCTCATTCAAGCGTTTAATTATATCCACATAGAGCTCGTTTAAACGGTTCATATCTTGAGCTAGCTCCTCACGGTTAGCAATAGACAAGTCCTCCTCCGCTAAATCTCTGACTCGACTATAATAATCTCCCCTTGCGGGTACCGTACGTCCTAGATTTAAAAAGGATGGAGTAAAGCCCGTCACCTCGTGAGTAGCAGAACGTAAGGCATGAGCGATCTTATGTATTTGTTCGTCCCACGTCCGATGGTTGTCGTTTACATACGAACGAATAGCGGTTCCCAACACTCGATTGTATCTCTCTACAAAGTTGACCTGTGGATGATACGAGGCGTTATACCACAGATGGCTCACATTGTAGTTGCTCATTAGTTCCTTGAACTCTTTACTGGTAAACTGTGGACCGTTGTCCACCATACATATTTGGGGCACCCCAAAAATCAAGAAAACCTGGTTTTCCAAGAACTCACAAACCTTCTTGGTAGTTGCTCTACGCAAAGGTTGCACCAGCAAGAATTTTGAAAACCAGTCGCAAACTACAAGTAACATAGTGTTTCCGTTAATTGACCGCGGAAATGGTCCCATTAAATCTACAGAGATACATTGGAAGGGAAACCGCACCTTCTTTTCGCTACCCATCAACCCGTATCGCCCGCCTTGTGAGGCTTTAGACGCTAAACATATCTGACACCGACGCACATACCTTCCCACATCCGCACGCATTTTTGGCCAATAATATAATTCTAAAATCTTATTGAAAGTTTTAAAAGTGCCCAAGTGAGCCGAGGTCGGATCGTCATGACATTGGTGTATAATTTCGTTACGCCGAGATCTTGGAATCACTTGCTTCCATTCAACTAAATTCGAAGTTACATCATGACGGTTAGTTATGAGTTTAAAAAGAATACCCTCATCTATACGCCAATCAGGAAATTGCGGAGGATTTTGACTAACTTTAGTCAACATGCGACGATACCAGATATCAAAATCGTTTTCGGATAACTCCAGAGAAGATACTTCCAAAGGAGCACGAGACAAAGCGTCCGGTACAACGTTCAAATTCCCCTTCCGATGAACGATGGTAAAATTATGTTGGGAGAGACGTACGCTCCACCGTGCTAAACGACCTGTAGGATCTTTCATATTCATTAACCACAACAACGAGTAGTGGTCGGTAACTACAGTAAAATCAGTGCCCTCTACGTAAGGTCTGAACTTTTCAATTCCAAAAATTACCGCCAAACACTCGCGTTCAGTAACCGAATAATTTCGCTCAGCTTTATTTAAAGTGCGTGACGCATAAGCTATGACGTGTTCATTATCGCCTTCACCCTGTGTTAAAACACAACCCAAACCATAATTAGAAGCATCGCATTGAATGTAAAAGCGTTTATCAAAGTCCGGAGCTACTAAAATTGGGGCTGTAACCAAAAGTTCTTTTAACCGCTCAAATGACGCTTCGGCTTCTGGAGTCCATAAAATAGACTGACGTTTAACCCTACCCTTAACTAACTCTGTGATAGGAGCTGAAAGGGATGAAAAATTCGGTACAAAACGTCGGTACCAACTAACCATTCCGATAAAACGTCTTACGCCTGTAACGGTTGTAGGTCGCTCTAACTTGGTAATCGCCTCAACTTTAGCTGGGTCGGTATGTAGTCCGGCTTTGTCAACGACATGCCCTAAAAATGTTAATGACGGTCGGCAAAACTGACACTTATCCCAATTGATGGTTAAGTTGGCCTCCCTCAAACGCTCAAATATCTGGTCAAGTAATCGTAAATGTTCTTCGAAGGTACTCGAAATAACGATCATGTCGTCAACATAGATAAAAACTTTTTCCCCTAACAAGGAACCAAATAAAAACTCCATGAGTCGTTGCAAAGTACCAGGCGCATTAGAAATGCCAAAAGGCATAACAAGAAATTCAAATAACCCTCGACCAGGTATTGTGAAGGCAGTTTTCTCACAAGACTCGGGAGACAAAGGCACTTGGTAAAATGCTTTACGCAAGTCAATAGATGTTATGTACCTAGCATCACGAAGCCTCATTAAAATGTCCTCCAATCTAGGAATTGGAAAGGCATCCTTTTTTGTTAATTTATTTAGCTTACGGCCGTCATAACATAGGCGATAAGAACCGTCTGCTTTCTTGACGAGTAGAATTGGAGAAGACCACGGAGATTTGCTCGGCCTAACGATATTTTGTTCTAATAATTTATCTAATTCGGCGTACGCAATCTTACGCATTGCTGGAGAGAGTGGATAAGCTCGTTGTTTTATAGGGGCAGCATCCCCGGTATCTATGGTGTGTATTACTTGGTTGGTTCGAGTTAAACCTACCCCATCTAAAGTTTTAAATCGTTCTTTCATATCGGTGAGTGCAACTTGTTGTTCGATATTGAGGTCACTAGCCTCTCTAATAAAATTAATAGACTCTAAGCTATCGACAAAAAACTGATCTTGCTTAAAATCAACAGTGACCCCAAATAATTTACAAAAGTCAACCCCTAAGGTCAAGCATGTACCAATACTGCGACATACTAAAGCATCTAACTGTCGAACTACTCCGCAAATCGAAATGGGCAACATAACCCGACCTAAAATATTTTGCTGAGTCCCGTCAGCTGACCGCAAGGTCACAATGTCGGACTTGGTAAATTTCAAATCTAAATCATTTATTAAATGATGACCCTCAGCACCTAGTATCGAAATACTAGCACCAGAGTCTAATAATGCAGTAAGTTGCACTCCCTTTATGGTTAGTTGGACGTGAGGTCGTTGGTCTGACCTGGGATGAGCAAACAGGGCGGAGGTATTGGAAGTAGATCCGCAAAAGACGCCTAATTTTACTAACCAATTCTCCCAACCTTGTCTGTCGGCTTTAATGGCTTTTAAGAGCGACGCGCCGCGACGCCGCTTTGCCCAGACTCGTTTTTTTTGTGGTTACCCCTACATGTTCTAGTGGTGACTCCCGGACTCCCACACGTAAAACAAAAGGTTTCGCGAGGTTTAGGGCAATTCGCGAAAATATGGCCCTTCGCCTTGCAATTCCAACATAGTCCCCATCGAGGAGGCTTTACTGAAGGCGTTGAAACTGCGGGGGTAGCAACAACGGAAGCTGAAACTTCCTTAGCGGTGGTCCAGTTGACCAATCGTTCAGCCGCTTGCGCCGCTTGAATAAACTCGAGTTTACTTTTCAAAGTATCGGTTCCCATTGCCAAGGAAATTTGAGGTATCATGTTCCTTCTTATTACCCACAATTGCTCGTCCTCTGAAGGAGGAGGGTTAATTCTACCAAATTTACTAAGCATAGATTCTATGTACGTACGAACCGCTTCCCCAGGAAATTGCATACAGGTACGTACCTGATCTAAATATTCTCTATTAAAATCCAAGGATAAAAATCGGATTTTAAATTCCTCTATTAATTTCCCCCAAGTGGTAACCTCGGGACCTAAACTACGGTACCATGTCAGCGCCTCCCCGGAAAAGAATTCAACCGCCTTTTCAAAAAGCTCGGTTTCGGTTGCCCCCCTTGAAATTGACAGCTCTTTAGCCCTCTCAATAAACTCAAAAACTGTTTGGAAGTCCCCGCTTCCATCAAATTGGAGTCTCCACTTGTAGACCGCTACATGTTCAGGCTTACGTTGCTGAAGCAAACCCGTGAGAGCAGCAACTAAATCATTAGAAGACGCAGGAGGAAACATTGATGATTTTCTCAAAGGAGAACCTATCTTACTTAAATGTGGTTCTTCTAGACCACCTAATTCTGTTTCATCATCACTGCTCTCGCCTTGCTCAATAAGCTTCTCTATACGTTCTCTAAGCGTTTGAGCTTCGGATAGTAAGGCATCACGATCGTCTTTAAAGCCCGCACCCTGCATGATTTCTAATCGGTTAGCATAATGTGCTAATCGGTTAGTAACTGTTTTTAAAATAGACGAATCTAAATTAGTTTCTAATTTAGCAACTGATTCGGCAAGTTCTTTTAGTGCTTTAGCGCATATGTTCAAATCGGCTTGAGGATTTCTTGGAGAATAAGAGTGAAAACTTAATTTAGAATTAAATTTCTCATCTCGAACGTACTTGTTTAAATCTTTCTTCCAAGTGGCTAAATATGTGACTTTAAATTCGTAACCACGTATAATTAGTTCGACTTCAATCTCCTCGCGAGTTAAAGCAGCAACGTAATCCGACATGATAACAAAAATAGCGATAATAAAAATTAGAAAGAATAGGTAACTGTACACAAAAGTCCTAAACGTGGTAATAAGGTTTAATCTCGTCTTTATAAACTAAACAGGCTATCCAGTACAGCAAAAATTTCACTAATTTGAAATCCAAAAAAATCACTAAAGGTGATACCAAAACTAAATTCAGTACTGTGATAGCAATTACAACAAAAATTAGGAAACACCTTGTCAAAAAATTGCAAGTCGCAACAATCAAACTCAAGGTTTGATAACAAAAGATGCACAAAAATGCAATACTAATAAATCGTCTCGAAATTGAGTCGCTCCAGCTCCTGCAAAAAGTACCAAAACTACCGGCAACTTCCTTCGCGATAGCCGTTAAATGCACCGAATGACAACAATTCTCTCGGAGGAACCAGCCTGCAGGATTAACACTAAAATAGGGCCCCACGATGTGCGCCAGTGTAAATAAAAATTCTACCTGCCCTTGCAGGAAGACAGTATTTTCTTCACACTCTGGAAAAATCCAGATTTTTAAAAAAATAGTGAAGAGGCCCACGATGTTAAAGCTAACCGATTTAGGGCGGTGAGCGAGAGTGTGAATTCAATTGAATACTGCAGTACGGCTTCCCCGAAAAGAAACACAAATTAAAGCAAAGCGTATTTATTAACTCCAAATACAAGAGATCAAGAAAGTATAAAATGTTGTCAATCGTTTACAATTCTCGGCGTAGTTGGCAAAAAGTTATGACAAGGAAAAATCGTCCTCAAACGAATGTTCGGGTGCACTGACAAACCATTGTCGAGAACTATGATGACACTCAAAAATATTACAGTGTCGAATGAGAAAATCAAAGCTGCTCGCAAAAGTGGCTCGTTGGGTTAGAAAAGAAAAAAACACTTACCCGGGTAATTACAAAGTTTATCAATACAAAATTTTCCACCTAACGGAAACCAACAGCTTATAAAGTGATGCAAGTAATCGCAATCGTTGTCCAGCTGTCGAACTTCGAAAAAAATGACGTTGAGCCGTTAACGCTTGGAAGTCTGCGGTACCTCTGCACTTGAACCAAAAAGGAGGAACTCTGGGAGTCACAACTTCGAGACGTGATGGAAAATAAAGAATCTTCAACTGCGTTAAAAATTTCCGTCCGTAATAAATCCAAAATGGCACAAACCAAATTATACTGATAAGCAGTTGTGATTAAAAATATTTCAATTCTTGCAATTTTCGTTCTTATTCAATTATTATCGGAATAGTTGGTGTATCCAAATTTATAACAAAAAAGAAAGGTAAGGTAAGGTAAGGTGCTTCCTAAAATCATTAAATGATAAAATAAATCAATGTAAAATTTAAAATATTTTACCTAATACAGACGAGATATCACCTTAACCGTGTCAAACGTGTTATCAAAACGACCTAGCGAAAGCGTTATCAAAACTCGCAGTTTTTAAAAAATCATAGGCGTCGCGCTAAGCTTAAACGCAGTGACGTGCGCAAGACAAAAGAAAACAAATTATTAAAATTTGTTACAACGTCGATAATAAAAAAATAAAAAATATTTTATACAAATTTTTATATCAATCCTAAATTTTGAAAATAAATCATAGCAACATGATTTTATTACCTAGTATACGAAATACAAAAAATAAACCTTAGCTAACCTTACGAATATAGAAGATATGTAGTAGCGAGGGGAAGCATTCCGAATGTCTTTTTTCCACCGAAATACCTGACTGCGATACTGCTAATTAAAGTAATACATATTATAATAACAATAAAAATATATATATAATATTATTTACTCATAAAATAAATAATGTTAAATCAAATTTAAAAATTAAAAATTTATAAAAATAAATTGGTATCACTCTTTTATTGTTTATTTATCCTGTTAATTTTTGAAATCTTACTTTAATAAAGTATTAATATTAAAAATACCTAAAATACAATTTAACTATTATAATTAAATTATAATAATTTTAAATAATATGGTAATGTAATAATTTTATTTTACTTCTAAGGAAATCAATATTTTGAACTAAATTATATTTGTATACAATTTCTTTTTGTCTTTTTAACTACAAATTCTTTTAGATTATGTTTAATTTATTTCCTATTTTATTTTTTTGCGTTTATTTGCTTCGTATAAAACTGTTAACCACTGATCAATTAAAGAATTCCTTAATTAACCCTTATTCTTTCTAATAAGTAATTACATTCTAACTTGACGATTTTTTTGTTTTTTATTTTAAATTCTTATTATAACAGATAAAAAATTGTATAATTAAATAAAATATCCGAGTAGGCTACCCGTTGACGAGGATATAGTAGCTTCGCATCCTACGCAGTTTATTTATATTTAATTACTAGAAAAGTACTAAACCGATTTTAACCAATTAAAAATTAAGCAAATTTTGTGGTTCGTAACAATTTGAATACAAATCTTCGTCTCGAATAAGTTAATAAATGTAAGCAGTATACATTTGAAGAAAATAATTAAATGAGAACCGTATAATACGGAGTTTTCGCTTACGTTAGGTTTTAATAAAAGTTAATGTCTACACAAAATTACTTTAATTGACCGAATAATAATGGTTATGGTAATTTTCCAACCTTGAATAACTATTGCTATTTTTGCAATTGAACTTCTATTCACAAAGCATGTCCCTTTACGACACTTGAGGTTGGCTCCTATTATGACTCGAACCGAATGAAAAATTGGTGAAATTATAAATTGCTCCAAAAATTTATCCCGATTAGGAGGTGTACTTATTTAGTGTCGTCATACATCAGCGTGGCGTGCTGAAAACATTCTCTAATCACCCTTAGGTGAGTTATTCATGAAAGACGCGTTGTATCTGAAACTACAATTAACTATGTAGGCTTCTTGATGTGATAAGGCTGCTGTCGGTACAAGAACATGTCAAGTTTATCTTGATAGTATGTCTCCCTTCCAGTAAGAAAAGTTTTGCTCAAATCTGAAATGTTGAGCTTCCCGGCTAACCCTAAAATAAATTCTCGTCGACAAATTGTAATTTATTTCTATAACATTTATATCAATTTTTTTCTACATGATAATAAGATTTTCTCTTTTATTTGTAAGAGCTTAATTAGAAGCTAGAGATCTTTATGGCCACTTTTATGTGATACTTAGTTAAAGTACCAGGAAGTAAATTTTAAGTGTTAAGGGTCGTGCTTAGAGACCTTTTAGTCTAAATTAGTCTAAAATTCTGTGTATAAAATAATCCTAACAATATTTTGTTACAAAAAATTTGGTTTCCTAAAATTTGTCATTAGAGGATTTTGGAGTTTCTAATTACTCCAGTTAAGGGTTTATAGTTACAATTACGTAGCTAATTCAATGTAAATTGTAAATCCACCTTTTATTATAAACTTTAAGTTAGTAATGCTCTTCAAAGATGAGAAGGCGAAGGAATAAAAACTGTTGAATGTATAATAATTACTGTGACTGCAAAATAAAAATAACAGCAACGCGTTTTTAGTATTTTACGTTAATTAAATATCACCTCAAGATCAAGTAAACAAATAGACGTAAACAACAACATGGGATCATTAATTTGTTACAAGAGAATATAAAATATTAGTTAATTACAGTTTAAGTGAGAAACTAAACAAAATTAACCTGCAGTTCATCGGAGTTACGCAAACCTGCCGAACGTGCTAAGACTAAGTTTTAGAAAACTAAGCAAACTAAGACCATTACTCAAAAATTAACCGCTATCTTTTTTATTTTAGTAGCAGATACAAAAAAAAATATCAAATTTTGAACTCTGTAATACCGTTTTGTACATAAGTACTTATTAATATTGCTTTAAAGGCCAGGAAATAGTGAAATTCTGAGGTAAAAACGAAACTATTTGGGTAATAACAAATAACCCATCGTCAAATCAATTTCATTAATTTTCAAAATGGTTGCTATACCTGGACGTAAGTAAATTTGATTAATATTAGATTGGATATTATTTTTTAAGTCAACCATGAAGATCCCTAAGTTTGCTATTGGTATCAATAAGCTCTCGGATTGCAAAATATTTTAATCGATTTCAATTAAAATCATCCCTGAACTCAAAACTTAATAGTTTACAAACACAAGATAGCAATAATTGCTTTCTGAAAGCCATTTTACATAATTTAGTAATTCTGTCTACCCACTCAGCTTACATATAATTACTACCAGTGACGTAGGATATTGGCATTTTCGACCGCAAAAATTCAAAGAGTAGTGGTTTTCGTTAATCACAGAAAAAATTTTTCAAACTTTCGATTGAGAGAATTTGAAAATATAGTGTATTAATCTGAAGACTTATAGCGTACGCCAATGTATTTTTTTGTTAGATAGTCTTGATAAAGTTAACTAAAAAAACACGGCGTTACGTGAGAAAAGTATTATTACAGTCGATATATCTTACCAGCAGTGACATTAACGTAAATATCGAAAATTTACCAAAGAAACCTTCTAGTTATTTTAGCGAGTTAAAAAAAATTAAAAAATTAAAAGCTATAAAAGAAATGTACACGATGATGCTAGTTTATGTTTCAAATTGAAAATCTTCAATTCTTAAAATTACTTTATCCAATTACATATTATTAAAGGAAAAAAGTAATAAACGTGAGTACCAAATGTGTTAAATTGTTTTGCAAGTTGTAACGTCGTCGTAATTGTATTAATTTTGCTTCAAACAAACGAAAATGGATTTTGGTAGTAATTAAAAGGGAGAAATTGATATAATACAATTTTGAGCGAAACACTTACTTTGTACTGTTTTTTGTTCAATTTGCTTACCAACAATGTCTTGCGTTACACTTAAAATATTTTAATTTGAAAGCACTCAGCAAAAATTTAAATTTAGTGTCAGGTTACACGAAAATTAAGAATATTTTAAAAAATATTAATTTATTTTTACAATCTCATTTTAGACTACTCAAAATGATAACGTAATTCAACTCTATCTACGCAACAACCTGATCAGACAAGATGAGTTATAGAAAACAAGAGAAGAGCCATTCATGAACTGAAATTTCAATTTCGTTTCTTTTGTTTTATTACACAAAACTTTTACGCAAATGTTAATATTTTATTTCTTAATGATATTTTCGGACACAGTTTTTGCCATTGCACGGATCGTTTTGCACAAAGATTGACAATGGTCGGGTTTCAAAATAACAAGATATGGTTTTTGTAATTCTTGTAATAAATGATAGCAGCCTGCTTATATTACAGTTTACAACTTTCAGGTCTAAAGTTTATATTAAAGGTTGGCAAGTAAAACATCCGTAAGAATTAAGTAATAGCTAAGTCCCGCAAATTACTGAAAATAATTTGGTACACATTGAGATACTCATTTAAATTTACTAACCCAAATGTGATAGTCTTATATCAAGTTTCATCAATATCAATTAAAATATGCAAGCAAAATGTAACAAAATGTTCTAATGAAACCCGTACAAATTAAAGTCTCACTACGCTCCACTAATAAAACTTGAGGAGATTTGAAACTATGTAGTCAAAAATACCGGTAATCGATGACCATTGAATTTATTTTGAATTGAATTTACTTAATTCAGATTTTACTAACAAGTCAATAAAAAAAACCTCCAAACATTTTTTGAATTAAATTTGTAGCATATTTTGTGTTCCCCTACATTTTATTTAAAAATTTCTTCGTTTATTGTTGAAAAACAAATTTCTAGACACACTTGCTACTAAACCAATAAAATCTTTCCATATACAAAATTAAATCTCGCGATTATAAATTTATTGAACATTTCCACTTGCTTATTCTTCCTATCACAAATTAATTTAACTTTCGAATTATACGGTTTTTAAAATAACTCTCAAACAATTTTTTTAAATGTAGTGGTTTAGCATAACGTTCTTACTACAAATACTTACATGCTATATCACTGAAGTCTTGTACAATCTTATTAATCCTACATGTACGGACAAGTTTATCCATCAAAATTAGTACTTATTCCTAATATCTACTATCTAATTTAAATACTACTAAATCTTCATGCCTTAAGTAAGTAAGATATTCATAACACTTTATTTAAAAATAACTTTGATTTTTAAAAGTTTTATGCGTAACTCAAATGCACAATAAAAATTTACAAAAGTTACCTATCCAAAATTATACAGGATTACACCATCAACAACTGGTTTTGGTTATTTTTAAATGGTTCAATCACGAGATCGTACGTAGTTTTAGTTATCTTTTTTAGGATCAAAAGATCCTAAAATTTAAATCAATTAATCAAAGAAATAGTAAATTGTTTGAAAAAATAAACAAACAAACCAAACATTAAAATATTAAATTTTAACTGTTAAGTAAAGAATACATACATAGAAAGATAATATTTAAAAAACAATAAAAATAACAATAATTAACATACAACAGGTTTGAACTTAGAATATTTGAATAAACCAGAAAATTTAAAATAAAAACTATGTAATACGATATAAAGGCCTCTATTTCACAATTATTTTTGATCGTCAGTCGTATATAACATAAGAAAAACGTATAAATAATAAGAAGCAAGAAAAATATACCAAATAAACGTTGAAAAAATTAAAATTAAAAAAACAAGAAATTTAAAAAGGTTTTTAATTTAAATTCAATGTGACTTACTAAATAAAACCAAAAACTAAACTAAAATGATGTCACGTGTTACTTAGAATTACTACTACTAACTACTACTAACATAGTACTAACTACCACAGTAAATACTTAAAAATTAATTTTTTAGGATATTTTCCATTTAATTGTTTGAAAGGCTTAGATAATAAATTTATTAATAGAAATGAACTTGAAAATAAATTTCAAGTAGATTTTTGTAGTTAATATGTATTGTTAAATATAAAATTAAACATAAATTAAACGGAAACGTTAACGTTAAAATAATAAATTTAACATTTGTTTGAAAAATAAATTAAATCCATCCAAATTGGTACTTCCCTAACTACTAATTTAAATACTACTAAATCTTCCTGTCGCAAAGAAGGTCTTAACACTTAATTTAAAACTAAATTATATACAATTTATATAATAATAAAGTAAATATATTGTCGTGTTTGATTTGAATGTTTTGTATGACAAGAGATTGATTTTTAATTTGTAAGTTGGAAAATTTTGTAAGCTAAAAGTGATTTATTTTTGGATAAACAATTTTTTTAAGCAAAATAATAAATAAGTAAATTGGAATTTGGCGTAAAAATTTATTAAAAAGTTTTATTTCTGCGATAAGTTTTGCAAACAATTTTGGATTTTTCAGTTAATTTAATTAATTTGAAAGATATTTGAAAGATAGATTTTTAGTTTTGAGAAAGCGACGTGTAGATTAGAATATACCACCTAGAATTATTAATTTAAAATCGTCACTTCGATCAATGCGCAAATATAAAATATTTAAAATTGTAAAATTTATTGGAGCGAATATTTTAAGCCAAATCTTGCTTTATATTTTGACTAGAAGACTAGTAACAGCAAACCTACTCCCTGAGCAAGCTTAACTACTTTCGCACAAATAGCTAGTCCAAAGAAAGTGTAGAAAATCTTTTTTATAAAAAATCACTACAATTATAGTTATATGCGACTGAAGATCGAAAATAATCGTGAAATATTTTACTTTTATCAAATTTTTATAACGCAATTTTTTATTCAAATATTTTAAGTCCTATATTTAACTAATATTTTTCTAGTTTACTTTAGAATTTATTAAATTAAATTAAATTAAATGATTAAAAATAATTTTAAAATTTTTTTTCGTTCTTATTTTAGTTTTATAAATTGGACACCTAATTTTTGGTTTTTTCGTTACTTAAAAAAATTCAGAAATTCAATTATATCGATTGATTTTAGTCAAAGTAAGAAGTAAAATTTTAAACATACAACAAATTTAAATTAACTGTCTTTTAGAGTTTATAAAACTACATGTCAATATTAGTCTATAAAATTACATGTTCTAACGTTGTTCGCGATTTTTGCAATAAAATTCTAAACGAAAAGTTGCAATTATTGTGGCAAAACTCTGAAAAGCATTTTGACCAATATTTTAAGATGTCACAAAGCTTAATTATCGTGTTGAGGTAACTTGTGCCATTTATTGTGTAATGTGATATTTAATAACTAGATTGTCGAATTTATACAACTTAAAAGATGCATTGACCCGTCATTCTTCCAAATTATCCAATTGTCTTAGTTTGATAACTCGAAGTAAACCAGAGTTACGCTACGGAAGAAAGGACAGACATAGCTCTTTATTATAATAAGAAGATATCTCAACCCCCAAAAGCTTCGGGCCGTTGGTCTGTACTACTACATAAACATCAAGAAGGCTCTAAGATTAAAAGTATAAAAAAATTAATAACTACAAGGATAAGAAACATCGAGCATAAAACCTTCCTAACTCTAACGCCTTTGTATTTTGGCATTTAAGTAGCTTATAGGAAAATGCAGAAATAAAACGCAATGATGATCCTGGCCTGGCCTGGATGAGCCTGGATGACACCAAAGCGAATAAATGCGCTTGTAAATTCGCGAAGAGTGCACAGGTGCCGTGGCCTTTCTGAAGATGTCTCTTTTACTACTCAAAAGTACAAAAAAATTATCGATTGCCATTAATTGAATTGAGAAAATGATTAAATAGTTAAAAACGGAATCTACAAAACGACGAAATTGTGAGCTAAAATGCATTTAGTTCTGCTAAGTGACGCTGCATATTAGAAAAATTAGAAAATAGAAGAATATGCAGCAATATACTCTTCTTAACTTAACATACTACAAGATATATCTCCCAGAGTCTTTTGCACTACGTAATAGGTCGAATTTCAGATCTCATCTGCTTTCCCTCAAGGAACTCATATCATTGTCGTTGGCTGTCTGAGGCCGGATCCTAAAGAGAAACTGGGATTTGTTGACGGGAGCTGTAAAGCTTTTGTATAAAGGACTGCTTGTCGTCTATGAGCAGAAGCTTATAGAATTGGTTGACATAGTAGTCACCAACATCTACAAATAGTATAATGGACTTTAACTGGAAGTAATAACAATATCTCTTTTCGCTCAGTGTCAAAGATTTTCAGCGCAAATCTGGAGAAAGGCTGACTTTCTTACAACCATCTCTACGCTTTGGGAGTAACATGTATTATTATTATTATTATTATTATTGTTTGTTAACAGGTTGCGGTTCATGACACTCACTGCACTGAAACTCCTCGTTCCAAATTTTACTCTAACAGCCGCGTCTTCTCGACAAAATCGTGTATGCAGTTGTTACGCTTGTGAAATCTCCTCAGTTGTCGGGTATGAAAAACCAAGGTGACGTAGCCTACTACTGGCCAAATTTGGGCATTCACATAAGTTAGGGTTTCATCCTACAGTAGAATCTTCGGTCAGCCCCAAAGCAGCAGTGTCCTGTAAAAAGTCCTACTACTTTTTCCAGTTGGTTGCTACTTCGCATGAGTATTTTATTCCTCCTAGATTCACTGGATAGAACCCCTATGAAAATCCGCAATTGTCTCAGTTCAGGAAGGTTTGTCCAATGAGCAAGGTATTTGTTCTCTTAGTTTGTCCTTGATGCTTCCTTTAGCGGTTGCGTATGAGATTCCGGAAATAGGCTCATGGCCTTTTAGCTGTGTGCTAGCGGCCATCCTGCGTAGAAAGTACGCTTCTTCATTTTTTCAAAAAATGTAAAACAACAGATCACATGTTGCAAATCTAACGTAAAAAGCACTACCAAGCCAAACGCGTATAAGTTTAGCCATTCTCCTTCTTCTTTCCAGAATCGGGTTGATCAAAGCCTTTGATCCTGTTTTATTGTGTATGGAAACAATCATTAACTAAGAGAACTGACCGAAGAACGAAGACGATCATAAAAAAGTTTCTCCCTGAAATCCAGCTGGGTATTTTAACTTTAGCAATTTATCGTGCTACCTACTAAGCCAATGTTTGCATCTTATTGAAATACCATTAACATACAATCAATATAATGCAAACTTATACCGGTAGTTTGAATTAATAAGTAAACCTCAAAATAAAAAGAAAGGCACTGAAACGCCGCGCGGTTCAAGTTCCGTTCCTGTATGTACAGGAAAAGATACGTACACAATCATTCCGGTTCGTCAAAGTGAAAAATTTGTATACAAAATTCAAGTGTTCATAGAATAAAAATGCAAATATAAAATATACGCATAATAGACATTTAACAAATTAATTTTTTAACTTTTTAAATAATCTTGGAATAAACAAGTTAATTAAACGTTTAATAATAATGTTTTTATTGAGCTTTCGACGTTGGTAAACGTCTTCATCAGAATATTTTAATATTTAATATTTTAATATATTTAATAAAAACATTATTAAAAAACGTTTAATTAATTTGTTTATTCCAATATTATTTAATTAAACATTTAACAATATAAATAAAAATGCAAGTTTTAATAATTAGTTTATTTTTAATTTTTATTTAATTAAATTTATTTTTAAATACAAACAACGATAAATGACCTGCCAAATAGAATTGGGGCCATTCATTTTGGTACTGTAGGTTACTAAAATATGCTCATACTTTTCCCAAAGTCCTGATGGTACTTAACTAAACACAACTTTTTCAAATTTAAAATTTTCTAATATTGTCAAAATTCCCGCTAGAATATTTTTTAACAGAAAGATATTTCTAGTCTGGTCGGAAGATACCAGGAACTATATTAAGAAATGATTGAAACGTAATTTTTACAGAACGTACTGCTGGTGCACGTCAATCACTATTCGCGTTACACGTTCCACTGTATTCGCTCAGTAATATTATAATTATGTATATTTGCATGAATGTGAGAGATACTTCTTATATTTACTTAAAAAAGCTAATCTCGTAATAAAAGTAAACTAAAAGAAAAACCCTGATCAATTATTTGATAGCATGCGGTCGGTAAACTTAACGAGATTAATGATAACTTGAATTTCTAAATTTATGTAATATTTTCAAATATACGATCGTGTTAGGATAAAATAAGAGAATTTTATAAACGTAGGTTTACTTTAAAACGTGCAAAGAAAAGGCAAAATTATATCGATAATCGGATTCGTTTTTATAAAAAGGAAAAACTAAAATAAATTTGAATCGACTTTCTTGCATGTAAGTTGACATTTCTCCGAGTAAGAAATTACTTTTGGTAACCAGCGAAAGTGTTTATTTCCACAACATAAAAAATAAAAAGCCTGGTTACATAAAAGCAACCGAAAAATTCTAAAACAGAAGTTTCCAACTTCTTTTCAATTTGAGTCAAATTTTTCGACAAAGTTGATGGTATAAAGCATGGTAGGAAGCAGAACACCGCAGAATAAACTTTCTTGTTTATCGCATTCATAGTATTTATTTTTAAACGAATTTTAAAAAACACCCAACTCATTTTTTTATTTGGTAATACACGAAGAAAATTGCGTGTGCATATTATTAATATTCTAGTAGGATATCTTAGAATTTTAAATGCATATTTATATTGAACGCGCTTATGTTAAACACGTGACATGTATTTAAAAATGTTTTGTTTTCATTTGCTTGAAGTTGCGATATAATCTAGCTAAAAGTTATAAAAATATAACATGCTTAATAATTATTATATAGTCAAAGATTGTGCATAACAAGTTTCGTCTTAGCCTATTTTAAGAAATTCGAGAAAAGTCATTGTAAAGGTAATTTTAAAATAACTTATTATTTATTACAAAACCTCTTTAAATACATACCACGGCACATAATCAAGTTAGAACGTTGATATGTACACGCAAACTTTTTTTTTTTTTTGGTATGTTACTACCGGCCACTAGAAGCGGTTTTCTTTCAAAAACATGCAATTCTTTTATGTAAGAAGTTTAGAATCACTGATTTAAGGATGTGCTTACAAACTGTCCAATTTACAAGCATTAAATGACTCGCATTGGCCCTGGTAGAATTTGTTCGCTTTTCCTCGGTATTTAATTGAACTCTCATGTATATAAAAGTCATTTCAAAATGAACAAATCAGAAAACAAATTAAAAGTTGCTAATTCGAAAAATTAACTGGCAAAAATACAAAGCATTTAATTTATTTTCCCCGACCCTGACGTAGATATGTCACATTATTTTTCATCCGCACCTTCATATTTAGCAGGTAATTATAATTGATTACCTCTGTTTTTCACAACAATAGCTTGTTTGTTTAATTTATCTACTTAAAAAAGTGCGAGGATAAATGTTTGGAAACTCATGCTTTCCGGATATTGTCTTTCATATCGACGAAGAGTAGGAAATCGAATTTCGAACGCGTAAACGCATTTTTGATGTGTTAGAGGATTTAATTAAAATAAATATCGCGTGCACCTCAGTATTATGTTTATTGTCTTATCAATAAAACATTAATTTTAGGCGTTAATCGCATTCGTCTGAACATCGGAGGTTCAAATTTAAAACTAACTTTTCTTTTTTTATTTGCCGTTTATAATGATCTAAAACTATCGACCACTTCTAGAAGTAAATAACCACAACCTAAAAACGATAATAAACATTTTTTATTTTTGGTTTGTTGAGATATTGAAACGCATACACAACATATAACCCAGCCTGGAGCTGTAAATCCTTTGTTAAACACGAGATTATTTTACTGTGCAGTACGAGAAAACTAACGTGTATTTCCCACAATCCTTCACTTTCAGGAAAACGAAGAAAACATATTGAGGATTTCGATAATAAATGCAGCTCACGTTGGCAACTTTTCCAAAAGAAAAGTAATTTTTTTGAGTACATAACGGAACACTTTCACTTTAATTAAAAAATTTCTATCATTAATTGATTTGACCCCTCAAAAAGATATTTTCAAATTTAAGGTCGTTAATTTGATGTGACTCTTATAATTATAAAATTTTAAAAGTTTGATAATAACGCGAAAGACGACTTAACCAAAGAGGCATAAAAACTTTTGCATTTTAGATAGTAATTATTTACGTTCATTTAAATTAAGTTTGGGTTAAATTTAAATTAAGTGTGACTTCATATTATTGTAATAATTCAAAAAAAAACTCGAGTTACGTTAAATTTGATCGAACTTCAATTGTAACTTTCGAGTGGAATTTGTAACCCAAGCACACTGTAAGTGGTTTTAATTTTTTGCAACAACCGCTTAACCGGATATACCAAGTTTCCATCCAGGAAGTGAAACTATTCGTCAATAGTGGATGCTGATATACGAGTACGAGGGATCTGTGGGTCTTCTACTAGATTGTAAAATTTTTGGTTAATTTGAAAATTGTCGCAATTAAAAAAGAATTACGAATCGGTAAGAATTAAGGGTAAATCAATTTTTGTTTAATAAACGATAATTTCGTATAATCGATAAAATTGCACCCTTAGCGAAGAAAAATTAGAGAAAGGTATTAAATTAGGTAGGTGATAAAGTCGTTAAGACACAGCAAAGCTCTTGAAATGGCTTTTAAAGTAGCCCATTAAAAGTGGTAAGTTAAAGTAGGGGGAGGCAACTACATCCTGAATTACAATTACGGTTAAAATTTTATCTAATTTCTCTTTCCAGAATTTAAAGTTCCTGTTGTATTATTTGTATACTTCAAAATTTGATCTTTTTGTAAATAATGCTCAAAACTAAATCAAAAATGGAATAGAATTCTCGTCACTGAACAAATATGAAATTTATAATATCGACGAAAGCTCTTTCGTAAATTTGTGTAGGTCACGAGGATATTTATTTACCAGTAGAGAAAAATACATCTACAAGCTTTACGGGTGTGAAAAGGATAAAACGAACTTAAACATTTCAGGATATAAGAAAATCATGGTATGAGGGTACTCGTGTTAAGATAATAATGAAAGCTTTTAACGCTTCTTTTGTGTTCCAGTTTTAGATTTATTATTCTCAAACGAAAAAAAATTATTTTAATTTATTTCTTACGGCTCGTGCGTTGGATGTTTGCGAAAAGTTTGGATTACCATTCAAAATTAGGTAAGCTTCAGATAGAACAATGGCGCCTTTCCAAACGTTCTCGATGCTATCAACCTTTTCTTTTAAATTTTTTCTCACCTATCAGTTTTTCCCACAACTTGGATCTTGACAAAATTAATACAGAAGAAAATCGGGTAGTAGGTACACGAAATTTGCATATTTTGAAAAAGGTCGACACCTCTAATATTTTTGATCACAAGAGTGGAATGGTTTGTCTTTTAAATAATTGGGTGGATCCAGGGTATGCCTACCTATTAACGTTGGAAATTAAATTGAAGGTGCAGGGATTATAAAAAAATTACTTTTAAATTTACGGTCCTCACAAAGCACCCCTTCGAACCCCAAACAAGATCTGTGACTTGTGACCAATAGATGTTGAAGTACTAAGAATTTAAATTTTGAGTTGCCGGCCGTTAAATCATATTTAAAAACTATCTTCTATACTATAACACCAACATTTTTATGTATCCAATAATTAATAGGAAATTTATTTATGGTATTGTTAAAAAATTGGGTTACAATTGTTAAACCAACATTAACCCCTAAAATCAACTTCAAACCTGCTTTACTTCCGCTTTTGCACTTCTAAATTTAAATTACCTCATCAAATCCAACACAAAAAGGGGTCACCATTGTATTTTATTGCGGTCAATGTTAAATCTCCCGATGTTCAACAATCGTTAATTTACTTAGGGTCAAATTTATCGAATTTATTTTAACAAAAACAAATATTTGAAATTTCAAGTCTTAAAGCTCGGTTAATATTTTTCGCCGAGTTTTTAATCATCATTTACAATTATAAAGCTTTTTAATAATTAAAACCTGTAATTTAAAAATGTATTGGAACTGCTACGTCTTCATCCAGTAGAATCTAACCTGCGATGTTCGACTTCATAGGCGAGACAATTTGACTCGATTTTCAACTACTTATCAACGAAATTAGTCGTAAATTCGTTATTTTATCAAGGAAAACTTTAATATATTGATTATAATTGACTTTCGATTAATCTAAGTAAGCAGCGGAAGCAAATTTTATTAATTATTGTAGTAAAGTGTATTGATGATTAAAGGAAATGAAAAATGAAAGTGTTTGGCTATTGAAAGGTTATTTAAGCAAATTGATAAGATTAGAATTTCTAAATAAACTCAAAGGAAACTGACCTTTGAACTTTCCATCAGCTCGATTTATGACACACTTTTCTTGCCTCGACTTAAATTTGCCATCAAAAATGATATCAACAAAACTTTCTTACTTCCGTAGGAAGATTCTACATGCAGTGGCGTAACAACCGAACAACGGCCCGACTAACACGACCAAGAAAAAATAAAATATTTTATCTACGAGTATAGTGAGTTTTCTATTATAAAAATTATTAAAAAATATTACACAGATGAATTAAGAACCAAACAAGAAAAGGTCGTAGTTGAAAATAAACCATGTATGAAACATGTCAAAATATTTTTAATAACATTAAATATTTATATTTATTATATTTATATTTTATTTCATAAAAATAAATGAAACAAAAATGTTCCGATTGAAGGGCTTTTTAAACAAATTTTCCATGTTAATTTGTTACCTACTAGAGGTCTAGTTAGGCTTTGGAATATATCCAATATATTATAAATATTGGCCTATATCAAGGTCAAGGGCTGCATTGTTACGCCATTGCATCCCAGAATTATTTCGCCGATTTGCAGTGGAATTCTACCACTGGAATAAATACCAGTTCAAAGATTTTTGCGGTATAAGAGGCCTAGGATGATGCTGTAGCTATCGCATACTTGTTAGTACTTTCCTCTTTTCTGAATGGTGCTTGAATGTAGAGCAAGCAAATAAATCGACCTACATATGGACTTGTTATTCTTTAAAACGATATAAGCTGGAGAGTCTTGCTAATTTTAGAGTTGTGGACGTGAGTTTTAATTCCTACATTGGAAATATATTTGATGAAGTTCAGAAGAAGAATATTAATTTGATCTCATAGATTGCTAAATGCTAAGTGATCATGCTCGTATTAAGTGCACTTAAAAGCCATGTTATCCTGGTTTTAGTTTTTAATCAAATCAAAACATATTTTATATCTTACAATTGTGGTTTAGGCGGCTCTTAACCCCGATACTGAGAATTTGTTGAAGTTGAATAAAATTGTTGAAGTTAAATAGTCAAGTTTTATTGAAACAAGAGAGGTTAACGGGGTAACTACCCCCTTCAATAAATATCAAAACTGAACAAAATCAGCAACATTTTGTTAAAATATGACAAATATACTTTCAGAACATATTTATTTAACCCCCCCAGCAACAATATAAGATCTTATTTGTAACCGTGAAAGAAGTAAAGTTAAAAAAGAGTAAAAAAAGGAAATATTTTGTAAAATAAGGGTAAGTTTTCTAGAACGAAGGATCGTTTAACAGCCGAGTTCTTGCAATCAACAAACGGCAAAATTTTTAAATCGCCCAGCCAAATAAAAATTAATTCATTACAGTGGTACACACTCTGGGTGTGGAACATAGAATACGATAATTGTATTCCCTTTAGATCTGATTATGGTTATGATGATGGGAGTAGCACATTAAAGTGCCCCACGAATTTTTAATATTTTAATAAAATAAAGAAATTTTTAAAAATGCGTAGAAAATCGTACATTAGCTGTTTCTATAAGATTAGCTCCGACCATGGTATGTTTTTATTTTATTTCAGTGTTTTGGAAATAATTTGCACTTAAAAATGACACATCTAAAAGACACGGAGCTCGAAGTCCATCCAAAAATTAAAAAAATTCTTTGGGACCGACAGAACTCGAAAATTACAGATCTAGAAGGACGCAGATCATAGTTTTAAAGTTAAATTCGGCTATAATTAACAAATTCCCATTTAAATAAATTTCTAACATATTGGCAGTAGCGACGCTGCAATTCAACTGTGGGTGGCCCCGCCCACCGAAATAAGCACAGTACATGTTTATTTTGCTTATTTTGTTTTGATTTTTTGTAGCATTTATAATTATATTGACTAATGCCATGCTTTCTGTCATAACGCAATGCACATCTAATTGATGTAATTTAAAAAATCACGTCATGTCATAAATCAGCTTTTCTAAAATACTACTTGCTCCCCATCATTGTAGACAAAAATATTTATTGTTTGAAAATTTAAAATTAATATCATTTAATATAATTGTCAAGGTAATTTCGAAGCTATTTGATACTTTCAAGACTTGAAAATATCAAGTTTACGATATACTCCGCACTAAAGTGTCACTTCGAATTTGATCAATTATGTATTATTTTAGTTTTTGAATTTTTACCAAATATGAAATGTTGAGTATCTCAGACTCAGATAATAATCTATTTCAACACTGAAAAAAAATCACCATCTATGTTCTGATGAAAATTCATTGAAGAATTCATGAAAACAATAATTGAATATATGGATTTGTTCATCAATAAGATGGATTTTGTTCATCGGCACAATATGATTAATCGTTTTCTTCAGTGGATTAATAACATTTTTATTCTTGTTGATAAATTTACTAACTTATTTCTCTATATTTTGGTAGAAGGTGGACAATACAATTTTCATGAGTTTCAAAAATTATTGTTATTACTTAAAAAAAAGTTTTTTTAAATTGAATCTAGCAGATACAAGATGGAGAGGAATTAATTTAGCCCGTCAAATTTGATGAATCACTAGGTTTTATTTTACAGCCTTTTAAAAATTACCCTGTCACGTTCCGGTTAATCTTTTCTGTTCCTAGCGGCTAAACGTACGTTAATTGGTTAGAAAAGTAAAAAAGAAATCATTTTGGCCAGATTTTGTGAGTTTTTGTTCATTTAAAGATGAAAACTTTATAATATTTTATCTCTACATTACAGTAACTTATGTATAATGAAATCTTCAAAAATTTCAATTTTTTTTATATTACAAATAATCTGATTTAATTTTTAATATAAAAGCTTAAAAAATGTAGAATAACCGACATAAAAAATAAAAAATCTTATAAAATATAATAAAGCTATAATAATTAAATTTATTTGATAGAATTTGAAATCTAGACAAAATACAAAATAAGGAATTGAATCCTTAATTAATACTTTGTAGTTTCCTTTATTGAAATTACCATCATCAAGCTTTTCGGCACAGAAGCCACACCACGCCACAGAAGTATATTATAGTAGTATATTTTCTTTCTTTTCTGTCTAACTGGTTTCACTAATTTTTAATTACATACGGGGGATCGGGGGATTGTGCACTTTTTGAGAGTTATTATGCTTTGAGTCCTTGTCCTGATAAAATAAATTTAAAATATCCAATTTCTCTGCGCTCTGTTTTAAAGTTTTCTTCAAGATTTTATGCAGTTCGGTATTTGGTGTTTTCCAGATACGCAACTATCACTACCAAAAACGTTAAACTTGTTTTCATCGCAAAATAAAACATTACAAAAATTACTACGTTAATTTTCAATTTGGTAGCACTCATTTTAAGGTATTTTCTAATTTTACGCAAAATCCATTACTGTACTCTTTTGCTTAATTTATTTTTTTGACCTTTATAATTATTTGATTTAAACCGATCTTCGTGTTTGTATCCATTAACATTCCATTATTAACATTAGCAATTATTAGTAATTTATTAGCAAATAACTATATTAGCAATATTACACATTGTGTTTTCTTTTTCGTAGTGAAAAATTGAATCAAATATAGAATTCTATAAAGCATTTTAAATGATTTTGGTTTTCCTCTCATATGCCACCTCTTGTATTAAAATTAACTTCTGCTTCGTCAACTGCAGGTGATTTAAGTGCAACTAACTGCATATTCAACTAATAAAAAATATTAGTGACGAGTAACAATAATGTTACCGAGACAGCAGACTGTCCGGATTTCAAATTGTCCCAAATAAATGCAATTATAGCTATTAATATTTGTTTCATAATTATAGTGAATTACGTTTTTTTGTTCAAAATGTTTTCATTAGTGTTAGCTAAAGTGTATAAAAATTTTAAAAAGTTACATATTATGAGTACATGCAATAAAGATATAATCATAATTAATTAATTTGAAAAAATAGTCGGGGTATTTTCTGTAGGACACTCTATATGTCTATTTAAGTAAATAGCAGTTTAATCTGGCAACCGCTAAAATTGAAACTAAATTAAGAAAGTGATTAAAGCGAAAATATGGCATCCCATGAATTGTTTCTCGATATTATGTAACTAACAGAAAAATGTATTAAACTTACCCTTAACTACCACGAAATCAATTCGTTAACATTTAGTTGTTGTTTTCCAATTTCTTCGGCATCTGCTTGTAGCATAATTAAATTCCTATAGAATATCCTCATCTCTTCATTTGATACTTTGGTATTTTCGTCTTTAATAGAATCAGAAAGTTCGTTTACGTTGAAAACTGGAATGAGAGATTGAATATCACTTTCGACTTCGGGAGATAATGAATTTTCACTGTACATTTCTGGCGAAAGAGGATTCGTATTATTTTTAAACTTTACGTCCGCAGAATTTATTAACTTTGAGTTTGTGAGAATATTTTCACTTTTAATAGTTTTTAGAATGTCATGGTTTTGTAAGACGTTGACGGGAATAAGTTGATAAGTGTCATCTTGTCCATTAATTTTAACATATTGAACCGGCGAGAGTGTCGAATTATTAGAAATATCGTCGTCGCTCAGTGGTGATGCGAGGGATGATGTGTAATTTGTGTTTGATTGTATATCTAAGGATGTTAAGGGCGAAGAAGATTGATAGTTGCTGTTACTAGATACGTCGTTATTTGGTAGATCGTTGTTTAATTCTAGCAGCTCTTCCAAACTTTTTATATATTCAACAGCCATTCTGAGGGTTTCGACTTTGCTTAGCTTTTTGTTGCCATTTTTGCCCGATTCGAATGTGGCCGCTATTGAATTCGGAATGTGCTGTCTTAAATTAGCAAATCCGTTGTTCACTTGTTTAACCCGATTCCTTTCGCGGGCGTTTCGACGCGCAACTGCGGGCGGCGGCGGCGTTCGATTCCCTGTCGCGTCTTTACTGGCACCTTTCGATTTCTTCCTGACGTTATCTAAAGCCACCAAATCCTCCTTCGAGAGTTGCCTTGGTTGTAAGGATATCGTCGACTGCTTGGCGTATAACAAGACATCATCGGAACTGTCACTTAACGGCGATTTACAGTCCACTAAACTTAAACGATTCATATTTGTTTTTTAATTAAAGCGCCAAATTTAAAATTTCCCATTAAATTGTTACGTATTCATTTTTATTGATGTGTTTTATTGTAAAGCTCACTAACCCGACACTAGACCGAGACACTTAAGTGAATGACGTAGTACCGGACACAATTATCATTTAGTAATTGGACATATAAAATTGTCGCGTGCGGGTCCAAGAAATAAAGCGAACTAGACACAACTACAATTTTCAACGTAACTTTTGCACGACGGCACGAGACCCGTACAAACAAACCCCTCCTAAGAGGGGTTACGTGTTGAATTGCAGCTGTTATTCACTACGAAATATTTTTGAATAGGGGTTCCCTTACATATACGAAATCCCATACGTGAATTTAAAACTGTGCACGGCGGAACGGTGCAGGGTTGTGGGATACCATACCTCGGGGTGCCAAAGAGAGACCTTGAAATATAAACGGAAACAAGCAAAAACTACCTGTATGTTATTGAAACTAAGTGTCTACTTAATAATCTTTCCAGAAATTCACTTCCTTATACATTTTTAAAACTTCCAACTTTATATTCGCTCCAGTTTTGTTTCCGATTCACGCGAGCACTTAAAAACTTGGAAAATTCTACTATAAAAGTTAATTGTTTATTTTGTGTTACGAATTTCAAAATTGTTGGAACACGAAGACGACAAAAACTTTGCGTTCTCAAACAGCCCCTAGTATATTTCCTGTTTTCACCTATTCCAACATTTACTCACTACAATGGTAACAAAAAATTAAATAAATCATTCGCATACAACGAACCGTTAATTTTTCAACTTTCGTTTAATTTATTGCAGTATTTCAAAGAAAAAAGAAGGTAAAATGTTTAAAAGGAACAATTTTCATTATGCGCATAAAGATATAAAGAAATTTAACCCTCTAATGGTAAAAATTGTCCTGGACTGGCCGGTGTGTTTAGGAAGCCGTTTTCACGCTCCGCGGCTCCTCGATTAATTTTTAGTCGCCGCCCGAAAAAAGGAATTTCTTTTTTTTTACTACTAAATATCTACTAGCTCTTTTTTGGGCTTTCGAGTTATTAAAAACTATATTTAATAAAAAAAAACGAAGACTATATAAATCTTATGAAAGCATAGCATAAAATTCTCTACAATAATTAAAAAGAAGAAAAACAGTAGTCTACTATAGTTAAATTTGCATCGACCGCCAAAGTTTGAGACTTTTCGGTCGAGTTAAATTGAATAAAAGTTCCGCAAAAAATCACATTCTTTGACCCCAGATAATGGTTCTGATGGCACAACAGATTTTTTAAGCCTTTCTTGTGGCATATTTAACGAAATCACGAGTAATTTCTATAAAAAGATTAATTTTATGGCAAAAATCCTGAACAGCATCGAAACATACCATTCCATAGGTTTATCTATGAAATTACACCAATTTTGGCAATAATACATTTTTAACCTTACAAAACTACTCACTTAAAAAGTATTATTAAATTTGTAAAAGTTTTGTTCTCTTAAGTTTATTTCAAGGGGTCTGAAGTAAGAGCAAAAATTAAAGAGATCTCGCAGAATAAACTAGTACAGATTATGAGGCCTAGATTTTGTTTGGGTTTTCTCTTTTATGAATAAAAGAATTTTTTAACTCGATTATTACATGCAAATTATTGATCGTGATTAACCATTACGAATAAAATCGATTGATTTAGAAATCTAATCTGTTTGAATCAACCAAATTTGATTTTTAGTTGAATAATTAAAAAAGACCCCCGGTCTATTATAATATAAATTATATGTTTTTTAGATTTAAATTTACTTCATATTTCATAATCATTTAAAGAAAATACTAAAAATGTGGTCCCGACCAAAAGGTAGCAAAAATTATAAAGCTTTTACCTGAAAAACTGAGATTTGAATAGTGCGTACTATGTTTACATTTGGCCAATATAAAAACTAGTAAAATGTCTTCGTATAAGGCTTGCTATAGAGTGCAGAATCAATTTTAATCTAAAAATACAATCAAACAAAAAGAATTGCCAGTCGCCGCCACCGGCAGTAAAGTAAAACAATTGTTTTCACAAAAAGAAATTCTAGAAGTTTGACAATTTAATGTCATAGAGCAAGACTTTTTTCAAGTGGAATGACTAGGATTTGTTTATATCTCTAGATCCACTCAAGGAAGTTTCTTGGTATCCAAATATTTACTAGTCCAAACCTGGTTAAAAATATTATATGACGTGCGGAAGTAAAAGTTTGATGTAGACACAAATCAAGTGCAAAAGTTTATTGGATTTTCCAGGCAGCGGCGTCTTGTAGTTTGCTGTAATAGGAGAGTGACGTTAGAGTTCGACGACATTTTGATGTTGAATTAATGTTTATATTGTGTGTCTCTTGGGTGCGCATTAAAAAAATGTATACAATTAGTAATTATTTTTCACATGTTAATAATATTAATCATATTACTGGTTATTCATATCCTCAGACCTCTCAGTGAATACTATAACAATATAAAGTTTTGCGCGGGCTTAAGGCCACACTGCCAACATTGCACCAATATTAAAACATATTCATATCTTAATATTGATATATGGATACATTATATAATACAATATTTTAAATCTGTAACAATATATAGAGAAAACATTATTTATAAAGCAACACAGTACATCCCAAAGAAAACCAGTAACCGTGGCTATTATATAAAAAGCCATGTCTTTCTTAACCTTCTATTATTCGTATTAAGTTTCCATCATAAAAAAATTGGGAAGTTACAAGAAAGTGTTGGACCAGTGCGGCCTTCAGACCGCACAACCTACCTAATCGAGTATGTTGTATATTTATATATTTAAATTTCGACTGGTAAATTTTTATACCCAATCTATAAAAATTGTGAGATTCAAACAAATTGCACATCTATTGAGTTCCACATGACTATTCAAACACTAGAGGTCATGGTTGCTAATAAGCAGCCTGACCTTCTAGTTTATTAATAATTTAAAACCATTTCAACTGCTTTAAGTTGCCATGCTAAAAAAAATTGAAAGGTTACAGAAAAGTGTCGGATCACTTTTCACGGCCTTCAGGCCGCACAACCTGGATAATCGAATATCTTATATATTAAGAGCCATGATTATTAGATTCGATCGAGTTCTACACTATTCAAATAATAAAGGTTATGGTTGGCAATAAGCCGCCTGACCTGACCTGACCTGACCTCCTAGTTTATTAATAATTTAAAACCATTTCAACTAGAATCACTTTGTGGAAAAAAATTATCTCAGTGTCTCGTTTATCCTAACGTTTTAAAATGTGATTCGTAATATTTGGTAAGTTTTAAAATAATATTTTATTAGTTTTATTTTGATTTCTGTTAAGATCCTTATACGTTCCTGACTACATAAGTTACTAACTTGATTCTTTCGGTTCATGGTGTAAAATAGACGGTTACTAAATTTAAGCTGTTGGTTTCGTAAATAGTATTTCTTTTAAATAAGTGCAATTACAGACTTCTTGGTTTCAAAATCCTGAAATCTGTGTGCATATTATCTCATTAATTAGAAACCTTTTATTATTTGAAAAATTTTTAGAATTTCAGAAGAGTTCAGAAAGAATCAGATTTACTAACTAAAAAAACAAATGTAAACACTTGGAAGTGGAGAATTTACAGGAAAACAAAAGAAATCATTTTGTGGCAATTGAGAGCTGTTTTAAGAAATTTCTGAAATATAAGGGAAATTTAAAAAAAAATATTTATTACTCAGCATTACTTTTACTGCCGAGGACGGATCTATCATCTCTGATGGATCTGATGGATTACGATCTGAGAAATAGTCAGTCAGATATGCAACCCCGTTATTTGGGATTTGCTACATCAATTTTAAATTAGAAAATTTTTGAAGCAGGGAACATTTCCACCAAAATATTTGATATAACTAGATCCCGAAAATGTATTTATAGTCAGTCTTCTGGTGTAAGTTGACAAGTGCAGTGAAGAGCTGTAGTGAGTGTAGAAGCTCAAATCACGAATGAAGAGGGTTGTTACCTCCTACTTCCCCTGAAGAATTATTAAAAAAATTATCCTCATTCTTTATGAAGAGTTGAAACTACCTAACTCATTTTTAGTATAATCAACAGTGAAATTGAAATTTTTACATTCAACGAACCAATGGGATTATTAAATTATTCCTTTTGACAACAGTTTGGTAGCATAAGTGACTACTGTGAATATGGCACTGCGTTTACATTGGTCAATTTGAACAGCTGAACAGTATTTATGCACAAACCACACATCAAAAATTTTACCTTTTCTTTGCCACATCACAATATTGTTTCACTCCCTTAAAAAGCTTATATTCAAATTTTAAAAAATTACTAAAATTATAAAATCGAAATTAGAGTAATGCGACAAATTTTTGAATCTTTTCCGGATTCGGAATTAATTAAATAGAAGCATATAGGCCCATGTTAGGCATTGATCCAAGGTTAAACGCAGTAAGATAAATTTATTACAGTCGAGAAATTTTTTTCCAAAATCTCTGTTTTTCTCAAAAGAGCTAAGCAATGTTATTTTATTATATTTTGATATTATTTCATTTGTACGTTGCAATGTTTCCGAGATTATGTTCTAGCTTCAGTCCTGGCGTATGATTGCTCTACATAACTACAAATTAATGTTAGTTTCACGAAACTATCAAATTTAAATAATTTCACCTAACTTGTAATAATAACGTAGTCTAGACGAACCCATTATAAATTAAAACAATCCAAAGTAAATAATGGAATAGTCGTCAAATTGCATTTTCAAAAATATTTTAACAACATTTTCGTTGTCAACTTAAGGAAACCACTTCTGTACGGAAAACCACAATTTTCAAAATATACTTTACTTCCACTTATGCTTTTCATGCATTGTAACTTAAAAGACCAACCATTAAGTAATCTTCACTTTGATAAGCCATTAAATTGTTTAAAAAGTAACAAAAGCTTTCTTGTGTGTGCCAAGAGATTAATAGCAAAAGAAGCTTTTCTGCTAAATTTACGCTCGGCAAAAGTTGTGCAAATCTAAATTACATAAATTTAATCGAAAACTTAAAGGGTTTACCGTTACATTTATTAAGATTATTTTAATTAAGTTGAAAATTCAGAAGCAGCTATTAATGACCATTAAAAATTTTTTAGATTCTTAATTATCCGCTGATTTTTGGTTAGTATCTATCGAAATTTCAAATTAAAAAAAATTATGAAGGTTTCATTAAAATTGAAATTGCATTCAACACGTGGCACTCGGGTTTAAACAAAAAAAAGCTAAATTAAAATTTTTGAAGTAAGTACACATTTAATGAACTTAATTAATTTTAATTGCACTTATGGTTCATTCTTTGAATTTTAAAATAATTATAAGATGATGTCATGGTTCTTTTTCTCAATTCACAAAATGTTTGTATTATTTTTGTAAACAAATAATTAAAAAGTTGTTAATTGGAGCTAAATTACACAATTCAAGTTTATGCTCTGGTAACCTAGACGCCGGATCGTGGGCGACCACGACGCTCCGTGAGAACTGCAAGTGTTACATTAATTTAGCTAACAATTTTTTCATCAACTTACACCAATATCCCCCTGGTGGTGTCAAAAAGCAATATTAATTTTTCATTACATTTATTTACGTCACGATAAACATTTTTGGGTGAGCTTGAACTGTATTGAAGTAGAAAGGACTACCCGCAGGATTTACGGACAGATAAGTCGCATCTCAACTCTGACAATGTAGTCTAAGCCCCAATACAAATAAAACGAGATGATTAACGAACTTTCGAACTTGACGAAAAAATATTTTCCTAGCTTAAGGTAAAAGTCAGCTACTTTTTTTAATAAATCAAACTCGAAAACGTTTTCTACATTGCAAAATTTAATAAAACCAATAAGGAAAAAGTATTGTGAATTTTAACATCGACTTAACATAAACTTATTTTAATGGGAAATTTTAATATTACAAGAAAATTTGCTAACCATTGAAACGCCAGATGTGACGCAAAAAAATAACGATGAAAAAAAATTAGAATTAAAAAAGTGGATCAATAAACAAAATTGAATCTACCAAACCTTTAGGGCATTAAAAACTCGAATTTTATTTTGTTTAAGTAGCTGCTCTATAAATTGGGTCGTTACGTAATAACAAGAGACCATATGGGTTGAAGGTTCCGTTAAGGAAGTATATCTTAAGAAACAGTTTGTTGCTTATACCTGCCAAATGGTGGATCCAAAATAGATACCTACGTATAACACGTGTTCATAATTGCATATTTTTTGCTGTTTTGTCGCGACTGTGTCATGTGGCACACCACAGTAGTTAACATAATGAAGAGTTTTTATCTTTCAGAATGCAGACATCAATTTTGGATTTTAAACTTTTTTGATTTACAAATAATTCAGTACAATCAAACGTAATTGAAACATGGAATATGGAAAAAAATTCATGAAGATAATTAAATTATTGTTCAAGTAAATAAATTAGAAGATGAAACGACAAAATATAATATAATAGAACTTTAATTTAAAAGCATAACTTTAATAGAATTTTAATTTAAAAGCATAACTTTTCGATAATTTCTAGATTTTTCCAGGTTTGCCTGATGAGATTCCGAAAATCGAAACACCAAGTTATAACAGGGTGTCGCAGACTAATTCATTTAAATAGTTTTTGCACAATTTTATGTAAGTTATGGATTTTAATTATTTTCAATTTCATCTAACATGTAAAAATCAATTTTAATATATATATAATAGAAAAAAGATGTGCATTCAAAAATAATTCTTCAAAACAGCAAAAACAGTTAATTGTAGCTCCAAACTTTTTATTATTTTTGGTTCAATTTAAATAAATATCCACTTTATTTATTGTTTTCTAGTTTCTTCTTTTTAGTTTTATATAAGACAATTTTTTGGTACATTCCTAAGATAGATGTCATTGAAATGTTATTTATATTAAAAATGTTAGAAAAACTATAATTGCTTAATTAATTAAGGAATTTCGTAATCTTCTCAAAGCTTTCTTTCTTTGTGTTGTAAATATTAGTACAAAATAATAACATTTTGTTACTAGTCATTATCTTTTCCGGTTGTGATATTGATATTGATATATTAATATTATATTGAAGTGATCTTGATTACTACCAATTAATTTTCAATGGTCCAGATGTAAATATAAATCTTCATAAAATTTTGGCAGTTCAAATTTTTAACTTCAAAAATGGGTTGTTAAATTTAACGATAAAAGCATGCATATGCTCCAATATCTATATTGATTTTTACGTTTCTTAAAAATATTCTAATTTAATTATTTTATAAAAATCTTACAGCTATCCAAACAAATTCAAAATATAATTTTATTTTTTATCCAATTTTAATATAATTTTTCTTATTTTCCACAATTCAATTCTAAAATTTGTTTTGTCAAAATCACTCTTTAATTCAATTCATTATATTATAAAAATTATATACTTACTTTTAATATTATGTACTCTAAATTAAGAAACTGCCTGGCTCTTCCACCAAGTTAAACAAAAGTCATCGTGTTATCCCCTAGTTTATTATTATAGGTAAACATTTACCATTACACACAAAAATACACAACAATAGAAAGATCACTGAGAAGGATCTATCAGTCAGAAACACAGTTGCTGCTGTTCATCCTTATATAATCTTATATAATATAATCGCTATATAATCATGCGTCTAAATACGCCAACTTTTGATATGATATAAAGAGTAATGCCTATTCTATCGTAACGCAATTATGATTGATCTAATATTTTAAATTACTAACCTAAAAAAATTAGATTGTTGCGATACGTCAGTGCGGCCTTTATGCCGCACAACCTATAGAATGTAATGATAAATATTTTGTATTTATTACTGGATGATGGAAAATAATCTATTAAAACAGGCTTTAATTGCCTTATTAAGCTGACAAAACTCAGATAACATAAAAGATGATTGCTCAGATGATTCTATTGGTGAATTAATACAGTGTAAATCTAAAATTTGTATTTTCTGAAACTGATGTAAAGATAAAAGATAAAAAAAATTTGTTTCTTATGTTAATCACTGATAAAACTTATCAGCTGAAATTTAATTGCTGATTAAAATTTCCCGACAATATAATGCTAGTTTCTCTCGTCGCTGGCAATAAAAGTGATGTTTAATTTTTAAATTTAATATCAAATTTATTATTTAAATGTAATAACTAACGATAATTTAATAAAATTATAATAATTTAACGAATATTTAATAAAATTTGTGTGGTCATAAGAAACAGTTATCGTTAATTCCAACCCGATAGATACCTAGTACTAAGACCTCCTGGTGGATTGATAAAATAAAATTTGTTCTTGTTGCAAATTATCTCTAAGAAAAATTTACTGAACGAGTAAATATAATTTTTATTTCCTTTAAAAAAAATCATAAAACCATAAAATAAATGCTCGTAAACCCTGAATATAGCTGCTATTACATATTTCTTTAATATAATCGTTAAAAAAATTAAACAGATGATGGTCAATTTTTCAAGATCTCTGAATTAACATTTAAAAGGTAGTCATCTAATCAAACAATACATCAAAGATTTAATTCTGTGTAAATAAATTTTATGTTTAAAAGAAACATTTAAAACCACTGGATTTATTAGTTAAAACCTGGTTAGTAAGATGACTGTGGATAACACATTCATAGTCCTGGCGGATGAAGGCTTCGGTACGTAATGTAATACACACAATGTTAGCGCAATATTGCAAGTTTTGACCAATGTATTATGTTGATTTCCAATATGGCGGAAATATTGGTTGAAACTTGGTGCAATATTGCCTGCCGAGTGCCGTCCTTCATCAAACATTCTTCTTCAAATTCTCAAAGCTTTATTCCGGTTACCAATGACTTCACTATTTGATGATCGACAATTCTTAGGATTTTTTGATTTTGTTAATCAACAACATTTTTTCACGTGTGCACAACTAAACTTCCCCACTTAAATTTTGTTGAAGATTTTCACTTGTCTGTTCTTATGAAGTACACATTCGGTAGTTTTTCGTTAGTCATTTACTGTTTACCATTTCAAAATTTCATCAAATCATTTTGTTATAAGTAAGCAAAATTCACCTTACTTTTTTTTTAAATTATTCTCAATTTTAATAGGTTCAACCTGAATTAGAGATTTAAATTTTGAAGATTGATAGATAGAAGATTGAATTTGAATTAGAGATAACCACAACTTAATCAAAATCATTAATTTATAATCAAACTTTACATTATCAAGTAAGTTTAGTTAGAATTTCCTTCATAATAAAACATTAATAATTCTCTTAATTTCAGACCCATATTACTTCAAAATATGGAAAACCATACAAAATACTACATGTAAATTGGTAAAACAAATGATAATAAGTATTATATTGTAATTTCCATTAAAAACTTTCAAAAATATTAAATAATTTATTTTTATCTAGCTAAGTCGATAGATTCGTTTACATGAAACTTTTATGTCTTATTCAAAATCAAGCTCAAGTAAACAAGATCTTTCTTAAAATCTTATTATAAATTAACTTTGATTTTAAAATTTTCAAAAGTAATTTAAACGTAAAACAAAAGATTAAAATAATCAAAATTAGGAACAAGTTACAAGATGAAAAATTTTCTAATTCATAATTAAATTTTACATTATAAGTAATTAGAAATTTCTCAAATAACTTAATCTAATAATTTTCATTTATTACCATAAAATCAAATTAAATAACATTTATTAATATAGTACGAGGCACGAGGATACCTTACGGTTTCCGAAATTACATATGGTAATTATTTATTTTATTAGGGCTGTTTGTAAATAGGAAATTGAGTCAAGTGTGAGATAAGAATTTCAAAAACCTGCTTTCATTTATTATCAATCAAATAACATTTATTAATTTAATACGAGGCACGAGGACACCTTACAGTTCCCGAATTACATGTGTTATAGATATTCTCTCTTCTATATTTAATTAGGTATGATTTAGTAAGTTGGAAATTGAGTAAGTGATTTCCAACTCCAAATGGTAACTCAAAGAAGTGAAAAACCATCCAAATTAAGCAAATTGTAAAACAAAATTTGATTGTTATACCAAATTAGTCTCAAAAAATACATGACATTATAGACTATATTGTAGCTACTTTACCAGTAGTTTTTGTATTGTAGGTATATAGTAAAAACAGAAAAGTAAGGTTTAGAATATAAAAAAATAGTATTTACTGTTTCTTGTTTATTTTTTAGATTGGAGTATTTCTAAAATTAATAATTTTATTTTTATTAAGATACATTTTTTTTTATATTTTATATATTTATTTATACAGTATTATTTGTAAGAATTTTGGGTTAAAAACTAATAATAAATTTCTGAATTGATAATAATAACTATCAAAGAATCTTAATCTACGACTTTGAATGTCTCCTACGTCTAAGCTAATAAAGATATTGAGTCTAATAAAAAATTTAATTTCCTACAATAACAACTATTGTCTATATGAAATTTTATAGTATTTGTTATAGTTTTCTTAGCATTCCTAATATAAGAAATAACATAATCTATGATTTTGAATGTCTCCTGAGTTACTACTATAAAAGGGACAAATGTTGCTCTAACAGATTGTTTTGTAGAAAACTTAATTTTCTGCTAAATTGTTCACATAAATTTTATCGTATCAATTTGTTACGGTTATCTTAGCATTTTACTTTCTTTGATTTCTTAAAGACGAGCAAGCGCGACAAAAGCGCAGAAATACATCAAAATTTGACCTCCCGTTGATAAGTTATCAAGCCACAGACAGATAGACAAACATAAGCGTCAAACCTATAGCTCCCCCCTTTTAGGTTGGGGAGGTTAAAATACAGAGAGGTTAAGTTACAGAACAATTTAATGATAATTCTGAAATTTACAAACGTAATATTGGAGCTAGTGAGCAGATATGTTAAATCTCTTGATCGTGGTTTTTATTGGTCTACAAAAAGTTGGTTGTGTAATCAAAATTAATTTGTAATAATTGGATATTATAACGAAGTAAATAAACAATTATATTTTTCACTATAACAAAAGAAAATATAACAGTAATTTTCCAAAAAAAATGCAAGTGTATAAATGAAACAATAATTTTTTAACTTCGAAAATTTTATATACTAATATTTTTCAAAGTTTTTTTCTTTGTCCAACTAAAAAAAATTTTCGTCGAAGTACCAACATAAAAAATAATATAAATCCTGGGTACTGTTGTGTATCCCATCCCACGATTTTAACTTTTTCCTATTGAAAATACGTGAAAGGACACTTTTCTAAGCATACTAGAACAAAAATTTTGTTGGATTATAAATTAGTTCTCGAAAAAATCGAATTTGAAAAATTTTAATTTACATGTATTTTAGATACACCTTTTAACACGGCTGCATGATTAGCCGATTTTGTGTAAGGCAAAAAAATTTAAATATATCCCTGAAAAATGACAGAACTCGCCAAGGGTGGAACTCGAAGCCATAGAACTCGTCCGGGTGTCGACATCGACTGAACACAACATTAAGAGTATATCAAAGCACACGTATAGTCAACAAAATGAGACCGTCACCGACAAGACCGTACCTCAACGTGAAACCGACCGTCACACATCGGGTGTATCATATTACATTTGCCTGCTTTTCGTAATTTTAAAATGCCGTTATTTCGACAACTATTGCATAATCCACAAAATTTTTTGTGTTAATATACTCAGAAAATTGTCCTCTTTCCAATAGTCAATAGAAAAACGTTAAAATCGTGGGATGGGATATGCAACAGTAACCTAAATCCTTTTTAGGATTATCTTGTAAATTGCAGGCTTTTATTAAGCGACTTAAAGAAAAATTTCATAATTGATATTTTAGTGCTTATTCACAATGTACGTAAGACATAAAGTTGAACTAGTAGTAAATCAACGTAAGTGTTCCCAGTGTGCCTACGAAATTCTTATGTTTATGTTGATCTTATGTTCGGCTTATGTTCGTACATAAGATTGAAATTATGTTACATTTAGTAAAATTTGTGGTATGAAGTTGGTAGTGTTTAGTCATAAGTTGAAATAAATTGACGAAATTGACCTAAATATAACCTTTGTTATAAAGTTTGAAAGTTTATTCGTTTATTTTTTTGTTATACGCATGCGCAGTTTCATATATTTCTTATGTTCATTGTGAACACTTTTGCGGCTTATGTCAAAATTATGTTTTATGCTTATGTTATGCTTATGCACGTCTTATGTTTATGTATATTGTGAACAAGCACTTACTAATCAAAATTTAAAGACTAAAAATAAATTAAAAAAAACTTTTTAGACAAAGCTTTTTCTAGAAATTGCACTAAAAAGTAAAAATTAATTTTTTAAATAAGAACAAACAAAGCTCCCTGAAAACATCATGGGACATGACTATTATAGTCATTAAACTATTAAGCTAGTATGACTATAATAGCCGCACGCTTTTTATATTAAGGGGTCATGCCTAGTTAGACGTGAAAAAAATAGGTGATCTTGGAGAATTTTTTTTAAAGAACCAGAATACTTTTTTAAGGATATGTTGGTATACATAAAAAGCAGCAAGTTTTTACTTAAATAAAATAATTTTTTTAATAAAATATATGAACAAACAAAAAAGTTATAGCCATTATCCCGAAGGTCCTTTTCAAAAACATGTTTTGCGGTGACCATTGCTGCTTGAATCTGGTTCATCTAAAATAAAAAATTCAAAAAAAGTTATACAATATATTAAATTGTCTAGTCCTTGAACGAAGGATTTTTCAAAATATCAATATAGGACAAAATGGCACACGCTCAAAGTAAATTTTCAATTTTTGATGAAAATATTGCTCCTTTATCGCTAATAAAAACAAAACTATACATCGTAAAAAAAATTCCTTCGTTCAAGGACTAGTTTTTTATATCTAAAATAACTGTGCCAAATTTGAAACAAATCTATCTAGTAGTTTTCAATATATCGTGGTCACCGATGTTGAAAATGTCATTTCGAGATAATCGCGTTTAAAGATTTAAGATCGATTTTCTTTAAAATAAAATATTAATTTTGCAACTTACATCGAGTCATCTATTCCAGGCCCATATCGAACATTTCCAGATGAAGTTGTAGCCTCCAAAATGTCGAGTTGATGTTGTCTCCGAGCCATTCTGTCTTCTCGGGTGGCTTGCTGCGTTCGGCGGTTTGCCGTCTGAATGCGGACTGAATCCTCCAATTCTACATATCGGTGAGCGTTTGGTCCATTTTGTATTCCCAAAGCGGTGTACATTTCTAAAATTGCTTGTGAACCTTCGTTAAAAACACAGGCAGCAATGCTGGCAGCAAGTTCAACAGTTTTAAATCCGCTTGGAACAATTTTAGGGCTCATTTTCCATATCACTTGATTATAGCTCTCATTATTATTAGTATATTAAACTATACTGACCATTCATTGAAAACTATTCATTGAAATAATAAACCTATAGGGTAATAAAATTTTTAAAAATAGTTGGTCTCGGAAATTATTGCCAGATGCTGCAAATCCTATGTAATCCGTATTCGGTTTGAACGGTGTGTACTTTGAACTCTCATAATTTCGTCAATTTTATTACTTGGTGCTTAAAATTTTCAGGAAAGATTTTTGAAAGGTTATACTTACAGAAAATAAAATAAAAAAAAAATCGATTTTTTTCAATTTGCAAGTAGGCCAGACCCCTTAATGTTTTCAGGGAGCTTTGTTTAAAAAGTTTTTTTTTAAATTTATTTTATTATTTATATTTAATAATTTGTTGTTATTTTTACGTAATATTTAATTATAAAAATTCATTATTATTAGAATATAATTTGCAATGCAAATTCTAAAAACAAGAGAAAATCTGCGAGCCGGTTGATAATATTCACACAACACAATTTAAGTGATCTTTTAGAAATAGATGAAAATAATAAAAACCAAGTTGATTTATTAATTTATTAACGTCAATCAAATTTTGCGCATTTGTGTTAAAATATTATACTACAAACTTGTGGCCTCTACTATTAATTTAATAAATAACGATTAAAAAAATAACTAACATATTTTTGAAAGATTTCGACAACCACGTTAACGATAAATTATTTAATTATTAAAATTATTAAAATTATTAAAAAACATCTTAATCATTTTAGAAAATTCAAAAGTGGAACAAAATATATTAAAAGTAATACAGGAGAAATCCACTCAAACCCATCGAAATAACTACTACTGAAAAAAAAAATTATCTACTGAATAACTGAAATAAGTAAAACTATTACCGTTACGTAATAATTTACTTTCTGTACTGATTTGAGTTACATAATGTGCCGCTTTCACGCGCTAGTGAAGAAAGTGATTTACCGGTGTCAACATCGGTGTTGAAAGTAAATTCGCTGTGCTTTTATTTTTTTTAACTGCCATTTATTGACAGTACTTATCAAATGAAATGTTGACAGTTACTAATAAAAACAATTAGGGCCAATTTCATAATAAAATCGTTAACGTTCCGTTAACTAAAAGATCTTTTTAGCTAACGAGACACTTAAATGCTCTGTTAAGATATTGCAATTCATAATAAATTTAAAACTATAGTTAACTAATTGAGCACTTAAATTGCAATGTGCTATTAGAACTACAAAAAATGGTGTATTTGAACTTAAAAATATAACCTTAATTTATGCACCAGTCTCGTATTGGTTGGCAGTAAAATTACTTTGAAATTTTATTATTTTATTGCTATTATAATTGTAAATATTTAATAACAATAAAAAGTGAAATTAAAGACACCGATCTCTAAGAAATTGCAAATCCAATAAAAGAGGAATATTATAAAAAAAAAAGATTGTATATGTATATGGAAGAAGTAACAAAAATAAATATTCTCCAACAGCAAGAAATTCAATAAAAATGCAAGCTGAAGAGAGAGAAATTGTTTTATTAGATTTAGAAATAAAATTAAAAGAAAAAGAATTGTTAAAATGAAAATGTAAAACCTAATAATATACCTTAACAGTTACAATATTCCATATGATAATTAATAATGTTCCGTCTAGACAATTGACTTAAAGGTTCTAAAATATGGGTTTCTTCCTCTATTTCGTCCACATTTTCCTTTTCTTGTGGCACTTGGCATTCCTCTATAATTTTTTTTTTCCTCTGGTTTTAGAGCTAAACCCTTTTGCAATACTGGAAAGCAACGTTTCCAAACCCTACACTGCCTCTCGACGATATTTCTTGTTGTGATGTTTTAATATTTAACAGCTTCGTCATTAATTAAGATTTTAATTGATACCCTACTTGATATTACTTGATCACCTACTAGTAAATATTTTCCGAAGTGTTTTATTGCAAAAAATATCTTTTAACTGGAATTGTTAAATATAGTCTGATCATAGTTACAGTCGGGCCACCTTGTAAAATATTTCTAATGTAGAATTTACTATCAGAGATAGTTTAAATATTAATCTCAAAAAAATTCTTCCTTGTCTTGAATATTTCTGCATCGTTTACTGCAGGCGACAGAATTTTTAACAATGTTTAATCTATTGCATCTATAGCCCTTGGAAATCGAGAAATTTGATGAAACTCTTCAGCAGTTTTTGCCATTTTTTCTTGGGTTTCGGACATTTTTATGTAGAGCGGAGCTAACAAAGTAATAGAATCAGACACTGTAATAGATCTGAAATAGATGCAGAAGATGTAGATACCCTACAAAAGTCTGCTACTGATTTTTACATATATCCTGTTACAAAGGATGTCAACTATAATAATAATTAATTTACAAAATTAATAGCTTTTTATGAAAAGTATTTAATTGAATGCGCGCGGTAGTATGTTTAAGTTCAAACTTATTTTTTGAGTTACTTTCTTTTCAAAATTTACTAATACGAATTACAAATAAAGTTTCTTTCGTTAAATGAAACCGTTAAAAAATCTACATCGTCCAAGAGTTTAACATAATTTTGTCTTCTACTGTACCATTTTTTACGCCTAACATAATTATAATTCTTTTTCTGAACTACAACTACTAAAATCTACATCTACTAAAATGTTCATTTTAATTCACAACAACTTGTCAATATGTCAACTAAATATTTGTAGGTTACATTTAACATAACTTTTAAATGAATTGCTAACTGCAGAAAGGGGACATGTCACATTTTTTATGAAATTGAAATTTTGAAATTTTGTTAATCTAGATGCCTAGACGCACAATGTAATGCAAAAATGTAACATCTTATATTATTCCCCTTGATACTGTGAGCTGTTAAAGAATTCAGTTACTACATAAACGGGACTTGTCCAGGACATATAATTTTTTTGCAGTAAAATGATAGCAAACTGCTAGTCTGTCGGTTAAACATAGTACATGTTATCCTAACCTATTATTCATAATATTAAATAAATACATTGGTGTCATTAAAAACGCATATTTATCTGAATCCGATTAATTAATAAAAAGAAGATGGCTGATATAAAAAATACGATCAAATTCA
Source organism: Cantharis rustica (assembly GCA_911387805.1). Classification (NCBI taxonomy): domain Eukaryota; kingdom Metazoa; phylum Arthropoda; class Insecta; order Coleoptera; family Cantharidae; genus Cantharis; species Cantharis rustica. The sequence continues at coordinate 46,472,350 of OU426878.1, read as the reverse complement.
TCCCAGGTGCTTATGAAGGATTTTGGAAAGAAATTACAGCGTAGCCAATTAAAGACAATGAAGACAACGATGAATAATACTGTATTTTTACTATTTTTTAATAAAATACTTAAAAAAAAATAATTTTTTTGTCTTTTACTGCAGAAAATACACATGTCCATATCTCTAATTTGGCAGTTGATCTAATTGAGAAAACAAAAATTAAATGCATTATATCCTAATTCGAAGTAGATCTTCTAAGGCATATCTTGCCAAAAATTTGAATAAAAAAGATTGACTTTTAAGTAATCACACAGCTTTTTTTATTTCCTGAACATTTTTGGAAATGTGACATGTCCCCTTTCTGCAATTAGCCATTCAAATATTAACAAGCTAAAATCGACTACTTAAGTTAAGGTTTCGTTAAATATTAACAGGTCGTTAAAAGTGATTATGAAATTCATTTTTGTTTTAAGTCGTCTTTTAAATTTTAATGCCATGTTAACTTTTGTTATGAAATTGGCCCTTAGCATAATACAATAAATTATAATTATATATTTGAACTTTGATTATGAATTCATTAATTGAAATACTTTGATCATCTTATTGTATTAATTAAATATAATTTTAGTTCTGCGTGATTGTAAAACTTGTAAAAATGGCTTACTTTCCACACTGATTACATAAATTACTATTATACGATTATTACACTGTGCGAGACTATAGCTGTACTCCATAAGAGTATGATATCAAATTCAAACTAAAGTTTGTGATGATAAAATCGGGTTAGGTTAATTCTCTAGTTTTCCATTCTAATTAATAATAACAGTTTCATTATCATCGTCGTCGTTGTTTTGCCTCCTGACAGAAGCGCCGTAACCCATTCTCTCACATGTTTATGATTTGCGTTCGAAGTGGTTTTACATATATAGAAGACCTAACTACTATTTAACTGTTAATTAACTATGTAACCACGGGAAGCGGAAAATACTTCATTTTGAGTAGGATCTTCATAGTAAATTATCTCGATTATTTGCCATTGCCTGCCATGCAGTCGGGAAAACGTCCAAAATAAAGTTTTTATTTTTCCTGGGTTCGAACCGAGTATCTGGATTGACGGTCAGTGTAGTTAACAAACCACCAAGTCAAAAAAACCAATACGCTTAATTATCGAAAATATTTTTTAACTTACATATTTTCGCAATCCGATATAGCATAAATTTTTTTTTATTAATGATACGACTATGCGAGCATGTTTTAACTTGTGTAGAAAATTCAGAAACGATTTCTATTCAAACTTAGTTCACCCGACCTTAAGTTCATTCATTCTTTTTCTTGACAAGTCGGTAGCTGCTGGGTTACTCAAAATCTTCCGGGATTCGCGATCCGAATATCTATGCAAATGTAACTTGATCCCTTTTACACTAGAAATGTAACCTGCCATTAGGAAAAAGGGTTGAGCTGCAATAATCATAACTCTGATTTGAAATTGTAATGCGCTCGTAGAAAATTATAAAATTACCTCCGGTATACACCAACTTTGATTACAGCTGTAGCATATGGGGTTTCTAAACTCTATTTTCAGGGATGAAAATAAGATCAAAATTTCTATAGGTAGTTAGGGGAGAAATAGTGCCAGATGTTCGTGTTCTTACCATGACTTTGCATTTCGTCCTTGTTTAACTTGTACGAGTTAAATGAGATGGGTGGTATGTTTTAACTAAGGGTTATTTAACCACCACACTTCTCGACACGCGACTATACTTTTACCTGGACTTAAACACAATTGCTTATGTTTCCCATTCTTTACTATAACTGTCAGTGCCTATACAGTTACATTAATATTAACGACGTATTTGATTTATTTCAAAATAATTTTTAAATCCCAAGCGCGACGTCTTCGCAAATCATCAGAATTTATGTAAAAATCCTGTTACGAGGCAATAACAATCACAGAAGTCTTCCTTTGTAATAATTTTTGCTTCTCAACGAGCTGGAATGATCCAACTCTTGAAGTTTGTTAATATCAATTATTTTATCCTAAACACAAACGACTTTAAAGAAGAAGTTATGTGACTGAAACCGCTAAAATCCACCCAAAACTTACTGAGCTAATTTGAATTAAGTTAAATCGGCAGTCATCAAAGATCAAATTTGATACGCTTCTGCATCGAATTACAGATTACAATATTATGATAATCGTGCCTAGTTAAAAAGTGAATTTTAAAGGAAGTTCAAATAAGGCTAAATTTGCAAAATTTGCATATTTTCGATTTAACGAATTAAAAGTGCAATTATTTTTACACGTATCAATAGATCCTTTATATTAAGGCCGAGCGTTCTGTAAAATATCGTTCCTAATTGATTTATCGTAAATTTGAGATTTGTTAAAAATATACGGAAAATACATTAATTGCTAGATTTATTGCTTAAATCTGATTTTATTTATGGATGATCAATCGTTTTGTGTTTTAGCGAAACAAGAGCAGAATTAAAAATATTTTAAAGCATCAGGAAATATAATGTCGAATGTTTTGAATGAAATAAATTTAATTCGGTTTAAATTATTAAGTTAATTTGCCCCACGTTGACGATTTTTTGATAATTCGCTTAAAAGCATTATTTGCTGCTTCAATGTATAGCATAAAGTCGCCTAAAGGATGGTAAGGATCAAATTACGACCAATCAATATAACTCTCGTAACAAACCAAAGGATAATTCTATTGACCATAAACTACTTTTAAAGCGCTCACAGGAAATGTCAATATCGAGAAAATTCTATCAAGGATCCGAACATTATTACCTTATTTTAAGCACCGTGTTTCTGTTTCGTACCAATTTAGAAAACACTTACTAAATTTAATTTGTTCGGTTGAATATTCATGCACAATATGCATCAGACCGTCGTTAATAGTTTCAAGTTCAAAACAAAAATTTGTTATGACAGGATGTTTAATGTGAGATATGAAGGATAGAAAGTTATGTTAACAACGGTTTAGTTTAAGGATGGTCGTTACTATCTAAACAGGCATAACTCAGAAAACTTTTAGTCGTCACTGAACTTCCTGGTCGCGCCTCGTATGTTAATTGTTTCTTTACCACAAGCAGGGCATAAATTTCGGAAACCGAAAATCGTTACGGGTAAAATTAGAAAGCCCTGGCGTAGTTTACCAATTTTTGGTTAAGCAATACGTACTTTTACTTTAATCTCGAGAAAACATTTGAAATTTTATGTACTGCGCGACATTGTTCGCTGAAGTAGGCACCATAACTAATATAATAAAATTATAAAACTTGCCTGAATGTAAAATATACACTTCAAAGAGATGTACGAGTTAAAAATTAATTGCATTATATTTAATGGTGTAGTGGTAAAACAATTTCGTTCGAGGTTGTACGACGTCAATAATTTTACTTTCAAGTGAAGATATATTAAAATTACTGTTTTGAAAATAAACCAAAAATTAAATTATATATTTAAATGGAGGACCAGCGCACGAAATAAAAACAAAACAAACTACGCAATTTGTAAAGCAGAAATTGTTGAAACTAAAACGAAACACTGTTTCCTAAACTGAAGTGTGTTGGTCTATTAAGTTGGGTATAATTCCTTCAGAATATAAATAATTTTTTTTACTGCTTTAATTGGAACTCAAATTTTTGCAGATTTTTTCTGAACTGATTGCACAACTTCATCTGAGCTCTTGAAAATCAAGATATATTATCTTGATTTTCAAGAGCTAATAGCATTAAAGTGAAAATCTAATTACGAGCGATTGGATAAACATTATCCCACAATTTCTCATTAATTGAAAATTTTACCTTAAATATGTTTAACCTTTTATTAAGTTTAATAACAATTTTAAATAGAAATCTAATTTTTAATTTAGCAAAGTCTAACACAATATTCTACCCGTTAGTTTTGTCTACTGCTGAAGCAAAATTTCCTTGGGGACCACTAAATTGAAATTTAGTTGATTTAGGATGGCTTGATGAGTGCTTTAAAATTATACATATTAACATAAAATATGTTACGAAATATTTTACAGTAACAATAATAATCGTCTCGTCTCAGCTGCATTGTTCATTTATTTAATAAAAGTGAGTGTTTAACATTTTTTTATAAAATTGCGTTTTCGCGCGCTATTAATGTAATTGTGTTGCGCCACACTCTGGTAAATTACTTTTCGTAGGAGCGATTTAATCTCTGAACTTTTCTTAAAAAATAGGTGCTTTTGGCTTGCTGCGCTACCTTGATTGTTAAAAAGCATAATTTTAAGAAGTCATTTCATATTGCTCGAATTCTCACTTACAAATTCAATATTTTCCAAAAGACATGGTGTATTCAATGTTCTCTATTTTTCTCGTTTCTTTCCTTCAGGGAGCACTAGCCTCAGTATTTTAGAATGGAAAAATCTTAAACACCTGTAAGCACGACTAATCAAAAATAATAATTTGTAAGAAATAACTGCAGAATGGCTGTATCTTCTGAATGTCACATTATAGTTATTATTGTTGTGAATTTAATTCAGAATGGTGGACAATGGCCCTTAATTTATTAATATTATATTATAGCCCAATGGCCCTTAATATTATTCAACACATAAACGGAGCACATGTAATTAATTAAAATTGATTTCATTTAATTCAGAAACGGCTGTTCACTGAAGAAAATGCACAACCTTATTTCTGATGAGTTGAAACGTAAAGAGACATGCAAATAAGATGATTAATAAAATATTTAAAATGCATTAATGCACAAACCTTCGCGCGGCTTAAAAAAAGCTTATCGTATCAAGCCAGAGAGGTAGCAGGGTAAAATATCTAAACGTATGCATGTTACGGTATCTAGAAATTTAGAGCACACATTAGCAACTTGACAATGCTAATTAAAAAGCATTAAAAAGCAAAAAGCAAAAAAAAATAAAAAATTAAGATTTTGAAGATACAATAGTTTACTTAGGAGGCATCGTAATAAAGCGAGAGCTAGTCGGAATGAGTAATTTATTAAAATTAAAGAAATTAAAGCTGAAAGACCAAAAACGAGGCGGTAAGTATGCTTTTAAGTATGCTTAAAAAATAAAGAACGCGCCTAAAAAAATACTATTAAAATAAGATGCAAGTCTGTATGAATAATAATGGAACAATGTACGGAACTAGTCTAGATAGAATCTCCTGTGATAATTTAATGACTGATAAAATCTTTTTCGTCGTATTCTTCTTGACAGAAGCGTCGTATTGTGACCTTTTAAAGACATTCTTGGCAAATTACCTCGATGGTTTGCCCTTGTCTTTCGAGGGAAGACGGTCAGAAGTTTTTATTCTGCGCAAAATCGAGCCGGATATCACGACTTGGCAGTGTCAACAAACTTACGCGCCAGGCTGTGACCGTCATCTTGTCGTGATTTTTATTGAGCCTGATCTAAGCGGTATTTAAATTAAAGATAATTTGTATTTATGCACCGAAATATTGGCTCAGCGGTGCTATATGAGCAGAAATTTTTTTTTTTTTTTTTATTTCAATGAGTATCTACAATCTGTCTCGATCAGAAACAATAAGTAAATTATTTGACAATATATTAGCATGTTGGGAATATTTCAGTAAATATTCCCGTAAAAAGTTAACTTAAAAGTTCTTATGACACATAATCAAATTTTACTATAATCAAACATAATCAAACTTCACTACAATCAAATGAATCAATCAAAACGCGTCGATAAGTCAGTGGGTTTAAAACGCTTCAGTCTTCTGACCTCCTGTGAATGGCTTAGTAGCTCATTTGCTAGCTCATTTGGATGCAATTCAATTCTGTTTCGATATTTGTCCGAGAAGTTTTTGATTTCGCTGTTAATGTTGGTGACCCGAAGATCAGAATGGATAACATCATTTGGGACATACCACGGGGCATTGACGATAGTTCTGAGAATTTTGTTTTGAAACCTTTGTAGGATTTCAATGTTGGACACACTGGCTGTTCCCCAAAGTTGGATGCCGTATGTCCAAATCGGTTTTAGTATCACTTTGTAGATTAGGAGCTTACTTTCCAATGACAGCTCAGATCCTCTTCCAATCAGCCATTGCATCTGTCTAAACTTTAAACCCAGCTGCTTTCTTTTATTAAAGATATGAGTGCGCCAAGTCAGCCTTCTGTCCAGGTGCATACCCAGATACTTTGCGCTTTCACTCTGTGGTATATCGCAGTTGTTCATAGTCACTGGTGGGCACGTATCTCTTCTCATCGTGTACGTGACATGTAAAGACTTCGTTTCGTTGGCTTTGGTTTTCCATTTCTTGAACCATTCATTTACCTTGTTTACGTGATTCTGTAAATTTCTAGAAGCAGTCTTGGAGTCAGTGTGCGATGCAAGAATAGCCGTATCGTCAGCAAATGTTGCCATTGTTGTTGTACTAGTTGTTGGCAGGTCCGCCGTGTATAGTAAGTAAAGAGTGTGCCCTAATACACTACCCTGTGGGACACCTGAATGGATTGGAAAAAGTTCCGTGTACTCTTCTCCATGTTTTACCAGGAAATGCCTCTCACTCAAATAGGACTTTAGTATTTGATAGTGATAATGTGGGAGATTTAATTTTAATTTGAAGAATAAGCCCTCGTGCCACACATTATCGAACGCCTGGCTCACGTCCAAAAATACCGCAGAACAATACCTCTTGCACTCCAGATCGTCGCTAATTTGTTTTACAATTCGGTGCACCTGCTCTATCGTACTGTGTTGATTTCTGAAACCAAACTGATGGTTTGGGATAAGAGCTTCTTGTTCCAGAACTGGCTTTAGTCGATTTAAATAGAGTTTTTAAAAAATCTTAGATAAAATTGGAAGCAGGTTTATTGGGCGATATGAGGTAAGTTCTTCTGGTTTCTTGCCAGGTTTTAATAGGAGAATAATTTGCGCTACTTTCCACTGGCTGGGAAAGTGTTCCAACCTCATTATTGCATTATATATGAATGTTATAAGTTTAAAGCATTTTGGTGTTATTTCTTTCATGACTTTACCTGTAATCAGGTCATAGCCTGGTGCCTTTTTGGTGTTAATATTTCGCAGGATAGCCTGTTTGATCTCTTGTACTTTAAAGTGTTTAATCGGAAAGTCCATTTGGAATGGTGCATTTAAGTAGCTACATATTTCATCATCTTCAGTTGGCGATGTTGCGGGAAATGGCGTGAAGACCTTTGCAAGATGTTCAGCAAACAAAATGGCTTTTTCCTTGTCACTTCTAGCCCATTTTCCCGCATCATCTCTGATAGGTGGTACCGTTTCTTGTGGGCGCTTAAGGTTTCTTGTGGCTTTCCAAAGTGAATAGTCGTTTGCTTGGGAGTTTGACAAGCCGTGAAGGTAGTCTGTAAAAAATTTATTTTTAGTATTTAAGAGGAGCTTTTTAAGTTTTTTAGCTGCTTTGTTGAACTTTGCTTTGTTTTCTGATGTTCTCGTCACTTGCCATTGTTTGCGTAGTTTTCTTTTTTCTTCAATCTTGTTTTTGATTATAGAAGGGCACGATTCCTTAATGCACATTGTGTTTTGGTCAGGAGTAGCTTGCCACGCTGCACTTTGGATGGATTTAGTCAAGTGTTCGACGGTATTTTCCAGGTCTTCTTTCAGTTTCAATGGCACATTTAAATTAATGTTTTCGTCTAATTTGATTCGGAACAGTTCCCAGTCAGTTTTTTTGTTATACAGTGTTGGTTGTTTTTCTTTGAGTAATACTTTTGTGTATATAGTTAGTAAGACGGGTGTGTGGTCTGAGGAAAGGTCTAGTAACGATTCAATTTTGCAGTATTTGGTGTTTATGCCTTTCATTACATAAAAGTCGACTATGTCTGGAATTTTAGCTTGGTCACTTGTCCAGTATGTGGGATTTCCTGATGATAGGGTCGTCATTCCGTTGTAATTTACTGTTGCAAGTAACTCTCTACCCTTGGTGGTTATGAGTCTTGAGCCCCAGCGTGTATGCTTGGCATTGAAGTCACCGCCGGCAATAAATCTACTTCCCAATGTGCTAAAGAACTGAACATATTGTGCAGTTTTAGTATTATGTTTCGGTGGACAATAAATTGCTGAAATTACCAGTGGGCCGACAGAACTCTCAACCACAACATTGGCGGCTTGGAGATAGTCGCATTGATACTTTTTGATTTCGTGGTGTTTAATGATGTTTTTGATAATTACCGCTGCACCTCCGTGGGCTCTTCCATTTGGGTGTTTAGTATCGTATATCGTATAGTTTGGTATTTAATGTGACTCTTTTCTGTAAAGTGTGTTTCAGAAATTAGCATTATGTCTACTTCATGTATTTTTAAAAATGTTTGTAATTCCTGTGTATGTTGACACAGGCCGTTTGCATTCCATATTGAAATTTTAAATTGTATAGCCATTAGGCCATTTTTGTGACTACGGTAGTTAACAGATTTAGCATCGTGCTCATCTGCTCCATCAGCTTCTTCATTAAGTCTTTAAGTTCACTGATGTCATTTGTCTGCTGTAACAGCTGTGGTGGATTTTGATAACTAGGTTGACTTGTATGATATGTAGGGGGTTGTGCTTGCTGTATTGAGGGGATTTCTTGTCCAGTCTGTTGTTGTATTGAGGGTATTTCTTGTCCAGCCTGATGTGCATAACTCATGCCCGGTTGTGTTACATTACGTGATGTTGTTTGATTTGAAAGTTGTTGATTAGATGTTGTGGACTCCATATTTCTTGTTCGTAGTTGAGGATACTTTCGTTGTTGAAGTTGCTTGTGTATAGAACATCCCCTATAGTTAGCCGGATGTCTGCCCTCACAGTTAGCGCATTTTACGTTGTCGTCTTTTAATTTTCTTTGGCATTCTTTTGTTAAGTGGTTACCTGCACATTTGACGCACCGTGGTGGCTTATTACAAAAATTTCTGGTGTGCCCATATTTTTGGCATGTTTTGCATTGAGGAATCTCTCTCTTCACGTGCGGTGCCTCAAAGGACACTACTGAATTCATGAGACGATCTACTTTATAAACTTCTTTATTGTTATCTTTCGATTGGATATCAACGTAAAACATTGGCAAGGGGTTGTTGCTAATTTTTTGTCTAATATTGCTTATGTTGGTTAGGTGTGCCCTCGTTCAGAGAGCTCCTTTTTCAGTGTTGTCACATCTGTCGATGAGTGCAAGCCTTTAAGAACCACTCGAAAGCCTTTCTCTTGTTTTGGCTTATAGGTATGAAAGTCCGTCTTCTTGTCCTTTAAAGATTTTACGATGTCTGTATAGTTTTGACTGGCATTTGGCTGTATTTTGACTAGATCATTGTTTATAATTTTTAGGATGTAGCCATCTTTTGCAACTTCATTAAGCAGTTCTATTAGTGGATTTATGTCCCCTACACCTTCTACGAATATGGGCGGCGGTTTCGGTTCACTTTTATCTGTATTCGATTCTACTTCCTCGTTGTCTTCTGTCGTATCATCCGGTAAAGAAAATTTATTTTTAGCTTGAATTGGGTTTGAATTTAGCCAGTAATCGCTCATCTTTTTTTGTTTATAGTTTCGATTATTTTGTTCCGGGCTTCTCATTCGTTTTTTGTATTGCAGTTTTCCATTTGCTTTCTACTGGTGTAGGTAATGGTGGAAAGTTGGAATTTCCTACGGAAGAATATTGACAAAATGGGACATACTGTGGTTGACCCACCTGTGAATTTGCTATTACATACTGCGGTTGACCGCAGTTGCAGGGAACAGTATTTTCCATCTGTTGGGAACGATTCAGCGGTTGCAATTCTTCTCGTTCCGGTTGCAGATTCTGCGCCGGATACATTAATTGCCCTTGCCGGTCTGCTGCCATCGCTACATTTTGAGGTTAAGGTATTCGACACTCTGTTTAATAATAGTTTACTTGATGTATTAAATAAATAGTGGATAACAATCAATGCCAATTATCACCGCTATAACACTATAAGCTTGAGGATATCAATTTTTTCGAAATAAATCGCAATCGCAAAACGAGCAGAAATAGTAAGAAAACATTTTGCGTGGGACAGGCAAGCCCCGAAATCAAGCATACTAGCCTTTCTATTAAATTAATTGTAAAAATATTTAAGTAACGAAATAAAAAGTAATTTTGCTTAAAAGGTGTTTTAATAATTATTAAATGGAAGCTGTTTGACGATGAAAGAAAGACTAAATAGCAAAGAAAATAAGAAATATACGAAGAAAACAGTGAATAAAAATAAAAAGCAGAAAATAACTTAAATTAAAAAGTTTTAAATTGAACAAGTTAATTAAACATTAATAACATTTTTTTAATCAATTAATTTGTTCAATTTAAAACCAACTTAAAAAAAAATTTCATAAGTTAACGGTTGATTTAAAGAAAATAACTAAATAAATAAAATTAAATAAATAAAATTTTAATTATAATTTAAAAACTGTTAATTAGAAGTGGCATTGATGTGATACTAAATCAAGAATTAAAAAATCAGAAAATTTTACGCGCACATCTGCTATTGAGAAATCATATAGATAAATGCTTTACTATACGAAGCTCTGGAGGGCCATCTATAAAAAAATTTTAAACGTTCTAGTTATAAGTTGGAATTTTGAACTTAGGTGGCCAGAGCTTCACTTTACAAATAACTTTTTAAAATATAAAAAATGTTTGTAAAATTTAAGTTATAGCACTTGTTTGGATTCTAACATGGACCAGATTAGGCATTTCAAACTTATGTGAAATGAAACCGACAATTTACTCTGAAATAAATTTAAAGTTAACCGGATCACTAATTTAAAAAAAATTATCCTCAAAGCTTTAAAATGGGCACCACAGAAGAAATGCTAAAATTAAAGGATATTAAAATTAACGAAAGACCAAGAAAACAGAAGATAAAAAAAATTTTGAAAAGAAAAATAAGAAAATTTAAAGAATATTTATGTAAAAGAAATATACAAAAAGTATCATAAGATATTCTTGAAAAGTAAGAAAAAAATACAAAAAAATTAATAATAAGAAGAGAAATCCAAAAGTTAAATAAAAATTCAAATGAAGATTTCATTAGAAAAAATAAAATTGAGGTATACATGACGCGATCAGAGATGCTGATGTTTTCATAGAATGGAGAAATTGTATAAAAAAGTTAAAAAATAGCATTGGAAAATTTAAAAAAAACCAAGAAAAAAATTATCGGATTATCTTGCTGGAAAATAAAGAAAGATGTGATATTAAAACAGATTATGAATTTATTATAACAAAACAAATTAAAAAATAGGAAAAATCAAAAAAGCAAAACAAAAATTTCAAAATAAAATATTGAATGAGAAACCCACGAAGAGAAATTTTTAAATTAAATTATTGATGCAAGCAAATCATTGAAAAATGTGGTACAAATAAGAAATTTAAAATTAATAAGAAATTGGAAAATTTAAAATGAAGATAACTCCAAGAAGAAAAATTGGAAGATGTAAAGTAAGTTTTAAATAAATTAGATGTTTGGTAAAAAAAATTAAATCCATTTATGTAAAATTGAAATTAGAATATGATCAGAAATATTATGGAATTGATCGAAATGAAATTGAAAAAATTGGAAAGATGGAAAATTCATTGTATAGGGGGGTTTAATAAAATTTAAGGAGGTAGAACTGTACGATTTTTTATACCAAAATAATCAAATAAATGATCAAGATTATGGAATAAAGGAAAATTTAAGTTAAGAATGAAAACTGAGGAACAATCAAGTTGATTCTTGAAATGTGAATACGAAGATAGTTTTAAGAAAATCCAAAAGATAAAAATAGACACATTGAAAGGTAAACCAGACATTATAATATAAAAGTTTGAGTATGATAAGTTGTTTGTTTGATTTGAAAAATCGTATTGATGAAGCAGGCTTTCGTGATTTCTCTTAATATCAACAGTAAACTAAGAAGAGCGGTGAAAAAACTTTGATGTACCAAGAATATAAAGCTTTCAGTGTAGAATATTATTTCACATTGCCTAAGCTATCGTGAACAAGATTCTGACAAATGGTTTACTAGAAAACTTGTGCAGATCGTAGAAGATGTAAAATCAGTATATTGGGTTACAAAAGAACTAGTAATCTTTCTTACCAGAAAAAACTGTTGAGGTTATCTCTATTTAATATACATCGGAATGGCATTCAAAATATACCGACAAATTTAAATATTTTTTATAAAAATTACCGTTGTTTAAGGCGTAAATTATATATATATAAACATTATATTTTGTGGATTGTCCAAAATTTCGAATAAGAAAGACCCAAAAACGTAGTGCAATTATTCGATTGGTTGTTTCTGTAAGGGTAGTCCGACCGTAAAGTGTTTTTATATTACCCATAAATTGAATCAGTAAATTAAAAATCAGATTAAATAAATCAACGAATCAAACAAAAACGATTTCAAGAAAAAGTGTTCTAGGACGAACTCTTGTAATCTCCTGGGTCTGAAGCCTTGTTTTGCGTCATACTTCAGTGTGTAGTAAAAAAAGTCGTAATAATGTTTGAACTGTTAAGTCTAGCAATTTATGGTCTTTAGATTGTTGAATTAATTCGTTCCAGTTAATTTTATCGACTGTCGTTTATTTGCTGTGTCAGATTCTTCCTGTTTATAGCCAAATTTCGTATTACCTGGTTTACTGTCTTTTTGCTAAATTCTAACAAATTTTTAAGTTGACTTTTTCTCAGTAGTCATTTTATTCCAGTGATAATTTAATGTATAAATTATTAACTTAAAATATTTTAAATTAAAAAGTTTTAAATTGAACAAGTTAATTAAATATTCATAACATTTAATATTTTTATTAAGCTTTCAGCGAATATTATTGCTTTCATCATAAGTTATTTATTATAATATTTAGATGAAAATAAATATTAAATAAACAAACTAAACAAAATGTTAAAATAATGAATAATGAACTTACATAGAAAAATAGTATTAAAAAAAAACAATAAAAACAACAAAATAACATTTAACAGGTTTGGAATATTTAAATAAACAAGAAATAAGTTAAGTTTTAAGTTTTTTCAAATATTCTTAGTTTATATGGAAATACTAATTTCTATAATAGGTACCCAAAATATTCATTCGATCATTGCAAACTCTTTACTCCGTCCAATTACACAATGAGGTACAGGTTTCGATTACAAAACATGTCGATTCGAAATAATAATTTCTAATATTTAACAATGCTGATCGTTTTAGAAAATATATTCTCCCACGATGTACTGAACTTTTTATCAGTAAACTTTCACATGTCAAAAGGATAGGGAGTTTGCACTAAATCTATAACCTACTATAAACCTATGTAAGGAGCATAAATTTTAAGGCATTAACTGTCACGTAATCAATAAAATAATGTCATTTAATTTGATTGATTGACAAAATTATAGTTGGCAGAAGATGAAAACTAACATTGAATATGGTTCAAAACTTATGAAACATGTCAAAAAAAATAAGGTCATTATCTAAATAAAAAAAAGTCATAAACGGGATTTGATAAAAAAAATTGTATGAACAGTAAATTGGGAATGTAAGAGATAATATGATCATCGTGGCCAAACCAAATAGATCAGTGTAAAAACAAAGAACAAAAGTGTAACTATTCAAAGCACGCGTTGAGATAATCATAACAAGGAACCTTATGTCTTAGTGTTAGTTCATGCACCATTAGAATTTCAATGCGAATTTCTTAATATTTAATTATTTACTGCTCTAATTATTTTAGAAACAAACCTTAAATATATTTTTTGTTACTGAAAAAGTATTGCATCTATATTGAAGTGTATTGCACCCTTGTTGTTTATTTTTTCTATTTAATTAAATCAAATTTGTTTTTTTGTGTCTTCCAATTAAAATATTAGTTAAATTTTCAATTTCAATATCCTTATAAAAATGGCAAAGCAAATTTTATACGATATCCATATCGCAGTCCGGCTTATCAACCAAATTCTGTTGTTTCTTGAATAAATTTTCAATATTAAATATAAAACTTTCTTAATTATTTCAATTGTAATTGTTGATACAATCCAATTCCACCCCTTATCCTTTTATCTTTAATTTCTTCTGTTTAACTTTTATTTTCAAAACCACTAAAATCCTTCTTCAAAATCAATTCAATCCAATACAATAATTTCAATAAAACATTTTATCTTCAAAAACTTTTACTTGTATTTCAAAATTTATAAACTTATCAAAAATTATTATGACATAAAATTTACACGTCCATCACGTCGACTATTTTTTGGCAAAAGACCCAGAATTTCTGGTGATTCGCCCCCACCTAGCCTATTTCACAATCTTACAACTTAACATCAATTTAAACGCAACCCAAATAACAAAATGAATTTTCACCAAATTGTATAGGGTGGGTCCGAATCACTTTTGAAACATGACAATATACATTTTATTGTTTGCAATTTTTCATTTTTTTATGAAAAAAGTTGGACTGATCCAACAGTTGTAAGTATAAAGTTCTTCCAATGTCGTCTGGGTCTGGGAAAGTGACGAGAAAACATGAACTACCTACTTATTTATGTGAGTAGTCTTCTGGCGTCAGACGCAGAACAGTAAGTTACTGAAACTATAGTTTATTGTTTAACATGTGCCACCTTACACCTTAAGGGACAATACATATGTTTTATTTGTTGCTATAATATACGTGACTGCTAATTCAGAAATTAAAATTAGTTTTGCGGAAGCCACGAAACAAAACCTCAAGGTGTAAGTTTTTGATTGGTTTCTGGTTGCTCTTCATCCTCTCGTCGAAAAACCAACAAAAAAAATCCGGGACGCCAATTGATAGAATAATCACCAGGATAAAGAGGATTTATTCATTAATAATGAAACAAACTGAAAGAAAAATCGATTTAGCTAAATCGGTTTAACATACATATTTTCCCACATGTAACAATTCAAATTATTACTCTGCGATAATGTTAATAATATGTGCTTATAAAATAAACATTCAGCAGTATATTCATAGTATATTGTCGTGTTACAAAGTACTCTTGTACTCTTCATGTACTCTTTTAGTAAAATTTGGTAAATTGTGATTTGGTGGGTTGGAAAGAGTGCAAGGTGGGTTAACAAGAGAGGAAGAGGAAGGCTTTTTGCCAAGGTGGCTGACCGAGCTGGTCGATGATTTTTGGCTCTATAATTTTTTTGAAGTTGTGAGTTATTAATTTTAATTTAAATAAAGTGAATTGATGCGAATGCATTATTACGCTTTTTTGAAACTATTATTGTTGAGATTTGAATTAAATTAAATATTTTTAAGTTTGATTATTAAAGAAAAAAAATTTTTTTTGTAAGCTGTATTTTTTATAAAATCGTATTTCGGATTTTGAAGGCTATTAATTTAATTGCGTGGGAAGTAAATTAAAATTAAAATTTCAAAGACGAGCGAGTGTATTGGAAGATAGAACGTTTGGGTTCGTCACGTAACCTATCAGAAGAATTGAACTTTTTCCTATTGACCATTGGAAAGAGAACAATTTTCTGAGTATATTAACACAAAATTTTTTTTGGATTATGCAATAATTGACGAAATTACGGCATTTTAAAAATGCAAATTAGCAAGGGCGTGTAACTTGATATACGCAGTTCTGCTTTGCCTTACGCGTGGTCTAGATGGGTTAGTTTTCGATAGTACAGCGAAATAAATAACAAAGTAAAAAGAAAATTTATGCCAAATATCAATAAAGCAAATTATTGTTCGAATCAGGGTCAAAGATGATAGCTTTGATATCAAGAAAATAATTTTGAAAATCTAGTAATCTTAAATAAAGTTAATACAGAGCCGGATTTAACGAACAAATTTAAATTTTAAACTTGAAAACAAATAATGAGAATATGACAAATTTAAAAGAAACAGATATTGATTTGGCAGAGATTGATAAAGAGGAGAAACGAAAAGACGTTGACACGATGGATGACGGTATGATAGACTCGCCAAGATACTCGAGTACGAGAAGAGGAACGGGGGAGCTACAGACATATCCAAAAGACATCACGAGTACACTTCGAAAATTGCTAAAAGAAGTAAAAGAAGAAAGTAGGAAGGAGTTTATGGAACTCCACCATGAATAAATTTGGAAAGAGACCAAGATAGAGAGAAAAAGATGAAAGATATAGGAAGAAATCAATAAAGAGAGAAGAGAGAATTGTGGAAGAAGTCAGAAAGGAGATGCGGAAGCGATGCGAAAGAATAGAGGAAAACTTGAGTGCTACAAAACATGAGATAAGTAGAATTGAAAGAGAAGTACAAACAATACAGAAATACGCTGAAAGAGAGATAGAGCTGGAAGAAAGTGAACCAGTGATAAAAGATGATGAACAAAAAAAAAGAAATTTTGGAAGAAAAAGTGTTCAATAAAGAGGAAAAGGAATTTTTAAAAACAGAAGAACTACTGGAACAAGAAGAAGCAGTGGCGGTTTTAAAGAACAGGCAAGGTAGGCCCGGCCTACACAAAATTTAATGTACATAAATAACATTTTCTTTATGTACAATATAATTAATATTTTAATATTATGGACAATTAATATTTGTTATTTTTCATTATTTGCACTTAAAATTGCAATAACAGCTGAAACAATTAGCGTGTTTTATATTTTTATTTGTATCTGCTTCAAAGTATTATAGTGAAGGCACTGGCCTAGCTTGGTCCATATAGCACAATGTAACAGTAGGACCATGATGCCAGATACAGCAATACTATAGCTTCAATAGCCAGCGCTTAGGCCCGTGCTTACCAGATACTTGCCACGATACAATGAATTACAAGGTATGATATCTTACGAACCTATTTCGTCCGTTTCGCGCATGACGTAATTATGACGTACCTTGGTTCTAAAGAATCAAATGGAATAGTTCCCGCCGTAGTTGACCGCCAATACTCGGTCGTTCTCGCTATTTGTTTAACCCTAGAATGCTATCGTACGTAAAATTAAATATAATACGATACCCAAACGCTTACCACGACTTAGGTAGGTAGCATGCTAGGGTTAATATTAGAACCAAGGTACGTCACAGTCAGGTCTGCGCAATATCATACCTTGTAAATTTATTGTATCATGGATACAACGCAGTTATATGATACCTCGCCATAAACAGTTTTTCTTATCGGACACATCGTTACCTTAGAGTTACACTGTTGTATGTAACATTTTTTTCATTTTAGACTTTTTAATGTTACAAAGTTGTAACTGCATGCAACTATGTAATTGTGCCTGTATTGGTCGATGGATGTACTATACAATCTTGTTATTTTGTGAAAACAAAGAGTAAGTTATGTACAACCAGGGCCGTAGTTAGACATTTGCCATGGGGGGGGGGGGGGGGGGGGGTAAAAATTAAAAGAAAAGGTTGGCATATGCTTGTATTTTAAATTAAGTTTTGTAATCAGGAAATACCAAGCAAAATTCAAATAAAATAATATTAATAATAAGTACCTACATAATAAAATAAAAAAAATAAAATATAAATATAAAATAATACATTAAAAAAGGAAATAATTTAAAATTACAAAACCATTTTTCTATTTTTAACCGACTTCAAAAAAGGAGGAGGTTATCAATTCGGTTGTATTTTTTTTATGTTTGTTAATTTTTTTACTTTGTACTTGCACCTTTCCAGTTTACAATTAAGGGATGAATTAAGTATTGTAAAGTTTTGTTGGGCTTCTAACTTTACTTAAGAAACTATATTACTACAAATGTTAAAGTTTAAAAAAAGTGCATGTGAAAGTTATAAAACCATGGAGGTTTTAACCTTTAAACACCCTTTGCAGTTGGTTACAAAATGACCTACCGCTTTTATTACTTTTTTTGTACATTTTTTTCAGTTTTTGAGATGAATTTATCTGTCGTATTAATTACTGTTTATTTATTTTGCTTTTACGTGCACATTGGTAACATTTCTTAAATGTAGTAATTATTTAGAATTACTAAACCCATGGGAGGGGTTTGAACCCCCAAACCCCCCCCCCCCCCTTATACGGCCCTGCGTACAACTTTGTAACATTAAAAAGTCTAAAATGAAAAAAATGTTACATACAACAGTGTAACTCTAAGGTAACGACATGTTAGCGGGATTTTAAAGCTGTTTAGATGACAAAAAAAATATTTAGCGGTATTTTGCACTTTGTAGTGTATTTTTATTATTGCAAAATAGTTTAAGCGGTAGGTATTGCTATTGCGAGATCGCCTATCTTCACTTGCACTGTTATCAATACAAAAAGACATTCTTGATGAATTATTAAAAACAGACACAAACGACAATGTCATAGACAGATTTGCGAAGAGCAAAAATAAGAAAATCAATCATTGTTTATAAATACTATACATAATGTACAGTTACTCGAAAAAGTATTCGGACGTTCCTGTGTTAGCAATGTAAATTGCTCCTTTTGGACCCTGTTTTTATTATATAAAAATTGTTTTTACAGCAATACTTATTAAACATTTTTTGTCGCAAATTTCATTGTCTTCATTTTTGTGACTCTCGACTGAGAGTGACTTAAAGCAGACTCAGTAAAACTTTTTAATAAAATTAAAAATGCACAATGGTTTTCTCGAGGGATTCCCATAAGATTTTTACCGAGCTGCTTTAAGTCACTCTCGATCGAAAACAAGGCGACGAATAAAAAAATGTTTGAAAACAAAAATAAAAGAAATGAAATTATCTACAAAAAATGTCTGAAAAGTTTTTTGTAAAAGCGATTTTTATATGCCAAAAAGAGTTTTCACAAAGTACAATTTACATTGCTAACATAGGAGCGTCCGAATACTTTTTCGAGTAACTGTAGTAATTCTATTATTTAAATAAAATGACTTAACCGAGAATATTGTTATAACTCAAGAAAATATTCACATCTTCCGCAGATTTTATCTATTTATAAAATATTGCCCACGAGCCGCCAAAGAAGAAGTAGAAAAAAATAAATTGTTGGTAAACAACAAAAATTAGAACGAGAAAAACAAAGAAAAGATGAGTCATTGAAAAAAGAAGAACAAGAAAAACATGAACTATTCGTAATGAAGAACAAAAAAAAGAATCCGATGAAAAAGTAAATAAACTTTTGGAAAAGAAAATTTTGGAAGAAAAAGAGTCAAATGAAAAGAAAAATGAATTTTTGGAAAAAGAAATCTTGGAAGAAAAAGCGGCTAATGAAAAGGACGAATTAATAGAAAAAGTGGAGCAAGTTAGGAGATTTTGGACGAATAGAAGAAGATGTCAGCGTATTGAACACCCAGTGAGAAAATAATTTTATGAAAAGTGAGAAAAGCAAAATAAATGAGAATAAATGAGAAAATAAATGGGGATGAGATAAGCGTTCTTTTACTTCGGTTTAAATTTTGTTTTATTTTTCATAAATTTTAAATTATTTAATGTTGTAACAAAATGTTGATAAATTTTGATATTTTTTATTTGTAGAACGACACAGGAGTTGTGAATTTTCGTTTTGAGCTGCGCCAATAACTCCAATTCACAAAGTGGCAAAAGAATGTCGTGTTACAAAGTATTTGAACCCACCCTGTATTCTTTTAGTAAAATTTGATAAATTGTAATTTGATTTGGTGGTTTAGAAAGAGTGCAATGTGGGGTGCCAAGAAGGGAAATACGGGCTTTTTTGCCAAGATGGCCGACCGAGCTGGTCGTTGATTTTTGGCTCTGTATAGCATTTTGAGATTTTCGATTCATTTTTAAAATTGTGAGTTGTTATTTCGACATTAGTTGAAAATAAAATGAATTAGATGCGAGTGCATTATTGCGTTTTTTTAAAGTATTATTGTTAAGATTTGAATTATTTTGATTGTTTAAATAAACAATAAACAACGTAAATTTCAATAAAAATAAAATTTAAAAAAATCGCTTAGACAACTTTGAAATATTTGACTGAAACAATCATAATATTTTCTATTCCATGGATTTGTGGTGTACTTAAAAGTTATCGTGAAGTATAGAAATTAAAGTTATTTTAATGATTTTTAAAAATTCTTTCGTCAGGAAAAAATACAAATTTTTTAAGTGTATTTAAAACTTTGCTAATACTTTTACGTAATTATGTCGGCATTCGTAATTTTAGATAAGAACGAACCGGGTTGTCGGAGATCTCCAAAACATTTTTCGCAACCTTTTTGGAGTGAAAAATCTTATCATAAGAGAAATCGCACTTTACCTTTCCAGGACAAATAACAAATTGCATTATTTGATAAAGAAAAATTTGTTAATTTTTTCTAAAACTATTTCACTTCAATAAAATTAAAAAGAATTTATTGTTCTACAAAATACATTCTAATTAATAATATCTATGTAAAAACAATGAAATATTTTGAAGAATTAAACAAACAAAAAATTGTATACCACGATATAGTAGCAAGAATTAATAGTAACTATAATCTTCCAGTTAGTTATGTAGTATTAAATTTAAAAGATTATGTGCAAAGTTGAATAAGTCGCATTTAGAGGGTGGTCTAAAAAACTAAAACATACAGATAATAAAAGTGAAATATAATGACACCATAGTTGAAAAATTTTAATTCTACCCAAAGTACTTAACAAGTTGTAAACCATAAAATTTGATTCCCGAAATTAATTTTTCACCAAAAAATTCACATAAAATCTACATAATTATTTATTCATTTTTTAAATTAAATTTTAAAGACGACGATAAAATTTAATTATCGTTTCGTGAATTAATATATTTCTTATCTTGTATAAAAAATAATTCATTATTGTTAGATTACAGTGAATAAGTAAAATTTTAATAAACCCTTTTCTATAGAAAAGCACTTACAATAAAAAACAATACAACTAATAAGGGAGAGCAACATCAATAGGGGATTTTTGGGAATGTAGTCTGAAGTTCAAGCTCTATCAATAGTGAAAATGTTTTGTTAGTTAGAATTAATTCGTTCAACATTTCTAACACTCAAGTGAAAATCGTTATTATTTTCAAAGTAGAAAAATTGTTAAACTTTCCCTCAGACTCTTTTTGGTAAAAAGGATTTGCCGGATGGTTGCAAAAAGTTTTGGTTAATAACTTGTCACCTGAATTTGCTGTAGTTAGTTCTGTAGTTCCATAGTTCCATATTACATCCATGATATCCACCCATATTATTTATTTATTTTATTTAAACAGCGTAACATTCCAGAGAATTGAGCTACCCCTTGGGGCTTACAAAATCCTTTTTTGAGGGGGATTAACCTCTTACAATTTCAAATGCTATTTTTCGCGCTTTCTAGAGACTGTGGTGCCTTCTCGCTTCTTAGTACGTGCCCTAGCCATTTAATACGTTGTGCTTTCATGACTCTTACAACGTCCTCTCCTGTCATTTCGTCTCTTATCTCAAAATTCATTCTTGGTCTGAACTCTCCATCCACTTCTTTAGCTCCCAAGATCGCTCTTAAAATTTTCCTTTCGAAGGTTCTCAGCATCTCTTCTTCTCTTTTCTTTCGAAATTAATAAGTTTGATCCGAATGACACTTGAACAAACATCGGTAACCGTGAGATCATCAGAACGAGAGACAGATAACTTCAAAGCAAACTGTGGCGTGAGATAAGGCGATGCACTGTCTGCAAATCTATTTAATATCGCACTCGAAAGTATAATCAAACACACTAACTGCAACGGAACAGTAATAAATAAAGAAAAACAATTAATTGCTTATGCGGACGACGTGGTGATAGTCTCAAGATCAAAAAAAGGTATGACAAAGATATTCCAAGTTATAGAAAAAGCAGCAACGAAAATGGGATTACTCATAAACTATGACAAGACTAAATACATGAAATGCGAGAGAACGACAAACAATATCAGAAGAAAGAGAAATCATAATTTAGAAAAGGTCGAAGAAATCAGCTACCTAGAAGTTCAAATAAACAATAAAAACAACAGAAGCACAGAAGTAAAAGTAAGAATACAGGCAGCGAATAGGGCTTATTACGCGAATAGAACCATTTTGAAAGATAAAAGAATAGCTAAGAACACAAAAATTAGAATATACAAGACTTTAATAAGACCTGTGCTCACGTACGCATCAGAGGTCATCCATCCATATTAGGCCTATCTTATTTATCATTTTTTATACATCTATATCAGTGGTTCCCAAAGATATTAATTAACAACTTATATTTTTCGCCCCCCCCCTTAGCGATAGATATTAGCAAATAGTTAAGTTACAAAGTAATGCAATAGAAAAAACAAGTTTCTTCCCATTCAATAACATGGTATTGCATTTTATGGATGTTTTTTTATAAAAAGCGTTGTCCGATTTTCATTTTACTCAATATTTAAACAAGAAAAAAACTTTTGTATTTAAAATCTGTTCTCATTACGTAAAAATGAATTTTTACTATTTTCCAAAATTAGATATAAATATACCTGAAAGGATCATAAAATAAAAAATAAAGCAAAAATTAATTTTAAAAAGCATTTATTTTTCAATACAAGAAACTTAATCACACAGCTAACGATTTATTTAACAGAAATAGGAAACTCAACAACACTTATGCACATAAGTACTTAAAATTTCGGCAACTGCACCTGTAACATTACCTAATCTATAACTAAACTGGCACACAAACTAAACAAGAAAATACTGAGTAGGAAAAACAAACTGCAATTCTAATAAACTGTTGTGCTTACTTAGTTACGAGACAAACCACTTCTGTATTAAAACAACTTGAGCAAATATAAAACATAGAAAACAAATTTAACATTAAATATTGGAACTTGATGGGAATGTAGAGGTTACCACTATTTCAATATGAAACAAACACTTAGCAAATTAAAAATAAATCACAATTCTTGTAGGAAAACTTAAAAAGAAATAAAAACAAAAATACACAAATTAGGTAAACAAATTTCACGTCATCAAACGTGGACTGTGCAGTCCGTCAGTTTGATAATCTAATTCGGGATCGTGAGACACGCCTTCGCTACCCCAATCGTACAGCCCAGGCGAGTTTGCTAGTCTATGCGTGAGCCGATGTGCTATCGAAAATCCTCCGCTACCTTCAAGTTGGGTCAAAACTATAATAACTTGTCTATGTAAAGGAGGAACTGAGTCCACAGTTTTTAAAGTTCCACGTGTCGACACAACATTATAACTCTCTTGACAGTCACACTTTACATGAATCCACTTATTTTCGTGTCGATTTTCTACCATCACTACCAAACCCGCCCACCCCTTTGTCAAATAATACGCAGTCATACCCTCTCGTCCTTCGTGACGCTGCCCGCGCGCCAAGGTTAAAGAAATAATGGAGTCCGCCAAAATTTGAGATGGAGGACGCACTTGTTCTGCTATTAATTTCTTAGAACTGTGAATTGCTAAAATGTACCTGAAAAAATAAAATGTTTCAAACAATAAATTAAAATATACAAAAATATTTTTTAAGTTAATACACCGACAAAAAATTCTCAGGTATGCATAAAACTAAATTAGGATGACCATTAATAGAATTGTCCCTCTTTTAAACTTTGAGTTCACCTTGCATAACTTGCATAGAGCAAATTGTCCCGTTGTTTTGATTTTTGAGCATGCAATCAATAACATCAAAACAATCAAAAACATAATATATTATAAACTTTTTAAGGGAAAAAATATTTTTTCAAATACAGTAGAAGCTCGATTCTGCAAACACAAAAATCCAAAGGGAACACAAATGTCCAAACTAGCGCAAGTGTTCACACTAACGGGGGTGTAGAAAAACTAGTGTTTTGTGTATTGAAATAGATATTTTCGATACAAGTTAGGAAAACTAACATTTTTCGATCGTTGACGATCGAGGCCGAAGGCCGAGATCGTAAACCAAAGCTGAGAATAGAAAAAGTAGTTTTCCACGAGTATCAAACAATATTTTTTCTAATTATGTTTTAAAAAAAACCAATAACATTTCTCATTTCTCAAGAAAAAAGATAGTAGGCGTTTATACTTAGGGTATTCACACTCTCTTGTATATTTCGTTGTATTTATACACTCTAGTAAATATACACAAGTTTACTAGGGTGTATATGGTTGCATAGCTATTTCCCATAAGAGCAAATACACCCTGGGTGTTGTATTTCTAAATAGCCCTCGAACGTGTTTTTTCTACCGTTGTATTTGAAAACTAATATGGCGGACAACAGCTGATCAAGTGCAGAAGTATTTTCTACGTTTACAAATACTATTTTACAGTACAATACAATTTTTCTTTTTATGATTTTCTAGGCATTTTAATGTGTAAATCACTACTATTTTAAACATGTGCCGAAAGTAAAGTTAATAAAACAATTACATAAACAATAATTGTAAGGTTATGTATCACATATATTACATCAAATACAATTATTAATATCATAGGTGTGTTCACAGCTATGGTATTTGGCCGTTGTAAATATACAACGATGATAAATATACAAGGGAGTGTGAAATACCCTAAATATAAAATTTTTGTATTTTGCGGTTGGTAGCCCATTATAGACAGTAGGTAGGTCATAGATAGTAGCCATTACAACGTGAACAGGTAAGTAACCACGTTTTTTTTATGGTTATACAATTTGTGTTTTTAGAATACTAGCAAATATGTCAGATATGTCGGAGTGTTCGCATGTTGAGGAATCTACGGCGTTGGCGGTTGAAGCTCTAATTTCACAGAAATCCAAAGGAAAATATAATAAGACGTACCTGCAATTTAAAACGTGGTGCAAGAGGGGTACCTTGAGCACTCTGTGCAAAACAAACTACAAGTTGCTATTAAAATTTTAGGTGGCGGTGATGTTAATTTTGGAGTGTCCACGTTGAAAACTGATCCGGGCGCAGTTAACACTTTTAATAATTGTTCTAATGTAACCGCTAATGTATATTATAAATAAAGTAGATTAGAACTTTTTCTTTCTTTCCCGCACACTTTTCACTAGGGCGGAAAAGTAGTACTTTTCCACACACTTCTGAGTGTCAAAAAGTGACACTTTTTGAAACACAATTAGAAAAAGAATTACGTACTAACATTATGAAATAAAAATATTACAATGCCGTCACCACCTTGTATTTTGTCGACAATTAGACGAATTTCTTATGATTATGTAGATATGCATTTCTTTGAGTACCTTTACTTTATATTTAATCACGTACAAGTGATAAGAAGTGGGTAGGGTAGACATCAAGATATTTAATACACAACATTAACAATTGTTAAATTTTGCTGTTCACGTTATCGAGTTTAATAATGTTCATGTTACCGAGTAGTGATAGAAAACATTGGTGTTCACAGAATCAAGATGTTCATAAATTCGAATGTTCACGTTATCGAGCTTCTACTGTATTCTAATGATTGTTAAATTTGCTATGGACAAGAGAAAAAAGTCGTTCTCCCAAATAGCTTCTGTCCCATTTTTTATTTTACAAATCTGGTCACGCTAAACTAAACAAATGTTGAAAAAATCAGCAAACCTTGGATAAGCTTCAACATCTTCTAAACCAGTGTGCCAATGATTAAACGCCAAAGGTACCAAAATATATTCAGCCGGTTCAAGCATCTTGTTGCAGCCCACAAACCCACGAACTTGTCTCTTACTGTGTTCTACTAAACTTCCAATGTTGGAGGAATTGGGGCGCGCTTTAAAGAGGACAACACACAAATCCAACTGGGACCTTTGAGATTTTTCTGATTTTCTTTGACCTTCCTGCAAAAGAAAGTCAGTTTTAAATTTTGAAAATAAAAAGAATCCCTTTTTTTAATTTTTACCTGAAATAGTGTGAAATCCACTTCTGTAGGCTCCAAAATTGTTAATAAAATACAGGAAAGGTGTTGTTGCG
The DNA here is from genome assembly GCA_911387805.1 of Cantharis rustica. NCBI lineage: Eukaryota > Metazoa > Arthropoda > Insecta > Coleoptera > Cantharidae > Cantharis > Cantharis rustica. The sequence continues at coordinate 46,446,573 of OU426878.1, read as the reverse complement.
AGGCAAGAGGTGGCAAAGTGCCTGTAAGTCGAATTTCGTTCCAGCCACTTCTTGCCTTGCAAATGTCAATGCAATCAAAATATTTTAAAACGTCATTGAAAGAAATCCAGAAGGTTCCGTCGCTAGCGCCACCACCCGGCATCAATTCGTCCCTTAAAGTGGGAGTCCACTTGTCCGAGTCATCTGACCAATCGCCTGTCCAAACGTAGTGACCTGCAAAGATTTCGATGTTTTGAATAAGTTAAGTGAGGGTAGAATAATTTACCCCAAGGGTTCCTCAATTGGAGTAAGCGGTGTTCATCTACGTTACGTACATCCAACAAAGAGTAGGCGTGTCTAGGTCTTAAACCTCTTCTTTGGTATTCAACTTCGTCAACTTTCATGTTACCTCCACCACAGGAAGCTCCCATAAGAAAAAAGGCTTGGCGTGATGATAAAAGTCTAAAATTAATGAAAAATATCATTATTTTAAAATATTTTCCGACTTTGGTTTAAAATTTTTTTTTGAAAAAGTAATCAATTTCCAATAAAAACTGAAATTGGTTGTTGATTAGCCCGTTAAATTTATTTGCTATTAGAAAAAAAAGTCAATGTGTTTGTAAAAATTTCTGTTTAAAAAATAATACAGATTGCAAGCAAAAACTTTCACTTTTAAGATATTTTTACTTAATTTAATTCATAATTAAAATGCCTTTGAATTTAGACAATCGAAGATCCTAACGTAGTTTGTAGGCGATTCTATACTCTCAAAAAAAGAACTAAAACAGCAACAAAATCTTTATTTTCAGTGTTCTATGACCATATTTTATGAATCAGCTTTTATTATTTTTTTTAAGAGATCAAGGATCAATCTTCATCGATTTTTGAATATGTGATCAAATATCATAAAATAAAAAATTCGCACTGGCTAGAGAGCGATTTTAAGAAGTATAATTGTCCCCAAAATACGAATTTTCATAAAAAAGAGTTATTCGATTCAAATGAAACCAAAACACTCCATTTTATAACTATAATCAACATTTTTATTTCCAAGTTCTTCTATGCCAAAAAAAAAAATTCATCCCATCAAATTTTCAAAGCCCTGTCTACTTTTTCTCCATCTCAAAATATCACTGATATAAAAAATACTACTTTAGAATTTCCTCTATATTAAAAAATTGCAGTCGCTAGGTAGCTGGTACCAGTGACAAATCTGGACAAGCTACCTAACCTATTCAGCAGGTACCGGTAAGAATATTAAGATCCGGGGTAGTCTTTATATTTAGAATTTCAAATGTTTTTTAAAACAAGAATTTTTTTAAAAATAAAGCAATCGGTTAATCTTTTAATTAATGATAAAAACATTAATATGCCAGTTAGTGATAATTTAGACAGTTGGCGAGATTTTTATTAGTTCTTATCATGGATGTATTGTATTACACGGGGATGTATTAAGGTGATCTGACGGCCTATGCTTCTATCACATAGTAGTGGGTCTTGAACGTCCTCAGTGTGCGAGAGAGAGCCAGCGACAGAGATAGATAAATAGCTGCACGAAATTGCACAGTGCATAAGCGATGCACGCATTACGATAACACTTTTTAAACTAAAAGTTCATTAATTAACGTTTAAATTTTGGCAATGGCTCGAAGATACTGTTTCGCACCTAATTGCAACAGAGGGTATCGTAATGATAAAGATTCCCTGTTAAAAGTGCCTAAAAACAAATTAAAGGAGTGGAGTGCTTTAATTCCACATGCCCAAACAATTAGAAATAAATGACGTTTTGAGAGTCAAACAATATTACCAAAAGAATAAGCAAAGAACAAGCAAAAATTTAAAAAACATTCAGCCGTGGATAAAAAAAAATCAAGATTGCATAAGTCGTAATTCAATATTATGTTTATCATTAGTAGTTATCTAATTTTGTATTAATAATTTCAGCTTTTTAATAATTTGTTTTTCGTTTCTTATTTCTCAAAATTACATTAAATCTTGAAACTAATAATCGTTATATGATTATAATATGCCTATTAACTGCAGCGAGTTGTCTGTCTCTGTCTAGCATTGACAATGCTGTCCAGCATTGACGTTTGTAGGCCATGAAATTTGCGTTGTAAGCTCACCTCTTATATTATACATCCGTGGTTCTTATGGAATTTGTTGTAAAAATATGTTATATGTATTGTATATGTTGTATATCTTGAAACTTAGGGTGAGCTTTATTGTGTTTTAACAATTAACAAAATTAAACGTTTAATTCAAAGTTAAACCTAAGTGTAGTAGATACAAAATTATGGTGGACAAAACAAATTTGGATCTTATGACAATAATATAAAAGTTTTAATTGCAATTAAAGTAAGTAATGTGGACATAATTGTTGAAGATGGTCTGAGTGAGATGCATAAACATAAGTGATCCTCCCAACTACAAAGAAATGCAAAATCAGAAGGATTATACCACAATAATAAATTTTGCATACTTAAGGAATAGAGACAGGCACTGTGTTTCTGACTTATTAGTCGTCACGTATACAAGTTATTAACTCTTAATTATACAATGTTGGAGTCACCGGCTATACAGTAATAAGTAGGGGAGAGTTGTATAGGTTGGGATGCCGTATAAGTTGGGACAGCTGTATATCTGAAACATCATCAATATTGCCATACGAATTTCGCTTATCATCGATTTTGTCCTTGATGTTTGCAGGCACCAACACTAGCCAAAAAATCAAATCGTGAACGAAAGTCAATGAGCAAAATAAACAAATGGCTGCAAAAGAAAATGCCATACAAACTGCAAATCAGATTAAATAAAATAATTTTTTTTACTTATATTGTTTCTTTGAAACATGACGTTTCAACAAAATATTCTAATCATAATAATATCATGCAGTTTTACTTCATTTTTTGGCCTATTTATCAGATTTTTTAAAGTGTCCCAACTTATATGGTAATTTTATTTTTTACCAAAAAAGGTGTCTTCATTAAAATGATTATTATTTTTGACTCGATCGCAATATCAAATAACTTTCTATAGAAAACTTGTAACCAATGAATGAATTATTGGTTTATTTAAGTTAACATTATTCCCATCCGTTTAAAAATTACATATCAAAAACAGAATCCATCCCAACCTTTACGACATTCCTCTACTTCATAACAGATTACTTTACAAATGTTAAATGTGAACTCAAGTATTTCCTCTGAAAATAAACAAAAAGTATGATAGTGACCAAAAAAAACTCGAAGACTCGAAGACAGAAAACATAGATGGAGCAACGTTAATCATAATACTGAACTTGGCTCACGGTTATTCACAAATGGCTTTAATAGAAAACAATAAACGAAAAATAGCATTGATAAATACGATTAATTTTTGAATTAACAAACGTGACAAATAAGTTCAGTAAACTAATAAGTTTGACATCAGGTTCTTTGTAAAATCAAATTGCAATGTCCTACTTAGACAAAATAATAAATCCCACAAGAAATTGTGAAGATTGGATTAGTTTTCAAGCCCTTACAGCAAGCAAATTTTATATTGAAATTACGAAAATCTGAATTTGAACATAAAAAAGTTGAATATTTAAGATTTGATATTTTAGAAACAGAATTAAAACTAAAAAGAAGTAAAGTGATGATTTTTAAAATTTTAACTGTTTTCTTTAATTTTTATCATGTTGTGACCACTTACTGTGCCCAAATTAAATCTGTGTCAAGCTCATCTTCAGCAGGAGCCGGCATTGATGATGATTGAAGTGGGATACTTTCACATGGTGCTCCTGTTAATGTTGCCAAACCTTCAATTGCTCTCCCCGAAACCAGAGCTTCGTAACAACCATGGATTTTTGCCACAGCTTTTTCAATCAACGGCACCCACAATTGCTTTCTTTTTGCCTAAAAAATCAGCAAATATAAAAAAGAACGAAATTAGATAGCATTTAACTAAATACCTGTGAATAAAATAAGTGATGTTTTTTATCACAAGGAAAGAAGTCATCCACCAAAACCGTGGTCCAATTTCCATCTTTACACAGTCGAACCTGATAAACACCTTGCTGACAAAACTGGTGGGTAATGATCACAGAACGAATCAAGTCTTCTCTCTCTGCTAGAACAGCTAAGGCGCTAAGAAGCCAACAGTTACCCAATACACCTAGAATTTACACTTTTATTAACGAAATCAACATTTTTTATATTACCTTGTGAAATATCCGATGGTAATGGTTTTCTAAATACCGCCCATTGCAAACTTCTATCACTTTCGTCGACTACTACATCGCGCACCCGCTTCCACTTAACAAATTGTGCATCTTTATTGTCGTTGGGTGAATAATATAAACTAGAAGGAGCTGGCGGAAACGTCTCGTCAACGTAGCACTGTTTTTTTAATTTACAATAACGCACTATATAGTTCCAATGCTTGTTAGCCAACTCTTCCTGTGTTAATCGAATCGGTTGTTCCGGTGGAATGTCTGAAACGCTGCCGCGTAAATTTAAGCACATATCACATATAACTTGAGATCGGGCGTTTTCAAAAGTGCAAATTAAACATTGCCAAGGTTTAATTTGGTACGAGGAATCGCCGTTCGAATTTGCGGCGCCTAAAAAAGTCAAGTCAAAACTTAAATTTTAAAGGTAGTAAAAGGTAAACTTACAGTATGCAACGTTTGACGTCAAATTGATCAAGTCCTTGTGTTTGTTAACTTGTTTTTGTTCACGGTTGACTTTAGCATAAACTGCACTCGTACTGTGTCTCTTGGTTCCATGCCTGGGTGATGGACTTCGAGGTATTACCGAATTTTTCACAGCCTTACACGCAATACATGCAGTTAAAGTTAACGCATTTTTTAATGTACACTTCGGACATGTCCAAAATTCTCCCCTACGCAAGGTCATGTCATTGGTCACCGATAGAGAGCGCAGTTTTGATCCACAACAAGCTTCACATGTCAAGGAAATACTACGATTTACCAAGGTGCATTTCTTACATGTCCAATTTTGATCATCTACAAAACAAAAAAAAAGAAATTTAATTACAAGGTCAAGAAGTTCTATAAAAACTAATTTTAAAAGTTCCATTAAAAAATATAAACCCACCAAATAGAGCTCAGTATTTTGAGAATAAAAAATATGAATTATTTATAAAAGAAATTCATATGCAAATGCAAATAAAAAGTTTCATATACAGTAATACCTGGACTTGCGATTTTTAATCTTTTCGCAATTCGTTTGTTTTTGAGCGCCTACGAGTGTTCCATCTATTTCATGTAACAATATGTTACTAATTATATTAAAATATGTAGTCTTTCTTTTTATTGTAAGTGCATTTGATTGTGCAGTTGAGATCTCAATAAATTGCAGTTCACCTAATTTGAGTTGGCATTCATACTTATTTTAATATCAATTTTGGAATAAGAACAAAAGTAATTTTAGCTATCAATCTGTTTGTAAAGCATTTTATGAACCATCCTGTAATCTCACGTTACAAACATAGAACTGAACAAGTGTTAGAACTTTGATATTCATAAGTATAGTATAATTGAGATCCCTGAAACAACTATGATGTCTGATGTTCTGGATCTTTTATTAGCCCATTATAAACAGTACTATTTTTATTCGATGAATGAGTTTTTATTTATTTTGGTAAGACTGAATTCCTGAACAGAGCATGACTCTTGCTCACCGTCAGAGAGTAGTTGTTGAAAGATAGGAAACTGAAACTTGTCACGTGAAAATGCTATTCGGTAAATATTTGAGAATTCCTCCATAACAGTCGGGTAGTTAATAAAAGAGAAAAAATTAAAGCATGTTATATAAATTAACCAAATTTTATCTCATTAGAAAACGAGAAGATCTATTTGATTTATAAAAATTAGAATTCCCCTTCGTCTTGTCTGTCACTTACCGTTAACTTCTTCAAAGTCGTCTTCTAAATCTTGGTCTAAAGTTGCGATGGGAACTTGTAAAGTCGTGGTTTTAATCGGCCTAGAAAAAAAAGATGTTGAGAATGTAAATAAAGCAGCACAGAGCTCTTAAGAGCGCTAACTTACAGAGATGCAGAAACACCGGCACTGCTACTGCTATCATCAGTTACGGTTATTGTACAAGGTTGAGAGCGTGGGCTCTTACAAATGTCGCAGTTATTGGCATACAATGCGTTATAAGCATACGAGCACTGTCGACACGTCCAACGCCTCTCTTTCATGTTATTAAAACTAACGGACTCCTTCAAAACCTTTAAACTAAAATATATTTAAATTAAATCACCTTCCCTATAGGTTAACAATTTTGATTTGTTTTCTTACATCTCCTCATGTTTTTTTGCATCAAAAGTACATTTTGTTTTGTTTTGAGCATCAATAATACTTTGATTTTCATAAATGTGCTGTTTTCTGGCCGTTCCGTCAGGTTCACTCATTCCAATATATGTATAAATAGTTTTATCGTTTGTGGTCACATCATTGGATGCAATATCACCAGTGCTTTTGCTTGATAATATATTACAGTTATTAGACATTTCGTTAACGCGCGATGATTGAATGTCCGTCATAGATGTGCTGGATTTCGGAAACGTTGCGACTTCGAGCGTATCGCTACCCAAACTTCGCCTATTAAAATTCGGTGTGTTCATTTGTTTTATATTTTGGTTTGAAAATTCGCTTATCGAACGCCTGTAAGGTGGTTTTTGTTGCATCACAATTTGACTGGGCTGTCTTAAAGCTTCATTGTCTGCCCAATTGTCAACCTGAAAATTAAACAAACATTAGAAACTTGCATAATTGTTCAAATAAAAAGTGGGGATTTTGGAGGTAACTGTCTTACTTTGACAAGTAATTTATTGCTAATTAATTTTTAATTTACCGTGATACCCCATGATTAAGTAATTAATCTATTTTTTCATAATGCCCAAAAGCATTTATTATCAATTTACTGCCAACTTTTCGATCTTATCAATTATTTATATCAGGAACAAATAATAACAGTACCTAGTATTAAATGAAAAACTGATATCTCACATTTTCGATTTTCTTCAATATTGATAGTTACGATGTTTCAATAATTCTAATAAATAATGCAATCCTGCTGCAGCTTGGAAAAATTACGTGGCTATAAACCAAGTAGTATATTTTCATATAAAGAAATAAAAAATTAATTAAAATCTAATTTATTTCATAAGCTGTCAGCAGTTTACTGTCTGTTTCTGATATGTTTAATACATTTTCTTGGATCATTGAATAATTTTTATTTATATTTAATGAATAAAAATATTTAGACATACACTTTTTTCCTGACAATAGATTTAGATTTATGTGTAACGGATCATATTTGATTACCACTCTGCTACATAAATAAATTCATTGATTACTTATTTTTGTATTCAAAATTCTTCCTTAATGTAAGTAAAAGGTGAGTGCTGTATTAGTTATTATTAGATATCGACGTTATTTATTCAGAATAAAAAATATTTGAGACACAAATTATAAGTCGTTAAAAAATTAAGTATTTAAAGGTTAATGGAACAATCAATTTAATGAAATTAAGAAAATATATATTTCCAAACATTTTTAGAATTATTTCATAGAAATATTTCGTGTAATTTGAAATTATTTAAAAAACAGTGGAAATTTTCTGAACCATCATTGGTAATGGCCCGGCATAATCGCGGTTTTGTTAAAAACTAAAATAAAAAAAAAAGTTTGGTATGACTCAACGATTATCCGCTATACTGTTTCATTATTATGGTAATATATTTATAGATAATAAATTAATTTAAAATATTCCAGAAATGAAAATGAAACTTTTGTAAAAGAATGAATGAACAGCCCGGCGATCAAAGGTAAAGGGCAAACAAAGCCCCTACATTACGGTTATTGAATTTCGATTTATTTATTTATTGATAAGAATGCAAAAACATTCGTATTTATAAAGTCGATATACCGTGTTTGTTGCGAGAATGTCAACTAGTTTAACCAAATTTGTTCCATAATAATTTTTGCAATTATTATAACGGGGCTAATAAATTAAACCAAAGACCTGGCATTTAAGTGCGTCAATTAGGCTCGGCAAACCTCCGAGGTCGATTTTTTTCAATTATCTTAAAATTCTATTACACGATTAAATCTGCTTTCTTTGTGCAACCTTTAGTTTTTGTTTGTACCTTTATAGTTTTCAAGATAGTGATGATGTGTATGAATCTTGATTGGATTAACAAGATTAGCCGTTTTTTAAATTAATGGATTTTGAAATCTGTTAATATTGAGTTTATAAATTGCAAAAATAAAGTAATAGCTGTTCAGAGAGTTCAGAAAACCTAAGCTAGATCAAGTTTATTATTTTGTATTTTTTTAAATTATTATTTTAGGTTTAAAACTTAATCCTATTATTATAAAATAAACAGTACCAATATATACTTGTCATTTATAGTTTTCTTGGACTATTTTATTAGTGTTAACCCATATAAAAATTCTAAGAATTATGACACAATTGTGGTGTAAAAATTCTTTAAATTAACAGAGGTATTAGGATGTTAAAAATGAAATTGTGACGTCACACTGAACAAATTTAAATCTGCGGGTACGGTTTAATTTGTAAAAAAACTAATTTGGCCTTTCTAAATGGAAGATTGTAGTTTAAAGCTACTAAGTAGCTTTGGAATACGCGTCAGAAAAAATAATACTAATTATAATTATAAAAAATTTAAATCAAATTTACAATAACTAGCAAATTCTAAATTTACAATACGAATTAGTTTATATTGTTGTATATTCTTTTATATACTTAGAGATACAAAATGTGTCAAGAATCTGTAAAATTTTATTTTTAATCTAAGATTTCTTATTTCATTTTGTTTTGTAAAGCGTTAGCAAGAGGTTATAGCAGAAAACTGCTCAACCGTAGTTGTTGGTTTGATCCTCAACCAAAATTTGTATAGTATAATATAACAAAATATTTATTTTATATATAAGAATAAAACGGAAGCTATGGAGAATTGTTGATTGAAAGATAAAAAAAGATTACGAAAGGAACCGAATAGGGAATGGAATGATAATCAGTAGCTTGAAATTTAGTTGGATATTGTTACAAGTTTCGAAAATATTTAATTTAGAAAAGATTCGAGGAACGAAGTTGATAACGGAGCATAAGCAAAATTTCGATTTGAATAAAATGAAAATTAAAATTTTTAACTGGAAAATTTTCTGAAGATTAATTTGGACATTATAAAATGTATTGGGATAATAAAAATCATTTCGGTACATTTTCAAAACAATAATTTAACAGTCATGATTATAAATAAACAAACTGAACAAAAAATTAAAATAATAAATTTTAATTGTTAAGTAATGTTTGTAAGTAAATTAATTAAAAAAAGTAAAATAATGTTAAATAAATTAATGTTTAATAGTTTCTTTCCTCAGTAAAATAACTAATCAGAGTTTACCAAAGTTATCTAATTAAAATTCAATGAGTCATTAGGTAATCTGGCTTCATTGTCTGAAATCTAATATAAAATACCACCTTTACTTGTTTAAATTAAATGGTATTCAACTAATTATTTAAATGACGGTCTGCTAAGCAAGACCATTTCATTTAGTGCAAATGGTTTTTCACCGGTGTGAATTATTTTTCATAAAGTAGTACGGTAACAGAAATTGCGGTATAAATCTCGTCTTGCTATGCAATAAACGAGATCTTCAAGTCAGATGATATAGAACCGGCACTCTATACAGCTACAGTATTCGAAAAACAGGAAAATGGTTTGTCGACTTGCTAAGCTGAATAAAATATTTGTTTATTTACTTGAAGCAAATCACACATTTGAAATGATCTCTACGCAGATACGTTTCTGAAGAGTTGTCAGCAAGAAGCAGACAAAACTCAAGTTTTTATTGAAATGTCCTCTATAAATTTTAAAATTTGAAAATATTTGAAAGATTTGGATGAGATTGTGCTATAAATGTGTGGAAATATGAAGTAAGATTTGGGAGAATGTATGGAAAATATGAAAAAATAAACATGTAAACATGTCAACAAGACATGGTGACCGCTAATCAGTTAATTTCATTAAATATCTACTTTAGTATTTCTAGTAAAAAAATGACTTACAAGTCAACATTTTAAAAATTCTCATAACAAAACTGGAAAATATAAGATGACTTGGATTGACCATTCATTTGGGACTCACTCAGCGTTTAGTTACTAGCCACAAATAAAACATGAACAGTTGGATAAAATAGCTTAGTTATCGGTCGACTCACTCACCCGATTGATTAGTTCATCGGTGGGCAAATCAGTCGAACATGACCATTGTAAATGCATGTAAATTACATACATTACATGATCTAAACATAACTAACAGCTGATTATTATCAACCACAAAACATGTGACGTCTTGTTACCACAATCACAGCCACGATTGTTACTCGTGGCGAGACGTCATGATTTAAATTTACCCCTCAATTATTCTCCCATTCAATGCTAGATTAAATTTGATTATGAAATCATTTAGCAATTAATAAAAAAAAACTCGCCCTTAGATAAATAAATTATATAACTAAAATATTCATATTATTTGTGTAGGTATAAAAACATAATAAACCAGTCAACGAAAGATTGAACCGCCACCGCGGTTGTTTTGGAGGTTAAATTTATTCAACAACAAATCATATTTTACGTGCGAGAGATTTGAATTCGCAGAGAAATGAAGTTAAAATGAAATTATGCAAATAAAATTAAAAAATCTGAAAGCGTTCTTTAATAATGCCATAATTTAAAAAATAATTTGTGCATTTCTTATAATAAGTTGTCATGCTCACCTTGAAGACTTCACATCAATAACAAAACTAATTATTCCTACTTGTCTAAACTAAACACCAAAATTAATTATCTAAATACTAGACTTCGTGAAATTAAACGTCAAACAATTTATAATAATGTAACCTAAACGGTTTAGTTTCAAATTTTTTAGGTTAACCGCTGTAGTGACCTCTATTAATTAATGTAACAACTAACTTAAAATAAAACCCGCGCTATTCGTATTTTATAATTATTTAATCCTAATTTATGTAAAATTACACGAAAATTTAAATAATCGAACCAATTACCACCAATCTTGAAAACTGTGTACGTACAAAAATTAAAGAAAAGTCTAATTTATTCATAGGTGCATTGCGTAAATTTAAAACTAGGATTCGGAGAGTCAAACTTAATTATAATCTCTAAGCAACGTTCTAATAAGTAAATTAAGTTTTGTTTTCGTGCTTGTTTACCAGATGTTTCAAGATTGGTGGTGACTAGCGATTATTTAAATTTTTGTACATAGCATTTTGAAAGTAAATTAACGGCCTCCCATTAAAAATAAAAATTACCCCCAAGAAGTTTTTAATAATTTTTTACCTTGAGTTCGAAGATTCTACTCAAGCAAAAATATGAAATACACCTGATGTGACACTCATCTGAAATTCGTATAGGGTTTCCTTAACCCTTTTCCATAGCAACCTAACTGTTGAGATTTTCAATCGGTGTAATACACGAAAACAAACAGATTGGCTGATGGACTATTTTATAATATACAAAGTCGGCCCTAATAATAAATTATAAAGCGAGGCAAATTAGTTTATCAGATAAATTTATTATTTTAATAAATCGGTTATAAATGGCATTACCATGTATTATAACAGTTTGCACTCTCTATTGCCATCAATTTTGATAGTAGAGCAAATTATATTGAAGTTAGAAAATTATACGCTCGCGTACATATTATACTCGACTACTGACAGGAACACTACTTTCGCTACCGCTGTACATTATACGGATAAAAGGTAATAATGTAAACTCATAATACTTCCATAAAAAGCAGTGTCAAAACAACAATAGCACCGTAAATAAGATATAAACAGAACATTGTATATTTTATTGACTGGTGTCAGAACAACCCACAATCTTTTAACTTATTAGACTTGAAAATCATTTAATCAGTGCTTCTCAAACTATATTATTAAAATTTTTATTAAGAAATAAAAAAATTCTTTTTTATCCCAATTGTATGCCAAGACATCTACTACGGGCATTTATCAGTTCGGTAGGCATTCAAATGAGATATGTTCTAGTCGGGTGCTAACCTGGCATGAACAAATCATCAATTCAAAATAACCTAAACGGATAACATGTTTTGATTTATTCACGTTTTTACTATATGTTCATCTTCATCATCATATATGTATATGATACTTCAAACATAACCCTAACCATCAAGGAGCAACCACTAACTAACAGACATAGATAAAAATCTCTCTCTTTATCTATGCTAACAGACTAATAAAACAGTTCTTGGGGAGGGGTGAGGGGGGGAGATTAAAATAATTTCCAGGTTAACCGATTGTGGTACCTCTAGTTTTAAGTAGCTAGAAGTTTACTTATGCCCCACTTAAATCTTATTCAAACCAATGGACAAAGGAAATTAGTGGCACTTAACGATTTAAAGATCGCTTAATACTTTAAATATTAGTGGTGCAAATGGCCATTAGACACTGCGTTATTATGTCGATATTAATGTTAAATACAAGACATAAAATTTAATAGTAATAAAATAGGTAGCCTACTTACTTTTAATTTTAAATTGTTGGAAACTTATATTTTATTTACAGTTGACAAAAAGGGTACGTACCTACCTAATCTATTTTAAATGCGTTCATGTTACAAGAAAACTGAAAGTTGTGGCGATCAATTTATGTAAATTATAATTTCCACTTAAATAATCAAGCCAAATTATTGATCAAATGATTGAAATCTAATACGAAATACATTTGTCATAATTTATTATTAGAATAATCAAATTACAATAAATACCAATCCCAAATTTTTTTTTCAGAATTCAGAATAATTAAAAACTAAAAGAATGATACTTATTACTTATGAAGTAATTGCGAAATCCATGTTCTTGTCGCACCATAAAATTCTCTCCGGTATGCATTCATCAAAATTACTTTTTTTAAAGCCTACTTTTAATGATAACAAATTAATTTTTTTATTACCTATCTAATAAATTCTGGCAAGTTTTTATTTATCAAATCAGTGCAATAAACAAGCATGGATTAAAATATTATACATTGCTGGTTAATTCGGCGCGTATTATAGTCGGAAATGTCAGCATAAACATTATAAATAATTCAAAATTATTATCGCGATGAAATTTACGTGAATTAAAATTTCTATATCAACCTTTTAATAATGCAGTGTAAAACCGCACAAACATGCAATAAAATAACTGAAATACGGAAAAATTTAATTTTAAAAAAGGTGAGTTATGTTGCGTTATGAACGCAGGCCAAGTTAGGTTTTTATAAAACGCTCTATATTTAGCTTGTTCATTATACTTAACAGCTCGCAGTTTTCAACCGCCTCATAGACTTCAGAAAATCAGAATATATCTTCTAAACACTTTAGGTACCCGTCTAAAAACACCTATAGTGTTCAGTCTATGGGGGGCGGGGGAGGCGAGTGCTCTCATGACCGTCGTGACGCTACGCCATTGCTAACGTATGATTTCGAAAGCCTGGCTTCAAAGTATTCTTTAGTTTTTGCTATGATCACCTTTACTTTCAAACATTATTCGAAGAACAGAAAAACAAAAACTAAAACAATGTGGAATAAGCTATTTAACCATAAGGTTCCAAAAAACGTCATACGAAGCTCTCCGAATTAAAATTGTGTTGAGAGTGGAATACCACAAGATTCAACGTTGGGTTCGGTGTTATTTAAAATACATTAATGACATAAATGAAGGAGTTAAAGAAACACAAACTTTGACACAAATCCAAATAGTGTTAGTTTATTGGTCGAAGTAATTAGATCATATTTTTGAAATAATGCAGCTGTAGAAATTGTGAATCGCAAGGTAACAATGTCATAATATTCTTTTTATCTGAATGTAAATCAAGTTAAAAAATCAATTTGTTTGACAACTAGACATGCATTAGCACTATCCATCGCAAAGCGTGCATTACATCAAGTCATTTAAAACATATATTTAAATTTTAGCCTCGAACTATAAAGAAAATAAAAAATATAAATTATCGAGCCAAATTTGTAGAATTAAACATCCTGACTATAATTATTACTAAAATGTTTAATATTATTTAAAAAAAAACTACATACAACATTTTAAGCAGAAGTGGCATTCTAGAAATCCTAGTTTAAAAAAAATGCAGACTTGTTCGTCCGTGACTCCGTTACAATTTTATGAATATTTCTGGGAGTTAGATAAAGAAAAATATGTTCAGTGGCATAAAATTAAAGTATTACCGAATAACTTTGATTAAACATTTGAATTTTTCACAAACTTTTTTTTTTATTTATACATTATCAATCTATATTACATAAATAAGTCGTCTTTACCTTTTCATATACTATTTCAATTTGATTACTACCTCTAGATTATCTTTTTAAAGACAATGAACATATTCAATCATGTATAAAACGAAAATACCTAAATAAATTAAGCATTTTATAAGATGGATTTCTGCTAATATTCGTCCTTTCAACAAATCAACATCAACATAATTGTTTGTGCTTTGCAATTCATTTTGCTTTTTTAAAAAAATATATATAATATATTGTGTTCCAACTTTATCCCTTATGCAAGATTATTTAGTAGAGTAAACAAGGTATATTCCTGTCAAAGTCAAACCTTTAATATCTAAACGTATAGCGAATATAATTAATTAATTTTGGCAAGAATACTTCTTTCTTCCCACCAAATATATTCTATTCTATTCTTATGTAAGGTATCGACCGCCACGTAATTAATAAATGTTCTTCGACTTCTTCGTGTTTCAGCTTACATCGTTTTTTTCTACTAAACATTAACCAAACTGAGAAACGATAGGTTCTAAAAAAACTTAAGAAAATCAACTCTATTTTGTATTACTTTCTAAAAAACACAAACAAAATTATTCTCATTGGTCACTGACATTCACAAAAAATTGAGCTGAAAGGCGAAATCGATGACAGAATCAACTTTAATAAAGAAAAATTTACTTTAAGACCCTGAATTTCATAAAAATCTTAGCTTTATATAGGGTCCGTTGTCTCCTTTGTGAAAACGAGAGCAATTGAAGGGGTAAGTGGATAGAGGCGTTAGCTGACTTGAACGAAAAAAAGCTTTTATTTGATAAATAATGGCGATAGAGTACTAAGCACCTTCAAGAAAAATATAAAAGCATTTTTTTCAGTTGGTTGACGATATAATGAATTAATAAAGCAGTTTTGCGATTTATTACTAGTTTCAGTGGATAGTAAGATATTATAATATGTTGTTAATATTATTTTACTTTAAAAGTTACTTCTCAGTTTAAAAATATTTTGAATCACACTCATTTTCATTCCACTGGGCGTTATGTGATGTTAGAATTTACATGTTCAATGGGTATTTAATATTTTGTCGTGATCAAGATGCGATAATGTAGAAGAGTATTGAATTTCTCGGATACTAATTTCAGTTTCCTGTAAAATTGAATACTGCTGTATCCACTAACTTAATTATTAAAATTTTGATTTCAAATAGAAAGAAATAAGAAATATTTATTTTTATTTCTCATCTTCGTAAGAGTACCTTCGAATATTATGATGAGTTATATGTAAATATGTTTCGAGAGGTTTATTTTTAGAAGATTACAAAAATCAAAGCTGTTGAGAACGAAACCATTGAAACGTAAAAGAAAATATTCCATTCAAGCAAAATCATTTTGCTTTTATCTTTTAAAAATCTTTAGATCTTTTTCAATTTTATTACTTTAGATTTCGAATTTTTGCTTTGTTAGATTAATCCGGGCATGCGCAGTTGTATAATATGTTCAAGTTTGAGTATTTTTCTACATTTAAAAAGTAAATAATACCAAAATATCAAAATTGCTAATAGTAGCTTTATTGTTAAAATTCATAATGACACAATTGATTTAATTATAATCAAACTTGATCAACATTATGTTTAGTATAATCCTGAAACTTTTGAAACTGAAAAATTCTGATAATTTAGAAACTATACAATGAACTTATTTCATAGATAGAATGAAATATTATTTCATTAAAGTAACGAAAGTAGGTTCATAGCTTTAATGAACTATGATAGGTTGAGAATCTATATTATAAACTACCCTAAACATTGTCTATTTGTGCTGAAGTTCTGGCTTAATGATTTAGTGTTAATATTACTATCAGAAACTAATTTAATTAAATAACTAGTAAATAAAATGATTTGCTTTAAACCTTCTCGTTATTGCTACGTTCTATTTACTGAAAATCGAACATAATCTAACCTCGATTGAAGGGAAGTTAGACTTTGTGCTTGTTTTATGATTTAGTTTGGGTTAACCAATGAAATACGCTGAAAAGCTGTTTTTTATGAAATACCATTGGTTTAACTATTAAGCATAAGGTAGGTTCGAACCAATCTAAGTTCATAACTTTATTTATTAAGTTCACATGTCACTGTGTGTCAGAATTAATTTAAAATCTGTCAAACTGAAGTTAGATTAGCTAACTAAATAAAGTCAAACTAAGTTTAGTTGAAAATAGAACGCAGCATTTTTAATTAAAATGTTACCAAATTCAAAACAGCAGAAACTAACAACCAAATTAAATTTAATTCTTTTATAATTCAACATTAATAACAAGCCGGCTATGGCCTGCGGTTTCGGTTCGATTCCGTTCGATTACGCATACAAAGAATAATAATTTATCAATCAATTGTCAAGGTAATTTGAAATTTTGCATAATATATAATACAATTAGAAGGTGGCGAAAATAAGAGATTTTTTGTTTTCAGCGTAGTTGAGCTTGCTGAGAATTTACCTGTGACCAGATGAGAAACGTCTTCAAGCAAATAACAAAATCTTATCAAAATTTAATTAATGTTATATTAATATAATTTTGTATTGTAATTTTCATTGATTGTTGTGTATAATATGGTTTATTGTGTGCATTTGTTAATTTAATTAGTAGTTTGTAATTTATATAATCAGAACAAAATTAATGTTGTAATTTCGAAAGTTATTTTTATTTTTTCCGGTAGTGTTTTATTGATCACATCTTGAAAATTTTTAATCACAAATTGAAGCACGGGGCTGGAAGTTAGTAAATGCTTTATGCATCATTAATTTTTGCACCCACGGTCAAACATTTTCCTGCAAGCAGTGTAGTCTCGAATAATTTATTACTTAATAGCGATATAGGTAAGTGGGAGTATTTAAGATAATTTGACAATCCAGATACAAAAATTAAAATATATTTCAGTGCAATGCCATCTTATCCAGCAAATATTGCAAAATATTTTTAAAAAAATCAATGTAGAAAGTCTTCTGTTCGTTCCTATTGTCTATGTTGGGAACATATAATGGAGAACATCACAATATATGGAAGTGCAATTCGGTAGAAGTATTTCAACAGTAAATTTGAAAACAGATAATAAAATACACCTATTCCCCGATTTACACGGTTTTTAAAATATGAGATTAAAACAAAAAATGTCTGCAGACATTTTTTAATTTCGTTCGGTTAGTAACATTGGCGCCTATATTTCTAGTAATTTTTTAATTCTGACTTCCATTTATTCTAAAGCGACTGTCTTCCTCGCGTGTATAACGTTCGGGATTGCGGAGTTATGTAAGCTTTCAAAAACCTAATCGAGATGTCAGATAGAGACGCTTAAGTGACTTTGAATTGCTCGTCTCAGTGGATTGATTTTAGTATTAATTAGAGTTAATTTTAAGAATCACTTATCATCTATTTCTTCAGCTGAAAAGAAACTGTCTTATTCTGTAAGCCAAGGTTAGTTTGAAAGATTTAAACAAGGACATTATTTACAAAATCTAAAATTGTGAGGTCAACACAGCATCTGCTGATTCAGATGTAACACAATAATATTTGGCAAAATGTGCTCAAATTATAACCGCTAATTCCTAGACTCCTGGCCAGATCTTCAATGCTGATAAGTCCCGGTTATTTTGGAAAAAATGCCAGAAAGCAGCGAAAAATCGTTTAACAGTTCTTTTTTGGAGCAACGATTCCGACAATCATTTAATGAAACCATTAAAAACCAAATAAAAAACGCCACGCTCGCGCATTTAAAGAAATAAACAACCTTCCTCTTTATTGGATGGCCAATAAGAAGTCCTGGGTTACTATTACTACACTTTTCATAATTTTTTGTCCCAAACATCAAAAGATATTTAAGTAAAAAGGGGTTGCTTTTAATGTGCATCTATTAATTAATAAAAAGACCATCCTCAAGATTTACAATACGAAACTGTGCAAGTTGTATTTTTGCCCAATACCACTTTTTTATTGCAGTCGTTAGATTAAGAGATAATTTCGACTTTTAAGGCACTGTACATCAAGGAAACCTTCGGGTATATTTTAGAACAAATGGAAAATGATGAATCTTTCCCAATTATGGATGCTTGAAATAAATTTACAATCTTAGATTATGTTGAGAACATTCAGTAGTTTATAGTGAGAAATTCGCCAACTTCAGCGCTCAAGCGGTAAGACTATGCATATAGGACCATGGATGTATAATATAAGAGGTGAGCTTACAACGCAAATTTCATGGCCTACCAAAGTCCCCGTGAATGCTAGACAGAGACAGACAACGCGCTATAGTTAATACTAGTGGTCTTATGGAGTAATATCGGAAATATTATTTTAGAGACTCACAAGAAATAAACAAACAACTTAATAACAAATTATTTATTTAATTATAGTATTAGGTACAATTATAAACAATATTAGGTATATATTTTGAACTAGCAAGTTAATAAGTGTACAATAAAAAGATATGAAATGTAATAATTTTATTAAATTCGGAATAACTAAATTAGTAGCATATTATAATCATATAACGATTATTAGTTTCAAGATTTAATATAATTTTGAGAACAAACGAAAAACAAATTATTAAAGAGCTAAAATTATTAATACGAAATTAGATAACTAGTGATAAACATAATATTGAATTACGACTTATGCAATTTTGATTTTTTTTTATCGACGGCTGAATGTTTTTTAAATTTTCCTTGTTCTTGTCGGTAATATTGTTTGACTCTCAAAACGTCATTTATTTCTAATTGTTTGTCCGCACGTGAAATCAAAGCACTCCAATCTTTTAACTTGTTTTTAGGCACTTTAAACAGGGAAGCTTTGTGTTTATTATTAGGATACCCGCTGTTGCAATTAGGTGCAAAATAGCATCTTCGAGCCATTGCCAAAATTTAAACGATAATGAATGACTTTTAGTTTAAAAAGCGTATTGTAATGCGCGCATCGCATATGTACTGTGCAATTTCGTGTAGCTATTTATCTATCTCTGTCGCTAGCTCTCTCTCGCACACTGAGGACTTTCGAGACCCACTACTATGTGATAGAAGCATGGGCCGTCAGATCACCTTAATAATTATACATCCGTGTATAGGACAGTCCACTATGTGAGCTCGAGGTAGGAGCAGTAACATAAATTTCGTTAAAAAATAATAGTTTTACTGAAAAAAAAATAATAAGGGTAATAATGGGATAATGATGTCACGTTGTACTTTTGTTGTAGTTTCGTAAATTTAACCTATAATTTATTTAATCTATAAAATTATTAAATCTTGTCTCAAGAATCTCAAAAAAAAAGTCAAAGAATTACGAAACATTAAGGGAGTCATACAATTCTACGAAGTTTACAAAGTACGACATCTACGAACTTACAAAGTGAAAGGAATACCCATTGAAACGTTTAATCCGGCTCGAAGGACCATATGTTAGAAACATTCAAATAGTTTATAGTAAGAGAGAGAGTTATCGTCAAATTCAAGCGATCGAGCGGTAAAACTATGCATATAGGACAGTCCACTATGTAAGCTCGAGATATGAACAGTGAAATAAACATCTTAAGCTTTTTAAACTTTTTCTAGTTGAACCATTTACTACAAAATGTCAAATAATTATAGAAAAGCAAATTCCTAGCAGTGATGTGAGCCCTATGTACTACAGCCGAAAGATATGTACGTATAACTTAACAAGTCACGAAATAGCTCCACCAAATAACGCATTCTGCTATTCGTAGACTGAGCTCAATGGTAAACGAGGTAGGGTTACTGTCAGAATTTCCTCATCACAAATTTCAAAATTTCAATTGCACTATAGGAAAGAGGACAATTTTCTGTGTATAATGCAACAAAAATTTTTTTGGATTATCCATTAGTTTTCGAAAAAACGGCATTTTAAAGTTATTAAAAGTAGGTAGTTGTAACCCGATACACCCCGTTGCAACGTGTCGAGCCACGGTCAACTGGCACGTTCCGTTCCTATTCTTCATTTTGTTGACGGTACGAGTGCTTTAATACACTCTTAATGTTATTGTCATTCGTGATCGACACCCGTACGAGTTCTATGGCTTCGAGTTCCACCCTTGGCGAGTTCTGTCATTTTTCAGGGATTTTTTAAAATTTTTTTGCCTTACACAAAAATCGCTAATCATGCAGCCGTGTTAAAAGGTGTATCTAAAATACATGTAAATTTAAATTTTTCAAATTCGATTTTTTCGAGAACTAATTTATAATCCAACAAAATTTTTGTTCTAGAATGCTCAGAAAAGTGTCCTCTTTCCTATAGTGTAGTTGAAATTTTGAAATTCGTGATGAGGTTTTTCTGACAGTTCCCCGAGGTAGTTTAGAAATTGGCACTTGTTTACACAATCTTATTAATCAGTTTTCTGATGACGTTACAGAAATGTCTTTATTCACAATCAGTTAATAATCGACACATCTCTGACTTTTAAAAAGTTAGGAAGCAGTTTATTATTTACTTTCACTTGACAACCAATCAGAAAGCTATTTTGTTTTACTACCCAACCTTAGGGTGGGAAGTGATCACTTCCCGACCTGCAATGCCGCATTGCCGGTAGGCAAAAAATGGAACTAACAAAAAATGTGCATTAATAAAATGAAATTTGATGATCTTTAATTATTTAAAAACTGATTGTGAATAAAATTATATACATACCTCGGTGTCAAGCTTCATTCCAGCCTCGCGCTTACAGTTGATTCGGCGCTTCGTGCCTCAGTCAACTAACTTAGCGCTCGGCTGTAATAAAGCATTTTCCACCTCGGCACGTAATATACTATTGTTTTCTATACCTGTAGTAGAAAAAACAGAAACCAAAACATATGTTCTTTATTTCTGTACGTAGTCCAACAACATCCTAATATAGTAAACTATAGAACATACATTTCTTGAAAGTGGCCATAGTTACATGGAGGTGGACAGTAAGTATAGAGCAATTGAAAAGACTGGGAAGAATGTGCCAGTTTATACTCTTTAAGACTGGCTTACAATTTTTCGTATCGCTAGAACAAGTCGGTCAAAAAAAAAAACCCTGCATTCCTACAACCCTACACTCAAATTTTCAGATTTTTTAGATTTGGATAAGTTGTCAAAACTTACCATAAGAAACAAAACAAAGAACAATAAAGAAGGTGGTAGTCAATTGGTTAAAAATTAAACGTTTTAAATACGAGAAACCTTTTCTTCAATACCGATATGACCATACTTCATGGTCATGGTAGAAATTAAGGTTTTTGTGGTAAAGGTCGTCTTCTAAATTTGACAATTTTCAAAGGCATACAGTAAACTTCAACCGATTAGTACAATTTAAAAAAAAGGTTTACTGAAACTTTGCAAAACGGAAGTAATTCCTGAAATAACTATTATAAATCTTTGCCTACCTCAAAAGTTGTGAAGTATGTGGTTCCAGAACCAGCAATGAAAGATAGTTATTCAGAAAGTGATTACTAGGAAAGTTAGGTGTTAAAATTATAAAAAGTTGACTGCTAAAATAAGCAAAGTACCAAACGAACCCAGATTTTTGTTTATAAATCAAATTTTTTCTCGTAAAAATCGTAATAAATCGTATTATTTTTCTAAGTTTATTTAAGAATTATAAAACGCATTTCTTATACAATCTTCCGTTTATTAACCTTCATCCGGGCGCGCCTCTTTCCCTAACATTAGCGGGCGCGTAACGGGAAATTTACCGTCTTCGGTTTTTCCTTCATCGTTCATCCAAAATCTTTAAAATTGGGATAAATACGATAAAAACATTATAATACTATTTAAACGATAAAACATTTTTATTAAAATTTGAATAATAAAATAAGCTAACACAGTAGGGATAGGGATTAATTTGTAATCCCTGTTTTTTAAGTTTGCGCATTATTATAAATAAAACGGTAAACTACCGCCCACGCGCCCGGATAAAGGTTAAACTTGTTTTTTAATTTACATCTAAAATTTAAATCTCTATTATCTGAAAACATATCTGGTTCTGGCAGTAAGCCGACAATATACTTAAATAATGTTTAACCTAAATTAATAAATTAAGTTTTCGCAAGTAAAGTTGAAATTCAGATCTAAGTTAATAGTTTGAAGTTCATTGCTTCAAAATATCTACTTCTGATTTTAGAGGTGGGAATTTAAAATTCTGATCTAAGTTAAAAGTTTGAAGTTCATTACTTCAAAATAACTAAATCTGATTTTAAAAAAGTGAAAATTGAAAATCAAATCTAAGTTTAAAGTATGAAGTTCATTACTTCAAAATAACTAAAACTGATTTTAGAAATGTAAATTTGAAAATCAAATCTAAGTTTAAAGTATGAAGTTCAATATTATTATTTTATTATTTTCTGTGAAATAGATTGATTTTTCAAAAATTTTTACTAGACAAAAGTTGTAGTCTGGTAAATTTCCTATCACGAATGGTGTCAGATATTTTGCAAAATTTTTTGTTTAAAACACACAGAGTTTTGAAAACAAACCAGAGAAAAGCTCAAATTTTTCAACATTTGGTTACTTACTTGCCGTTGATTTTAGACAATAAAAGGTTTTGATCTAGTTTATATTTATACGTATACCTTTATATTTTTATTTTATGAATAGACCGTTTTTTATGTTTTTTAAAATATATTATTTTAAAATTTTTACATGTAACATGTACAATTAATTTTGTAAAAAAAATATTATCACATGTTAATAACCTTAACCATTTTATATATTATTTTAAATATATTTTTATTTTATTTTGCGTTGAATGAAATGGCTGAATTATACACATTTTAGTTTGTTTCCATTTGCACGGTTTTCTAAGGAACATTTTTTCAGTGAAAATCGGAGGATAGGTGCAATGTAAATTTATTAACAAAATACAGTTCTAAATATTTTAGAATTTATTAAATAAAAAATATATTCGCATCTTCTGTGATACGCATCAGAATTAAAATATTATAATAAACCAAGATCAATTCTTAACCATTACTTGTACTTCAAATTATTTTAGCAACCAGGGGGTGCCAGTTGTGAACTGGGCAGTATTTCAATTACATGTATTTGTATTTTGTATTATGTATTTTAATACACATTTTCAAATGTATTTTGTATTTAAAATACATTACTCAATTACATTTTGTGGCCATTTAAAAAATTTAAAATCAGTATGTAAAAATTGATAAAAGTTTTTAAATACCGACTAAGAATGTTTGAAATAAAAGAAATGCGTTATAAAAATATAATATAAATATAAAATTCGAAGGTACACTAATTCCCAAAAAGCTGAATATTGGTAAAATTGTTCAAAACAGAATTATAAATGAAATTTAAAAAGTCCTCATCGATCCGGTACGTGGAAAAAAAGTTATTCTAGGTCAAAGATCAAAAAAATTGGTTTTTCGCGATTTTCTGTAAAACGGTAAGTTTTATCATAAAATTAGTTTAGACTAAAATTGTAGATCATATAATTATCTATAAAAAATGAATGAATACTTTTTTCCTAAGAGCAACCGTTTCTGAGATATAACGATTCAAAAAGTTGGAAAAGGTATAATCGTCATCATATTCATAAGTACATCACTGAAGCTGTAATATAAGTAAAAATATTTTAATTATTATATTAAATGTATTATATTCAATATATGTGTCTTGGTCTACGAAAAAAGGCGTTTTAGGTGTTAAAAACTCATTTTCCAGTTTTTTGCCGATTCGGATTGAGTTTTTGATGCTTTTTCACATGGTTAAAACCAAAGTCATAACTTGTTTAAAAGTTCACTTAAAATTAAGAGAAAAAAGAGTACAAATACGAAAAAAAACAGAATTTATTCAATGTAGTTCATCATCATCGCCATTCGAATTAACATCGTCGTCAAACCTGTCATTGTCCTGGACGTTGTCTTCGTCGTTTTTACGAGAATATTGTCTGTAGCCGGCACTGAACTTTTCATCAACACTATTTTTTAATTTTTTTTGTGATGCGAAAGACCAACAAAAACGATTGCATAAACGTGATAACATTCATAAACTCATTTCTTAGGAAAAAAAAGTATTGATAGATTTTTTATAGATAATTACATGATCTACAATTTTTGTCTGAGATAATTTTATGATAAAACTTACCGTTTTGTTGAAAATCGCAAAAAACAATTTCTTTTACCTTTGACCTCGAATAAATTTTTTTCCACGTACCGGATCGATGAGGACTTTTTAAATTTCATTTATAATTATGTTTTGAACAATTTTACCAATTTTCAGCTTTTTGGGAATTAGTGTACCTTCGAATGTCTAGATTGACCGGACTACAAATAATGTATTTTAAATACAAAAATGTATTTTGGTAAATTTTTCTAATGTATTTTGTATTTGTATTTTAAATACTAAACTTTCGAATTTTTTTTACATTACAGATTTTTAAAATTATATATTATCTAAAAATTGAATTGTTATTAGTGAGTTTGCGGACGGCAATTTAACGTTAGACTTATAGCTAAAATTACCGTATAAAAAGTATATGTTTACTTTTATAAAAAGTTTAGTTTTCCGGTTTAGAATTTTTCAAAATAAGTTTATTTATTCATTTTGGCTTCAAGTAGGTATAATTTTTGTTTTTACAAAAGTCAAATAAATTTGACTTTAAATCAAGTTTGAATTTTTAATTTAAAAACATAACTTTTCAATCATTTCAATAATTTTTCCAGGTTTGCCTGATGAGATTCCGAAAATCGAAACATCAGTTATAACAGGGTGTCGCAAACTATATCATTCATTTAAATAGTTTTTGAACAATTTTATATAAGTTATGAATTAAATTATTTTCCAATTTCATCTAACATGTAAAAATTAATTTTATTAAAAAATATTATCACATGTTAATAACATTTACCATTTTAAAAAGTATATGGTAAAAATTTTTAAAAGTGTTTGCGGACACATTATGAATGGCAGTTGTGATTGTTACAGTAATTTATTATGATAAAGCCAAATAATTCTAAGGTTAGGTTTACATAATGTTGTACCGGCAAGTGTCACTTCGAACATCGAACTTTCTGATTGGCTCCGCTATTTTCGAACATAGCATAAGAAATGATATTTTACAATAAGCTTATAATTTTCCGTTATAATCAAAAGCAAAACGGAGGATTTTATACGGGAAAAACTACCTTCCGCAAACTCACTATTATAGTAGTTATAGTTGATATTTTCTTCACTAATATTAAAATATACAATTTCCAAGAAACGTTTTTAAAACTTTTCTTCGAAGTACTTTTAATATACCAAAAAAACTTCCAATCCTAAAATTGGGTAAAATCACACTATCGGCCGGTTTCACAATCGATAGTTAAAACCTAAAGTTACCAAACCTTCACCTGAAGGTTAACCTGAAGTTTGAGAGGTGGTACTGTTTCACAAACAAATTTCGACTTTGGGTCTGCTTACCGGCAGTTAACCATAGGTTAAGAAATGTTGGCAGCTCTGTAGCTAGTGATTTTCTATAATCCCTGTTGGTAGCCTACTTATTTGTCTGTCGTTTGTCATTTACTTGTCATTATAATAACTTATAAATTTTTTTCTATGTTTTATTTTTTTACTTTTTATAAATATTAGGTATATTTTTATACTTTAGTTAGGTATGATTGCAATCTCAGGTGGTTATTGTTATAGATAGAAAATAAAACTAGATGCAAGGGATTTTCTTTAACAAAAAAATCGTGAGCGTCATATTCTTCAAAATAATTAGACCGATGTCTATATATCGCTGCTATACGCATTTTTTGTATCTTTTAACACAATTATACAATACCGTTAATTAAAGTACACAAAAATATAATCAAAATCCGAGCGGTTCACGTCTTGAATGAATTTTTAAGCCCGTGTCTTACTATAAAATTTTTATAAAAACAATTTTTATAGTGTGACAGCGCAGTAGTTTTATAAAAATGACATTTGTAAAAAATATTTTTATGATACTTCTATTTTCATGACGTCACGAAAAAGTTTTTATAAAAATTCTTATATTAGAAAATTTTCTAAAAATTTTATGAAAGGAGGCATCCCATTGGCTGTTGAAACCCATCTCAATTTAAATTTAGGTATGAATATGGAAAATATGAAATATATAATCACGGTTGTTATCTTACTTTTCGGTATAATAACAGCTGATTGTGTTTAATTTATTAATCTTGGATATTATTCAAGAATTCAAGAATTCATATTATTATGAAACCGGCCGGTTTCACAAAGTCTGGTTAACCTGCAGTTTAGCTGTTACCGTTACTTAACCTATGAAAAAGTGTTTCACAATCGCTGGTCTGACGGCTAACCTTAGGTTAAGTGCTGGTATTTGTAACCCACAGAAGTTCCTCGAGTTAACTCGAGGTTTACATCAACTATCACTTTGTTTGCGGTTGGAACACACAGAGGGCAGTGCTCTCATTGATTTCAAACGGCTAGAGGTAAAATTTTGTCATTATTTGTGAAACTTTTAAGCTCGGGTCTCACTAAAAAACTTTTATACAAACGATATGACGTAACGTGATATAAAAATAATTTAAGTAAGGTTTGAGTTGTGTTGTGTTATATGACATTATAATAACTTAATAATAACTTTAACTTAACTATAACCATAATTAATGATATCCATAATTAATAAATTACACACAATCGGCTGTTATTATACCGAAAAGTAAGATACCAACCGTGATTATATATTTCATATTTTCCATATTCATACCTAAATTTAAGTTGAGATGGGTTTCAACAGCCAATGGGATGCCTCCTTTCATAAAATTTTTAGAAAATTTTCTAATATAAGAATTTTTATAAAAACTTTTTCGTGACGTCATGAAAATAGAAGTATCATAAAAATATTTTTTACAAATGTCATTTTTATAAAACTACTGCGCTGTCACACTATAAAAATTGTTTTTATAAAAATTTTATAGTAAGACACGGGCTTAAAAATTCATTCAAGACGTGAACCGCTCGGATTTTGATTATATTTTTGTGTACTTTAATTAACGGTATTGTATAATTGTGTTAAAAGATACAAAAAATGCGTATAGCAGCGATGTATAGACATCGGCCTAATTATTTTGAAGAATATGACGCTCACGATTTTTTTGTTAAAGAAGATCCCTTGCATCTAGTTTTATTTTCTATCTATAACAATAACCATCTGAGATTGCAATCATACCTAACTAAAGTATAAAAATATACCTAATATTTATAAAAAGTAATAAAATAAAACATAGAAATAAATTTATAAGTTATTATAATGACAAGTCAATGACAAACGACAGACAAATAAGTAGGCTACCAACAGGGATTATAGAAAATCACTAGCTACAGAGCTGCCAACATTTCTTAACCTATGGTTAACTGCCGGTAAGCAGACCCAAGGTCGAAATTTGTTTGTGAAACAGTACCACCTCTCAAACTTCAGGTTAACCTTAAGGTGAAGGTTTGGTAACTTTAGGTTTTAACTATCGATTGTGAAACCGGCCGTAAGGGTCAGTTGTACAATGTGAGTTTAAACCAAAAAATTTGGATTAACCAATCAGATTTCTTAAAAAACAGCTTTTCGACGTATTTCATTGGTTAATCCAAATTTTCTGGATTAAACTCACATTGTACAACTGGCCCTAAGTCATAACTAAACCTAAACGCTCAAATCACATGACCAATAGTTTTTATGTTCATACTACGCAAGATTACTTGTGACTTTTGTTATGATTTAAAATGTCAAAACCGCTGTCATGTCAAAAATATTCTATTTACGTAAGCACCACGTGGTTGATTTTGAATTCTGATATCAAATATAATTATGTAAATTATTATGAGTGACGAATTAATCTTTAAAAAATTTATTAAAGAAAGAGATTAGGTTAATTAAATAGTTTTTGCACTAATATGTAAGTTATGAATTAAATTTTAATTTCATGTAACATGTAAAAAATTAATTTTATAAAAAAAAACTAATTGTGGTTACTGCCGTTTTTGTGGATTGTTGATGGTGTGTACAGATCGGCTAAATTTTCGACACAGTTCTTGGAACCGAATCGTTTGAAGACATGTTAATTAAATTTAATTAAATTAATAATAAAAAATAATTAATTCAAATAATTAATGTATTTAATAATAATTATTTAAAATATCTAATATTTATTTATAAAAATATTAATACAAAATATTTTTTTTTGTACTTTGCGTAAAAAAACTTAAAAAAAGCGGTTTATTCAAAAAAATCATATGAAGTCATAGGACACATAGACACCATCCTATTCTGAAAAGCACTTATTATTTTGCTATGACTTGGCTTATTATTTAGCTATGACCTCAATAATATCACAAATCACATAGTCTGAACGTAAAAAAATTTCTCCCGTGAAAAGTCATGTGACAAGTAACATGAGAAATCACATAGTGTGAACCAGCTATTAACAAAACCTAAGCTAATATTGGAATTGCTTGGAATTAGAAAGCACCACAGTTACTCTTAAGCCAAATATCCTCGGGCACCTCTTGCATTTTCCAAGTACTGTAAGTGTTCGTTATTTTTTAATCAAAATTCTTAGAAAATGTAAACAGTAGTTGTAATATAATATAAATAATTATATTATGATAATTTAGTATCTAAGAAAAAATTTTTTTTATAAGAATCAATATTTTATTCTACCAAATACCTACATACCTAACAAAAAATATATAAAACATATATTGTATAAAATAATCTGATTTAAAAAAAAAAACATGTTATATTCGGAGTAAAATAACCTATTCTGAGAACATTAAAAAACTTGATTTTATCATTCAAATGTGAAAATTTAAATTTCCAATGCTTTTACTTTTGAAACGCCCGTAGCCCGGTAAGAATGTCAATTCAATTTAACAATCTATTACATTTTAACACAGCGACTGGTGGGCAATATGAGACCTAAAACAGATGGAAAAAGAAAAAAATTGAGTCCAGCATTCCAAGACGAGCAATATTCGAGATGCTGGTGAAGATATATGGCTATATAATTAAAACAGGTTACAGTCAGTTAATTCCCATCACGAATTTCAAAATTTCAACTGCACTATAGGGAAAGAGGACAATTTTTTGAGCATTTATTAAAACCCCTGAACCGTCCATAGTTTTCGAGAAAACGGCATTTTAAAATTACAAAAAGCAGAGAGATGTAACATGATACACTCCGATGCGTGACGGTAAGTCTCACGTTGAGCCCCTGCTATTATTTCTGTTGACGGTACGTGTACCGTTACCGTGTAATGTTGTTGTCAGTCGCGGTCAACACCCGGACGAGTTCTACGACTTCGAGTTCCACCCTTGGCGAGTTCTGCTATTCTACAGGGATATTTTTAAATTGTTATGTGTTAGGTGAAAAAATAAAACAAGCTCGGAAGGCGTCCGGAGTCTGTTTTATTTTTTTTGCCTAACTCAACAACGACCTATCATGCACCCGTGTTAAAAGGTGTATCTAAAATACATGTAAATTTTACATCTTTAAATTCGAATTTTTTGAAAACTTATGATGATCCAGGGAATTTTTCGTTTTAAACTGCTTAGAAAATTGTCCTCTTGTAGTTGTAGTTGTAATTTTAAAATTCGTGATGGGATTTTACTGGCAGATCCTTTAAAACAAATTTGCTACGAGAAGTCCTACATTTTCTCCTGATAAAACAATATACTATTTTTGAAAAACACATACACTAACTATGTACTCTGGAATTTATTAATCTTCGGACCTACCTACATGTAGTATTTCTACATCTGAATGTTATGCTGTAACAATGCTGTATACGGCCATATATTATATTTCCGACAAACTAGTAATTGATGCTTAAGATAACGATTAAACACCTATATTTCACCATATCATATTTATTGTGACATTTTTACCACAGCATTATAATACGAATCATCCACAAAAATCTTTTTGGCGGTTACAACGTTGATTCGGCATAGCATTCATTTTTCAATCTTTTCGTAAATCATTCTACATCTCACCTATATTTCTTCTATTCCCCCCTATTTCCTTATACCTCATTCACACCTTCTAATATTTACTTACATTTCTTATTTCTGATACACCTAAACTCTCAAAACTACCAGATTTTGTGACATCTCCCCCACATCTTGTTGACATTTGTTGCATCTCCCCCGTGACCTAAGCATCGACAATTTCTTAGTTCGATACTAACAGTTTTAAATATCTATTTGTTCATTTCAAACGTAAGCGATTAAAAATTTGTTAATCCAACAGAAAAACAAAAATAAAACAGATACAATGATTTAGACCATTTTGGATGTAAAGTTCAAAGTAATAAAAATCAATTGTTTTAATGTAACATCTAAGCAAAGACAAAGAGTCTTACCTTAATAAGAACACTTGGACTGATGTTACTATTGAGGTCTGGTTGAAACGGCGATTCGCAAGCCTCACAAAACACACTATTAGAATTATTGAGAAGAGTACACCGTTTACAAGTCCACGTAACACCGGGTGGCGCACTGTTACGTTTCCAAGAGTAATTTTTGGATTTGTATTGAACCGGTGTGGCATCGTAAGCATCACTACCGTTACTACAACTGATACCGCTCGAAGTAGTTCTAATGTTATTGGGTTTGTCCATGGTGGTATCACAAGAGCTTTCCTGAGCCGTTGGGCAACTGAAATTGGTAACAAAGTTTACACGATTTGTTTGTTGTTGTGGTTGACAACTGCAAAGTTTAGGTCTCCGGGGTGAGTCTGTGTTATAATTACGCAAAAATATGCAACTTTTTTTAGCAAGTGATTGCGGATGTTCTACAGGAGTTAAAGTAAGAGCGTTATCGAGACAATTTTTACACAAAGTCGAAGACGGCGAATGAGTAACATTCATTTTATTCTCCGCTTGATGAAGACAGTATTTGGTGTCACATAATAAACATTTTAACGAACAAGTTAAGACGTTCAACTCACAATTTAAGCACTCGCAATTGTAGATTAACAGAGGCGCACTGTTACATCTTTTCAAATGCTCCAAGTTTGAATTTTTAACTAAAGTAGAACAACCACAAGGATTTGTATCACTGTAATAAAAAAGTCAATGGTTACAAATATTGATCTGTGTTATAAATGAAGGCCAGCTGTTGAATGACTCTACTTTTAATATGATATTATACAAACACAACGCATAGGGGTAGGTATGACAACAACAAAAAATACTTTGAGAAATTTACCTATCGAATTCGTTGGCGGCCACCAACTGACACGACGAAGACGACACTTTAGGCCTACGTCTTATAACCGTGCATTTTGCATTACTTCCAAACAAATCGCAAAACGACGACGGATCGGTTATGTCATCTTCTTTGTTTATTTTGTTTTGTCGTTGTGAGCCGCAACGAACGCACCTTTGCGTTTCGGTGGGATTTATCAGACTGCATGTTCTACATTGCCATTGTAGGACCGAAGCAATCGTACCCATGATACGCACATCTTTAAAATAAACAGAGTCGATCGAAATTTTATGTGTGTCAATTGTTCCGATAGCCCCCTACAGCTGATCGACAAAATATTAAAAACAATCGCCATCTGCAAAATATCGCGCTTGCGTAAATATTTGCACAGCCAATTTACAAAAATATGCCATTTTCACTTGTTTCTTAAGATTCGCGTTCTTTGTTTTTATTCCTTTCAATTTTCACGTTTTTATTTTCTTTCGATTTGCCTAATTCACTCTCATTTCTAGAACTTCACTTGCAAAATCGTAAATTAGAAGCAAGAATTCGAATTTAACAAAGAAATTGTTATACATTAAATTCGATAGATGGCGGCTTTGGCGTCACGACAAACAGAATATCTGACACATACAGGGTGCTTTGTTTCAAATAATCTAGAGCTTCGCATTTTATAAGAGAGATTCGGTTCAAGTTGACATTTTTTTTGTAATAAAAATGTGAGTAAATTAATAAATCCTTATGTAAATATAAATTTTAGAAAAACGAGATATTAGTACACAGTGGCGGCTCGTGACATTTTCCAGTGGGAGGGCATAAAATTAAAAAAAAATATTTTTTAAAATACCTATTTATAATGAATATCTCTATTCTTCTATCCTTATTGTTAGAAAAATGTTCAATTACTTTATCATCTTAATCTGGCGAGGTAATCCTCGAACAAAGTTTTTTCAATAAACAGCACTGCTAGAGCATTTAATATGCATTTAATTTAATAGCTTTGAGAAATCAATTTTTCGGGTGCAACATTTAATTTGGTTTGTAATTCTGTCACACTAGATAAAATTTAATTTTATTAAAAAAAATAGATAAAATTTGCGTTGTATAACCTAATGGTTTAAGACGGCTGTATGATTTTTGAAGAAATTTTACCGATTGTTACTATTTCCGTCAGCGCAATTAGTGGTAACTAATTGAATAATACAATAAATATGCATCTTTATCAAATAGCGTTCATGGTGCGAGAGGGCACTACCATATAAAGATTTTAATTCGCTTTCTTATTATGCAAAAATATAAGGTTTATTTCTTAATATATAGAGATATTTAAAAAAAATTTTAATTTTTATAGTTTGTGAAAGTCATTTGCAGGTTATTTGAATGTTAAATTAAAAAAATAATAATGAAAATCTTTTTTTAAAAAGTTGTTAATGACTTTCTATAAAACTAGATTTTTTTTCGAATCATTTACTTTAAACGGCATTAAATTCCATGCATTAGTAAAAAGCTACATGAATATTCGTTAAAAGTTAGGTGTACAACCCTCTTAATAAAAGACTAAAATCGTTCACAAATTTGTTCTCTTTTCTGTAAGTGTTGCCGAAAATTAAGTTTAGTGTCCATGTTAATGCCTAA
Source organism: Cantharis rustica (assembly GCA_911387805.1). NCBI lineage: Eukaryota > Metazoa > Arthropoda > Insecta > Coleoptera > Cantharidae > Cantharis > Cantharis rustica. The sequence continues at coordinate 46,413,372 of OU426878.1, read as the reverse complement.
ATATTTAACGTTCTTTTTTGTTTTAATTTTATGTCCGTCCACTGTTAGAAGTTGAAAAATTTTATGGTTTGTTCGATCGGACATATTGGGTTACTTCCAGTATGCTATGGACGTTACATTATTTTTATTTCCTATGACAGACTATTTAAAGCATAATAATATTATATTATACGATTTTTTTTATTTTTGGTATAATAGCTAATTTTTATGTTTTCCGATAAAAAAGTATACTCACCTCGACTCGAAACATTATCCGTTACTGGGCTTGTAACTTTAAAAAACTCGCTTACGCTCGCTTTTTAATATAGCTGCGCGCCCAGTAACGGATAATTTTCGAGGCTCGGCCAGTAATATACTATTTAATGGCATTTTATAATTCAAATGATGTCTATGTATGATGCAAAGCCGATCGTGTCTCTCTCTCGCTTGCGGAACCTGACAATTTTTGCAGCCGGTATATATCAATTTATAAGACGTTATCACGTAAAAAAAAAACTTTTCGTCAGTCATTATCAACATAAAAAATAATATCTATAAATAAATATTATAATAATATAATAAATAAAAAAAATAATTATATATTATATTTTATATTTTTGCGGCATGTTTTACAGCTGTCGCCGTTTATCCGCTCCCAGTCTCCATACAGCTCGATCTTGGCAAGCGTCTTCTTCCAGATTTCTGGCTTTCATTGCTTCATTAATTTCGTCTCTCCAGCTTCGTCTTGGTCGGGCTTTTTTTCTTTTTTCCCTTGATATCCATTTTAAAATCTTTTTGGGCCATCTTTTCTCCGCCATTCGGTTCACGTGACCAAACCATACCAATTGTCGTTTTTGCACCTCGTCCAAAATATCTTTGTCTATCTCCATTATATTTCTAATGGTTTCGTTAGATTTAAATAATTAAAAGTTGAAAATAAAATAAATTTAAAAAAACTTTTTAAACAAAGCTATTCCTAGAAATTAAATAAAATTGCCAGAAGACCCAAAGTTTGGTTTTAAAATTATTAAGATAATTAGTTTTCATCATTAAAAAAAAAATTTTCATAATTAATATTTTCAAAATCAAAAGACTAAAAAGTTGAAAATAAAATAAATTTAAAAAAACTTTTTAAACAAAGCTTTCTCTAGAAATTGCAGTAAAAAGTAAAAAATAATTTTTCAAGTAAGAAAACAAGGCACCCTGGAAACCAAGGCCGTACTTAAAACCTATCAATACAATTGTTTTGACAGCATTATTTTACTATTGCCATCGGTAAAATAATGGCTAGTTTGCATTGGTTAAGTTACTTGTACCCGTTACATGTACTAACCTAGTACTAACTAACTAACTAACTAACCAGTACTAACTAACCAGTTACAACCCCTCCGAAATTATTTATCAATTAATAAAGTACTGGAAGTTTGACTGCAATCGTAAAAAAATAAAAAAAAAAACAATTTTTACAACTATACAATTTTACAATTTTCACATATTGCAAGACGATTTCAATTGAATTTTTTTTTTCTTTAATTTTTTTTTATTGCATTTATTTTGACGATTTTAGCATGACTGACGCACTGACGGTTTAAGTTGGAACTTAAATTTTTTATTTAAGTATTTATTTACTTATCGAGTTTCTTCTATTTTTAATTTTATGTTTGCTTTTTTTGTAGTATTTTTTTATTTTTAAAATATGTTGCACTTTATACTTTTATTCTTTTTTTTAATTTTAGTTTCTTTCGTAGTTTAATAAACCAGCTATTTATTTTTAAATTTTTTTAACCCCTTTTCCCGAAAATCTAGTCTAAATGCGGCCTTGCTAAAAACTTCAATATAAAAAGCGTGAAGCTATGACTATAATAGCTAGATCTAATAATAGCTATGACTATATAATAACGATTTTTATATTGATGTTTTCGGGGAGCTTTGTTTGTTCTTATTTGAACTGTCTAGACACTGCTAGAAACGTATAGAAATGTAAGGAATAATATGGAAATTTCTGGAAGCTGCATTTAGGTATAAATTGTTACGATTAGCGACAGTTACTTTGTAAATTCTGTTTGTTAGTTGTAGTTGTAGCAATGTAGCTGTTTATCCTTGAGCGTTTTCAGGATTATTCTTGTTGGTAGGTTTGGGCGCGAAAGCCACCGCGCAAGCTCTATGCTTAGTTTATTTGGTGCGAACGACCGACTTTGCAGGGACTTCTCTTCGAGCAGCGAACATGGTAACATCGCGTAGAGCGGAGTGATTAAAATAGATTTTATTATCTTATGTTTTGTACAATTTATACCTGTTCACGCAACTGCCATGTGTCTTACCGTTATCTGTGATTCTGGAAATATTCCGTTTCCACTAGCTTAACGATTTACTTATTTAATTATCGATTATCGTTTCGCGCTATTTTTGGTACCGCCATTTTGCATTCCGCTGGTTTATGACTTGGGTTACTTTATGAAATTATTGTTACTGGATGATCATTCAATTCAATTATGGTTTATCGATGCGCTTGGTTTCGCTATTAAACAGTGTCACAATTTATCCTGGAGCCGAAATCTTAAGGATGTCGCCAAGAAAGCAGCCAGTTAATAACAACAAGAGTTGTCAACTATAAGGTCTGCAAAATTATGTTATGTTCAGTGCTACCTTACGTCAAACAATTTATCGTCACTGGGAACAACCCAGTAATTGTGTATCTTACCTATGATAACGATTTCGCGAATATTTTATGTTGTATTAGTAATTCAACACATTGTCATGCTCGGAGATCATCATATTTTATTTTTTGTGGTTAATTATAGTAATTTAAATATTTACACTAAGTGCCAATTTATTCACCTCTCAGTAAAGTGTTCAATAGCGTTACTGATCACTTTGTTATCAGTAAACGTATATTCACCTTTCAGTAAAATTAACTTACTCGACAGATAAGGAGATAAAAAGAAGATTATAACCTCAACTGAACAGGTAGTAAATGTAAACAATCTATAGAGCAAGTTATTTCGGTATTTGTTTTGTACTTGTGTTAGCAATTGTATTTAAAATGGATCTGATGGATGACATAAATCGTGTACTCGACGAAATTGGCGATAATATTATAATATCGCCGCCCATATCAAAGTCATAATCGTTGTCAACAATGGAAAAGTTTAACCCATCTTGGTAAAAACTTACATTGCTGACAACTATAATTATTATATGAATTATATAATTAGAATTATGTACGAAATTTTTATGTATCGTTTATTTAACATCTTCAGAACGATAACAAATAATTAAAAACATAAAAAATCACAACTATTGAAAAAAATGAATAAAATAAGTGGTGTGTAAAATAAGTGGCACCGTCGCGTGAAAAACCTCAATGCTTATGTAAATCCCTACTACTAATAGAAGAAGGACCAATATAATATAACACCATAATCTCGAATTTACCTAAAATTCATACTCTCTCTTTCTTACCTGAGGTTACATATACCTTTGTCTTTTTCTTCACAATTTTACTACCTGTTTAAAATTGTTTTCATTGTTTATTTCAGTAAGTATTAAGTTAGTACTGAACAGATAAAATAAGATGAATATACCTAAAATTGTTACAGGAGGTTTACAGCCTTATGCATAGTCGTACTTTTAAAATGGTTTTAAAATGAATTAGTAGCTACTAGTTAATAGCATTCTAGAAGCTAGTAAAATTTTGTTATGCATAGTTCTTTTAAAAAGAAAGTTAGTATCCTTTTAGTTTGTAGAATACTAAAGTATGGTTTTTGAAATATTTATTTGGCAACACCGCAAATTGACAGCCGACAATTTAAAAATAACTATTTTTACCTAAAACAGGTACCTAAAAACAGCTTAATATTAGCTGTATTCTTTTTACCTATTTTAAGTGAGATTGTACTGAGATACTCAGTTACTCAGTTGAAAGGTTGTTTTTTTTACCGTTTTGACATAAGTACTGTGCCGTGTCGAACTGAGTTTTATGTGACAAAACTATCCCCTTCCATACCCAAACTGATCTTGCTGTTTTGAACTGAGACAAATTGGGAAATAGTCCGGATTGGTTGATTTGAATTAAACTTGTCACTTATTACAATCATTTCAATAATATCTACTGCACCTTAAATTTTTAATTCGTCTTTTTGAAGTTTATGTTGACATTTGGTTAGTACTACCAAACTTCTAAATAATTAAATTCGAAAATCACTAAGTAGTAAATTTTCGTTGCTCTTTTTACCTTATCTTTCTTTCACTTTGACTCAGTTAATCTCAGTTCGTCTCAGCTCACTTCATCTCAGTTGTGCAACTGAGATGGAAATAAAATAGGTAAAAAGAATACAGCTATTGTTTACCCTTGGCAAGTACATTGTTATAATAAACCAAAGGATTTATATGATTCACATATACTTTTAGCCTCCTATTTAAATTTAGAATAATATCTTGAATTATTTGAATTTCTTCGATTTCTTCATCAACATTTATACAATCTTCCATTATTTTTAAACGAATTTTTTATATAATTAATTTAATTAGTTTTATAATTCAGCATTTTCCCACTTAAAAATATTACATTAAATACTTATTTTATGTATAATAAGAATAAATTCAATAATTTGTAATTGAACAAGTTAACTAATAAATACTAAACAATATTTGATAATGTTTTTTATCACAAGTTAAAAATTAATATATTATGTATAATATGGTGATAATATGGTATATTATGACTAAATATAATTTTCAAAATTGTCTATTCTTTGTAAAAAGTAACCTTAAAATGGTCTTAAACATGCTCAAAACCCTCGCTAAATATTTAGTAGCAAACCAACAATTTTAGTAGTCCTACTAAGGTTAGTACCCTTTTAACTCGTCTATGCATACAAGTTGCATGCTCTACTACTACCTGACCGCGTTAGTAGCTACTTAGTGTACTTAGTGTACTTAGTAGCTACTTAGATGACTATGCATAAGGCTGTTATAATTTTACTGAACACATTATAGTTAACAGACACTTTACTGAACAGATGAATAAATCGGCCCTAAGGTTAATGTAATAATCTTATTATCTTCACGAATAGCTATCTCGTATTTGAAGTATGTTGAGTCAAGTAGTAATATCTCAAATTATATCTTAATATCTTAACTTGTCAACTTATGTTTTACCTCTGGCCATTCCAGAAAATATCTGTATCTTTATCTTATGTGTATTATTGTGTGCTTAATTGTTTATTAAATATTTATATGTGTATTCTTGTTTGATCTTGCAACACCCCCCTAAGTTTGCTTCTCTTCGACTGAGCTGCGTTATCTTGAGTCCGGCATTAGGGACGACATTAATTGTTGTACCTTCCCGGGTTCGCCGTAACAAAATGCGGAGCGATTTCTAGTGACGAGTTAGTTCCAGTTTGAAGTTACAAGTGTGAAGATAAATAAAGTGTAAATAAATAGTGAAGTGATAAACGATATACCAAGTGTTTAAATAAATCCGTACTTGGTGTTAAATAAATTGTAGTGTAATTTAGTTTAGTGTTAATCTTAGTGTAATAAGTGTTTTATTGTTATAAACCGTATCTGTAAATATTTGTATTAGCCCTTTAGAAATTAAATAAACGTTTTAATTTCCTTACAATCTCTTATTTCACCCTTGATAGATCAGGATTTGAGAAAAGAAAGTAATCGTGGCTTATCTATAAAACCACTTTTCCAATTATTAATGTGCTTGCGTTTTTACGCAAGTGGAAGTTATCAAGTGAATACAATTAAAAATATAATTTTATATTACTTTATAAAAGGGGTTTTAGCCAATCGTCTGTATACATCAAGCAGGTATCATTTCTTCTTGCCGCCAAAGTGCAAATTTTATTAAGTTCCCAGAAACGCCAGCACAACAAAGAAAAAACATTGCATTATTTTACAACATCCGTGGGTTTCCACAGTTGCAAATGCTTAGATGAAACCCATGTACCGATTGCGAATCCCGGAGGAGAAAATGGTGAAAGTTTTTGAAATCGCAAGAGATATTTTTCTTTAAATGTGCAGGTTAATTGATGTCATTTTTAAAAGTTACATCTTAATAATTTTGTAGGTAGTTTCTGGTCCAAAATTAGAAATCATGGATATTGTAGTACAGGCCTGTTGTAGTAAGACATCCTGGTGCAATACATAATAGTGTTAAATTTGACAGGAGTGCAGTTCGGGTTCGGTTTGAACAAAGTCAACTGATGGAATTATTACTGGGAGATAGTGGGTATGCATGCAGGAATTATTTATTAACTCCTGTAGTGCAACCCAGTAATCCTAAAGAAGTTGCGTATAATACCTCTCATATAGCAATCAGAAATTCTGTTGAAAGAACAACAAAACCAATAAGATTTCTTAAAAAGCAGCTTTTCGACGAAATTCATTGGTTAACTCAAATTTTCTGGTTTAAACTCACATTGTACAACTGGTCCTTAAACCTAAAAATATTTTTGTACTTGCACAATAGCATGATATATTATTTCATTGCTACCAACAGTATGTTTTGGTCGTGCCACGTCATGAGTGATGCCATGCCACTTGATAAATTCTGGTATGTTTATTTTTTTTGTACCTTCAGTGGTTTGCAAGTTACGGTGGAAGGAGTTCCAGCTTTATATAAACCCCCACTTTCAAATAGCTGTAATTCGCGAACAATAAATTAGCAAAAAAGTAGCTAAAATTCTATATTAATTTTTTTTGGTTTTGGTAAGGTTGGGGTTCCAGCTTTAAATGTGGTGTATTACCGCGCCAGACTTGTTCACTAGTGGAAAATCGTTCATTACATGATGCTTATGTTAATACAGACCATCTAGAATATTTTGATTATAATAAAAAATCGACGAGTAGTAAATTATTTTAATTATCCCCTCCCTCCACCTGCAGCGAGACCGGCATTATTTTGTAAGCGAGGATGTGCGTTCTAGAAAATTTACCCGTAACAACACTTTAAGTGTCTGTATTGGCAATTTCTGTCTCGGATGCGTAGGTTCTCTTTAAAGACCAAAAAAAATATTAAGAAACTATAGTGAGCTCAACTTGTTAATAGGCTACTATCCAGCAACATTCGCAATTTACATAAGGATATTTTCTTCGTTGGAAATACTTACGCTATCTTGATGTAACTGTTAAAGTTGTATTTTGGAGAAATTATTAGTTGTAAACAAAGCAATAATGCAAAGTTTTTTTAAAATATATTGTAGTGGTATTCTCCTTATTCAGACAGAACCCTTTACTATCTCAAAAGATTTTACCTTGGCTAGCTTTTCATTCGTCGTGAGATTTTCATGAAATCTCAGAAGTAGGTTCTCATGAGAATTCCCTATTGTCAAATTAGAAAGAAAATGCTTTTTTTAAGGCAAAATAAATTTAATTTATTTTTAAAAAATAAAAATTTGGTCGGTGACAATCTCACCTTTAGCAGATTTAAATATTGGGTGTAATGTGTGAACTCGCAAATTTAGATGCACATTTACTATCATCAAGCGTATTCGTACTAGCACCTAATTATATTTGTTTTTATGGTGTTAAAGTGTAAACATAAATTTGTACAGAATAGTTAATGTTCAATAAACTAAAAATGCACTTGGAATTTTTATTATAATGTTTTTGTGAAATACCTTTTGTTGAAACGCCACTGGTTGGTCCAGTATGGAACGGTTGTTGAAATGTACCGCATTTTTGTTGAACATCTGCTGTTTCATCCGCTACTGTTGGAAAATTATTATCTTCTCAATCTTTGAAATTATTCGATCTTCGCATTCTACACAAAAAATCCAATAGTGTTGTAATTATTAACACCAAGCAATTCTTCCAGCTAAGGTACGTAATTTCAATTTATAATATTGAAATCTAAGCGTCCCAAAATGGCGGCGTGTTCTTTCGCTTCGTTATCTTTAATAACGAAACTTTAATTTCAGGTATCAACCTGCTATCGGCAATGATGTTTTCTTCGATTTAACGAAGAAAACACCGCTTTAAAATAAATTTGCTTTTCACAAAGCTTATGAAAAATTCGCTCAAAAAACTAATCGCTTAAGATAAAAAGCAAAATCAAGACTTAATCGGACGACCTTTGCCCGTTCTCTTCACTGGACCGCCTTCTACTTTGCCAATTTGCTAAAAACCTGTCTCAAACTTGACAAACCAAATTCCAAAACGTATCTCAACTTATGTACACTTCCGAACATTTTATTTCTGTCTTTTAATCTTTTATCACTGCACCTTTTAAATTATTGTGTTGAAAGTAAATGTGCGTAATCGTTTTTACCATAAATTATACTGCGTTTTTATCTTTCAAAATGTGCTACTTCTATCAAACGTAGCGGTTATTAACGGTTAAGAATTCAAAAATCGAGCTTGTCACAAAATTACACCACAATATATAGGTAATCAATAGAGTGTGGAATTTATGCACTAAAAAGTACCAAATATATGCACATACATATGCAGCAATAAATGATGAAATATTCACGTATATGCTTTAAAAATAAAAAGATTATGTACTAAAAAACAAACACTTTTATTTTTTAATTAATTTTATTGAGAGATTTAATTACAATTAACAATGAGATTATACGCTAGCCGCATTTTTGTAATTTTTGTTGCTTATTGTGCTGAATGATCAGCCGTCGAATAACAATTCCCCAAAGCTGTTGGAACAGATAGTCAGAAATTTTCGTAAAAATCGCCTTTAAAATATTGAAAATGGAACCGTTGAATAAAAAAAATACAAAAATGCACTAATATGCACAACCTACGAAAATATCCACCTAGTGTTAAAAATATTATGCAAAATATGTATTTTAAAACGTATTTTATTGAATTCTGATTTGCATAATTCGGTTTTCATATGGATATGCATAATTCATATGGATTTTGGTGACATATCAATTTTAAGAAATATGCAAATTCATTAAATTCTGTGCTTTAATTATTATGACTCACAAAATAATCATAAGCTGCATATTTCCATTATGACGACACAATAAACGGCAATTTTTATGTATGATGTTTATTGCGGATGCATCAATAAATAAACAAATTTGTTTTCAAGCCGTGCCTGGAAAGCTGTTCTTTTCAAAGATATTTTTGCAAAGTTTATCTTTTTTAATTTTATTTTCTTAAAATTATGAAAATATGCACTTATATATGTCTTAAAAATAAAAACATATGCAATATGCAGTGAATATAAAAACATATGAAATATACACTCTCAAATTTTGGTTGTAAACTCTAAAGTTATAGAAACGCATAGATACAATTTTTTACGACTCTAGGAACAAGCAACAAAAATATGCATTTACATTATAATTCCACACTCTAGTAATCAATGGCAGCAAACATCCCAAACTATCTTCAATTTTCATAAATTTGAGCAAATTAGACTAAAAAATTAGAAACCTGTTTTAATTAATTTTTATTTTTATTAAAATATCTAAATTAACATTTTTAATTTTCGCTATCGGAATTATCTTCTTCACATTCAGATTGATCCGAGTTGGACGAACTCGAAGAATTATCTTCACTGGAACTGTCATCGTCACCATTGTTTTTATCGAAATAATCGGGAATAAGCTTTTTCGAAGACGATGCTGAAAAAGTTTCTATCTTTTCTTCGGAAGAGATTTCTAAATTACCGTATTTTATAGTAGCTTTAACATAAACGTTAAAATCGGCAAGATATTTTCTGTGTAGATGATTTACCTTTCTTTGGAATATTTTTTTCTCCTTCTCACTCAAATTAATCCAAGCCTGCTCTGAGTTTACATTTTTATCTAAATGTGTTTGAGCAAACAATTCGGGAGCTGATGGAGGTTGATCCGGTTTAACCAAATTATTTTTTTTTTTTGGCGAGTCTACTTTTCTTCTTTTTTTAGTGTTGTTTCTTGTCGGAGAAGGTTTTCGTTTTTGTGATTTTGTTTTTGTTTCCTCTTGTCGCTTTTCTGCTGGTAACGATTTCAAATAGCTATCGTAATCCGATTTGTATTTTTCCTTTAATTTTGAAGTTTCGGCTATATATTTATCTTTTATTTCTTGTGACGCGTTAGACCATCGGGTCCCTACTAATTTCATCCTTTCGTTGATCTGTAATTGTTTCATTTCTTCTTTTTTCAGTTCCACTTGCGTGAACAAACCGTATGCCGAATGTGGTGGTTTTCTAGGTTTTCCTGACATTTTGTCTAATAACACTTGTTCCTCTTTGCTTAAAATAAGTTGATACTTGGATTTTTCGTCAATATTTTTCAGTTCCATGTTTAATTTTCGTTGATTTTCAATCGCTAAATTGATGAACACAATTTTTTCATCTTGACTAATATTTTTCCACTTATCTTTATACTGCTTTTTTAATACACCTTTACAATTTGTTGAACTTGCACCATCTTTGACCTGTGTTTCGTAATATATTTGAAACAGAGTTAGTATTTTATCAGTATGCAATTTCATTTTTTTATTGATTTGCTTTGGATGTCTACTTTGTGGTAGTTTACAAATAGCCGTTTTAGCGTCACACAATATTTCTTCAAGTATTCTGTTCTTGCGAATATTTTTCTGGATAGCAAACCACACAGAACTACAATCGCTACCGGAATGATCATTAAAGGCAATGTTTTCCCACACAATTTTCTTTGCTTGTTTATTGAACTTTAAGAAATCGTTTTCCGGCAGGGTATCTTTTATTCGGTCTACTAAGTGTAGCAAGTCATTTACCGACCACGTTTTACGTTTTATTAGTACGAATACGCTTGATGATAGTAAATGTGCATCTAAATTTGCGAGTTCACACATTACACCCAATATTTAAATCTGCTAAAGGTGAGATTGTCACCGACCAAATTTTTATTTTTTAAAAATAAATTAAATTTATTTTGCCTTAAAAAAAAGCATTTTTTTTCTAATTTGACAATAGGGAATTCTCATGAAAATCTCACAACGAATGAAAAGCTAGCCAAGGTAAAATCTTTTGAGATAGTAAAGGGTTCTGTCTGAATAAGGAGAATACCACTACAATATATTTTACAAAAACTTTGCATTATTGCTTTGTTTACAACTAATAATTTCCCCAAAATACAACTTTAACAGTTACATCAAGATAGCGTAAGTATTCCCAACGAAGAAAATATCCTTATGTAGATTGCGAATGTTGATGGATAGTAGCCTATTAACAAGTTGAGCTCACTATAGTTTTTTAATATTTTATTTGGTCTTTAAAGAGAACCTACGCACCCGAGACAGAATTTGCCAATACAGACACTTAAAGTGTTGTTTCGGGTAAATTTTCCAGAACGCACATCCTCGCTTACAAAATAATGCCGGTCTCGCTGCAGCTGGAGGGAGGTGATAATTAAAATAATTTAGTACGCGTCGATTTTTTATTATAATCAAAATATTCTAGATGGTCTGTATTAACATAAGCATCATGTAATGAACGATTTTCCACTAGTGAACAAGTCTGGCGCGGTAATACACCACATTTAAAGCTGGAACCCCAACCTTACCAAAACCAAAAAAAATTAATATAGAATTTTAGCTACTTTTTTGCTAATTTATTGTTCGCGAATTACAGCTATTTGAAAGTGGGGGTTTATATAAAGCTGGAACTCCTTCCACCGTAACTTGCAAACCACTGAAGGTACAAAAAAAATAAACATACCAGAATTTATCAAGTGGCATGGCATCACTCATGACGTGGCACGACCAAAACATACTGTTGGTAGCAATGATATCACGGATGTATAATTATTAAGGTGATCTGACGGCCTATGCGTCTATCACATAGTAGTGGGTCTCGACCTTCCTCAGTGTGCGAGGGAGAGCCAGCGACAGGGATAGACAAATAGTACCACGATTGACCACGATATTGCACAGTGCATAAGCGATGCACAATTAAAACACACGTTTTAAACTAAAAGTTTAATTAGTTAACATTTAAATTTTGGCAATGCCTCGAAGAGATTGTTTTGCACCTAATTGTAACAGCGGGTATCGTAGTAATAAAGAAAAAGCTTCCCTGTTTAAAGTGCCTAAAAACAAATTAAAAAAGTGAAGTGCTTTGATTCCACATGCGGACAAACAATTAGAAATAAATGACGTTTTGTGCGAAAAACATTTTTTTAAGGAAGATGTGATACGTAAAGTAGTCATAGAAACTAATTTTTTAAGGAAGATGTGATACGTGAAGTAGTCACAGAAACTTATTTTTTAAGGAAGATGTGATACGTGAAGTAGTCACAGAAACTTTTTTTCAAATCAACAAAACAAATCGATAAAATTTGGGTGCCAAGTACATCGTGACGAAATTATATCGAAAGGGGTTTACTTTTATATCTTTATGAGAGTCAAACAGTATTACCGACAAGAACAAGGAAAATTTAAAAAACATTCAGCGGTCAATTAAAAAAAATCAAAATTGTATAAGTCGTAATTATGATTATCATTTTCTAATTTTGTTTTAATCATTTCAGCTTTTTAATAATTTGTTTCTCGTTTTTTATTTCTCAAAATTACATTAAATCTTGAAACTAATAATCCTTATATGATTATAATATGCTACTAATTTAGTTATTCTGAATTTAATAAAATTATTACATTTCATGTCTTTTTATTGTACACTTATTAACTTGTTAGTTCAAAATATATACCTAATATTGTTTATAATTGTGTCTAACACAATAATTAAATAAATAATTTGTTATTAAGTTGTTTATTTATTTCTTGTGGGTCTCTAAGATAATATTTCTGATATTACTTCATAAGACCACTATAGTATTAACTCGAACACATTGTCTGTCTCTGTCTAGCATTGACGGGACGTTCGTAGGCCATGAAATTTGCGTTTTAAGCTCACCTCTTATATTATACATCCGTGAATGAAATAATATATCAATGCTATTGCGCAAGTACAAAAATATTTTTAGGTTTAAGGGCCAGTTGTACAATGTGAGTTTAAACCAGAAAATTTGGGTTAACCAATGAATTTCGTCGAAAAGCTGCTTTTTAAGAAATCTTATTGGTTTTGTTGGTCTTTCAACAAAATTTCTAGTTGCTATATGAGAGGTATTATAGTTTATAATAAATTATTATTATATTTTAAACTTGCTATTTGTAAATCTATTTCATCCTTTCTGAGATTACTTTTTATCAACATTTTGTTAATTGACATTAATAAAAATTTAAAATAGTTAAGGTTATTAACGTGTGATAAATATTGTTTTAAAAAATTAATTTTTACATGTTACATGAAATTGAAATAAAATTTAATTCTTAACTTACATAATATTATTCTAAGACTATTTTAATGAATGATATAGCTTGCTACACACTGTTATATAAATTTATGTTTCGATTTTCGGAATCTCATCAGGCAAACCTGAAAACATTATTAAAATGATTGAGAAGTTATGCTATTAAATTCAAACTTGTCAAATTAAGTTAAATTAAGTTATGAATTAAATTTTATTTCAATTTCATGTAACGTAAAATTAAATTTTATAAAATAATAAAAATTTAGGTTAGAAAAATTTAATACATTAAATTTTAGAAGCAATGAGACAATTTTATTAGCAACCTTGCTAAACTAGAAAATTTAAAAATATTGCTAAGGTGATGGGTTACAGAATACCAAAAATGTCAAAATTGCTAAGGACATTACTAAAATTTTTACTTAGCAATCTTGTTAGAGTTAGCAATATTGCAAAAATAAAAGTTACAGAATAGCACTGAATATTGGTAGAACAAATCCATATATGTTAGCCAAAATTACTAAAATTTGATAAAATAGTAGAAGAGCTTGCCGAAATGTTCCATTGATAAAAATGTTTTTTATCTGTTCGTTCTATTGTAAATCGGACTATTCTGATGCAGTATCTGCTAGCAAAAAGGTTTCCGTTTGTCCAGAAGCAAATTCATAGAGCTTATAACTTTCTGAAATTATCAAAGTTTTCAAATTTATTGGAGCTAGCGGAGTACCAACGACAATGTTTCGAATCCGTTGACAAGATGTCAAGATTATGTAAGAGCCATGTTCCTGTTTTAAGTTGGAGTTTTTGCAGTGTTTTCGGCGCGTCTTTTAATGGAAATCTTAATTTCGGCAACTTCTGTTCTTGCCGCATCAGGTTCGTGATCATGATTACCTATTTTTTTTATTTCATTTTTGCTTATTTGACGTAAGTATATCCCTCGCTTATCAACTTTGTTTGCTTTCAATTTGTTGCTCTATTACTAGAACAAAAATAATAATATGTATCTATTACCAAAAATAAAATTTTTCATGTCTAAAAGTTTTGTTTCTAACTAAGAAAGTACACTCAGAGAATGAAAACGTACTAAATCAAAAATTTTTAAACATGAAAGGGAGCTTAAAAGCGAATTATCTTAGAATAAAAGTAACATATTATGTTTTATTTAAATATGTTACATGTTGAAATAAATAGTAAACATCTTTAATTTAAAATGGCAATACATAGACTCAAATATAAAGCTCAATCAATTCAAAAGTGCAGCTATTGACTCAAAAGTGAACAATTTTCGTATTAAAAGTTTACACGTTAACTTAAAAGTGAAAATTATTGTACTTTAAAAGTGCAAAATGTTTACTCAAAAGTGGAAAACTTTTTATTCAAAAGTGAGTAATTTCGGACTGCAGTCTGAGGAATTTTATATAAAAATGCAGGTTTAAATCAAATTTGGTTTATTTTATTAATACAAGAATAATTAATTTTTTAATTACAAATTATAGTTAGGTACGAATTAAATTATATTAATACATAAAATAAAATAAAATAATAAAATTATATAACACACATTACAAATTATAAAATTTCACATAGTATACTGCGGTGAAAAAGAGGATTCGCACCTACCCTGTACACATTTGATGAAAGCTTTATTTTGTTTTAAATAATTTTAAGTTGTAAGACTGTAGAAGTTAGACAGGTGGGGGCGAACCGACGAGGAGATTTGCTTTTTGCCGGCGGGTCACCGCGAGAGAAAGACAGCGTCGACTGTTGGCTCGTTAATTTTTGACTCGAGTGAGTTATTTTTGAGATTTGTCTTATTTTTGAGATTGTGAGTATTTATTTTGATTGAATAAAGTGAATTTTGATGCGAATGCATTATTGCGTAATTTTTGGAAGAATAATTTTTGATATTTGGAATTTGGATGATTTTTGATACGTTGCTACTGAACGGTAGTTGATTTGATGGTTTTGATTGCTTTAGAAGTAAAGAATGAAGTTATAAAATTTGAAAATTGGTGTAGAATTGGAAAGTTTAAAGTTACATTTGTACGAGCGAAGGCCAGATGGTGATAAGAAGGCGTTTTGGATACGCGTTAAAATTAAAAGTACGAGCTCAGTAAAGTTATACATTGAATTAAATTTACGATTTATTTACGATAAAAAAATTGGTTATTGAAGAATTAATTATTTACTTGCATTGAATAGGATTATGATTTTTGGAGAAATTATTTGTTTGGATTTTGAAGAATTTATTTTGAAAGACATTTTTTTTGCGCCCAGACAGTGGGGCAGATTTTAATCATTACATCTAAATTGTCGTCCATACGTGGAGCTCGATTTGAGCATTACATTTAAATTGGATTACTAATTGGTAATCTTTTGGAATTTTGAACCTACCCTGAAAAGTCTTAGCGAACCGACTTGGAGGCCGTAGAGATTGATGGTGTTATTTGCAGTTTGCCACGCATTGTAAAAAAAATATCATTACAATACATATGATAATTATTTTGGTGGATATCATTTTGCACAGAACATCAGCAAAAGTTAATCTTGAACCACTATTAAAATAAAAGTGCTTGCTGTTGATTTCATTTGTTCATCTTAAAATTAAGTGTTCACTTTTAAACTTAAAATGTGTAATTTGCATAAGTACAGTTATATTGTATGTATGACTAAAACAAATAAGCAACTTACATCTTTCTTTTTCCAAGCAAAAAGTTTTTCTCTGAACTCGATTCGCAAACCAAACTGTCTTATTACTTCGGCGATATCGTCTTTTTTATCTTAATATCGATATCTTAATGATTGATATATGTAACACCAATAGCTGGAAATTTAAAATAATTATGTACATAGGTGCGCTATACATATAATATATAGATTATGTATACATAGTTGCACTTGAACGTATGATTTTACGGTGTTTTCTTACTTTTTAAATCAGAATACAATTTCTCCAAATCAAATTCCTGTAAAAGTTTAAGTAATTTTTCGTCATCTTCGTCACAAATGAAGGTAAACATCATATTGGTGTTTCCTTCCAAATTTTCTTGCAATTGAATTGCATTTTCAATAGCAATCTTTTCCAGCATTAACAATTTATTGATTTTAAATCAAAATAACCAAAACCAACAAAATCTTATGCACATTTCACACGAAACTAACTAATCACTTTTTCACTATTACACGTAAGCTTGGATTATGAGCTATTCTGCAGATGAAACAATTTTCTTCGCGGATTTTTTATCTACATACTATGTATACTACATACTATGCCTATGCAAAACCCACACATAAATTAACCTACTGTTACGAAAAAACGTCTAATTATATTTGATGACTAATGTATGACGTCATGTGTGATGAGTCATGCATGATAACAGCATTAGTCATTCAAATATTGCTGAATGTACAATCGAGAAAACGCACAGAAGGAATAGAAATTCTTGGACGGTTATGGAATTTTCTGGAAGGCTGCATTTAAGTATAAATGCAGAGCGATTTCTAGTGACAAATCAATTCCAGTTCAAACGCGCAAGTGAACATAAATAAATAGTTGTAATATTTGGTTCTTCAATTTGAATTACCGCCTTCTCAAATCAAAGTTACAAACCAAACCAAAGCTGTGATCGTCAAATAAACCTCGCACGATGTGATCTCCCCTCGTAATAACACTTACAGGTCCTTTTAAATTTGCGGATGGCTTTTTGAATGCTAACGTAGTTTACCGTACTTACTAACTTCAAACTTACATTTGTCCAGTGGCGTAACCACAGCTAGGACACCTGAAGGAATAATTAGTACACACAAATTAAATAAAACACAGGATTCGGTATAACGATGAATATATTTTAATCGAAAAAAAAGGTAGTCCGATAACCAATTTACCAGCAAAGTTAATCTCCTTGATATCATGTAATTCAGAATACTCTAGTTTGAAATTTGATTTAATAAGTGTTTGATAGTTAATTCGTAATGTTTTCTAATTGATTATTCATATTTATATTACCAACCACAACCTATAGTAATTTGTAAGAAGTTCATGTATGCATTCCGATGTTCAACTCAATTGGTTTTTATATTCCGTAAGACCTCAAATAATAACCCCTATATTCTAAATTATCCGTTTTTATATAACTAATACCTCGTCACTTAAACTAAGATCGTCAGCTTAAACTAGTACGTCCCTCTTATTGCTAATTGGTCATTCTCTTAAATCTAAATAAGTCGTATGTACTTAACTAAATAAATTCCCCATACTTAAACTAGCAAATAATCATAGCCGCAAATAATCATGATTAACTTTGTTAACAAAGTTCTTTAATATTGTTTTTAATTGGTATTACCTTTTATTAGGTCAATCATCGTTATTTTAATTGTATTCAAATTTTACTATTATAAATGTATTCGATTGTTACTATCTTATAAGTGATCGCAAACAATCATAAGGAACATTGTTAAAATTATCAATAACTGTCCTGAAATATCATAATTTTGTAGTACATCATTTAGATATATGAAAAAAGAAAGGAGCAACATCACAGCATTTGCAATGTCACTTCCGGTTCCATTACAGTTCACCTTTTCAGTAACCAGCCTATTACTGCGACATATTTTGACCGCCATCTTATGATTGTAAGCGTCCACTCAATCCGTTACATTTAATCATCTAAATTAAATTATCCCACGATAAATATATTTCCACTTCAAACACCCGCTTTCATTAAATTACCTTCAACAACTCCTCTTACGTCTTAACCAAACCACCCCTTGGTACGCCATTGGTAAAATATTATATGAATAATCAATCTCTCCCATTACATAATCCCACTCCCGTTTTAAATGATAATAGTATAAATCACAATCTCGAACAGTAATTAAATCTTATAACTGAAGATAAATTAATAAAAACTTAGATTCAACCTTGTATGAAAAAATTTACCTACCTGCGTGGTTACAAACAATTATTACTCGAAATTTTAACGTAATCCTGTATTAAATTCTTTTAGAAAATAAATCAAATATTTTAACTTACGTATTTTAATTCTGTTGGTAACTAAATATGATATGAAATAATTTTAATTTCAATTACTTAATATTCTCAAAACATTCCAAGTACCAAATCACACACATCCGACCATCTTGACATACAAATTTGTAAGGCCCTTTGTTACCATCTCTCCAACGGTCAAATCTAACGGAAAACTCCCACCACTTCCGTTTTACAACCGTTGTATTTTAAAGTAACCAAAATGAACTAAATTTAAAATTTCGCGCCCAATATATTCAAATTCAAATTTACAATATTACATAGTGAAGTGATAAACGATATACCGAGTGTTTAAATAAATCCGGACTTAGTGTTAAATAAATTATAGTGTAAATAAATAGTGTTAATCTTAGTTTAGTAATTGTTATTAATCGTATCTGTAAATATTTGTATTAGCCCTTTAGAAATAAATAAACGTTTTCGTTACACTACAATTTATACTTTAAATGTTTGAATTAACATATTACCACTTTTGAAATTGAGAAATATAAAACGTCATTCTTAATCTTTCAAAGCACACTTTAAAATTAAAAATGTTTGTTTTAAAACTGCAGAAAATTATATGTGAATGAATACTTTTGAATTAAAAGTATTGACATTTGTTTTTAAAGTCCGAAATTTCTCTGAATGTAGTTATTGATAATTCTTATCAGGTTTCTTCGAAAATTAATTATATTCCTGTACTAAGTTGTCGAACTTAGAATAGTCAAAAATAATTTGCATAAAATACCTTGAGAACAAAGTGCGAGTAATTTCGTATTTGAATTTGTGGCTGTTATCGTTTGAATTTATAAAATTCAAACGCATTGTTGTAATAGCTTGAAGATGTTCTAAACGTTTTTTGATTCGACCTATAGCTGTTCAATTCAGATTTAATACGCAAAAATAAAAACAAAACAAATAAAAAAATTCCCCTAATTTTTATTGAGAATACAAAATTATTTAATAAAAAATATAAAGCAATACGCACAACATAATATATTTTATTTATCTTTTTCTCTTTTTAGTAGCAACCACGGTAGCAACGCAGAGATTATTTTCAATTTCAATACCAAATAAATCTTGCATTTCCTCCGACGTTTTAGTTCCCATCATGTCGACTACATGCAGGCAAAACATATTCAACAATGCGTCGATTTGAAAAAAATTTGCTGCTATTATCAATTTGTATATGGTTGCTTGATCTTGATTTATAAACCGACTATCCCATCGAATTATTTTTTTCTTTAATTTTTCTAACGATTCTGAATTATTGGTGTCTGTACTGAAATTGACGTATTCATTAAAATTTTTGATATCGTCTTTATGATAAGTTGCCCATTTTACGATTATAGTCATGGTTTTGAAATCGATATGTTGCAATGGGTAACACCCCATCTATACCACCGAAAATCATAAGGTCACTAATCATGCGCGAACATTGCAATATTTCCGCTTTTACTTTGATGATTTTTTTATCCGAGGTTTCAAACTTTACCATTTCTGTCATTTTCTATAATATTTTGTAACCGACAACTGTTATCCTTATTATAAGCAAGAAGATCACCTACGCGCACGCTTACCAACTTACAATTATAAAGTCAAAATAACCAAATTTTTACCTGACAATAATATTGATTTCCCAGCTTGAAATTCTAAATTATCGGCAGCCTAGGGTATTTAAGAAGCGTAGAAAAACTAATTTTAAAAGAAACAGAAAAGTATTAAAATTTCAAACCAAAATAGTTTTGTTTGGTTATATACATCCAGAACCGGACTAGTATTAATATATACTTATATATAATAATAATCGGCATTCCATCTCATAATAAATATCGCCGCGTCGTTCGGGCGCTTTCCAATCCATTTTCCAGGGTGTATTAATCCTTATTTGCTGCTGTGTGATTTACCCGTTACATCCTTTTTCTCCTTACAGCTGTTCGTGTGATTTTGCCTTTTCCACGACTCTCTTTCACAACCGTCTATCCATAGTCTTTGTTCTGCAGTCCTTCAGCTGCATCGCTCCCAGATCCTTTTCAACCTCGTCCAACCACCTCATCCTTGGCCTTCCCCTCGAGCGCCCAACATCTGGTTTCCATCTCATCACAATTCCAATTGCTCTATTATTTTCCGTTCTCATCACATGACCTAACCATCCCAGTCTCATCGCCTTAATGTGTCGGACAATGTTTCTGTTTTCCAATTCGTGCTCTATTTCGTTATTTGTTCTTATTCTATACTATACATCATTTATTCTTCTGATTCCCATCATCTTTCTCATTATTTTTCTCTCGAAAACATGCAATCTCCTCATTTTTCGTCAGGCATAATATCTCCATCCCGTATGTTACTACGGGTCTTATTAGAGTCTTATATATTTTTATTTATGTCTTTTTCTGTATGTTTTTACTCTCTAACAGCTTCTTGTTTCCGTAGTGTGCCCTGTTTCCTGCCATTATACGATCTCTCACTATCTCTTCTCTTTCGTTATTATCGTTTATTTGCACTCCCAGGTACTTAAAAGTTCTCACCTCTTCAAAGTTATATTCTTGGATTTTGATTGCTTTTTCTGTTTTTCTTTTCCCTCTATAGCATTTCATGAATTTCGTCTTTGATTCGTTTACCTCAAGGCCTGCCCTTTGTACTTCCTCTGCCAACTTTGCAAACGTCTTAACTAGTGCTCTGCGCGTTCTTGCTATTATTACGAGGTCATCAGCGAATGCTACTATTTCCACCTCTTTATTTATTATTGTCCTGGTACATTTTGTTCTTCTCATTACACCTTCCAACACAATATTGAACAGGTCGGCCGACAACGCATTGCCTTGTCTTACTCATGTGCTTGTGCTGAACTCTTTGGTCAATTCTTTTGTTGTTTTTACTATCGCTGTTGTGTTCTTAATTGTCATCTGGATCAATCGTATAATTTTTGCAGGTACTTTCAATTTTTCTACTTCCTCCATCAAGTGTTCCCTTTTAACTCGATCAAAGGCCTGCTTGAAATCCACGAATAACAGCCGAATGTCGTCCTCATGGCACTTTTCCATTACCTGTGACACTACAAACATTGCATCCACTGTTGATCTACCAGGTCGAAAACCTTTTTGATAGTCTCCTATTTCGCTATTTACATGTTCTTGTAATCTCTTGTGGATCATTTTGATTAGCGCCTTATAACTATTGTTCAGTAGAGATATTCCTTTATAATTAGAACACTCCTTTAAGTCTCTTTTCTTGTGGATTGGGATGATTTCTGCTACATTCCATTCTGCTGGCATCTTTTCCTCTCTCCATATTTTTAACATCAGTTGGCACAGTCTATCCAACAATGTCTCTTCTCCCATTTTTACTAATTCAGTATTTATGTTATCCATCTTCGGTGTTTTTCTATTTTTCATTGTTACTAACACTTCACAGAATTCTTCATATGTGGTTCTACTATTGTTTTTTCCTCCTCCAGCATTGACATTTTATTATCGTTGGTCATCTCAACTATTTCCCCACCAAGCAATTCTTCAAAATAATTTTTCCATGTCTTTAATTTCTTCCTCCTCATATTTTGTGTTTCCGGACTTGTCTTTCATTCGTCTTATCTCGGATCTTCTATTGTACCTTTATTCTTTTATTTTTTTGTATAATTCTCTTGGATTTTTATGTGCTTTTTCTATATCTGTCATCAGCCTCTCCATCCATTGTTGTTTCTTATGTCTGCAAAGATTTACAGCTTGTCTTCTTTTTTCCTTATATATTTTGTTATCTGTTGAGGTTTGGGAGGTCATCTATCTTAACCTGGCTTCTCTCTTCGTTTTTATCATGTCTTTACATTCCTCGTCGAACCACTCTTTTCTATTTTTTGTTTTCCTATATCCAATTGTCTTCTCAGATGTTTTCAGTATACTACTTATTATATTAGACCATTCTTCTATATTCTGGTTTTGCTGCTTTTTTGACATCTCTTCTTGTAGCATTTGAGTGTATTTTCTCTTAGTCTTCTCGCATTCCAGTTTTTCTACTGCCCATCTGTTGTTCACTGTTTTCTTTCTTTTCGCATCCACCTCAATCTTATCCATTTCCACTTTCATAATTACCATATTGTGATCGGTGTCCACGCTGTATCCTCTATACGATCTTGCATCTCTCACCTTGAATGTTTTTCTCTTCGCTATTAATATGTGGTCTATCTGGTTTCCTCGTGTAGTTCCTGGTTTCATCCAGGTCTCCTTGTGTAAATTCTTGTGCATAAAGTCTGTAGTTACTATTCTTAAATTACACATCATTGCCAGATTACACAATCTCTCTCCATTTTCGTTGGTTCTCTGATGTATAGTATGTTTCCCAGCCACATCTCCCACATAATCCTCTTTACCAATCTGGGCGTTAAAATCTCCCAGAATCACCAGATCGTCTCCTCTTGAAATTTTTTCGTATAATTTCTCTATCTCCTCATACATTTTCGTCTTTTCTTCTTCGGCTGCGTCTTCTGTTAGGGCATATGCGTTCACCACTGACAAGTTTGTGTATTTACTTCTTATTCTAATGTATGCCAGTCTTCTGCTTATTGATTCAAACTTCATTATGTTATTTGTATGGCTTCTTTCCACTATGAATGCTACTCCATTTCTTCCCTGCTTACTCTCACCTGAGTTTAGTAATTGTATATTCATTCTTTTTTATTTTACCGCTCTCCTTCCATCCCATCTTCTGTATCGCTGCTATATCTATTTTGTGTCTCTTAATATCATCTATCACCTCATCAATTCTTCCAGGCATCAGCATCGTTCTAATATTCCAGGTAGCTATTCTTTGTTCTTGTTTATTTTTCTTTTTTTATCCATGATTATGTTTTATTCGGTTACATCTTCCATTACCAGTTTTGAGTTCCATGGGAATTGCAGGGGTCGGCATATCTTGACAGTTATGATGTATGCTTGCTAGTTTTTTAAATTGATGGTCTTCTGCAATTCTGCCCATTCATACACCTTGTTTTTAATGATCAGCTTTTGATATCTAATTCGTATAGTATTCCTCTTTTCGATTTCTCTTCTCGCCATTTCTCTTATTTTATTTTGTATTCCTAACTCATTTATCGTCATGTCACTGTCTATGTATACTCTCTTCCCTCTCAACTTACTCTTGTTTCTCATTATCTGTTGTTTTTCTTCCCAATTCCGTAGTTTAGCTACTATTGCTTTCTTTTCCGCTGTTATTCGTTTCTCGTTAGTCCAAATGTTTTCTCTCCTCTTACCCTTTTCCTTAATCTCATTTATCTCCTTAGTTCTCTAATCTCATCTCTGTTTTCCTTAAACCTCTCCCCCATCTCTCCCCTCATTGCCTCTATAGCTTTTATAACCGCCTCCATTTGGGTATCCCGCTCTGCCACTTTTACTTCACTCTGTTTTAGTTTTGCTGGTGATCGCTATGTTTTTTTACTTCTTTGGAACAGTTTATGTTGATCTTCAAAGGAATCTTCGGTGCTTGGATCTCTCTTTCGCTTTATGTATTCCGTCAATTGGCTTTCGCTATTTGCTCGCTCTCTAGCTTCAACGTTTTTATTTTCAATGTATGATACTTTTGTTTGTTTATGCATCTAATTCTCTTCTTACTTTCGAGTTGTATGGTTTTTCACTCCCGCCGGATTTCAAGTACACACCTCTCTATGTTTGGATGTCTTTACGATTGCCTATCATTTGCTGCTCTATTAATAATTATTATCATTTAAATATGTTCTTTACCTGTATGGTGTGTTGCCTATTCTGTTATTGTTCGCGTTAGTACTCTCGTTCGGTTCGACACCTCGGAAACGATCGTTCTATCTTTATTTTTAACCACACTTTTATTTGGCAATATATTGGCGTATAAAAATGTTAAGTGTCTTTCGACGGCTAAAACTAGCGCAAAGATTAGAAAGAAAAAGCTAAGATTATCCTGCTGAAAAGATTCGCGGAAGTTTTTAACTTTGAGAGCTTTTATTATATTATATTTTAACCGTATTTCATTGCTCGGTTCATTTATATTCAACCAATTAGAGATGTCTTTTAATCCATTAATACTACATTCTTTCCAGTTTATTGCTGAGCGAAGGGGGGGGGGTTACTACCGCCATACCCTAACGAAAACCCACAAAATTCACAAAATTTTGTTAATATTCTAAAATTATACATGCATTTTCAACAGAATATGTATTGCTCTGTTCTCCCCTATTACTTATTTTACCTCGTTGTTTTTCTCAATCAAAAAGAGTGTTTATGGGGAACACAATTTTTTATTAACAAAAAAATTATAAATAAACAAAACAAAATCAACTTAGACAAATTAACAAATTTAACGTGTTTGTGTAATGTTCGTGGTCGTGCGTGTACTTAATTCTAGTAACAGTAACACACAACAATTAAACAAAAAAAATACAACGAAAGATAAAAAAATGAAAATGATAGTTTGGGTTTAATGAGATTTATAAATTTTTGGGTACGACCTTATTTTCTTCTTTTTTAACTTGTAGCGCGTGGTTGCATTATTTTGGGCACGAGCGCGGTCCAATCAAAATGATCAAAATGGCACGAATCTCTTTCGGTGGCTTGGAGAACACACTGGCTTCTCTTCTTGTACCGCAGCACAACTGGCTTGGCGACTTCTCCGATTTGCGGAGTTTTGTGTCACCTTATTTTTACCAGGTACGATTTATTGCAATTTAGCGAGCGTTCCGCTCATGCGGATGTTTACGACCTGTCTATTTATTTTCCCCTATCCCCCTTGGAGATTCAATCCAGCCCGCTCTTTTTTTTCAATTTAAATAAATTATCGAAAGCTTGATCATATCTAGATCATTATTTCATATAAAATTTGGAATCGTTAAAACTTAAAATTAGGAACATGGTAACTTAAATTATTTACACAAGATTAAAATTAAGTCAACGATGGTAATTTGTTACTCGATCCCCAGTATCCTATGAACAGTTGTAGGATAATGGAAATCCTTCTCACAAAGAACTCTCTTCCTTGACCGCGGTGGACATCGCAGTATATAAAGCTTTTCAACAAGAACTTGGTGTTTTAATAGGATAATTTTTGATATAATGAGAGTTTCGTCATTTATTTCTTTCACATTATGTTAAGTAGGTGTCATTTATTGTGTCTTCAATTTTAATCATATATTGCATAAAAGTAATTAAAATCTACTACGATAATGGTGGATATGTAAAAACTACAAATCGCAAAATTTTGAATATTTTTGGTTGTTTTAATCGTTCTTCTAAGACCGCTTTTAAAAATTTGGTAGTTAAATTTAAGTCTAGTGGTTCGGTACATGACATACAACAATATGTTTGTGTTCGTCGGGGTCGTTCAGCTAACAATATTGCTGCTGTAAGAGGAAGAGTCGATGAAGATCAAAAGTTATCAATTTCATGACGTTCTTATCTATTGGATTTATCCACAACTACCACATGACGAATTTTGCATAAAAATTTGGGTCTAAACCTTATAAGGTTCAGTCAGTGCAAGAACTAACGCCAGCTGACTATACTGTTTCAATAACGTAGCGTGAAAGCTGGCTATCCTGTCGATAGATGACTTATCGCACAAAGATAATTTAAAACGAAAAATATTTTTTTTATTAGAGTAACCGCTGAAATTCGAAAATGGCTTCAAATTTAGCTGAAAAATATATTTTTTTAAGGTCTTAAGAACAAAATGGTTTCGACATTTGCCAGATCTTGTTCAGGTAGACAAACTGGTCTTGATCAAAGAAGACAACTCACCCCCGTTATCTTGGGCACTTGGACGCGTCGTAGCAGTACATGTCGGTAATGACAATATAATCCGTTCTGCATCTGTGCGAGTGAAGAGTGGTTCGGTTGTCAAACGTTCTGTGACAAAACTATGTGCGCTACCAGTGTAGAATTGCTACCTGCTTTCCTGCGCGTCAAAACTTTTTTCACAAGTGAACTTTTCTGTATATGAATACTTATAAATTGGTGCAGTGACATTTCATTATGTTATCGATAATTATTGTAATTAGGTTATTGCCTATTTATTTTATTTCTAATCTTTTGTAATCTGTTTTATTTCTAATTTCTTGAAATCTGTTTTATTTCAAGGCCGGCGGTAATGGTAATGTAAGAATTTTGAATTTAAATTTGGCTGGTCATACTGGCACCGCCGCGCCACCTAGTTGACCTCTTGAACCCTTTGACTAAAACAGGGAGTTGAGTTCTTACGTTCAAGGGGTCAAGTCATTACTCAATAACACTCGCTGACGGTAATTAACACGTTTTAGTTGTTACTTTTATTTTTACTATTTCACCACTTCAGCGAGTTTACGTTGTTTGTTTACCAATTAAAGTGTTTTTGTGCATCTAAAGCATTTTTAATCGACGATACCAACACATTTTGCTTCTTGAGTGACTCTCGAGAGGCGTCTTCATACAGCAGCGCGGAACTACAGCCGCATCAGTTGGAAGACTACAAAAAATACAAGTTCCCGCCAGTGAACTAACAGAGTCATACTTACAAATTCTAGCAAAAGTACAAAGAAGAACTTCGATAAGGATAGTGAACGCCTACCGAACCATCTCCCAAAGTGCGGTTTTGGTAATCTCGGGTATAATGCCTTTAGATCTTCAAGCGACAGATAGATACAAGTCATATATCAAAAAAAAATAAAACAAGTATACGCGAGAAACTTCTCCAACAATAGCAAAATAGAAAGGATAAATGCACAAAGGGTAGATGGACTCATATACTCATCCCAATCATCGCTGAATGGGTGCAGAGAAAACATGAAAAAGTGTGCTTTCACATAACACAGTTTCTATCAGAGCACGAATGCTTCAACGGATACTTTAACGGTTTGAGGCTGAGTGCCTCATCAAAGTGCCGATACTGTCACAAAGAAGACATCCCGAATATGTTCACGTGCGAGAGATGGGCGTGCGAGACAAGCTGCACGGGATCCTACACAGACACCTCACGATAAAAAATGTAATACCCATTATGTTAAAGTCGCAAGAGACGTGGTTGGCAATCACAAGCTACATTGCCAGAATCTTAAAATAGAAAAAAAAAGATAAACGCGCGGAACAACATCAAGAAACGCAATAATAAAAAACATACAAAGAAGAGAAAAATCCCGAAAGACTAGAAGTAAGAAGTAGAACGAAGAAAATTCGGGTAGTACAAATAGAAAGCGGAGTAAAATACAAACACTATATCAGCGTTAAATCTGCATGAGCGTCAAAGAAATATCTAGCGATACAGTCTCATATTACAGGCTCATAGGGAGAGTTTTAGTCGGTAAGAATCCGACACTACCACCTTCGAGTGGTGTCCATGAAGATTTTCTCATTCCCCAACACATGCAGAAAAACAAGTATTTTGTTAATCGAAAAAAATGTAGAAATCAACATTGATGAATATATTCGGGAGTTTGAAGTGCACGAAACACGCAGAACTAAATTGTAATTTAATAATTTAAATTTTAATATTAAATTAAATTTAATTAATAAATTGTTTAATAAAGACTTTGTTTGCTTAATTACGACAATAAGGAGGTGGTAAATTTAGAGCTTGACGTAGGTACCAGAAATCTACGCTACGCCACTGTGGATTCGTCGACAATGCCACACAGCCACTGAAAAAATTAATTTAAGTAACAACTGGAAAGCTGTTGTATTTTTGTATTGTTTCTGAATTTTGAATTATTTTAGTATAAGGACATTTTTGTAAACGTTAGCGGACCTGTAGTTTTTGGGTCCGTTAAAGATTTTTTTATGTGAGTTTTTGATTTTTATAATTAAAAAATTTTTTTATGGAGCATTCGTTTGATTTTTAAACGACATAATTGAAATTGGCTTAATATTTTAAAGTATTTGTTGAAAGAACGACAAAGTTGTGTGATAAGGAGGACAGCTGCATGCTGGTATCGCGTATAAGTTTTACCATGCCATTTTTGAAATAATTTTATTGCTGCGATAATAATTTAAAATTTTAAATAAAAATTATTACCAAAAGTATACCGATTTTCACGGAACTAAAGCTCTTGTTACCCAACGAATTAAATTTATAAGAAATTACTTGCAGAATATGGAATCTCATGTTAAACGTCAAACAGTATTTCTTGATGTACTAAAGGAAACCTAGGATGTTCATGGCAAGATTCTTCTGTAATAGTAAAAGATCTTCTGTAAAAGATATATTATTTTGCATGCTGGATTGAGTTTGGGGATTATAGAAAATGCTTCCTTAATTTTTCTATCTAAATCGCAAAAGGAATATTACCCATTGCGAAATGAATGAATAAATGTTTAAAAAGGGGATTAAAAAAAGCTTAAAAGATGCCATCGACATCTTGAATAAAAGAAAATATAGTAGAGTGGATAACTGAAAATAAAATTAATTACCGTCAAAACTATTTTAAAAAATAACTACTTGCACTTGCCAATCTTCATAAAAAGCCAAAACGATATTAAGTTGACTATTTGCTAAGAAGTTGTGGTGATGAGGTTACGATTACTCCCGTATCATTGCGAATTTAATGCAATAGAATTAATAAATTTATTATTCAAGTGAACGATAATAGTGATTCTGAATGAAATAAAAGCAGTGAAGATTAATAATGTAATTTTATGGGTTGTTTTCATTTGAAGGCCTTAGAGTAAAGGAGTATAAGGGCATTTTAAATTATTCTGAGATGTTTATAAATTTATTTTAGTATGATTTATTGATAAAAAAGAACCACATTTAACCTAAACAAAGTTAATTAACTTAAACAAAGTAAGGCACTATTGTTGTCAAAAAACTTTTTAACTTTGCTTGAAAAACCTACGATTTTAACCTCTCAATCAATTAATTTGTATTTGGTAACTATTGCAGCAGACAATAATATACAAACTTTATTTCCACATCAAAAGTTTTAAAATAATTGGTGAATACTGGTATGCTAATCCCATTCAACTTAATATTACGAATGATAGCAATTCAACTATTCGAGTTAATACTGGAAATTTAACAGCCCCGAGCCGAAGGAAAATTTGAAAATACAACTTTCTCGACTAAAAATTTTTTTAACAACTTCCCGACGCCGCGCCGAAGGCTAAGGACGGCTCGGGCGGATCTGAAATTTTTTACACAAGGTGGGCTAAATATTGTTGATTTAATCCGAAACTCCGAAACTTGGTGACACAAGCTATCAAGAATGAAAAGAAAGCATATTTTAAATACGAAGTGGAAGCGAACATACATAATCCACAGAAACTTTGGAAATTTTTCGATCGTACCAACATTCACTCTAAACCTAAGAAAGAAGTTATTCTTGAAGAAGACGATGCTAATGCTTTGAACGATTTTTTTATTAATGCTGTCCCAAACACAACTACCGATGCTAATACTTTAGACGACTTCTTGCATGGCAACCACCCTTTAAAAACTGAGACTTTGGTATTCTGCCCTGTAAACTGGGAAGATGTAGCTAACGCTATTTGTAGGCTTAAGTCGAATGCTACTGGTGTTGATGGAATTAATTCCAGAATGTTGAAGCTTACTCTGCCTTACTGCTTGGGTAGTTTCACCGACCTAATCAATGCTTGCTTGGCGAATTCGACAGTACCTGATTTATGGAAAAAATCAATTATTTTACCAATTCCAAAATCTAACCCTGCCAGAAATTTTGGAGAGCTGCGACCCATAAGTATTCTTCCAGCACTATCAAAAGTACTGGAATACTTTATTCGCAAACAACTTCTTGCTCATATTGAATCAAATTATGTGATACCTAACTCGCAATCTGGTTTTCGGTCAAGATTTAACACTTCAACTGCACTATCCAAAGTGTCTGGAGATGTTCTTGCTAACATGGATTCTTCTAAAATAACGCTGACTACCTTTTTGGACTATAGCAAAGCTTTCGATGTCATCAACCATGACCTGCTTAAGGCCAAGCTGAAGTACTACGGCTGTAGCAACTCGGCACTAAGACTACTATCGGATTACCTTACTGACCGTACCCAAAAAGTTAAGCTGAATGATAAAGTCTCCAACGAACTGAAAATCAAGCGTGGAGTTCCTCAAGGTAGCCTCCTTGGACCCCTGTTATTTATAATTTTTACTGCGGATCTTCCAAAAATCTTACTCACTTCATGCATCTTCCACATGTATGCCGACGACACTCAGATTTACATACCAGGCCTACCACTTGATATAAATTCAGTTATCAATAACATGAACAATGTCTTGGCACTTGTACAACGCTGGTCCCTCTGTAACGGGTTACTTCTAAATCCCACCAAAACTTTATCAATGTGTATGGGCAATCCTCAGCACTGCTCGATAGCAGCGGAAAATAAACGTATCGATGTTTGTGTTAACGGTTGTTGCACCAAAGTAAAGAATCTCGGAGTAATTTGGGATAACCATTTGTCCTTTGCCGCTCATATCAATAAGATCACCAGCACTTGTTACTTTAAACTCAAGACACTTTACCGATACAAGAACATCTTGCCATCTGAGGTTAAATGGAGACTTATTGAAAGTCTGGTGCTATGCCACATTGACTATTGCATCACCGTGTATTATGGATGCCTCACAGATCAACTGAAGAACAAACTTCAAGTATTGCAGAATGTTTGCCTTCGCTTTGGCTATGACATTGGCCATAGAGAACATGTTACTCCATACTATACTACACTAAAGATAATGAAATTGGATACCCGCTTCGAACTGTTCTTTGCAGTGATGCTATTTAATGTACTAAAGTCGGGATATCCGAACTACCTTAATGATTTCTTAAGCAAGAGGTCAGACTGCCATGGGCTAAATTTACGCTCGAACGAGCATCTCTCTATTCCACAGCATCACAGTTCCAAATTCAAGGGATCGTTTCAATATATTGCGTCCAGTATCTACAATAAGTTTCTTGTCCTCTTCCAGACGTCCAAGAACAAAGAATTGTTTAAGAAGAAGATGGTAGAAAAACTATCACTGGGGGTCTAGGTGGAAAACAGCTTTGCTGACCCTACACCCTTTTAGGCAATTTTAATTTTTATACTGTATTTATATTGCTTAATAAATTTATCTTATCTTATCTAATGTATTAGATTAGAATTTGGGGCAACTTCGATTATTTTTTATTCTTATACTTGGCAAATCTACCCCCAAGGACGGCTCGGGCGAATTTAAAATTTTTTACACAAGATGTAATGGCAGGTAAACTAATTTTTAACTCTTCTTTCCATGCGATGCTGTTGACCTGAAGTTGCGTTGACTTCGTTACCGCTAAGACGTCTTCTTGGTGCTCGTCATCCGGTTTTTCGTTTGATGAGCTATCTTCGCGTACTTCCTTAATTCTCTTCTTGCTCCCGCAAGTACACTGGTAAGGTGACCCTCCTTAAAGCATTTTCGGCATTTCTTACCGAATTTCTGCTGGATACTTTTTAGCACTATGTTTGAGATTACACTTATTACACTTGTGCGTTTCAGTATTCTTTTCACTTTGCTTCTTTGAGCCAAACTTTGATTTTTGCGTGTTCACAACACTGACCTCACTTGTACCTGTTACTCTTGTGATCTCAATTATTTGTTTTCTGCTTGCTTCGTTAGACAACTTCAAATCAGGATTTCTCAATAACCTTTTTGTACATTTTTATCTGCTATTCCTGCACGAATCAAATATTTTGTTTGCTCTCTGAAATTGCAAGGTGCTGGTAACTTTTTTAGCTCTTTTTTAATTGCTTGGCGCAACCGGTGTACCAACGTATATACTATCCCAGTAAGCGTTATAAAAATAGAAAAGAGCTTTGAGCTAGCTTGTGAGCAAACTTTTTGTACCTCCTTAAACGGTTGACTTTAAGAACCCCCTCGACTCTGAGCTTTATTTAGCGGATTAGGTGTCAACCCCTATTTCAGTGGTACACGTTTTGTTAGTTTTTCTCTTTTCTCTACGTCGACCGATGTTTCACGTATCGTATCATTATCGTAGTTAATGGCTTAAGTTGCTAGTTTTGAATTTCTAAACAAGGAACACTGAAGAAATGAGTTTATGAATGTTATCACGTTTATGCAATCGTTTCTGTACTCTTCTATCTCTTATTCCTTCAGGTGTCCTAGCAGTGGTTACGCCACTGGACATATGTGTTTAAGTTTGAGGTTAGTAAGCAAGGTAACGAAGTTAGCATTCAAAGAGCCATCCGTAAATTTAAAAGGACTTGTAAGTGTTATTATCACAGAAAGAAATAATATCGCGTTTTCATTTAATCAAAATTAAATGAATTGAAATTATATAGTTTATTTAAAGATTTATATAATTCAACTAAAGTGTTTAAATATTTCAAACAATTAGATTAGTTAATTTGCTAAATTTAATATAGATGTTAAATTAAATAAACTTTAGTTAAATCATATAAAAGAACTAACTATTTCATTAAATCACCTTCTATCATTCATAAAATAAGATTTTCTGATTGTTAGAATTCTAATTTCAATGATTTATATAAAATAAATAAATGTATTACTTAATTTTTTTGTATGAAATAGAGAATTATATTGAAAGATTTATCTAAATTTAATTTTTTAATTTATTCAATAAAATTCAATATTTTATATATAATAAATATAATTACATAATGTGTAGGTATTTCCTGCCGTTGCAGAAGCATCAGCCTAATTTTTATTAACTCGCGGTTTAATTATTGCATTTCGCATTCGTTCCAAGTGCAGTGAATTATTTTAGTGCTGTGTTATATAAATTAAATTAAATTTAATAAATAATCAAATAAAGACAATAAAGAAAAGGTATAATTTTTAATAAAATGTTTATGTGTTGGAAAATACTAGTGAATCTGTAGAGCAGTTATTAAATCTATGGTGCTTAGAAGAATTAATCTTTAAAAAATCTTTAAAGATGTTAAGTGTTTGTTTTATTAAATGTTTAGAAAAATTGATGGATAATGAAACCCTAACTTATTTAACTTAGGAGGATATTTGCGTTCTTGTTCCAATCGAATTTTTTCTTTAAGAGTGAAATTCGGACAAACATTTTTTGAGGGCCATAAGCACTGTGAACAATGAGATTTAAAGCCAATGGAATAACGTCAAGAAAAAATTTTTTAAAAGCAGTTTTATTTTGTCGATATTATGTAATAATTATGTACTACTTATGTATGAATTTATATTATTAGTTTTTTATTAATATGTTTTGAATTTGTGTAGTTTAAGTTAATATAGTATATTTTATTAATTATATAGATATGTATGTTAATTGCGTATATAAATTATAAATATATATAAAAAAGTATGTGTTTTTTATTTATTAATCATCTTACAGGAAAAAAAAAAGAAATCGTCTATTTTAAGTAACAATATCATCTATTACAAGTAAATAAAACATATAAAGAACTTTAATAGAATCATTTATAAAAGTGATTAAGTGATTGATTAAAGTAATTATCTGAAACATTTACTAAAAGTAAGTAAAGTATTAAATATGAGTAAATAATTTATATAATTTTATTTATCAATTCATAAAAATTATTTCTTAATTCATATAATTATATTAAATAAAATATTTAATTATATTCATAGATTTAAAGAATTCATTTACACATTCAATAAATGTTTGTGTATAAATCATGTACTTAGATTAAATAAAACAAACACAGTTATTCGCTAAATCATTAAAATAAATTATCAAATTCAATGAATGATATTCTATGGTTTGTTTAATTTTTAAATCTTGTATTCGTCTAATTTATATTAAATGAATTGATTACTTTAAGTAAATGGCTAAAATTCATTCAATTTTTTTTCTATGATATTAATGAATCTTTAAATGAAATCGCGACTTTATTTCTTTCTGTGTACGAGGGGAGATCACAACGTTCGCGGTTTGTTTGACGATCACAGCTTTGGTTTGGTTTATAACTTTAATTTGAGAAGGCGGTAATTCAAATTGAAGAACTAACTATTACAAGATTTAATGTAATTTTGAGAAATAAAAAGCGAGAAACAAATTATTAAAAAGATGAAATTATTAATACGAAATTAGATAACTAATGATAAACATAATATTGAATTACGACTTATGCAATTTTGATTTTTTTTATCAACGGCTGAATGTTTTTTAAATTTTCCTTGTTCTTGTCGGTAATATTGATTGACTTTCAAAACGTCATTTATTTCTAATTGTTTGTCCGCACGTGAAATCAATGCACTCCACTCTTTTAACTTGTTTTTAGGCACTTTAAACAGGGAAGCTTTGTCTTTATTATTAGGATACCCGCTGTTGCAATTAGGTGCAAAACAGTATCTTCGAGCCATTGCAAAAATTTAAACGATAATGAATGACTTTTAGTTTAAAAAGCGTATTGTAATGCGGCCATCGCTTATGCACTGTGCAATTTCGTGTAGCTATTTATCTATCTCTGTCGCTGGCTCTATCTCGCACACTGAGGACTATCGAGACCCACTACTATATGATAGAAGCATAGGCGGCCGTCAGATCACGTTAATAATTAT
The DNA here is from genome assembly GCA_911387805.1 of Cantharis rustica. Classification (NCBI taxonomy): domain Eukaryota; kingdom Metazoa; phylum Arthropoda; class Insecta; order Coleoptera; family Cantharidae; genus Cantharis; species Cantharis rustica. The sequence continues at coordinate 46,378,608 of OU426878.1, read as the reverse complement.
ATGTATATCCGTGCTGCAGACCATTCGCAATTGTCAAGCCTTGCAAAACAACAAGCCGCTCAATATCGCGGCTAGAAAAACGGCAACTAAATTTTTGGTCAGTATTTTTATCATTAAATGATCAGTATTTTTTTAAATAAATGGTCAGTATATTATAATATATTGGTCATTATAAATATTTAAGTGTCGGCATTAAATCGAATTTTGGTCAGTATCATTTGTTATTTTGGTTAGTATAAATAAGAAAGTTGCAGTAACATTTTGTTTAGTTAGTTTATTTTATTGCTTACTTAATTTTTTACTAACTAAGTTGTTAGTAACCACTTTTAAGATAAAATAAGGAATCTAAATAATTATTACAAAATTTTTATTTAATTAATTTATAAAAATTTAAATACAGAAAAATTTTCTGTATAAATTTTAAAATTATAATTTATAAATAAAATATAATTAATTCACTAGAAGAGCCCGAGTAGCTAATTTTGGCCTTCCCCTTGAACGTTTTTCACCTATAGGTATTTGTTTAGCTGCTGGAGGAGGTTTGACATATTTTAAGCGTATAGTCAATCCTATTATATGCTTGCATATATATTTCTTAAAAAAACTTGGGCAAGTGCAGCGGCCATGCATCCAGTTATCTGTTATCATGCATCCAGCGCATTTATGATACGGTTGCAATTTCCTCCTCTGTTACAGTAGGTTCTTCATCGGATGGACAAAAATATTGAATTGAATTTCCGCATGCTATTGATGAAATATTGACGTTTGCTTTTGCCCATTGATAATCATTTGTCCATTGCTGTAATTCAATTGTTAACGCAGTCATGAATACTCGACTTTCACTGGAATATTCTTTTGACCACTTTTCTACTGTTCTAATGGTTAATTCAAGAAATCTTGACAGAGGTAACCTTTCACGAAATGTATTGCGATGTCTCCGATAAAAACGTCGTCCGTGGGATGACGTACTCGCGTATGGACTGCTTAAAGTTGGTGATCTATTTTTAATTTTAAACTTACCTGTTGCTATAATCAACTTGTTTTGTATCGTGTAGAAATTTGAGAAAAATGAATTAGTGTAAGAAAATGAAATATTTATGGCAAGTGTAATTATTTAATGTGTTAAAAATTTAATATAAAAGTACAAGAAAGCTAAGTTAAGACTCTGGATCGGAATCTTAACCAGACTTTGTTTTTTTTTTAAATAGGTAGGTTATTTTTCTTTTTATGTTTACTTTTTCACAAAAATGATTTAAATTTTTATTATTTTAGGTGTCTAAATTTGTAATGGTGTCAGGATACTTAAACTAAACTTAATTATGTGAGGAATGATGTTTTAAAGAATAATACTGGCCAGATTATACACAAGTAAAATTGTAAAATTTACTAAATGGTGCACTACGACGTCAGGAATCTCTACTTCAAAAATATTTGATAATTTCCAAAATCAGGTAACAATCTTGTTTACAATAAGAATTTTCTTCGATAATAAATTCGCACATTTATTTAAATTAAATGAATTTCAAAATTTCAAAATTTTATGTCAACTAACGATGCCTTGGTAATTAAAAATTGTTTTATGAGGTTAGATTGGCACAAGTTCACTTGGCAAATGACAAAAAGCTACTGAAATAACATAATAATAATAATAATAATAATAATAAAAATACTTTTTATTTTTCTGTGTTTTTTACATTTTACCTAAAATTATCACATTTAACTAAAACTATTTGCATGTTAATTTGCCTGCGCCTATCTTACGATGTATCAGGCTGTTGATGAATGTTTTTTATCTTGTACTTGTAATCACTTGTAGTTTTCTGGGAAAAAATGAGTAGAAAACCCAGCGAATTGATGTTAAGTTTGTTTTTCCAGCTTTTATGTGTCTATAATAAGATATTGTGTAATAGTTTGTATTTCTTCCTGAAGGGCATGGTCGAGTTAGTCAGTCTTGCAATATGTGCCGTCTTGTCATTTCGTTGCGTGGTCTCGGTGAAAAATTTTATTGCGTCGCTGTGAATTATGTGTGGTAGAGTTTGTATGCCGGCCAGGTCATGTAGGTCGTATTTTTCTGTGTATTTTGGTGCTCCGGTAATAACCCGGAGACATTTGTTTTGAACTGTCTGTATTTGTTTGATGTTCGTCTTGGAGGCGTTGCTCCATTTCGGGGAGGCGTATAGTAGTATGGGTCTGATCATTGTTTTGTATAGTAGTTGTCTGAGTTTTGAGTCGAGTTTGTTTTTGTGGGTCATTAGAGGATACAATACGTGAAGCGCATTACTTCCTTTTTGTGCGGTAAGTTGTAGGTGTTGTCTGTATGTTAGTCTTTCGTCCAGTGTCACTCCTAGGTACTTGACGGTGTTTGTCTTGGTGATATTGACATTATTGACTTTTAGTGGTAAGTTATGCTTATCTTTTTTGTGGCTGAAAATTGTGAGGGTTGTCTTCGTCTCGTTTAGTTTGAGTTTCCATTTGTGGTAGTAGGGTTCAAGTAGGTCAATGTGTCTTTGTAAGTAGGTGATGGACTGGTTTTTTTTGAACGATTGTGCTATTACTGCGGTGTCGTCGGCGTAGAGTGAGATTTTTGTGTTCAGATGGGTCGGTAGGTCATTTATGTAGTAGGTAAATAAGAGTGGGGCTAGGATGGATCCTTGAGGAACTCCTGCCGGGATGGGTTGGGGGTTTGAAAAAGAGTTTTTAATTTTGACTTGGAAAGATCTGTTTTTGAGGAAACTGGTAATGATTTTAATTAGGTGGGGAGGGTAGTTGTTTGTAATTATTTTATGTATGAGTCCGTCATGCCAAATGGTGTCAAAAGCTTTTGCAATGTCAAGTGTGACTACTGTAGTAGTCTTGTTGATGTTGTAATTTGTTGTGATTTGGTCCGTTAGTGTGGCTAGTTGTAGTACGGTACTGTGGTTTGTCCTGAATCCAAATTGTTCGAGAAGTATAGTGTCGTAAGTTAAGTCGTGAAGTTGTAGTCGGTGGAATATAAGTTTTTCTAATATTTTGGATAGTACTGGTAAGAGACTGATAGGGCGGTAGCTGGTGGGAAGGTTTTTTGGTTTGCCCGGTTTTAAAATGGGGATGACGGTGGCGTTTTTCTAACAGGTTGGGAAGTACTGATTTTTGAGGCATGCGTTTAGGATGTAATAAATTTGAACAATGATCTTTTTCGGGAGTTTTTTAATGAGTGAAGCTCTAAAGTTGTCGTTTCCGGGAGCTTTATTTTTGAGTTTTTTGATAATTTTTTTGATTTCTAGGGGGGAGGTTAAGTCTTCGGGGGGTGTGAGGTAGGTAGTCTGCTGGAATGTAGTTGTAGTGTTTAATACTTGTGTTTCTGTTATCAGGTCGTTTTGATTTATTGTAAGGTGGTGGTTTTCTAAGTGGCGGCTATTGCATTTGCTTTATCGATGTTGGTGATTTTTTGTCCTTGGGGGGTTTGTAGTGCTGGGAATTGATTGTCTTTGTTTTTGGTTTTTAAAGCTTTCGCTATGGCCCATAGTTTGTTCAAATTTTGTGGTCTAGTTTCCGATAATGTTTTACTCCATTTGTCATTTTTTATTTTGCCAATAGCCTGGTTTATATCTTTGGTTAGTTTGTTAATTTGTATTTTTAGCATTGGGTAGTTGTGAGTTTGGTAAATTTTGCGTAGTTTGTTTTTGTGTCTGATTTTTAATAGTATGTCTGGTGGGAGGTTTAGTTTGTGGTTTGGTGGTGGTTTTTCTGTTGTATTATCAATGAATATTTCTGTTGTTTGGTCAGTGAGTTTTTTGATTGCATGTTCGATGTCTGCATTCGTTTGTATGTTGGTGTTTATCGGTAAGTTTTGTAATTTTAGGGTAAAATTTTTCCAGTTTGTCGTCTTTATTTGTAGGGGGAAATATACGGGTATTTTAAAGGATGCAATTTCTATGAGAATTGGTAGGTGGTCTGAACTAAGTTTATTTTTTGCTTCTATGGAGCGTACATTAATGTGTTTGGTAATTGCGAGATCTATTGTGGTCGGTCTGTAGGCAGGGTTATGGGGGTAGTGAGTGTGGTCGTTTATTGGATATGAAAGCTGGACATTGCTATTTTGTAAGTAGGCATATAGTTCTTTACCGTTGGTGTTGGCTGTGGGTTTATTCCATGTCTGGTGCGTTGAGTTAAAGTCTCCGGCAATTATAACTTTGCCGGAGTTTTGTAGTATTTCGTCGAGTTTTGTAAAGTCGTGTTTTTTGGCAGGAGAGAGGTAGTAATTTACTATTGTCAGGTCATTGATTTGAAATATTTGTGTGTCAGCTTGTGTGGTAGATATGCCGATTGTTGTAAGTTCTATTGTGTTTTTGATGTATGTCAGTAGTCCTCCGTGAGCGTTTCTTGGTTTGTTTATTGCCGTGTAGTTTGGTATTTTAGTCGCATGTCGTTTGTTGAGTTTTGTTTCTTGTATGAGTATGATGTCTGGTTGCAGTTGGCCGATTAGTACCTGGAGTTCGTTTAGTTTTGGCGTCAGTCCGTCTGAGTTCCAAGTTATGACTTTTAAGTTTGTCGAGGTTTGTCTAAACATCGTATTTGTCTGCTATGTTTGCTAATATTTGTATTTTTTCTAAGGTATCAGTCACCCCAGCCAATCTGAATTTAATTTCTCTAATGATTTGTATCATTTGACTGATGTTAATTGTTTGTTTCAAATTTTTTAATTCGGAGAATAATGTTTTCAGATCGCCGGGGTTGTCTTGTCCGTCGAGTGCCGTTAAGTTTTGTGCGTAAGTTTGTCTTTGCATCTGTTGAGGATTGAATTGGGTGATTTGTTGCGTCGGTCTTGGTAGTGGCGGAAAATTTTGTGAGGATGGTTGGTAGTGATTAATATTTTGTCGTGGGGTTGGGATAATTTGTGGTCTGCTTTGCTGCATTTGCTGAGTTTGCATACTTACTCTTTCCACATAACTTAGGTATTTTTTACAATTAGCGTAGTTTGCCGGGTGGGATTCTCTACAGTTGCAGCAGCGAACAGCGTCGTCCGTTGACTTTCTTGGGCACTCTGTGGTAAGGTGAGGTTCTAAACATTTCACACATCTGGGGTGCATGTGGCAATTGGAGCTGCCATGTCCAAAATTTTGGCAGCGGTAACACTGTGTGCGGATGTTTCTTCTTGAGTATTCCTCGAATCGGACAATAACGTAACCAATGAATTTTATACGTTTGATTTCGTGGATGGTAGTAGCGGGCGGGAATGAAATTAAGAAGGCACCGGTGGTGTCTCCGTATTTATTTTTTAGTTGGGTGACTGTAGTAGTTTTCAGATTGTGTTTGATTAGTAATCTTTCTTGAACATATTGTAACGAAAATTAAAACGTTTATCTATTTCTAAAAGGGCTAATACAAATTATTTACAGATACGGTTAATAACAATTACTAAACTAAGATTAACACTAACACTAATTACACTACAATTTATTTACACTATAATTTATATTTAACCCTAGGTCTATATTTATTTAAACACTCTGTATACTGTTTGTCACTTCACTATTTATTTATGTTCACTTGCGCGTTCGAACTAGAATTGATTGTGACAGGAAATCGCGCTGCATTTATACTTAAATGCAGCCTTCCAGAATATTCCATAACCATCCAGGAATTTCCAGGTGCTTCCACGCATTTTCTAGAGCGTACATTCATCTATATTTGAATGACTAATGTCGTTATCATATATGACTCATCACACATGACGTCATACATTAGTCATCAAATATAATTAGACGTTCTTTCGTAACACTGCCCCCTCCTTAAATCTGTTCTGTCCCAGAACAGCGGAAACTTGACATCTATAGAAGGGATCGTGGCGGTAGCGGCAATTGTTACCATTTCTGCATACTCCTTGGCGGTAGAAATAACAGTCGACGCTCTTCTGCTCCTTTGGTGTACTGCTTGGATTGTAACTGCAGACCAATATTTGAACTTCCGTTCCTTGGAACACGACCTCTAGCATGTTACGGACAGTCCTCCAGTCTAATTGGTCTAAACCGCAGCCAAGCTTGGGCACCGCCAGCTTCTTGATGTTACGGCTTATCATATCCCTGCGAAGCTCCAACAAAGTTCTCCATAAGTCCTTATAGGTGGGTTTTTGATGGGAAAACCTCTTGGTTACCAAGTAGTAAATCGATCGTTGTTGGTCACGTAGCTTCAGGGTTTTGCCGACAGCAAGTTGCTGCGATTGGAGCTCATCCAAACGTCCAAACTTCTTCTTGAATACCACGGCGATTCCACGGGACATGCGAAGATCTTCGGCCACGCAGTGCGCTAATGAGTAGTCCTTTGGTACGTGGAAAAGATCTTGTTGCACTTCAGTTGTGACTCCAAATCTTGCTTTGGCGGTCCCTTTGTAGGTGGACATAAACTTCTCAAAGTTTTATTCTTGGGAATGGTTTCCAGATCTGTAGGTTATTGTTCGTATTCCGGCATCATCTTCGGAATCGCTGTTGTTGTCACCGGCATAGGGAGCTAATCGGTTGACGTGAACCACTTTTGGCTTGCCTCTTGGTGATCTTCGGATTCGATATATGACGTCATTGATTCTGTTAACGATTTCGTATGGGCCTTCCCACTATCTTTGCAATTTTGGAGACAATCCACGTTTTCTTTGTGGATTATGGAGCCACATCAAATCACCAGGCTGAAAACCACCTTTTTTTGCCTTCACGTCATACTGGGTTTTCATCCGATCGCTGGCCAACTGAATATTCTTCCGAACGGCGTCATGAATGTCGTGCATCTTTTTCTTCAATTTTCCAACATAATCATCCCCAGCAACTTCTTCTCCAGGTTTGCTCCCAAACTGAAGATCGCATGGTAAGCGTACTTCACGTCCAAACATTACACACGCTGGCGTTTGTCCAGTGGTTTCGTGAACGGATGACCGGTAACTCATCAGGAACAGATGTAAATATTGGTCCCAGTCCCGTTGATCTTCTGAGACTACCTTAGCTAGGTACCTTCCCATTGTTCGATTCATTCGCTCGACCATGCCATCTGATTGAGGATGAAGAGGTGTTGTTCTGGTCTTCTTAATGCCCAGCATGCAACAGACATTCTGGAATAACGCTGACTCGAAGTTTCGACCTTGATCAGAGTGTAGCTCTAGAGGGACTCCAAATCGGCAAAAGAGCTCTTTAACAAGTACATCCGCAACAGTAACAGCCTCTTGGTTAGGTATTGCATAGGCCTCGGTCCATTTAGTAAAATAATCCATTGCCACCAAAATGTACTTTTTACCGGCGTCGGTTTCAGGAAATGGACCCGCAATGTCAATTGCCACTCTCTCAAATGGACTTCCCACATTATACTATCTCATCGGTGCTTTGCGTCTTCCCAATGGTCCGTTTTTCGATGCACATAGAGTGCACTTGCGGCACCACTCCTTGACGTCTTCTTTGCAGTTCACCCAGTAGAACCTTTCCCTAACTTTTCCTAGGGTCTTCTTTATGCCAAAGTGTCCTCCCGAAGTTCCGTCATGCAAATGCTGCAACACTTCCGACACTCGGCTTCTCGGCACTACCAACTGAAGTTTACACTCAGTGCCACTGTCGTTCTCCGAGGATCGCTTCAGAAGACCATCTTCTAATTTTAAGGAGTCCCATTGGGCCCAATACGCTTTGACGTTGCTATTCAAGGCGCTTACTTCTTCCCAAGATGGCCGTTGTCCTTCGACTTTCCAGTCCAAAATAAATTTCAGGTCCGGGTCGTTTTCTTGCTCTGGAAGTAACTGCTCAGGTTGCCAATTATCATCGGTTACAGTAGTTCTTCGGAGAAAATTAACTTTTTCTTCCAGCCGCGAGCAATGATTACAGTTTATTGGACATGGTCGTCTTGACAAGGCGTCTGCGTTGCGGTGACTTGTTCCTGCACGATGTTCGGTGTCGAAGTCATATTCCTGCAATCGCTCGATCCACCTTGCCACTTGTCTTTCTGGATTTTTGAACTGTAGAAGCCATTTTAGCACGGCATGGTCCGTCCTTAACTGAAATTTCCGTCCGTACAAATACTTGTAAAAGTGTTCGGCGGACTTGACAACGGCTAACAGCTCCCTCCTGGTTACGCAATAATTTTTTTCTGGTTTTGACAAGACCTTGCTGAAGTAACCGATAACTTTTTCTTGTCCATTTAGAATTTGTGAAAGGACACCTCCTATGGCCAAGTTACTCGCATCGGTGTCCAATATAAATTTACCTTCTGCTTGAGGATAGCTCAAAATGGGCGCGCTGACTAACGATTGCTTCAGCTGTTTAAAAGCTTTGTTACAGTCTTCAGTCCAGGTGTAACTGCGTTCATTTTTGGTCAACTTGGTCAATGGCTTGGCAATATTAGCAAATCCAGGTACAAACCGTCTGTAATACGTACACAACCCAAGAAAACTGCGGAGCTGATGTTGGTCTTTTGGGATTGGCCATTCTTCTACTGCTTTGATTTTGTCTGGGTCAGCCTTTACACCGTTTCTGGATACAACATGTCCAAGATATTTTACTTCTGTCCGAAAAATGTGGCATTTCTTTGGGCTCAACTTCAGATTAGCCCCTTTCAATCGTTGGAACATTTCTTCCAAATTTCTCAAGTGTTCCTCAAACGATTTTCCAACCACAATTATGTCATCCAAATATACAAGACACGTTTTCCATGACAATCCTCTCAAGATTGTCTCCTTCAAACGCTCGAAGGTGGCCGGAGCATTACACAATCCAAAAGGCATTACGGTGAATTGCCATAATCCATTTCCGATGGTAAACGCAGTTTTCTCGCGGTCACTGGGTTCCAAATCCACTTGCCGATATCCACTCTTCAAATCCAAAGTAGAAAACCATTTTGAACCGGAGAGGGTATCCAAGGTGTCGTCAATTCGGGGAAGAGGGTAGCTGTCCTTTTTTGTCACGGCGTTCAGCTGTCTATAGTCAACGCAAAATCTTGTAGACCCGTCCTTCTTCTTTACTAAGACGACTGGAGACGCCCATGGACTACGTGATGGTTCAATCACCCCCTGTTTTTCCATGTCTTCAATGATCTTTTCGGCTTCTTCACGTTTGGCCAATGGAAGCCGTCTGGGATGTTGTCTTATTGGTTGGGCACTTCCAACATTGATTTTGTGTTTTACCACTTGAGTTCGTCCTTTAGAAATTTCATCCAAGGCAAACACGTCGTGGTACTTCTGGATTAACTTCTTCACCTCGTTCACTTTGCCTTGGTCGAGATTCTTGCACGAAGAAGTCAGCATGTTTACTAATTGTTGGGGGCATTTATTTTTAGGGCTTTCTTCGGTATTTCCTAAACACCTCGCAATGTGAGATACCACCGTACATTGTCCCACCATTGTGTTCTTCTTCAAAGATACCGAGTTAGGGTTGGTGTTAAGAATTCTTACCGGGACTGTCTCCATAACTTTTACTAGAGCCTTACCAACCAACAAACCTTTGCCGAGCGCTCCATTATGGGTTGGTTCGATGGCACGGATATAGCCCTTCCGGAGATTTCCATCCAGGCCTCCCATCACAATGCTCTCTGTTCTTCCCGGTAAGATAACATCTTCGGTTAGCAAAACTCGTACCGCTGCGTCTTCTGACGAATGGAATGGAATTTCTTCACCATCAACTCCAAGTACATCATTTTTCATATCCAAATGGAACCCATATTTTCTTATAACGTCCATTCCCAGGATAACGTCATCAGTGATGTCAGCAACGATTACTTGATGGTTGAATACCTTGCTTCCTATTTCCATGTTTACAGCAATCTTTCCATGCGTAGAAATTTCTTCGCCCGTTGCTGTTCGAAGACGCATGGCCACCGGTGATGTTTTTCCACATTCTCGCACTACGTCAGGCCGTACAATTGTTTTTGTTGCCCCCGTATCAATCAATAGCTGGAAAACTTTTTTATTTATTTTACCGTCGATATAAATACTGTTTATCGCATCAGTCGGTGATGCAGCACAGATGGTAATCTCCGGGGCACTATCGGTAGAGGTCGGCGTTTGCCCATTCTGGCCGACCCATTCTAGTTTTCCTGCTGCTTTCTTGGTTCTTTTCTTGGCTTAGGGCAGCGGCGTTGAACGTGACCCAATTCATTGCAGTTCCAACATCTAGGTCATGTTCTTTGCGATGGACGATCACGAAGAATACGCCGGAGTTCTTCTAAAATTTCGCCGGATTTGGCCAACTTTTGTTCCGGTTCCTCCGTAACACCTCGTACTCGGTGATTCCCTCGTTGAGATGTCTGCTTTGCCGTCTCGAATTCCAACGCGTCCAAATCGAAAACTTTATTAACAAAATTAAACCAGCTGCAAAAGGATCAATTCAAATTAAACATGTGCGCGGACAAACCTGGGTCTACACGGACTTAAATGTGGACCACAAAGCAGTGAAAACCATTATATTCAATGACAAAAACATTAAGAGCTATACATATCAACTACAAGAAGACAAATGCATGAAAATGGTGATGAAAGGGTCTCCATATCTAGAAGAAAAATATTGTTACGAAAGAACGTCTAATTATATTTGATGACTAATGTATGACGTCATGTGTGATGAGTCATATATGATAACGACATTAGTCATTCAAATATAGATGAATGTACGCTCTAGAAAATGCGTGGAAGCACCTGGAAATTCCTGGATGGTTATGGAATATTCTGGAAGGCTGCATTTAAGTATAAATGCAGCGCGATTTCCTGTCACAATCAATTCTAGTTCGAACGCGCAAGTGAACATAAATAAATAGTGAAGTGACAAACAGTATACAGAGTGTTTAAATAAATATAGACCTAGTGTTAAATATAAATTATAGTGTAAATAAATTGTAGTGTAATTAGTGTTAGTGTTAATCTTAGTTTAGTAATTGTTATTAACCGTATCTGTAAATAATTTGTATTAGCCCTTTTAGAAATAACTTAAGGTTTTAATTTTCGTTACATTGGTGTCAGGTGTGGGGTTTAACGCGTAAAGAGCTAAAAGACAGTAGTGATTAACTAGTTTGTATTCGCGAGTGAATGCCGGTTACCCGGTCGCAAAGTGCTAAAATGGAGACGGAAATGCTAGAATTTTTAAGAGATAATTTCATGAAAATGGAAGAAAATTCCAAGACCCTAGAAGCAAAAATGGCCGAAAATTCGAAAACTCTAGAAGAAAAAATGGAAGAGAATTCTAAGAAAATGGAAGAAAATTCTAAGAAAGTGGAAGAAAATTCCCAAGAAATTAGAGAAATCTTAGAAGACAATTTAAAAGATTTGGAAGAAAAACTTGAAGAAAAATTGTTGAAAAACTCCGAGATTCTAGAACAAAAAATTAAAGAAACTTCCAAAACGCTAGAACAAAAAATGAAAGAAAAAATGGAAGGAAACGTTAAGAAATTGGACGAGAGAATAAAACTTATTGAGACAATAATAAATGGAAGCATTTGCCCGGACGAATTAACTACTGTAATAAATCCGACAGCGGTGGTAAAATCGGACAATGAAGCTAAGCTTGCCAATATAAAAGTAAAACCACCGACGTTTGATAGAAAGGTACCCTGGTCTACTTTAATAAACAGTTTGAAGCGGCAGCCAGTGCCAATGAATGGAACGACTCGGAGAAAGCTATTCGTCGCTGGTCGTCGGTCGTCGCTTTCCGGGGAGAAGCACTCAATATCCTACAGACCATCCCCGATTGTCAACAACAAGAATATGGGCAGTTAATATCGCGGCTAAAAAAACAATATGGTCATCTTCAGCAGGTTCTGGTGAACCACGCACAGGTGAAAAACCGTTTTCAGAAATCTGCTGAAAGCCTTCAAGAGTTTGAAGCCGATATTTCACGATTGGTGAGGCTAGCCTACCCTACCGCGCCGGATACTTTCTTGTAGTAATTGGCAGTGCAAACCTTCATAGATGAAATCAGAGACAACAAAACGCGGCTGGCGCTACGGTTAGCTCGGCACATCAGATTAGATGACGCATTAGCGCACGCGTTGGAATTCGAGACGGCAAAGCAGACATCTCAACGAGGGAATCACCGAGTACGAGGTGTTACGAAGGAACCGCAACAAAAGTTAGCTGAATCCGGCGAAATTTTAGAAGAACTCCGGCGTATTCTTCGTGATCGTCCATCGCAATGAACCGCGTTGAATTGGATCACATTCAACGCCGCTATCCGAAGCCAAGAAAAACAACTAAGAAAGAAGCCGGAAAAGTAGAATGGGTCGACCAGAAAGGGCAAAAGCTGACCTCTACCAACAGGGCCTCGGAGATTACCATCTGTGCTGCATCACCGACCAAATGCGATAAACAGTATTTATATCGATGGTAAAATAAATAAAAGAGTCTTCCAGCTATTGATTGATACGGGAACAACAAAAACAATTGTACGGCCTGACGTAGTGCAAGAATGCGGAAAAACATCACCGGTAGCGATGCGTCTTCAAACAGCAACGGGCTAAGAAATCTCTACGCATGGAAAGATTGCTGTAAACATGGAAATAGGAAGCAAGGTATTCAACCATCAAATAATCGTGGCTGACATCACTGATGACGTTATCCTGGGAATGGACGTTATAAGAAAATATGGGTTTTATTTGGATTTAAAAAATGATGTACTTGGAGTTGACGGTGAAGAAATTCCATTCCATTCGTCAGAAGACGCAGCGGTAAGAGTTTTGTTAACCGAAGATGTTATCTTACCTGGAAGGACAGATAGCATCGTGATGGGAAGCCTGGATGTAAATCTCCGTAAAGGCTATATCTGCGCCATCAAACCAACCAATAATAGAGCGCTTGGCAAAGGTTTGTTGGTTGGTAAGGCTTTAGTAAAAATTATAGAGACAGTCTCGGTAAGAATTCTTAACACCAACTCTAACTCGGTATCCTTGAAGAAAAACACGATGATGAGACAATGTACGGTGGTATCTCACATGGCGAGGTGTTTAGGAAATACCGAAGAAAGTCCTAAGAATAAATGCCCCCAACAATTATTAAACATGCTGACTTCTTCGTGCAAGAATCTTGACCAAAGCAAAGTAAACAAGGTGAAGAAGTTAATCCAGATGTTGTTTGCTTCTTGGCTTATATAAAAAACTTTTATTTCGGTTAACCAACTTTAATTTAATAAATGAGAAATAACAAATAAAAAACAAAACTGTACAAAATGTTTTGGAGATCTTACTACTACAATATTCTTAATAATACTGCTCGACCAGAAGAAAGGTCCTTCAGTCGTTAACAATTATTGTTCATAAAAGGACAATTCTACCTGTTGGGTAAAACCAGGTAAAACCCAATTCGTTGAACAAGAACAACATGTTTTGGCGGCAAATATAAAATTGCACTGAACATACCGCCCGCCTTGAAAAGATCGCTTTCAACAAAACAAAAAACAACAATGCGAGTGTTTTATATGCGATTGCACTAATTGTTTAAGGGTAACACGCACACCTTGGACACGGCACGTCGCACTATAGAACTTGGAGTTTGTACGCTCACAACACGAATCACACCATCTTTGCCGGCATGAAGCTCGCTGACGCGTCCCATGATCCACTTGAGGGGAGGGAGATTATCTTCCTTTAGAAGTACTAACGTCCCTACGTTTATCAGTGCATTTTGACGTGTTTGTTTGGATCGTTGTTGAAGCTGGCATAGGTACTCCGTCGACCAACGTTTCCAAAAATGTTGGACCATTTGTTGCAGATGCTGATAATTGGACAGCCTATTTGTAGGGACTTCTTGCAAGTCCATTTGAGGTAATGCGTGAAGAGGTTGTCCGATGAGGAAGTGACCAGGGGTTAGTACAGAACAATCGGATGGATCACTGGACAATGGGGTTAAAGGACGAGAATTTAAACAGGATTCTACTTGTATACAGTAGCGTATACAGTTGTTCAAATGTGAGAATAGTGTCACCTATGACACGCTTAATATGATTTTTGGCAGATTTAACAGCGGCTTCCCACAGACCTCCAAACGTGGGAGATCGAGCAGGTATAAAATGCCAACGTATAGCCTTATTAGTTACATAATGACATAGTTCGTTGTGAAATTGAGCATTTTGCAATTTATGAGCTAGCTCGCTTAAGGCATTATTAGCTCCTACAAAATTTGTTCCGTTATTCGAATATCACTACAATAACCGCGTCGAGCCGTGAAACGTTTGAGGATGTTTAGAAATGCATCAGTGCTCAGGTCTGGAGCTAGTTCTATATGAACAGCCTTAGTCGAAAAGCAAACGAAGATGCAAAGATACGCCTTTGAAGTTTTACACCCTCGGTTCTTTCGATCTTTAACGATGTAAGGGCCTGCGTAGTCAACTTCGCAAACTAAAAACGGCCGAGTAGGCGTAATCCGCGATTTCGGTAAATCACCCATAATAGGCTCCGAATTTGTAGGCCTTACGCGAAAACAGTGAATTGTATACTACTAATTGTAGAGCCTGTGGGCCAGCATGAAGCAAACGTAGATGCTCATATCGCACTATTAGTAACGTAAAAGGATGTTTCGCGGGTAGCACAATTGGATGTTTTTTATCTGCGTTAAAATTGGAATGTAAGAGCCGTCCACCTACGCGCAAAAGACTGCAAGGGATGCAGCGTAAGCAGTCTACTATTAGTACGCAACGGTTTTCCTGTTAATAGCTGATTTAGTTCATCCATAAAGGCTTGAGCCTGACATACCTTTATTAAATTATGTAATGAATTATTTAATTCGTTTGTTGTATCTTACAACAACAAGGTGCTTACAACAAGCACCTCGTTGACGCGTACCTTGATTTGAGCAGTTGTTTTTAAATCTTAAACAGTATGCAACGACTCTTTGCAATTTATCGAGAGACGAATACCGTTCGAACAAGTCGAATCCGGAGATTTGAATGGTTAAAACATGAGGAGGTGCCAATTTGAATTCCGGGAGGTCGTTATCGCGAATAAAACTATTATCTAATGACGGCCACAGTTCAGGGTCTTCCAATAGCCAGGTTGGCCCGTTCCACCATAACGAGGACGACACTAGTTCTTGCGGGTACACACCCCGTGAGATCAAATTGGCTGGGTTGTCGCTGCTGCGAACGTGACGCCAATCACTAATTTTGGTCAGCATCTGAATTTGTGCAACTCGATTTGCGACAAAAGTTTTCCACACATTGGAAGATTTATTTAACCACTCTAAGACAATAGTTGAATCGGTCCAAAAAAAAACTGAATCAAAGGTTATATTTAAAGAGTTAACGACCTTGTCGAAGAGGTTTGCAAGAAGAAGAGCCCCGCATAACTCAAGACGCGGAATATTTAAGTTTTTCAAAGGTGCGACTCTAGATTTTGCGCATAAAAGAGAGACTTGAAGCGCGCCGTTGACATCTATGGTTCGTAAATAAATGCAAGCGCCATAAGCCATCTCTGAAGCGTTGGAGAACCCGTGAATTTGAATTTCACTGGGGTTTTTACACATAACATGCCGTGGAATTATTAAATTATTCAACGAGCGTAAACCATTTCGAAAATGAATCAACTTTGTATGAAGGTCGGATGGTAAAGATTCATCCCAATCTATTTTTAATGACCAAAGCTTTTGTAAAATTGACTTTGCTATCACGGTTACTGGTCCAAGGATGCCAAGAGGATCAAAGATTTAAGCCGTAGTTGATAAGATCATGCGTTTGGTGATCGATTGATTTGGATTACGTGCTTCAATAAGAAATTTTAAATTGTCCGAGGATGAATTCCACCAGAGACCTAATGCCTTTGCGTCAAAATCGCCAATTTGCAATAACTCAGAATTATTCTCGATTGGTTCGACCAATTGTGAGCTGTTTGAACGCCATTTGCGTAATTCGAAACAGGCAGCGCTTAAAATGTGAATAAGATTTGATTTAATTATCTTAAGCTCTTCAATGGAGTTGGCCCCAGTAAGAAGATCATCCACATAAAAATCTTTTAAAATTACTGCTGACGCGACAGGATAGGCGTCAATGTTTTCTTGAGCAACTTGGTGCAAACACCTTATTGCTAAAAATGGAGCTGATGAAGTACCGTAAGTCACCGTAGAAAGCTCATAGCATGATATTGGAACCGTAGGATTATCACGCCATAATATTCTTTGCAGAGATCGTTGGTTTTCGTTTACTAAGATTTGCCGATACATTTTTGCAATGTCGGCGACAAGAACAAAAGGATGTTTTCTAAAACGAAGAATAATTGATAGTAGGTCATCTTGAATGGTTGGACCAACTAACTGTGCATCGTTAATGGATAACCCTGAAGAAGTAGGTGCTGAACCATCAAAAACTACCCTTAATCGCGTACTTATACTAGTATCTTTAATCACAGCATGATGTGGAAAGTAATAGCCAATTCCCTTGACGAGCTGACGTTCGTCGACTTGTTTCATATGACCTAAGTCTTCATATTCTTTCATGAAAGAAGCATATTGAAGTTTGAGATCGCGATTTTTCTCTAATTTGCGCTCCAATGACAGAAACCGATTTAGTGCGGATTTGCGAGATTCACCCAAGCGCGAAATTGACTCATTGAAAGGTATAGTAACTATGAAACGACCGTTACTATCTCGAACAGTAGTCTTTACAAAATTATCTTCGCATAATTTCTCTACGATTGATAAAGGCTGAGATGGTTGTAATTCTTCAATTTCCCAAAATTTAGCAAGCTGGTCTTCTATAGAATTTTTCATAGTGAAATTACATTTAACCGATGCAGACTTTATGAGGGGTATGGAAGACATGGATCCAGCTATTACCCAACCAAAAAGAGTTTTTTGAAGCATTGGTTTGTTTCTACCCAACCTGATTTGACCTATACATAAAACATTCCAAAAAAGATCCGCACCAATGAGAAGGTCAATATGGTTTGATATGTAGAAGGTGGGATCTGCTAATTGTATATTGCTAGGAATCTGTAATAAAGAACGGTCGAAAGTAACTGACGGAATGTTGCCCGTCACCCGAGGTACAGTATAGCAGTTGAGATCAGTATTGAAAGTATTAATCCGCGAACAAACGTTTGCTACCGTTTTGTAGGAGATTTTCGCTTCTACTTGGTTTATTCCACTTACGGAAACGGACACCTTAGTTTTTGGTAAATGTAATTTAGCGCAGAAACCTTCGGAAATAAAACTCGATTCGGAACCCGAATCTAGAAGTGCTCGGACTTCTGTAAACGCACCTTTGCTGTCTCTTACCTTAACTATCACGGTAGATAGTATGCAATTAGTAGAAAGACCACAGACCGTATGAGAGGTTACTGCTGATTCTTGACTAATTACTGAATCGGGCGCAGGTGTGGATTCAGAAATATTTGGAACAGCTTGTAGAAGTGCTTGAGTATTATTAATCTCTAAATGAAGCAGTGTATTATGAGATTTGTGGCATTTTCTACATTTCGAAGATTTGCAGCTTCTATTTGAGTGACCTTTCCGGAGGCAATTGATGCAAAGCTGCAGTTCTCGAGCTTGTTTAATTCTATCCTGAATCAGGAGATCTAAAAATGTGTTGCAGCTACTAATGAAATGATTTAAACTGCAACTAGCACATGATGTGTTTGAGGTTATAAAATGAGATACGACTTTATCGCGTTTAGGATGTGAACGCGACTCGACCGAGACTTGTTTATTCTGCTGACACTTTTCTAGCATTTTGCACCGTCTTTCTAGAAATTCCATCAATTCTGTCATTGTGGGCATGTCAGAGTTGTCTTTGTTTATGCCTTCCCAATCGCGAAACGTTTTGGGATCGAGTTTTTGAGTAGTTATGTGGACTAATAACGTTGACCACTGATCCACCGGTTGTTGTAACGCTTTGAGGGCGCTTAAATTCGTTGACGTATCAGTAAGCAGTTGACGCAAACCGTTTAGCGATTCCTTAGATAGTGAAGGAATATTTAAAAGAGATTTCACGTGATGGTTAATTATCAAATGCTTACTGTCGTACCGATCGCGTAACGCGTTCCAAGCGGTAATGTAATTAACGGTGGTCACTGGTAGTGAATCTATCAATCGGAGCGCATCTCCCTTGAGCGATGATTTTAAGTAATGAAATTTTTGAATACTAGGTAGATCAGGATTGTCATGAATTAACGACTTAAATGTGTCGTGAAATGATACCCAATTTTCATAAGCGCCATTGAATGATTTTAATTCTAGAACCGGCAAGCGTACATTTTTTTTAAATTGCGAACCATCCGAGCTGTGTAAAACTCCCGTAGGGCGAGACTTTGCGATTTCTAATTCCCTTTTGTCGCGAATTAATTTATTTAAATGAGCAACTACCTCAAAGTAAGAATTTTCAAACGTGTCACGCTCATCATCATGAGTAGAGCATTCGTTATCAATCAGCTCTATATTATCTTGAATATCATTGAATTCTTCAAATAACGGTACAATTTTTGATAAGCGTATTTCTAGTTGTAATAAGGCAATTTCATTTAATTTCCTTTAAACTAGCTAAATAGTTATGAAATTTAGTAACACGTGCTTTAAGATTACCACGTTTTATTCTTAATTCGGCAAGAGTGGCCATATTAAAATTACGTGAATTAATTATTACAAAATGTACTAAATAATAATATAGTGATTGCAAATGTTATACAATTAATGTGTATACTCATAAAAATGTAAGGTGTACTAAAATGCACAAAAACGTGTATTAACACAAGTAGTAAATTTGAGTAAATAAAGGATATTGGTAGGATAATAAAGAAATGCACTAACCTTGGTTGTGTTTTTACCAGCAAATTGCGTTGTGGAATTTGAGACTGGATACGATGATTGCACGTTTTTCGATCTTGAGTCGAAAACCTGTTATTGATTTCGACCACGAGGATAACTGCACGTGTGTGGAAAACGAGTGATCTTGTATTATTTGTTGAGTTTCTCTGAATGGGGTCACCAGATAGATCCAGAAAGATGATGTAGGTTTGATTAAGCGTGTTAATGAGCTAATCAAACTTACGAATATATGTGTAACCAAAATACTGTTGAAATACACCACTAAATGTTCTGTTGCATGAACTATCACGTCGGGGTCACCAAAATATGTTGTTTGCTTCTTGGCTTATATAAAAAACTTTTATTTCGGTTAACCAACTTTAATTTAATAAATGAGAACTAACAAATAAAAAACAAAACTGTACAAAATGTTTTGGAGATCTTACTACTACAATATTCTTAATAATACTGCTCGACCAGAAGAAAGGTCCTTCAGTCGTTAACAATTATTGTTAATAAAAGGACAATTCTACCTGTTGGGTAAAACCAGGTAAAACCCAATTCGTTGAACAATAACGACATGTTTTGGCGGCAAATATAAAATTGCACTGAACACCAGAAGTACCATGACGTGTTTGCCTTGGATGAAATTTCTAAAGGACGAACTCAGGTAGTAGAACACAAAATCAATGTTGGAAGTGCCCAACCCATAAGACAACACCCGAGACGGCTTCCATTAGCCAAACTTGAAGAAGCCGAAAAGATCATTGAAAATATGGAAAAGCAGGGGGTGATCGAACCATCACATAGTCCATGGGCGTCTCCAGTCGTCTTAGTAAAGAAGAAGAACAGGTCTACAAGATTTTGCGTTGCCTATAGACAGCTGAACGCCATAACAAAAAAGAACAGCTACCCTCTGCCTCGAATTGACAACACCTTCTCCGGTTCAAAATGATTTTCTACTTTGGATTTGAAGAGTGGATATCGGCAAGTAGATTTGGAACCGCAAGAAAACTGCGTTTACTATCGGAAATGGATTATGGCAATTCACCGTAATGCCCTTTAGATTGTGTAACGCTCCGGCCACCTTTGAGCATTTGATGGAAACGATCTTGCGAAGATTGTCATGGAAAACGTGCCTAGTATATTTGGACGACATAATTGTGGTTGGGACATCGTTTGAGGAACACATGAGGAATTTGGAAGAAGTGTTCCAACGATTGAGAAGGGCTAATCTTAAGTTAAGCCCGAAAAAATGCCACATTTTTCGGACAGAAGTGAAATACCTTGGACACGTTGTATCCAGAAGCGGTGTAAAGGCTGACCCAGACAAAATCAAAGCAGTAGAAGAATGGCCAATTCCAAAAGACCAACATCAGCTCCGCAGTTTTCTCGGGTTGTGTACGTATTACCAACGTTTTGTACCTGGATTTGCTAATATTGCCAAACCTTAGACAAGCTGACCGAAAATAAACGAAGTTACCCCTGGACTGAAGATTATAACAAAGCTTTTAAACAGCTGAAGCAATCGTTAGTCAGCGCGCCCATTTTGAGCTATCCTCAAGCAGATAGTAAATTTATATTGGACACCGATGCGAGTAACTTGGACATAGGAGGTGTCCGTTCACAAATTTAAAATGGATAAGAAAAGGTTATCGGTTACTCCAAGGTCTTGTCAAAACCTGAAAGAAACTATTGCGTAACAGGAGAGAGCTGTTAGCCGTTGTCAAGTCCGGCAAGCACTTTTACAAGTATTTGTACGGACGAAAATTTCAGCTAAGGACAGACAATGCCGCGCTAAAATGGCTTCTACAGTTTAAAAATCCAGAAGAACAAGTGGCAAGGTGGATCTAGACCGAACATCGTGCAGGAACAAGTCACCGCAACGCAGACGCTTTGTCAAGACGACCATGTCCAATAAACTGCAATCAATGCTTGCGGCTAGAAGAAAAAGTTAATTTTCTCCGAAGAACTACGATAACCGATGATAATTGGCAACCTGAACAGTTACTTCGAGAGCAAGAAAACGATCCCGACCTGAAATTTATTTTGGACTAGAAAATCGGAGGACAACGGCCGACTTGGGAAGAAGTAAGCGTCTTGAATAGTGACGTCAAAGAGTATTGGGCCCAGTGGGACTCTTTGAAATTAAAAGATGGTCTTTTGAAGCGGTCCTTGGAAAACGACAATGGCACTGAGTGTAAACTTCAGTTGGTAGTGCCGAGAAGCCGAGTGTCGGAAGTGTTGCAGCATTTGCATGATGGAACTCGGGAGGACACTGTGGCATAAAGAAAACCTTAGGAAAAGTTAGGGAAAGGTTCTACTGGGTGAACTGCAAGGAAGACGTCAAGGAGTCAAGGTGCCGTAAGTACACGCTATGTGCATCGAAAACAGACCATTGGGAAGGTGCAAGGCACCTATGAGACAGTATAATGTGAGAAGTCCATTTGAAAGAGTGGCAATTGACATTTCTGGTCCATTCTCTGAAACCGACGCCGGTAACAAGTACATTTTGGTGGCAATGGATTATTTCACTAAATGGACTGAGCAATACCTAACCAAGAGGCTGTTACTGTTGCGGATGTACTTGTGAAAGAGCTCTTTTGCCGATTTGGAGTCCCTCTAGAGCTACACTAAGACCAAGGTCGAAATTTTAAGTCGGCGTTATTCCAGAATGTCTGTGGCATGCTGGGAATTAAGAAAACCAGAACAACACAACTTCACCCTCAATCAGATGACATGGTTGAACGAATGAATCGAACAATGGGAAGATATCTCGCTAAGGAGGTCTCAGAACATCAACGGGACTGGGACCAATTTGTTACATTTGTTCCTGATAAGTTACCGGTCATCCGTTCACAAAACCTCCGAACAAACGCCAGCTTGGGTAATGTTTGGACGTGAAGTATGCTTACCATGCGATCTTAAGTTTGGGAGCAAACCTGTAGAAGAAGTTGCTGGAGATGACTATGTTGGCAATTTGAAGAAAAAGATGCACAACATTCATGACGACGTTCGGAAGAATATTCAGTTGGGCAGCGATCAGATGAAAACCCAGTATGACGTGAAGGCTAAAGAAGGTGGTTTTCAGCCTAGGGATTTGTTGTGGCTTTATAATCCACAAAGAAAACGTGGATTGTCTCCAAAATTGCAAAGACAGTGAGAAGGCCTATATGAAAATGTTAACAGAATCAACGACGTCATATACCGAATCCGAAGACTACCAAGAGGCAAACCGAAAGTGGTTCACGTCAACCGATTAGCCGGTGACAACAACAATAATTCAGAGGAAGATGCCAAAATAAGAAAAATAACCAACAGATCTGGAAGCCATCCCCAAGAATCAAATTTTGAGAAGTTTATGACCACCTACAAAGATACTGCCAAAGCAAGATTTGGAGTTACAACTGAAGTGCAACAAGATCTTTTCGACGTACCAAAGGACTACTCCCTCGCCCACTGCGTGGCCCAAAATCTTCGCATGTCCCGTGGAATCGCTGTTGTATTCAAGAAGAAATTTGGACGTTTGGATTAGCTTCAATCACAGCAACTTGCTGTTGATAAAACCCTGAAGCTACGTGACCAACAACGATCAATTTACTACTTAGTAACCAAGAGGTTTTCTCATCAAAAACCTACCTATAAGGACCTATGAAACACTTTGTTGGTGCTTTGCAGGGATATGATAAGCCGTGACATCAAGAAGCCGACGGTGCCCAAGCTTGGCTGCGGTTTAGACCAATTGGACTGGAGGACTGTCCGTAACATGCTAGAGATTGTGTTCCAAGGAAAGGAAGTTCAAGTATTGGTCTGCAGTTACAATTCAAGCAGTACACCAAAAGAGCAGAAGAGTGTCGACTGTTATTTCTACCGCCAAGGAGTATGTAGAAATGGTAACAATTGCCGCTACCGCCACGATCCCTTCTATAGATGTCAACTCTCCACTGTTCTGAGACAGAACAGATTTAAGGAGGGGGCAGTGTTACGAAAAAACGTCTAATTATATTTGATGACTAATGTATGACGTCATGTATGATGAGTCGTGCATGATAACAGCATTAGTCATTCACATATAGATGAATTAACAGTCGGGACACGAGTAGAAATTCCTGGAAGTTTCGGAAAGGCAGTATTTACGTATAAATATCGACGAAATAAATCCTGTGACGAATCAATTCTAGTTCGAACGCTAAAGTGTTCACATAAATGAACAGTAAACAAAGTGTGAATAAAGTGAAGTGATAAATGATATACCGAGTGTTTAAATAAATCCGGACTTAGTGTTAAACAAATTATTGTGTAAATAAATAGTGTTAGTGTAGTAATCGTTTTATTGTTATAAACCGTATTGTAAATATTTGTATTAGCCCTTTAGAAATAAATAAACGTTATAATTTTCGTTACAGTTATTTTGTAGTAATGAACTTCAAGCTATTAACTTAGATCTGATCTTCAAGTTCAAATCTCTAAAATCACAATTATTAATTTTAAACATATCAAATTTTTAGCATAAACCAAAAATGCACAAAACACTTTTTCGAAAACTAAAATGTTAAGTTATCACAATATATAAATACACTGTATGTATGTTATCGCAAACGTTTTCACCATACTATGGCATCATCAGGCGATGAACTAGGACTACCTAGGACTAACTAGTCCTAGTTAGTTATCGCAAAACGTTTGCGATAATATACATACAGTGTATTTATATATTGTGATAACTTAAACATTTTAGTTTTCGAAAAAGTGTTTTGTGCATTTTTGGTTTATGCTAAAAATTTGATATGTTTAAAATTAATAATTGTGATTTTAGAGATTTGAACTTGAAGATTTATGGTTTATGCTAAAAATTTGATATGATTAATATCGAGTTACACTATTTAAACCACTTATCTATTGATTATTAATTTTAAAGCAAAGAGCCTCAAACTATTAACTTAGATCTGATCTCAAAGTTCAAATATCTAAAATCTGAAGTAGTTATTTTCAAGTAATGAACTTCAAACTTTTAAGTTAATTCTGATATTCAAGTTCCCATCTCTAAAATCAGAAGTAGTTATTTTGAAGCTATAAACTTCAAACTATTAACTTAAATTATTAATCTGATTTTCAAATTCTTATCTTTAAAATCACAAGTAGATATTTTCAAATAATGAACTTCCAACTACTAACATAGATTTAATTTTTAAAATCACATTTCTTAAATCAGAATTAGTTATTTTGAAGTAATGAGCTTCTAACTATTAACTTAGATCTGTTTTTCAAATTCCCTACTCTAAAATCAGAAGTAGATATTTTGACGTAAAGAACTTCAAACTGTTAACTTAGATTTGTTTTTCTAATTCTTATTTTTAAAATCAGAATTATTTAAGTTCAAGTAATGAATTTCCAACTATTGAGTTAGTTCTTGAATTTCAAGTTAAAATCTCTAAAACCAGAAGTAGTTATTTTGAAGTAATAAACTACGAAC
Organism: Cantharis rustica; assembly: GCA_911387805.1. NCBI lineage: Eukaryota > Metazoa > Arthropoda > Insecta > Coleoptera > Cantharidae > Cantharis > Cantharis rustica. The sequence goes on along the minus strand of OU426878.1, from coordinate 46,354,423 downwards.
TTTTAACATTGATTTGATTTTCAAATACCCATTTCTAAAATCAAAAGTAGATATTTTGAAGCAATGAAGTTCAAACTATTAACTTATATTTAATTTTCAAATTCACATTTTTAAAATTAGAAGTAATTATATTGAAGTATTGAGCTGCAAACTATTAACTTAGATCTGATCTCCAAGCTCAAATCTCTAAAATCACAATTAGTTATTTTCAAGTAATGAACCTCAAACTATTAACTTAGATCTGATGTTCAAATTCTCCATCTCTAAAATCAGAAGTATTTTTTCTTTTTAGTAATAAACTTCGAACTATTAACTTAAATCTGATCTTCAACTTCAAATCTCTAAAATCTGAAGTAGTTATTTTAAAGTAAGCCTGAAGCCCCTCCAGTTTTTTGGCATGCTTTCTTCTCTCCAAGCTTGCTTTACCAAACAGCATAATCTTCCGTGAAGTTTACTTCCTCCGTTTTCGATAAGTTCCGCGGGTATTTCGTCCTTTCCAAAGGCCTTTCCTATCTTTAGTATCTCCTGGGTGTTTCTTCTTGCACTTTCTCGTTCGCATTTCTCTTGCTCTTCTGTGTGTTCAGTAGCTTTTGAAATCTTGTGTCCAAACATCTTTTATTTTGTCCACATTGCTAACTACATTCTCTTCTGCGTTGATAAAAGATTCTAGTGTTATTGAAGCTATTACTTGTTTCTATTTTTAACATTTGATCCATGAGCCAGTCGTTTTTCTTTTGTTTATATGTATAAATTGTTAGCTACTTTAATACTTTTTTTTATATCTGTCTTGGTTTTCTTGTTTTCCAGTTCTTAACCATTCATTTTTTGTATCTGTTTTTCTTTTACTACATTGCATGCAAACATCATCAAACCACTCCTTGAATTTTTTTACCTTTTTTGTATATTATTACTTCTTTTGTGCACGTTTTTATACTTGATATGATATTTTTCATCTCTTGGTTTATGTCTGAGCTTATTTCTTTTTTGTCGATCTCCTCATCGGTCCATTCCTTGTAAAGTTTTCTAGTTTTATTACTAGGAAATTTCTTTGTTCGAATCTGTTGTTGTTATTGTGTATTTTACTGTATTTATACTGTATTTTATTGCCTTCTATCTAATTTTTATTTATCACCATTACATGGTGATGGCATCAGCATTAAAAACCTCTGTATGATCTTACGTCTTTTACCAGTACTTTTCCCTTTTGGATAATCAGTATGTATTCGATTTGATTTCCTTCATCACTTTCCCGGCCGGGATGATATAATATCATCATTTTTAGTAAGCACAAAATTTAGTTACACCCTATATTTTAAACTTCTAAAATAATCTCAAAATTCTATATAAAATGAGATATATAAAATTTGGCTTGGTTTTAAAAGGGTTATCAAAAAGACAGTTGATAGTAGAACGCCATATTTTGTGGTTCGTAAAAATTAGTGCCCAGTAATTAATATTTAGTGATAGCGAATTCTACTTCTGAATTTTGTTCAAATTTGCACCTAGAAGAGTAAATATATTTGACATACCCGTTACGGATTTCTTCAGTTGTGGAAGCGAAATTTTGTGATAAACTCCTGTTGTGTGATTATCGCAAATAACGTCTTTTGCAGATTAAACCGACTATCCAATTATTAATCTGGATTCAAATAACGTTCTATTTCAATATCAATTTCAACATCAATCTTAACATCAATTTTGATAACCAAGCAAAATTTACGACGCCTGATAACCACAGATTTATTTTGGAAGTGTTATCCTTTCATTTTTTTTTAACCTTCGTGGGCTCCATCTGCCCCACCTGTCTTACACTACACCACTTACTTACACTACACCAGCCTTTGCCTATTTGATGGTAATCATCTTGTATATCACCGACGATTAGTTGAGTCGACAACTGAGTTGCCAGCGGCGTTTTGCGATTGGGTGAACACTGATTATTTTATTTGATTACTTCTATTTTTGAAGCAAAAGCTTCGATACGTTGTTTGCGCCTTTAGTTTTACGCATTAAAGTCATCATTTACGATGACTTCAAGAAAGAAAAACCAGCGTAATTATTTTCTTGTTTGCTTTAAGTAGGGCATAAAGTCCTACTATATTATTTTTGGAAACCAACTCAGAATTCTAAATTGTTAATTGTTAATTGCTCAGCTGCAACTGGTTTTATTTTTTTGATAACTTTTCGATTTATTATACAGTGTGTTGTTACCATTTTATTTTTGGCTTTATCAATTATTTTGTTCATAGTTCACCTTTGTATTAAATTTGATTTGCTTGCGTTTTTGGTGTACTATTTTCTTTAACTTTCTCGCTTTCAGCTTTAGATCTCGTGAGCGGTAAAAAGCGAGTGACGCTTTTTTGGTGTTGTAGATTTTTGGGGATCTTAGTTGATCCTAAATCAACCCTTCCAATTGCTCTGCACGAGTTAGCCGAAGTGCCGCCAAATTTAACAAAGGCAGGTAAGTCAGCAAAGTTTATATAAGTAGGTTTTTACACGTCTTCGCAGCAGGAGAGAGCGTTGCACATGTTATCTTATGCAACTTTCTATGTACAAACCTCGTACTACAAACCACGGTATTTAGTGAATCCGCTAGTCCACACAGCCTTCTCGTCATTGTCACTGGACTTTTCGTGAATTGTTTGCTTACCAGCTACCGAGTTTATATACTTACATATATTTCTTTACCTATTTTGGCGGTAAAATCTCCTTTGCTTCGCCTGTTTCGCATAATGTTTCCAAGTTTTTGTAAAATTCTTCTTTTCTTTCTTAGCTACTTTCTTCCGTCGATGCATATCCGCTAATAAACGACCAATTTGGGTTAGACTCGACTCTCAAATATGCAAGTTTTTCATCGATTGCCTTGAATGTACCTTTTCTAAAAATCTTCTTGCTGCTATGAAACCAACACCATTTCTTCCCTGTTTGCCGGAAAAAAACAAGAAGTAGTTCTTCTTGGTTATTTCACCTTCTCCCTTCCTTCTCAACACCTGCAGTGCCGCCACATCCACCCCATATCTCAATATTTCGCTTGCGACATCAGTCATCTTCCTCGGCCTTAACAGTGTTCTGATGTTTCACGTGTAAACATTTATCATATCTTTTGGCTTTCTATGTAACATTGCGAATGTCTTATGTTGCAAAATTTAAAATTTTATATTTTAAATGTTACTTAAATAATTTTCCATCATCCTGTATGAACGTAAATTTTAAATTGGTATAAGTTTTGATATCAAATAAAATTCATCATATCAAATTTTTAGCATAAACCAAAAAATGCACAAAACACTTTTTCGAAAACTAAAATGTTTAAGTTATTACAATATATAAATACACTGTATATGTATATTATCGCAAACGTTTTCACCATACTATGGCATCATCAGACGATGAACTAGAAGGAGAAATGAGAAAAATCCGTATTTATCGACAAATTGCAAGAGAAAAGTGGAGAGGGTAAGAGGAGGAGGTAATTTTTAAAAAAGTAATTATGTGTGAATTTACTAGTGGGTTGTGTAAATTTAAAGAGAAAAAATTTTTGGAAGCTATGGAAATTAATAAATTAAAATATTCATCTTCATTACTTAATAGTCAATCTGATTTAAATAACTCACCCCTACTAAACATTTTTAATAAATCATACTTCCCCCCCCCCTTCTAACTTACCTCACATCTACTTACATTTTTTCCTCCTTTTTTCCTTTTTTCTCTTTAAATTTACACCACCCTCTAGTAAATTCACACATAATTACTTTTTTAAAAATTACCTCCTCCTCTTACCCTCTCCACTTTTCTCTTGCAATTTGTCGATAAATACGGATTTTTCTCCTTTCTCCTTCTAGTTCATCGCCTGATGATGCCATAGTATGGTGAAAACGTTTGCGATAAATATACATACAGTGTATTTATATATTGTGATAACTTAAACATTTTAGTTTTCGAAAAAGTGTTTTGTGCATTTTTTGGTTTATGCTAAAAATTTGATATGATTAATATCGAGTTACACTACTTAAACCACTTATCTATTGATTATCAAATAAAATTGCTGATAAAAATTGCTATTGTAGAAAAGACGTTTTTGAAATTAGCGATAGCCCTGGGGGTCACAGTTTTGAACTGCAATAGTTAGTTTTTTAGTTTTAAACTGCAGAAGCTATAATTTTGTTAAGTTTTATACCGATTTGTTTTAACATTATTTGGGATTCATGCAGCTTATCTGAAAAATTTTACTTTCCAATACGCATCGTCATCATCGTTGAAAATGTGGTGGAGGTTTTTTTTTTATGTTGTATCGAACATCTTAAGTACATACACCTGGTGAACTGATACGTTTGAATATCCATTTTTTTTTTAAATTGCAATTTATGAATATTGAAAATCCGCTGGACAGCAACTATAATATTTTTTTGATTAACACCCATAACGCCATACAGGACAACAACAGGACACAACAGGACAATTCACAACAGGTGAATTAAATGATGTTGAATTGTGTAAAGGTTACCCACAATTTTGAGTGACATCAATTTTGCGTTAAATTGTGCTACCAGTTGTTGGTAGAGTGCAGATCACTTAATATTGATTGCGGGAAGGGGGTTTGTGGTATAATTTGTGATTTTAGAGTCAGTACCAACCATTTTTGGAAACAGGCGATAAGCTGGAACAAAGGAAAGCTTTCTGGAAGCTTTCTTAGTGAATTCGCACAGTAGTTTGCCATAACACCTGGTGATATTTTTTTTTGGGTGAGTAATTACAGATTGTATTACATTTTTTCTTTTCCGTAAAAGATTTAGGTTGATCTGTTAGTTTTTTTTTTCTTTCGGCAAATTAGCCGGTGAGGTGTCACTCAAGGGCGTGGTGACTTTATAACTTAGTTTTGTCATTGTCAGTATATTTTATTTCAAATTTTTTTTTGTAAAAGATGCCTTTTTTTATTTTTTTGTAAACATTTGTTTCCGAAGTTATATTAAACAACTTTGTGCAACGTCTTTTGGGTTTTTTTTTGTGTTTAGTAGTAACTTCTGGCGCCGGGCAATATATTTTCTCAGTATCGCTTACCCATAGCCTCTCTCCGTACTGAAAAAACTAGCCGCTACTTGCACAAGTAGCAATTAGGGAGTGTCACGGTACATCTATTCTTTTTGATATCAGTTGTTTCTGTCTGTCACCTTCCTTTATTACACTATTCCGTTTACATTGTCATGTTGTCATGATTGTCTCATCTTTCATGTCTGAAGAAGACATCCCTTCCACTCTTAGATTAATTATCAGTTGTTTACTGTGTTTGCTGGTTCTGTGACCGGTTCCGGTGTTCCACCATCGCTCCTAACAAACATCTTTCCATCAATGCAGATCTTTCTGTATTCTTTCTTTCTGTAAACCTATTCTTGGGTTTCTTCCATTCTTGGCTTTGTTCTTTACATTTACTTCGTTCCACAATTTTATTCATTTCTTTGTGCGTTAAATTGTTTTCAATAAATATCTTGCTTCCTTTCATTCTTCTCTTGTTTTCCATTACGGCTAGCTTATGTTTAAAACTCTTAAGGTTGACGACTATAATCTCTTTTCCGGTAATTCTTCCCATTTTAAAAGTCTCTTCTACTTCTACACTTACTGCAAGTTTCTTCTCTATGAAATCATCAACCGTTTTTGTTGATACTCGGTCACTTGTGTGCCTTGATAATAATATTGTTCTTTCTCTTTCCTTTTCATACCTTTCAATTTTCTCTTCGAACCCGGTTATCACATTTACTTGTTTTGTGACTTTATTGTTGATGTCATCTATTTCTTTTTTTCAGCTCATGCTTTTCTTGTCTCCATTGTACATCTACATGTGCTATCTTCGCACTTAATTCTTTGATTTTGTTCTTATATTATCAGTAAATCCTTCACCAACTTGCATCGTAAGTATTTCTATCATTTTTTTTAGGTCGCCCATCTCGATTTCGGCCGGCCCTTTATTAACCTCTGGCTTTACTTTAATAAGTGTTTTTATTGTTTTCTTACTTTTCTGAAAAATTGTTGCTTCCACAGATTCACCCCAGACCCCGGTGACTCTGCTTTTCTCCTTTTCAGATATTCTTTAATTAAACCTACACTGGATGTTCTTCTGTTGCTATACGACTTGCACTGATCGTCTTTTATGTTTTTTTACTCGTGCTATATTTGTGTATCTTGTATCTTGTGTATCTTGTGTATCTTACCTGGTGCTATTTTCCGCGTGCAAGGTTCGATTCGGTTCAACACCTTGGAAACTATCGCCTTGTTTTAACTTTACTTAGTAGTCTTTAATAACTAATCACATTGTCTGCGACTTTAATTGATTGGTCGGACTATAATTTTATGGTCGCTTAATTTTACTCTAAAAGTGCTTTAACAACGCGGTAGAACTATACTGTTGTAAACAAAGACTTTTCAAATACCTCGAATAGCCCTGCCTCCTGGCAGGTTCTCGCCAGATTCTCCGTTCTCTCCTGAACTTTTCGCCTTCGAATAACAATTTCCAAAGCTGTTGGGTTAGATGGAAAGAAATTTTCGAGAAAATCGACTTTGAAATATTGAAAGTGAAACCGTTGAAAAAAAATGCAAAAAGGTACAAAAATGCACCAATATGCAAAACATACGAAAATATGCACCTAGTGTTAAGAATATGTAAAATATGCTAAAGTATTTGATTGAATTCTGATTTGCCTAATTTGGCTTTATCTATATGGATTTTGGTGAAATCAATTTTAATAAATATGCAAATGCATTAAATTCCTTGTTCTAATTATGACTCATAAAATAATCATAAATTCCATTTCCATTATGACGACACAATAAACGGCGTTTATTGCGGATGCAACCATAAATAAACAGATTCGTTTCTAAGCCGTGCCTGGGAAGCTCTTCTTTTCAAAGATATTTTTGCAAAGTTTTTTAAATTTGATTTTCTTAAAATTATGAAAATATGCACTTATGTCTTAAAAATAAAAACATATGAAATATGTAGTAAAAATTTATTTATATGAAATAATTTATATGAAATATGCACTCTCAAATTTTTTAAAAATTAATTTTGAAATTAATTAATTAATCATTGAAAAATAATTTAATTAATTTAATAACTTACATAAAATTGTTCAAAAACTATTTAAATATAGTTTTTAACTAATAACTTACATAAAATTGTTCAAAAACTATTTAAATATAGTTTTTGAACAATTTTATGTAAGTTATGAATTAAATTATTTTTCAATTTCATCTAACATGTAAAAATTAATTTTATTAAAAAATATTATCACATGTTAATAACATTTACCATTTTATCAATTATCATATCCGTTATATTAACAATATAACAATGTAATACGTAGATCTGTCCTGTCTATTTAGTTCATATATCTAGTTCATAGCATGAAATTTTGAAATTGGGGCAATCTACAACTTTTGTAATTTTAAATTACAACTAACGTTTCAATTTAGGTTTTTTTGGGTTAGTTTGGTTTTCCGGTTTAGAATTTTTCAAAATAAGTTTTTTTATTCATTTTGGCTTCAAGTAGGTATAATTTTTGTTTTTACAAAAATCAAATAAATTTGACTTTAATCAAGTTTGAATTTTTAATTTAAAAGCATAACTTTTCAATCATTTCAATAATTTTTCCAGGTTTGCCTGATGAGATTCTGAATATCGAAACATCCGTTATAACAGGGTGTCGCAAACTATATCATTCATTTAAATAGTTTTTGAACAATTTAATGTAAGTTATGAATTAAATTATTTTTCAATTTCATTTAACATGTAAAAATTAATTTTATTAAAAAATACTATTACATGTTAATAACATTTACCATTTTATCAATTATCATATCCGTTATATTAACAATATAACAAATTAATACGTAGATCTGTCCTGTATATTTCACTAAGTTCATACACATGAAATTTTGAAATTGGGGCAATCTACAACTTTTGTAATTTTAAATTACAACTAACGTTTCAATTTAGGTTTTTTTTTGGAGTTAGTTTGGTTTTCCGGTTTGGAATTTTGAAAATAAGTTTTTTTATTGATTTTGGCTTCAAGTATGTATAATTTTTGTTTTTACAAAAGTCAAATAAATTTGACTTTAAATTAAGTTTGAATTTTTAATTTAAAAGCATAACTTTTCAATCATTTCAATAATTTTTCCAGGTTTGCCTGATGAGATTCTGAAAATGTAAACATCAGTTATAACAGGGTGTCGCAAACTATATTATTCATTTAAATAGTTTTTAAACAATTTTATGTAAGTTATGAATTAAATTATTTTTCAATTTCATGTAACATGTAAAAATTAATTTTATTAAAAAATATTATCACATCGTTACCTTAGAGTTACACTGTTGTATGTAACATTTTTTTCATTTTAGACTTTTTAATGTTACAAAGTTGTAACTGCATGCAACTATGTAATTGTGCCTGTATTGGTCGATGGATGTACGATACAATCTTGTTATTTTGTGAAAACAAAGAGTAAGTTACGTACAACTTTGTAACATTAAAAAGTCTAAAATGAAAAAAATGTTACATACAACAGTGTAACTCTAAGGTAATGACATGTTAATAACATTTACCATTCTATAATTTTTGCTTATAAATTTGAATATTGAATAGAATATTGAATGGACGAATTGTTTGGAGATAAATCGTCCGCTAGATCAATCATGTGGGGACTAATCGTCCGGCGATCAAACCTCCAGATACCCATACTCAATTTCCCGGTGCAGATATTGTATCCGATCATACATTGTAGCCGACGTGAGATTAAGATTAAAGACCAAGAGAGAATGGATAAATAAACAAATAAACCTAATCAAATTAAAAAATAAGGATATACGAGAAAAGGCAGCAAATGACGTTAACAATAGTTTATCGGAACTTACACGTGGAGATGAAGAAAGCCACACTATATGGAAGGACATTAAAGAAAGCATAAATAGAGTGTGGGACCAACACCTAAAAGTGCAAATAATAGTGACACATCTTCACTGATGACAGATGAGGTGCTGGCTCTGAAGTATAACGAGCTGAAGAAAAACAAAAATAAGAACAAAAAAATTGCAAAAGAGGGTAGTTAAAAAGAATATGAGAAAAGAGCGTAGTAACAAAAGCTTGAAGTAACAAACTTACTTCAAGATCAAAAAAGTGAACTTTTATTGTGATATATAAAAAAACACCTTAAACACTGCGGCGAAAACAAGACTTGGACGAAATGCAATATAGCTTTAAAAACGCTTTCGGAACGCCAGAGGCTTCGTTTGAAGCCTCCTACAAAAATGCCGAGATCAAAGAAGAGGTGCTTTTGTTTGTTTTGGGGGTGCAGCATGACATACTAAGAAGTAAATTAAAAGACCCCGGCGTAGATGACAAGGGTAAAAGAATACCATCTTCCCCCGAATATAATACGCGCGCATTTTATTCAAATAGAGCACGCCTGCGCATTTTATTCAAATAGAACGCGCGCGATATTTGATTTTTACTGTGTACTAATAATTTACATTGTACTTGAATATAAAGTAAGGTTTTCTTTGAACACCAATCTAAATAAGTATTTTTTCTTTAATTCATATTATAAGATTTTCCATAAGTTTTTGCTCAAGATTTTGTGATTATATTGAAATTTTAAGTGGATATTATGATTAAATTGACATAACGCTGGCTTAAAATTATAAATATCTATGTTACATTTTTGACATATGACAATATGACTATATGACACTATACCACAAGGTTCTATGGTGCACATACAACATTTTAATTAATGTAACGATAGTATGGGAAGTCTAAAAATGGTTTTATGTGCACAAAGGTCTATGTGCTGAAAATTTTATTTCGGTAAAACAAAGTTCTATAAATTCTACATAGAACCTGGTGTTGTATCTAGAATGCTAGAATGTATCAAGAAAGTTCTATGTTATTACATACAACTTTGTATGTGCAATAAGAAATTGGGAATTATAAGAAACCAACATAGAATCAATATTATTTGGAAACGGAAGAACCCTAAGAAAACTACACCAAAAAGGAAAAATATTAATAAATAACTGAAGCCAGTACCCCAAAACAACTTTAGTTTCTTAATTTAACTTGTAACGATGTTTCTTTCCTTTTCTATTATGTTTTATTTATATTATTTCAATACTTTTAAGTTCTATGTTACCTTCTTTAATTATAATAAACAGTTTTGATAAAACAAAGTTTTATGTTATTTTAGAAGTCCCTATAGAATTCAAAATTACGGCCCATTTTTTTGATTTTGTTATATATTAGACAGAAATTACTTATTTAAACAGCTAGTAAGTTGAATTACGAATATATTAAATATAACTACCATAACCAATATCCAAAATTTCAAACGCGTTTATCTCAGCTCCAGTACATTGTAATTTTAACCCAGCGATAAGTTGATGCGATTATAATATTTCGACGACGCTCATATTGACGAATATACCACTCTCACGCGCTCACAATCTTATCTAATACTTATATTTATATTAAACCTATATTTAAGCGCATCTTTTTAAAAAAATATAATTTTTTAAATTTTGAATATTTTCTAGAAACTCAAATATAATGCGCGCGTACTATATTCGGGAGAAGAAAATAAATTGAAAATAAATGAAACATAAATTATGACGATTAGGTACGCAGACGATTGTTACACTATTGTCCTTGTCCATACGATAGATGTACTCCAACTATTACTTATTGATGCAATAAATGGAACTGGAGAAAGACTAGGTCTAAAGATAAACATCAATAAAACTAAGCACATGATAATTCTCTTCTTCTTTTTCATAGGCTTTCCTTCCATTCGGAGGTCGAAGGTCTTCTCGATCCGTTTCTAGATGGATCAATCCTTTTTATATTTTCTTCACTTATGCATGTACTTTTGCCGCAGCAACCACGTTCTTCCATACCTTTCTATCTTTGCACAAAACTCTTCAGCCGTCCACCAGTTAAACCTTGATCCCTTTTCACCTCATCTAACCACCTCGATCTCAGCCTTTCTCTATTCCTCTCCTTGTCTGGCTTTCATTCGGTCAGGCTTTTTATAGATGTGCTTCCTTGCCTTCTCATTATATGACCCAACCACCCCATTTTTTTCGACTTTACGTGCCTTACAACATTTACAACTCTTCCATTTCCTATTTCACTATTTTTTCTTATTTTCACTTCTTCATTGCTCATCTTCTTTGATCCCAATATTGCTCTAAGTATTTTCCATTCGAAAACTCTCAGTCTCTCTTCCTCTCCATTTGTGATGCTAATTGTCTACGAAGCGTACTTACGCTTAACTTAACACTTAACTTAACAGGCGTACTTAAGCCTGATACGACCAGTAGTGACTTACTACTGGTCCTATCGGGCTTCTATACATTCTCAGCTTCGTTCTTCTGCTTATTCTTCTGTCTTTAAGTATCTTTCTATACGTACAGTATGCTCTGTAGCCCGCTTGTATCCTGTCTTTTACTTCCACCCCCTCTCGTTGACGCTATTCAACCATACGCCCAAATATTTAAACCTTGGCACCTTTTCAAAAATATATCCCTCTATTACCAAATCATAAGTTGTATCGGTTTTCTTTCCTTTATATCTCCTGTATTTCGTCTTCTCTTTATTAACTTTTAGGCCAACCTGACTTGCTTTCTTTGCTATTCTACCGAATACTTCTTCCATCCCTTTCCTTGTTTCCCTACTAATTATAGTTCCGCCGCTTTTGGTTATCCTGACTATGTACTCCATCAAATATTGAATAATGTTGTACATAGCGCATCTCCCTGTCTCACTCCTTTACTAATATCAAAGATTTCAGTTTCACCTTCGAGATTTTTCACTGTTGCTCTTGAGTTTTCTATTGTTAACTTAACCAGTCTTATCAATTTCTGAAGAATTTTCAATTCTTGCATAATTTCAAACAATTTCCTTCTGTTTACAGTGTCAAAGGCTTGTTGGTAATCAACAAACAACATATGTAGGTCCATGTTATACTCGTGGCAATTCTCAATAATCTGTTTTATAACATGGATCGCGTCGGTCGTCGATCTTCGTTCTCTAAAACCGTGCTGATAGTCGCCAATTATTTCTTCCGTATATTTCTTTATTCTTCTATTCAATATTGTGGACAGGATTTGATATACAGTTGGTAGCAGTGTAATTCCTCTACAATTTCGGCAGTTATCCGTATCTCCTTCCTTGTGTTTATTATTGTGAATTATTCTCCCTATCTGCCATTCCTTGAGCATCTTTTCGTTACTCCAAATCTTTTGAATCAGTTCATGTATCTTCTCGCATAGTCTCTTCCTTCTACTCTTCAACATCTCTTCACATATTTTTTTTCTGCCAGGTGCCATCCCATTCCTCATCTTTCTTATCGCTGGCACTACATGCTCCCATAAAGGCTAACTTCATTTGCTCAGTTTCTTCTATTTTCTTCCTTTCCCACTGTTCGTACTCCCCCTCGCCTTTGTTTAGTAATTTTTTAAAATAACATTCTCCATATTTTCTTAATCCCCTCTCCATTGTCTTCTATGTTTCCGTCTTCGTCTTTCATTCTCTAGGTCTAATTTCATGTTTCCTTGTTTGTTTCTTTACCTTTCTGTAAAACTCTTTTGCAAGTTTTTCTTTACTACTCTTTTCCATTTCTTCCATCAAGCTCTCTAACTATTCGTTCTTGTTACTCTTGTATAACTTTTCTGCTTTTCTTCGCATATTCCTCTTTGTCACCTTGTCTTCTTGATCTTATCCATTTTTTTCTAGCTTCCCTTTTTTGGCCTACTGCTCTCTCACACTCCTTATCAAACCACTCTTTTGTTCTTTCTTTTCTCTTCATACCCCACATTTCTCTCCGTACATGTCTTTATCACTTTCTCTATCTTTCTCCACATCTCATTTACATTCTCATGTTCTCCTATTTGTCTAATCTCTCTTTCAACTTCTTCTTCATATTTAGCTTTAGTTTCTTTATTGTTTAGTTTTTCCACTGCCCATATATTTCTTCTTGAAATCTCTCGCTTTCCGCTCTTTAATTTTTATTTAATCTCGGCTATCACCAAGCGTTTGCTCCTCTGTAGGAACTCACGTCTTTTATTGTACTCTGTCTTCTTTTGTTGACCAGTACATGATCTATCTGGTTACCATCTCCATTCACTTCACCTGGTAATATCCATGTTCCCTTGTGTATCCTTTTTTGTAGTACTTATTACCATGCTCAGGAATGCTGCCAAGTTGCATAGCCTCTCTCCGTTGTTATTCGTGTAACCGTGAATTGTATTCTTGCCTGCTACTTCACTGAGGTATTCTTCCCTTCCTATTTGGGCATTAAAATTCTCTTGTACCATAACACGATACCACCGTATCGTGTTTTGGTGCTTTTTCTACAATTTTTCCAGTTTTTCACAAAACCTGTTCTTTTCATCTTCGATTTTGTCTTCCATTACACACTAAACATGAACAGATTTGTAGACTTTCCTTTAATCCTTACATAAGCTACTCTTCCGCTTATTGGTTCGAATTTCATTACATTCATTACATTCGTTACATTTCAAGGCATTCGTGCCTTCATTGGAATTCAAGCGCCATATTGATCTCACAATTATGAAGGCTAACAGAATGTTGGGATTTATTATGCGAATATGTAGGGAGTTTGACGACCAAACAGCTCTGACTCGTCTCTTTACAGCCTACGTGAGATCGACTCTGGAGTATGCTTCCCAGCTATGGAGTCCGTACTATGATATTCACAAAACGCGTATTGAACGGATCCAGGAGCGCTTTGTGAGATACATGATGAGACATAGTCCCGTATACGAGTATGAGTCAATATGTAACGCTGTCGGCTTGCAGCCACTCGCTACGAGGCGAGATAGGGCTCGCGTCTTGTTTGCCGCTCGATTGCTTTATGGAGAAATATATTGTCCTCAGATTCTTAATTGTTTCCAGCTGGGTGTGCCCTCAAAGAACCTCAGAGAAAATAGACTTTTTTATGAATTTTGGCATCGAAGATCTTATGGTGCGAATGAGCCGGTCAATGCAATGATGAGTATGTTGAACTCGGTGAAATGTTTCGATTTTCACTACTCCGCTATTGGGCTGGTCAATCTGACCAAGGGTTTGTTTTGAATTTGGTAAAATTACTCTGTTTTGTATTTATTATTTATTATTAATATTTATTGTAAAAAAATGTTTCACTTTGATCTTTAATTATTCATATATATTTCTTTTCAATATATTCAATATGTATTGAATGGTTTTACCACCATTAAGGTAAAACCTGTAGAGTGTTTAAATAAATAAATAAATAAATTATTAATTTTTTTTTTTTAATAAAAAACCCTACCCCATTTCTACCCTGTTTAGTTTTTCCAGAAAACATAAAAACATAATTATTACCAAATACTTCTTCTCTTCCGCTCCATCTCACCTCCTGTATTCCCGCTATCTCTACTTTGTACCTCTTCAACTTCTTATCTACTTCCCTTCCAGCATCTTCACAGGTCTCAACATTGTTCTCACATTCCAGGTTCCCACTCTTACTATCTTCTCCTTTCGTTTTTTATATCTTTTCTTTTTTTCTACTTTCTTACTCGTTTTACCATTTTCTTGCCAGTCCGTCTTTGTTACACACCCCACGCTCTCTACTAGTTTTTTGGATTCGGGTCCCCATCTTTTTCTCAACCAGTATCTTTTTTTTTTTTGTTAAACGAGAGTTGAATGGGCGATTAACACTTTCAAACCATTCAAATCTCAAGGCGAGAATGGTATTTTCCCCGCATTATTACAACAGGGGATGGAAGTACTAGCCACCCCTCTATGTACATTGCTCAGAGCCAGCCTGGCACTCAACTATGTACCCCAAAGCTGGCGGATGGCAAGAGTGGTATTTATACCCAAGCCAGGGCGTGCATCATATGCCCAGGCTAAGTCATTTCGTCCAATTAGCCTGACGTCTTTTTTATTAAAGACACTGGAAAAATTGATTGATAGGCACATTAGGGATAGTGTATTGGTGAATTCATCTCTACACAGACACCAGTATGCCTATCAATCAGGCAAATCGTGTGAGCTTAGTCTACACGAACTAACTCACAGGATAGCGGGGGCTTTTGGCAGTCAAGAAATTGCTCTGGGAGCCTTTTTAGACATAGAGGGGGCGTTTGATAACGCCTCTTTTGACTCTATAGTAAGAGCTGTCGGAAGTCGTGGAGTCGACCCAGCTATTACGGGTTGGATTAGCTCTACCCTCAGAGACAGGAAAATCAAAGCTAGTCTGGGACAGACGACTGTGGAGGTGTCTGCCGCACGTGGGTGTCCGCAGGGGGGATCCTTTCCCCGCTGCTGTGGTGCCTGGTGGTGGATAGTCTTCTGCGGGAGCTGGAACAGGCAGGGGTACATGGACAGGGATTTGCTGAGGATATCACAATCCTTGTTATTGGGAAATTCGGAGAAGTCGTGTCTTCGTTGATGCAAAACGCACTCAGAATCGTTGAAAGATGGTGCACAGGAGAGGGGCTATCGGTAAACTCGAGCAAAACCTCTGTTGTGGCGTTTACACAACGCACTAAACTTCAGGATGTGAGGACTCTGAGGTTGCGGGAGGAGGAGCTGCCTCTGCAGAAGAAGGTTAAATACCTGGGTCTAACTCTGGACAGCAGGTTGACCTTCACGCCTCACATCCGTCACATTACGAACAAAGCGACTAGGGCCCTTTGGGCCTGTAGGAGCATGATCGGTAAAACATGGGGACTAAAACCTAAAATGGTACTTTGGTTGTACACCAAGGTGGTGATACCCACGATCACATCCTCAGCCCTGATCTGGTGGCATAAAGCCAGTAAAAGGGAAAGCATAAACCGGCTCAACAGGCTGCAAAGACTGGCGTGCTTGGGTATTACGGGGGCAATGGCATCAACGCCCACCGCTTCCATGGAGGCTCTCCTGGGTCTTCGACCTTTACACCTAGTCGTGGGGTCCGAGGCTCTACTTGCAGCCTACAGGTTGAAAATTAACGGTCAAAGTGAGATCAATCCTAGAAGGGGGCACCACACCATGATCTTAAACTCAATTAAGAGTAACGGCCTGCTTAGCATGCACCCTGACAGAACTAGCACCTTGAGGGACTTTAAAAAGCCCTATAAGGTCATAGTACCGGATAGGGATAAAATTGAAACCTCACAAACGTTGGGACTTAAGTATGACACTATCTGGAATACAGATGGATCAAAGACTGAGACAAGTACTGGAATAGGTGTGCAAGGCAGAGGACTGGGGGATGATTATAGCATTAACCTGGGACCTCTCGCAACTATATTTCAGGCAGAAGTAACTGCCATATTGGTCTGTGCTGAAGAGCTGGTATGGAGGAACCTTGTAGAGAGTAGAATCTGTATCATGACTGACAGGCAAGCAGCTCTAAGAGCCTTGGAAGGAGTTGAATTACACTCCAAGGTTGTCAAACAATGCAAAGATGCTCTGGTAAAACTTGCTCTCCGCAACAGCGTCACACTGATGTGGGTGCCAGGACACCGGGGTATCAAAGAAGCGGATTCTCTAGCTAGGAAGGCCGCTTGCGCAAACCTAGGTTTGCGCAAGCTGCCCGAAGCCTTCCTGCGTGATTGCTTACTCTACCGCAAAAGGAAGAATTAGAGATATACTAGCAGAACAACACCTTGCACACTGGGTGGACCTACCTGGACTGAGGCAATCGCGTACGTTCATAAGGGCACCGTCCAGTGAGGCTAAAAGGAACAAAATACTCATGTTGAGTAGGAAACAACTTAGAAGGTTAGTGGGTCTCTTTACAGGGCACTGCTGCTTCAAAAGGCACCTCAGCATTATGGGGCTGGCGGAGGATCCTATTTGCAGGATGTGTGGCGAGGAGGATGAAACCCCACTCCACATACTATGCCAATGCCCGGCCTTGGCCAGTAGCAGGCTGCGTCACCTCGGTTTGCCCTACCCAACAACCGAGGAGATACTAGAAAAATCTCCCTTCAACTGTGTTCTCGACCTGGTCGAAGAGACGCAGTTGTTTGAGTAAACTCGGATGGGTGCACAATAAGCTTAAGCTTCAGTGCAGTGGGAACATGTACCACAGCCCGTTACTAATAATAATAATAATCTTTTTTTGTTTGTCTCAAACTATTATCTTTCCTGGCATAATTAGTTTCATATTTCCCAACTTTATTCTTACTTCTTTTTTTCTTTCAGTTTTTGCTCTTAATCGAAGTTCCTTCATTACCATCCTTTCTGTTACAGTCAAGTCACCATCGATATATACCTTACTTCCAATAAGCTTATGTTTATTTCTTAGAACTTCCAGTTTGTCTTCCCATTCGTTCGATTCCACTATACTTCTTCTCTCTCTTCTCTTATATGTTCTTTTTATAATCGTTGTTACTTCCAGCTTTTCTCTTAGAAAATTAGTCACTCCTATTTTTAAACTCTTTTGGTTTTTTTCGTTTATCAATAGTCCGCTCAATACTATATTGTTTTTTATTTTCTACTTTTCTATCTTTTCCAGCTTCCAGCTTAGAAAGCTCTAGCTTTCCAGCTTATTCCAAGTCTTCTCCCTTTTGCTGTAGTTTTGTAATTTCCTCTCTTAACTCTAACGTGTTTTGCTTATTTTCATTCTTCACCAATTTCAGCTTTATCTGTTTGATCCGATACTGCCTTAATTTCCTTCATTTCACTCTTAAGCTGTCCGATTTCTTTTTTTATATCATCTATACTTGTCTTAATTTCCTTGGTAAATTCCATCATCATTTTTGAGAGGGCAACTATTTTTTCTTCTATACTTTTACTACTAGTTCTCATTCTTACTCTCGGTGATTTTCGTTTTTCGCTGCTGCTTTTTTCTTTATCACTTTCTGATGTATATTTCGATATAACCGGTGATCTCTTTGTGTTCTTGCTTTTTCTAAATATCCTGAAATTCGCCTGACTCTTCCTGCCACTTTCATTCACTCACTCCCTTCTCTATTTGTTGCGCGCAGTATGCTTTCAGTTGTTTCCTGACGGGGTTTGTAAATGATTTCTCACCTATGCAATATTGACAGATATTCTTTGCTTAAAGTCTCATTATGATAAAATAAAAAAAAGCTACTACTCAAAACACAACTATTACTTAATAAACCTAATACTTGCTCTGAACTTATACTGGTTTTATCATTAACCTCTATCAGGTCACTTTTGCGGTTTCTCGTCACTACGAGATTTTCGTTTTCCGCGATAATCCTACTTTACTTCTCTGTTTTTTCAGTTCTCCCGTAAAGCCGCTTCCCAGGTTAATCTTTCGGAGGTCACTGCTTCTTTCGACAGCAATCTTCAACTATCAAAAACCAAAACTTACCAAAAACACAGCAAAACTACTCTCGTTCGCCTTATTATATGCAACCAACACAACTTCTTGATAATATCGATTTTAACCTATTATCATATTACACCTATTATCACTTCTTTTAAATTTTTTTTGTATTCTTGCCTGCCCTCAACCACTTTTTCTTCCACTCACTCTACTTCGCCCTTCAAACACTTTTCACTATCTTTCTCTCAAAATACCTATATCTCACTCTCCGTTTTCACCGTATAATTTACATTGTACTTGAACATAAAGTAAGCTTTTCATTGAACACCAATTCAAATAACTATTTTTTTTTTATTTATATTATAAGATTTTCTATAAGATTTTGCTAAAGATTTTGTAATTATAATTAACGGTAAATGAAATGAAATTTCAAAAATCCTTATTGTCGACCGTAAAAACTAAGAATAAGAAATAAATAGTTGAGATAGAGGTCGTTATAATCTACAAAGTAGATGAATTTCAAAATACAAATTTGTAGCAGAACATCGGTAGTCAGGACCATTCGTTGGGTAATACCACGAATAAGTCCGAAACATGTCGTTCGTTAAGGCGTTTTGAATTTAATAATTTTTTTCTTTCTATTTTTTTTTCATTCGTTATTGATTCCTAATACGGTCCTGACTACCGATGTCCTGCTACAAATTTGTATTTTGAAATTCATCTACTTTGTAGATTATAACGACCTCTATCTCAACTATTTATTTCTTATTTTGTAATTATATTGAAATTTTAAGTTGATATTATGATTAAATTGGCATAAGTTGATGTGATTATAATATTTCGACGACGCTCGTATTGACGAATATTATAATCTCACGCGCTCACAATCTCATCTAATAATTATATTTATATTAAACTTATATTTGAGTGCGCATCTTTTTAAAAAAATATATAATTTTTCAAATTTTGAATATTTTCTAGAAACTCAAATATAATGCGCGCGTACTATATTCGGAAGAAGAAAATAAATTGAAAATAAATAAAACATAAATTTAGAGGCCGGTTTGACGCGAGGCCGGTTTGGCGCGAAACCGTTTTATCGCGAGCCGGTTTGGCGCAGAGACGATTTGGTGCAAATAATAATTACAAACATTTAATTTTTAAAAATCTAAATTGAATTTTGGTAAGGTAGACATTAGGAATCGCTACGTTGATACTATACTGGCTTATTATGTATTTATTTATTAGCAATTATATTATAATTGAAGGGGCTAGTGAATAAAGGGGCTATGTGACAAAAACTGTTTATTGAGTAAAGAGCCATTTAGTTTTTTTCTGTTGCACATAGCCCCTTTTTCTAGTTAAAATATCGATAAACAATGCACATTTCACATGGTAAAAGAGTGTATGAGTTGCTTTTACACATAGCCCTTTCATTCAGGACAAAATATCATCAAATATCAGGTCATTAAAAAATGTCACATAGCCCCTTTATCCACTTGCCTCTTCAATTATATTAATAATTTATTGTAGAAACGTAAATGATTATAACAGATGATTTTTAATGAAATAATACAATATGACGTAATTGTTAAATAGATTATTAAATTTGTGGATAGAATGCAACAATGCAAGTACCCTGTATCCGATATTACCTAACTTAGGCAACGCTTATCCCTTTGAGATTAGCTACCTGAAGTTTTCCAAATTTTAAAATTCCTTTGTGCATATATTTTAAGAATTTTTCATAGTTTACTTAGATGTAATAAAAATGTTAACTAATTTATTATTAACATCGTTGGATAAAAATGAAATCAGTAAAGCAAAATCATTAAAAAATTATTTAGAAACCTTTGTAACCTTTTAATTGTGCTGGAATCAAAAATTCTTTTCAACTAAAGCAATAATTTGGATAACCGGTGGCAAATAAAAGCAGATTTTTCAGAAAAAAAAATGAGAAGACAAAAACTATTTTTTGATGATATAAAAAATCATTTTCAAATTAAAAGTAATGAACAAAAATTTAAAGTGAACCTTTTTAATAATAACTAATAATTTAATCAATAGATAAGTGGTTTAAGTAGTGTAACTCGATATTAATCATATCAAATTTTTAGCATAAACCAAAAAATGCACAAAACACTTTTTCGAAAACTAAAATGTTTAAGTTATCACAATAGTATATAAATACACTGTATGTATATTATCGCAAACGTTTTCACCATACTATGGCATCATCGGGCGATGAACTAGCTTTAATTAAGCGATAATATACATACAGTATATTTATATATTGTGATAACTTAAACATTTTAGTTTTCGAAAAAGTGTTTTGTGCATTTTTTGGTTTATGCTAAAAATTTGATATGATTAACTAATAATTGCTCAGATGGATAAAAAGTGTCGTAATTTAACAACGTAATTTAACGTCCCCACGACGAACTTTAAACACGGGCTCAAATTTTGTAGTTACGGCGCTGGTACCAACGTAAGCATTATAATTTTTGTAATACAAATGCGTGCTTTTAGTAATTTATTTAAAACATTTACCTGTACAACTTAAATAATGCCGTCGTTAGTAAAAATTTGAAATTTCTAAATTCAAAATTTAAAAGATTCAAAAGAAGTATTTAATTAAGCTCTTTCAAAATTAAAAAAAAACCAAACATCTGGTCAGAAATCCAAATCCGACGAACGGCTCAGATTTACCTACTTATAATTGGTTTTAACAATACTATTTTATATAATGTATGGATTATACTTTACTGACGCCCCTGAAGTAAAATTTTAATTTTGCGCTTGCATTTGCTGATAAATTTTCTGTATGCAACGGTATTAAATATTTTTATAAAAATTTACATGTAAATTTTATGTAAAATTTAACGTTCTGTCAAACAGGCTTAACTCTCTATTCCGGATAGGAGACTTTAACGGACTACAACTTTTTTCTAGTAAAAATTTTTGAAAAACCAATACATTTCACAGAAAATCAGAAAATAATAAACAAGGCAGCTACAAAACAAAAAATTAAATTCAGAAAATTTTATTATTTTTTGTGAAAATTTATTTTATTAATTAAGTTCATTGATTAATTAATAATTAATAAAACTAAGCTACTTCTATAACGATTTCGTCTTATAAAAAGTATTTTATAATTTTCGCGCCAAAACGTCCTCGCGCCAAAACGGGCTCGCGCTAAACCGGCTTGCGCCAAAACGTCCTCGCGCCAAAACAGGCTTGCGCCAAACCGGCTCGCACCAAACCGTCTTTGTACCAAACCGGCTGCTCCAAAGCGGTCGCGCCAAAACGTCCTAGACCGATAAATTATGACGATTAGGTACGCAGACGACACCATTGTCCTTGCTCATACGATAGATGTACTCCAACTATTACTTATCGATGTAATAAATGGAACTGAAGAAAGACTAGGTCTAAAGATAAACATCGATAAAACTAAGTACATGATAATTAGCTATCAAAATTACAATAATGCTGTACTACACCACAAAATACTTCGAAAATATAATAATTACCGTTTTTCGTATCAATGGGTCACTCACTTGCTGAGTAGCGATTTGGTTCGTACGAAAATGTGAAAAAATGGCTCGGGCGAAAAAGAGAGTATGTACTGGCGTGATTTCCACAAATTGTTTAAAAATAGGTAAAATGTGTAACTAGCGCTGGAGCATACTTTAAATAAACACATTTT
Organism: Cantharis rustica; assembly: GCA_911387805.1. NCBI lineage: Eukaryota > Metazoa > Arthropoda > Insecta > Coleoptera > Cantharidae > Cantharis > Cantharis rustica. The sequence continues at coordinate 46,332,390 of OU426878.1, read as the reverse complement.
TAAATTTTTTTAAATTTATTTGTTCACCTGGTATACTATTTAATTTGAGAAGGTTCTCGAGGCAAAAGATCAAGAGGAGAAAATCGTCGTTGCTAAACTACTGAAGATATGGGGTATGGATTAAAAAGGAATGTGGACTGGGTTACTGGAATAAACACATTTACGCTCTCTCTCACGTACAAGCTGCACTAAAGGCAATTCAAATCATACCGGGTCGAAACTTGAATGGGATTGCTTCCGGAACCTCGTAATACGGGAACATAAAATAAGGTTAATGAAGAATGAGAGAATCTAGAGCAATGAAATAATAGCAGATTACAGTGTAAAGCATCATTAATTGGTTCAGATCATAAACTATTTTATTTCCGAAAATTTAAGTTTTGCACAATAATTAATCACCAAAATCGATAAAAACGTATTTCTTGATGAAATTGTTCATATCTCATGATTAGCAAAGTGGAAATGAAAGCACTTAAAGTGCAAACAAATTGCAGCTTCACAGTTAACATGCTTCAAAAATGCTTACAAAAGTTACAACTTCGCAGAAGTCAATAAATAGTTTTAATTACAAACTAAGTTTCTAAAAAAAGAAAAATTAAATTTAATTAGAAAACTTGCAAATGGTTTGAATCAAAACGAACTTGGACAGAACGGCACTCACAAATAAATTATGTACCTCATAAGCATAAACTTATTGCTACAATGAACATTGGTAGAAAAATAAAACAAGTGCATATAGTTTTTTGTGCAATATCGACGCGACCTCACGTTCATGCATCGTCCTAATGCGTCCAAAACACTGTTACCCTGGTAACCCATTCAAGTTTTCTGACGTCAGAGTTCATTCGGCAAAAATCTCTGCAATTTCTGTGAAGAGAAGAATGACGCGTGCGTATCTTTTTGCATTATGATTGGTTGTGAACTATGACATCACAACACCCACGTTTCGACCTAATCGATACCCACTCATCCTCAATCATGCTTTTATTTATGTCGTCAATATTTTATCTCTAATTTTTGTTTTGTAATAATGTAAAAATTGATTGCGTCGTGGGAAGTTAAAATAAATTTTTATGCGGCGTGCAATCTAAGGCAGGGTAGTTTTCTTGAAGAACTTTTAGGGAGGGTAATATAAAATTGTAGTACGGAAATTGTAAGTTAAAAAATGAGTTTGAAAACAAAAATACCATAAAGTGGTCCAATATCATTTAATTGCCTACTTAATGTTGTATGCGTCGCGACGTCGGCATATAAGCGCATGCTTCTGACGTCAACGCCGCCTCCACGGTTAGTCTGGTGAAGAACAACGTTCAGGGTGCTTATCGGGGGGTGATGCCGGTTATCTTGATATTTTGATCGTAACAAACTTTAGAAATTTTAATCAGTGACGATGGCTGTGATTACAAGAGTATATCAACGATGTTTAGTTTTAAACGGACACAAGGATCAAATATATGGAACAACGAATTAGTAAGTTACCCTCTTGTTTTATATCCTTAATATTAGTCGATAAAATTGGTAGGTTAAACAATTTTTTTGTTTTGTCAATTTATTGACCTAAATGGGGTTTTTTTTAATAAAAAAGTTTCGAATGTAGAGGTAAAAGATATCGCGTTTTAGGGTTCGCGCCCTATGACGAAGCAGGTGATTTTAGTGAATGAACGGGGTGATGCGAATAAATCGACGTGAATTGTGGTTAAAAGAGAAGATAGCAGAAGAGATGGAGAAATGAACCGATCAATACGTATGCTGGAGTCTTAGATACCGTTACCGGGACGTGGGTGCACATTTTCTCGGTTTGAGGTTTTCACACACACAAACAAAAAAATATAATTACTCCCACACGTTACAACTATTTAAACCAAATCGATCCGCCTGATTAACTAAAAATATGTCCGACCGACAAATCGAAACAAATTAATAAATAATTATCAATCATTTTTTCTCGACGAGGAAAATTTAATAGTTTGAACAGAAATAAACATAAAATTTATTGATAAAATCGATAAAATATTTGATGTAATCGTGAATACTTTTTAATGCGATAAATTTCAAATGTAGACAGAAGGTTCAAATTTATTATCATTTACCAAACGAAAATCAATGCACGATAACAAAATAGCAAACTATAAAACCACACAAAATTTCAATTCAATAATAAAACTTATATTTATCAGGTTTAAGTTTAGAACAAAATTTTAATTGGTTGTACTAGTAAATTTTTTGTAGTATTAATACTATGAGATTGCGTGTTGAAGACAATTTTTAAAAAAACACTAATGCGCTTAATCGCAATTTTTCTTTAAACATTAATTTATCGAAATATCTAGGCAACGGGTTAATTATTTGTATTAACGTTTCTGAAGAACAGGAAGTCGTCAAGAAAACTTGGATTACAGATAATAAATTAAAAATAAATTATCACTAACTTACATTCCCTTAGCCTAAAATTATCGGATTATCAACCATTCAACTTCTTTTATAAAGATTTCAGAATTATAAAAAATAGTATTTTGCAAACCAACCGTCTGTGTAGCCGGCACCAGTGCTGGCGGAGGACCACCGGATTATTGGACCAATTACATGACAATACAAAATTTATAAAATACATAAAACTGGTTTACACTGAAAAATGGTTCATCACATTGACGAAAAAATCGTCATGATTTTTTAAAAAAGCTTCATTTTGATGAACAAATCGATCATTTCAATGTCTTTGTCATGAATACTACGAATTATTTTTCACCAATATAACAAATTTTATTCATCAGCGTAAAAATTATAAATCTTTTATCGACCATTTTTTTCAGTGTAGGTGCGATCAACTGCTAATTAGTTGGTTTGAATTTAAAGCAATACAAACTCTTCGTGCTTCGAAAGGCACGTAAAGACATCAATCTCTCTGTGTTGACTATCACCAACAAATATAAAACAGGGTCACGTACACATGCTCCCAATGTGGTTTAAGCATCAGTAACTCCTTTCTAAGATCAAATTTGAACAGAAGTTGTTTAAAAAGTTACAAGATTTACCTTAGAAAAATTTTACGTTGTAATTGCAATTTTATTTATAATTTTATAATTTCTTCGATATTAAAATTTTAATTTTTTACTAGATTTTTATTTTTAAAGTAAATTAAATGTCATGTCTTAAAAACGTGAAGAAACACTGAACCTAATACTGACATATATACTATCAAAATTTCACATTATTAATGAACAAAATTCATTGTATTTATGAATTTCTTCTTGGTATTTATTATATTATAAAATTTTTACTGTGAAAGTCTTCAATTCTTGATAATTCCTATAGAATTCTAGGATGTGAATGTACACAAGAATTTTTATTTCATTAACCTCTCGAGAAATGCATCGTTAAATAATTTTTTACGGCTACACCGAAATGCGTAGGACAGCTGTCTTGATGAAATTAGATCTCTTGGAATTATTGTAAGATATTGAGCTTTTGTAAAATATTAATTTTTGGGTTCTCATTAGCCCAGGGCGGAGTGCTTTATACTCGTAAGAGCAAACTGGATTATAATAAACAAACATAATTAAAATGAATTTTAAGTGTTAAGTAAAGAATTTGAATTAGTTTGTTTATTTTAACATTACATACTTTCACAACTACCACACTATTCGCTTAAAAAATTCATTTTTTAGGTTCTTTTTTCTAAATTGCACTGTGTACGCAATTATGATGAATAGAGTACAGCGATAACAAATTTTTTGACCTCAATAAACAATAGATTCAAATTAGAGAGAACACGTATAGTATAAACGTATAGTAAAAACTGTTATAGAGAGGGGGGGAGTATGGAATACCCTCCATCCTGATATAATCAATGTAATAGAATTATGATTTGAATTTCAAGAAAATAATAAGATAAACTGATCGAGATTTAGTTTTATGAGCTAAACATTTTTAATTCAAATATAGTATATTGACTGTCTATCTCACAAATTGTTCCCATTAATGTTGAATGATTTAATGGTCTAAAAATTTGGGCTAAGAAATATAATTCTACTATATTGATTATATCGGGCCGGAAGGTATTCCCAGGAGTACACAAAAGTCCTCGGTCTGTAATAGTTTAAAAAGTTTAAAAATTTAACTTTTTATCAGTTATGGTTATTACTGGGAGGTATTCTGAATCTTCCAGACCACTCTGCTTATAATTCCGTTTTGATAAAATACTTAGAATGAATATTACTTGAGTAATACTTGAGTTTTGATCAAATTCAGTGCACACTAAGTTTACATTTGACCAATAACAAGAGTTAGTAAAATACTCAACTTAACAGTTGTATTTTAGTTAAAATACTATCAAACAGAAGGATGCCACTTAAGTGCTACAATGCACGTTACAATAAAGTAAATCAATTACTTTAAAATAAAAGTGTAGCGGTCTTATCGTAAGTTAATAGTGCACTTGACACACCTTATTTCTGCCAAAAAAGAAAGCAGTTCAGCGAGACAGCAACAGAGAATGAGAATTATAACATTATAACAGGGGCGACCCAATAAAGTTAAGAGTTATTTAACGTTAAGTTATTAATCCATAATAAAAGTAAATTCTATATATGAATATATTAAAAAAATATTAAGAAATATTATACTATAGGCCAGCGATGTTATAATATTATTTTATATTTATATTATTTTTTTAATGAAAATATTCAAATCACTAAAAATATTTTTTTTTTATAAATTCGACATTTATGTAAGATATTCATATTTTAATTTTTTAATATTTTCCATTGTCTTTTATGGTGTACAAAAATAAGTTTATAAAAATCAACGCGTGGGTCATTTAAAAAGCTTTTGCGGGCCCAGTGTTTGACCCGCAATGCATAGGTTTGCCACCACTGCCATATGCTGTAAAATTGGGTATCGAATACTAAAACCCGACTATGAAGTCAAGGCTGCTCGGCGCTCCTTGACCTAATAATCGTTTAAAGCAAAAATCTTAATTAGAATAACCTAAAATCATAAAAAGGCCGAATCAGACTTCTATACCATAAGTCACAGAGACCTGAAATTTTAGTACTACTTTTTCAAGGTACAGAAATATAAATCCCATCTTTTTAAGGTGTTGGGTTTTGAAGTCGAGGGTTCACGAAAAAACGTTAAATCACATCTGGGTAAAACCGGGAACTTCCACTAATTATTTATATTAATAGGCCTAATACCATCAGGAGCCTAATACCATTAATACGTTGGCTTGTAGATCAGTAACTGCAGATGGTATTGGACTGTTATAATTGCACTTCATTACACAACACACCTCTTAACCTACGCAAACCAACACCACTCTAATATTTTTTAACCATAAAATTTTTTTTCAAAATTGCTACAATTAAATTGTCGAGATCCGTTCAGAAACATTCTGATGATCCAATACTCTAACCCTAACAGCTAGCCTAAGACCGTTTTCAATAGTCAAAATAATGCACTTGAGTCGTTAAAAAAACACATTGTGTAACAACACAAATACAGAAGAAACTCCAACTCTAAACCTAAGCTTGGCCTTCTGATGATGCTATCTTTTGTACCAATCGACCCAAACAAGGAACACCCAAACAAGCAGTTTTGAAAATGGTCTCTCTCAAGTCTGGACAAACTTCTAAAAATGCATTTATAGATTTATTTTTAAAATAATTGCCTTATACTTCTCTTTGTCTTTCAAATTAAATTAATCGACGGATCAGCAAAATGCCTAAACAAACACAAGATCAATGTTTTCCTGCTGTTTTCATCCATGTCCAACCTACTAAAGCAAGAAATTTTTGAACAAACACAATCAAGCTTTCTGTAAATATTTTCTCTCTAGCCAATTGACTCTCTCAAAAAACACTTGAACAAATTCAAGCTGGGCGTTCTACTGATGCTCTGTTTCATAGCAATCAACTAGAACAAACAAACACCAAGAATTGTTTAAATCATCTTTATTAGGCTTTGTCATTTTTCAAATGTGATCAGAAGTGCACCATTTGTCAATTTGAGAGGTTTATGAATTTTTCCAAAGGACGTCCAGCTGATAAACTTCAAGTTGTATTTATGCTTTTCAGTGATTTTCATCAGAATATCCTGCTCTCTATTCCTGCGCTCACTTTGTCAGATTTATTCAATTTCTATCTTTTGCTTTTTTGATTTTGATCTCTATCTGTACCTCTCTGGCTATAGATAAATTCTTCACCTCCAGGCTTCTCTTGCAACCTCTGATTGCTGACGAACCATAAAGCCTTCATGGCAAATAATTTTCTCTCTTAAGCAGGTTTGCTTCTTGCTTTCGACAGTGTAATTGGTTCTACAATTTTTTGATTTCAAGCGTTCTCTGTCCTAAATAAACAAGGTACGAGGTAGCATGATATAAGTAGGTAACGAAGTGCTAGCGATCAGTACATGGATGGGTGGCAGCTTCAAGAACACCGCATGTCACTGCTGCCTCACCAAAGCGCACTTAGTCAGTGCGGTAGGATGTACTCTAACATCCGTTAAAATCGGCCATTCTAAATCTATGATAGATTTACAATGTTTGGCATATACTATTTTATAAAATGTTCTTTAGTTCAATTCAATATGTACTAGGTGTGATAAAAATACCATATACCGTGCTCTCTTTAATCTTCTCATTAATATTAATAATATTATGCACGTCATACAATATTCTACTTCTGTTTGAAAATCTTCCAATAATTTATTACGTAGTTCATTGATAATATAAGGAACCTAGCAAGAAGAAAAAATCAATACCAAACATAAGAGAGAAACTGAAATAGAACAAAATTTAACTGGAAGAAAATGAAAAGAGAAAAAAAAAAGAAAAATCAATATTTTATTATTATCCCACAATCAGACGTTGAATTCGAACGTTACATTGCTTTGTTTACAGATGCTTTAGTTATCCATATCACCATACTTTTCTAATGTATTGAATAATAACTCTCTCTGCAATTCTCTGATTTATGTAACCCTTCTAATAAGACGATCGTTTTATATTGAAAAAAAAAATTTAATTCAATAATTTTTTGAATAGTAATAGTTTTTAAATTAGTTGTTATTATTCTATTTTTCTTTTTTTAGAATTTAGTTTGTTTCAAAATATAAAATTTCACTTTTTTATTAAAATTGAACGATCCAAACATTTTTATAATAGGAATTTACAGCTAGTATTGTACGATATATTGCAAACACAATTTAAAATTTTTCAAAATATATATTACAAAATTTTAATATAATCTTATTATTATTTATAACAATATAAGTACAATTACTCGTTTTAACGCAAAACGTTACAATTATGTTACGGTCAATGATGTAAATCGGGCGTTGACGTCAATGGCCCGACAATCCGCACTTTTCGCTCTGGTCCGGAAGCTCCGGGGCCGTTTTGACAGACTCGGCAACAAAAGGTCTTGGATCCACCCTAACTATAACGGCATCAATTAAAATGTTACTTTTTGATCCAATAGAAAAAAACGCCAAATAAAATGATACCATCATCATCAAGCACTTTGTATTGGGCAATTACGTTAATGCCCGAACAATGATGTAAAAGCTATGTTATGAAATTTTAAAAGTCAACATCGCCCAAAATTCATGGTCACTGACGTTATTGGCCGGACATTGTCATCATTGTATGACTATAACATAATAATAGTAGGTTATACTTAGTCTTGTACGTTCTAGTGTGACGGTGTGGCAGCAATTTCGGCAACATATCCAAAATACAATTTTCAACATAAACCTAACCAATAAAGAATTAATTGTAAATTGTCAGTAAATTAATTTTTTAATTCGGCGAAAACGACAAAAAACTCTCTCTCACATTGTCCAACATTTCAACATTGCTGCCACTGGCGTTTATTTCTTTTCAGATTTCTATTGGTTAAATTTGTTTCCACCTTTAAATATCCATGTCACCGAAACTGTTGTTTAGATTTAGTTCAGAGAGAGCAAGATTATCTAATAAATTAAATTCTAATTCTTTATTATGTAAAATCAACGGCTTTAGAGTATAGATTAAATTAAATTAAAAAAATATTGTAGTCCTCTCATTTGAACTTGCAAAGTGAACTATAGTAGTGTCAATCTTTGAATTATTGTAGGCTAACAATCATCACACTATTTAAAAAATTGAACATACAATAATATTAATTTATTCAAAAAAACATTAGAATTTTTTCTTTAATTCAGAACTTATATTTATTACTTTAAATTTATGTTAATTGCGGTCATCATGAGATGTTATTAGATCTAAACGGTGTAGATTTTAATTTTAACAAAAGCTTTTATGTGGTCTCCATTCAAGTGAGTGCTCTGTACCGTCCTAATTGTGACGCCTCTGGTTAAGAGCGCGGTATTCGTTACGTTTCAGTTTTACATAGTCATTTCAGAAATAGTTCAGCAGATCGACTTTAAATTTTGAAATAATATTGATATAATATAATATAATATAAAATAATATATAGTATAATAAATATTTATTTTAATTAATTTTTTTTCGTTGAATTTTCCTAAAATAAAAAAAATTTTTGTTCCTTTTTACACAAACATTTTTTTAAGTTAATTTAAAAATTAACTTAAAAAATTTGAATTAGATTTTGTTTTCTTAGCTTGCTAATTTTCAAACTTTTATTTAATATTATGACGAAGTAACTCAAGCTATTAGTACATCTCAATAGGCTTATTATATACAAAAGTAACAAAGTAACAAAAATAGTAACAGATAAGATAGAGCTCAAATTAAATACTTTAAATCTATTGAGAATTCAAACTAGCGCATAAGCTACTTATAGGTGTTTTTTGAGAACAATAGCTAAGATACAGAAACTTTTTCATACTGAAAAAATTTTGATTATTTCTAAAAGGTGTTTCTTTAGGTTTTGAGTTTTTTTTTAATCTTAAATTCAAACTGTGGGTAACAACTTTTCGCGATTGATTCCTTATGCTTTGATATAATACCAAAAATAGGAGTTGAACAATTCAGATACTTGGTACTTAGTTTTTTATTCATTTTTAGTACGTCAATGATCCAGTTTTTGTACTTGAAGACTTGACGGCGCGGCGTTTCTCTCTTCGATAATGTGATAAAATAAAATTTTATTAAACGGTTTTCAATCCTGCACGAAAAATTTTTCGTGCATAAAGAGTAAAATATAATTTTCACATTTTTTGGGTACAGGGAAAAGCTAAGAATGAGATTTACACTTTTCTGCTGTCAAATATCTTCGGAATCTTAAAAATCTAAAATAATGTTTTTGCACGCCGTTTAAATAGTTTTTGTTATTCCTCCTCTGTTACCGAATAAGTGCTTCACGTGTCGTTCATATTTTCTGACAAAAAAACTTTCATTATTTGATAAATCCCCCAAATGTTAAATTTGCATAAGCTTTCAATTTTAAAATTAAATGGCGATGGTTTAAGTTGAGAGAAAATTAAATTTTTAGGTCGCTTTTATATTTTTTAACCACATTATAATTAAAATTTTTTTCTTTTTAGTGAGCAAGCTTCAAGTTATTGTGCTCACATCAATTTCTCGTCAACGATATGTTCAAGTGTCCTCAAACTCCCCTATATGCCGAAGTTCGAGGAAAATCACGCAGCACTGTTTTTCTTTATCAATAATCCCTTTGTTTTGTAAGTGGGAGATAAATTGGAAAATTAATTGTTTTATTGGTTATATTTGACAGTTAAGATTGACGATACTCTATTCAGAGTAAGGACGTAATAAACCAACTTGCTGTGAAAATTTATTGAACCAAAGAAAAACAAACCAAGTGACGATTTTGGCACGAACTCTCCATCTTACATAAGAAATAACTTCTACGGTATTGATAATGCATAAATTGTGTCGGGTGTGTAGTCTAACAAAAGTACTAGTCGAAAGTGACGGTCCGTTACCGAAATGCTTGATGGCTTGATAGACGAAAACAAAGATTTGTTCAATTTACATTAGTTAAGTATGCAACACGTAATACACGTGTGTGTCGTATACAATATGCTGCAAACAATCTCATGCGTTTCATGCAAATAAAACTGAGATTTTACGTGTGATGCTAATAATGATAACACAAATAATATAGTGGTTGAGTTCGAGTCACAGGTTCGATCCCCGTGGTGCAGGCTTTTTTTCGCTCACCAAATAATGTCTACCTGCTTGCTTTAGGTAATATTAATATTATTTTAACGTAAAAATTGGAAACTGCAATGGAACAAAAGCAAAAATTAGATATTATAAAATTATGCAAAGTATTCGCAAATGACTATCGAACATTACCACTGTAACATAATATCTGGTTAGTAATAAATGACATTGTATTTGGCTTTATAGCGGAGCAATAAATTAGTTTTCCATACTCTGAAAACTATTCTAATAATATAAAGTTATATCCTGTACGTGGCAAAAAGTTCAGGTTTTCCAATTTTGCAGCTTTTTGATCGGCATCTGTTACATGAAAGCGGACGTATTTGGAATAATTGAATATTTAATGTAGTTTTGTTCTACTAAAAGAGATTCTCTGGAGCGGTATTATTCAGTAAACAAACCATTCAACTGAAACCTTCTGTATCACGCAGCTTTTCATTTTTTTAAATTATTAATTTTTTGCAGGTATTGCATATTGCAAACGATGCCGGCCGACGATCGAGTTGCTAGAAGTGTGGCTTTGGAGCAAACTTATGTGCACGATGTTTATGAACAATTTTCAGAAAATCCCAAGAGTCGACCATGGCCTCGAGTTAAAGAGTTTCTTGAGGATTTGGAACAAGGTTCTCTTATATGTGATGTAGGTAAGTTTGAAATTTTTTTAAATCATCAAAATAGACAGAAAAGCGATTTTTCAATCAAAAATGGCATTCTTGATCATTTGTCTCCTTTTCCAATCAAATATGGAAATACTTACCTACCGAAATAGAAGCAGAATGAAACGAAAAAACTATCTTGAATTTATTCAAAGCAATATAAAATTTTCGCTACGACCTTGAATAATTAGAACTGTAAACAGTTAATTTTAGCGATACCACTACACTAAAAAGTCAGGATGGCCGAGTGGTCTAAGGCGCTGCGTTCAGGTCGCAGTCCACTCTGTGGGCGTGGGTTCGAATCCCACTTCTGACATTTTTTTTAAATTCAAATTACTAAGATATAATTTTATTATTTTTTCGCTTTTCGCTATTATTTTTTTATTATTTTAAACTTCGCTGAATTCAAAAAATTAATCCACACCTAATAAATTATAATGTACTGTACATTTTTTTAATTTCTAGGATGCGGTTCTGGAAAATACCTGAACATCAACACTTCGATTTTTAACATGGGAGGTGATAAATCTCTAAGACTGTGCGAAATGGCCAAAGACAAGGAGAATGAGGTATGACGAGAAAAAAAGTTAAATTAAAAAAAAATTAATTGCAAAGTTAAGTGTCCCAGTTGCGAATTTCTTGTGGGTTTTGTTGTTTTGTGCAAATTTTCAGATATTCATGCAAGTGGGCACGTCACAAAAAATTGTTAACATTTGCTATTACTTTATCGTGCGGTATGGCAAGTTGCCCTATCGTAATTATTCATCTTGATTTAACAATGCAATAAATTTCTCGCTCTTTAACGTCCTTCGCTCGTATCAAGTTTTATTTTTTCTTTTAGGTAATCCTGTTGGATAATTTAACACTGCCGTTTCGGGACGAGAGTTTGGATGCGGTCGTATCGATCGCTGTTGTTCATCATTTAGCAACGACAGAGAGACGGATTAGAGCTTTAAGAGAGTTAGCTAGAGTGTTGCGTATAGGAGGACGCATTATCATTTCCGTTTGGGCAATGGAACAAAGTCATAGAAAATTCGAATCCCAAGATGTTTTGGTGCCGTGGAACCGACCCCAGCAACTTAGCACTCCTTCCTTAGAATTAACATCCACCACCACGACATCCGAAGACGATTGCCAGACTCCGTATCATGCCTACACACAGAGCGATAGCGATTCCAACCGATCTAACAAGTAAGTTTATCTCGTCTATCATTAGATCCGCCCTAATCAGTAATAATGGGTATATATTGACAATTTGTTTTGGGTTTATGACTTAATAATGTGCATATAATTTATTTGATGTAAAAATGGAAACGATCGAGTGCTATTTAATCGATTTGTGATATTATAATTTTTATTATACAAACATAATGTGCGTGTACCTTATCATTATACTTGGAGTTTAATAATCTAACGTCTGTATAGCTTAAAAATTGATTAGGTACCACAATTAAAAATAAATTTTAGTGTTGCATGAAAATTTTTAATTCAAATATCAACAAAATCGATGATTCTCTCATTATCAAGTATAAACTCCTTCCTATTTCAAAATCAGCAAATTTGCAATCCGAATTTGGTTCTTGGACTTAGACTTCCTGTTTAATTGTTACAAAATTTTAAAATAAGACGAAATGTACCGCCCACTCCACGTTGCGCCACTGTGCAGCATTATGAAATAAAAATGTTTACTTTACAAGACCCTGACCCTGACAAGAGAACCTTTTTTTAGCAAAAATGTATTCATAATTATTATAAATAATTTTGTATTTCAAAAATTAAAAATATATTTTTTAACCGAAGGGAAAGGAAAAATTTTCGAATTTTTCTTCCCAACACAGTCATCCTCCAAAAATTTTAAAATTTAATTTTTGTTAATATTTTTTATTTATCTTTATTTTCCGCATTGTTTATGTTCTAATTGTCTTAATCTGAATCGTGTAAATTTTTATTTGTTATAATTCAACATTAATTTAATTTTTCGAAAACGTTTGTTATGATTAATTGAGGAATTTCTCCGTTCTTCATCTTTTTAATTTTTGAAAGAAAGACCAGCGGTGTGGTAAAAGGCTTAAATCGACATTTCGCTCCGAAGCGGGAGCCCAAAGTTCAATGCAGTCGCACCGACTGCACTGCTGTGATGTAAAGCTCAAGTTTGATCTACGGGCAAGGTTAGCACCCTACCAGAATATTATGCAAGTGCTCACAGAAATATGAGCGCCAAGTGTAAAAAAAATTGGCACATTAATGATAAAAAGCAGAACGAAACACAACAAAATTTAGTTTCATAATTTTAACTAACGAAGTATCACTAAATTTATTGTTCAATAAAAATACTGAGTTCAAAATTTTTCAATCCCCCTGCACCGTGAGGTTTTAGTTATGACATTGCAATTAACCAGACAAATCTCGTCTAATCTTAAACGTAATTTATTTAGAAGTTTCATTTTTGCTAACTAAAAAAGTCGGCACTTGCAATATCAATTTTAGTAAGTATATAAAAATAGGCAAACTTTTGAAAAGGATTGTTGCCAAATACAGCAGCGGTTAGTACAGGCGGTGGAAAGCGGTTGGAAGGCGATGTGGCGCAGTTTCCCCAAAAACCCAATCTCCCCATTGAGATACGAGTAAGTTTAAACTACTGTGTTTTGCTTTTTACGATTGTAAACTAAAAAGATAAATTCAAATTTTGCTTTAGTTTTCTGTTTGTACACAATTTATTTCGTGTACTAGAGGTTGAAAAGTATTGCAAACTCCCAAACTCTTTTTCGAACGATATTTTTAAACGTCGAATCGGCGTTTTTTCGACGTTTCAATACAAAGATAAAGTACTTATAGAAATGAAGTCGAAATCGTCATCAATTTTTATTATATTGCAGTGATAACAATCAAATTTGAAGTTTAACTGTCTTTTGAGTACCTCAACTTGTCTCTAAATACGGGAGATAAGATGTCAGTTTCGGGGTGGTCGGTTTAAAGTTCCTTAAAAAAATAAATATTAATATCAGAATTTGATTTCAAAATTTGTTTGCAAAATTTGTCTACTTTAAAAATTTTCTATTCGCTTCGAAGATCGAACTTATAAATTTATATTCATAAGTTCTGAAACAGAACTTAATTTCAAATTAACATTCTTTGTGGTATCCACAAGAGTGCTCTATTTAAGAATTAAACTTCAATTCAATCATCCAAATAAAATTAATCATCATTTCATAAAGCAAAACAATCAAATTGAAACCAGCAAGATTTTCTTAAATTATATTAATTATATTATATTAATTTTTGCCAAAATCCAAATTTAATAATCTAAAAAACAATTAAATGATTTTAAACGAAAAATAAATTTTAATTATTAAAAAATCCTTCAACTCAAAAATCAAAAACGTCGCCTCTTGTCACAGTCACTTTAGAGCAAAAAATAATCTCAAATAAATCAAACATTCAAAAATAAGATCACAATATCAAAACCATTATTCGCAAAAATAATACTCTAAATTCGGTGAAGCAAAAACAGGCCTCCGCCGCGCCGTTTCCGTCATCTTGGCAAAAAAGCCTTCACTTTGCTGAAACTTCCACCAACGTTAGATTTTTAAAACTATAACCGCCTAATTCAAATTTAAAAATCACAAAAATATTTACAACTCATAATAAGAGCTGCAAAAATTATTTCCTAACACGACAATATTTTCTTATTATCTTCCTCTGAAACAAAGACGCAAAACAAATAAAAATTTATATTTTGACAAAAAAAAAGAACAATATAAACTTTTTTGAATATAAAATAAAAAGTTTTAAAAAATAGTTAATTAGCTCTGTGATTAAAAGTAAATCTCTATAGAGCGATGTCTATGGAGAGAATATATTTTAATATTAATAGTCGCAATTTAGTGCATTTGGCTGATATTTTCCAGTTGTTGAAAAATTATTGGGGGTGGTTACTCTTATTATCTTTTCTTGCATCATTTTAGTTTGATTACAAAAGAATCTTTCATTTTACAAGTAAGGTCGCGACAATACGAGTAGAAATATTAAAAAAAAATTGTATTTTAAAAATTTTCGGGATATGGGAATTACTTTTACTCGGTAAAAGTACTGAAAAATACGGAAAAATCGAATCCAGCTTTAAATCCCCCAAATAATTATGTTTAGAGTATAAAGCCAGAAAATATTATTTTGTAATAATAATACTATAGAAAAAAAGCACTCCGGGGCTTCAATAAGCAATTTTTATAAATCGTCTGCGGCGTTATTTTATATCGGTGACAAACTTTTTAAAAATTGGTAAATTGGTAAATTATTTACATATTAGGAATTTAAGCTGATCTATTGGGTAATATTATAATAATAAATAATAATTATGTGCAAACCTCCAATGTATGATTTGATATTTCAGAAAAAACGCTTACAATTTTTGCTTTTAAAAATATTGATTTCCCCCAGATTACCCAAACAGTTGATGTGCGTTTGATTAAAGACCGTCCTAGAAAAAATCCAACCACCTTATATTAGTATTAAATAAATAAGAACGGATCAAACTTTGGTTTTTAAATTTTTTTATTGACTATTTACAATATTATCTTACAGAAAAAAAAAAATAAAAAAATTTATTATTTTTTAATTACATATAAAATTTTTTAACTTTTTTTTAACCCTTTTCATTCAAGTTTGTACATTATCAATGCAGAAAAATCTGCGGCTTTTTTGTATTTGAACATATTGATTGAACAACTTGCTTGAACATATCAATGTCTGTTGTTACCCCTTCAGTTCTTTTTATTTATGTTTTATTTGAGCTCAATATTTCTCAATTGGGCGCAATTCTCAATTTCGAAGGATTAGCATTTTTAGGTACAATGCTTATATCATTTTCTTCACAATATGCAAGACACCTTTTACTGTAATATCAGGTAGCCAAATCGGGCTAAAACAAAGGTGAGGTGTTATTCGACCTCAGAAAGGGTAGCAACCGTTTCCTAAGGCATTCCGTTAGGTAAATATCGGTATTTATTGAACCTGTAGTTACGAAAGATTTTGATTTTAATCCACAAGAACAAATTGTTTGCCAAATTAAATATTTTTTGAAAATGTAGATAAACTTTTTAATTTTATGCTCTTCGGCTACCTGATCCCGACGCGCTGCACATTTTGTACAGTTCTTTTAGGTAATTTTAATTGTTTCGCTAATTGTCTTTGCGGATTTTTCACGTGTTCGGACATAATTAATTTTCTCGTTTTTACTTGTTTGGTCTCTATATCTGTTCACACTAAAATATCAAATACGACGAAAGGGTAAACTTTTTACTTTTGAACACAATGCTATAAAATTGCCGAGAATAGCTTAAAATTTGTACTTAAACCATAGAATTAAAAGTGGTCGGATTTTTTCTAGGACAGTCTTTATTTTCATAATTATCTCGTCATGTATATTTCGCAGTCATCCAGATGGATGAGTAGGCCACGATGAGATATCGTTACTCGATACTCGTTGCAAAATCGTATCTCTCGTCAGAAATCGTTAAAGAATCGTAAAGAATTTACACCCGCTCTATTTAGTAATCTAGATCAGTCAGTACTCTAGATCAGAGTTTTTTAAAGTTTTCCCATTGAAATACATTATGATCAGGCTGCTTTCTAAATTTTGTTTTAAAAAATTTGGAAATACCAGTGTACAGTAATTGGCGGCGAGTTGCTCACAGCGAGTTTTTAAATAGTGAATTTGCTTTATACCTTGAGGTTTATGTGGTTAATTTAATTTTTCTCTTCAGAACATTTAGATTTCCATAATGTAATGTTAATTATTTTTAATACTAAAAATATAGGTAACTAACTTTACAAACATCCTGTATTTGTTTTACCAAAAAATAAATCAATAGTCGTTTTATAAGTTCTCTGGATTTATTTCTGCCGAAAATTCTCATAGGTATTCTCACTCAATCAAAATCACTCTCAGGAAAGAATAGTGACACTTGATTAGATTTCGGTTGAAAACAAAAGAAATTTTGTGACAATTTTCAATTCAGACAAGTAAATAAATTTTTTTTTGTTAAAAACCTTATTGCATGTTCTAAGCTAGGATTTAGTATCACGTGCCAAATTTATTGTTTCTAAAAACATAAATATGTCTTAAGGCGACAAGTTGTAAAAATTTAGGAAAAGAAATATTTCCTCTTATTTTCAGTAAACTTCAACATCATCCATTTATTGAATTAAAAGTTTTTTGATATCCAAGTTTTCTAAACTTGCTGCTCATAACATTGTCGTATTTTAGTCTGAAGTTCAGAACGGCTGCAAGTAGTTTTGAACTTTTGGCGCTTACGAAATAAAACACATACAACTAAAGCGTGCGGTTTTCATTTTAAAATTAATTTTATTTTTAGAGCCAAAAGTGGAATCAAGAAGAGAGGAAAAACGCGCCACAAAGGACGTTCCATTGATCCGGGTCGAAGTTCGTCTCCTAGTAGTTCGAGCCTCTCGAGTCCAAACGAAACTTGTTATAGTTTCGTAAGAAGAGCAATCCAGAAACTGGCGGGCGGTAAAAGAGGAGTTCATCGTCCATGGTTTTTGGAAAGTTGGTCAACTTGCGCTAAAGAATCGTCGGCCAATCAGCTAGAACAAAGATCGTGTAATTGTTGCGAATGCGAAGATATTCAAAACTTACCGATCGAATTGCGAAGAGTGGACGACGAGGAATTACCCCAGCGTAGGCAGACGTTTCCTTCGTCGCAGCTAATTAACGATTTATATTTTAATTTAAAATCGCGAAGTTTAACCGACATAAAGATGGCAAATAATAATAATAATAATAATATGATTCGTTCAAAATCGAGTGTGCCTAGTATACAAGAAGCTTTATCAATCGAAGAATCCAATGATAATCAAACAAAAATTGTAAATAGTAAACCGACAAAACGAAAACTCGTAAAGCAAAAAAAATCGATATGCGAAGAAGACTCCGAAGAAGATTTAGATAAGCCCACCGATATGAAAGCTTTGATTAATAATATAGTTCCGGATGTTGCTACGGTACGCGGTGTTCGGCACAGAGGAAGCGTATTTAAGCAACGATCGTTGAACGAGGATATAATGTCGACAGATAGGTTACGGGAAAAAGAACGCGTAAAGCGGAATATTCAAAAGCAAGCGTCGTTGAACGAAGATCTCATTTACCAGCGTTATCGTACTTTAGATTCCATCAAAGATTCATTCTTTTCAGTTTCGACTTCAAAGCGATTTCAACTCATCAAAAGCGGTTTTACGAATAAAATTAAAAACACGAATATCGATAAGGTTACCGGGACGTCGTTACGAAACGGGTTCGTGCGGATGTTTCAAAATTGGAAGAACAACGAAATGGTTTCGCCAATAATACCAGAAGACGACACCTTGATAACGTCTCCGAGTAATATAAACGCGATTATAAGCGACGAACGCAAAGAAAATAACACTGGAAACGAAGAGCGCAGACATTCGAAAGAAGACGGTTCGGATTCGTCAAAAGACAGTAGTTTACAAAGTGATACTAGTGTAGATTCAGAGGATAGTTTTGCTTCCGTTATTTTTATCCCTAAGACAGACCCCACATCCCCCACTTTATTATCTTCCGATCCCACGTCCCCTAGAGTAAATAACACTTCCGTTCCAAACTCGCCGAGAATTAAACAATCGTCGTGTCCGACCAGCCCTAGAATAAAACAAATGCCTCTATCTATTTATCCTTTAACCAAGCAATTGAGTTCCCCAAAACCCAGCACATCCACCGTCAAGTCGGTTTCCGATTCTCCCTTATCTCCGCCTTCTTCCACCGATAAAAAAGAAAGGGACCAAATAAACTCTGAAAGTACAATAGAAAACAAGAAACCAATCGTATCCAAAACTCTGGCACAAAAATATGCAGTACCTCACATACCGAAATTTCAAAAAACTCCTCTCAATACAAAACTTAGTCCCGAGAAACCAACCCAAACCGTAGTAGTTGAATTATCAGATAGCCGAAGCGAAAGTTTAAAACACATCAAGGAGTTGCTTAGCAAAAAACCAGGATTTGGTGTTAGATCGGTCAAATCAAATTATCCAATAGTTAGACGTTCCTCGATGAGTAATGGAAATTTTGATACCATGGCTCGGCCTTTGCCAAAATTGTTATCTTTAGAGTTATTTAATCCAGAAACGGATGATAAGGATAGCGATTCCAGTGCAGTATCGTCTCCCGATTCGGTAGATAGTGTCGTAGAAAATAAGAATAAGCCTAAATTTACATTTCCGCCGACTTCCAGTGTTAAGAGTAAAAAATTAGTAAATAAAAAAAGTAATAATGCATTGAGTAATTCGAAAAGCCTTTTAGAAGCTGCGGCCAACGTCGCACATTCCCTGGACGAAGCCGTCGATAAAGTAATTAAATCCAGTCCTAGGGCGAAGCGGAGGCAGCTTAAAGCGGCAGACGTTATGTCAGTAATACAAAGGCGATGCGAAACCGATTCGGTTCCATTATTAAGTGCCGAAGCATCGTGCGATGACGATGATCCTTTGTGGGACGAGGAGTGCCACAAGCACCTTACCGATTTTGCTGATCAATTAAGCGAAAAATTGCTTAAGGAGATAGATCAATATAGGAGCGTTGGTCAGGAATGCGATGTTAGCTTGGAAACGCTGGCAGGATCTCACATTAACGATCCGTACATTTACAGGTTGAGCGAGGAGCTAAGTGATTTATCTAAATTAAGTGAGGAAATACAAAAGCAAAACGAATATTTAGCAAAATTAAGTGCGAGCGATAACTTTTATAATAAATTACAGTGTGGGAAAAGAACTAAAAATAAATTAAGTGTTAAAGAGGAACAAAGTGAGGTGAAGAAGGACAGAGTGATGGTTAACAATGTTAAATTATGCGAAATAAGCAAGTCCCAAACGGACGATTCGCTTAGAAGTAAAAATATGAAAAATGTTGAAGTTCCAGACGAAGTTGCGCCGAAAGATGTTGGAAAAAGTAGTACGTTCAGAAACGGTTCGTCTATCGAATCCTGCGAGTCGGAGAAAGGAAGCAGCAGTACTAATTCGGTGATATCGAGTGTTGCGACATCCGTTCATTTCGATTTGTCGATGGAGTCCGCCGATGGTACGTCCGAACGTGGAAGTAGTGATTCGCATAAAGATAATAGTTCCATTAGTAGATTTAGTGATGGGGGAAGTACAGCTTCTTTGGTGTCGTGTCCAGAGTGGTCGACGTTTAAAAGTAAATTGTCGGACGAGTATTCCATGTTGGAAGATAGGATGCAACAAAAGAGGCAATGTAGTGTGAATAAAAGTAAGGACAAATCAAATTTAAATCCGTCTCTGAGCGACACCTCTCAAGAGTCTCTACCTTCCGACAATATGGGTGGCGCAATTACGTATCATAGATATTATCACGTATTTAGAGAAGGCGAATTGGACCAATTAATAGAAAAATATGTACAAAATTTGCACATAATTTCTTCTTATTACGACCATTCTAGTTGGTGCGTGGTAGCCGAAAAGGTTCAAGTTTGGACCATCTGACCTGCTGCGATCGTTATAAATTTATTAGTTTATCGAGCTAAATGCACAATGTATATAAATATCCTTCTTCATATAGAAACTATCAAAATACATAGGTAAATCCATTCCTTCATTATAAATTAACATTTTTTCATCTAATCTAATATTATTAGAAGAGCATTTCAGTTACAATCCGAGTCGAAAATTAAGTTAAGGCCAATTTAAACTTTCGTTTTCAAAATTATATAGTCCAGCTCAAAATATCATAAATTATTATTGCTTAGTTCTTTTATATACCTATTGCATAATAATTATATTATACGTATAGGTTCAAAATCGCACACCAAGAGTAAAATCACCGACTCCGGCTGATAAAACTCTTCTCAATACTTTAACCAAACTAATCTACCCTGAGTGTGCGAAATTCAATAATGTATTTAAGATATGCAGGATTACTCGAATTATCTAGTCTAGATATACAATAAATTTAGTATTCAATTTCTATTATTTTGACCAATTTCGAATCATCCTGTATATTTTGTTATTGTAAAATTCATAGTTCAAATTAGCTATCACTATATTTTTGTACGCCACGTTAGAAAATCTAATTTTTATTAGTTGAAATTGTATTGCTCTTAGAACCAGAGCTGTAAAAATTAACCACTCCGTATATACAAAATACACATAATTATTATTTTTAAATTCTAGAAAATAAACAAATTTATTTTTTAAATAAAAAAATTTGTTGCATTCAGATTTGAACCTCCGGTATTAATTGCAAATTTTCTAAAAATTATCTTGTCTGTGCGTTACAACACCAAAAATAATCTAAAAATATTTCGAAACATACAATTTTTCTTCGGATTATAAATTAGATTCTAATTTCATTTTAATTGGTTTTCAGAAAAAAATACGTAATTAAGATAAACTACACACGCATAGGGTAAAATACAAGAAATTTTATATATTTCTAATAAATTTGCAAGATTTTTACGAAAACGTAAGAAACGTCAGGAAGAGAAAAGCCCACTTCAAATAATATAACTTACATCAGTGCTTCTCAAAATGTTTTATCGTAATTTTACCATTCGCGAAAGCAATAATGGCCTAAGTCGCAAATTTAATTTTCCGGAAAAACTGAGATGTAATAATATAATATAATATTGTACTGATTTTTCAGAAAATTTAATTTGCGGCTTAGGGCCATTTTTACTCTCAACGCTTCAAATATAGATCGTTTGTTTAGCTTCTTCCGGATCTCTTTTGATTTTCTTTGTATACAAAAAATGAATTCTCGACTTTTTTCTCACAATTGTTTCTATTCAAAAGTTCTTACATAAAAAAGACCGATCATAGATGTGCTGATAAAAAAAAATGAAAAAATGATATAAATCATAAAATGTTTTTGCTGATTATTTAAGACTAGGTGCACAAACCAGGTGACCTATTTTTACAGCTCTGTTAGAAGCATGGCAGAATATAACAATACATATATAAAAAAATATAGTACTACCTATATCATAAATAGATAATTCGCTTTGGCCCAGAAAATATCAATTCGACATTTTAAATAGTTTAGAAATATTTTTCATATCTATCTTGCAGCAATCTATCAAATTTGTTACCCCAAATTTATCGATTGCGGCTCTGTAGCATTCTAATCGAAGAGACAAATAATACAATTTACTAAGATCATTCGATAACTTCTTTGAGTTGAAGAAACGGTAAGTGCAGGTTTAATCTGATAGTTTTTATATGACTCTGTTTAGAAGTGTAATTTTAACAAAATATTCACAACACTTTCGAGATTTAATGTGAATATTAAGTTGTAAATAATAAATATAGGAGTAGGAAATTTGCAGAGAGCTTCTATAGGTATGGCTGATATTTTAAGTTAAGAAAGTTTTTATAAAATGTGATAGTCTTAATATAGCAGAGCACGGATTTATATGCAAACGGTTGCGTGTACATATAGATTTGCGCATCCTGCAAATAACAAATTTGCTATCTTTATTGGTGCCTAGTAAATTTTAGTGAGATTATCGGCAGAAAATATATAATAAGACGTAGAACAGCGAAAATTTTTGTATAGTTTTTTTTTCTGATTGTATGGTTTGTGGTCTGGACATCAAAGTTATGGTTTCACACCTCTTCTTCTGAAGAGCATCAAATGTTGGGCAAATTTCGAAGAGGTGTGAAATCGTACCACCACTTACTTGCCAAATAAAACAACGGCAGTCTAATTTTTTGTGAATAAACAGGATCAGACCGAAATAGCAAAAAATCGGGTTCTGTGTAAACTCAAAAAATGCTGGCTTCTGTTACTGGTACTTATTCCTTATGTTCGAATTTGCACTCTACTCCTATATTTATTTCTTTAAGTGTTCTCAAGCGAAAAATGGAAATTGTATTACTTATGATTTTAAAAAATCGATTAATTTGTTTAAGTACCTTAAAACTCACTTGTCAGTATTAAAAAAGTACATTTTAAATTATTGTAAATGTAATGAACTTCGTGCCTGTCCCGATTATAAAAGGATCTCTATAAAACGAGATGTCCATTCCAACCATCTTTTGATACTTATAGCGCTTACAGCAAGTTCAACGAATTTCAATGGTTTAATGTGTTTCACTCTATCCAATATATCAATATTTACAGTTGGATTTGACTTGTTGTGTTCAATAAAAATATATGCAAATGTTAATTGTGTTTTACTGTACGCTCTAAATAAAAATCACATCGGTAACTTTAGGAAACCTGATTAAAAATGACAAATCGTTTCAGCACACAAATGGAGCCTATTTGGTTCGGCCATCATAGGTGTAGATAATTTATCCAGACATGATGCTCTTAACGAAATTAAGAGTTTTATAACTGCAAATATTCTGAAAAAAATCTTACCATATTGCTTTTATGTGTTTTGTATGTGTATGTGTTTTGTTTGGACCGGAATGCCGGTCCAAACTGCAATGTATACAAATGTTTTCCGCAGATTGCGGATTGAGGTTCAGAGCCCAATTTGATTGAAGTACTTTAATGACAGTTGCGGCTTACCACAGGAGACAAAAAAGGCTTAGCATCTCCTGAAAAAGAATTAAAAATTTTTTTGAAATTTTTGTAAATAATTTTATATTAAATATTTTACGCACGGATGTATAAAATTATTAAGGTGATCTGACGGCCTATGCGTCTATCACATAGTAGTGGGTCTCGACCTTCCTCAGTGTGCGAGAGAAAGCCAGCGACAGGGATAGACAAATAGTACCACGATTGACCACGATATTGCACAGTGCATAAGCGATGCACAATTAAAACACACGTTTTAAACTAAAAGTTTAATTAGTTAACATTTAAATTTTGGCAATGCCTCGAAGAGATTGTTTTGCACCTAATTGTAACAGCGGGTATCGTAGTAATAAAGAAAAAGCTTCCCTGTTTAAAGTGCCTAAAAACAAATTAAAAGAGTGGAGTGCTTTGATTCCACGTGCGGACAAACAATTAGAAAAAAATGACGTTTTGTGCGAAAAACATTTTTTTAACGAATACGTGAAGTAGTCACAGAAACTTATTCGGTAAGTTATACCTAATATTTTTAGTTAAATTTCAATATAACTCGATGGAATTTTATCAAGTTAATAATATTATAATAAGTTGTAATACTTTAAGATTTTAATTGGTAGATTTTATTAATCTGTTGTAGATTACTAAAAATCATATTTGTTAACTTGTAGTACCCTCTCAAAATTCCACGTTTACGTGAAGATGCCAAACCATCAATTTGGCCTAATTGTCCTAAATATTTGTCTAAAAAAACAGTAAAAAAAAGAAATATTGTTGTACGACATGACAAGAACAAGGAAAATTTAAAAAACATTCAGCGGTCGATAAAAAAATCAAAATTGCATAAGTCTTAATTATGATTATCATTTTCTAATTTTGTTTTAATAATTTCAGCTTTATAATAATTTGTTTCTCGTTTTTTATTTCTTAAAATTACATTAAATCTTGAAACTAATAATCCTTATATGATTATAATATGCTACTAATTTAGTTATTCTGAATTTAATAAAATTATTACATTTCATATCTTTTTATTGTACACTTATTAACTTGTTAGTTCAAAATATATATCTAATATTGTTTATAATTGTGTCTAACACAATAATTAAATAAATAATTTGTTATTAAGTTGTTTATTTATTTCTTGTGGGTCTCTAAATAGCTATTATTACAACTAGGGTAATATGAATAGTATATTTCCCGAGGTTGACTAGTTACATCTCGAGGGCAAAGCCCGAGAGATGTATAGACAACCAAGGGAAATGTATTCATATTTCCCGTGTTGTAATCAATAGTTTTCTTCTGATTGAAAAATATATTATTAAATATATCAATATTTCATCAATAATAAAATTTGAGATTTTGAATTTGCAATAACTCGAAAACGGCGCTAAATATCGAAAAACTGAGCAAAAAATTTACCCCCCTTTGCTCGTTCTCAACCCCCCTAGCAATTTGTCGAAGGAAGCCTTATGCAAAATTCTAGATCAATAGCGCGCAGAATGCGCGCAAAATAATTCAGAAAAAGTTAGGTTGGTTTTTAAAATATAAAAATAAGTAGGCACATTTTTTATTTTAAATGTCACTTAAATGTCACTTTTTAACAGGGATGGCTTTAGTATTTTGTTTTTCATGTTTGATTGTCCAATCACCGTGCGCAAATTATACTTTAAAATGACGTTTCATATTTCCCTAGGGACAATATGAGATGACGTTTCATATTTCCCTTGGGAAATATTAGTGTGTTATGACATATTGTAACTAAGGCGATATTGCTCTATATTGTTTCAATCAGAAGAAAATAATATTTCCGATATTACTCCATAAGACCACTATAGTATTAACTCGAACACATTGTCTGTCTCTGTCTAGCATTGACGGGTACGTTCGTAGGCCATGAAATTTGCGTTGTAAGCTCACCTCTTATATTATAGATCCGTGATTTTACGTAACAATTTTATTTACATACGTGCAATGATTTCAACATGTCACTAACGATGTAGTATGTACATCGAAAAACCTTATGGTGAGGTTAAAATTCTGGAAGCATCGTTTCCCCATGGACCAATAAGCCAACGCGATCAAGTCTAGCGCTTCAAATGAGGAACCATACCTCAATAAACTCCAACGCCCGCTGCCCACATCAGTTGAAGGAGATAAACGGTTACCCCGTGGTACCTCCATATTGCCAAGAAGTTCATCGTTCATCGGAAGCATCGTTCGGTTTACTATACCACTAAAATAAAAAACCCAGTATTGCACAACCCAAGTGCACAACGAGAAAAGATTTCTTTATTATCCACGAAGTACTTCAATGACGTAATTGAGTGCCAGCATCAATCGTGAATCGTCGTCGTACATATACTTGTACCTAAGTACCATCATCCGAATTAAATGTTTTTTTAATTAAAAAAAATATTTAAAAATATGATTCGAAAAAATTCGAAATAAATTTATTTTAACGGATTAACGAGATTCTCGCTACCATGATTCATGAATTTTGAGTTGAGCTAGCATATAGAAATGTTTTTACCAAGTGCATGGTCTCAGAGATTGCAGAGAGATCTACAATTTTCGAATTCAGTAGCTCTTCAGATATGGTTTTACTGAGTGTTCTTGTTGAGTGTTTAAACAAACACTAGTGTTTTTTCGAGTGCGTGGTCTCAGAGACCTACTTACTTCGAATACTCCTCGCTTCAAGCCCTAAGCCCTGTAGTGCTTTTAGGTTAGATGTCGCTTAGGGCCAGTTCTACAATGGAAGTATAAAGTTCCGAATACGTATTCTTCGTATAAGTTATTCGACGATTTATTCCAAGTATAAAAGTCATTGCGTTCTACAATGCTTTTATACGTATAGTATAATATATACTATTCCTGAAAAGTAGTTCCTGCGCACCCCTTTTAGGTCGTTCGACATCTTTGTTTACATCATTTGACATTGATTTAACCATAAATTGAAATGTTACTTTAAAAAAGTGTTTTTAAAAACACAAAATTAGTTTGCTATGCCGGTTCTGTATAATTTAAATTTAAAAAAGTTCAAATTTGAATTTTTAGTTGATTATTTTGATCTCCAAATTATTATATTCATCATAATAATCGATTATGTCGACGTAACAAAACATCTTTAACAATTTCATCGTCTTACTCTGAATCAAAAACATTCAAATTTAGTGAACACATTATATTAAGCACTTTGTATTCTAATTTTACAATCGTAAATCAAATCGTAAATAATTCGTTAGTGCTTTTCATGAAATGTTATAAATAAAATTACAAACTCAAATATCTACCTGAAAATAAATTATTGTTTACATTAGATTTGACCAATAGAAAACAAGAATAAACTTCTTCCAGGTAATCTGCCCAATTTTGGATGGATAGCTTATCCTTCAATTTATACCTAGAATGTGGTTATACGACTATTGTAGAACGCAAACTGTGTAAAATATTCGCAGTATAGCTTATTCTATCCCTATACTTTCATTGTAGAACTGGCCCTTAGTGACACAGAACATATAAGTAGGAGAAGGGAACCTCGCATGTTAATTCATCGCAACACGGCCCTCCTGCGGCGGTAGGGCACAACTAAAATTTTTGCGCGGCGTTTGAATAGCTCTTTATAATTTCATAATTTTATTACAAGATTTAAAATTTCAAATTCTTAAAAAATTTATTTATAAATTTTCTATAATAAACAGGTAATTATTGAAAATATATAAATAAATTTCTTGAGAATTTCAAATAATTATCTACTAAATCTGACATCAGGAGGTTGGTTATCAATAAAAATTCAGTCAAATTAAAAATGTATATGAAATATATTAAACACAAGTTAATACAGAAATTTATAAAAAAAACAATATGTATGTACAACAAACAGCAAATAATTTTTAAAAAGCAGTAACAATATAATATACATAAAACAATAATATTAAATAAGTATTAAAACGAACAAGTTATATAATCATATACAACAAAATAAATGTTCACATCACTTCACGTACACATGCGTCTCGTATAAAAACACGAACCAAAAATGAAAATATAACTGATGTAACCTAAAAATAATAATACAGTGTAAAATAAAGGAAGATAACACTGAAAGTCACTAGAAATCACTAAGAATCTCACCAGCTTTGATGCCCTTTGGCGAGTATAACCGAAGAATTACGATGAGGCACCCGATGATCGTGTTGCCGTAATTTCGTATCTCAGCTTCACCCCCATGCTTAGTGATGCTTTATTGAAATATCTCTTGTTAATCCAGTCATGCGCGTCAGTGGTAGATATAACAGATAAGATTCGAAGGCTTTTTGTATATACATATACATACCTAATGTGTTGTATAAATATTTTTGTTCTTGTAGACTGGACGCTCATGGACTGGAGCGACTTGCAGTTCGGGCAAATTACCCTATTTGCAAAATAACATCATGCTATTTTTAACACTTATAGCAAAGAGTATGTAGTGTATAGAGGAACAGCCATGTATTAAAAATTGAAACGTAGAGACAATCCCGTCTACCAGAGGGCATAGCAAAGCCATCTATCGGCCGGAAACATTTTTATATTAAATACCTAAATATAAAGTTAGCTACTATATCGATAATTGCAGGTATACCTTTTTGGCGACTGTTCGTACCTGAAGTGGATAAGTAAGAAAAAAGGTTTTTTAACACGGTTTTATCATGGGGTCTTCATAGAAATTTTTAAATAGGGCAGTAAACATTACAATCAGTGTAACCACCATACGGTAGTTATTGTATATATAATAATACGATAATTTGTATCCTCTATAGCAGTGTTTTTCAACCTTATCGAATAGAGAATAATAGAGCCTTCTTAATCCCCTTATATAATTAATAATTATTTTAACACTAGTAAGAAAAAGATTTTTAACACTAGTGTTATTAGTTTATAATTTTTTGAACTCGCTATCGCTCGTTTCGCGAAATTCTCCACTAACAAAATAAAATCTCACTTTTAACACCTATATCGTAAATAGTTATTATAATTTATATAAATTTATAATTTAATTTTATTAAAAAAAATTTCGACCCCACGAGCAAAACATCGCGACCTTTTGGGGATCGTGACCCACAGGTTAAAAAACACTGCTTTATAGTATATACCAGGCCTGGTCTATACGATAGTATTATGTTATCGTACGATAATTTTTTAAAATGATACGATCAATTTCCGATAAATCCGATAATTTAAAAATATACTATAAATTATTTAATAATATTAAATATCAAAGATTAAATATTTCATTTTTTAATTTGTTTTTTAAATTTTTGTTTTGAATTTTTTGAAGACTGCACTGATTACTGTTTAAAGCAGGGCCGTATTTAGACTAAATTTTTGGGAAGGGTTTTAAAAAAATAGCAAAATAAATAGCTAATTTATAAAATAACAAAAGAAGTTTTTCTAAATTTAAATTTTGTTATATTAATTTTTGAAATGTAATGTTTGGAGAAAAGTGACTAGAGGGAGATTTTTTACCAAGATGGCGGAAACGGCAGAAGCCTATATTTTGCTCCGCTGATTTTTTGAGTATAATTTTGTGCAAGTATTTTTGCAATTAAGATTTTATTTTATTTTTGAGTATTGTTATTAGAAAATTTTGTTTGAAAGTATTTTGTCAAAAGTTACCGCAAAAAAAAATTAAAATTTTGTGAAAAAATTGTTTTTATTTAATTGAAATAATTATGTTTTTGCGCGATTTTTCTTTATTTGAGTTCGATATTCAGAGAAAATTTCGATTTTTATGAACTCTATTTAATGGTTGAAAATAATTTGTCAAAGGAGCGACAAATTTTGATTACAGGTTGACTTCTGGGGAGGGGGGGCGTTTTTGTTTATATAATTTTAAAAGTTTTGTTTACTACGATATTTTTAATAAGTTTAAACTTATTCATATTTTAATTTTAAACTCTCACGTAAAAAACCGTTTTTAAATAAAATTTTTTAATTTTAATATTTGAATAAAAATCACAAACTAAATTCTTATTTTACCGATGGCGATAGTAAAATAATGTTGTCAAAACGAAGAACTAAATTAGATTGAAAGAAAATTTCACAAATCTTAAGCAAATATACACTTATGTACAAAAATGTACAAAATATAAAACAATTTATGGGTTTACAATGCCCATTCTAATTTATTGCGGAAGTGTTATATTAAGCTATTTTGCTGCCCATGATGATCATAAAATTTATGTTCCCTTTAAACTTTTTGGTTCAAACAATTTATTGCAATTTAAAATTTTTACCATAATAGTAAGAATTAAGATAAAATACCTATTTTATTCATTTCAATATAATTATTTTTCAAAAAATCGAAAATTAATTAATAGGAGTAATAACTAACAATTAACTAAGTGGTCGCAGACTTTTACACAGGACTGTAAATATTTAGGGCATTTTTATATTTTTCATCTTCGGTTTTTATATTTTTGCAATTTAGTAGTAGGTGTATTTAATCCAGTGTCGCCAATCGCCGGATTATAATACGAATTTCCAATTTTTTAATTTGGGATTTAATTTATTAGAAATATCTCTTTAGTTTTATTTTTATTTAAACACTTCAAGTTTAATGTTTTTGTTTTTTCTGATTTTTTTACGATTGCAGTCGAACTTTCAAATAATTTATCGAATTATTTATCGATAAATAATTTCGGGAGAGGTTGTAACCCCTAAAACCACCCCCTTAAATACGGCCCTGGTTTAAAGTGTTTAAATAAAATTTGTAATGTAAATCTAGTTTACAAATATATGAAAGATTTATATCTGTTACTTCACATGCAATAAATTTAAAACATTCAGTTTTAGAAGAATTGCGAAAAAACAAATCGAACTTTTGTAAAACAATAATTGCAATAAATTAATATGTAATATTAATGTAATATGACAAGCAAAAAGCAGAACCCAAAAAAATAATTTTAAAGCATGAATAATATTTTATGTATACTTCTAAAATAATGATAAATGTTTAATAATAATATTTTAATTTGATTTGATTTAAAAAATAAAATTCAACATGAAATTAAATACATAAAAATTAAAAATTGTGCCAAGAGATCCGAGTTGAAGCGTTGATTTGTTGAAGTTTAAAATTATTTTAGTTTTAACTTTGGTTTGAAATTTTAATAATCTTTAAAATTCCAAGTAAATAATAAAATTGTCTGTTTTTACGATACTTTGAAATTTTCTTCTTACTTTTACAACCATCTACCTGAAGGGATTACCAAAATCGTAACAGACAAAGACAGCTTATCATGCTGTCTCATTTAATGCTTACTCATTATATAATGCTCGTTTTTGCCGCTGAGGTCGTTACGAATCGACTTTATTGCAATTTTATTGTAGGGTACGAAAAATGCTAGTGACAGGTATACCCATAAGAGCTGTTCCTCCTATACACTACATACTCTTTGCTTATAGCGTAAAATATTATTTTGTCAAATAAAGTTTAGATTTATTCTTAAACCGACGCGACGATTATACTATTTACAATTCTTAGTTTAATTCCGAAGAACAAAGTAAAAAATCCGTAGGTCACAAGAAGGTCACAAGATTAAGATAATAGGGGTTTACCCCCCCCCCCCGCCCCAATTTTTTTTAAACGACAAGAAAAGAGTTAAATATAGTTCACTCCAAATAAATTTTCGGGTGCGTCATAATTTAAAATCGTACGAATCAAGCTGGAAATCACTAGTCAATCAAGTGCTTTTTAAAATGGATGTTTTCGTTTTTTTTAATATAGCTTATTTTAAAGCTTAAATACTATACCACTTCCATGCATAAATTAAAAAATCTTTTCACTCCAATAAATTAATAATTTTAACAAAGCCTAATAAAATTCCAATTAATTAAATTAGAAAAAAAATGTTGTTTGTATTTTAAAGTACTTTTACCTTTCGCGCTTTCGTAGTTAGTTCTGGTTCTGGCACTAACGAGTTAATCTTTCTTTCACGTGGCGTTTGACATTTACATATAACCTCAAATTGCAAGAAAATAAACTTGTACATGTGATTTATTTAATGAGTGAAATTTAATATCGAAAATGGTTCGAAGAGGTGACTTACTGCTACACAACTTACCTCAACTACAAAATTTAATCAAACGTGATCCACAATCTTATCATGAAGAATTCCTCGAGCAAAAGAAATCGTTCGAGAGTACCATCAAGACGTTTGAACTCGCACCAGAAGTTTATAATAAATCATTGGACGAATTGACCAATTTTATGGCACAAATTGCGAAATGTTATCCGAAGGAAATGGCAGAATTTCCTAAAGAAATTATAAATTTATTAAACACTCACAATACAGTGTTGGATAACTCCATGAGGATGTGCTTTTGTACCGCTTTAGTTTTGTTGCGCAACAAAAATATACTGGAACCGATGGTTCTTTTAGAGTTGTTTTTTAACTTGTTAAGAAGTAACGACAAAAATTTGAGGGCCTACTTGAAGATTCACTTGGTCACAGACATCAAAAACTTAAATGAGAAACACAAAAATGTGACATTGAACACAAAATTGCAAAATTTTATGTATACGATGTTGAAGGATTCCAATACTCGAGCTGTTAAAATGTCACTGGACGTTATGATCGAATTGTATAGGAAAAACGTGTGGAACGATGCTAAAACCGTCAATGTTATTGCTACGGGATGTTTTTCAAAAATTACGAAGGTAAATTATCAATCACTTGTTTAATTGTTTCAATATTAAAACTTACATTTCAGGTTATGGTCGCCTCGTTGAAGTTTTTCTTGGGTCAAGACGAAGATGATAAAAAGGATGATTCAGATTCTGACAATGAAGTCGATTTACAAGAAGTGATGATGGCAAACAAATTTAACAAAAAGAGCAGAAAGAGGGACAAGCAGTTGGATAAAGCTAAAAAGTTAACCGTGAAGGCTCAAAAGAAAAAATCAAAGGCCCCTATTTATAATTTTTCTGCTCTGCATTTAGTACATGATCCGCAAGGTAATTTTAACCTAAAGTTTTTTTTATTTTGAAATACTAGAAAAGTGAAGAAATTAAATTTAGTTTATAATTAGGTCTGGGAATTATATGCATAAAAAAATTGAAAATATGCGCATATATATGCTCGAATTTTCATAAAAATATGCATTGCCCCGACAGGCAATATGCAGTGAAAAATTCAGAATTCTAGTTCAAAATATGCCATATTTTATGCCAAGCTAATATTTTGCACTTTTTTGATGCAAACGATTCTCTTAAAGTGATTTGAAATTTAGATGATTTAAATTTTTTGCAGTTACGTTTATGCAAACTTGTTGCTTTATTTGATATTGTTTTCCGCAGGTAATCAAAAAGCAATAAGTTACAATTAAACTTTTACATTCAGATCAAAGGTCTTAAATAAAAATGTACTAACAGTTTTACTGCAAACTCTATAAAACACGTTATTTCTGTTATCCGCAGTCAGTTTATCCAAAAAGTAATATTCGGACTTTCTTTAGGCATTTTTCAACAACTTTCTCACTCACTGTCTTATTTAACTTATTAAATAATCTTATTAAAATCTTAGATTCAACCTGTAAGTAACTACCTAAGAATAATAAAATTACGTAAAATAATATCCACTCATGGTCAAAGACATTGAGTTAGATTCGCGCTACAACTAAGGTAGTTTGTAAATATGATACATTTTATTTGCTTCGGTAATTTTCATGCATTTGTATATAGTAATTTTATGAGTTGCAATAAATAAGTGAAAATATGCATTTGCATATAATCCCAGCCCTATTTATAATACAGCAGAGATTTGGCTAGATGGTCTTTCTCTTTTTACATCACATATTGCATTTAAAATGCCAGAAATCCGGTTTAATTCCGGACGAAGTAAAAACTTTGTTGTCTTTCCTCGACAGGCAATGCCAAACCATCGAGGTATCTGCCAAGAAAATCTTTAAATTGGATCACTGTATCTTAGTCATGAACATGCGATTAAAGAGAGAATTTCAATATATAACAAACTTTTTAAAGGAAACAGGAAATATTTTTACTTTACATCATAAACATTTTATGTTTATGATGCATTATATTGCATTTAAAATTTATTATATTAACTATATTAACCAAATTTTTAATTTGCAGGAATGGCTGAAAAATTACTACATCAGCTGGAAACAGGAAATACAAAACGTTTTGAAGTAAAACTGATGATCTTGGACGTAATTTCGCGTTTAATTGGTCTACATAATTTAATTCTTTTCAATTTTTACCCCTACATCCAACGCTTTCTCCAACCACATCAACGTGAAGTAACACGGATTTTGTTATTTGCCGCACAAGCAAGTCATGAACTAGTTCCTCCCGATGTATTAGAATCAGTGCTGGACACAATTACAAATAAATTTATATCGGAACACAATTCGTCTGATGTAATGGCAATTGGTTTGAATGCTGTAAGGGAAATATGTTCCAGGTGTCCGTTAGCAATGAATGCAACCTTATTGAGTGATCTCGCTCAATTCAAGACCTACAGGGAGCGTTCTGTTATGATGGCATCGTGCTCTTTAATTTCACTGTTTCGTCATACTCGTCCAGAGTTATTATCAAAAAAATTCAGGGGTAGACCAACTGATGCCTCAAAAGAATTCGTTTCGAAACAGTATGCTGAATTGGACGCTAAGGATTACATTCCTGGTGCGGAAGTTTTACTAAAAAAACAAACTCCTGAAATTGAAGTTGATTCTGATTCTGGATCAGATGATGATGAGTGGATTGATCTCCCTAGTGATGGAGAAGATGCCAATGGTGATGACGCTAAAGATTCTGATGAAGTAGACGAAGAAGAAGATGAGGAAGAAAATGATGACAAAAACGATTCAAATGCAACAGGAGAAAAATTGACTAAGCAACAAAGGGCGCAGAAAATGTTATCAGATCGAATTTTAACAGACGAAGACTTCAAACGAATTGAAGCAGAAAATATTAGGAAGCAAGTACAATACACAAATAAAGGTCAGAAACGGAAAATCGAAGAGGCTCCTTCAGAACTCGTCAGGCTAGGAGACATTGAGAATATTTACAAAAAACGTAAACATGATAAACAAACGAGAATTGAAAGTGTTCGAAAAGGACAGGAAGATAGAGAAAAATTTGGTTATAAAGATGGTCGCGTGAATATTCACTGTTCAAAAACAAATCGCGAAAAGAATAAGACTAAAAATTACCAGATGTTAAAGCCGAAGATGAGGGGCAAAACTAAACGTAGTTTTCGAGACAAGCAGATTGCCCTCAGAAATTATTTAACCAAACAGAAAAAAATGAGATAATTTAGTAGTTTTTTGTTTTGATTTTGTTGTTTTCAAGTGTTTAAAATTAAAAAAAAATTAATAACAAATTTTTCTCGTTCTTATCTACCGGATTGGATATTTTTCTATCTATCTTCATAATTGACCAGTTGTAAATTATGTAGATATGTAAATATATTGAATTATTTTCTACGGCTTAACAACGCAAAGTAATTTTACTTACTAAAAATAGGAAGGGAAGAGCTACTTACAATGTAAGAGCAACTTACAATGCACTTGGAACATCTAATCCAATCTGTCAACCCTGTTAGACTCTACAACTTGAATTATTTAACTAACTTCTGAGTGTAGTCCGCCAATCTCAGTGATTTTATTTTCCAACAGTACAAAAAATGAAAATCAGTATATTTTTATAGCATTATTTATATGAAATTTTTTTCATACGATAAATGGCTTAATTTTCCAATTTGTGCGACAATTGGCAACAGTGCTTGCAATCAAAAGAAACAAGTTTCTCTAGTTACAAAATTGTTTTAATTGTTCAATTTAATGAGCAAATTAAAATAATTCAAACAAAATAAGCGGCCAACTGCGACATTTTATCTTTAGGTGGTCTTGGTTTCCTTCGGCCACGTCCCCTACTAGCATTTTTGGGCACAATATTAACTTTCCTACTAGCAATAGCTTTATGCTTTTCAACCAGATTGGAAAATTGTTGTGAACAAAATATACAGCCAGTCATATCTTTCGCATCATTTGCAAGTTTGGTTTTGTCTTCCTTGTATTCCACATTCACCATTTGGGCACCACAATTACACACCTGCTCTTGAACTGCAACTTTTTGGGCATCCTCAAATAAATGAATTATGATGTCACATCTGAAAATATAGTAAAATGAAAAACTTTTAAAAAGTAAAAATAATACATTTACCTATTACAGACGAGTTTCCATTTTGGAAAAGAAGATGGATCGAGCACCAAAACCCCAAACTCGCATTCGGTGCAACTAGAAACTCCGTTGGCGTTTATACCATGAGGACAAGTGGGATGAGAACAAGAGTTGCATCCGTTCCCTTTAATCATACCACTAAAACCGTACAAATGTAGGTCAATTTCCTTTCTTCAGTTGAATTTTACTCACCTGAACGGAGGGTTGTTGTAACAGTAAGGGCAAAATGTAAAACTTTTGCCTTTAGTTCCAGTCGACCAAATCAACAACTCAAAATCGTCTAGTGGACATTTCAATTCCTTATAAATTTTTATGTTGCCATTTTGAGGCAAATTATATGTTTCGTCACAATGTGAGCAATGCATACGTGCTGGTTTGGCTTGTATGAACTTTAAGTACCTCCTGCACTTTCCACACCTAGAATGTGCTTTTCCTGATGCACTAAGTGGCGAAAACGAAACCTCAAAGAGTTGATCCATTCCGTCAATGCTACTAACAAAATAACAGAACTTTAACTTGAATATTTCGACTGTGTGGTTCAGTACTGCTTCAAAATTTGCGCGACCTTGCGCTATCAAATTAAGCTGCTTTTCTACAGCAGAACGCATTGTTGGAAGAACCAACTGGGGGTCAATCTAAAACAAGATACATTGTTTATTTGGTTTAGTCATTTGTTTCAAAAAATTAGTCAGTACCTTTTGGTAACCATGAACTAAAACAATTCCAAGTGTGGTTGGAATAAGCCTACGACCCGCAGAAACCGTGACGTAATTGCGTTGCGAGATGTTGTTGATGTGGACAGGAATGGAAGCGTCGGTACCAATTCCATGTTTCTCCATGAGGGTGATAAGTTCTGATTCGGTTAAATAGTCAGGTGGACCTGTCTGGCGTTCGACTAGACGTACATCCGTGATGGGTACCTTTTCGTTTTCGGTAAATACGGGTAAAATTTCATTTTTTCCAAACGCCTGGAATAAAAACATTTAATTTTGCATTAAAAAATAACTTCAAATCGAGTTTACCTGCCAAGTCATCACTGAAGTGAAACCCGGATCAATTAAAGTTTTTCCAGATACTGTAAAAACTTCGTCATTAATATTAAATGTGGTGGTAGTGGTGAGATAGGTGCAATCTTTGGCTAAGGTTGCGATAAAGTGACGTGTAATGTAGTCGTACAAGCGCCAAGCATCTCCGTCGAGTTCGTTTTTGGATGCGGGTTTCATGGGGGTTATCGGTGGATGGTCACCTAAATTGGTGTTCATTAAAGTAAAAGTTAAAAATTAGTCGGTGAACTTACCGACGTCGTGACCTTTCCTAGGTTTATTCATTCCTTGCTCGAGTATTTGTGCCACGTCATCGCCCCAATGGGAGTTACTTCTTTGTTGCCTCAACACTCCACTAAAAATAAAATAAAAATGTTTATTTTCTTATTTATTTGATTAAAAAATCAAACGGAAATACACAGAAAGGGTGATTATTAAATTGGTGTTAGAATTCTCGTTATGTTGATGTTGGAGTATGATGAAACTTGGGAGTATTGGTTGTGAATACAAGTGGTAATCAACTGCGCTATCAAAACGTATAAAGTTATGGAAAATGATGTACGCTAAGTAACAATTTTGTTGTATGATAGGAAATTATTAGTAGTGGGGGGTCGTCGATGATGCAGAGAACAGAAAGCGTTCACTTCTGTGATGATATTGCTATATTATGCTTTCTTCCAACAATTTGGAGGAGGAAATTAGGCATGATGTTATTTCCACTTTTCTTGCAAGTCTGTTAAACTTGTAAGTTGTCATTTAAACATATAAGACGGATGTTTTTTTTAAATGGGTCAAAGTGGCTATAATTTTTATTCTTGTAAAATGTTAACAGCATGTTAATGTTTAATTTGTAACCCCATTTGAATTGCGTGATTTCAGGTACTGTAGTTAGAAATACAAGAGAAAATATTTTTTTAGTCATAATTCCTATCCCTACAAATCCCTTTTTTTTCATTAAGTGTAGTATGTAGTACCAGTGGTATGTAGCATGTTGTAGCACCAGTGTAGTACTAGAAGATAAATCGGAAGAATTCACTGCCTCTGCAATCCTATTGTCCACCGAAATATAATAACAAAAAAATCGACTTCGAACGTTTCTTTAATACTCTAAGAAACCGATTCATAGCTGGTGGTGCCAAAAATCGTGTATGACTGTATTATGACATCAAAGGGCAGAGAATTGGCCAAAGCCAGAAGTGCGAATAACTTGGTGAGTATTATTACTGGAGAACCAACCTACTGGCCAACTGACAGGAATAAGTTACCTGATCTAATCGACTTCTGTATTGTAAAAGGTATCGATATCAAAAAAGTCAAAGCAGGGTCCTGTTTGGATCCCTCCTCTAATCATTCGCCGATAATTCTTAGTATTTTTCATAAAATTTTACAGAAAAAAAACAACCATCGCTTACCAGTAAAAAAACTAAATGGAATTTGTTCAGAGAAGAACTCGACAAAAGAATCGCACTAGATACCCCCCTAAAAACTGAAAATGATCTAGAAGAGGCGGTAAATACAAAACAATAACAAACAAACAATATACAAGCTGCATGGGAGGCAACCCCCGATACCTACAATAAATACATTAAAGAAGAAACACCATACTTAATAAAGCAGAAAATAGCTGAAAAGCGGGCATTACGCAAAAGATGGCAACAAACTAGATACCCTGAGGATAAAACTAAATTAAACAAAGCTGGTAGGGAGCTGAAAGAAATGATTACAGAAAATAAAAAGCAAGGAATCCAATAATACCTGAAAACCCTCAGTGCAACAGAGGCGACTGAGTACTCCCCGTGGAAAGCCACCTCCTTTTAAGGAGGAAATAACAGATGGAACAGAAATGACGGAGAAAAAGCAACTGCTTTTGCCAAACACTTAGCAAATACATTTCAACCAAATTTTTCAACTACAATAACAAAATACAAGAATACTTGGAAACTCTGTATCAAATGGATTTACCAATTAAAAAGTTCAGAAAGAGCGAAGTCGCCAGAATTATTAACAAAGAAATAAATCCAAATTTACTGGTAAAATTCTACAGGAGGTAAGCAGTAAGTGCATCAAAGCCGTTATCAGAATCAATTTTTCCCTAAAGTCCAAATAATCATAATCTTCAAACCGGGTAAGTATAGTAGCAACATTTCAATACTATCATCCCACGAAGATGAGTTTTAGTAACAGCATCTAAAAACCTGCAAACAAACCTAAACGTGATCCAGAATTGGCTTGAAAAGTGGCGTATTAAGGCTAACGAGACTAAATCGGTGCATGTGACCTTCACCATGAAAAAAAATA
The DNA here is from genome assembly GCA_911387805.1 of Cantharis rustica. NCBI lineage: Eukaryota > Metazoa > Arthropoda > Insecta > Coleoptera > Cantharidae > Cantharis > Cantharis rustica. Next base: position 46,293,419 of record OU426878.1, on the reverse strand, counting down.
CTTGTCCCCCTGTCAAGCTAAATAATTGCATATTATCACAAGCGACGGATGCTAAGTACCTCGGCATCCACCTTGACAAAAAACTTATTTGGCGGAAACATATATTTAGCAAACGCAAACAGCTTGGAATCAAATTTAACCAAATGTATTGGATTATTGGCTGAAAGTCACAACTCTCTCTTCAAAATAAACTACTACTCTACAAGGCAATAATCAAACCAATCTGGACCTACGACATCCAACTCTGGGGCTTGGCAGTTGAATACAATCTAGAAATGTACACCTCGGTACATACGCAACAACAAAGTCATATTCCTATTGCATCGACAAGGGAAGAAGTCAAGAGGTTTGCTGTAAATTACCGTGAAAGACTTACAGTGCATCCAAACATTCCCGCCAACAAACTAATAGTGCCTAGTGATGCGCAGACTAAAAAACTGACCTCGTGAACAGATTTTGATTCTAATCTAAAAAAAATTTAAGTCTTTGGCAATTTACTGTAACTCGGTGTGCCTATTCACATTATATACTTATAGTATAGAATATATGCATGCATAACTGTAATGAGTTAATTTAGAATATGCAGTGTTCACTGGAACACTTCTAACATGTTTTTCTTTTCTTTCATTAATATAGGCTTCTTATCATAATATGATAGATTGCTGTATCAAGGAGTTAAATAAAACAAAGTGTTCATTTAACTCGGAAAAGATGATTTTGATTACATAACACTTGATGGATCCGATTGTGTGGTGAACGTGATTACTAATTTTCTGTATTTAAAAATATTAAATTCCAAGAGCTTTAAATTATCAAATTAAGGTAGATCTTGATAGCAACAGATTGCAGAATATTTCCGATTGGCAAAGTTTAAAAATAAAATCCTATTCGCCAATCAGAAGTTATAGGAAAAATAAAAATTTTCCAAACATTTGCAATGTAAATGCATTGCATTTAGTTATTTTGTAGGCAAATATAATTATTAGAAGCGTACAAAACAAAAACTTCGTAAATTTTTATGTATGGTACCCAAGGTAAATACATAAAATTTACCTTATATTTCAAATATATTGTGGTGATTCAAAGGGATTCGCACCCCTACCTGTACATTTTGATGAAGATTTTATTTTAATAGTTTTGAGTTGTAAGATTGTAGAATTGGACAGGTGGGAGCGAATCGACGAGGATATTGGCTTTTTGCCGACGAGTCGCCGCGAGAGACAGTGGGCCGACTTTAGGCTCGTTAATTTTTGACTCGAGTGAGTTATTTTTGAGATTTGTCTTATTTTTGAGATTGTGAGTATTTATTTTGATTGAATAAAGTGAATTTTGATGCGAATGCATTATTGCGTAATTTTTAGATTATTTTGATAATTGGAATTGGATATTTTTTGATAAGTTGCTACCGAGCGGTAGTTGAATTAGTAATTTGGAAAGATTTGATGATTTGGTTAATTTAACAAGAGCAGTTAAGATTATAAAATTTGAAATTGTTTAAAATTGAAATTGGTTTAAAATTAAAAGTTAAAATTGCATTTGTAAGTGCGAGCGTGTGGCCAGTGACTGATAACTCGACGCTTTGGATAGGGCAAATCAAACTTTGTTCCTTTCGAATAAGATTGAGATTTTGTTTTATTTTGCATTGAATTAAATTGCAATTAATAAATATTTTTGGATATTTGGAGAGACTGGGGTCATCGCAATATGGTAACTAATATATTGTCATGTTTCAAAAATGATTCGGACCCACCCTATACATTTTGGTGAAAATTCATTTTGTTATTTAAGTTGCGTTTAAATCGATTTTAAGTTAAAATTGTAAAATTAGCTAGGTGGGGACGAATCACCGGAAATTCAAGGAAAAATGGTCGACGTGATGGCCGCATTAATTTATTAGTCAGAATAATTTTTGAAAAGATTTGTAGATTTTGAAATATAAGTGATTTTTTGGTTGAACAGTGTTTTATTAAGATGGATTAATTAATTTTGAAGAAAGTTTGAAGAAGTTTTGAAAAATAAAAATTCAACGGAAGATAATTACAATTACAATTGAAAATATAATTAAAAGTTTGGTAAAAAAAAAATTTTTAATTTTCATATTAAAAATTGTTATAGGAACTACAAATTTAATTGATAAGCGGGCTGATGCTATACGGCTATCGTAGTATTTTGCATTCCCATTTTTGGATATTTTATCGTAACGAAAATTGAAATATAACGAATTATTTTTAATTAGAAGATATTATTGAAAAACAATTTAAAATTAAATAATTTGGATAAATTACAGCAGCAACGTGGGGCTTGAAAAAAGCAACCTACTTTTTGATCCTGAGATTTAAAATTAAAATTAAATTAAAAATTTGTAAAGAAAATAAAAACAAAACTGAAAAAATGGAACAAAAAGCTGAAATGTTGCGGTATGAAATACCGACAGACCAGCAACGGCATCCGACCTAGGTTCACGTGTTCTTAAGATATTATATGTAAAATATAAAATAAACTCTGAGCTAGAAATCGTGTGTTTAATTAATTAATTAATATTACTCATTTATTCGTAAAATCTCAGAAGTGGGATTAATAAATTAGAACGATGAATGATTTTAATAGTGATAGTGACTGTGAATTAAATAATGGCCACGCTAATGATCGTGAAAGTGATCCAGGAAATTTCAAACGCACAACTAAAACTAAAAGAAGAAAGAAAAGACAAAGATTAACCGAATTTTCGGGAGCGTCACAATTACCGAAAAAACAAAAACAAAATGATGACATCGAGACATTAATAGCAAGAAAAGTTGCCGAAATTTTGTCTCAACAATTAATGCCGACGATACCGAATGTTCAGGGACCACTCCAAATAGTCAAAAATGATATTATACCTTACAATATACTGATGTAGTTTATTTTCGTAAAAAATAAACAAACTCTTGTTTGCCTCAGATTAACCCTTGGTGTGCGGGAGCAATTGATAATTTTGTAGGAGTCGAAGGGTTCTTGTTTTCTCAAAAATAAAACAATTATAATTTCTAATCCAAAAAAATAATAAATTCTTCAAAAATAAATTTTCCAATCGTATACAAATTAAATTCAATGTTAAATTATTATTGGGCTCGCACTTTTAATTTTATGTTTATCAAAATCGCCCGCTTATCACTATCAACATTCGTTTATACGAATGTAATTTAATTTTTCTAATTTTAAGTATCCAAATTTAATTTTTAACTTCAAATGTTTTTTCCAAATTAACCAATTCATTCAAAACTACTATTGTTCGGTAGTCGCTTATAAAAATTATCCAAATCGACTTCAAATCTCAAAATAATACTTCCAAAATAGCACAATATCTCATTCGCATAAAAATCACTTTATTTAATCAATCAAAATCAAAAATTATTACTCACAATTTCAAAAAATATTAAAAAAAAAACTCAACGTATCATAAATCAAATTCAGCGTGCATCCAAAATCACGCACCCGCTGTCAGCCATAGTTGGCACCAGAAGCCCCTCTCTCGATCTTTTTCTCCCCACTCTGTCCTTTTCCAATTTAAACGTTTAAAATCAAATCAAAATTTAGCACAGGGTGGGTCGAAATATTTTGTTTCACGACATCTAAAAGCCCCCGTGCGAATTGGAGTTATTGGCGCAGCCTAGAACGAAAATTCGCAAAACTTATGTCGTGCTACAAAACAAAAATATCAAAAATCATTTATAAAACTAAATCAAAAAAAAACAAAATAAGTTAAATCGAATTGCCGGTAAGACGCTTCTTTCTTCCAAATTTTTCCATTTCCTTTTGTTTTTATCCAAATATCTTGTTGTTCTTTGTTTCTTTCTTCTTGTTTTCCAAATGATTATTTTTATACGAGGCATCCATTTTGTCGGCACCTTCCTCTGTTGCCCCCGACTCGTCCAAAACTTGCAAATTTGCTTCCTTTCTTTTTTAACATCATCCATTTGATCATACATCCGCTTCACACCCTTGTGCATTTTCTTTTCTTCTTCTTTTTCCGTTCTTGCCGAAGTTAACTTTTTTTCTTTTACCCATAATTCTTTGTTTTGTTTCATATCTGGTTTTGCTTGCTCTTCTTTTTCAAAAAATGTAATAAACTTATTTTCTTTTAAATATTCTTTTTCAACCGATTCACTCTTTCCCATTAATAATAATAATAATAATAATAATACTTATTTATTAAGAAATACTTATTTATTAAGAAAGTTAAGTTTTCTAGTTTGAATAATAATTTTGTACTTTTAATATACATAAATGTATAACAATGATTCCAATATTTAAAATAAACAATCTTCTATCCAATAGTTTTTTATTGACAGTGACATTACTATACAATAGCTTATAAGACATTCTTATAAGACATAAATAGTTAGCTTCGATGTGTTCGATCGAACAAGGGCCCGGCATTAAAAGAGCCCGGCTCTGCCAAGATTAGACAGATTTTTGTGATTTTTAGCACTAAACAGTGAAAACATCGCTAAAATCAGAAAATATACGGCATATTTTCAAAATAAGTTGTCTGCCACATTTCGCTTTCGTTAAATTGAACTTGAAGCCGGCAACAATAAAAAAATAAACTAACAGTAAAAGTAAAATTTCGCATCTGGTAGCAATACAATAGGCAATAAAAAAATAAACTCTCGTCCTTAGCCCTTAGCAGATTCCGGAAAAATCCTTTAACAGTTAGAGCATATTTTAATTTTTATTTACATTTATTTTAGTTCAATTGTTTATTTTGGAATATAATTTATTAAAACCGTCAGGTATGTTTTGAATAAAATTGTGGAATAAATTGTGTGGTAACCGTTTTTTAACTGTGATTTAAATAAAACTAATTAATAATATTTATTATATTTTTTTCATAAAAATTAATTTAAAACAATTGTTCCGTTTATAAAAGGCTGTTTACATTATAAAATTTGCTTAAAATTTTCCTTAAAATTTCTTAAAATTTGTAGATTTTGCAGATTTCTGTTTACAACTTTATCACCAAACACACCTTAAAACTCACTGTATTTTACGTAAAATTTTAAGAAAATAGGTGCTGATCTATTCTTTAAAATTTCTCTTAAAAGTTATTTTAACGAAAATTTTAAGGTGGAAAAAAATTGTACGTTTATTTAATATCCATTTAGAGGTCCGATTTTAGAGTCCGACAGTCGGTAACACAGGCCCGTAGCTACCTTGTTACGCCACTGATTCATCAACATCCAACGCCATTTGCCTCTTGAGTTTGTCAAGAGGCGTCTTATACAACATCGGCTTACAACCGAAAACGTTGGAGACCACACGAAACTACTGCTCAAGCCAGCGAACGAACAACCCTCGTTTTTCGTGTTTCTGCGTGAAGGTTGATTGGTTATACCAATGAGATTCATTTATTCTTCTTTTACCAAAATGTTTACTACATTTAAAATTTTGATTTATGCAGTGCTTATTGTAAGCGCATTCCGGTAAATTCTTCGCATTAAATCTATGTAAATACTTGCATCGGTTGCCGTTTTTGCAAAACCCTTTTAACCAGTGTCTGCACAGGATTTTTAGTCCTGTGGTGTCAACATGCCTGAATGGACATACTCTATTGGTACAGCCAAAACGAATAGAATAAAATCTACAAACTGGAGCTATGGATTTTTCCGTTAGATGTGCTGATTGTTGCTTTTCTATTTTCATATTAATTTCGTTATCCATCTTTCTGAGACTATACAATTTTTTTGAATTTGATATATTAATAATTTAATAATTTTAAATAAATAAATTATATAATAATAAATAAATAAATTAAAACCAGCAGGTCACATTTGATCTAAAATTTAAAAACAGAAAGAACCTTGATTAAAATAAAAAAATCAAGAACCAATGAAAACATTACAAGTAATGAAAAACTTAGCGATGAAGAAAAATAAACAACGGTCAATGGACAGTCAATATTCGAGAGCAATCGAAAGCTGTCGTGGAATTAAAAATACTTCAGAGCGTGTCGATAGTTAGTGAATATTTATAGATTTGTTTGGGAAGTTACCCAAGGGGCTTGAGGCCATAGTTTTTCCGTGTGTGGAAATTAATATCGGCACGCGGCTGAATAAGAGTTCGACTGCATCGTGTTTGATACAAAGAATAAGAAGGAGGTGTACGAGGAATTGAAAATAGTTCCTAGTTGAAGTAGGTGCTAAGTAAAGAACAAGAAGAAGATTTACGTTGTGAAGAAGAATTGTTTATGTCGACGGTATTAGCTGGTCGACAAATCGTGTGAGTCTTTCTTTTGAATTATTATTGTTAATTATCAGGTTGCAAATAAACGTTAATATTTATATCGTCAATTGTTTGATTGCTTTAATTGTAACCATTTATTCGAGAAACCTGCAGATCCGTGAGATTTTCATAAATAAGAGTCGTATCATCACAATATTGATGTAATGCAAGAAAAAGTATTGCAACAAGGTGGAACAAGGATATCGAATATTATACAGGAAACGAAATTCAGATTGATTTTGATCCAGAAAAGGAAGACAAGGATGAGATGGTTTCTTATACTTTCAATAAATCAAAGCTTTCATTTTCAAAATGTGATTTTATTGTAAATTTTGTCAATATCGAAATAGTGAACAACCCCGAAAAAGTGAAAGGTCTTTGCCATATTTAATTCACTATATCGTGACTCGACTGTAGTTATTTTTATTATTAGGCTGGAAACTGAATTTTTTTGAGTAGAAGTTTTTTTACAGGCCGAGGCGGATTAGCCGAGTACTCGGAAAACAGTTTTCTGTCGCATGATAATAGTATATTAAACAACAAGTTTAGAAAGGTAAAGTTTTACTAAATAAATATAGCTTTTAAGTATGAGCGAGCACAGCAAGCGAGTAACTTAAAAGCTATATGAGTTTAGTAAAACTACTTTTCTTACGAGGTTTGTTTATACAATTTTTTCGTATTTTGTGAAAATCTAATCTAAAATATGAATTTAGACGTTTATGAGTAAATTTTTTTTGCGCGCGATCGGTCTAAATTTTTTCGTATGCCTTCCTACCGATAATTCACGGGGGGTGAAAACGAGGAGAGGGGGGCCAATTTTTTACTCAGTTTTTCGATATCTAGCGCCGTTCTTGAGTTATTGCTAATTCAAAAAGTTTCTAAATAGATATTTGTGTAAAATTTTCGTAATCTAGTAACCAGACACGGCTTTATTTATTTACATAACAACAGTTAATTTTTATTTTGTGATTCGAATTTTGTGTAAGTTACATAACATTAATTATAAAAGTGAGATAATAATAATAATAATAATAATAATACTTATTTATTAAGAACTAAATATACAAATTCTTATACAAATTCTTAATGGGATGGCTTCTAACAAGGTTAGTTTTTCAAGCCACCCGTCTCAGCTCAACAAACAAAAATCAACAAATATTAAAAAAAGACTATGCAGACATTTCTGCATAAACAGCAGCATCCAAATCACGGCGGAAGGACCTTACGCTAGTGGAGTCGTCAAAAAGGCTACGGTGTCTCTCCACAAATCTGGGCGCCAAACACGCAAAACACTGCTCGAAACCTGCCATGGAATGGGAGGGCACATCGAAATTTCCCAAATCCCGCAGAACACGTGCATGGCAAGCTGAACGGGGCCTAATCATTTGTCGAAGATAACTCGGCTCTCCGCTCTTCAAAATTTTGAAGATTATAACTCCAAAAAGTACCGAATGTTGTTGTTCTATCCGATGTTCTATCCTGGGTATGCCACGTTCCCGATAGAAAGGAGTAACGTGGTCGTATCTACGCAGATCAAAGCAAAAACGCAGACACGAATTCTGCATGAGCTGGAGCCTGCGCCTATATTCCTGCGTGAGAAAACCGTAATATACCGCTGCACAGTATTCTATGTTAGATAAGATCGTAGTACTAACAATTGACCACTTCACATGAGAAGGTAATAAGGTTTTAAACTGATACAGCGATCTAAGCTTGTAATAGCACACCCTAAGCTTACGGTCCACATGCAGACGAAAATTGAGCTCACTGTCCAAGACCAGACCCAAACTCCGAGCACAGTCCACAACCCTGACGGTTTCACCATCAATCGTAACAGACGATGTTGCAACGCTTAAAGCCCTACGCACCAGCCCAGGACTACCCAGGAACAGAAGCTCCGACTTCGCAGGGTTCAGAGTCAGACCATTCAATAACGACCAAACACGTATCGATTCGAGATTACGATTCAACATATCTATCGCAGTATCAATGTTCGAGGGCTGACATGATACATGTATTCGAGAATCATCGGCATAAAGATCGAGAGAGCAATCCGGATCAACTACTCTCTCCAAATCGGTCGTGTATAATATAAACAACAGTGGGGCAAGAATGCTTCCTTGCGGGACACCACGAAAAATAGTCAACGGCCGAGACACCTTTCCCGCTAACTCAACTACCCGGGATCTATCACGCAAATAACCCGCCAACCACCTACAGAGTAACTCGTCACAGCCATAATGGTGTAGTTTGGCTAAAAGACGATCATGTACAACCGAGTCAAAGGCCTTAGAATAGTCAAGAAGCACTAATAAGGTGACTTCAGAACGATCGATTGATGAAGCAATATCCGAGGTGAGCCGCAACAAAGAGGTCACAGTACTGTGGTGTGGTCTAAAACCTGATTGGGCAGGCGACAAAATATGGTGGAGTGCCAAATGATCACGTAAAGCATTCCTAATAAAAGACTCAGCTATCTTTGCAAAAGGCGATAAAATGCTAATAGGACGGAGATGAGAAAGCTCTACGGCCATTGGAACCTTAGAAAGTGGTCTGACACGTGAAGCCCTCCAGATAGATGGCACCTCTCCGGTTCTAAAGGAAAAATTTAACAAATTGCAGATCACCTCGCTGCAAAACGGAAGTACAAGCCTCAACATACGAAGACTGATACCATCAGGACCAAGAGCATTGGAGCGCAGAGCCCCAGCAACATCAATCAACGCCCCAGGTGTGACCTCACAAATAGAGAGCTCTTCCGCCCCCGAAAAAGACGAACCATTCAACCCCAAATCAATCCCCGCAGAAACTTCCGGAACAGATCCGAGAAAGTATGCGTTAATAAAATCTGGATCCTCACACAACCGTGCAGATATCTGACTAGATGGACGAGAATGAACGCCCCAAGAAGACAGGCACCGCCAAAGCTTTTTCGGATCTGAGCGATGAAGCACAAGCTGGCGGTTTATATAACTCGCCTTCTCCCTTCTGACAGCGCCCGATAGATAACTTCTGAGATCACGATAACATTCAAAATCAACACTTGAACGTGTGCGCCTATACTTGTTGTAGGCTCGCCTCTTCAACTTGGCCATCTCTCTGATTGTCCACGTAATCCACGGCTTACTCCTTTCTCTGCAAACTACTGTACGAATAGGAGCATGTACATTGAAAAGCGACAGAATGAGATCATTCAAGAACTCGACCTTAGAATCACATAGGGGTAACTCGTCAACGACACCCCACGGTAAGCTTGCCGCATCAGTTGAAAAATTAACCTGATCAAATTCACTAAAATCACGATAGGTGATCTTACGCGGTTCATGTGGCAACGCAGCCAAATTCAAGCAGCAATGCACCAAGTAGTGATCAGTAGAAGCCAAAAGATCGATAACGCCCTTGTGACGAGGGATTCGATGCTTGTCAATGCAGATGACATCCAATAAAGTGCTCGATGTTGAGGTAACACGCGTGGGATCCGTTATGATCTGATGAAGATCAAAAACATCAAGAATTCTCTGCAAGCGCGTCCGAGAAGGCGATGGAACAAGGTAATTAATGTTTATATCACCCATAACGATCAACTCACAGCACTCACCGCCAAGTAAAGAAAGAAATTCTTCCAACTCATTCAAACAGGAAAGAGCAATAGTAGGCGCCCTGTAAACTACCCCGATTCCGAATACGATACCATGAACTCTAATGCGAATCCACAGATGCTCCAAGCCACTAGCAAAGCGATGCCCCTCATGCAAAATTTTAAATGAAAATGCGTTACGAATGTACAACGCGACTCCCCCACCTCGGGTTGCCCTATCCGATCTAATGATTGTGTAATTTGGCAGATCAACAAGGTGAGAAGGAAAGTCGGGAGCAAGCCACGACTCAGATATTGCAATAATACTAAAGTGGTTTCCGGTTACGAAATCGGAGAACATGTGAAAATCAGACAATCAGACATTGGTTCCTTCTCTTCAAAAAATTCTGTTTTTTCTTTAAACAATGCTTTTTCTTCCTGTTCCATTGGTTCATTTTCTTTTTGTTCGCCATCTTTCATCACTGGTTTATCTTCTTCCAAAATTTTCCTTTCCACAAGTTCATTTTTCTCTACATCTTTTTATTCTAGTAGCTCTTCTTTTAAAATTTCTTTTTCCTCTTTATTGAACACTTTTTCTTCCAAAATTTCTTTTTTGGTACCCCTAAAAATTTCTTTTATGATTCTCTCTTCTGATTCCTTCCTACATCTTTTGTCTTTTTCCTCTCTATCCTGGTCTCTTTTCTCTCTATCTTGGTCTCTTTCCCTAAATTCACGACGGATTAACTCTATTAAATCTTTCTTATTGTCTAATACAATAAAAGTTGGATTGAATGGAAGGTAGCAGTCACCGAGGCGTTTCCTTCTAATGACCATTTCGTCGAAAATTTGAAAAAGATGATGGCTCGCAAAAAACGCTTTACTGAAACGATTATGCATTATTATTACTCTAAATGCATCTTAATACGAAAATGTGAAATTACTGACTTGAATGCCGTTTCTTGCATAATAGACGGATTACCGGTGGCCATACAAGGATCGGCCAAGTCAGGTAATTATAAAACACCCGAGGCATTATTTCAAGGATTCTTAAGTAAATTAGAATCGGAAGCTATGGAAAAAAGCAGCGAAACTACAACAAAAAGTGATGCATTGTGTTTCATCTGTAAGGAACCGGGACACGCCGCGAAACAGTGTTGGTTCCAGGCGGGAACTTCTAAAATTGCAAATCCACGCCCACAAAAGAAATGCGCCAACTGCGGAAAAATTGGACACATTAAAGAAAATTGCTGGTATATGAAGTCAACGGCTGCAAAAACATTAAAAAGGCAAGTACAAAACGATTTTTACTACATCTCTGTTTGCATAAACAATATTCCTTTTAGGGGTTATTTAGATACAGGTAGCCAAATTAACGTTGCAACTGTTAAACTATTAAATCAACCCAATATTACATTAGAGAAACCAGACACCTTTATTAAAGGTTTTGGTAATCAAATTACGTACCCAGTAGGCCAAGCTTTACTTAATCTAAAGTTTGAAAATTTTAACATAAATTCATTAGTTCATTTCGTACAAATAGAAATGGATAATTTTGAAATAATAATTGGTCAACCAATGAAAATGTTGAACTCCGAGTAACGGGGCAACAAGTTGAATTAAAAATGAATTTAGTAACCGATGATAAAAATAAAAATTTTTTTAAAAATAATCAAAGTAAACACGAAATAATTATAATAGAAGATATCATTATTCCACCGAGTTCTACTAGACCGGTAAAAGTTAAAAGTGACGGCGACTGTAATCTAATTATCCCCACAAAATTTCAAAATAGTTATTCGATCTCAACTATTTTTACTAATAATCCTAATTTCGAACTTTTTATTACTAATATTCGACCAAAAAGTTTCAAATTACGTAAAAATTGTATGTTAACAAGAGGTTATTCTTATACACAAGAACAACCATCAATAGAAGCCGAAAACACCGGCTCAATAAATAACATCGACATTTCTAATATAAATACAGAAAATTTCGAACCGCACTATGTTCTCATATTACAGTCATTATTAAATAAATTTCGAGACTGTTTTGCTACAAATACGGGTGGATTAGGAGTCATGGATATTATCGAATTTGAAATTAACTTAACGACACATAAACCTTGTTCATAAACCTGGTTGAACCTGGTTCATAAACCATATAGGTTATCAGAAAAAGAAGTAATTAGAACAAAAGTAGAAAATTTACAAAAAATTACATATTTCGAAAATCAAAATATTGTTACAGTCCGGCAATTTTAGAAAAAAAAAAGAAAAATGGTGATTATAGAGTAGCAATCGACTTAAAAGATTGAAAGATAACTGTTAAAGATAGACATCTGATGCTCCACATGGAAGATCATATTAGTCAACTGAAAGGGTTTAAATATTTTTGCGTGTTAGATATGACTCAATGATACTACCACGTCCCCGCATAAAAAAAAATTCAGTGCACAAAACGGTATTGTAGTGCAGTTAGATCAACGTTTATAAAAAAAGATTTATTACCACGTATTGCGCGTTGGTGATTAACAAAACAAGAGTATGATTTTGAAATAAAGCATAGACCTGGAAATAAAATGAACAAGCGTCGAAGATGAAATCGAGTGGTATGAAAAGTTACCCCAAGTGGTATTGGGAATTAATAGCACAGTGAACAGCAGTACTGGACTTACCCCACTTATGTTTGGCTTCGAGCCAAATATATTAGGAGACCTAGGTAATGATACTGTAGGTGAAATCGATAGATCGGTCGATAGAGAAAAAGCGAAAAATACAATGGAAAAACAAAGCAAACAAATGAAAAAATATTTCGATTCTAAAAGAAAAGAAAGTCACAAATATAAAGTTGATGATCTTGTGTTATGGTCAGGTGCAAATAAAGACAATAAAGACGTAAGCAGAAAAATTAAAATTAAGTTCGGTGGCCCGTATAAAATCACCAGAGTATTAGGTAACGACAGATACGAAATTGCCGCGCTTAAAGGTTTAAAAGGGTATAAGAAATATAAAGCAGCAGTATCTGCTGAAAAACTTAGACTTTTCAGTAGCATACCTATAGATGACTCTGAAAGTGACTCAGAAGTCAATAGTACAGATGAATTAATAGACCTTTTGGAAGGTTAATATTTAATTTAACAAATGACAAGGTAAATAAACGATGTTAAAAGTTAAAACTTTTGTTAAAGGTTAAAAAAAAAATACATAAAAACTAAGAAAACCTGTGCATGTCTAAGTATGTATGTATGTATGTATGTAGCATGTAGTAAGTATGTAGTATGTATGTAGGCCTACTTGTATGATGTGTATGAGAGTAATGCATGTACTGTATACTAATCCCAATGTGACAACTATTTACTTAAACAGTAAATAATAAAAAAAAGACCTGTAAAAAGGTTTAAAAAAAAAAGAAACTTGTAAAAGTTTAAAAAAAAAAGAACCTGTAAAAAGGTTTAAAAAGAAAAAGAAACTTGCAAAAGTTTAAAAAAAATGGACCCGTAAAAAGGTTTAAAAAGAAAAAGAAACTTGCAAAAGTTTAAAAAAAATGAACCCGTAAAAAGGTTTAAAAAAAAAAGATAAAAAAAGAAACTTGCAAAAGTTAAAAAAAAGGACCTGTAAAAGGGTTTAAAAAAAAGAAACTTGTAAAAGTTTAAAAAAAAGAAACTTATAAAAGTTTAAAAAAAAAAAAGTTTTGAAAAATAATAACTGCACCACTTTTATCTTATTACAGGTAACAACATAGAGAAAACATATAAAGGAGAAAAAAAAAAAACGAGGACGTTTTCCTATCAGGATGGCCGAGTGTTAGAAACCTTTTTGGGTGACCGTCGCCCTGTGACGTTGTTCCCTAAGTTCATGGATCATTTTACAAATTAAGGGCGGTATGAAATACCGACAGACCAGCAACGGCATCCGACCTAGGTTCACGTGTTCTTAAGATATTATATGTAAAATATAAAATAAACTCTGAGCTAGAAATCGTGTGTTTAATTAATTAATTAATATTACTCATTTATTCGTAAAAAAATATTGCAGTGGTATGGTAAAAATTTTTTGATTTATTTTAGTTGAAACACGACTGAGTTTTTGCTAATCTTGTTTTCAGCTGCGCTTGAAACTGCAATTAGCAACGGGGGTAAGATGTCATGTTTCAAAAGTGATTCGGACCCACCCTATACATTTTGTTATTTAAGTTGCGTTTAAATTGATTTCAAGTTGTAAGATTGTAAAACTAGCTAGGTGGGGACCAATCACCGGAAATTCAAGGCCTTTTGCCAAAAATGGTCGACGTTGATGGACGTATTAATTGATTAGTCCGAAAAATTATTTAAATAAGTTTATAGTTTGAAAATATAAGAAGTTTTTTTTGATGAAAGTGTTTTATTGATATTTATAATTGGAGTATATTAATTTTGAAAGAAAGTTGAATGATTTGGAAATATAATTGGAACGGAAGCTATCTATCAATGATATAATTAAATAATTTAAAAATGAAGTAAATGGTAAAAATTTTAAATTTTCATATTAAAAATTATTGAAGGTACTACAAATTTATTTGATAAGCAGACTGATGCGATACGGCTATCGTAGCATTTTGTATTCCCATTTTTATAAATTATTAAATTCAAGTTTTACAAATTATTTTGAATTGAATAATTTTTCATTGGAAAAATTTAAAATTAAATACATGAACAAAAATTCCACTGCAATATGGAATATGTTCAAGTGTTTTCTCCTGAAGAAATCAAAGTTTAGAGTTATAAAAATAGCTTGCCGTCATTTCCGCATTTTTCTATCCTATATTTGTTTACTGCCCCATAAAAAAGTTTCTTAAAAATTTAAAATCACTCACATCAAGTCAAAATTCTCTGGATAACTTGTGGTCTCCGTTCTCGGGTAACTGATGTACCCCTGAGTGTACAATTTTTCTGCAATTTGCATTGCATGATGGGGTCCCATCCCCAAACCAGAACTTGCAATTCTCATGAGTTCTACTGTATTTAAAGCCAAAGGTCGTTGTTTGGAGTTCTGCTTGCAAGTGATTTTGATGACTCTACAAATTTAATGTAATGCGTCATTTTCAAGCATAAAACGTCCACAAACCTGGCTTCCTTTTGATCTTTTATTATTTGCAAAAAAATAGTTGCAATCTCTTTATCGAAACATCGCACCCTTTGCCAATCCAACACTAAATCAACACCACTATTTGATTTTATTGTAACCTGAAGAACCCAGTAAGTCTCAGGTTTGAACGTCTGTATTTCATCGTGCCTTTGAACACAAAAACCTAAAGTGGGAGTTTGACAAGGACCATAAGATATCAAAGAGGCATCCAAGTCTCCATAACGACCCTGAAAGAATTTGGTTTGAAAGCGTGTAAAAGCACAACCAATTCTCAGATCTAACTCCTGACGTGCGTCAACACTTCTAGCCTCATTTTCGTTAGGAAAAACTAAAACACCAATATTTAGATATAAGGAAGACAACTAAGAAAGGCAAATTCACCTAAACTATTAAATGCCGCCTTGATGTCCTTTTCGGTAATAGCAGAAAAATGTGCTCTAAATGTAACAGTTTTGCTGGAAACGTTTCCATTTAAACTCCCCGAAACACAATTCATAACCTCAAAGCAAATGTTTTCTCCTTCTTTGTCGCAATCAAGCCAGAGCACTAATGTATCGCATCCTTTGGCTTCTTGTTTTAAAAATTGTGGCATTTTAAGCTTGGGCATAGCTTCCTTCTTCTCGATGCCGCATGTAAACAACTCGGCAGGATCTACACGATCCCAATTATTATATTTGCCCAGAAAATCGACTCCCATGACGTGCCCACACACCGAAGTCATTTTAAGGCGTGCCGGTAGATTCTGAAAGGTACCATTCCACTCGTGCACGGAACAAGCACCATTAAAACCTACAAACTTAGGATGGTACACAAAACTATAAACTGTGTCATTTTACCTTTTCTAGAAGAATTTTTTCCGTTGCTCAAAATCGTCGCAAGAGAAGCCGCCAACGACGGCTTCTCTGCAACCATTAAAACAGTCCTCATTTGTGTAGAAAAACTAAATTCAAAAATAACATAACCTTCAACTTTATTTGTTTGACGTTAGTAAAATAAAATCACGTTTTAATGTATGCTTACAGATGTCACCACTAGGACCAGAAGAAACCTTCCGAATCGTCTGTCGAGTCGATACATTCTCGTTCAGAGTCGTAAGTACCATAGATAAAGAGAGAGATGTTTTAATCGCATAGGCAAACCCGTCAACAGCAACATGCGCGACTCGAACAGTGGTTCTTTGAACTATTTAGCAATAGTATATTATAGGCCAAGGTTGGGAAGACTGTTATTATAGCCATA